>JAMPIT010000550.1:6260000-7510000 GCA_026261815.1 Monarcha castaneiventris obscurior
CAGAAGGGCCCATGAGATGCAGAGGAGCTTTTTTGTCTCAACACCTACAGCTCAGATGGTCCCTGCTCCAGGCAATCTTGTGAGATGGTTTTGTACTTTCATCCCAGCATGGTTCAGTTCCCTAAAAAAGCAGGGTAGGAATTTTCCCTGGAAGCATTTTCTGCCAATCCTGCGCGTGTGGGTGTGCCCTGTGGGAATGCTGGCTTGGTGGAACTTGCTGGCCCGTTGTCCATCAGACACCTTGGACTCCCAGGAGGGTTCAGAGGGACGCTCAGTGGGACACTGGGGGGGACACATTCCTGCCGCTGTGGGGTCCTATGGGAATATCTGGGAATGGTGGCATGCTTCAGGCAGACCTCAAAGACACTGGGAAGCCTTGCAGTGAGGCCGACGAGCTGACCCACACAGACAGAGCCAGGTCCCTCTTTCGTAAAAGCCATCACAGAGCTTTAAAGCCATTTCCACATCTTGTGCCGTGCAGGATGGAGCCTCCAGCAGATCCTCCCAGCCCGGAGTCTGAGACCAATCCTTGATATGAGACCTGGACCCCCTCCAGGTCTGCAGGCAGCAGTGGGACTGCTGGACTCTGGTTTGGCAGAGCAGAGTTTGTGGTGATAAATTACCCCTCTCTCGGGGAAGTCCCTCCCCGTCCTTCTCTTCTCGTGCAGGGCCCTGACCTCCTTCTGCTCCTTTTGTCCTGCTCTCCCCAGGAAGCCCCTGCCTGGAAAAAGGCTCTTTTTAAACCAGTATTCCCGGAAGGTGACGATGCTCTGCACCAGTCACAGCCCTCCCAGTCATCCCCTGTGGCGGGGGGCAGGAAAGTTTGGGGTGGAGGTGGCTGGGACGGGCTGGGATGGAGCAGTCTGGGAAGGAAAGAGCAGGGATCTCTGTGCCAGGCAGCCTTGCATCCCTGTCCTGGGGAGCTGCCAGAGCCGCGCTGCCCAGCCCGGCCCCTCGCCTGCCATCAGCAGTGTGCCCCTGGGGCCGGTGACATCACGGCGTGCGGAGGAAATGACCTCACGGGCAGGGCAGCAGCAGCCCGGTGCCAGGTGATGGCTGCAGAAGCATCCCGGCCATTCTCATGCAAATGGGGGAGGCAGGAGCGGGGAGAGGGAGCCCGGAGAAATCTGATGTGTCGGCAGAATTGTTTCTATACAGAATATTTTTCAAAGACTTCAATAAGGCAAGAGCAGCGTTTGCAAAGGGAGTGCGAACAAAGAAAACACAGCTGCATCTTGGGGCTGAAAGGAAGAGCTGGGGGGCGGCTGCGATCAGCTGGGCGGGGGGCGACAATCGGGACAGCGGGGCAGAGAATGGGCGCATTTTTCTGCAAATATTTGACGCTTTTGGATGAGTTTGCTTTAGTGCTTCTTCCCCCTTGTGCGCTCCCACTCCACAAACATTAGCACTATCAACTTTTACTGGCAGGAGAGCTCTCAGTGGGAGATCTCCGCAGCTGATTCATTGAGGGTTCGCAGGAAACGGAATTTTAAAGGGAAATTTGCATTGTAAGTGCTTTGCACGTTCGGCTAATCAAGGCGAACATCAACGCCATGAGGCTTCCATGGCCAATTACAGCACAGCTCAAATATTGGCGATGGAGCCAAGGGGGAGATGTTCTCCAAGAGACGTTCCCGGGAGATGGGAGCCGTGGCCGGGGCGTGTTCGGGGGTTCGGGGGGGCTGTGTCTGGCTGTCGGGGTGTGCGCTGCGAGGAGAACACGGAGAGCTTCCAAGCGTGGGAGCTGAGAGCCGGAGTTCATCCATGGCCTGTGAGCAGAGATCTTGTGGCCGAGGTTTTGGGAATGCTGACAGCCGGATTGGAGAAGTGCTGACTAGAGACATGGCAAGAATTTTCAGAGCAGCTTCCAGCAGTTCCGAGCTCTGTCCTGAACCCTTTTGATCCTGAACTCGCTCTGAAACCATGGCACAGGAGTTCTCCCGTGGTGTTTGCACCCCACGGTGATTTTCACTGGATTTGCAGAGCCCAGGAATTGTTCCTGGCTTTCCCAGCTCAGGGTTTTCATTTCTCATTCTGGCCCAAGTCTGGAGGAACAAAGAGGCCTGGGGGAAGAATATTAAACAGGATCTACAGCCTTGAAAACTGTCCTCGAACGGCAGCTCGTGACCTGTGCCACGGCTCCAGTGAAGGCCTGAGCAGGAAGTTTTGAGTCTGGCTGTAACTTTCTGTCCTTTTCCCTTTGCTTTCTGCCTTGTATCACCAGGCACGGAAAATCCTGCAATATTTCTGTGTGGTATTTCTGGGGTAACACCTCAGGTTACCCCACACAGTGCCCTGGTGCATGAGGGGGTGTGGGGACAGCCAGGTGTGAGCCAGGTGTGCAGCTCCTCTCTTCTCCCAAATCTGGCTTAAATCTTCTGCTTTTCCACTCCTTTGTCTTCCTTTGTCTTCTTGATTTGCCCCAAATTTTCCTTCTTTGGAGCTATTTCAGACTGAGTTCCAAGGGGTCTGTACCATTTCTTTCAATTAACCTTCATATCAAAGAGATTGCACCGTGTTCAGCAAGTGTTTTTGGAATAAATGCTAAAAAACCCCCACACTACCCTGATTTTCCTTTCTTTGCTGTTATGCCTGGTGGCATCAACACCTGCCCGTCACAGCGCTTTCATTCCTGGAACAGCTCCATCTCTAACACACTCTCCTTTTTCTTAATTTTTTTTAAATTTTAATGTTATTTTGCAGCCACTTGTGTTTTCCTGCCTCCTTGTTCCGATTTCTTCCATGTATTTTCTGTTTCTGCCTTCCCACCCAATGGGAGCAGGTGCCTGCCTGTGCTCAGGGGAGCCTCGATTCAATTCCTCTCCCTGACTCCGAGAGCATCGCACTCACTTGGAAGCTGCAGCAGAAATTTGGGTGGAAACTGGGGAATGGCTTCTTCTCCGAGAGAATTCAGTGCTGTGGTGTTTCCTTCAAGTGCAGAAGTGCAAAGTCCGCTCCTCAGATCCCTCTGGGATGCTGGGATGGGGAGGAGCTGTGGGATCTGTGGCAGGAGGGATGCAGCTGAATGTGAGTCTGACATCGGAAAGGGCTGATGGAAAGTGGAGGATCCCTGCAATGGTTTGGGCTGGAAGAGACTTTAAAGCCCATCCAGTCCCACCCCTGCCATGGGCAGGGACACCTTCCACTATCCCAGGGTACTCCAAGCCCCGTCCAACCTGGCCTTGGACACTTCCAGGGATCCAGGGGCAGCCCCAGCTTCTCTGGGCAACCTGTGCCAGGGCCTCCCCACTCTCACTGGGAAGGATTTCTTCCCAATATCCCATCTAAATCTACTCTTTCTCTTCAGTTTAAAGCCATTCCTCCATCCTGGATCCATTCCAGGATGTCCAGGAACAAGTCCCAGAAACCACTGGTTGTTGCAAGGACTCCTTTATTTTAGTTTTATTTTTAAAGAAAACTGGAAAAAAGAGAAGCTGTTGAGCACTTTGGGGAACCTGGACTCATCTCCAAACCTGGAATAACCAGGTTTCGTTCCCAGCCTTGGGAATGGAGCACTGGGCATCCCAACACTGACCTGAAGGATTATCTGGGATGGACCTTGGTTCCTTTGTTTTCTTTATGGAGGTTGTCAAGAGGCGGTGGTGGCTTTGTTGTGGAGATCCTGCTGTGACAGGAAAGCAAGGGAGCATCCCTAAAAATGGTATCCCTGCATCCCTGCATTCAGATCCCACACATGCAGAATGATTTCAGATGGGAAAATCACGTAGTTAGGTTTTTCTTCCTCCATCTTTCTGCAGCAGAGGAAGCCGCAGCTCCCAGAGGTGACCCAGGAGCACCAGGGAGAGCCCGCCTGACCCTCGGGGGACCCGGGGGGTGACCCAGGGCTGGGGCTCTGCTGGGAGGGGCTCCTGCACAAACCCCCCCATCCCACCACCACACAGGAGCCCTTTTTCAGGAGTTTATCCACCTGGAGCATCCTACGGGGGCCCAACAGCCTTAATTACACCTCTTCAAAGGCCTGGGGCTCTGGGCAATTTACTGGGGCAAAACTTGGGGTGTCTTTAATTAAAAAGTTTCAAAAAGTTGGGCCAGTTGGGTCAAAGGAATTCTCTGTTGCTCTGACCCATTGTTCGCTTGGAATTTTTTTAGCTGGGCATGTTTTCCCCCACTTTAATTAAAGCTGAATTAAAACACAGCTTGTTTGAGATAATGACTGTAAAAGCCATTTGCATTTTCTGTGGGTTCTGGCTGCCCAATGGACACTGCAGGGGGAGCCTGGTTTGGGGGGAGACAGATCTGGGGGGGATATGGGGGGGAACTGGGGCGCTCAGGGGCAGCTCCAAACCAGCAGGGCGCTGGGACAGATGCCAATGTCCCTACCTGGTCCCACAGCAGCCACTCCCGTGGAGGATTTTGGCTCGGAGGAGGAGGAGGTTGATGTTCCCACTGCCCCACAGAACCCCCGGATGTTCTGACCTTGCTCTTGGCTGAAGAGGCAGAATTGGGGGACCTTGTGTTTGGTGGCATCTGTGCTCGGCTCCAGGGAGGGCCTGAGAGACCGTGTCATCCTGGAGAAAACAGGGAAGGGGGAAAGGGAAAAGGAAGAAAGGGAAATGCAAAGGGGAAGGAAGGAAGGAAGGAAGGAAGGAAGGAAGGAAGGAAGGAAGGAAGGAAGGAAGGAAGGAAGGAAGGAAGGAAGGAAGGAAGGAAGGAAGGAAAAGGAAAATAAAGAAGGGAAAGGGAAAGGAAAAGGGAAAGGGAAAGGGAAAGGGAAAGGGAAAGGGAAAGGGAAAGGGAAAGGGAAAGGGAAAGGGAAAGGGAAAGGGAAAGGGAAAGGGAAAGGGGAAGGGGAAGGAAAAGGAAAATAAAGAAGGGAAAGGGAAAAGAAAAGGAAAAGGGAAAGGGAAAAGAAAAGGGAAAGGGAAAGGGAAAGGGAAAGGGAAAGGGAAAGGGAAAGGGAAAGGGAAAGGGGGAAGGAAAAAGGAAAGGGGGAAGGAAAAGGGAAAAGGGGAAGGAAAAAGAGAAAAAAGGAAAAAGGAGAAAAGGGACAGAGAAAGGGAGAAAAAGGAAAAATAAAAAGGGAAAAGGAAGAGGAAGATGAGGAGGAAAAGAAAAAGGAGGAAAAGCAAGACGACGAGGAAAAGAAAAAGGAGGAAAAGGAAAAAACAGAGGATCCCGGATAAGGACCTTAGGCCCAAAGAGCCATCAAAATCCCGAGTGCTGAGCTGGGCTTTGCTGGCTCCCCCAGCAGGCGATGAGCAGCCCCCACCTGCCCCCTGCCCACCCAGTCCCACTCTCAGGCGCCCTGGGGCTGTTCCCCCCCCAGCACCCCCAGCCCTGGGTCCCACGAGAGGCCGTGTGAGCCTGGCAGCTCTGCTGGGAGTATCCAGGGATTGGTGATCAATCCCACCTGAGCTCGGCCAGCACGCGGGGCTGGGGCAGCTCTGGAGAGGGATCACTTTACTGGGGTAAAAGGAACATGGGAAAATCCCTACAAGCCGAGGAAACATTCCCGCTGCTGTCGTGGAGCATCTTCCCGAATGTAGAACACATCAGTGCTGCTTTATTTGCGGCTCTGCCCCGGCACTTCTGGGAACTGCTGGCTGCAGGTTTGGAAATGCAATTACAGGCTTTGCCGGGTAATTTTGGGTTTATTTCCCACTGTGTTTGCTGGTGCTCTGTGGAGAGGGGAGGCTTTACTTAAAGTTCATGGAACACAGACATGCCCACTGTGCTTTTTCTAGAAAGTTTGTGCCATTCCTCTGTGGGAATGGGCTGGGCCATGGGAAGTTTTCTTCTGGCTCGGCACAAATCAATGTCCAGGTCCTCCCTGCCCGCGGCTGGGAACAGGATACAGAGGTTTCACCTCCACATCGTTTCCTTACATCCAAAGCAGCTCACGCAGGACCGGAGGCTGGTGCAGTCTGAGGGCTCGAGGTGTTCTGGGGGGCCAAGCCACACTCCCCATGTATGTGGCTGCCCTCCCACATAACCCCCGGCAGCCTGCAGCTGTGTCTCCCTTGGAAGTGTATCCATGTCCCTCCATCCCTTGTCCCAAGTCCCTCTCCAGCTCTCCTGGAGCCCCTTTAGGCACTGCAAGGGGCTCTGAGATCTCTCTGCAGCCTTTTTCTCTCCAGGTGAGCACCCCCAGCTCTCCCAGCCTGGCTCTGGAGGGGCTCCAGCTCTCGGAGCATCTCCGTGGCCTGCTCTGGACCTTCTCCAACAGCTCCACGTCCTTCCTGTGCTGAGGACACCAGAGCTGGATGTAGAGGAGCTCTGGGGAGGGCTTTTCTGTGCAGGACAGCCCTGTCCACAGGGAGATCCCATTTAACCTCTCACCCCTCACACTCTGCTCTGCTTCCCAGGAGAGCAGCAGCCCCGTTCCCACACGGGCCAGCATTCCCCAGCCATCCACCCCTTGTTTTCCTGCCATGTTCACTGCTGGCACAGCTTCCTGCAGCCCCTCCAACCGGCAGGTACTTTGTGCTGGATTAATCATGCGTTATCCCAGCAGTAATTCCTGACGGGATTGAACATGTCACAGCCTGGGGAGCCATCAGGAGCTTGGCAACTTCCTCCTGTGCCTCCCTGAGCCCAGCGACAGAGGCTGGATGGGAAAACATCTCCCTCATCTGTATGTGCCCCTGGTCCGGCTGGAGACCCAGGAGGGGCTGGGAGCTCGGCAGGGCTCCAGCGGGATGGAGCCAGCGGTTAAAGGTCAGGCTTACCTTAAAGGGAGAGCTTGAGCCCTTTTAATTAAATATTTATTTGTAACAGTCATTTCTCTCTTTCCTTCTTTCAAGTACCAGGCAGCTGCTATGGTTTGGAAAAAGCCAAAGAAAATTCCAGTATAAAAAGAGGAGATCAGGAGGAGAAGGGATGAGCAGTGATGGGAGCAGGGCTCTGCACTCCCTTCCACCCTCGGAAGATGCTCCAGTACTGGATCCTCTGCAAGCAGCTCCTTACCTGAAATTCCCACTAAACAGCCCCTGCCATGTCCTGTCCTTCAGAGCTAAAAAACCCCACAAGGCTGGGCACAGCTGGTAGGGAAACTCTGCATTTTTGGGGAGAGGAGGAGGGTGTAGGCCTGGCTGCCTCGGGCACGCAGCGCTGGGCCAACATTCCAGCTGGATGCCAGGGGAAGGAATGAAATGGAGGGAAAGGCATCCTTGGGAGGGCGAGCCAGGGGAAACGCAGCTTCTTTGCACCTGATTAAACATCGCAGCATTCGCGGGGGGAACTGGAGCGGAGCCGTCTGTCCGCACAGGGAGAGGGGGCGGAGGAGCATCCTCCGGGGCTGGGATGACATTCCTGCTCCGGGAGCTTTCCAGCCCAGCACTCATCCGGGCAGATCCCAGCGCACTCCCAGCCTGGATGGTCACCAGGGCTTATCATCAGCGAGAAAATGCCGGCCAGAGCGAGGTAACGCAGGTTATTCATTGGCAAGGCAAAACCACCCAGATGAGAACATTGAACTTTGGTGCATTAGACCAACAAAACAATAATATTCGGGGTTTAGACACTGGAAAACCGCAAAAGCAGCCATTGCACTGCCCAGGCCTTGCTGTTCCCTCCTCAAGCTGTTCCCTGGGCTCAGACTGAGCCTGCAGGCTTGGGGGAGCTGGGGGGACACAACAGAGAGTGCACTGAGAGAAAACATGAAGGCCAATAATCGATGCATATCTAATATAGAAATTTTAAAAAATGCAATACATACATGATAAAATATATAGCAATATTTTATATAAAATATATAAAATATAAAGCAATCAATATAAAGAAAATACTGATTATATATTAATTGTCAATATCTAAAATAACAACTATATAAACTATGAATATATAATATATTGTATATAAATAAAGATATTTAATACAAATTTTATTTTTCATTTGTTTTAGCTGATGCCTAAAGGCCGGGTGGAGCTGGCACTCCTGGGTGTGCCCGTTCTGCAGCCCGTGGTGGGGATGTCCCAGTTTGTCCCCAGGGCACAGGGACCCACACGCACCCATCCCGAGTGGAAGTGACAAAGCTCTGGAGAGCCGGAAGCACTTCCCAGCAAACGGCTTTTGTTCCCCAAATCGCAGCTACTGAACAGTCTGGTCTTGTCAGTATTGTCTTGATAATGGCAAGACCAGGGTCTCCCAGGGTGGACAGAGGAAACAACACGGGCAGATTTGTCCAGGACACCGCTTCAACCCGTGGGTGTTGGGGGTTCAAAGGCTCCTTCCTTTCTCCTCTGCTGGTTAAAATATGCAGGTCAAGGTATCCCCACTCCCAGGAAAAACGAGAATGCGGGAGAAACACAGCCCCCGGATGAACCCAAGGCACAGACAATCAACTGGAGCTCAGGGGTAATTTTCGTTTCTGATCAATCTCAAATCATTTTGACCCAAGGTATAATTTGAAGTGTTCGTGTCTCGGTTATTACAGCCCCAGGGCCCGCTGGGTTGTTTTCACCCCTTTGCCTGCTTGTTCTCTCTCGCTGCTTATAAGATCCCAGGAAGAGTTTAATGAAAAATGAGTGTGTGGCTGGAGGGGTCAATGGAGAGTCGTTTTGGATCCTTTAAAAAAATCGGGCAGGGTTTGGTTGTGTTCTTTTAAACAGGGGTTTTCACACTGGAGAAGATTTGTGGGAAAAGCATTTATGCCTTTGTCAATTCTTCTGGCTGCCTGACCCTGCTCTCTTTTTCATGGAATCATGGATTCCCTGAATCATTTAGGTTGGAAAAGCCCTCTAAGAGCATCGTTTCCCCAGCACTGCCAAGGCCGCCACTAACCCATGTCCCCAGGTGCCACATCCACACGGCTACACATCCATCCATCCATCCATCCATCCATCCATCCATCCATCCATCCATCCATCCATCCATCCATCCATCCATCCATCCATCCATGTGGGATGTGGGTTTGCTGTGTGCTCGGGAAGCCTTTTCCCATCCCACGAGGGCAGGGGCCGTGTCACCCCTGGCCGGGGCACTTGGCTTCACCTGGGGGTGGCCCAAACCTGGGCACCATTGGGACAGGTGCTGCAGCCTTTTCTGACCAATGCCCAGAGAGTCTTGCCCAAGGACAGGCTGCTCCCCTTTTGTCCCTTCCTGCCTGTCTGGAGGCCTCTTTTCCCCTGGGAATGTCATTCCATTGGGAAATGGAAGGAAAAGGTAAATGAGGGACGTGGCCAAGAGCAGCCACTAAAACCTGAATCAGCACAGAGTGGGGGCAGGCTGGGCTGGAGGGTGGAGGGTGCTCGGCGAGGCACCCGGGGCTTGAGGATGGCAGTGAGCAGTTGGCAGGATAATTATTACAGGCAGAAAACAAAGGAGAGTGACAATTTTCCTGTGGCTGGATTCAGCCCTCGTGCTTCTTAATTCCCGCGGAACAAAGAGCTATAATTGTTCTCAATAGCGAGGAGGGGAAGAACCTAATTTCCAATGTGAGTCAGAGAAGCTTTCAAGCAGGGGGTGGGTGGAAACTATTTATAAAGGACCATTAGGGAAAATCAGATTTCTACGCACAGTAAACAGAACACAGAAATAAAGCATCTATTTATATGTGAGTGTGGAAAGCTTGTCCTGAGCAGCACAGCGCCCTGGTGACACCCAGGGTCACCCCGTGGGGCCATGGAGGGTTGTGGTGGCTTCGTGATGGAACAATGCCTTCCTCCAGGCAGGCAAACAAAGCTTGTTCCATCCTTCCTTTGCTGGCTTCAGAGAGAAAAAATAATACCGAACAGTTGTCTTTGGCCAAAAATGTGCAGAAAGCAAACACCAAAGCGCTGTGCCAGAGTCACTGTGGAGATGAGCTCCCGGTTTGCTCAGAGCTCCTGTGCCCAGGTAAACTGGCATCCTGCTGCAGCCAGCACTTGTGGAATATTTACAGTTCTGTATTCCCAGCATGGAGAAAAACCCTGTCAATAAAACATAAAAACAAGTTCTGGTGGTGCTGCAGGATGGTGAGACCGCAGGCATCGGGTGTGAGAGGAGGCTGCAACCATGCAGAATGTTTTCCTGGGAATTGCCTGGCTCCCTGCACTTATGTGCTAAAAGCATCTTACTGGAGTTGGGGGAGTCCCACAGCTAAAGGGAATCTGCTCCAGGCAGGGCAGAGGGGCCTGGCTGTGAGATCCCTTCTTACAGGAAAGGAGCTTCCCAGTGGTGGGAAAGGCACCAGCTCCGGGCATCTCTCTGTACTGTGACTCTGAGCCCAGCTCAGCCCCGTGTGCACATTTCGGGACTAGGACAGGAATATTTCACTGCAGCCACTCAACAAAAGTGAAATGTAAGCAAGAAAAATCCTTATGTCACAGATGAGCAATGTGGGCTCCCTCCTCCCCTCTCTCCATGAGGGAATTGCCTCCCTGAGCCTAAATCCAGGCTTGAGCAAGGTCTGGAGGCTTGGCCGGGATAACAAGGACATGGAACAATCGGAGTGATAATCTGCTGATTAGCTCTGGTTTAGTGTAATCTGTTAGATATCAACCTCACAGAGAGCTGGCAGTTTTCCTCCGTTACTTTTGGAGCACTAAATCAAGTGGGTGAGTGGATCCGTTTAGTATTTTTAGTGGATTTATTCCTATTTGATGGGTTAGCGAATTGAAACCAGTGAGCAGAGGCGAGCACAGCCATGCCTTGAGCTGTCCCCGTGCTCCCCCATAGCCCTGCCCTTCCTCCTGCCTCTCCCTTTGGTGGTGTCTGTGACTGATGACACAGCCTCTGCCTATGGAGCAAAGCCCAGTTTATGGGATGTCTGCCCTCGCTGCAGAGTTGTGCTCCCAGGCTTGGAGCGTGAAGGAGAGCTGCTCCCGATGTGAGGTACTTTATGTGCACACAGGCCTGATTTATATCTCTTCCAACAAGCTGTTCTTTGCTATCATGAGCCAACAGGACCCATAGGGTGTTACAAGACATATTACACACAGCCAAGAGCTTTAATCCCCTTGGGGGAGTGATTACAAACAACTACACACGTCCCAGAGTTGCTTAATCACTGTTAAGAAATTTCTTTATAATCTGAGTAAATTACTTTAATTACTTGCAACTACCAATTAGCGTTTGAATGCTTCCACTGAGAAGTTTGCAGGCATTAATCTGCTCCCTTGGAATGTGAAATCAGCGGCTGGAAGATGGCTTTGGTCTGTGCACAGGCAGCAATCTGGCAGGACGGGGAGGCAGCAGCCCCTGCCCGGCAGCCCCTCCGCAGCCGCCTGCCCTCCGCTCTGATTTATTTAGGAGCTTGAAAGGAGAGTTCAGCGCTTCCACGAGCTTTAGCAGCTGGATAATATTGCTGGATCCTGGGAAAGGGAGGGCCTGCTTGAACCCTACAGTGGGCACAGAGGCTCTGCCTTTCGTAACCAGACAAAGCAAACAATCCCAAACCCTCCCTACCTGGGAGATCACGCACTTGGACACATCCCACAGCCTCTCTGCTCCCATCCCTGTCTGTGCAGCCCAAGTTATTCCCTAATCCCCAGTGCTCCCCAGCATGGGGTGGGTTTTGCCAGCTCCCAGGTCTGAGCTGAGCTTCCCCTTCAGACGTGAGCGCCGGTGAGGTCTGGACAAGCACAGCTCCACTCCCCCTTCTCCCACCAGCCTGCTCTGTCAGAAACTCTCAAACTTGAAATGGCAGGATCAAGGTCTGGACTTGCTTTTCTGGCCACTTTCGAGGCTTTGCCAGTCTGGATTGGGTTCAAAACACTTTTTGTCTTTGATATTTCGGCCCAGGGTGGCTGCTCTCGTCCTCTTTTCCTTTGCTTGTCATTACAAGGGTGCTGGTGTGAGGAGTCCGGGCACAGCCCCAGAGGGCCCCAGCCTGTGCCCATGGTGAGGCAGAGCAGCTTCATGGAGGAGGCCAGGTCCATGGGCAGGGATCCTGGGAGCAGCCATGCCGGGTCCATGGGCAGGGATCCTGGGAGCAGCCATGCCAGGTCCATGGGCAGGGATCCTGGGAGCAGCTGTAACAAGCCTTTGCCAAAAGTGCCCCTTCAGCTCTCATAGGCCATGGCTGGGCTTCTATGCCTGGGGCTCCCACTGCTCCAGTCCAGGCACCTGCCTGGGGCTGAGGGACAGGAACTCTGTGCCCATGTCCCCAGGCCACATCTGAAGGGATGAGCACTGTCCCTTCCACATCACCCTGAAGGTGTGGGGTTTCATCAGCCTCGTCCCCCTCCCTAGTGCAACAAGCACAACTCCCCAAAAGTGACAGACACACAAGTTATGTGGCTCTTTCCCATGGCACTGGCACTGTCATGGCTGTTCCTGACTTTGTGGGCAGCCCCGAGAGGTGTTCTTTTGCCCAAGAATTTGCTTGGCTGAAGAAACTTCTCGCCTCGCACCAAGTCCTGCAGCGAGCAGGTGAGGAGCTGTTTGGAGCAGGTGTGTGGCTGCTGACTCACCCCACCCCAAGTTAGGTCTCCTCTGGTGCTAGTAGCGGTCCTGCCACCATCCCGTCCTTTGGTGGCTCCCAGGGGATGGAGTGTGGCCAGCCCCTGACCGCGGCCCTGGCGCAGGCTGAGCTGCTCCTCCCAGCCAGTGTGGATGCGGCCCAGGCTCCACCAGCCTCTCCCAGCCGCTGTTTGTGCCTTGTGATACTTTCACATGAGAAACAAATAACGGCTGATGGTATCTCCTGCAGGAAAAAAACAAGGTTACTCCCCTGACCTGATTAATGCAAATAAACTGAACGGAGTCCCGTTGCCCGGGGCTTGCAAATTTAATATCTGTTCCCTGCCTCATTTCATGCTGGTTTAGCCTCTCGCCCTGTGACTGCAATTACCTCTGTGGCTCTGCCTGGGCGTCGGGGCCGCTTCCCCCGTGCCGCACGTGATGCAGCTTGGGCTGGGGCACCTCGCTTTGGTGTTTGGGCTTTTTTCTTCTTGTGGTTTAATTTCCTTTGAGTTTATTAATTATGGCCAAGGGTGGGGGCCAGGAATGTTTGGCTGATGCTTCCTCTTTGCGTGGTGCAAAACTTCAGCCCTGTAATTCCCCCTTTATTGGATGCCCCGGGTTGGGTCAGGGAAGAGGAGTCAGTCCTGGCTGCAGGGAGGCAGGGATGGGAACCTCTTTTTCCCAATTCCAGCCTGTGGTCCCCGTGCCCAGCTCCCTGTATTGCTCCCTGCATCACCCCCTGCATCCCCTCCACCCCCTTGCCCTGTGTTTCCCACTGTCTTCACTTGCATGAAGTGACCACTTTGCAGGAGGCTCTGAAAGGTGTTTGGAACCATTTCATTGGGGCATTCTGTTGGTGTGCCTTGGACTGGATCCCTGGGAAAGCAGGCACAGACACCCACGTTCCCCAGGCCAGGGAGAGCCAAGAGATGCTCCAGATCCAGCACTGGGCACTATCAGCATGACCCTTTGCAGGGTGTGAAGCAGATTTTTATTCCAACCCCACCTGCTGCAGGCAGGATCTGCATCCAGAATTCATCTGAGTGGCAAAAATCTCATGAGAACAATGGGCAGGACTGTCCTGGAGAGATGGGATTTCCTTCCCCTGCTCCCAAGACATCCTGCACCTCTGTACTGCATCAGGATGAGCCCGTGTCCAGAGCTGGCAGAGCTGGACGCTGGTGCCCTCCTGGGACACTGCTGCTGTGCCAGGCAGGGCTGTGGAGGGGAGGCTGCAGCCCCTTCACCTGTGCCATACCTGTGCCCAGGAGAAGCAGAGACTCTGTGGCCATGAGCCCAACCCACCTTTCAGCAGCACAACATTCTGTTTAGAGGCATAAAAGCACCTTTGTGAATGGCCCTTTATAATTTCCAGGCAGGACTGCGAGCGGGAGCTCCCATCCTTCTGTTTGCTTACATCTTCCTTCAAGTTGGGAGCTGTCAGGGAGGTGAGAATGAGGGATGGTGACTTCCCGAGCGTGCCCGGCCCCACGCGAGCGCTCGCACACCCAGCGCTGATTCTGCAACTCTTATTTGCTTCCAAGCCCTGGAGCTGCCAATCTCCATTGGTTTTCGGTGCCTCTGTGTGAGACTGTCACGGTGCCTTAATGGCTGTATCACCTTGTGAAGCTCTCAGACATCCTCACTCCTTTCATCAGCGGTGGGAAACCTGCCAGGCTCTGACAGGTTCTCCCAAACAAATCCCAGCGCGACAGGAGTGGGAGCTGTGACCGGCGCTTTGGCACCGTGCCCGGTGCCTGCAGCCCCCAAACCTCAGCGTGTCCCTCCAGCAGTGCCCAGCTTGGCCAGGACAGTGCTGGCCCAGCCACAGGCTCCATGCTCAGCCCCATGAGGGACAGAGTGTTCTCAGCGCTTTGAGTGGCAGCGAGGTCCCACTGCCTCATCCCGAGCTCCCTGTCCTTGCAAGGTGTCCCTGGGGCACCATCCCCTGTGCCCAGCACCAGCACACCCTGGAGCCCGGTCCCAGCCACGTCTCTTCATCTCAGCAGTCCTGCTCTACAGAGGGCTCCAAAGGGGTTTTTCCAAGCTGATTTGGGTATTTAGGTTTGCCTGGCATCAGTTTTGGCAGGAGCTGCCCAGGGAGGTTTGGAGTCCCCATCCCTGAAGGTGTCCACGGAAGGACTGGATGTGGCACTCAGTGAGCTGCGCTGGGTCACAAAGTGGGGACCGGGCACAGGTTGAACTTGATGGTCTTGGAGGGCTTTCTCAGCCTCACTGACTCTGGGATTCTGTGGTCCCAAGAGACTCTCCAGAGCAGTTCTGGTGTTCCCTGGGCAGCCTGGCCATGGCTGTGTGAGCCTCCACACCACATCCAGGGGCTGGGCTGTGCATGGAGCTCGAAGCAGCTCTGCATTGCTCAGGGCTGGATGCCACGGCAGCATCCGGGGCTGGCTGCATCCCCCTCCTCCGATCCCTCTGCAAGAGCCTGCCTGGGGGCAGGAGCAGCGGCGAGAAAATGGAGAGCTCCTGGAAACTGCAGAGGACACAGCATTTCATCATTTTGGGGCCCAGACTGTCTCTGCTGCACCAACAAGGGAACTATTTGTGTGGTTCAAAGCCTTATTCATTCTGTTGTGGGTTTCTTTTCCAAACCACCCACTTCAAGTTTTGGGTGAAGGTTCAGTTCCATTTTTCTTATTCCCAGCTCATTTGCCCATCCCTAAAACAAACATATTGGAGCAAGTATGTGGGGGAGAGGGAGCATTAATCAAAGCAAAGGAGAGGTGAACATAACGCAAACAGGGAACGACAATGCACAGAGTATTTGCATAATCCAGGGAGAAAGCTTTCCTGCTGAAAAGCCAAAGCTACTGGCATGGAAAAGCAAAGGTCTGAACAGGAACTCCGGTCCTGAGCAGCAACAGACACCGGGGGTAATAAATCAGGGATGTGGGTACAGACATAGCGGTTCCAGCACGCTTCCCAAACTTTGATTCTGTGCCTTTGGAAGAGGGCCGATCCTGCCTGCTTTGAAGCTCCCAGCCAAGGTGCCTGGACAGCAGCAGGAACAAGCCCAGGCCTGAGGAGCAGGTGCTCAGGTGGAGCCTGAACCTCTCAGAAATCAGCGCTGGCCTAGTGCAGATGCTTCCCCAGGACAGGGGTGTCCTGCCAGCTGATACAGCCAGAACAGAGCCCTGAGCACTGGGAGAGGGTAATGGACGTAATTCCAGGGCTAAGAAGTCCATGGATTTAATAGCAGTTGGCATTTTACAAAGGAAATGGCTTTGTGGAGGTGTCTATGAAAGCGTGGAGTTTTCGGGAGTGCCCTGGCTGGCATTCCCCACTCCCGGATGACCTTGGGCAAGGTGCTTCACCGTGCTCTGCTGGGGTTTCTGCTGAGCTGCTCCACAGTGGGATAATTTTCCCTGCTCCACAGAGGTGATGTGACTGCGTTTGTTGGTATTGGAGAATAGTTTGAGAACCCCTAAAGGGATATCTTAGAGGAAGAGAAGGGAAATAAAAATCCAACCAGGATCCTGCCCTAGCAGGTGGTGCAGAGGTGGCAAGGACCTTTACAGGTTGAGTTCCCATCTGTGCCAGCTGCAGGCCGTGCCAAGGAAGGAGCAGGGAAGCGTCTGGAGGGCTCAGAATCACAACCAGAACTGGAAGCCTGGAGTGTGTTTAGTCTGGAGAGGACAGATCCAAAGGCGATGAGGTGGTGCTCCTCAAATACACAAAAGGAGGCTGAAGGAGAGAGGGTTCCAGGCCAGGCTGGACAGGGCTTGGAGCAGCCTGGTGTAGTGGAAGGTGTTGGAACAAGATGAGCTTTAAGTTCCTCCCGAAACCATTCTGTGATTCCATGGACATGAAATAACAGGATGAAGTAGCAGCAAGGGAAAAGCAGGGCAGAAAGTGGGAAAGGCAGGCAGGGTGGCACAGCTCATTCCTGGGGACAGGTTTCCAGCCTGGCCCCACTGCAGAAAGAAGCTCTGTATCCAAGGGTCACCGACAGACTGTGGGAACATGGAGCCCCTGGAATGGCTGGTGAAGAGGTGGCTCTGCTCTGCATCAGGTGGGTGCCACCTGCCTGCCTTGAGCCCTGTCCCCAGCACTGTCCTCTGTCTCTGTGTGACCCAGGGCACCAGTGCCACACACAGTCCCAGCCCTGGAGCTGCGTCCCTGCCCGCGCGGCACGCGGGGCACACGTGGGATGGGCCATGTGTTTCCTTCCCCTGCAATTCCCTGGCTGAAGGTATTTGATCAGACCAGTCGCTCAGGAGCCATCTGTCCCCTGCACAAACACAGCTGATACTCCTTCCAGCCTCCGACAGCAGCTCCAGGAGCACACCCAGGTTAGCAGCGCTCGGAAAATGCATCCCTGTAAGAGCCAGGGCTGTCAGGCATTCCCAGGAACAGCAGTGGCAGAATATTTAAAGCCCATTCCACAAATCAGTGCCTTGGACACTAATATAAGTAACTTTAAAAAAGCAGAGAGAAAGGCAGTTGAGGAGATAAAACCCTGTCATTTCCATTTCTAAGGGATATGAAATGGTGCTTTTGAAAAAAAGCAATTTGTAAACTTTAGATAGCAGCAAATTCCTTGTTTTTTGGATACAATACCAGCTTTGCATATGCGCTGAAAGAAAGAGGGAGAGAAAATAACCCCGAAGCATCCTGCCCACTGCATTAGCTTTTAAAATAAAACCCATTTATATATAAATGTTGGCTTTTTTCCCAGTCTCTGTAGAAAAGCTTTTTTATATTAAATGCTACAATGAATTAAATTAACCATAATGATTTCTTTGTGAATGGAAACCCTTTTTCCTGTGTGACATGTTTTTGATCTTTTTTTTTCCTAGCTACAACAACCCCTGCTCCTATCAAGTTGAGGATTGTGTTTGTTCTGCTATTTGCACGCTGCAATACAATTACTACGTGCACTCCTTGTTCTGAGGAAAAATAAGCCGCAGATATTCCGGGTGCTGTCTCTGGGTGCAGAGGTGTGGGAACCTCCGACAGCTCCACACTCACTGTGGCAGCGGGGTCGGGACACCCCTGTCACCTCCCATGGCCAAGTGCCACAACAGGCAGCTTTCCCCAACAGCAGAGCCAGCAGCCCAAGTCACTTTGGACAAGGGATGGAGGGACGGGACACAGGGAATGGCTTCCCACTGCCAGAGGGCAGGGTTAGATAGGATATTGGGAAGGAATTGTTCCCTGTGAGGGTGAAGAGGCCCTGGCACAGGGTGCCCAGAGAAGCTGCAGCTGCCCGTGGATCCCTGGAAGTGTCCAAGACCAGGTTGGATGGGGCTTGGAGCACCCTGGGCTAGTGGAAGGTGTCCCTGCCTGTGGCAGGGGGTGGAACAGGATAAATTCTTCCCTTCCCGCCCAAACCATGATTCTTTGATTCACCTGTGACACACAGCCACCACTTGTCCTGGACTTGACATGAAGGGACTCAGCATCGTTGGATGTTTTCAGTTGTGACTGTTTTTAGCTGTTGATATTTTGCCGGCGGTGGCCCGTGGCTCTCCCTGGGCACCTGACCCCTGCCTGTGCACTGGGTGCTGCAGGGCCCAGCCTGGGGCTGGGGGCATTGGGGGTGCTGGGGCTCCTGGCTGGGTGGTTGGGGCTGGGCACAGAGCTCTTGCTGGGGGGAGGGAGTTGGCTCGTCACTGGAAAGGAAAATTAGGTCACATTTCTGGTTTGAAGAGCCTGGATGGAGTCCCGTTTATTTTGGGTTTCTCCTAACAAGTGATGAGCTTCTGTTTCCCTCCAACCCCATTTCCTTGTCTAGTTTTTTAAAGCATTTCTCCTTTTTCCTGCCTGTTTTTCCTAGAAAACAGAAACTGAGCCATGCCGAGCTGTGCCGAGCTGCACCGAGCTGAGCCAAGCCACAGGAACATGCCTGGGGACATCAGAGCCATCTGCAGATCCCAAAGAGCCCAGGGTCTGGACTTTACCAGCCCAGCCTGAACCCTCTGTTAAATCATCTCCTATTGTCCAAGGCAGCCCATGGCACAGTTTGTCCCCAGTCCGTTTGGGAAACCATTCCAGTTCAATGAGAGTCATTGGAAGGCCTTTTAATTTCTTCCCTGACATTCGTTCCTGATTTGCTTCTGCTGGATTCAATTCCAGCACTCCTCTCCAAGCCCCCTGAGCCACCCCTCTCTTCTCCCACTTCGTGTCATTCAGATGTTTTTGGGTAACTGCAAAGCCCTTTGCCCCCCTGTTCCTGCCTCTGCAGCCGCTCTTCCCAGACAGGAGACCCCCCTGGGCATCCCCCATCTCCTGCTGTTCAGCACCCCCAAGACCCCCCCAAACCAAATCCTGTAGTGCAAATGAAACAAAAAACCAGTCAAAGCTGGAGGAATTCAGTTTGGGGGTTTGTTTGTGTGCTGGGAAGCCAGGAGACATCAGGCTCAGAGCTGTTCCCATCCCCAAACATGTCGGGGGTGCCTCGGTGCTGGGTGAGCCCCGTGTGAGCCCCCACTTCTCCCACAGCATGTGTGTGACCACCTGGGATGTCACTGCAAAGCCGTGTTTCCTTGGCAATCCCTTATCTCTCATCTCAGCCATCAGCATAATGAACGGCTCTGTTCCTGCATAAACAGCACCTGAACACCACCCCGTGGAGTAGGGAATCGTCAGATTGAAGGAAAATGCCTGAAATGGAGAATCCCCTCAGGATCTTCCCTTGAGATCGGGGATGGTTCCTGAAAGGACAGGCTCTCCCTCTTATCCAGGGGTACGGAGATAATTAGGGAATGAGTAAGGAATGGTCGCATCAGTACCTGAGGATTCCAGAGATGGGAACTGTCTTGGATTAAGGTCAGGGTTTGTGCTGCCAGTCAACAAGTGTGTGTGACCAGTCAGAAGAATGCCTGGTCCTTCCAAGGAGGGAAATAAACATTCCTGGATTTGAAATACATTGACAATATTGAAGGTATTTCTCACCTCCCTACCAGGGAAGAGTGGGTCTGGGATGACAAGAAGAAGGCAGAGCAGGCAGCTCCTGCGGCCCTGGAGCAGAGTGTTCTGATGTTTGTGTCTCCAGGGCACTGGCTGGGGAGTTCAGAGAATAGTTTGGGTCGGAAGGGACCTTCAAGGTCATCCAGCTCCATCCCTGCCATGGGCAGGGACACCTTCCACTAGCCCAGGTTGCTCCAAGCCCTGTCCAGCCTGGCCTTGGACACTTTCAGGGATCCAGGGGCAGCTGCAGCTTCTCTGGGAACCTGTGACAGGGCCTCTCCACCCTCACTGTAAAAAAATATTTTCCCTGTATCTGACCTAAATCAACCTTTTAATTTAAAACTGTCCCCCCTTGTCATAGAAACAGAGCCCTGCCCAAATTCCTCATCAGGGCTGAAGGAAAAGCTGTGGTGCCCTGATTGTTTAATCTGAGGCAGTGGAACTGCGCAGTTCTCTGAGCTTTAATTTAGATGATTTAAGATCCTTTTCTTTATGTTTTCTCCGTTTGTAATTGCAAAGAGCCTGTGAAACAGGACACTGAGCTTGGTGCTTATCGATGGCTCTGAGCAGCCGCCGACTCCGGGGTGGGATGTGGTCAGGCAGGAAAAAACCATCTCTTCCCCTGCCTAATTAAGTGCCTCGTTGGGCTCTGCAGGCACATGTGGTTGTGGTGGCAGCAGTGACATTTTCAGCTCACTGGGGCAATGACAGGGAAGCAGAGCCGAGAGCTGGGGGAGGCACCGAACTGGGAAAAAAGCACATTTCTGTGTGTCCCAGACATGTTCATCTAAGGTGATCTTTAACCAGAGCCCTGTGCTGGCAAGGACCCTGTGGAAATCTGGATTGCTGGCATGGAAAGGACCAGGTCTGGGCATCGGGTACCGTGGGGATGCTGGAGAAGGTGGTGAAGGCACTGGGAGTCTTGGGAGGCTCTGCTCCCCTTGCAGCCCTCAGAGGGGAAGCCAAGGGGGAGAGATCCCGAGAGGAGGCAGGTAGGAAGTGGGTTGGGGAGATGAAAGCACAGGCAAGGGGTGGGGAGCTCCAGGTGCACTGGGACCTGACCTGGAAACGGGCAGGAAGGAATCTGAGCATCAGCAAACAGGCAAAAATAACCCTGCACCTAAGGAATGCCTGAGCAGCAGGAATGCCACGTGCTCCACATGGGGAGAGGAGAGGCAAAAATACCAACACGAGCAAATCAGTTCTGTGATTCTCCCCTCCAGACCTTAATATCACCTGGGAGTTTGTAATGAATTTTAAAAGCATCCTCCTTTGGGAGCCGGCTGCTCCAAGGCTGGGCTCTAGAAATAGATGGGACATGGTGGGAAGCCAGAGGCTCTGCTGTCTTCAGCCATCCCAAAGTCAGCCATCCTTCCAAGGGCAAGACAGGACAAGAGGAAACGGCCTCAAGTTGCTTCAGGGGAGGTTTAATTGGATATTAAGGAAAATTTCTTCCCCTCAAGTGTTGTCCAGCCATGGCACACCTGCCCAGGGCAGTGGTGGAGTTCCCATCCCTGGGGGGATTTAACAGACACGTAGATATGGCACTTTGGAACATGGCGTAGTGGTGGCTTTGGAACAGTTGGAGTCGATGGTCTCAGAGGGCTTTTCCAGCCTTGTTGATCCAGTGATTCCAAACCCAGTGTGGCAGCACTCAAGGAGTCAGCGAGGAGAATTGCTGAGTCAGCAGCACCGCAGCCTTGTCTGTCTCGTGCTGAGCCCTCCCTGCTGATTGTCCCGGATTTAGGCAAGAGCAGGTTTTGCTAAGAAGCACCAAATGCCCCAGATCGTGGCTCGCCCCTGCCTGATGTCAGCCCCACTTAGCTCTGCCAGGCCTGGGGTCAAAGCCCAGGGAGCTCTCTCACCCTGTGACCCGGTGGGGACATCGCTGCCAGGTAGCACTTGAGAAGCTGCTGGTGTTGTTGTTCTTGGTTTCCTCTGGGTTTTATTTTCCTAACCATCTTCCAGATGCTGCAGAATCCCCAGATGCAGCCGCAACAAAGTTCTTGCATTTTTAACTTTAAAAAACATAATTGGGTAACTGAGAATAATGACTAAAGAGCTCAATAAATCATGTCTCCACCTGGCCTGGAAATGGGGGAGGGCTGGGGACGTGTTCCTTCCCCATTAATGAACAGCGCTGAGCCATCGGCACAAAACAATGCCAGAGTCAGCAAATCTGCTCCAGCCCTCACAGGGCTCTGTGCTCCCACCTGGGGACCCGGGGACACGAACCCCTGGGCAGGAGGGGACTTGGGAATCTCCAAGGTTTGCCCCAGAGACAAACTGAAATAGAATTGGCACTGGGTAAGAGTTGGAGACACTTGTGTGTCCTGGCAGGAATTTTTGCCTGCACAGTGCCGCTGCCCTGTTCTCACCTGTCCGGTACCACGGCTGTGCCCGAGCCTCGGGAGCTGCCCGGGGCATGGAACAGGAATAACTGTGCTGCAGCTGCTAATGGTCCCATTTTTGCGCCTTTATCCATCCAGCCAGGGCTGCCACCCCCAGTGCCAAGATCCCCCACAGCCGAAGGACCCGGGGCAGTGATGGCCACAGGGCTGGAGGCAGCGGAGCACCAGGAATGCCAGAGTTTCCCTCACTCTCCGTGTTGTGTTCCCAGACTTGGATGGGATCTCAGCAGCCTCCTGTGACCCCAAGCTTCCCCCTCTGCAGGGCAAAGGGAAGGATATTTTTGGTTCTTTCCCCAGCAGATCTCCAAAGGAGATACAGGATGGATTAGGACCCGCTGTGGCAGGATTAGGAGGGAATCCCAGATTGAACAGCTCCACACAGAGAAGGCAACCAGTGACATCATAGAAGAGAATCATGGGATCATTATGGTTGGAAAGGACCTTTAAGATCATTAAGTCCAATCATCAACCCCACCAGGTTCACCATTAAATCATGTCCTCCTGCCCCCCAGTGCTACATCCACATGGTTTTTGAACACTTCCAGGGATGGTGCCTCCACCACTGCCCTGGACAGCCTGTTCAATGCTTTGCAACACTTTTTGTGAAGAAATTATTCCTAATGTCCAATCTAAACCTCCCCTGGTGCAGCTTGAGGCCATTTCATTGTTGTTTCCCCATTAGATACGACTTTTACACACAGAACACTCCTGGGAGAGCAGAGGGAGGCAACAGCCAGAGCAGGGACAGGACCGGGTGAGGGGCAGAGCTCTGAGCCCCTTGTGTTCCGTTCAGGGGAAGGGCTGGGAACAAGGATTCAGCACGAGGGGAGGTGTCTTCACAGGTCAGTGACACTGCAGGACATCCACAGCCCTTCTCTAAAGAGACATTCCCAGCCCAGGCTCCTGTCACTCCCATGCTCTGGCATAGATTTCTCCCCGCTTGCAGCTTTATCGGCTATTCCAAGGCAAGATGCTTATCTGCCTGAGCCTCTTCAAGCTGATAGTTGCTCTTATCACTGCTGCTCTCCAGGGCTTCAAGTCTGGGGGGTTTGTGGTATAGGAGGGTTAGTGGAAAAATTTCAACTTTGGGAGACTAAACCTGGGAGTGATTTCTGGATTTTTATCGCTCATTGTTCGTTGTTTCAGAGCCTGTGAGGGACTCGTGGCTGTGGCTGTGTTAAAACAACATGGAAGCAGAGCCTTTTCCAGCAGCCTTTGCCCATGACAGGCACAGCCCTGCATGTCCCAGCTAGGGCAAAGAAGTGTCCCATGGGCACACAAAGACCATAAGGGGGTTGGCACAAGAAGGCCAGTGAGAGACAGGACTAAAAATTTGCCCTGAAAGTTCAAGGCTTGGCTGGTGGTCATCTAAAGGCCCCTTCATCCACCTTTGCAAGTAAATTTTTGTTCTTTGTCCGCTTTGACCTTGGCCAAAGCTCTCCAGCCTCTGTGGCTTGGTCTCCTGACCTTCTCTGTCCTCCTGGGAACAGTGCCTCTGCCCACGGGCTGTTCCCGAAAGCTGCAAGGAAAACATAAACATAATTGAGAAAAAGTAATTGAAACTTGTAAGAGCTGATGAGAGAGTTCTCTCCTTGGCCCGCCATTCGTCGCCAGGAAATAAACACCTTTATGGCTGCCTTAATTAAGGCCTAAATACAACGGAGACAAAATTTCTACCATTAAAAGTACCCTCAAAGATCTCATGCCTCCACCTGCTTCCCTCCAATGCCGCTTTCTCAGACTTCAGCCAAGCAGCAACACCTTTCCAGACGCAAGCGTCACCTCTAACCTCAGCTAAGTTGAAATTTTCCCAGTTTCTCAGCAGTTTTTCCCCATTAAATCCAGCTCATACCGCAGCGCTGCCCTGCAGCTGTTGCCCTGTTGGGTGCTGTCCCCATCGCCCGACGTGACCTGGCCACTTGCGTGTCCCCATCACTCCCTGCATCCGCAATGCCCAGAGACAGTTGCCCAAAGATGTTGCAGACTCCCCATTCCTGGAAATGTTCGAGGCCGGGTTGGACAGGGCTTGGAGCAAGCTGGGATAGTGGAAGGTGTCCCTGCCCATGGCAGGGGGTGGAACAAGATGGGGTTTCCAACCCAAACCATTCCATGATCCCATGATGCTGGAGCTGGTAGAAGAGTTTTAGTGCCACATTTGCAAGCACCGTGTCTCGTTCAGCTCTGCTGGCCCGCAGTGGGGCCAAACCATGGCTAATTCCATGTTTTCTGGAGTGGCTGGCGACCCTTGGGCATCGTGGCGCTCAGAGAGCATGGTGTTGCTGTCTATTGTATTTCTAAGCTCGTTAGTTGGTTAACCACACTTGAAGGCTGGCAGCCCGACTGCCTTGCTGAGGGGCTTCAATGGGAGCCTGGAACAATGCAATGACACAGACAAAGGGTTTAATGGATAATTAATTGTTCCAGCGTGTGAAGTTTCTGTGCAAAGATCCTGGTGAATCAGAGTTTCCGATTTCCACCCCCTTTACAACAGAACTAAATAGTAACACAGAAATCATGGAATGGATTGGAAGATTTTTAAAAAGAGAAGGGCCAGAAATGAGGCTCATTTGGGGTGGGGTGTCCTGGCACTGCAGCTCTGTATCCATGTCCTAGTCCTGCAGCAGGCTCAAGGCACCTTCCACACACAGAAAAGCTGCTGCTTCTAGGAAGGCCAATATGGCAAAACGAGGGAAAGAGAAGGGCCAGTGGGGGCTGCCCAGCCCTGCGGGGGCCGCGCTGCCAGCGCTCTAAAGGAGCAGAGGGGCCAGAGACATTCGCCATCCCCATGAGCTGCCCTGGCACCACCTGCGAGGGCCTGGCATGGCAGCACCCCTGTGCCAGCAGATCCGCAGGAACTGAGCCAGGGAGCCACAACACGCTGAACACCCAACACATCTGCCTGCTGCTACATCCACACATTCCCTCACAGACCCCTGATCCCACACAGGAATTTCCGCCGTTTCCCTCGGTTTGCTAGGTGTATTTGACACCTCGTGAAGGCCCAACACCAACACCCGTCCATGAACAGGGCGCAGAGCCTGGGGCATAGGAGACTGTGAACACAAACAGACGTGCTCACAGCCACATTAGGCACACACACACACAAGCACAACATATTAATGTTTTCCCCTGTCTGTGTCCCCGTCTCTCATTTCTGAGCTGTGCCCAGAGCTGGGGAGGGGAGCTGCTCCCAGCCCAGGCCCGGCACAAAGCCGGGGCTCAGCGGGGCCGGGCACAATGGCAGATTACATTAGAGAGAACAGCCAGACGTGTCCTTGTCATCCCAGGTTAATATGACTATGGATTAATGCTGTAGCTGCTGATTGTTATGGAAATCCCCCCATTTAGCTCCTTCCCAAAGCATTGACAGTTTTAGCCTTGAATTTCGAGCAGGGGTGGAACTTGTTAACGGATTTCATTTTCCTGCAGGAAGCCAAAGCGTTTAGAGGGAGAGGCAGCGCCAGGGTGCTGACTTCCTGGAAGGGTTCCAGTCTGCATTGAGGCACCATGGACAGTTAATCCCTCGCTCGGATGCAAAGCGATGCAAAGAGCCATGTTGGTCTTGCCTCTCTAGGAAAACAGAGGAATTTGGGTGTGGGGAAGTGAGCATTCATGGGATTGTTTCCTCTAGAAACCTCTCCTGGCCTGGGTAATGAACGTCCTGGGCACATCCCACTCCCTGTTCGCAGACACGCCTGGCACCTGCTGCAGGGATGGCTCTGCCAGCCTTGGCTGCCTGGTGCCAGCTCGGGGACTGGAGCTGCTGCCATCCCAGGCACTGGAGCTGCTGCCACCCCTCTGCTTTATTGTCATCTTGTAGCTGCTCTGTGTGTTCCTGGCTGTCCCCTGGCTGATGGGAACACTCCGTGTTCCCGCAGTGCGGCTCAGCCGTGCCACTCTCTCCCTGCACAGCTCCCTCCTCTTTCATCGCTTTGTTCCTGTCCCCCTGAGCAATAGGAAAATATCCAACTGCTCCTGAGCAAACCCAGAATGTCTCTGTACATCCCTACCCCAATGAATTATTTGGGATTCAGATGATGACTCCTGGGGCAGGTCTCCAAAAGCCTGAGTGAAGGAGGGCTCTGACGCCGGCAATGAGGAGCAGACGGATCATGGGGCACAAACACTCAGAATTAGGGTTTTCCTTACAGGTATTTCAGTTTAAAACCAGAGTCCTCTCCCCTTCCCTCCTGCTCCCTCTCATCAAGAGGGATCATTAGTCCTCGCAAGATGGTCCAAGGAGCAGAAAGTTCTCTCTGACACTTTTCCTGTCTTTGGCTGGGGAAGTTCATGGATATTTCATCCCCCAGCCAAAGGCCACTGCTGCCCATGGGAAGGGATGAAATCCCATCCACCCCATCCCAGTTCTGCCATAGCAAAACAAACCAAATGGAAATTAAGCCACAAGAAGTACCATGGCTTTTTCCACGGTGCAGGGAGTTGATTCCTCAGCTGACGCTCCCGTTGGAACAGAGCCCTTGGTGGGGTCAGAGCAGTGGGAGGTGACGGTGATCCTCAAAGCAAAGAGGCACCCAGGGTGCTCCCCACGGGTGAAACACGTGTTCCTTGGAGAAACCAGTGGAGTTTCCAGAGGCGGGGGCTGTGTCTGACAGCAGTTTTACACACTCCCAGTACACAGGATACCTGATCCTGACGGCAGCTTTGGGATGCTGCTGCAGCACACGCCGTGCATAGTAATAGCACTAATGAATCCCGTCCCTAATTGTCCTACTCCCGGGGGTGACAGGAGCTCCCTGTCCCAAGCCCTGCTCGGGGGAGGGAGGGGGGTTGCTGTGGAGATGCCTTGAGGGATCCCGCACTTTGGAGCCTGACTTCAGGTGCAGGAATAAGCAGCACGAACAGTCCGAACAGTCCGGAGAGACAAAGCTGCCCTTCTCATGGAAATGCCTCTGGTGGTGCCGGGAAGGGAGGGAGGGAAGCAGAGGGGCTCTAGCCATGGAGATGCTGCATTGTTTCCCAGTAATTAGCATGTTTTCCAAAGCTTTCCACGAGTCATCAGCAGCTTTTTAAGGGGATTTTGCCGAGGAGCATTTAAATGGAAATCCCCCGGAGATACAGATCCTCTGTTCGGGGTCTCCCTGGAAGGTAGCTGCTTCCCAGGGGAAACCAGCCCCCACCTGCTCTGTGGGTTTATGTGGATCTCGGATCCGGGCGATTTCCATGTGCTCCAGTATGGGGACAGCATTCCCAGCTGCAGCCCCTCTCCTGCGGTGCTGCTCCTCAGCCCCAGGTCCTGCTCCTGCATGGATACAGGATGGTCAGTGCTGCTC
Source organism: Monarcha castaneiventris obscurior (assembly GCA_026261815.1). Classification (NCBI taxonomy): domain Eukaryota; kingdom Metazoa; phylum Chordata; class Aves; order Passeriformes; family Monarchidae; genus Monarcha; species Monarcha castaneiventris. Next base: position 6,286,981 of record JAMPIT010000550.1, read on the forward strand.
GCTTCCATCTGCCCAGAGCCATACACTGCCACTCCTGGGGGTTCCCAGGGCACAGACACACGTAGCGACATCTTAAGGGAGTAAAACCATGGAATCACGGAATAGTCTAACTAGATGAAGTCCCTTCCAACCCCAAACCTTCTGTGATTCCATATGTGGTAGCAGCACTGTCCCAGTGGTGGCTGAAGAGATCCCGGGGGACGGTGCCAGTCACTGGGTGGGACTGGCAGGGAGGTCAGTCCTCCTCAGGGAAGCCACGAGGAGACACCTGGAGGAGTCACAGGCTGGAGCCATCCGGCTTTTGGTCTTCGAGTGAGCAACACCAGGTCCCTAAACCTGCACTTAGAGACAGAAATTACATCACCTGATGGCCAGAAATGATGGAGACCCTCAGCAGCACCCCACAGCTCCATCCAAGTGTGGGTGCAGGTGCAGGTGCAGATACGGGTGCGGGTGCAGGTACCAAGGCAGGTACAGGTGTAGATGCAACTATAGCTACAGGTGCAGGTGTAGATGCAGCTACAGGTGCAGGCAGACACCTGCCCATGGACAGCCCTGAGAGGTGTGGGCAGTGAGTGCCAGTCCCTGTGCTGCTCTCGGGGTGGCCAGGCTGGCTCTCCCTCCTTGGATGAAGATCTTCTGCAATCTCACTTTGCCCTTTGCCACCCTCTTCCCAACCCCATGGCAATCCAGATGTTCCCTGCCAAAACCCATTGTGACTTTCTCACCTGAAAGTCTCAGTGACCAAACTGCTGGATCCAAGTCAACCCCCCGCTACTTTCCCACACAAAGGAAGCTGAAATTTTGCTCCTTTCCTCAAGGACAAGGAATTTCAGCCCAGTTTATTGTGTAGGCCTCTACCTGGGAGATTTTCCTGGCCCGGTGATTTATGCCAGGGCCTGAGTTATAACTCCCATTTCTGTTTAAAAGCTAAACACTCCAATAGTGGGGGCTATTACTGTCAGCACGTCCCAGCTCCCGAGATCCAATCGAGCCGGAGCCGACATCATCCGCGTGTTTGTCTGCCTGATGGAGCTGCCTTGCTTTCCCCTCCCTCACATATTGCTGTCTCAAGGACTGTTTTCCAAGCAACAATTCATGTCTCCTCCAGTCATCAGCGAAAACAATCAAGCTCCATTTTATTTTTGGCAGAAATCAAATGCTAAATGAGATCTCAGAATCATAAACAAGAGTGATGTCGACAAATCAGAGGGAATTCAGGGAAGAGTGGCAGAGATGATGAAAGGGCAGGAGGGACTGATGATGGGGAAAGATTAAAATAAGGAAATACAGCCAGGCCAGGAGAAGACTAATGGGGAATATAATGGCTGTCTAGCAATATCCAAAGGGCGTAAACACTGAAAAGGAAGAAATATTGTCCAGAATGGCTCAAAAGCAGTGGAGCTATGAATAAAGGTGATGAAACTCAACACAGGGAAATTCAGCCTGAACACCGGCAGAAATTTTCCCCATTTCTGCAGATCCAGCCTCTCCCAAGGAAAGCAGGATGAACACTGTGCTTGAGTGTTCTGAGCCCGCCAAGGAGAACATCCCTTCAATAAATAATTGGCACGGGAACATCTTCAGCTTTCTGCTCTTTCCTTATAAGCAGCTGAGATGAATGAATAATCCATGATGGAGAGTTTACTCAGAGAATTTGGCTGTGGACATCACTCACACTCTGCTGGTGAATGGATCACGCTTCCCTTCAATTCATCTCAGATTGGGCTTAACTGATTCCTTTTTTTTTTTTGGCAAAGGGTTGTACTGGATGCACTGTGTGCCCTTGGAGGGCTCTCCATGCTAGTGGGTCCTGTACCTGCCAGCTTTCCATAGAAAAAGGAAAAGTCTCCTGTCCCCTGTCCTGGCACTGCCTCCCCTGGGACACAGGGATGCAGTAGGGAGGTTTCTCTTGCAGGAAGGCTGCTTCTGGCTCCAGCTCATGCTGTGTTGGAGCTCCTGGATCTGAGGTCTGAGTGGGATGTGCAGCCTTTCGGCAAAGTGAGAATTGTTTGGGTTATTTCAGAGTTGGCAGTGGGGTCATTACCTGGTCCCACTGGCCAACAGAGAGCCAAAACCCCCCGTGTCAAATGAACACGAGCCAGGACCCACCTGGAGTCCAGCTAAGCTGCACAGAGCCCTTTTTGGACCAGTCACAACATCCCAGAATCACTGAGGTTGGAAAAGATCTCCAAGATCATTGAGTCCAACCTGTGACCAATCCCCACCTTGTCACCCAGGCCAGAGCACTGAGTGCTCCCATGGGCATCATGAGTCCTGCTCCCATGGGTATCATGAGTCCTGCTCCCATGGGCATCATGAGTCCTGCTCCCACAGGCACCACCAGTCCTGCTCCCACAGACATCACCAGTCCTGCTCCCACACCTCCTGGTACCAGTCTCAGCTGTCCCAGTGCCTGGGTGATCCCTCCTGATGTCTCACACGTTGCTCTGTGTGCACAGAAGCCACCACAGCTGCTCACTCCAGCCCCACTCACAGCTGCCCACATGTCCCATGGTGCTGCATGGGGCTGTCCCAGAGCACGGCCCCCCAGCTAAGACCCCCAGACCCCCATGTGTCACTCGGGGCTGCATGGGGCTGTCCCAGAGCACGGCCCCCCAGCTAAGCCCCCCCAGATGCCCATGTGTCACTCGGGGCTGCATGGGGCTGTCCCAGAGCATGGCCCCCCGGGTGAACCCCCCAGGCCCCCCAGGTGAGGCTGGTCCTCAGCTGTGCCCCGAGGCCACCACGGGGTTTGTGCTCCCCAAGCTGCCAGCTGAGACTGCTCAGGGTAAAGAATAACAAACAAGGAATAATGCAAATTCAAACTACCAGCCATGTTTGGGCCAAATAAACAGCCCAATAAGGATGGATGGAAGGGGTGGGAATGGAGGGGCTTCCCAGGGCAGCCCGCGGAGCTGCACCGAGGGATGCAGGGGCACACCAGCCATTCCGGTGCCAAGGGGACACCCACCACGTCTGTCACCCCGTGCCACTATGGGGACACCCACCACTCTGTCACCCCGTGCCACTATGGGGACACCCGTGTTCCCACTGTGTTGCTGCCCAGCCGTGGAGATGGTGCTGGGAACACTGAGCTGTTTTCCTCATGGGCACCGCAGAGCCAGAGTGGTGAAGAACAGAGCAGTGCTGCTGGTAGAGCAGCAGAAGCTGCCTTTCCTTTGTCATTCAGGAACATTTCTGGTTTTCTTTCTCCTTTTTTTTCCTTTTTTCACTTTCTTTTTTTTTTTTCTCTTTTTCTATGACAAATTGTTTTGTGCTGGAAACGAATTAGTTTTTATGAAGAACTAAATCACCATAAAGGTTTATGTGTACAGTCCCTTGTTCCTTCTGACCCTGGTTAAAGATGAGGATGACAGGACACCTCAGGATGGTCCTGCTCCTTTCCCTGTGCTGCTAGGGAAGGTTCCTGGTTATGTCTCAGCCACTCTCTGCCCCAGCTGTGCTCTGGGGGGGACACAGTTCCTTGCTCTGGCCTTAAAAAAAGAGACCAGAAGCTCTGGGAGCCACAGGGAGCTGAACCATCTGTTCTTGGGATGTGGGGGCCCCCAGCGGGAGCATTCCCCATCGCCCAGGAGTGACAGTCTCTGTCACCCTTCTCCATAGCCCCAGTGCTGGTGGAGTGGTCCCAGGTGTTCCTCTGGGAAGGAGGGCTCCAGCCCTGCCAGTCCCACCGTGGGCTCACCCAGGCTGCTCCACAGGGAAGCCCAGAAGAGCCCAAATAGGAAACACATTGGGGATTAGTGAGAGAGATAATTCCAGCAGACGGGGCTGGGCTGGCCTTGATTAGTGCAAATCACAGTGATCGCTGCTGGTTGCAATCCCAGCAGAAGCAATTCCTTTTTATTGTACTTTCTTCCTGATTGTGTTTGGAGTTTTTCTCCCTCTGGTGTGGAGTTGAAGGGACCTTGACGTGTAGTTTAGGATCAGATCTGGTCCTGTGAGGGAATTGCTGTAATCTGATTACACAGGACTGTGCCCCACATCTGTGACATGATGGCTTTAATTGCACTTGAACTGTCCTAAAACTTCACTTGTTTTACTGAACAAGTAGAAATATTTCAGCTGAACACATCTTGGACTGTTATTAGTGAGAGCAGTGCCTTGGTCCCACTTTGGGGGTGTCTGGCAGCTGAAGGCACTTTAAACCATCCTCAGGTATGGCAGCGATGCCACCCTGATGCCCCATGGGGGCAATTTGGGCAACCCAAGCAACAGATGCCAGTCGAGCCCCTGGCAGAGAACGCAGCTGCTCCAGTCGGATGTTCCCATGGGTCCTGGGATGTGCCCCGGGATGGCTCTGCCAGGCTGGCGGCTGGACCCCACCGTGCTGCAGGGAGAGGCTGAGGCAGCTCCCAGCCCTTCCCTCTGTGCTCCCCACACTCCTGCCCGTGCTCCTGCTTCCCACCAACCATCATCTGTGGGATCTGGCGATTTCCCATAGAAGCCAAAATCCCCCCAAGAAATTAAGTGAACTCCTGCACAACCCGGTGCTCACTGCAGGGACACGCTGGGGCCAGTGCCAGGTCAGCAGCCCCACTCCAGGCAGAGCTGGGACAGCAGCACCGATGTCCTGAGAGCCACCGAGGGCTCTCTGATTTGGGGAGAGTTGGCAGCGAGGGCCAGGAGTGCAAATGCAGCTGCGGCATTTGCAAAGGTATCAAAGTATCCCAAGAGGGTGAGGGTAGGCGGGAGTTCCTTCATTTAATTGAAGGATGGTTTCTTTATCTGAAAGAAGGGATAATGAGTGCTGTCCTTCTGGAAGAGACAGCCCTTCCACAGAGCAGGCTGGAGAGAGGCCCCTGGGCAGGAGTTCATCCCACGAGCAGCCCTTTTCCTCACCACCTCCCTGACTTGCCCTTTGTCCATCCCCATCCATTTAGGATCGCTGCTCATTCATCCCTACACTCCTCTCCCCCTCTCCCTGCCTGTCAGATTTCTCCATCCCTTCATACCTGGAGAGATGGAATTGGAAGGTTTTGAGAAGCAGTTCTGGAGACAGCCCTCACCCTTTGTTTCTCCGATGGCATCTGGTGATAATAACAGCACAGCAGCCCCAGACCTCCTGGCTTCAATTACTTTACAGGATCAGCTAATCCCAGTTAAAATTACCTTTGTAACTGAAGGATAATTGTAAATCAGGCTCTCTCCTGCACTCGGGTGTGCTGAAAAATCGTTGCCAAGATGCTCCGTGTGCCAAGGTTGCAGAGATCAGCGGAAGAGGAGCAGGCGCTGGGGGATGCTATCCCAGAAGAGTGGTTTTCCTTTTCAGAGCAAACTCCAAACAGATGGGCCCTTTTTCCCTATGGCTCTGTGGAGTGGATGGGATTGAAGTGATGGAGAGGAGACGTTTCATAAGGGTTTTTGCCTGGGTTATTTTCAGTCTCCAAGGATTGAATTTCCCCCAGGATTGCTCCAGCTTGAGAGATCTGCCATGAGGAGGCTGATGCAGAGGTTTGCTCATGAGTGCTCTGGCAGTGCCCTCCTGCCTCAGGATTCTGGGAACAGTGTCCCCAGGACAATTGTGCACCCCCCAAAACACCAGCACAGAGCCCCCGGTCCAGGGAAACACCACATGAGGCTGCAGGCAGGGTGAGGGTGGGGTGTGTCCATCACCAATTTTATCCCCCTTTGTCGTTCTCAGCCATAACTGGAACAGGGGAAGGTCTGATAGGACAAGGGGGATGGTTTTAAACTGTAGGAGGGTCCAGTTAGATTGGACATATTTTTTTAAGGTAGGGTGGTGAAATCTGGCACAGTTGCCCAGAGAAGCTGCAGCTGCCCCATCTCTGGAAATGTCCAAGGCCAGGCTGGACAGGGCTTGGAGCAACCTGGGATAGTGAAAGGTGTCCCTGCCATGGCAGGGACAGGAGATGGGCTTTAAGGTTCCTTCCAACCCATCCTAGGATGGCATTCTCTTGTTGGAGGCTCCCTGGGCCTTCCGCCACCTCACAGTCTCAGACACCTCTCTGGTTCTGCCACCAAGCAAATCTTGCTACAATTCTTCCTTACATGGCAGATAAATCTCTCCTGAGCTGTTTTATCCAACCGCTGTGTTCTGCATTATCACTTTGGCCTGACAGTAACTTCCATGGCAGTTTCCTCAAATTGTTCCTTTAAAAGCTGAGATTCCCTGGCTGTAACCCAGCACTCGTTGTGGTCACTCCTCTCTGCCCAGCCCTCCTGCCAGCCTTGCCCTAACACCCATGGCAACTTCACCACTTGCCTCTGAGCAACAAATTCATTTTCCCTGGCAGTTTAGTTGTAAGCCCTGATGAAGGATCAGACAGAATCTAAAGGCTCAAAGAGTCAATAAACTTTATTAAGTCCATGACAAGCTGAACACACTCCCCACAGACTCCAACATGGACCCAGGTTTCAGGCATTGCTTGGTGCATCCCATGAAAACCCCAGTCCAGCATCGTTTGGCAGAACTTATCCACAACTGCAGAACAGACCTCTAAAAAAATAATAAATGAGGCAGGTGTATTCCAAGATAAAGCATCTGCTCAGGTGCTGCCAAGAACAGCACGGAGTTAATCCTGAGTACGTAACTCTTCCTGTGAGCTGCCGTGGGGCCGTGTCCTGTGACCACAGCGGTGCCATCGGGGCAGCTCTGGCTGCCTTCTGCTCCCTGACATGGATGGAGAACCCCTGGCACTCCGGAGGGTGCCCGGGCAGCGGGGGACGTGTTCAGCCCCAGAACTCCCACCAGCTGTCCCAGTGAGGGTGGGGCTGTTCCACAGCACGGGGCAGGGCGGGCGGCAGACCAGGGCAATACAAGAGCAGAGCACCTCTGCCCCTCTCCCTGTGTGCAGGAGATGCTCCTTTCTCCCTCCAGTCCACGGGTTTGACTGTGCAGGGAGGGAGAGAGGGGGCCGGCCCAGGGAATCTTCCTAATTAAAGTAAGGGTTAAACCCAAGAGGCACAACACACTGGGAATGCAAAGAGCAGCAATGCCATGGGTAGCCTCTGCTTGCACCGGGGCTCCAATAAAGGTTTGTGATGTCAGAAGTTATCCGAGAACTTTCCCAAAGAATGATAAAAATGGGGGAATAGTGGCATGATCAATGTTGCTATTTGGTCCTCCTCAAATTGTTTTTCTTGTGTAAGTGTAGCCCAGCACTCCGGTGCCATTAGGCCTCTCCCCTATTTTTCAGTCTGCTTTATGAAAGCTATTGATCTCCAGCTGCTCGAGGATCCGTCAGCCCCGGCTCATCCCAGCCCATTACAGACTCTGCTCTCTGCGGTGAGAGGGATCGATGCTGTCCTGGGCACACTCACACTCCAGCCCGAGTGTGGCTTTATTGATCTGTGGGTTCCGAGGTACCTGAGGACACTGGCAGGTGACAGAGGTGCCTGAGGCAGCGGGGAGCGGGTTGAATTGCCCAGCAAAGCCCCACTCCGGCAGCAGATCTGGCTCTCTGCTGCTGGACTCACCTTAATGATCTTTGATTTGCCTCTTCCAGTGCATAAATAATTGTGTAAGGCCAGGAGCCTGCTCAGAGGGAGGATGGGGGGGAAGGCAGAGGCATTTTCCTGTTTCTATTTGCAAACTCATCATGTTCTGCAGAAGAGTGAGGCCGTGTCTGTGCTGGCACCATCCTCCCTCACCTGCCCCATTCCATCAACATGTGAGGGGTGCAAGTCATTGTGTGGGGCCAGAGAGGATTAAGGAGATTTTCACAAGTTATCTGGGATGGACTTACATGAGTTTTTTCAAACAGAAACCCCAGGGGGCTCCATGGCTGGAGTGTGTGCCCAGGGACAGCCAGAATTCCATAGTGCCAAGGCTCAGGGACCGGCCACGTACCCAGGGCTCTTTTACTCTCTGTTTTGAATTACATCACCAAAACTGAAGGCTGTTCATGGGCAATTTTGAGTCGAAACCAAGCAGAATTATTCTATTAACCAGGTTACCATGAATAATGCAATCCTGCTGCAGAGGTGGAGGTGGCAGCTCTCACAGATGTCAGAAGGTTTTGCTAAAGGGGTGAAAGTTTGGGTGTTGATGGGAGCAGTGTGCCCAAAGTGCCTGACCCGGGGCTGCTGCTGGTGTCCAGCAAAGTGTTTTCCCTACACTGCTTGTAGGGATCAAATCCTGCAGCAGGTACAGCAGCTGACTCTCCCCATCTCCATCCTCCTGCCTACAGCAACAGAGCTGGTGAGGAACATCTCCATCCACGCCGGCACAGCAGCCAGGCTTGGCCAGCCTGGGAGAACCTCATTTCACAAGGTGGCAATTAAAATTTTATGCTCTGAGTTTTCCCTGAATGATTTTAAACCATCTTTTCTGATGACTTCCTAGTAGCAAGTTGAGTAAATTAGAATCTGAATGCAATCAACATCCTTGATTCCGACACCAGCCGGGGTCCGTCGGGGAGGCTGCATCTGAGCAGCTCTGCCTGATGAAGAAGGTCAAGGGCTTGGGGTCCTCGGAGGCTTTGCCCTTGGAGTAATGTCAGAGAGGGAAAGAAACACGAGAAAGTAGGACACAGTCCCCCAAGTAGCACAGAAATCCCACTCTGCTCAGCAAACTTTACTTCTTTCCCTCATCTGTGTGTTTTCTGTCACATCTCAGAGATGGACTTTGATGATAAATGAATAAAGGAGCTGCAGCAGCAGCCAAGCCAGAACCACCCCATTCCCCTCTGTGGGGCCTGGGAGGGCACAGGGGCAATTCTCAGCACCCACTGCAGGGCCAGTTCAACTGCAGCTGTTCAACCCCCCATAGCACGAGTTGTGCAGTGCTCAGAGGGGCTCAGGAGACGCCAAGGACATGGGGAAGGACACGTTCCTGGGCTCAGGACCAGCAGAAGGCACAGTGTGGGCCACGTGCCCCACACACACAGGGCCGTGCCGTGTCCGCTGGCACTGGGGACACTCCATGGGGCAGCCTCGCAAGCACGCAGCGGTGAAACTCCCAGAGCACAGCCCTCAGGAGAAACCTCGGGGTGGAGACAATCCTGCTACAAGAGGAGAGGGGTGGGAGAGTTTTCCTTCCCGGTTACCAGCCCGGAGGCTCTGATCCGCTGCAGCTGCGGGGGAGGGTGGTCACTTCCCCCGGCCCTGGTGAGCTCAGGATGGCTGGGATGGGCTCAGCCTTTAATAAAGGCACAGAGAGTTCAGGCAGGGGCTGCTGGCAGCCCACAATCCTCCACCAGTCCTGGTAAACTCAGCTTGCCACCAGCACCGCCATGGGATACCAGGGACGGGACCCTCCCACAGTGGGGAGATACCCAGGAATGTGCCAGTGGCCATAGGCAGGAGGTGTCCAGGATCACCTCGAGCCAGCAGCCAGGCTGGGCATTTCCCTGCGGAGGAGGAGCCTCCCAGAAGCAGGAGCTGTATCCTGGCACAGGGGGAGCGCGAGTGTCCCTGGGGAGGAGCAGCTCGGCCATCCCAGGCGCTGTGGTGGGGACCATAGCCGGGGCTGCTCCATCTCCCGGTCCCGCTCCATCTCCCGGTCCCCTCCATGGAATGAAAGCCGCGATTGTTTCACCTCCCGCCCTAGAGCCGGAGGTGTGTAAACAGTAAGAGCCGCTCCCTACACACTCGGAGCGAGGGAAAAACGAGGTGTTGAAAAGATGACAACCGGCTCTGCCCAAGAGTTCACCTGGGCAGGGAGCGGGGACGGCAGGAGCAGGGAGCGAGGGATGTGGAAGGTGGGAGGGCCCCAGGAGGAGAGCAGATGCTTAGAAAATTATATTCTTTATTTTGGGAGCAGAAGATATTCTCTGTCGCTTCCTGGCATCAAACGATTTTCACTTTCTTGCTCCTTGAAGAAGTAAAGGCCGGACCGCGGGAGGTGGAGCGGGGCGGGCAGGGGCCGGGCAAGGCCGGCGGATGAAAAGCTCCCTGTGCGGCTCCGCTCTGCCGGGGGCGATGAGGGCTCGGGAAAAGCCCAGAAAGAACCTTTATGGTGGAGTGTTTAGCGCTGAGGTCATTGCTGCCCTTCCCCTCTCCAGCCTTCTCCTCTGCTTGGGGGACCAGGCTCGGTGTTTCCCCAGGAAAACCTAACATGTCCCAGGTCCTCCCACCGTGCTGTGGATGCCTGTTTTGAGGACAGGCACAGTGGGGACACGGCTCCGTCAGCGCAGTGGTTGGTCAAGGCAGGACCACCGAGGCTCCCACGCTGCTCCGCTGTGCACAGGGCTCATGCAAAGTCCTCTTTCTCCGAAAGCCTTTCGAGAAAATTGACATTTGGTAGCAGCTAAGATCCCTCTATCCTTCAAAAACATTCCCTCACCGCCATAAAACACTCTAGGGAGGATTTATGCTCTGCCGCTGCTCCCTGGAGATCGATGTCCCAAGGCACAGGGATTTCTTTCCCACCCACCAGTGCCTAAGAGCAGCTGTCCGGGGCCGGGTGGCATTAGGGGACAGCTCCTGCACGTTGTTACCACCTGGTGGCACCAGAAAAGGTTGTCAGAGCAAGAACTAATTAATTCCAGTCGCAGTCCTTGGCTTGGGAATTTCCGCGCAGTTTTTCGGCTCGCTGTGGTTTGCCGTGTGGCTGTTAAACACCGAGTCAGGTTTTATAGCCTCGGGGTTAATGTTCGTGGGCTTCAGCCTCGCAGCAGGGGCTGAGCACTCAAATAAGGGAGGGGGGGTTGTGCCTGCAGAGCTCGGCCTTGCACCCCCCCGGCCGCCCTCCCGGCGGGGCTGGCACAGCAAATGGCACCGCGTCCTCCCCAGGGTCACTCACAGGAGCAAGACTCGCTGCCTTTACGGTGGATGCGAAATCCTTTAGAGCGATCCCAAATCACACCGGGGCTGGATTGTCCCGTCTGCTTTGGGCGCGGCAGGAGTGAGGACCAGGGATGGCTGCTGGGACCAGCTGCATCCCAGCGCTGCCAGCAGGAGACCTTCGGGGCTGGGATGGGTCGGTGGGGAAAAACCCATCCGAAATTCCTCTCCAAACCGGGAGGGAGGTGTCAGCACCGCGGCCCCGGGGGTGGGACCTCCAGGAGCAGAGGTCGGGTTCCCGCGGGGCTGCGTCGCCGGCTGCTGACAGCAGCTGGATCTCCGGGAGCCTGGAAGTGACCCTAAAACTGTCCAAACAAACCGCGTCTCACATCTTTGCCGGGTGAGGCGTAATCTATCACTGGCTCCGCGTCGGTGCAGGGGGAAGGGCCGAGGGTCGATGGAGCTCGGCAGTGCTGGGGTGTTCCCCTTCCTCCCGGGAGCGTGCCATGGGGACACCTCGTCCCTCCCTGCTACGACTCTTCTTCGTCCCCCGGGAATGGCCTGGACAGGCACCAGGAGAGGGGATGGGAGATGGGGGAACAGTGTCTGAGGCACCCAAGCTGGTCCCACCAGCTGTGCTGCCCTCCTGAGAGGTGACCCTGGGGTGAGGGCTGCTGCTGGAGGTGATGAAGCAGGACAGCAGGACTCACCTGCGCTGTCTCTGCCCACATCCAGCCCCGTGCAAGGCTGCAGGAGCCTCCCACGCCCTTCCTTTCCCGGTGATACCGCTAAGCAGGAGGTAAATTGAAGGCAGGACATCCGACGAAAGAGCTTAATTGCTTCAGGTTACTTTCAAATAACACAGCCTAAATAAAGAGGTGGGGGAAGGTTGCAGCTCTTGATGGCTGGAGAGATTTATGTGTCTCAGCTGCTCCTGATCAGCCCTGGTCACCTCCAGCTCTCCATCGCCTGTTTTCCACCTTCCAGGGTTGCCCCATGTGTTGAAATGTTTGGGTGTCCCCAGAGGGCTGAGCCTTGGCCCCCATTAATCCCCCCTCGCTGACCCGACAACAGGGAGGAAATTTGCCTCAATTAAATGTGTAAGGTCTCATTTCCCTTTGAAGTCAGAGCAGCACCAGGAACTGCTGGGGAGGTCTGGAGAATAACCAGAGAAACTGAGCCCAAAGTCTTAAAATTAGGAAATTGCACACTAGAGGTGAGCCTAAGCCTATGGAGCAGTCCTGATCCTGTCTCATCTCCCTCAGGAGAGTGCCCACATTCCCAAAGCAGAGCTGGAACACCCTGGCAGGGAGGGAGAGCAGTGCAGAGATGCCAGAAGGATCAGTGAGGGACCCCTAATCCCCTTCAGCTGCTGTTCAAGGGAAGGAAAACCTCCTCTGCTTCTGTTTGGGCTCAGTTCTTCAAGGATGTGGAGATGGCAGCTGGCACTGACACCTCCAGAGAGGGGCTGAAGCCCCCAGGTCCTGCTCTGCCTCAGCCTGTGAGCATCCGTGCAGGATGTGGGGTGAGCACAGAGCTGCTCTGCAGCCCCATCCATGAACCTGGCCGTGCAGGGAAGGCTCATCCAGCCCTCCCATGCTGGAATAAGACCTGAACTCACCCAGCCACATTTCCTGCATCTTCTGGCGCGGTGGGAATAACAGATCACCAGCTCCTGCCTGTCATCCATCCTGCTTATTTCCTGCACAGGGCCTGATTTATGCCGGCATCTCCTTCCCCTGTGCCATCGGCGCGTGCTGATGGATGGCCCCGCTCCCTGCTCTCGCTGTCCCCTTGTGCTGCATCAAACCATTAATTCTGTGCCAATGTAAACCTGTCTCACCTTCAAGACTTTAATTTTGCAAAAGCATAAACACCTTATAATCCGTCTGTCTTTATCTGGCTCCGGAGCTTTTCCTTCCCTCCCTCGGCTGGGGTTATCTGGGGTGAGGATGTGGCCACAGAGGGGGAGCAGCAGCAAATGTGGCCAGTGGGGCTGCCCCAGTCCCAGCACAGGGGACAGCTGGAAGGGTCACTCCTCACCCCCATCATTCCTCTGGGAATGATGAGAGAACAGCCTCTGCATAATTCTGGAGAGATGCAGGAGGTGCAGCCAGGCCCAGTAAGTCATTAAGTCCCAGGGTCAAGTGCTTGGAGAGCCACTAAGTGGCCTAAGCCCAGCTTCCAGACCCTGCATGATGCCCAGACCTTATGTGCAGGGAGGGTTCTCACCCTGAATGAATCCCAGCATATCCTGGGGTTTTAGTCCTGATGACAGAGCGAAAATGGAGCTTTGTGAGGTCCTGGGAACAGCTACGCAGCACTGCCCCACACTGCTGCTCCCCCCTGCTCTGCTCACAGCCTGGCTGGCACTCAGGGGTCCAGCTGAGGAACTGTCCCCTGGGTGGGAGCTGGGCAGGACTCGTGGCACTGTTTGGAGGCACCACACAAGAGTGCCTGGGGTCCTCTCCAGCAGTGGCAATTTCACCATGGCCAGGAAGGAAAAGAAAACTCCAGTGATGTGGCAAAAGCAGCTGTGTAAGTCCTGGCACTGCACAAGGGTTGGACACGGTGAGCTCAGAGGTATTTTCCAGGTTCATATTTAATGGTTCCAAAGGACACGTGTGTCACTGCCCTGCTGTCAGCTGATGAACGTGTCGGTTCCCGAGAGTGGGACACAAGGAGCTGCAGCCACCAATGTCCCTGGGCCAGCCCTGGGGCAGAGCTCTGACCTGCACAGCCCAGAGGGATGGACAGAGCCGTGGCAGGTCACACTCAGGGCCATCACTGCCCACCCCTCAGTCCCCAGTGCATCCTGCAGCATTTTGTCCTTCCTTCCCGAGCTTTCCTCTTTCCCCTTTTTGATTCTTGAGTCATTTGTCTCAATCTTTGGCAATTCCTACAGCATAGAAAAATCCATGCCACTCCTCCCTTTGGGGAATGATGTGCTGCAGTTCCATGGCTGCCATCCATTCAGTGCCAGGTTATGAAAATGAAGATATCTTTCAGCACTACAGACCTGTTAATCAGGGGAGTGGCTTCGGAGGGCTTTTGTGGGCTCTGTTAATTTGTGCTGCATTGAGCCACGCAGAGCTGAGAGGAGCATTAGGGGCGGCAGAGAAGGGAATAAATCAATGCAGGGATGGAGGAGTGCTGGGCTGGCTGTGCCAGGGCTGCCGCGCTCTCACTTAAACACTTTCCATCCATTAGAGCCTGCAGGTGGAACTCTGCCTCCCAGGCAACAGGTTTTGTCCTTAACAGCTCAGTGTGTGCTGTGCAGGCTCCTCAGGGCAGGGAGCAGCTGCTCCAGCCTCACCTGGCTGGCCCAGCCCCAAGCACCCCCAGCCTGGCTGGGGGCTCTGCCTCAGGGGCTTCAGCAGCTCGAGGCAGTGGCTCTGGGGTGCTGGGAGGGGCTGAGGGGCTGGGAGGGGCCAAGGCACCCCATGGTTGTTCTGTGATGACATTCACAGAGTCATGGAATCACAGGATGGTTGGGTTGGAAGTGACCAAGGGACCTTAATGCCCATCCTGTTCCACCCCTGCCATGGGCAGGGACACCTTCCACTAGCCCAGGCTGCTCCAAGCCCCATCCAACCTGGTCTCAGACACTTCCAGGGATCCAGGGGCAGCCACAGCTGCTCTGGGCACCCTGTGCCAGGGCTCAACCACCCTCATAGTCAGGAATTCCTTCCCAATATCCCATCTAACCCTGCCCTCTGGCACTGAGAAACCGTTCCCTTCTGTCCTGTCTGTCCAAAGTCCGTCTCCAACTCTCTTGGAGCTCCTTTAGGCACTGGAAGGGACTCTAAGTTCTCCCACTATTGCCCTGAGACAGGAGAAGACAAACCCATCCCCCTTCTCGGAGGTGGCCCATTTGAAGGTTGGGTTGCCCATAGCAGGGCTTTTCCCTGTGTGAGCATCCCACTGGGAATTCAGGTGCAGGGAGGTGAGATCTGGCCAGTGCCCTGTGGTTAATGCCACTGCCCCCTGGATGCCCTGGGAAGAGAAGAACCTGCTCCGTGTTCTGCTGGGCAGCTCCTCCTACACATCTCAGAGGCAGCCTGGAGAGGAAGTAATTCAACACATCCATTAACAAGCAGCACTTCCCGTCCCCCGCCTGTGCCAATAGCCTGACTTTGGGAAATTCATAACTTCTGCTAAGCGGGATTTTCCTTTTATCCTAATGGCCTTCTGGCAAACAAAATCCATCAGCCTCCCTCTGCAGTGCCCATCTCCCATCCTTCTGGAGGGGAGACCAAGGGGATGCAGTGCAGACCCTCCATGCAGGGGTGCAGGGAGAACCCTCCTCGCTCGGGATCAACAGGGGCACGTGCCGTTCTCTGTCCTCCTTTGGGCTGAGAGGAAGCTCTTGCCTCTGAAGAAAATGTTGCATTTTCATTGGGTTTCATTCTTTAGGAAAAGGAATCATTCATGTCTCCTGCCTTTGAAACCTGCAAGTCTTATCATCTTGCTGTTAATAATGTTCTTTTTTGCTGAAATGTTTCAGAACAGCAGCTTTTAAGTCTTTGCCGTAGTCAGACAATGGGGAGATGGCATCAGCTCCATGCCTGTGAGCGGCCTCCAGGGAATTTTAAGGGAGAGAGATGCTGAAGTTCAGTACCAAAGAGATGGATTAGGATTGTTTCCAACTCATGGTGCTGCTCAGAATGAAAGGTCAAACAAGATTATGGCCTGACTGGGTGATGGAGTTCAGGTTTTCCTACACAGAGGTGAGGTGGGCAGAGGAGCCAGGTGGGTGCTGGGACCCCAGCACTGGCTCAGGTGACAGGGCATGCCCAAGCAGGAGAAAATACCTGCATGGTTCAGAGATGGTGCAGTGTCCAGAGAGCTCATCCCATCTAGAACACACGGATAGCTCAGGGAGCAGCCATCTGCAGAAGAGCCTTTTCCAAGCACGGTTTGCTCCTGGTATTTCACCAAGCACTGCCTGGACCACCCAGTGCCCTTGGATATGGAGAAATGGGTAGAAAGGAAGAGTTTTGGAGTTCTCACTGGGAATAAGGCACCTGATGAGGGCAGGTTTTACGCTCTGGAAAGAAACGTTACCTCTGGGTGCCACCTTCCCTGGGCTGTGGCCGTGGGGATTTGCCCATCCATGCCACAGCCCCCAGGGAGTGAACCCCGGTTGTCTTTGGGACCCCCTTGCTGTAGATAACCCTGGCATGACCCCACTGTGGGGAGCACGGGGAGGTGCTGAGGCAGCAGGTCCTCCCGGGAGCTCTGGATTTGTTTTCCCTTTGCCTGAGGATGCTCTGGGTGAACCTCTGCAATTTGCTTTGGGGTTTTCAGCAGCACAGAAAGCTCACAGTGCCTTTGGAGAAGACATCAATGGCTGGCAGCCTGCAGCCCTGCCCTCGGCCCCCTCCCCACGGCCACAGGAGAGGGAAGGCACAGGCATGAGGCGCTGGGGCTGAGGCGCTGCAAAACGCTCTTTGTCAGAGGAGGAGCAGAGATTTTCATGCATTCTGTGTACATTCCTTCTGGGCTGGCTCTGGCTTTGTGTTTCAAAATCTCCTGGTAACTCTCTCTCACTGCACTCTGTTTTTCAGCTTTGTGGGTTTTGCCTTTTTTTCCCTCCAGGCTGGATTTTCTGGCTTGGTTTGGGGCTCTCCCCTGCCCACCCTCTGCAGCTGCTCCCAGTGCTCTGGTTGCCATCAGCTGTTGGGAGGCAGCGGGGCTGAGGGTGCTCTGCTCCCCCTGCTCACCCCAGAGGAGGGGATGCCTCTGCCTCTGAACATGTCCTCCAGACCCAATGGAAGGTGGGAGAAATCTCTTCATTCCTATGGATGTTCCATGAATCCCAACACCTGCCCTCGGGCACGGAGCACCAACCTGGCCTGGGTGTCTGAGCACCCAGAACAGTCCCAGCCACAGTGTCAGGGATGAGTTTGGATGGCACCCGGGCTGGGGGGAGGCTGCTTGGGCCGTGGAGCAGGGCAGGGATGGAAAATCCATCTGAACACAGAGGTCCTTAAGGACAGGGCTAAAGCACCTCCTGTGCAATGATAAACCTGCCGTGTCCCAGCTGCAGGACCCCCGGGCACTTCGCTTCCTCCCTTGTCCTTAACTGAGTTTGACAAACATTTGGAGATTTAGAGCTATCGTGAGATATAAAATAATTTGTAGAAATCAACATCCTCCATTATATTGAAGAGGCTATCAAAGTGCTTATTTCTTCCTTCCGAACAAAACTTAGCTGAAGATAATTTCTTCCTGCCAAAACAGTGGTGTTCAGTGAAATGGTGTTGGGAAGAGGATATAAAACCTTGTTCCCTTTCTCTATTGAAGTGGAGGGGGGGAAAAATCCCAAAACACCAAAGGCCTTAACGCTTCTCTCAGGGACTCTGTAGAAGCCATGAGGCAGCCTGGGGAGTGCCAGGGGCTGCAGCTTCTGCTGTCCCTGCCATGTCCCACTTCAAGGAATTTCAGTGCTTCCCAGTCTGCAGGAAAAGGAGGAAATGGTTTTCCTTCCCCTCGTAGGATTTTGTGGACTTGTTGTGTGAGGCCTTGACTCAGTTTCATCCATCCAGAGTCTGCCTTTTTATTTTTTTAAGCAAACTCTTCTCAGAGATGATAAATGCCAGCCCAGCCTCGGCCATTCCCCTCATGCCATCCACCAGACCGTGACACCAGCCCGAGCTGCAGAATCCCCTCTGGGTGCTGGCAGCCCGCAATTAGCTGTGATGAATGGGAGGCTCCAAAGAGAGATACTGAAAGATAAGTTGCTCAAGAGGTTTAAAAAATTAACTGTAAGAATTCGGGGTAAAGAATAAGCCGGTGTCTGCCAGGACGGAGGGAAAGCTGGCTTTAACACCCTCATCATCTGGCCACATCAGTCCTTGTATGTGCACAGATCTGGAAGGAAATTTTGACCAATCTGTGCCTCTTTTCTGAGAGCACATAGAGTACTAAATCTGTAGTTCTCATGTAAAAAGCAACTGCTGTTTAGTTGGGTTTAAATCCTTATCAGCATCGAGGCACTGTTTGTTTTGAAACAAGGAGAGGCCAGTGTGGAGTGAGATTTCTCACTAATTGGAAATTACTGTGTGGGACAGGGCCAGACGGGAGTTTGCCTTTTAGGCCATACCCTAAGTAAGAGACAACCTCATATTCTGAAGTGCAATTATGAACACGTATTCTCCCCCCAAGCTCTGAAGCACAGAAAAAGGGCTGTTAAATGCTGAAATATTTACTTTGCTTTCCCAGCTGAGGAGCCAGAGGTGACAGCAGCAGCTTTGCTACGACAAGAGCGCTCATCATGGAATCAGGGAGTCACAGAATGGTCTGGGTGGGAAGGGACCTTAAAGCTCATCCAGTCCCACCCCTGCCATGGGTGGACACTTTCCACCATCCCAGGCTGATCCAAGTGCCATCAAACCTGGTCTTGGACACTCCCAGAAATGGGGTAGCCGCAGCTGCTCTGGGCTACCTGTGCCAGTTCCATGGTATGTCCCCATCACACAGGTATCACTGTGGCTGGTTCTTCTGGGTGTACTGGGCCCCTGTGATCATTTCTAGACCTCAAACCATTTTCTTTTACTGCAGAAGACTTGATTCTAAAGTTAATTTTTCCAGTCGACACACTGAGCTCTATTAACTTGCCGGCCTTTGTGAAGCTCATTAGATGTCTGGGGTCTTTCCCTTCTGCCTCGAGGCCAAGGGAATGGTCTCGTTAAATAAGATGGCAGAATCTCCACAGAGGAATTTTGCAGTTTGTGCCAATTAACAAATTCAGCAATGCTTTTAGCTTTTCTTTTCCAGGTAGCCCAGAGCCCGTGGGCCAGGCACACACTGCAGCGGGCTGTGTGTGTTCAGAAAGGGCTGTTAATAACTAGAATGGCTGCTCCAGGATTGGGAAGAGTTTGAAGCCCCTGGGAAGCTCTGAATGCAGAGGAGTGTGGCTGTGGTGGAAGCCACCCCGCAGAGAAAAAGGGAGTGCTGGCCTGCAGGATGTCCTGGGATGGAGGACTGAGGCAGGCTGGCTGTCTGAGGCCTCCGCTGGAAATGATCATAAAGCCTTTAAAGCAAACAAAGTTCCCTGAAACTGAAAAGGTACCATTTGAATGTGCTCAGAAAGAGGAGGTTTGAGCAGCACGATCCATTCTGTCTCCAAAATGTCACAAAACATTTATACAGCTGCTCAGTTGGCATTAAAATCTAGGTCTTGTGCAGGAACATGGCAAACAGCTCCAGGTCACTGGGAGAAGTCCAGGACCTCCAGCAAGGGGTGGCTGGGGCCGCTGGCGTCCGGCAGCTGCGGCGGGAGCAGCTCCTCGGAGCAGATGAGCCGCAGCCACGGACAGTGCCAGCAGCCACCGCTCCTGATCTTGGCAGAGCAGCCGGGCTGGAAAGCGCTTTCCCTGCACAGTGCAGGGCACTGCTTCCCGAAGGACTGCTGCCCGAAATACCGCATCCAGTGCGGGCAGAACTGAAAAGGACGGAGAAAAGAAACAAAAGGAGAGGGAGGTGCCAGTATGGGCAGAGATATCCCGTTCCCTTGGCTGTGGGAGCGGGAGCGGAGCTCCCTGGTGAGCGCACAGCCTCTCCTGATGGTGGGAGCCGGGAAAACACCAAGCAGTCGTTCCGGAGGACTGGCTGCATCGGCAGGAGCGTGGCGGCTCTGTCTGCTCGCTATCTCCTCTCTCCACTGGTCCTGTTCCTCACAGCCGGTCTCTCCCTGTCCCCCTCCGCTGTCCCCTCCTTTGTCACCCCGCGAGGGGCCGATCCCGCTGCCGGCGCTCGCAGGTGCCTCGGTCCCTCCGGTGCCCGCGGGCAGCTCAGGCACCGCTGCCACTTCTGCAACCACGAGAGCAGGTGGGAGGACCATGAGACCCGTCCCTGTGTCCCCCTCCTCGGGAGCTGCCCCGTGCCCTCGCTGACAGCCCGGGGCAAGCACCGGCGCTTTCCTCCAGCCCAGAGTAGAGGTCTGCGGCTTTGGGTGAATATCCCAGCTTTGATCCTTTCTCCTGGCTGCGGTTCCCTGTTTACACAGACAACCACAGCTCTTTGTATCCGCACTCATCAGCTCCTCGGAGGCGTTTCCTGATCCCCACGATACGGTCCCAGTGTCTGCGCGGGGCTGAGCCACATCTCCGCGCTTCCCAGCCTGCCCCGACACATCCCCCCGAGCTTCTCGGCACTGATCTGGGTTTGTTGATGGTGGCAGCCGTCCCAGACAAACCCAGGGGGGACGGAGCTCTCCTCCCCGGGCAAGCACGGCTTTTGCTCCCCAAAAGGCCAACGTAGGAGGAGACCCACCTGGAGCAGGCAGCGCACGGTGAGCGGCGGGCAGCGCTCCATGGAGGACATGCCTCGCTTACTTTGCCGCTCCTTCACGTGCATTAGGGGGTTTTTGGTTCTGTTTTATTTTTTTTCTTTCTTTCTTTTATCCTCCCAGCCCTTCTGGCAGGCTTTTGACTACACATAATGACTTGGAAGGTGCGGCGAAGGTTCTGGCAGCCGCAGCGCGGGGCGGGAGCCCGGCCAAGGCGCGGGGCCGCACAGTGGTTTCATCCCATTTGCAAACTATAAGGCTGCCTTTGAGCGGGGGGGCAGAGCAGGGAACATGTGCTAAACATCATGTCGGGAAGCTTAGCGCATTACGGGGAACAGCGCCGGCCACGCACAAACGGAGCTGCTCTGCGAGCTGCGAGAGGCAGGCGCAGGCAAGAACCGTCTCTGTTGATTTAGGGCTGAGTGAACAGCTCCGGCCGGGCAGGTGGGATGGGCTTCTCCAGGTGTTACAGTCGAGCAAGTGTCAGAGTGGCATTAATCAGAGAGTTTTGCCCGTGTCTGTCAAACCCTGGAGGGGAACTCCGTGGTGTCTGAGGGCGCACAAAGGAGCGCAGGGTAACGAGACGGAAAGAGAGTCCTTGGGAAAATAAAAACCCAGACACCAACCTGCAACATGTGCTTCCAGGGTGGGCCCCAAAAACCTTCCCTCGGCCACCCGGGGTGGCAGAGAGACTTCTGCTCCCGCTCAGCACTGCTGTGTCCCCAAGGGGCTCACGTGCCAAGTGCCTCCAACAGCCCCAGAGTAACCGAGCGACCAGCTCATCAACCATCAACCCACCCAGGGTGTTTGTGCGCTTCCCTTCCTGCCCTTTGTGTGGCTCCCTTCCTGCCATCCAGAGGCCATGACATTTGATGTCCTGAGGTGGACCCTGGGTGTCCAGGGTGCTCTCACAACCAAAATACCTGCAGGACTGACAAGCTTCATCCATCATCGGGATGGTGGCACGGACGGAAGAGTGAACTTCAGAGCTGGACTTGCGTGTGCTGACTGACAGGATCAGCCAGGTCAGGTTCCCTGGGATTTCAGAGGAAGGTTCAAAGCTCCAGTTAAAAACTGACATCTCCCCTTCAAAGGAATTGTGGTGTGTCCCTCACTTTCCCCACCCCATGTGGCAGGAGAGCATCGTGTCTGGGCTGGGACTGCTGGCAGGGGCTGCTGACAGCTGCAGCCAGACGAGAGACCCAGGGTCCTGCAGAGACAGACAGGCTTTTCCAGACCTTTTTGAACTCTGAGCACCCACAAAATGAAATGTCTGGGTATCAGTTTTGGGAAAGAAAAAGGATCAAAGCAGCAGAAGGAAAGCTGAGAGTCTTGTGGCAGATGGAGGAGGATGTTCTCCCTGCCAGGCCGAGGGCAAGCACAGGCCATCCTACACACCTCACTATGGCCTCCGCTCCTGCCCTGCCAGGCTGAGGGTGAGCACAGGCCATCCTACACACCCCACTCTGGCCACAGCTCCTGCCCTGCTCAGCCTCGGAGCATCTGCTGGGCCAGGCAGTGGGACCAGCTCGGGATCAGGGGGCATTGGGCTGGGCTGTGCTGGGCAGAGCCAGCTGCTTCCTGCTGGGTGACAAAGATGCTGGTCCAACATCACTGAGTGTGCACAGGCTCAGAGCCTCTCACAGCCACTCCAGAGCCCAGCTGCATGTCAGGGAATGAGAGCCTGGGGCTGGACACAGCTCCCCTTTCCCTGGCCTGGTAGGTTGCCCTGGTGATGCTGCACATCCCAGTGTACAGAGAAGGGTCTGCAATGGCATCTCAATGGCCGTGATGTTCCCTGCTGCTGTCCCCTCACACCACTCTGAAGCACTAGCAGGTCCCACATGGACGCTGCATCAGCAGGGCTGGAGAGCTGCTTTTTCTGGTGCTTGTGCTCCACCCCAGCATGTGAGCAAAGGCACAGACCCACAAGCTGCCAACCAAAGCCTGTGGCTCCTGCTATCTCTGGTGGCACCTGGCACAGCACTCACCAACCCACTCGGTGCTTGGCAGCCCTGCAGCCAGAAAGGTTTGATACCCAGGAACCCGCGGTGGCTGGGTGGTGACAGTCACACACATGGCACAGGGAGAGCTCCTTCCCTCCAGCACTCACAGCTCCGAAGGAGAGAGGGAGTAGCCCCACCTGACAGGTGTGGAAGTGGCATCTCCCCTCTGTGGCCCCTCTGGGAGGATGGAGGCAGCAGTTCCAACATCAGTGCTCCCCAAACCAGTCTGGCTCTTCAGGAGTCCCTGGCACTGCCCCCCATGTCAGGCTGGGTGACAGGAGCCCCAGTCAAGCATGGGCAGAGGGACACGGCCAGCGTCACCCCTTTCCCAGCACCAGCCCTCTCTGCTGCACTGCTCCCTCCCCTTCCCTTTTTCCATTTATTTGTTCATTCCTTCTTTATTCACCACAATTGTCCTTAATGGAAACAGCATCTCAGCAGAGTCACCCTGCAGGAAAGCTCGAGCACAGAGGGATTTTTGTAGATGGCTTTAATAAAAACATTGAAGGTCTGTTGTTCTTATAGTGCTGTGTGATCCATTAAGTCTATTAAATACAACAGAGGAAAACTGTGAAAAAAGCCAGAGGAGGCCATGATGTCACAAAAAACAAATGAGCCGGGGCTGCTTTCCTGCTCCTCTCCAGTTCCACGGCTCTGCCCTGTGCCTCCCTGGCTCTGCCCTGTGCCTCCCTGGCCCTGCCCTGTGCCTGCCTGGCCCTGCCAGCAGAGCAGGGGCTTGTGCTTGATCGCCCCTCACTCGCCACATGTGCCGGCCTGTGTGTGCACTTGGGTTCCCATAAGTTTGTAGTTCCTAGATATTAATCCAGAGGATATTAAAGCTGAGTACCCAGGAGATCTGCTCCTCCCTGCTGCAGACAGACTCCTCCCCAACACACATGCGCTGGGCCATGGCAGCCGTGTGTCAGCCAGGACATGGCTGTGCTCTCTGAACCCCTTAATATATCTCTGTGCCCCTTAAAACATCTCTGTGCCCCCTAAAACACCTCTAGACCCCTTAAAACACCTCTGCACCCTTTAAAACATCTCTGTGCCCCACAGAACACTCACGAGCAGCAGCCAGCCATGGACATGAGGATACATGTCCCCTGCCACCTGCCACAGCTCAGGTCTGGCCAGAGGCTCCAGCCTGAGCCTAAACAGGGCTGGAATCCAGCCTTGGCTCCAGGAGAGATGCTCCATCCCTCTCAGTACCAAGTGGCTGTGGTAGGGTGGAGGGAAATATGGCAGGGGGGAAGTTTTCATGGCTGGGGAGCGGCCACATGGGTGAAACTCCTTCTGCCAGGAGAAGAGGGGAAGGTGAAGCCAGGAATGGAAGGACTGAGAGCAAGAAGGAGCATCATGGCATGGGATCAGCATGGCATGGATCACCATAGCGTGGCACTGTCATGGCATGGGATCCCCCTTGTATGTCATGCTGAGTTCCATCTCTCCTGCACCACCCGGGCTTCCCATCATCACCAAATCCTCCTCAAAGGCTGGACCTCTCTGAGCTCCAGGTCCGATGTGCCCTCTGGGATCTGCCCTCTGGCAAAGCTGTGGATGTCACCCCCAGCCCTCTCCTGACACTGCAGTGATGATGGATTGCCTGGGAAGCGCTTGGAGATCCTCTTCTTGGAGAGCATAAGGATTACTTTGCATTCAGCTCTTTATCTCTTGCGTGTCTTTGTGCATCCTGGCTGGATCTCACTCTGATCTAAGCCTTTATTCCTAGAAAAGGGATATAAGGAAGGCTGAAGGCAGGAGGCAGGAAAGCAGGGATGCTGGAGGTCTGAGCTTTGTGGTTCACCCAAGAACAGGAGGAGAAGATGCCCGTGGGTATGTGCACAACACGAGGGGCTGAACCCCCTGCTCTGCTTTAGCACATGGCCACACCACAGCCTGGGAAGGAGACCCAGAGCAGATCCCTCCATGAGCCCAGGGAAACGGTGGGACAGGCTGGAGCCAGCCCCCCGTGGAAAACCAGCCCGGGCCCCCAGCAGCTCCGGGGAGCGCCGCAGCGAGCAGGCATTCCAGCAATTCCCTGCGCAAACAACATGGGATAATTCATCTCTTCTGTTTATTTGCACAAGATAATTTTTTTGTTGACATTCGAGAACCTTCTTCCTCTGGTCCCCCTTCCCTGGGTTCTAGAAAACGTTAACTCCTGGTCTTGCAGTGGCACCAGAGCCCTCCCAGTGCCAAACTGGGAAAGCTGATGTGACTCAGACAGGCAGTGGCTGGGAGCCACCGCAGAGGTGGCCAAAGCTGGGTTTGAGGCTGGGCATGGTGAGCAGGGACAGCTGCTGCTGCTGTGTCCCCAGTCACCCCCCCCCAGTGCCCTGTCCCCTCCACAGCTATGTCCCGGCCCTGCTGCCCTGTCCCCATCCACCCTCAGCCCCGCAGTGCCCTGTCCCCTCCACAGCTATGTCCCGGCCCTGCTGCCCTGTCCCCATCCACCCTCAGCCCCGCAGTGCCCTGTCCCCTCCACAGCGATGCCCCGGCCCTGCTGCCCTGTCCCCATCCACCCTCAGCCCCGCAGTGCCCTGTCCCCTCCACAGCGATGCCCTGGCTGCCTCAGTCACTGCCGGGTTGTCAGAGCTCATCTGCCCTGACTCTGCCCCCTGCCAGAGCCCACCTGCCCCCCCCCCCCCAAAGCCCCTTTGTTGATATTTCAGCTTTAGACAAAAATACAGCCCCTACCAAAGCCCCTCAGAGCTCAGGATGCTCCAGCCTCTGCCAGATGGGCTTTCTCCAGGAAGAGCACAAGGAATCAGTCACGTACAGGGTGATTTTATCCCTTGGGTGTCCTCCCATGTCCTGCCAGGCCGTGGTTTGTACTCCTGGAATTGCTTAATCACCCCTGTTGGACCTGCCTTCAAAGACGGTGCCTAATCCCTTCTGGAAACCTTCTAATACCTTTGGCTACTTCCCTGCTTCGTGGCCATGAATTACAGTGCGCCTGGCCAGTCCTTCCTCAGCATCAGCCCTTCTGGCCCTTTGCCATCCACGATGACTTCAGAGTGGTGTTCAGACTTCAAACAGACCCCCAAAACCTGTCATCCCTGGACATTCACCGCTCCAGTCACCAGCCATTGGAATGGTATTCCTGGCTGTGGCACTGGGGAACCACAGACAGTATTTGGGACCAAAGCAGCAGAGAAGGGCTCTGTGTGCGGTTTCCAGCAGAGGAACAATTTGTAATTCTGCTTTTATTGTCCTGGTACACAAGGGAAACATCACTTTGCCAGGAAGTTGTGCCACAATGATTCACAAGGATCCGCTTGGGCTGCTCAAGTGAAAAAAAGGAGTAAATCACAGAATCCCAGAATGGTTTGGGTTAGACAGGATCTTAAAGCTCATCTCACAGGTTTATGTGCCCACAATTCCACCCACCACAGCTACAGCTCCTGGCTCTACTCCCACCAGAGTGGGGTGATGCCTTAGGTTTTAGCTTTTATATTTTTCAGATCCTGTACTGCTTAGTGTGTAACTCTGAAACTTCATACAGCCTGTTAGCTACTGTTCTGTCATGCTGGTTAGACATAACAAACCCTCTCTGGGCCTGAACTCAGGGACACTGTGTTGTCCCAGGCCCCAAAACAAGTAAACTAGAGCTTCTGAACGGCGGAGCAAAACTGGGGAAATTACATCATTACCTGAAATTGTAATTGGGGAATTAACCCTGATATGCAAATGGACCAAACTTCTAAAAATGTGGAAAACCCTTGACCCAGTGTCCACCTTGGGTGTAGCCTCCTGACTGCCCAAGGTGTACCTTTGAAGGCCCTTCGATAAATACCCATTATATTATCTTAATCTTGTGCAGCCTCTGTTTTCAGGTAGCCAGTTCAAGGCATCAGGGGCATCCCCAGAGTGTCCCCAGCTCCTCCAGCCACCTGGCCACGGGGATGGCTCAGCACAGCCGTGTCCAAGAACCACCACAGAAAGCAGGAAAAACCCAACACAAATTCCAGAACCCACATCAAAATCCACTCACAGTAGAAATACTGCCATTTCCTCTTCCTTTTGGGGGCACCTACAGACCCCACACAGACCAATCCTCAGATTAAGACCTCTAAAAGCACAAGGCTTTTCCTCTTCCTTCAGGGACAAAGTGCAAGTGTCTCTGCAGGGCTGTGCCTCAAAGCCAGCGTGAGCAGGAGACTGCTTGATTGCAGAATTGGGTCTGAATAAAGCAGTCTGGTCTAGGAATAACAACACTCGCAGCGATAGAGTGCATTATATAACGCCCTATAATAAAAGATATTACGGCATTACCAGGAGACAGGAATGCAGAGGGAAGGAAGGAACAGACGTGACAGCGATAAATCAATCTGGAGAAGAAATACCAAATGCAATATACTCGTTGTCTCCTTTTGTTTGAGGCTCTGTAGATGTTTCCAGGTTTGAACAACGGAGCTCGCAGGAACCTGCTCCTGCATCGAGAGGAGTTTATTAAACCCCTCCGTAAACAACCTCTGCAAGGCACCTCTCCTGCTCCCCCCATTCCTCTCTGGCAGCTGTTGGACAGATGTGCAGCGCTGCTGGGCAGGAGGGGCAGCACTTCCAGGTGAGATAATTCATCTTTAAATTGCTCCCAATGAGGATAATGTGGGATGTAAGGGAGCTGACAATAAAATTGGTTCTAAAAGTTGCCAATTAGGGAGGAAACAGCCAAAGAGGCGAGAAGAGACCGCGACTCCCCGATGTGGGCAGTGAAAGGCTGTGGTCGCAGGGGGCCAGAGCTCTCTCCCAGCCTGCACCCCAAAACAGAGAGCAACGGGGCAGAGAATGCTCCCCATTCCCGAGACTGTAGCACTGCTGTGGTTATGAGATTATTTAACTTTCGAGGCCTCCCTTCAGCAAGGGGCTTAATCACACATCTCATTTCCAACACTTAAGTGAGTCCATTGACTTCAATGATTTTCTTCAAAGGAACAACAGAGACATTTAAGGCACTGAGCCCCGCTGGATCAGCCCTGGGCTCTCCTCCCAGGGCTCCAAATTGACCACTTGCTTTTATGTAGGGCTGGGTTTTTTCCCTATCTTTGATGCTGTTAATTTACTGCTCTTATGACTTTTAACCAGAAGGAACAAGAGGGCTGAGATTATTGGGGTTTTTTAACTCTGGAAATTAGGAGGAAAAAATGGTGACCTGTGACTCCATCCCAAGGTATGAAGTTGTCATTCCTCATAACATCTCCTGCAGTTTCACTCGATCTGTCACGCTGCTCTGGCCAGGAGTTTTAATATTGGCACAAAGTAAAATGATGGGATAACTGCCAACGCTTGGAGCTGCTATCTTAAGTAACTTTAATCCAGAATTTCTAGAGTATTCCAGGTGGATTTGGAGTTTCCTCACACCATTTTGGGGTTCAGCTGAATGGCTGCTGTGCCAGACAGCTGGTGGGAGGCTGCAGGGCCTCAGCTGTCCCTTCTGTGCCAGACAAATGGGCATTTTGGGGACAACTGAGGGGCACAGCCTGGCCCAGTGCCACAACTTAACCCCACTGGTCCTTGGCCTCTGAAGGCTCTGAAGAATAAATGATTCACAGACATGATTTTAACAAGCTTTGGCGTTCCATTCCTTTATTTATCTTTACAGTAAAAAGCAACATTTCTTCCCTTTCTGATGAGGCAGGGGAAAATAGGAATGATTGCACCTTGTGCCACCAGCAGCTCCTCTCCAGTGGTGACCATAGGACAGGGAGCCAGACCCCAGAGAGCCAGGTGCCTGTGGGCTGTGCTGAGGTGGTGACATCCACGGGCCAGGTTTTCCTGGGAGGGGGAGGGAGCAGAGGGGAAGAGATGGGCCAGGGAGCAGGGCTGGGCTTCCGGCAGGATCCTGGTTTTCTGGCTTGCAGCAGAGGGATCACCTGGGCTCAGCAAGGAGGATGCTCCTCCAGTCCTTTTTCCCTGAGAAGGAGGGGCAGGAGCAAAGCTGGCAGGGATGGGTCCCCAGGACCCCTCGCTCTGTGCCACCCCTCTGCCTCTCCAACCAACCTCCCTTCTCCTCTCTGCTCTTTCCTCTTCCTCTCCTTCGATTTCTGCTCCCACCATGACTTCCCCTCCCTGTCACCTCCACGTACACCCTCCTTCCCTCCCCCCTGCTTTATCTCTGGATACCAAGGAAGATTAGACTTTTTTAATTACGGATCAGTTTGGCCGTGGTGTCTCCAAGCCTGGCCCAGCAGCCAGGCTGGCTCAGATGTTCCCGCGTGCAGCCTTTCTGCCTGGCTACACTTGTTTATTCCTCGTTCATTAGCTTTTTTACATTGCTGGAGATCTGAGGCACTCACATGGCGCAGGAGGCTCGAAGTGACAGCAGTAAAAGCCGCTGCTAGTGAGATTATAGCTGCTCTGAACTGCTGCTGGCGCGGGTGGGAGCGCTCAGAGGGCAGGGGCAGAGCACTGCCTTTGTGCCAGCTCAAAGGGCCCTGTCAGAGAGCGTCAGGCAGCCTCCTGGAAAAAGGGAACTTTCCAAAACCCCATGAGAACTGGTTACATTAACCCTTTCCCTGGTGGCCACCCCTTGGGAGGCTCCAGGCAGAGGCAGGGAGTTGCCTGTGCCGGCTCTGGGCCCCACAATGGATTGTGCGTGTGCCTCATGCTCAGCACAAATCCTCCGTCCCCTTTATCAACAGGCTTATTTTTATCAAATCGGGACAGAAACTTGGAAAACTTGCCGTAAGTCAAGTAGAAAATTATCAGTCCACAATCAAAACACTCCCCCTTGTCCTTAAGGCATTAATTCCCTGAGCTGGCTCTACTCACACACAGGGCACCACAGAGCCCTTGGCATTGGCCCAGTGGCCCACCCAACCCCCGTCTCTGCAGCCACCCAACATGGTCCCTTCTCTCTTTCCTGCCCTCCTTCCTGTGAGATCGTTTGGGAGAGGAGCAGGAGGGGACACAGAGCCAAGCCCTGCACGTGGCCAGGTGCTGCTGCAGCTCCGGCAGCAGTGGCAGCAAGGGAGCACATCTCCAGTAAATCTGGATTCCATTTAATTGCAGAGGATTCCTGAACTAGTGGGGCAGAGGAAGCTGGGTGGTGAAGAGGCCAAATGGTCCTAATCAGCTGCTCCACAGCCATCCCTGGGAGTGTTCAAAAAACCTGTGGATGTGGCCTTGGCAGTGATGGGGGAACAGTTGGACTCGATGATCTCAGAGGCCTTTTCCAACCTTCTAGACTCTGCAATTCCATGGCTGTACAAACATCCAAGCTCCCTGTGGCCAGCCCAGGGACAGCCAGCTGTGCTGTCACAGTGCTGGGATCCCTCAGAACGGTCAGGGTGTCTGCAGGCAGCTCCCGTGGTCCCCTGGGCACTGGCGGAAGAGTCCGGATGCGTTGTCATCCCCCGGAGCCCTGCTCCTGGGAAAGGGGCTCCCTGCTCCCACTCCAGGGTGTTTACACTGAGCCCTGACAGATGGGCCTGGGCTATGGATGTTTACACATCTTCCAGAGGCTCCAGATGGCCCCTGAGCTCCCAGGCCCTGCTCCCCTCTCTGCTCCCAGCTGGGCTCCCAGGCTTGGAGCTCCGCCAGTGGGGCAGCATCAGGACAGGGATGGTGCTGCCCTCTAAACACCCCTGGGCTCATCTGTCCCCATCAAACACTGCTGGGAGCATTGCTGGGGGCTCTCTGGTGTCACCACTGCCTTCAAAGTCCCCAGTAACCATTGGCTGAGGTACCTCCAAAGCCAGGGAGGAGAGGGGAAGGAAGCCCTGGAGGGTGGGGAACATCCCAGATCCCAGCACCAGCTTCTCAAAAGGGCTGCCCCCACGGGGCCAGCCAGACCAGTGCTGCCCTGGACTGGAGCAGGAGGACATTGGTCCCTGTGGTTGTGCATGGGGGATGGCTGTGGGGACACTTGGCATCAGGGGATACAAAACCCTGCAGAAGCAATGTCCCTGTGCTTTGTGCAGGTACCATGTGGTGTGGTGTGCCATGATATGGTCCCATGTGGTGTGGTGTGGTGTGGTGTGGTGTGGTGTGGTGTGGTGTGATGCCGTGTGGTGTGGCACGGTCCCTCCTGGTGTGGAACTGCATGGTGTTGTGGTGTCCCAGGGACTGGTGTGGTGTCCCAGGGACTGGTGTGGTGTCCCAAGGAATGTTGCAGTGTCCCATGGATTGGTGCAGTGTCCCAAGGAATGTTGCGGTGTCCCATGGACTGGTGTGGTGTCCCAAGGAATGCTGCGGTGTCCCATGGACTGGTGTGGTGTCCCAAGGAATGCTGCGGTGTCCCATGGATTGGTGTGGTGTCCCAGGGGTTGGTGTGGTGTCCCAAGGAATGTTGCAGTGTCCCATGGATTGGTGCAGTGTCCCAAGGAATGTTGCAGTGTCCCAGGGATTGGTGTGGTGTCCCAAGGAATGTTGCAGTGTCCCATGGATTGGTGCAGTGTCCCAAGGAATGTTGCGGTGTCCCATGGACTGGTGTGGTGTCCCAAGGAATGCTGCGGTGTCCCATGGACTGGTGTGGTGTCCCAGGGATTGGTGTGGTGTCCCAAGGAATGTTGCAGTGTCCCATGGATTGGTGCAGTGTCCCAAGGAATGTTGCAGTGTCCCAGGGATTGGTGTGGTGTCCCAAGGAATGTTGCAGTGTCCCAGGGATTGGTGTGGTGTCCCAAGGAATGTTGCAGTGTCCCATGGTGTGGTGTCCCATGGACTGGTGCAGTGTCCCATGGGTTGGTGTGGTGTCCCATGGACTGGTGTGGTGTCGCAGGGAGTGCTGTGGTGCCTCACAGTGCCATAGCCAAGCCGTGGCACAGGCAGGAACAGCTCTGGGTCTCAGGGCTCCCTGCCACCCCCAGCCCCGGGGCTGCCGTGGCACAGCTGCTGTCACACAAACTGTGCCTGTCCCCCAGCCAGCCTCTGCCAGGAGCCTCAAGAACAGCTGGGCTCCTCCAGGGACCTTTCCCTGGCTCGGCAGAGGACAGGGCACGAGGCCACACACCAGCCATGACATTTCCCTTCCCCTGGCCCCATGGGACCGGCCCTTCTGAACACACCCAGAACGGGCTGGAAGGGGGATAATTGGTGCTCTCCACCCCCTGTGCGCAGCACCCGGGGGCACACGCATGAGAACGGGTCCCTTTCACAATTTGCATCGTTCCAAGGGAAGCACATTTTTTCCCAAGTCCTAATGAATATTGCAGATTCCAAGGGCTCAGGGAGATGAGTCCTGCCAGGCCGGATCGCACTCTGCAGAAACACTTTGTCACTTGCTGTTCCCATCACGGCGCTTTAACAGCCCTGCACAGTCGAGCTCATAATTCCGGACAGCGAATGCCTTCAAAGCCCATACAGCCCCGGCTCCGCTTTCAGGTCATGGAAATGCCACTGTCACTTCGATGTCGAAATGTCCCCAACACGTTGTCAATAGGGATGTGGAATGCCCTGCTCAAGGGGAAGGGAGACAAAGGGAGCGGGGCAGCCGCTGCTCCCTGTGCCGCAGACAGCGTTCCCAGAGACACAGCGCCCACGTTCCCAGAGACATAGCGCCCATGTTCCCAGAGACACAGCACCCATGTTCCCAGAGACACAGTGCCCACGATCCCAGAGACACAGCGCCCACGATCCCAGAGACACAGCACCCACGATCCCAGAGACACAGCACCCACGTTCCCGGAGTCACAACACCCACCATCCTGGCCCCGAGCTGGGGGGTTCAACACCTCCCTCAGAATCTCACTCAGCACCTCTCTCAGCACCCGCACTGACACCCTGCCACAGGGGCACCCCTAAAACACAGGAAAAGGCCTTAAGGAGCAGCACAGCCCCATGTCACCCCACTGCAGCACAGGGACAGTCCCAGCGCTGCCACTCTCTGTGTGTGCCCATGTGTGTGCTCCTGCCTGTGCACAGGCATAGACTCCGGGCTCCTGCCTGTGCACACACATCCCACACACATCCAGCATGTATCCAACATGCTCCCAGCATGCACATCCAGCACAACCAGCACACATCCAGCGTGCATCTGGCATGCCACCACGATTCAGTGGCATTAGGACATGTGCCAGTCTGTGCAGGGACAGCCAGATGCCAGGGTGAGGGGCAGTGTCCCCAGAGCTGTTTCATGCCCGGCCATGGAGCAGTAATTTCTCGGCTGGGATACGAGCATGGCCACAGGGCTGAGCACAGCAGCAGCAACAGCAACCACGGACTGGGAGCACAGTCCCAGCCCAGCCAAGGGATTCTCAGGAGAGCGGGAATGGAGCTGGCAGTGCGACAGAGCTGTTCCATTAGCGCTCGCTGCCTCGGCTGCCGCTGCTTTGCTGAGCTAAATAACAATAATATCGCTCATCCCCAGAGGCAAGAGGCTGCTCTGAGGAGAAGGGACAGGAAGGAGGAAGCTGCTGTCCCTCATGGAAAGGCCAGGGATTTGTGCCAGCAGGCACAGCCCAGGTCCTGCAGCTGACATGGACAGGGTGGTGGCATTGCCCACTGCACCAGAACAGACACTCCCATCCAGGTAACACTGGTGACACCTGGATAGTATTTACTAACAGCCCCAAGTTAATCCTTTTTTTTTCCATGGTGTCATGATGCGACATTTTGTGGCAAATCATTGTAAAAATTGCTGTGAGCACATTATCTGCCATTCTCCTACAAAATACGGCAAATTCCACATTCCAGCTGAGCCTCAGCACTTGTGGGGACACACTTCCCATGGCTGCTGGATGCTCGTAGGTTGCCACTAATATTTACTACTCATGTCTATAAATATTTAAACAAACCAGGCAAAACGTTGGCCCAGTGAATCAAAATGTTTTGCTGTTGCTGAAAGAAATGTGGGAAAAACCCAAGACAAGGTGGTTTCATCCTTGTCTTCCTCCCCTGCTCACACATGGATCCCCGTGTGCTTTGTTCATCACAAATGGAATGGGATACAGGCAGTTAACCCAATAAATGAAATATTCACTATTATTATTCACCAGGAATGATCCTCTCTACCAGGCTGGCAGGAGTGAGGTGTTCCATCCTTCCTGGTGCTGCTGGAAGGGCTCAGGGAACACCAGAAAGGGCATTTTTCAGCAGGTAGGGGCTGGTGATCAACCAGTCCTTGTGGTTTTCCCTTTTTTTAAAATAATTGACACAATAATTTTCTTCCACACCTCTCTGTACTTTAATCACCTCTAACACGGGTGCTTCTCAGGTAATTTGACCTTTTCAATCTCTCTGTGCACATCCCCCAGCAGCCTTTGGGCTGAGAACAAAGCAAACACTAAAATTAAACCTTGTTTTTAATCCTGGGTATTTTTGGTTGTGCTCTGCACTGCTGCTCTTTATTCCTCCAACCCATTTTTTGGCAATCGCTTCTCAGATACTTGAAACTCCTTCATCCATGGAATGCTGTCTGGGCAAACAGGAGCCAGAGGAGTTCTCTGAAACCCTCAGCATCACCTCCCCGGTTTGGGTAATTTTGTTTGTTGGTTTTAAAACTGTCATGAGAAATGAACTGCAAAGGGAAGTAGCTTTAGTGTGAGGGGTAAATAATTAGAACCTGAAGAAAATCCCAATTTTTCAATACAATGAAGCAAGAGGGAACTTTGCCATTGCCACTCTGGCCAGAGGAGGTGTTGCCCACACCCTTCAGCCTGTTGGGGACATCTTGACACATGGAACCAGTGGCAAATCCTCATGGTCTTTATATAAAAAGAAAATATTTCAAATGGCCAGGTGCTCCCAGGATGAAATCTGAGGCAGTTTCTCTCGGCAAGGGGGCCCACAACACCATGGCCGTGGCCTCTCCAGCACAGCCAGGAGAGCCGCAGGTGCCTGACCCCAGTGATGGGGCAGAGCAGCTCCTGAACAGGTATTTCTTGGGTGATCAAAAACATTTCTTTAGGCATTTTCATCTTGTACAGGGAGATGTGTAGTAAATTCCTTCATTTCAACTCTAATACAATCAAATTTTAAGGAAGAAACAGGAATATTGGTTACCTGGGTTTTGATTTTTTTAATATTAAAAGAAAAAAATAGACAAAGAGTAATAACTGAGTACAGCCTCACGTAAAAAAAAAACCCAGACATTTCAAGTCCATTCTCTTCGACTCGGATTAAACCGAGCTGGTTTGGTTTGTACAGCAGAAAGGCAGCACTGGGGGTCTTGGTTTGGAAAAGAGCCCACGAGGGTTCCCAGCAGCAGGAGTGTGCCCACCTGCCCCCATGGTTTGTGGATTTGTTCACCTTGTGCTTGCATTGCGGGGCCAGGAGCACAAAGGGATCATAAAACCATCCCCGACACCGTTCCGTGAGCTGGCAGAACGGGGGGATGGGAACAACAGTAGCGCTGATCAGTGGAATGTGCCCCAAAAGGCAGAGCTCGTGTTGGTGCTGTCTGATTTATGGGCTCTGCACACCGAGGGGCGAGCAAAACCCTTCATTGCCGCGGAGCTTCTGCGCTGGGGGTCGGGCTGTGCCCGCTGGCACTTCCCGGGCAGTCCTGGGCCGCACAGCCTCCCGAGCAGGCCCAGAGCCCGGGGACAGGGCGCCCCGGCCCCGAGCCCTGCCGGCTGCTGGCTGCTCCTGCGGGCAGTGGGTCAGGGCCGGCGGTCCCTGGCCCCTGTGGATGTGGTGGCAGCGATGAGCTCGCTCCCGCACTGTCAGGAGCCATTGCTCCTGAGCCAGGGCCGTGCCCTGTGCCCCCCACCTCGGGGTGCCGCACCCAGGGCAGGGGGGCGATGGGCTGGTGCCTGGGGGTGCTCTTATCTCACCGTGATAACAAACTGTGGGGGTAGCCCAAGCCCTTTCCCTGCTCATCCCCGTGGCTGCCGGCGTCGCTTCTCCAG
Organism: Monarcha castaneiventris obscurior; assembly: GCA_026261815.1. NCBI lineage: Eukaryota > Metazoa > Chordata > Aves > Passeriformes > Monarchidae > Monarcha > Monarcha castaneiventris. The sequence goes on from JAMPIT010000550.1 coordinate 6,321,783, forward strand.
TGGGTTGGCTGCCAACAATTCATCCGCTGCCTCAGCTCATTATCTCTGTGGCGCAGCCAGGACGTGTTCTGGGTGGGAGAATTTGGGTCAGTGGGTTTCACAAGCCGTTCCTTGAGATGCCCTGGCACATATTTAGCGTTTGGCATTCCATGTGGGACCAGCCACCGTGCCTGTCCCTCCGCATCCTCCCAGCTCCAGGCGAGTGTCACAGGGACAGCAAGGGGGGCTCGGGCAGCCCCAGGGAGTGGGTGGGGAGAAGGTTGCAAGGGACAGACAGAGCTGGGATGTTTTCAGTCTCCTCCTGTTTTCTTTTGCACAAGTCTGAGTATTTTATCTGGCTGCGTGCATCGTCCCTGAACTTAAAAATAGCCGGGTTCCTTCCTGGTGGAATGGAGCAGTTTGCTTTTTCTAGATTTTTCACGCAGATTTCTTGTTCCCCTCACACCCAGTAATTGCTCCTGGAGCCAGGAGGGCGCGGGGAGGGTGCCTGGCCCTGAACACACACACTCCCCTCCCCTCTGTGCCGTGGGGACATGGCAGGTTTGGGCATGAGGGTGTTTCCCACCTCCCCCGGTTCGGTTCGTGCTGATGCTCCGGTCCCACGGGGCACTCAGGACAGGGCACTGATGGAGATCTCAGTCCTGCTCTTTAATAACCAGCCACCCATGCAGGGACCCTGCCCACCGGGTGGGCAGGGATTGGTGAGGGACACACTGGTCCAGGTCATGGAGTGATTCACACTCAGTGCTTAAAAATAAATGGAGTTTTGGAGACGGCTCCTGAAGTTCGGTTGATTCTCATGATATATCCCATTCTTCTCGGTTTTGTGCAGGGGCACAGTGAAAAACAAGGACTGACAGACTTACAGACACAGAATCTCCTTTTCCTGTCAAGCGTTAGGGAGCGTTAGGGAGCATCATGGGACAGGAGGAGGGGACACCTGAGCTGCAGTGGGGAAGCAAAGCTGTCTCCAGCAGCCACATCTGGGAGCCGTGTTCCCTCCTGGCTCTGGGCTGGTTTGGGCCAGGGTGAGTGAGGAGTCGTCACCCTGTGCTGCACTTCTGGAGCGGGTGGCATTGGTATGTAGATGCATCTCCTGGCATTCCCAGGACATCTCCCTGACAAAGGCAGTTTGGAGTCTGGGAGCAGCTTTCCCTCAGCACATGGGGTGAAGCAATGGATGGTACCACACAGTCAGGTGCCAACAGCACTTTCTTGCTTTGTGCACTGTGAGAGCTGTGTGCAGAACCGTGTCCAAAGATGTGCCCACAGATGTGCCCAGACCTGTGTCCACACCTATGCCCAGAGCTGTGCCTAGACCTGTGCCCAGACCTGTGCCCACAGCTGTGCCCAGAGCCGTGTCCAGACCTGTGTCCAGAGCCGTGTCCAGAGCTGTGTCCAAAGCCATGTCCAGAGCTGTGCCCAGACCTGTGCCCAGACCTGTGTCCAGAGCCATGTCCAGAGCTGTGTCCAGAGCCATGTCCAGAGCTGTGCCCAGAGCTGTGCCCAGAGCTGTGTCCAGAGCCGTGTCCAGAGCCCCTGGCTGGTGACACAGTGTGAGCAAACTGGCCGTGCTGGTGTGGCCTGTCCCCATGGCCTGTGTTCCACACTCTGCTCCCCAGCCCTGCAGCTTTGGGAGACAGGATGGGTGAGGACACGTTGCTGGGCCCACACGGGACGCTGGTAACTGGAAGTGACACGTGCCAGACTCTGTCACCCTCTTGCCGGCCGCACGCGCAGCCCTGCCAGAGCTTCTCTGACATTTCTTGTCTCAGCGTTTATTTTAAAGGAATGTGACATTCTAGCTGTGCAAATGCCCTCTCCTGAGCTGGGAATGCTGCGCTACAGAGATGCCTGCGTAGGCAGACAGTCCCCATTCCCTGGAACTCCAAGGTCCTGCCACATCTCGGGGATGGAGCGGCAGTGCCAGGAGCTGGGCAGCAGCAGCACACCTTCCTTAGCTGGTGCCTGGGCATTGCATGCAGTGACACGAGGGATCCATGTCCCCTTGCTCAGCCCACCCCTGCACCTCTCTTGACGCAAATGCAGAATTTTTCCCTTCTCATCTTGCCAAAGGAGTGGCAGCTCCACGCTGGGAGCCGGACCCCTTACCCTGGCAGGATTGGTGGGGGGGCTGGGCCACCACCTGTGGCACCTCAGAGCCCTGGAATTCCATCCAACCCACTCCCTTGCTCCCCTCCCTGTGGGGGGTTCTCCTCTCGTGTTCCTGGAGTGCCGAACATGCGTGACCCTGAGCCCCTCGTGTTCTCGGGCTGGTGTGAGCGGCTCCCGGTGCCTTCCCAGCTCCTCGGACGTGCTGCGTGTGGTGAACTTTTCCCTCCCCCGGCTCCCCCATCCTCCCCCAGTCTCTGCACCATACGGACACAGCTGAGCAGCTACCAGATATTCAGAGCCGTGAAGGTTGATAAACAAAAGTGAGATAGGACATGGCACCAGAAAGACCTCAGCTAATGGAATTTTTAAGCTACTTAATTTGGGGGCTTGTCAACCTTGACAGCAACCCTTTAATAAATGATGTGTTGTAATTCCCACCCGGTTCCCTGGGTGCGGGAGCCGGCGCGGGGCTGGGTGGGGGTGGGATCTGGTGGCTGGAGATCCCAGCATGGGCAGCACACGGGATGGTGCTGAGTGGGGACTGCGGGGTGGCAGCGGGTCCGGCTGAGCCGCAGTTCTCTCAGCGCTCCCCCAGCTGGGAGGGGCTGGGGACTGGGATGGGGGGACCCAGCTACAGCCCCGTGCTGGGCAGGGGTCGCGGGGCTGTGCAGCCTCTGGCGATGCTTTGGAAGGAGGGAGCAGCCGCCGAGGTGACCCCAAGGCTGCCTTCCCACAGGGCAGAGCCGCGGCCGTGCGCGCAGCGCCCACGGACCCCAGGGAGCCCAGCGACCCCGGGGACCCCCGGAGCCGCGGGCTGGCCGGGGCAGGGCAGTAAATGCTCCTCCCCACCCCTCAATCTCTGTGCTTTCCTCCGAACAATCCTGCTGGCAGCTCCCGTGCCAAGGCGTGCGAGTGCCACCCAGTGTCCGCAGCGACGGGACCCCGCGGGGCCACAGCCCGGCTGGGGGCTGGGGGAGAGGGGCACCCGGAGGATGCGGTCCCTCGGTGTCCCCGCAGAGTCCCCGCAGCACCCAGCAAACCAGCGAGCAAACCCCCAGCCTGGGGTGCCCCCAAAAGGTGCTCCAGCCACCACCGTCGCATCGGGGCTGCTCCAGCGGCGGGGGCTGGGGGAGGCTGTGGGCAGACCCCCCCATCGCTGCCGGGTGAAGGCACAGACCGCACCCCGTGTGAAGCAGCAAAGGCACCCGAGCCCACTGCCAGCAGGAACGGGGGGACATGGCTAGGGGGGCTCTTTGGGAGCCCCTGATCTCCGGGATCTCTGTGAGGGAGCAAGGAAGGCGTGCCCTGGAGCTTTCTGCAGGAGGTTTTGCTTCCGGCAGGATGAAGGCAGAGCACATGCTTGGGTGCGTTTAGCAGAGGATTTAAGGGGTTCTGGTCCACTCCTCATGATTTTGTTGTGGCAGCTGAGATTCAGCTCCAGAGTCGCTCTGCTCCACACCCTGGCTGCTCCCAGCCCTAGAAGCCCTTTCCTTCCTCATGCCCAGATGCTGCAGCACATCTGTCACACATTGGGCTCACATCTGCCGCACACGAACCTGCCCGTCCTCAGCACCGCGGCTGTGCAGGACCAGGCTGGGCTGGCAGTGCCAGGCGGTGGCACAGTGACACCCATTGCCTCCCAACCCTGCCATCCTGGGGTCCTGCTCTTGTTTTGGCTCCTAAAGGCTCCCCAGAGAATGGCCCAGGACAGTTCAGTTTAGGAAGATGAAGTAAGATGGAGTAAAACTGAAAACAGGAGGTGCTGCAGACCTGCTGGGCATTCCCCATGGGCTTCCCAGCAATGGGGCAGGAAGCAGCAACAGGGGACAACCAGCACTTGTCCCTTGTGGAGGGCAGCCACAGGCACTGTCCCAGCTGGAGCACAGAGATGAGTCTGGAGTGCTGGAGGTTGGGAAATGGCAGCAGCAGCCAGGGCTCCACATTCACTGGAGCTGCAGAGCCTGGGGGAGACACAAAGGTGTGAGGAGGAAAGTGTCCAGGCTGGGAAAGAGCCAGATGGCAGCAGCAGGGAGCAGATGGGAGATGGAAAACAACCTACACAGCCCAGAGAGCTGAGGCCTTGGTCCCGTTGTTGCATGGAGGGACATCCCACAGCCCCAGGAGCCACGGCGCTGCCACAGGGATGGCGAGGAACCTGCCCAGGGCTGGTGAGGCAGCAGCACCCAGAGTGGGCTCCATGGGTTTCCTGCCTCCTGCTCCAGGCTCCTGCAGCACCTCCAGCTCCAGCAGCTGCCCTGCTCTGCTGTGCCCATCTGCTGGCAGCTGGCTGTCCTTGGAAAGCCTCTTTCCTTTGGAAAGTAAAGTCTTTAGCTGTGAGGATTTGTGAGGAATTGGCCTTGTCTCCCAAAAAAGTCAGCCATCACCTTGCAGAGCTCCGTTCACAAGACAGTGAGGATGGCCTGGAAAAGGGTATCCAGTATCCTGGGAAAGGTACCAAGGAATGCCACCAGCCCTGTACCCCAGCCCTGGGCTGCAGGATGGGAAGCTTCCACTTCTGGTGGTTTGTGCTGATGCAAGCCCTGAGGCAAGAAGTCTCCAACGAGGAATATTCAGGGAAATTAGCTGAAAATCCCACCTAGGTGTGAGACGGCTGAAAACACATCTTAAAGCAAATTTCTCATTTCCCAAGTCACCCCTGTTACCTCTAGAAATGTGTGCAGGAGGCCCCGGTCCTGTGGGAAGAGGGGAGTGGATGAAGAGCCAGAGGACAGGGTGGGATCAGCAGCACAGGACCCAGGCCAGGCCGAAGGCTCAGGCTGGGCCAGATGGCTCCGAATGCCGCAGGGAGAGATCCTGCCCAGAGCTGCACAGGCCAGCTGAGCCCAGCACTCAGCAGCACTCACCGGGGCTTTAGAGCCAGGGACATTAATTTTTTAAGAGTCCCTCTATGATCTCTGGTCTCTGGTGTTTGGCTGAGCAGTCAGGTGGTCTCCAGCCACCCGACTCCATGTCCAGATGGCAGGGAGAGGTGGGGAAACCAGAGCCCGTTTCCAAGCCCTCATTCCCAGGTGTTTGCTTTGGGACTCTCACTTCCAGTGTTTTCTCTGGAACCCTCATTCCCAGGTGTTTTCTCTGGGACTCTCTCTCCCAGTGTTTGCTTTGCAATCAGCAGCAGCTTTTCTGCCCACCCCACTGTTTGGCACCAGGGTTCTGGAGATGCTGGATGGACACAGCTCATCCCGCAGCAGGACGAACACTCAGAGCCTTCTCCCTGTGCCCTGGTGATGTTTTGGGCTCCTCTCTCCTGCAGGGCACTGGGAGGCTCAGCCTGTTCATCCCGTGATCCCGGACAGACAGCTCGCTGGGAATCAGCAACCTATGCTTTCCCAGCCACGGTGGGTCAGGGTGGCAGGGAAACAACACTTCACCACTCCAAGCAATTACTGAGGATTTTATCATTCAAAACTAAAACCAGAGCCTATAAATAACCAGGATCTCTGTCCTAATAGCTGCATTTCAGCGTATTTTTAATTATCATTTTATGAATGGGTGCATTAGAGGATATTTAAATACCACGTCAGCCGTGCTGGTAATGAGGCAGGATTGTTACAGGCCAGGGCTGGCCATATATTACCCCAGTATATACATATGCTTCGACATCACTTTTAAAAATTAGCTATTTCAAGCGTAAAATTATAATTGGTTTGTCTAATAAAAGGATAAATAAATATCTATTTAACTTCATTACTGTCAAAGGCAGGAGGCTTTTCTCCATTGTCTCCTTAGGGTTTTATGGCAGAAAAGCTAATTAGCTGTAATTGGGTGGATCCAAGGCAAGGAAGGCAGGGGCAGCGGCAGCGCTGGCTGGGAATGGTGCACCAGTGCCTTTCCCGGAGTGGTGTCCCGGTCTCTGCAGGGATGGAAGTCCCGCTGGCACCAAGGGCAGGCTCTGCCCCGGTGCCCAGCTCAGGGGTGTCTCTAGGGTGGTACCCATGCAGTGGGGCAGTGCCAGACGCTGGTTTCCAGGGTCACCTTGGGGTCCTCGCGTGGCCTTCTGTGTTTTGATGGTCCCCCTGCCAAACAACCCTCTGTCATGCCTGGCCTGATGGACGCTGGGATCCCATCTGCTGGTCAGGCCCCCCAGGCTCAGCCAGGGCTTGTTCATCCCTGTTTTGGGAGGGATCCTGCTCAACACCCATGTACACGTCCCACATTTTCACCCTTAAGCACCAAAGCTCAAGTGTCTCCTGACAGCAGCCACCTGCATGATACCAGTCAAGTCAAGATCTCACCAGTCAAGACCTCACCAGCCAGCAGAAGGTATGTAAAGGTGCTTTTCAGACAGTTCCTGACCCAAAGGAGAAGTTGCCATGAGCCCCAGTGACACCCCACACAGCCCGAGCTGGGGCACAGCCCCTGCCTGCTCGCCCACTGCTGATTCCCCAGAACATTCTGAGCCATCCTGGTCCAGTGGAAGGTGTCCCCACCCATGGAGATGCTGGAATGAGATGGTCCTGTAAGGTCACTCCCAACCCAAACCATTCTGTGATTCTGATCCCTGTTTTTCTCCCCCCTCTCCCTCCAGGATCCACCCTCCCAGCCCCTGGGAGAGGGATGGCGCCTGTCAGGGGGCAGCGGATGTCACACACAGCGATGCCTTGTGCATGTGTACAAATCTCCTTTGCATATGGGATTTGACACAAGGAGAGAGAGGAGCAGGCCTGACACCCATAGCAAATCTCCAAGCTGCCAGCAACATCTTTCTTTTTTTTTTTTTTAAAGGAAAGGAAAAAGAAGGAATGTTAATAATTGCAGGTTCACCCCTCATAATGTGCCGGGGGGGGGCGTCTGCGCGGGGGCATCAGCGCAGAGAACACGGTCTGGGTTTGCTTATCAGTTCTGCTTGTTGAGTGCGATCCAGGGCTGGGAGAAACACCAACAGACAGCGTGGAAAATTAATTTTTAATGCCTTTTATTAGTGTTTAAGCCATTCTGAGAGGATGAAATAATCCCTGTTTAGGCAGAGTGCAAAGGTCTCTCAGGGCTGTCAGGAGCTGAGTCACTCCACAGCCAAGCTGATCCAAATGCGTCTTCCCAGTCAGAAATCTTCGGGAGCCCAATCCCCCACACACCCCCAATTCCTGCAGCATCTTCCTACACAGGCACTCAAAATAGAGTTTTCCTCCAATGGAAGGGAGCAAAGAGCTTTGTCTCTCCCCTTCCACCCTCTGTCACAGTGTGTCACCACTGCCACCAATGCGAGGACAAGCATTGGCAGCAGGTGATGCAGATCCTGCCCGGAGTGGGAGCAGTGCCTCGAGTGATCCTTGCAGGTGGGATGGGCTGGATCCTCCTCACAATGGGCACCAGCTCCTCCATCCTTTGTGGCACTGAGAGCCAAGCGGGGGGCCAGAGCCATCCCTGGGCTGTGGGTCCTCTGCCCTGCAGAGCCACTGAGGCAGCTGGACAAGACTGGAAACTGCTGCCGTACATCTCCAGGAGCCCCAGCAGCCTCAGGCTGCGACAGGCAGTGGCAGGGAGGGGACCCCATCCCTGTCCAATGCTGCCAGCACAGTTGCTGCTGTAGGGGAGACTACAGGTCAGGATGATGCTGGAGAACTGAAGCTTTCTATCGCTCCTTCTTTTCCCAGGTCTTGGCAAGAGCCTCTTAAAGAGGCTTAAATTTACCAAGGCTGGAGGATGGGAAGGGCTGGAAGGGGATCAGGATCCAGCACTGGGCAGCCTGGAGCTGTTAGAAATAGGTTTGTTTGCCTGGGGCTGGTGCTCGCAGGGCAATCTTGGGGATCCCACAGTCACCACCTCTCAGTGATGCCACCTGGCCCCACAGTCACCACCCCTCCTCATAATGTGGCCAGTACCTGTCAGGGCCAGCTCCGAGGGGCCGTGCCCAGCTGTCCCAAGCAGAGCCAGCAGCCATGGCCGGGCACATGGAGCATCCCCTGCCATGTCCCTGGCACTACCAGCGCCCAGCTGGGCTGACGATCCCTGCACACAGCTTGCCTGAGGCTCGATTTCCACAGGAACACTTCAGCCAGTCCCCAGGGGGAGCAGGAAACTGGGATTCTTTCCACATTAAAATGATTGTATCAGTTCAGTGAGGAATTAACACACCTCACACATGAGGGTTGAGGGCTGCCCTGGAATCAGAGATGTGGCCCTGCAGGAGGGACAGCGAGAGTTGAGAGAATTAAAACCTGTATCATAACACACAGTCACGAGAGGGGCGAGCCAGACCTATGCAGATGACCCCTTTTTGTTCCTGCAATGTATTCCCTGCTGCCATCTACTTGCCTTTCAGTGCATGTATTAAGCACTAATAATACATTCTCTGCCCATTTCTAATGAATTTTATCTCTGTGTACTCATGTACGTGTGGATATTGCACACACAGACACGCATCCCGACACAACCTGCGGGTGTGGGTACAGCACACACCTGCCCCAGAACCTGAGAGATCACCCACATCCCTGAGGGTACCCCAGGCTGAGAGCAGGGTGAGAGCCCAGCGTGCACTGCCCACCTGCCCCAGCATCTCCCAGGCTCGGACACTCATTCCAGGGTGCCAGAGAAGGCAGAGGTCTCTCCCCAGGAGGAAGGAAGCTCCAAAGAGCCTCTTCACATGATGAATTTTAACGTTTCTCTCCACGTCCAGCCTGAGCACAAATCCCTTCAAAGGCCCAGCCCAGCACAGCAGAACTAATTTGAAATGTCACCGAGGTCAAGCCCGGCTTCCCCAGCCATTAACCTGCCTCTCAACTCCACACTCCTATTTATTTACATAGGCACATATTTATTTAAGCCCCCAATCCCAGCTTCAGGCTGGGATGGGGTTGGGAAGGGAGGAAATTCCCTGCCTGCAGGGTCTTGAGCTGCTGCTGCTGAGGGACTCTCCCGAGGGCTCCACGTTCAGAGCACAACGTGCAGGATGAGAAGGGGGCTCTGCAAAGAGCTGGTCGTTCCAGCCCAGCTTTTCTGGTTGTGCTTTTATTCGATCCATTCCTGCCCAGACATAGAAATCACAGCCTTGCCTCTCCAGGCAGATCTTCCACAGGCACAAACCAGGGTAACTGCTCCAGGACACGGATTCACAGCAGCTCTGCATTCCCTGTCTTTTAATCTTTGCTTCTGCTCCAAGCAGATGAGAGTGGAGGGACTTTGGGAATGCTTCTGCAGGTGCACTTGCTGCAGAAATTTGATCCTATTCCTGTTTTATTTCTGGCTTCTCAGCCACCATGACGGACCAGGAAACCTGGAGAACATCTGGATCCAAACTCCACCAGACCCCACCTGACCTCTGTCCCTGTCCCCTCGCCACTGTCCTCAGCACTGCTGCAGCTTTGTGCTACCTGTGGATAAAGCCAGAGTTCCTTTGTCCCTGCTGTGCATTGTGCTGCCCCTCAAAGCCCTCATGACAGTCCCCCACATGTCCTGGACCAGCCCCACTGGCACAGGTGGGCCAGCCCAAGCTGCTGGGCACAGGACACACCAGCACAGCCAGGACAGGCACCAGCACAAGCACTTCTATGGGGGAAGGACCTCCCAAGAGCACCAGGGTCTTCCTAAATGCTGTTCCACTGGGATGTGCCAATTAGGAGATTAAAACCTCCTGCTGAGACGTGCCTGGGACCAGCTGGGACTGCTTATGTGTGAGTGGGTGCAGAGTGGGTCTCTAGAAGATCCAGATGGATGCTGGGGTTGTTGGGGAGGAGGAAGTCTGGGGTGGGGATGGCCTGGTCTGGCCAAGCCAGCCTGGGCAGGGCTGGAGCATCTCTGACACAGAGCTGTGTCACACCAGCACTGCTTCCCTGCCTCGTGCCCAGCAGGTGCTTTGCAGGGAAAGCAGGGGAGATTGGCTGCTCTCCACTGATTCCTGTGCGCTCAAATCTCCTGGGTCCCCAAGGTCTGGGCAGGCTGGACCAGCACATCACCAAGGGGCCTGTCCCTGCCTCCTCCCTGCTGGGCAGCAGCTCGTGTGCCTTGTGAACACAGCCTGACCTTTCTTTTTTTAAATTCCTGTTCTCATTGCTTCCTTGCATGTTCAATTTGAGGCTGTGGAGCTGGCTAGCCTGTGGTTTAAAAAAAAAAAAATATTTTGAAAGCCCTGGCAGGGAATTAAAGGAGTTTGGAGTAACTTGAAATTAGCGGGACGATGTGAGACAGATGTTGTGAAGGCGGGAAGAGGCGCTCACTTGCTGTGTCTCCTCTCTGCTGTTGTTTTAAAAGACCTTAATTTGATGCTTTTTTATTAAAAGGAGGCACCTCTAGGTCAGGATAATGAAATCACATTGTCCTCTTATGATATTCCAGAATCTTCTTTTGCTTCCTTTCTCTTCTCGTGTGCCTGGCTCCCAACCCATGGGGCCAGCAGGCATGGATCTGACTCCTGCAGCCTGAGCTGACTCCAGGGTGCTTGGGTAGGGGATGAAAGGGGATAAAAGCAGTGAAAAGTGGGGTAATGTCGCCGATTTCCAAGCTGATCTCTGGTGTGGTCTGAGGGAGGGCAGGTGAAGGAGCATCCTTGGGGTGCGGATGCTCCGTCTCCTGCAGCAGCAGCAGCGTTGGGAGGTTCATTCCCAGCGGGATGCACTGGCTGCACAGAGCATCTGCCTCTCCATATCTGCAGCAGTTCTGCTTTCAGGGGTGCCCTGCCACCATCACCTGGCTCCAGAGGAGCAGAGCTGCAACAGCAGGAGGAGAGGCTTTTAACAAGGTTAATCTGCAGCTGCTCCTCCTCGACAAGGCTGGGATGGGGCAGGGAGAGGGATCCCAAACCCACAGAACAAAAGGCAAGACAGAGGTTTTGAGGAAAAAGCCCTTTGCCAGCAGAGCTTTCAGTGGGTGAGGGTACAGAGCACCTACCCCCTTCGCAGAGGCCATTGCTCTGCTCCCAGAGCCAGGAGCAGGGCTAGAAACAGCCCCATGCTGGGCTGGAGCAGGGATCTTCTGCTGCAAACCAGTGTCCTGCTCTGCTCCTTTCTCCTCCTCCTCACTTTAAACTTCCCTGTTATTTGGGAGCTGCAGCCCTGAGCCCCACCCCAGCCTGATGGTGCCATGGGGTGGGCTCAGAAGGGAGCTCCAACTCCCAGCCATCCAGGGGGACCTGGCCAGGGAAATTCATGGGTTTGGACACTGTAAATGGCTGCGAGATCCACTCCCCCCTCAGCACTCCTCCTCTCGTGTGAGTGCCCATGCGTGGCAGGCCAGCTCTGGGGTACAGGATTCGTGCAGGAGGCAGCAGTGTCTGTGGGCATTTTGCCCATTGCTTCATGACATGGATGTTCCAGCAGTCCAGGGAGGTCACACCTTGGAGATCCTCCACCAGCTGTGTGCAAATCCAGCCTGACATCATTCTCGGGACAGCTGGCTGCAGGCTGCCTCCGCTTCAGCCCTTCCAGCTGCTTGGGGGGACTATTTCCTGAGGGGAGAGAGCATCCTGCTCCTCCCTGTTATGGGGAGCCAGGCAGGTGGGGGGCACAGAGCCGATCCTCAGTGCTGTAACACCTCTCTGGATGCTCCGTGCCACTGCTCTGTTGATGCTGGGTGTTATGGAGCACCCAGGGACTGGATTGCTCCAGGATCACAGGCTGGAGGTGGGCAGGAGCTAATCCGGAAAGAGAAGAACCTGCCAGCCCCCAGTGCTCCCAGAAGTTAACAAGTTTCAATGTCTGAGATCTTGCAGTCAATTCCACTCCCCATCACTGTACCAGAGGTGGATGTCCACGCTGCTGGGATGTGTTAGCCCCCACTGACACCCCCACTTCCATCCCTGATGCCAGAGGGGATTGCTGGATGGCAGCCCTGTGTGGCTCAGGGCAGGGCTGGGGATGGAGGTGATGCTCCTGGATGCCTGGCCCAGGGAAGGTTTCCATCCAAGGTACAACCACCTACAAAAACTCTTCCCTCACCTTCCACCAAATCAAATCCCCCTGTGGCTGGGAGAAAACACATCAAGCTCTTAGGGAAGGTGGACGTAGGAAGAATCACTGTGGGGAACACAGTGAACTGAGGCTGGTGACTCAAAGCAGGAGATCAACCAATTGCTCCTCTTGGGTGCAGGCTGGGGTCCAGAGCCCTGATGTGTGAGAGGGATCCCCAAACCCAGCTCCTGGCCAGGCACCAGCAAGGTGGAGTGGGGTGAGTATCCAGTGCCAGGTGGGATGCTCCTGCTTGGAGAAGGAGCTGCTGGGGAAGGTGGGCAGGAAGGACTTTCCTGGCCACACTGAAGGCTCTGGAAATCTTTTCTTGTGAAAGAAGCACCAAGAGATGGTTAACAGGAACCAGGTTAGTCTGGACTCGACAATCTCATAGGTCTTTTCCAACCCAAATGATTCTCTGATTGAATGAAAAGGAAAGATGCATCCCTACGTTTGCTCTTTATTTTCCATCACTAAAGCCCTGGGATGGATTTTGGCTGCTCAGCATCTGTTATTGCTTTGCCAGCCTGGAGGTGGGGCCCACTAACACGTGATGAAAGCGACGTGTCGTGTTCAGCTCCTGTCACCGGCTGTCACACACGGACCCAGCGGGCAAATGCCTGCAAGTTTCCCTAAGACCACGGAAGGGTCGAATTCTCCCCTCGCTTCTTGGCAAGGGGCAAGGAGCAGCACAATAAAGACTAGCACACGAAGGCACAAGCCCGGCCAACACAGCCAAGGCCACCGCGGGGAGGGACAGGACGATGCTCCTCGCTGTGAGTGGATGCAGACGTGACACGAGAGGAGACGTGGGACATGGCCCTCGGGCTGCCGGCGGCGGGGCTGCGGTGCGAGACAGCCGGGCTGCCCCAGACACCCGCTGCGGCTGCTTGCGGGGCAGGTGACAATTGTGTCCGCCATCTGAGAAGGAAAGAGCCATGAAGCGGCTCCTGGAGCCCTGCTGTGCCCGTGAGGGGCTGCTCAGGGGCCGGGGAGCACCGCAGTGCCCGGGTGCTGCAGGTGGGGTGGGCAGTGGAGAGGGGACAAAAGGCAGCTCTTGTGAAGATGGGGACTCCGAACAGTGCCTTAAATCACCTCGTGTTACTCGCAGCTCAGATGGCACCAGAGGCAAATACCAGCCCATAAATGCAGCTTTACTTGTCATTTGGAAAAGTAAAATCCTTGTCTCTGCAGCCAGAGATAGCAGGAGTGTTGACTTTGTCCCATTGGGAACGAGCTCTTCTCCAGATAACTCCAGAAATAACAGTGACAGACGATCCTGACCACTACCGGGAGACCAGTGCAGGTTTGCACTTTTCCCTATGCACTTGTCCCTCTCTGTCCAGGCCAGGCACAGGAGGTGACAGGAGCAGTTGTGGTGGCTGTGGTGGCAGAAGGTGCCCGGCTCCAAGGCTGCTGTGGGTGATGCTTTCGCCATCCTTGCTGTCTGCTGCCTGAATCCCCCGGGTCTGTTCAGCCCTTACCATTCCTCCTTCCCAGGAAGAGCAGGTCAGGCTTTTCCCAGTCTTGCACCTCTGCTGTTCTGCAGAGAGAGGAAAAGGGTCGGGGAGCTGCTGTTGTGGGCAGGCTGGAGCAGCCGGAGGCGTTCTGCTCCTCCCTGCTCTGTCCTGCGGGGTCCTGCTCCTCGTGTGAGTGCTTGTACTGCCTGAAAGGTGCCTCAGGGCTGCTGTGCTCCCACGTCTCGTCTCGCTGTGGTCTGGTTGAGTGATAGCAGCGAGGTTCAGTCTGATAGCAGTGAACCTCCTTGTGCACTCCCTGTGCAGAGGGGCCCATCCCAGGGGGTCCTGCAACCACCCCCACCCAGTCTGTGTGGTATGAGAGGCTGCAAAACCCTCCTCTCCTTATGAGCACCTGCAGAGCTGCTCTGCAAAGCCTCGATGACTCCCAGTGCCCCTCGACCAGCTCTGGAGGGCCTGGAGCCACCTGCTCCTGCTGGTGAGTGCTTCCATGGAAAGGCAGCTCAGAGCCACCTGCTCCTGCTGGTGAGTGCTTCCATGGAAAGGCAGCTCAGAGTGCTTTCCTGCAGCCCCAGGGCACTCAGCACTGCCCGTGATGGCATCTTGGGCTCTGTGGGATTCAGTGAAGCCCAACAGTCCCTGTCAGCTTTAAGGGCTCATGAACCCTTCCCGTGCCTCAGGGAGCCTGGGCTGAGACAGGAGGAAGGGCCAGTGGATGCAAATTATTGGGAGCTCTTCTGGCTCCATTCTGTGGCACAGAAACCCCTTGGCTTCCCCCAGCCATGGATGAGCAGCAGCTCCCTCGGCACTGGTTCTGCTCTGGGCCCATGTTGGGAGAGAAGGAAAGTCCGGGAGGTGTCTGTGCAGAAAAATCTCCATGTCTGTGTGCAAGCTGATACATAGATCCAGATATGTGTGTTCATAAAAATGTTCTGCAGAAGCCAATACTTGGATCCAGCACAACCTCCAGGTGTTAATCATAATAAATGGGAAAGGGACATAAATCGAAATAAGTGGGAAATGGCTGTTAATAAAGAGGTGTTGTGGTGCTGGTGGGATGAAAGGTGGTGGGCAGAGCTCCACTCTCCAGCCCTCTCCTCCACCCTTTCCTGAGCCCACAGCACCCCAGGGCTGCCCCACTGCTGCTTCTGCAGCTCTTGCAAGGCCCTCATTCCTCAGTCCACGCCCGGACCCTGCCCCAGGGTGAGTGGATGTGCCCCGAGCCCTCCCTAGGACAGGGCAGTGAGGGGGAGCAGGGCCAAGCACTGCCAGAGAGGGCTGGAACACCTCAGTGACTGCCCTGGCTCCCCAAGGACCTTGCTCTTGAGAGCTGCAGCCATCACCCCATGGTTTCTAAAGGCTCTAAAGGATCACTCAGCTGGAATTCCTTTGGCTGTCAGGCACCACGCCCCCAGTGCCAGGGGACTGTGCCTCATCCCTCTGGTTAAACGCTGCGAGGGCCTGTAGTGTTTGCTGCTCAACACACAGCGAGATGAGGAGGGAATCTGAGCCTTGCTTGAGTCCTGGGCATGCCATGGGGAGAGGGGGCCTGGGGACAGACACCCCATTCCACTGGCAGGGAGTCATTCTAGGACTTCCCCCATTCCCCGCCGATGCAGCGCAACCAGTGCCTTTCCCTTTTTCCCGTTTCAGGTCCATAAAACAGGCGCTGACAGAATTATTTGACAGGCTGGAGGCAGCAGCCCGGGGCTGGCTGGGTGGCCCCATGATGCTGGGCTGTCCGGCCATGTGTCCCCCACGGCCCCACAATGCCAGACTGTCCTGCCCCATGACCCTCACAGCTCCCACAGCCCTGTAGCTCCCCTGTTGTGGAGCACAGGGAATGGGTGCCTTGCTCTGCAATAGAGGGATGTGTGATTTTATCAACCCTTCACAGCAATTTGCCCTGGCAGCTTGTCACCAGCCAGGCTGTTAAAATTCCCTGGAAAGATGAGGGATTCGCGGCACATTACTGTTTATAGGATGGTGCTTTAACCCCAGGGCCACCCCAGACCCACACAGTCGCTCACTCGTGTCTGGGCTGTCCTAGGGCTGTGCCACATCCTTCTGCTTGAGAAAGGGATGAGGGAGGGGATGGGGCCAGGGAAGGGGAGCTTTTGACCACCTGTGCCACACAACTCACTGGTGCCAAGTGCCAGCAGGAGATATGTGTCCGTCCTACCCCTTCCCCAGATTTTCTGGGGGAGCAAGAACAGGGCATGGAGGGTGGGAGCTGCAGGGATTGCAGTGCTCTTCCCTTACATCCCCTCCCGCCATCAAGGAGGGGCAGCAACAAGGCAGCTCAGTGGAATGGCATCAGAAGGGGAGGGGAACCCTCGGAGATGTTGAAGCAAGTCAGGAATGAGGATGCACTTGTGGAAATCCAGCGTGTCGCTTCGTATATTTGACCACACCAATTCCCAATAAAAGAAAACCCGAGCTCATTACACAGAAACATCAAACCAGCCAAGATAATTATCTCTAATTAGTGCTAATTTAAAAGCGAGGTCTGTTCTAGAGCTGAATTGTTGCATATTTCATTAGTTCATTAGATGCTGAGCAGACAATGCAGATAAGAGGATCAGTTCACTGGGATGATATAAATTTCATCCTCCCTTCACTGCGAAGAGCTTGGGGGTCCGTGTTTGCAGCACACACCATGTGCTGGGCCACGGAGCCCAGACAGCCCCCCCGGATCACTCTGTGCCTTATCCTCTGGGGAGGGTTCATGGAATGCTGCATTAACCGCAGAAATTAAAGAGAGAAAGAGAGAAACAAGCAGTTTGTCAGTCAATGTTGTCATCTCACTGTCTCCACAAATATCAGTCAAATCATTCTGGGTCTCCTTCAGTGCCTGGGTGGGGAGGAAAAAGGTTGGGCCCTTCAGATTCACCCTTGGGAAAAGGAGAAGCCTCCAAAGTGGGGAGCGGGTTCCAGCGAGGATGTGTCTTGGGCTGTCCCATCCTCCTACAGGCAGCAGAGAGGGGGCAGAGAGATACCCTAGGGTAAGTATGCCCCATGTCACCTTCAGTGAACCATCACCCCCTTTTCCATCTCTCCTCCATCCCCTTTTCTGTCTTCTCCACACCCTTTTCCATCTCTTCTTCACCCCTTTTCCACCTCTTCTCTGTCTCCTTTTCCATTTCTTCTCCAACCCCTCTCCTCTCTCCTCCACCCACAGAACAGTGGAGGTTCCAGTGCAGCAGAGTTGTGCATCCTCTGGTGTCATAGCCATGAATGCCAGCTGTCCCCTGAAGAGCCTCTGGAGGAGTCAGTGCCGGGATGCTGCCGTGGGCGCCTGCCCTATCCAGCTCCAGCACCTGCCTCCCCAGCTCAGCTCCCGTCCCTGACCCTTTTCCCTCCTGCCACAGCCCTGCCTGGCCCCGGGAAGCCACTACTGATGAGATGAAGAGCAAAACTGGGCACTTAAGTGGTGATGTGTGAGCAGGAATGAAGGATTTGGCTTTCAGATGCACTCCAAGATTGCAGAAAAGTAACCCTTCCGTGGGCGGGATCCTCGGGGGACAGGAAAACAGCCCCTCTCTGCACACTGCAGAGTTTTAGTCAGATTAACCCGAATTTATGGCTCTTTCAGCTGTAACTGCCAATGGGGCCTGGGCCTGGCTCAAAGCAAGATTTTGTCAAGTGAAAGGCAGGAGAAGTTTTAATCCTCGAGAAGTTCCTGAGCAGAATCCCAGTAATTGAAGGAAGTTACTGCAGGTGTTTGAAGCTATAATTAATCTCTGAGAAAGGGAGGAAAGCTTTGAGTCCTTTGAAGGAGCAAACCTGGGAGCTTTAGAGCATTTCAGAAGGGAAAATTGAACAGGGATGAGCTATGCAAAGCAAGGAAGAGTTACAGATGTCAGCTTTGAGAAATGAGAAGCTGGGATGGGGGGGACAGTGGGAACTCCCTCCCAGGACCTGGGGTGAGGGAGCCCAGAGCAGGAGTGTGGGAGGGGAAGGGGTGGTAATGAGGGCAACTGGATCACCCCAAAGTACCTGGGATCAGCACATTCCAGGCATCAGACCCAAAGCCCAGACCTGGTTAGTGAGGTTCCTGATGCTGAAATGCTGCTTGTTTTCCAAAGGGCTGCTGGAGAGGCTGGAGATGGACAGGGGAGTGCACACATGGCAGTGACAGGAGAGAGCAGAGTGTCAGTGGGAATGGCACCAAAGAGGTCGGGTACAGCACCCAGGAGGATCAATTAGTTAACGGCTGCTTCTCCAGACAGGGAATGGTGATTTAATGAACGCAAAACTGATTTATTGATTACTCAGGAAGCTCGCCTTGCTAAGGAGACAGCTCATTCCTGCCTGGTCCCTGCTCTCTCTCACTGCCAGCTGGGCCAAAGGGCAGGAATCTGGGGAGCAGGAGCTCAGGGAACTGGCACAGGAACAGGCTTGCTCATGTCTGAGCATCCTCTGAGTCCCATTTCTACAACACCAGCCTGAAATCCGCCTTGTTTCTTCTGCTTTAACCATGTATATTCCGAGGATGGAATTGGAGATTCTGCACTCAGAAGCCACCACTGGTGAGGAGGGGCTGAGGTTTGGGATCCTCTCTGGGATCCTGGGGAGGTTCTTTCCACAGGCTGGGAACCACTCTCCCAAACCATTCTCCAGCAGCAGCCCTTGGCCTCACCTGGTCTAGATTCAGGAGAGCTCGAGGTGGGTCTGTGAAGTGAGCACACAACCTCCTGGCCAGGTGAGGTTGTCTGTGGTTCATATATTAGTGAGACCTCTCTCTGACCATCCTCCCACTGGTGGGTTCCTGCTGCCTCCACAGGACACAGTCCTGCCCAGTGGCCCAGGCAGCAAAGCTCAGGTGGCAGCAGCCTGGGCATGCCTAATACAAAAAACAACCTCAAAATAGTGCAAAATGTGGGTCTGGTTGGTGCTGTGCCCTACCTGCAGACCCTCCAGCTCTGGGTCTCCCTGGCCCCCTTGGTCTTCCTCTCCCCCAGGGAATGGTGCAGGCCCCTCCGTTATTCCTCACTGTGTCTCCTCAGCTGCCACCAGAAGGAATGTTTGGATTTCATGCTCAATATTCTGGATGCAAGCTGAACATCAAAACCTCAGCAGGGTGCCTGGGAGCATCTAAGGGAGAATATCAGAGGAATCTGTTTCTACAAAGGAGAAGAAACCAACAAAGCCTCTGTTTGGGGATGGTTTTTTCATCCTCAGCTGTACATACAAATAATAACTATAGACATGGGGGTTTTTATTATTATCACCCTTCCTGATATCAATCTCTCTTTTTCATTATAATAAATATTGATTTGTGCTGTTAGAAAATGACTTCCCCAATCAGCTGCTGATCTTCCCGCAGGCACAGCGATGGGGATGAGGACAGCAGGATCATCATCCCAGGAACAAGCATCCTGCTTGTGCCCCCCTCCCTGTCAGCAGCACCAGGGGGGTGGAGCTGAGGGGCAAAGGGGACCATGAGTGACGTTTGGACTCCTCTGGACGGAGGCGGCTGTGACCTGCTGTGCTGGGAGATGGCCAAAACAGCTGCCCCAAATCCCACTTCTCCCTTCTCTCTCCTGCCACAAGGCAGGACAAACACCTTCATAAACCACTAATGACAGCTTTTCTTGTCAGTGAACATTTTCTTACTCCCAGGCATCTTCAGGGCTCTGGCCTCATTCCTCTGCCGTGTCTGTATCGTTCCCAGCACAGCTCTGGGGCCACATTAATTCTCTTCCACGTGGAATTTGTTTTGTGCCTGCAGAAATGTGCTTGGGTTGGTGTAAGAACTGAAATAAAAATAGCTGCTTTCCCCAGAAGAGCTCTCTGGTTATCCAAGATGGATCAAACCCTGGAGCAAAGGGAAAGGTAACACCAGGGGCTGGATTGCAGAGTCAGCCCTCCCTGAGCATCCCAGTTCAGCTGTAACTCAGGATGGATTTAGAAACAGGGACAGCTGGGGAAAGAGCATTGCTTGGGAAGAAAGCGCCGGGCAGCTGCGGGGAGGAGGAGGAGGAGGAAGAGGAAGAGAAGGAGGGGATGAAGGCCATTGGAGCAGGGTATCACTGAGCACTGGCCTTGATCTGCATCCAGGAGGTGCCCGTGCCCTGCTCCAGTGGGACAGCCATGGCATTGTAAAATCCAAAAATCATTTACAAAAGGTTGGAAAAGCCCATGGAGTCCAACTGTTCCCCAGCACTGCCAAAGCCACCATAACCCATGTCCCCAAGAGCCACATCCACGTGTCTGTTAAATCCCTCCAGGGATGGGGACTCCACCACTGCCCTGGGACCCTGTGCCAGGGCTGGAACACTCTTTCCATGAAAGAAGTGTTCCTAATATCCAACTACATCTCTCCTGGCTCAACTTGAGGCCATTCCCAGGACTACACACCCACAGAGCTGGTGGGACACTGCAGATGAGACCCCCGTCACCAGGAGGGGGGACAGGAGAGCCCAGCCCCCCGTCTGCCAGGCCAAGCCCTGGCTGGGATGTGAGTGGGAAAATGCAATTTTCCAGCCCAGCAAACCCTGCACCACCTTTGCCGGAGGCTGGGGAGGAGGGAGAGCGAGGAGGGGGTTTGGCAGCCCGAAGATTTCCAGCCTCTGCTTGGCAGAGAACAGGCTTTGCCCTCGGATGTCAGAGCTCCCAGCCTGAACCATGAGTGCAGCCAAAATTATTTTCATGAGATATCAACAGGATCTACAGGAATAAAGGATAACAGTGTTTTCTTCTAATCCAGGGAGCCCGTTTGAGAGCCGGAGCCTCGGCTCGGAGCACCTGCCAGCCCTGGAGCAAACCACAGGCAATTTCTGCTGGGGAACAAACCCACAACCTTCTTGTTTCACACCCTCCCTGTGCCCTCAGGCTCTCCCAAGCTACGCCTGAGCCTGGGGGGCCACGGAGAGGGAGGGAAAACAATCGTGTTGCATTTTAAGAAGTGATTTTTATCAGAAAGCTGCTATTTATCAGTTTTATTAAAGTGCCATCTCCCAGACTCTGGGGTCATGAGTTAGTCTCAGCTTTCATTAACTAAAAACACACGTTTCTCACAGTGGGAGCTGAGAAGTTGGCTCAAGTGAGGAGAACCTGGCAATGATTTCTGCTTCCCAGGACCCTGTGTGGGGGGAAAGTGGCTCTGGAGGCTTTGCAGCTGATGGAACAATGTTGGGCAACCATCTGGAGCTCCCAAAAAAGTTTTTGGGTGCTGTGCCGGGTGCGGGTGTCTGCCTGTCCTGCAGCACCCAAAGGGACATCACCCTGTCCCCCGGCCTGGGGCAGTGCCAGCCCTCGGTGGCTGCAGGTGAGTTCCCAGAGCCTGGCAGAGCCATCCAGCTCTGAACAGATCCACCGGAGAAGTTTTTGCCCTCCCAGGAGCCCTCTGCCCATGCGGCATCCCGGCGGGAAGGCAGCCCCACGCCAGGGCCCCATCCCCGGCTCCCTGCCGGGTGGGAGCAGGATTTGCAGGCTGCTGACACGGACATCCTGCGTGGGCGAGGGAGGGTCTGCCGTGGAGCAGAGCCCTCCAGCAGCCGCTTTCACTCACAGATTTATTGGTGCTGCAAGGAAAACGAAACCATGTGGAGCCGCTGTGCAGAGCCGGGAAAGGAGCTCGTGGAGCAGACGGAAATTTCCTGAAAGGTGAATATGGCAGGGCATTAAAAGACAAATAAATACAAAAGCTTTTCTTTATTCTGCTGTCTCAGCTGTGCTCCAGCTTGCTCTAAAGCCCAGGGAATAAAGGAGCCTAAGACTTTACAATGGATCAAAGGCCAGACAGAGCTCCCTGTACCCCAAACACCCCAATGTCCCCCAATGTCCCCAGCCAGAGGCACATCCCATAAAGGCATTGACAGGACAGCCTGCCCAGGTGGGATATCCCTACCCAGCCTCAGGGAGTCTGGGGGTGCTTTAGGAGTGGAGGGGGGAAGGTTTATCTCCCCCGTATTTCTCTCCTGCTGCCTCCCTGGCAATCTTCCTGGTGGATCCAGAGCACGGCTATTCCTGAGCACTGCCATGGGGTTTGTCTCCAAGGTGTTCTCTCCTGAAGTCACTGGGAAGCCAAATCTCCCCTCCTGGCAGCAAATCAGGGATCCTTGGCCAAAGATCCCGTGTCCTACCGAGCCCCCTGGCACTACCAGGAGGGTGGGCATGTCCTGGTCCAGGCCCCAGCCTGGCACAGGGCGAGCTGCTGCCCCATGGATCCCGTGCAGGGACAGTGTTTCTCCTGCACGTACCTCTCTCTGCACCCATCCCCGCTCTCCAGCCTCTTCCCTGCCTGCCACGTTGAGCCCAGATGTCTCCTTTAAAGGGGAACGGCAAAGTTTTGTTTAAAATAGCACTATTTAAAAAAAAATACAGCCCTTCCAAGATGGCCAGCAATTAATCAACTCTCTGTGCAAGCTCCAAACTTGCACACACATCTGAAAGCAAAGCCCATGGAGCCGAGCTGCCCCACTCACCTGCCAGCCCCCTCCCTGGGATTTCGGGTGTCCCCTGCCAGGAGCCGACCCAGGTTCTGGCCCAGGCACAGCTCCAGGAGATGCAGAGGGAGAAGTCTAAGGCTGGAGCTCCCCTGCTCCTGCATTCCTTAGGCACAGAGCTTTAGATGCTTAACTGGGAAAACAGGGAGAGCTGGATGCCCTGCTTGCACATTCCCCCTGTGCTCCACTGCAGGAGGAATTTTAGGTCTGAAAAAATGAGAATTTGGTCTTTTTCCCTTATGCATTCCTGTGTGCCTCTTCCATGTCCCCCCTAAACCAGCCCTGCACAGGCCGTGGCAGGGAGACAGCAGAGACCAGGTCCTGTAGGGCTCTCCCAGCTCCTCATCCTCATCCCAAGGGGAAGGCCCGTGGCCCCATCTCAGCCTGGGATGGCGTCCCAAGCCCCAAATCTCTAAACAACTCCCCTCCCCCATGACCTGCTCCCTGTCCCCCCACCCGAGGTTTTCATTTATCAGGAGAATTATTAAAACAGCCATTTCTCAGCTGTCTAACGTTTCAAACCCTGCTCCCATTCATCTGATAAATATTTACAGAGCTTGACATTGTCTTCAGCTCATTCCCTTCTGCAGCAAACAATCCCAAACACCCGCTTCCCTTCTCCTGGGGCTCACAGAGAGGGACTGCCCACCCCAGCACAGCCAGGCCCGTGTGCCCCCTCCTGCTGCCGTGCTCTGGGGTATGAGAGGGGGAACTGCCCACCCCTCCTTTGGAATCACCTGCTGTCCCTCTGCACGAGCCGTGGCACAGTGCCAGATCTGCAGGGGTGCCCAGCTGGCACTGGCTACCCTGACCCTGTCCAGCCCCATCGGTGTCACCAGCTTCACACCACCCACCCACCGTCCCGACAGTGACAGCTATCCCGGCTTGCTCCAAGCCCCATCCCGCCTTGCCTGGGACACTTCCAGGGGTGCGGCAGCCACAGCTTCTCTGGGTACCCTGTGCCAGGGCCTCTCCACCTTGGCTCAGCAGTTTCCTCTCTCAGAGCCGATTTTCTTTGGGGCACAGGGGTTTTGTCCCTTCACAGCTACTTCTGCCACCCAATATCTGATTATTCTGCAGGCAAAGCAGGAGGCACACGAAGCTGGAGTGCTCATTTGTTAGACATCATGTAGAAGCCAAAATCCACGAGGTTTATCTGGTGAACTGTGACCCAGCTGAGCCCAGACATGACCACAAGGAGCCCCGTGGGATCACTTCACAGCCCCGATCTTGACCAGACTTCACCCAGGAGCCCACCCCAACCTGTCCTTTGGCTGCCAGCGGCTCCACAGGCGTCACCTCCAGCCAACAGCAGCTCCTGTCACCCCCACGGTCATTAACTTCAGACAACACCCCCGCACCCTCCCATCCCTCGCTGGCACTCAAGAGCCTGCTCAGCCCGTGAGTGACAGGGAACACGGCGACGGTGGCAGCAAAGCCATCAAGATGGCAGCAAAGCCATCAAAGACACAGCTTTAGCTGCAGCTGGGGCTTTGCAGCACTGAAGTGATGTCTCACTGCTCTGCTGCACTGATCATGTTAAACACCAATTGAAACCCCGATCACAAAAGAGCCCAGCCCGAGATTCCAGCCCAAGGAGCGATGGATGGCAGGAAAGGGAGATCTGCAGCCTGCCCTCCACTGCAGTGCCATGGAGAGCAATGAAAGAGGCCTTTTTAGCTCTCACCTCCTCTCCCCAGGCCAAAACAGGCCCTGCATTAACCTCCAGGGCTTCCCCAGCCTAAATTTAAACAGCCCAAGGTTTCCGGCGCTCCCTTTGGATACTGCTCTGCAGCCTATGGAGCTGCTCTGCTCTACGCAGTTTCCCTGGGAGTCAGCCTAAATACTTCGTTTCTCCCCCCTTTGTCCTAATTAGAGCTAGCAAAGTAATGAGAACATTATTTACAAATTATTTGAAGCTGAGGTTTGCACACAGGATTCCAAGCAGCCAGAACACGTTTGCAGGAAGGCCGTGTGCCACATTCAGTGTGCGACATCCAGTTATCACCCACCTGGACCTGTTCGAGTTCACTCCCCAAGGACCTTCCCAAGCCATTGGGTGCTCACAGCCATCCAGCCCTCAGAGAAACCCTGAGAAATGCCTTTTCCACCCTCTGGAGGCCGAAACATCAATTCGAGCACGAGGTGACACTGCAGGGTAAGCCCCTCCCGTGGGGTGATGGCCTGGGGCAGCCTCAGGACACACAGGCTCCTTGCCATGCACCAAGCTCGGGGCTTTTGGGGAGCTGCTCTGTCCTAGGATGTGTCTGGGCTATGTCTCCACTACCCCTGGTCCCTTGATGCTCCCTCCAGCCAAACTCTGCCAGAGGAAGGATCCCTGCCTGCCTGGGAGCCACCTCCAGGAGGACACTGACAGCAGAGCTGGAATGCTCCAGGGTAAACAGTCTCTGTCACAGAAAAAGCCTTCAGAAGAGGCCGAGCAGGATATGAACACATTGCAATCCCCCATGTGCTGCCCTTGAGTGGAGAGGGTCTGTGGAGACTCCAGTTTTAAGCCCCCCTTTCAAAGGCTTTTATTACAGACTTAGTCATAAAACTCTGCCTGGGGCAGATTTGGCACTCGGGGCCTCGGCCCGGAAGCCAAACCCTTTTCATTTTTTAATAACATTTCATGAAAATCCATTTGGCCCTTTGTAACTTGGACAGGTGGGAAAACAATAGAGGCTTCTACTCCCAGCCCCTCGCACCAGCCCGGCCGCTCTCCCAGCGGACTGGGGGCTGCTCCCTGCCCCGGGACCCTCGGGACCCCACAGCCACAGCCGGGGGTGGGACAGGGCTGTGGCAACAGGGACGCTTTGGCAAAGCCACGAGTTATTGAGGGGTGTGTGAGAGCTGCACATCCATCCCAGTCTCCAGGTCCATCTGCTGGAGGCTGGGGGTGTTTTATCCACCCTAGAGCTGAGATGGGGGGATGCTGTTGCCCCCCATTGCCTTGCCCAGGACCGGAGCCCCTGGCACTGCCAGCACCAGGGAAGCTCTGTGCCTGGCCCCAGCTGGGCACTCACATGTCCCTCCAGCCCTTCCCTCTGAGCCGGGATCTGGATACTCCAGCTACCCATCACTCCAGAGCCACTGTCACCCTAAAGCCACCACCACGTTAGAGCCACTGTCACAAACGCTGGAGGTGCCGTTCTGGGGAGGGATGTAAAACCTGAGCTCCGGGGCGGCAGCGGCGGGAGGGCGACATCAGCCTCGGAGCCGTGTGTGA
Source organism: Monarcha castaneiventris obscurior (assembly GCA_026261815.1). Taxonomy (NCBI): domain Eukaryota; kingdom Metazoa; phylum Chordata; class Aves; order Passeriformes; family Monarchidae; genus Monarcha; species Monarcha castaneiventris. The sequence goes on from JAMPIT010000550.1 coordinate 6,346,954, forward strand.
GGGGCTCCTGGCGTCGGGCTCTATTTGTACAGCTTGTACCTTAATGCTCCCAAAGTTTAGACAATCGGGAGCGAGCAGCAGCTCTGCAGGGAAGAACACGCCGGGTTTAGCACAGCCAGCGTGAGCTGAGCACTCGGTGGGGGTGGCAAAGCCCTGGCCCATGAGCCCCCAGTGCAGCACGACAGAGCCCAGGGCTTGGCCCAGGGCTGTCCCAGGGACGGCGGGAGGGCACAGCCTGGGGACCAGGGGACAAGCTGTGCCTGCTGCCTGCACCCAGAACAGGGATACAGCAGCCCTGGGAGCTGGGCAGAGGGGTCTGAGGGCACAGGAGTGCCCGTGCACCCTGTGCCGTGGGCTCGGTGCCCTGCAGAGGAGCAATGTCCCCAGCCAGGCAGAGGCGAACAGCCCCCCGCCACCACCCCCGTGTCACTAGAGTCCCCTCCTCGGAGGGCTGCAGGGGCAGTTTAACACCAGATCCATGTTTGAAAGGTTGGAGTTATGAGTCTGTCAGCATTTCCATTACAGGCCCTGATTAATTTGGGGGTACGGGGCAGGGTTAGGAGTTGTCATTCCAGATGTGAATTTTTGCTTTAATTCCCCTAAAAGAAGGGGGGGGTGGTTTAAATCCTTTAACTTTGTGTTTTCCCTTTCAAAGGAAGGAAAATATGTGCCGTCTGGGTCTGTTTTGTTTTTGCTGCAGAGCTCCAAATGCTGTTTGCCAGGTTCATGGCCACGAGGACTTTCACTCAAGCTTGGATCGCCTCTGTCCTGTATGGAGTGGCCACATTTTTATCAGGGAGTGCTAACTGGGGGATCTCCCTGGAAACAGCCCAGGTGTATGGAAGGGACTGCTGAGCCTCTTGGGGTGACGCTGAGGCAGTGCAGTGGGTACCTGTTCCCAGAGAATAGCCTGCAACCGGAAGAGGCAGGTTTAGATGGGATATTGGGAAAAAATCCTTCCCTCTGAGGGTGGGGAGGCCCTAGCACAGGTTGCCCAGAGAAGCTGTGGCTGCCCCATCCCTGGAAGTGTCCAAGGCCAGGTTGGACGGGACTTGGAGCAAGTCCCCCCCTGGCAGGGGAGTGGAAGAAGATGACCTTTAAGGTCCCTTCCAATCCAAACTGTTCTGGGATTTGATGATTCCCACTGCTGGATGGAGGCAGTGTGCTGGCAGCTAAGAGCATGCATGCTCTGGCAATACAGCCAAGGCAGAGCTTTCCATTCACCCAGAAAAAGGATCTAAACCCTGTGGAGGGGGCTCTCTCCAGGCTGCTCCACTCCCTCTGGCTCTCGTGCACGTCGGATCCCACTCCCAGCCATGTGCTGCAGCAGGACTGGAGGAAGGCTCCCAGCTGCCATCCCTCCCACCTCTGCTGCTTGGAAACGTCACTGAGAGCTGGTGGGCTCAGGATGCAAGAAATGGGCCCAGAGCTCTGCAGAGACAAGCCCAGAACGCCAGGACTGGCTGCAGCTGCATGGGGAGGTGGGGGCTGTGCCATGGCCAGGGCCCTTTTATTGCCATCTTTTCACTCGAGAATCTGCCTGGCAGCTTTTCAGCTCCTTGCAGAGACATGGTTGCTGCTGCTGCTGCTGCTGCTGCTGCCAGGAGAAGACTCACAAATAAACTCCCCATTAATGCTGACTTGTATCAAAGTTGGTATCAGTGTTTTGCAGCAAGGGCTGAAGGAGCTACATCTGCTCACACAGCCTTGGGGGGCTGTGGGGCTGGCAGGGAGCACAGAGCTGCCAGTGGAGCCCAGCACCAGCCCCAGCTTCCCTTGTTCCATTCCCTCCCTCTGTGACAGGGTGGATGGAGGAGTCAGAGGCAAGTCAGAGCTGGAGAACCAGAGTATCCCGAGGAATGCAGAGCTGGGAGTGAGAGCAGCTGACAGCAGACCCTAAAACTTTTCTATTTGTAGGGGCCATTTAACAAATAGCTCTACAAACAGTGGCACTGTAAGGTGTGTGGCCATGCAGGGTCCTGCATCCCGAAAAACCCACAGCATCACAGTTCCCAGGCATAACCCCTACAGTAACATCCGTCCCACAGGCAGTGTCTGTGCTTGTGGGGATCTGTGGGGACCCTCCCTGCCACCAGCCCCTCACATCCCACATGTGCTCTTGCCCCGTTCACGTGTGACACAACTGGCTGACTTGCTTCCCAGGGAAATTCATGTTTCCTCATGAGGGACAATAGATTAATTGCTGACATAAAGAAAAAACGCAGGCAGAGCACAGTTAAAAACCTGAGAGTGATCAAGGGAAAGGAAACCCTGTGCAAACACGGGGTATCTCTGGCAGATCTGGTGCTGCCCCTGAACCCAAAGGGCTGTGCCTCAGCCTCTCTTTGCTGAAGGTCCCAGGGGGAGCAGCAGCAGCGGGAGCCCATGTTCCAGCAGGGAATGCTGCTGGATAGGAGGCTGCCGGGTGGAGATGGGGGAACTCACCTTGCAGTGCCCACACCCACAGGGGCTGTTCCTCACCTCACTTCGGTCCTGACCCCGGTTCCCAGCCCTTGTCCATGATCCCTGACCCCTGTTCCCAGCCCCTATCCTGGCCACTCCTCTGCCCTTCTCCCCTGCAGGTGCTCAGCAGCCCAAGCCCCAACATTCCAGCTCTGCGCCCTCCTAAGTGTCAAAGCAACTCAAAGCTGATCCTCACGGCTCTGGAAAATCATTCCTTTGGTCTCTATGACTTGATGCAATTTAGAAGCCTGACCGTGGGAATGAAAGGTCCAGATACCATCACCCCCAGCTCCAGGCCAGGGGATGTGGCTACAGCTGATGCCACAGTCAGCGAGTGCCTGGAAGAGAAGTCCAGTGGAGAAGCGGGAATGCCTCTTGAGACCAGCACAGGGAGCACAGGGAGCACAGGGAGCACAGGGAGCTCAGGGCCAGAGAGTGCTTGTTCTGCACTCTGGAAATTAATACCTGGGCTCTTTGTGGGGAAACAGGGATGGGATCAGGTCACCTCCTTGCTTTGGGGGCAGCCACAGAGAAAAGGGGGTGAAGTTGAGGACGTTGAGGGCTGATGGAGCTTCCTGTCCTCAATCCTCCTGCAGCACCAGGGTGTGAGCACAGACCCACATCGAATGTTCTGATCAGGTCTTGGAAAACCTGCCTAGAAGGTGGTGCTGTGTGCAGTGACAGCCTGCTGCCTTCTCCCATCTTTCCTTCCTCTTTTCTGCTGTTTTTCCATGTTTTTGCTGTCGCAGCTCAGAGTGTGGGGAACAGATGGAGGTGGAAAAGGGTGAAGGGGAGGGGGCTTCTCGGTGCAGATGAAATTAGTCATGAAAACACAGTCAGCATGTGTCTTCGCACGTCAGCCCGCAGTAAGTGTGCGGGGGTTTATGCTTCCCAAATGAGGTTGGGAAGTGGACAAATAATTGTTTCAGGGTTTGGTTTCGTTAATTGATTTTTTATTTTTTTCCCAGCAAATTCTCACAATGTGGGAAGCTGGAGCAGTGGCCAGATGAAAGAACCCCCAGCGAGAGCAGCACAGCAGCTCCGGGTGGGAGAAACCCACGCCAGGGGCCTCTGCGAGCCCATCCCTCCTCCAGGGCCGTGGTGCCCCGGGATGGGCAGCCCAGGGCAGTCTCTCTGCCACCCGCAGTGCCCCGCGCTGCCGGCAGCACGGCCACGTCCCGGGCCTGAGGCGTGTCCTGGTATGAGCAGGACCATCTGTCAGCCCCGGCTCCCTGCGATGTAGCTGTGACCGCCCGGAGAAGCCCATTAATTAGCGGGCAGCCCGGGCTGTCGGAGCTGCCGGCCGGGCAGCGCGGGGAGGAGGAGGCACCAGCCCGGGAGAGAAAACGGGTCATTTTTCAAAGTGATGAATGGGAGGAAAAGAAAGTGGAAAGGCGGACAAGGGGAAGAGAAGGGAACTGATTTCCAGATAAAGTTTTCAGGACACTTAAATAAACATCTCCGCCGGTGGAGCAGGGGTGGGGGCGCGGGGGATGTGTGTGAGCTGGGCAGCACAGGGAGCACTTCAGCAGGACACTTCAAATAAACAGCATTTTAAACCATGTGTGCTCTCCCTCCCGGGGGTTTTCCTCCGAGATTCCCTCTCTGCAATTCCCTCTCTGTCTTCAGCTTGGCCCAAAGCTTGACAGCATTTCTGGTGCTACTTTGCCCTTTCAGCAAAATGGGTCCAGGGCAGGGGGACCCTTGCCATGGCTGAGAGGTCTCTCCTTGCTCTCAGCCATACTCCCTGGTGTGGAGGAGAGTAGCTGTGGTTCCCTGGGACCTCATTCCTGGAGGAGGAGGAGCAGAGGAGGCAAAGCCATCATGCCCATCACACTCCACTGTGTCCTGCTGCCTCCTCTTCCTCCCGTCAAGAACAAAAGAGCAAAGGAGGGAGAGCAGGAATTGCTGAGCCATTAAAATCAAAAATGAAAGCCCATCAATGAATTAATACAGCATTAAATGTTAATAATTAGGGGATCATAAACATTTATGGGAACAGATTAAAGCCAAGTTCTGCTCCATTAAGTTGCCTCATGTGGGCTCTGCTTCCCACCCACCTCAAGGGAGAAAGAGCCACAACAGGAGAGGAGCCCTGGAGGTGCTCAATGCTCCAGGGGTCCCAGCAGCTCCAGCCATTCCAGCTGCCCCAGGGGCATCCCTGGGAGCAGGGACGGTGGATCCCACGGACAATGTCCTCTTCGGTGGGATTAGCTCTGGGAAGCAGAGCCGTGTGTGCCGAGAGCCCGGGGAGCACGTCAGGATGCGGTGAGCACCCCGAGATGGGGATGTTCACAGTGGAAATTACATGGTTTGAAGATCTGAGGGGTGATAGCACCACACTTTTAATCATCCACACTGAGCCCAGTGCTGTTCATTCGGATTATTTAGGAAGTACTTGGAGTCAGGAGACTTGGGATGAGGTGGCTAAGCACCAAACACAGGCAGAGTGTATCCTGGGCTACATTTGCCTCTGAGCCCCACTGCTGTGTGCCCCTGGTGAAGACAAAGAGATGGGAGGTTTCTACCCCACAGAGAAAAAAGATGTTTTATTTTTATCATTTAAGTCTTTGTTTCTTGTAGAAAATTTTCGATTTTTTCAGTGACGGGATCTTTAAGGACCACTTCTTTTCCTAGTAATTTTTTTTCATGCTGAACCTTTTCTGAAAATACGTTTTTTCAAGCACTTTTATTTACCAAAAAACCCACTGAAATTTTTGTCAACAGCAAAAACAACAAAAAAATCATTTTTCAGTAAAACACTCTTGAAATAAAGGAATGTCACTAGCTCCAAGGGCTCTGCAGGGCTGCCTCTGCCAGATCTGATTTACCTATCACTGTTCGCTGCTTCTCTTATGAAAATAACTACTTCCAAGTTTGTGGTGGGATCACAGGAGAAACAGGAGGGATCTGTCAGCCATCCCTGCACTGCTGGGAACACCTCACAGTGATTCCAGTTGGAGCTGGCAGTGAGAGTATCCCTGGCTCTGTGATGTTTGGGGGGAGCAGGGCAGCTCTGTTGGAATTCCCGGCCGTGGGGAAGCAACTGGGGAAGGAGGAAGGTTCCCCACACTGACACAGCTGAAGAACATCCCAGCTTTGGACTGAGGCCACGCTGGTGGGAAGCTGGGTGTGATGCAGGAGCAGCCAAACTCTGGGCTGCCGGAGATGGGCAGCTGTGGCCATTTCGTGGGAGCCTGGTCCTGCCCCCAGGGCTGTCCCTGTCCTGGCAGGGATTGCAGCGGGCTGCCCCCAGGGCTGTCCCTGTCCTGGCAGGGATTGCAGCGGGCTGCCCACAGGGCTGTCCCTGTCCTGGCAGGGATTGCAGCGGGCTGCCCACAGGGCTGTCCCTGTCCTGGCAGGGATTGCAGTGGGCTGCCAGACCAGCCCTGCACTTCATCCCTTGGGAAAAGCCCTATGTGCAGCTGGAGCACTGCGGGGCTGTGTGTCCGTGAGCAGGCAGTGGGCAGGGAACACATCTGGGCCCCCCAGAGCCCATCCCAGTGGGATGATGTTGTTGTTGGCTGTGCCAGGGGCTGGGGGTCCACGGCAGCGGGGGCCCTTTGCAATCGAAAGCTTCCTGCTGGGGACCCTTCAAGGGCAGCCCTTGTAGCAGATCTAATTATACAAACAATTTTGTTCTGCTTCTCCAAATAAACACAGTGAGGTCTGCGGGACACGGAACGACGGGAAATTAGAACGGAGAACACTTGCTAATGGGCTCCTTAGCTGCAGGGGTAAACAGATTATTTGAAAAGGCCCCAGCCCCTCCGACAGATCCACTCGCTCCACTCCCCTCTCCTCCCACCCCTCGCTCCCCCCTGTTGCACCAAATATTAACCAAGCTTGCAATTTAATCAGATTTCTGAACTGTGAAAGGAGACTTCTGGAGATTCGATTTCAAGGCTTTTCCCTGTTAAGATTTGCATTGAGAAAATTAGATTAAAATCCTGCATGTAAAAGGAAAAAGGGTCTGGAGGTGGGGAGCGGGCATGGAGGGAACTGGGGAGGAGGAGGGGGGCACAGAGAGGACCTCAAGTCTGGCTGAGGAGTCAGGAGGTGACTGGCAACGGAGTGAGACAGGGGACGCCCTTCCCTCCCCAGTACCCAAAGTTTTGGGCACAACTCTCCCACTGCTCCCCGTACTCAGGCTGGGAGATGGTCCAGATCACCTCATACAGAAAAGTAGCTTATTTGGGGCTGGGAATGGGTAATGCCAGGAATGGGGCTGGAAATGGAGCTGGGAATGGGGGACACCATTGGCATCCGAGGGTGAGAATCCCTCGGTGCCATTGAAATGTGAGAACATAATCCCATCCCCAGCACAGCTGCTCCCAGTGTTGGAGCTGAGCTCCCGGCAGAGCCGTGCCCTCAGGACCCATGGCACTACTGGATCCTGGTGCCGGGATGCTGTGGCTGAGCCAGGGGGCCCTGGCGTGGTCCCTGGCAGTGCCAGTGGCCCTCCCACCACGTGCACACTTAAATGGGGTCTATCAACACCCACCACCCCAACACCTGATTGGAGCCAGAGCCCTGCGAGGGCGCCTTGGCAGGAGCAGCTCTTGGCCTGGACCCTATTTTCATTCCTGCTCCATGGAATTTCTAATGGTATCAAACTGAAGAGTTGATTGCCCTGCCAGCCCCAGGATGCAGGAGGGCTGCTCCCATCCTGGGCTGCGGGACAGAGCACTGCACCAGGGCAGGGCCAAGGGACTCCCCTGGGATTGGAGGATCCTGGAGCTGCCATTGGAGCCTCCACATGGGAAATCATCCTGTTGTGTACAAGTTTCCTTAGCCAGCTACTCCAATTCTGCCCTTTCTGCCTTCATTTCAGTCACACTGAGCTCTTGAAATTAAATTTTCTTTTTCCCAGATTAATAACCTCTCTTTGACATTTCAACAATAGTATGTGTTGATTTTGCTCTCCAAAACTCTTCACTTTTTTAAAACACTCTTCAATCCTACTTTTTAAAAACCAGCACTTCAGAACAAACCAAACGTTTCCCTGCCAGTAAAATGTAACATTTCATTAAACCTGGATCAATTCCTTTTTCTCTTTTTGATTCCCTAAGCCTGAGGTTTTCCCAGCAGCAGCCCTGACCGAGTCCCTCTGCCCTGCCTGAAGCATCCCAGTGCGGAAAGCTCTGGGAGAAAAAGGTGTTTGGGACATCCAGGCCAGCAAAATTTAGTGAGAAAGAAAAAAAAAAGGGAGGGTGGGGAGGATGAGCTGAGGGAGGGAAACAGGAGCTGGTAAGGGAAGCCCAATGTTCCAAGCACGCCAGAGCAGACACTGGACCCTCTGCTTCTCGGGTGGTTGAATCCCAGAGCGGAGTGGTTTCCTCTCCACCTCACCGGGGAGCAGCTTTTATGTTCCACTGAAAAGGTATCCTGCTCAGACAGGCAGAGGCATAATGGGAGAGATCCATTAACCGGGAGGAAACGAGGGCATGTTAAACATGAAATATTCATGGGGGCTCTCGCCAGCTTGTTAATGCATTTGTGTTTGCAAAATACCTCTGGCTGGGGAAGCGGGGAGGGAGAGGGAGATGCGGCAGGTCGGGGGCACCCCGGGCATGACGCGGGCAGGAGGAGGGTGCGGAGAGCAGGCTGGAGCGGGGACAAAGGCAATTTGTGCCTGGTGGGAGAGTGGTTGGTCATGAAAGACCTGCTCGACACTGCAGAGGGAAATAAGGGCAGCTGCCTCCCGGCTCAGCCCAGCCCTGTCACAGGGGTCCCCGGTGCTGGGGGCTCAGGGGGTCAGGCACTGCTTTCCCTTCCTTGCGCACCCTTGAGCCCCTGCTCCCCACAAAGGCTTGCCAGCATTTGTACAGGGACCTCATTGTTCCCACAGAACTCACTTCCACACATTTACTGGGGCATTATGAGATAGTAACAATAATTAAAAATAAACTGCAGCTGTCAAAAGGGGCAATCCCAGTGGGTGTGCTGATGGATGACCCCGGCTGTGGGACAGGACTTGCTGAGCCGCAGATTTCATTAACTCACACCAGGTCCCCCAGTCATTTGCTGTAGATTAGGGAAGCCCAATTGTATTATTCCTGTTATTATTGTTCTGTGACACAGTCTCCTGGGTGAGGGTCGCTCTCCACAGCTGCCCTCCCTCTCCAGGGAAGAGATGCAGGAGAGTGTCCTCTGGAACAGGGACAGGTCCCAGCAGCACCAGCCCCAGGGTGTCTCCGAGCACTGCAGAAGACTCTGGGTTGGGAATGGTTCCCAGCCTGGGCAGATTTTCCAGGTCTCAGACTACAGCTGTCCATCCTTTCCTTGTCCCTTCTATTGCCATCCTTCCATCCCATCTTTCCAGATGTTCTTGCCAGTGTCAACATTTGGCAAAACTCCCCGGAGGGCTCTGTCCCCATTGTGCCAGGCTGCCCACCCCTCCTGCCACCCTGTTTTGGTGACAGTGCTTGGAACCCAGGACAATCCTGTGTCCCCTGTGGCTCCACTGTGAGGAGAGGAGCTGGTCAGAGGGGAGAAGGGAGGAGGGACCCAAAGGGGCTCTTCACAGAGCAAAGTAATGGGATGGAGCAACAACAGATGAGAAGGACAGAAGAGAGAAATTCATAAAGAACAGTTTTAATGATTGTTATTTTTCCCTCCTAATCAGTGAAAGCAGGTTTGGGACAGACAAGCAGGACTGGGGCAGAGAGGACTGAAGTGGCTTTGTCCCTGATGTCACTGAAAGCGGCTGGTGGCTCTCAGCCCAGCGGCAAAGGGGAAGCAATATCCCATGGACCTGGGCCAAGAGGAGTGGAAAAATCAGCATGAGATAAAACTGTAAAAATGCTGGTCGTGCTGTTGTAAAAATCTCTCACTCAGAGGAGGAGGCTGGGGAGGGCAAGGGTCCCACTGGGGAGCTGGAAGGATGGGGGTCCCCTGGCCAGTGGCAGGGACCCACAGACAAGGTGACAAACTCTTCATAGAGTGAGCTTCTCGTACCTTGAGACCTGGGAAATGGGACCAAAGTATAAAGGGGAAAATGTTCATACAAATGAGGTTTATGCTGTACAAATACATCTTTGTGCTGGTATTTGGGAAATGCAATCCCAGCTGTGGCCAAGGAAGGATTAGCAGCAGGTTCAAAGGCAGCTCAAGCTGAATATTTGATCAGAAATTGTCTGTTTCTGCAGTGCCTGCCTGGCTTGGCTCCCCAGCCCCTGAGAGTGGGAATCCACCCGAGCCCAAGGCCATGTACCAGCAGCTTTTCCCAGGCTCATACTGAGGTTCATTCTGCCAAAATCCAACTGGAATAAAAGCCAAAGGGATAGAAATAGCCTGTAGGGTCCTGAGGGGCCGAGAACAGCCCCTGTCCCAGCAGGGGACACCACATGTCCAGCCATGCTGCAGCCCCAGCTGGCCACAGAGCCCATGGAAACCCCAAATCCATCCCCAAGAGTTTCCAGCCAAGCCGAGGGCTCCTTGGGAAGCCCATCCTCAAATGCTGCTCATAAGCCTGGCCTCTTATTCAGACACAGCCACATGCTTGGCCCAACAAAAAGTTCTGGGCTATTAATTTGTCTCTCCATTGCAAACTTCCCAGGGGTTTGCTTTGTGAAGGGGAAGTGAGCTGATTATTCCAAACTGATGTTCAGGATTACCAGCCGAGCTCCTTCCCACAGACAGTAACTCAGCCAGCTCCTGTTTGCTCCATGATCTCAGCTCCCACCAGCAGGATGGACTCGTCCTTAGAGCTTTGACATCACTGAGATGGTTTATCCCTGCACCATCCCGTGCAGTTCATCACAGTACAAATGAAACTTGATGGAATATTTTTTTTTAATTTCTCTTCCTTTTTGATCCCAAAGTTCAGGACAATGAACTCAGTAGCTGCTCAGAGAAGCCCCCTGCTTGGAGCAGCTAAAGGCATTAACAGTGACAGGGGAGTGGGCAGGGAGCTGCAGGCAGAGCAGGGGGGGGATGGATGGCCCCACCTGCAGAATATGAGGAGCAGGATGGGAGGGCAGGAGAGGATGGGCAGGATGTGGTGACCCTGCAGCAGGACAAGCCCCTGGGCCACCCCTGAGCTGAGTCGACGCTGACCCTCCTGCACTGGAGCCCTCCTAGCACACCACCATCCCCATCCAGCGCAAGGCATGTCCCAGTCCCTCCCCTGGGAGAGGCACCACCTGAGGCCTGGGGTACCTGGACACCCCTTCCTGGACCTCAGATGGGGTTCACTGGCAAGAGCAGCTCCAGATGTACCCTCAGAGATCACCCCAGTTCCACCCAGGCCCAGTTATTTACCGCAGGGTTTATACTTTCTTCTGTTTTTTTTTTAACTTCTTTTTCTTTTCTTCCACTGGCATTAAGAGCCTAAAAATAGCCTAAAAATAGCCATGCTTCCCAGTGCAGCTGGCAACACAAAACCAGGTTACCAGAGCCGCACAACAGCAGCCAGCTCGTTTGCTCTGAAATCAAATTTGTTAAGGCATTAGTCTCCTGTTCCCTCTCTCCTCCCACTCTCCCTCATCACAGCCAGCCCAAGCTGCCCTGCAGCCTCTGCCATGGCTGGCTCTGGGAACGGGAGGATGTCGGGGGTCAGAGCGAGGGGCAGCCACTGCCAGGGGCTCAGCACGTCCACCCACGGGCACCTTGGGAGCCTCATTGCTGGCCGTGTCCCATCAGCCCCATCAGAGCTCATCCCTCAGCTGTGGGACCAGCCTGGGGGCGAGGGGATGGATGGATGGAAATGGGTGGTTCTCCCTCAGGCTGCAGCGGGGAAGGGGCGAGCAGCAGTGCCTGGCCGGGACAGCTTCGGGGGGGCTCCTGCCAGTCCCACCTCAGGACACAAAGAGGAAACATCTCCAAGGGGAGTGACCCTCAGGCTGGGCAGGGGCAGAAGGCAGCTGAGCAGAGGCAGAAGGTAGCTGGACACTCTGGGGGCTGGCAGAGGCTGTAGACAAGGCTCGCTGTGTGCTCCGACCGCAAGTCGTTACAGACCAGTGGGATCCTTCATGAATTATGAGCCAATATTGATCGTCTTTGCCAGTAAACACGGAGTGACCTTTATTAAAAATACACGAAAAACTCACTTAGGGAAACTCACTGACTTCTTGCTGCTGACAGATTTACACAAAAAGCAAATTTGTCCCACAACAGGAAATGTGGTGAATGAGGCAGGAGAGGGGAGCAAAGCTCCAGCACAGCAAGTGCTGCATCCCTGCCAGCTCCTGCTCCTGCACACCGGGACCAGCTGCCCACTCATCTGGCAGAGCTGCCCACCTGGGCACCCACCACCCCCACATCAGACCCCCCAGGGCAAGGGTGCAGGTCTCTGCCCTGGGGAAAGCCACAGGGAGCAAGATACTGGTCCGTGATGGATGTAGTTATTTGGGACAGGAGCGGGACAGCGTAAGTCTGGGAATTTGCTGGGAGCTGCCCACCACCGACCAGGTCTCTTGGGGTTAGAACAATTAATTTTGTGCAATACAATAGCACAACCGTTTCTCCTGGCCCAGGTTAAACATCCCAGTGCTGTAGAACAGCCTTCGTGTTGGCCCGACAAAAACCCCTCGTGTTCCTTCAGGAACGCTGCTGCTCCTGATGTCTTGTCCAAGGATTAGAGAAAGGAACAGCTGCAGCTCAGAACTGGATGGAGATTAAGAGCTCCTCACCCCTCAGCCATCACTTTAACTGTGAGTGACCCCTTGGACCCACCTGTGGGCAAATCACTTAGGATCCACACAGATCATCACTGAATCCAGTTCCTGGCCCTGCACAGGACAGCCCCAAAATCCTTCCATGTGCCTGAGAGCATTGACCAAATGCTCTGTGAACTCTTGAGGCCGTGACCACTTCCATGGGGAGCGTGTTCTTATGTCCAGCCACTCCCTGTGCTGCTGAGGGTCAGAGCCACACGGCCTCCCACCAGTAGATCCTGCCAGCCAGGGAGCCCACAACAGCCACAAGTGCATTTGGGAGCTAATTAATTTATAAATAGAAACACATGGCACCACCAACTCAACGATCTTGGAGGCCTTTTCCAACCTAAATGATTCTGTGGTCCTGTGATCCTACCCAGAGCATCCTCAGGATGATGCCTCTGGAGCTCTCAGCATCCCAGCTCAGGAGTGGGAACCGGTCCCACAAACTGACCTGCAGGTTTCCCTCATCTTTATTTGCAAATACTTTTCTCTAGACATCAGTGAAAATCTGGCTTTTAAGGCTTGTGGGTTTTTTCAGACAAACAAATAGAAACCAATAGGTAAATGCACACATGAATTTAATGATTAATCAATCAATCAATGGCTCAATTTGCACTTGTTTTTTACCCAAGTGCTGAGGAAAGCTGAGTGTAATAAATATGTGCAGAAATGGAAATGATGGATCTGTTACCAGACCAGCTCAGGTGTTTGGTTTGGGAAGCTGTGAATACCTGGGGCCATGTTTGCTCCTCACCTCCATGACCTGCGCTGTGCTGGGATCTAAGCCAGAGGGACAGGATTTGCATTTTGAGCAAATTTCCCAACTTTGCAAGTTGATTGTACTCAGCTTCCTGCAGACGCCTCTCGGCAGAAGGGCTTTCTGGCAGACAAAAAACCCCTTCTCTCTAGAACCCTCAAAATACTCCATTTTGGAGCAGCCGGAGCAGATGATGGAAGAGAACAGACTCTCCAATCAGCGCCAGGGCAGGAGGGTTGGGAGTGAGCGGATGCGACACGGAATGGGATGTGCAGTGGGATGAGATAAACTCCCCAGCTTGTTTGGGCCCATTATGGCACATTATTCATCAAAACACTTGGCTGAAATCAGCCAGCTCCGCGGTTTGTTAATTCACTCTGTTTCAAAAAAACCTCAGGCTTCGGGGAAAAAAAGTGCCCAAAATATCTCTTTAACAGACTGCAGCCAAGTGGTCCTAGAGAGGAGCCCGTCGTCCCTGGTTATTGCCTCGCTCACATCCCTGTGGTAATTTGGGAATGGTTTCTCTGAGCCGAGAGGGGAGGTGAGGAGCTGAATAACACTCTGCCTTGTTAAAACATTCAGGATATTTTCCTGGATGGAAAGGGGCCTCCAGGATTAAGTCCTTATCCCGGGAGGAGTGTTATTGCAGCACGCCCGGGCAAATTCCTTGCACAGACAAAGGTGATCCCTGTGTCCCATGGGAGGGGGGCCCTCACCCTGCCCTGATGCTGCTGGTGAGAGATAAATCAACCCAAGGGAGAAAGCCTGGGGAGCTGTGAGAAAATCTGGGGTTTGTGAGCAAATCTGGGGGTCCATGAGTAGCTCTAGGGTCTGTGAGCAGATCTGGGGTCCCTGAGCACATCAGGGGTGTCTCTAAGCACACCTGGGGTGTCTCTAAGCATTTTTGGGATGTCTCTAAGCACATCCGGGTGGCTGCACCCGCTGTCTCCCTGCCCGGTGAGCAGGGAGGCTTTCCCAGGGAGGGAGGGCAGGGAGTGCGCTGGGGTCCTGAACCAGCCACCCACCCACACCCCCCAAGCCGGTCACTGTCCCACCAGGGGCAGAGGGACAGTGCCAGGTGGGATGATGCCTCTCATTTCCAAGGGCTGCTGTTGTTGGGTAGGTTGGGCCTTGCTGGAGTTCCTTAGCAACACAAATGCTGACGCCTTCCCTTCCAGGAACTGCAGATGCAAACGAAGCCCTTCCATCAGCCCCTCCATGGCACCCACACTGGGACCCTCAGGAATGGTGTGGGACCCCTGCCATGCCTCAGCAGTAACTCAGAAGGTCCCACTGCAATCCCCCCAATCCATATCTCCTCCTGCTATGTTAAAGGGCAGTCTGCCATTGCTGGAGTGTTTTATCCTTTTGCCCTCCTCCCTCCATCCCTGAGGGAAGATGACTGCCCTTGGGGACCCCATCAAACCTCCCTGGACACCCAAAACCCTCCCTGAGATCCTCAAAGCTCAGTCCCAAATCCAGGTTTGTGAACCAAGAACAAATCCTCTGTTTATTGTTCAGATTTCCAGCCACAGCACCAAGCATGTGGCAGCACTTGCCAGCTGATGACATCATTGAGCCCCTGTGTGAACCTCTCCTGTCTCTCCTTGGCTCACCAGGGCTGATTTCCACTGCTAAGGCATCTTCTGACTTTGCAGCATTTCCAGGAGAAATCCAGTTTTGTCCTTGGGCTCTCTCAGTCCAGGGATGCACCAATGCCACGATTTCCCTGTGCCACCGCCATAAAGATAAAGGATCCCAGGTTTGGATGCTTTTGCTTGTGAACTCACTGTGGAACAGTTTCAGTCGTGACCTTTGGGATGAACCTGAGCTTCCACAGGGGACATGGGCTGGGACTGCATGGGAACCATGAGGGCTCCTCCGGACCCCCTCCTGATCCTGGCAGTGCCTGATCCACCCTTCTAAAAACGTGTCCATGTTGTGAGTGTGGGCAAGGCTGTGGTGGGAATGTGGCCAGCCAGCCTCTCCTGTGTCCCCCTCGCTGCTCCCCTCGCAGCGCGGGCAGCTCCCGGGGGCCGCTGGACGTGCCGAACCTGCTGGAGCAGCGGCTGCGGGATGGAGCAGTGATCTGGTTTCAATAAAATCAGCAGATTGTTTCATGGCTGGATGGGAAAGTTGTGAGGCTCCAGGATTTGCTCCTCTGGCAGCTGGATCCTGTTTGTCCATCGCTGCAGCTCCCCCACAACCTCTCTGGAACAGAGAAGGGGTCAATGTCCCGAGTCTGTCAGGATTTCAGACGCATTTGGACAGTGCCCTCAATGTGCTTCAGCTTCTGGTGATTCCTGAAAGGGCCAGGTGGTTAGAACAGATTAATTTTGTCAGTCCCTTCCAGCTGAAAATACAATATTCTATTTTATTCTTATTCTATTCTTAATCTTAGTCTTAGTCTTATGCTTAGTCTTATTCTATTCTTATTTTTATTCTTATTCTTATTCTATTCTAATTCTTATCTTTATGCTGTTCTACTTTATTCTACTCTCTTGTACCTCATTCTGTTCCATCCCATCCCACTCTGGGTGCTGTGCTGCTCAAAGCACAGCACCTGCCCTTGGTCCAGATGGAGGCAGCGCTTCAAAATACATCAGAGTTTTCTAGGTTTTCTCTATACCTTTAAATTCCAAAAGCACTGTGACTTCTAAGGGAAAAGCCAAGCTTTTAAAGCTGTAAACAGCTGGTTTCCCTCTTCCTATATAAGAGCAATCTTTAAAAATCCACTAAAAATTTAACAACCTTATTGTTTTTTGAAGTATTTTGTGAAGCTAGGCCGCTCCTGGGCTCAGTCTGTTATCCAGGCGAACTGGATAACAGCAGGACATATCCAGGACAGCATCCCCAGGAGCCAGCCTGGCCTTCCTCCCTTGCCTGGCTCTATTGCAGTTCCCAAACTGGCCCAACAGGAATTTCTGCTCCATGTTGAAATGAACTTGAGGCAGTAAAGGAGTAAAGAGAGGGGTGAGCACTCTGTCAGCTTGGTGCGGTGGAACTCCTTCACTTACAGCCCCTTTATCTTCTGAGTTCTGGCAGTGGCAGAGGCACTGACTCACTCCCAGAGCCTCCATCCTGCAGCGCCGTGAATCGCAAACCCGAGGCTGCACTCTCAGCGTTCTGCTCCTGCCAGGACAGAAAAAGCGCAGAGCAGGACAGAGCAGCTGCGTTTCGCGCCCCATCAGCTAAATTTCGATGAAATCATTTTGATGAATTGTTTAGGAAGGGAAAAAGCCCCATTAACTGTACATTTGCTGTTAATTAATAGGCTGCTTTTTCCTCCTCTGGCACAGCACTTCCGAGCTGCCTCACGCTCTGTTCTAAGTGCAGCATCCTGGGGGGCACAGGGAGGTGGGGAGGGAGATCCGGGCAGGGCAGGACCTGCAGCAGCCAGACCCCGGGGAGAAGGGCTGCTGCCAGCTCCATGCCCTGCTCCAAAGGTGAAGCATGAGGATGGGAAAAGCAAACAGCCCCCATTCATCTCTCAAACCTCTGCAGGGCTGCCCCATGCTAGTCCCTGGGCAGCCCCCCAGGCACTGTGCAACGCCAGCAGGGCAGGCGAGGAGTTCCACAGGTTCCCAGCTTTATTAATTTTAATCAATTTTCTTTTTGTGTATTTATTTTCTGTACACAACTTGTAAACATCTCTGGAATGTTATTCGAGGGGAACATTGGCTGATACCCCCAGGAACCAGGCACCGGAGCTGCTGGGGGTGGGGGCGGGGCAGTGCCCAGTGCCTTGGGACACTGGGTGCCCAGGGCTTGCACCAGCCACACACACAGAGCAGGGAGCTGGGATGAGGGAAAAGTCTTGGCAAATCATTTTCATTCACAATGATTCTGTCGAAATGCCCACAGGATGCCAAAGCACAGGGTAGAGGGGAGAGCACCCACATCTGTCTGTCTCCCACTGAGTCTTTGGCAGCACAGCAAGGGGACATCCACAGGGTCCCCATTGCTGGCCCTCGGTAGCACAGGCAGAGCTTCAGCAAAGAGTTCAGGCTGGGGGAGCTGAGGGTGTTCACCTGGAGAAGGGAAGGCTCCAGGGAGACCTCAGAGCACCTTCCAGCACCTAAAGGGACTCCAGGAGAGCTGGAGAGGGACTTTGGACAAGGGATGGAGGGACAGGCGGTGGAATGGCTTCCTACTGACAACGAGAAGGGTCAGGTGGGAAATGTTCCCTGTGTGGTGAGGCCCTGGCACAGGGTGCCCAGAGAAGCGGTGGAAGTTCCCAGCAAGTGTTCAAGGTTGTGCCACTTGCTTCACTACCTAGGCTGGAGAGACGAGCCCTGGTAACTTTTGAACCAAGTTAAAGATGGTTTGTTTTGAAATGCAAATAGTTTGTAATCAGAGGGAGAAAGGCTGAAATAGCCACAGCTTACTTTCTACAGTCTAAAATGAATCAAACATCTGTGGGGGGTTTTTTAATATGTATTTCTTTTAATAGGGTGAGTAACTTTTGTGTGGGCTGAATTAGCTCTAAATGAAAGCAAACACGGCATAATTAGAAACTGGTTCACTTTTTTCCTGGTTTCTTCCCCTCTGGAAGGGCAGCAAGGTGGGCATTCAAGGTGTGCATCTGGGAGACAGGGATGTGCCCAGCAGGGGGGTCCAGCTGCGGGGCGAGGAGGAGGCAGCAGGAGCTGCCAGCACAATTCACATGGAATCTGGGGACCATCTGGTGGTTTAAGGCTTCTGGAGGCGCAGGATAAGGCCCCCTCCCAGCTGCCAGTCCCACCAGTGGCCGTGACACTGTGGGTCCCTGTCCCCACAGCCAGACATCCCTACTGCTGGAACCTGCCTTTGCCAAGCAGCAGGAGAAGAGCTGCTTTGCAAAGGCAGCTCCACGTGTAAATCTGGGAAGCTCCCACTTGGGAAGTACATGAGTTTCTCATTTAACGTGGTACCACACTGCATTCTTTCTTTATAAAGAGCCCTCATTTAACTTCAGGCGTGTTTGTACATCTAATTAAAAATGGGTCATGTTTAATTGATTTCATATATCACCGCTGCCGCCGCCAGCGCAGTCCAGTGATGGTGGCAGTGCTGCATGCCTGGCACAGGCACATGGCTGGGTCCCAGGTGTCCCTTCTGCTCGGCCCTCGTTCCGCTGGCATTGCCACGAGTGTCACCAGCCCCAGTGTCACCATCCCCTGGAGCTCTCCCAGCCCAGAGGAGCATCAGGCCAGGCAGGGCAGGGAGAGCTCCTCCAGCTGTTCCATGGCTTCTCTCCAGCTCCATGGTGCCCACACACAACCACTGTGGGCTGGTGGTTTCCAAATCCTCGGGCTGGGGAGGAGGACGCTGCTTTCAGGGCAAGGAGGAGCTGGAGAGCTCTCTCCATGTCCCTGCCGCCCCTGCATGGGCGCTGGGGCTGGGGCTGAGCTGGGGTTGTGGCACTGCCTGTGCTTCCCATCACCCTGTGCTCAATGTCCCCAAACCCCTGCTCCGGCACCGCCATGGCGAGAGATGCATAGGTTCCTTGGGGCAGGAGCCTGTCTGGAACACAGGGACAACAGGACAGCAGAGAGGGGGACAGCACTGGGGACAGGGAGGATCACTGGGGAGCCCGAGCCTCACAGGACGTGCCCAGTGTGTGTGCCCAGTGACTGTGTCCACCCTGCCGGCCACGGAGCTGCAGCAGTGATGGGCAGTGCTCGTCCTGCTCCTGTCACAGCTCTCCCGGGGAACTGAATCCAACTGTCAGCAAAGAGGGGATGATGAGTCAGCTCCCACCAAAGGCTACACTATTACCTAGCAGCTTAATAATGAAAACTGTCATCATTCCTGCAATAAGGAAAGATAAATAAGTTATTAAAAGAAGAGCCTGCCACCCTGCCTGGACAGGGCACTGCGCCAGAGGGATATTAACTGCTGGCCACAGCCTGTCTGTTTGGGGAATGGAGAGGGATACCCTGAGTGCTCAGAGGAAGAGCTCTTTCTCCTCCAGCTGGCTTGGAGAGGGCTCGTGTGCCTGGCAAAGCAAGAGCTACCACTCCTGCTCCAGCCAGCACTCCGGCTACAGCCACCACTCCAGCTACAGCCCCTGTCCCTGCTCCATCCACCACTTCTGCTCCCACTCCTGCTCCTCCTCAAAGGAGCAAAGACAAATAGTGCCCCAGGAAGGGAGACAGGGCTGGAGGGGAGGACTGAGGGTGAGGAGGGGCCAGAGCAGGCTCTGAAGATCTGATCACCCCAAATCCAGAGCAAGGAGTGCACTAATGAGAGCTTTGCTGAGCAGTGTCAGTGGGACCCTCTGCTGCATGAGCAGCGAGGGAGCAACCATCAGAGCAGCCCTGTGGCAGTAGCTGCAGCTGATGCTGTGCAGGGAAGGGGCCGGTGCAGCTTCCACGCTGGACCCTGCTCAGCTCCACAACCAAAACCACTTTCCCCTCCCTGCCAAGCTCCCCTGCCTGGGGCTCAACTTTAGCACCTGTCAATATGTGACACAGCAAAAGGCACCTCTGACGTGGTGAGAGAAAGGTGTGAAACAGTAAAGGAAGGAGGAAAGAAGTGGCCTTTCTTGCCCAGCTATATTTTACTGGGAAAACATACACAAGTTCCATCCCTGGCCGAGAATGGTGAGGCCCTGGCTGCTCTGCGGAGCTGAACAGAATAAATGACCTTCATAACAATCTCCCTCTGAAATTCTCCAACTTTCCACTAATAAACAATGTGGCTGTCAGGGCAGTCCAGTCACTTTATCTAAAAATCGCTCCTTCCTTCCTTCCTTCCTGAACAGTCAGGGAATCTTCCATGGACCCTATAGGAACACATTCCTCCCTGCTGTCTTCTAGGGGTGAGTCCTCCCCTGGCCTTTGCCCCCTCCCAGATCCCCCGTGCCCTTGTCCCCATTGCTGTGAGCTCCTGGGGGCTTAGAAAAAGTAGCTCAGTTATTGTGGCACCCCCTCTCTGGGCTACCTCAATGCCATTTTTAGCCTCAGCACAGCCCCTGGAACCACGTTTTTTAATCTCTGTGTTTACATGCACCTTCTGGAGCTGCCTAAGTGTCCTGACAAGCCTCTGGAATCAAAGGCTTGGAGTGGCCCCAGGAGCAGGGAGCAGAGAGAAAGAATCACCTGGGCTGCCGTGGGGATGGCCCAGGAAGAGCTGCAGGAACACGCCTGGCACGGGCGGGTGGGCTCCGGGCCACGGCCCCGCCACCCACGGCGGCGCAGGCCCCGGCACGCCGCGCTCCGGCAGCACGGCCCACAGACGCCACCGGGGACCACAGGCGAGTTTCCATTCTCGGCCAGGAAAGAGCCCGTAAAGTCAGTGAACATCTTAAAAATTAAGCATCTAATGAGGCCCATCCTGCAGCCAGGGGCTGGGTGCCAGCCGGGCGCTGGCTCCGCACCGTGCCCTGCCCGTTCTGGCAGATGGATCCCAGCGCACCCGCGTGGGTGTGGGGCTGTGGGGACAGAGCAGGCCCCAGGACACAGCCACCAGTTAAATGGCCTGGGGACATTGGCAGGAAGTGGGGAAGATATGGACTGACTTTGGATTGTCCCACCGAAGCCCTGTGCTCTTCGACTCCCAGAAACATTTTACTTCCTGAAAACCCATTTTCAGGTCTTGCTGTCAGAGGCTCGTGATCCCTCAGCCACCAAGGGGTGGCTCTCTGGGAAAGGTCAATCTCCTGTGCCCTCAGGGTAAAGCTAAGGGCTTGTCTGTGATGCCATCAGCCTGATGCCATGGTGTCATCGCTGTGCCATGGTGCCATGTCTGTGCCATGGTGCCACCTCCTCCATGCTGTGCATACCCACTACCAGAGCCAGGCAGCAGCAGTCTCCTCTCTGGGCATCTCGGAGGGACCTGAGGGCTGGGCTGAGGGCAATTCCTCGAGCATTCCATCCCTCTGTGCTTTCCTGGCTGTGAAAAATGCAGCATCTAGCATGTGCATGAGAAAGAGCTCGGACGTCCTCACTCTTGCCACAGGAGGGGACGGCCCCATCCCAGCCCACAGCGCAGTATTTCCTCTCACATCCCCCTGGGCAAAGCTGACCGGAGCCATGCCCCCTCTCCAGACACCCCTTCCTCCCCCTGCTCTGCTCTGGCCGTGCTGAACCTGACCCATCCCTCCTCCAGGTGCTGCTCCCCCACCTCTGCCCGGGCCAGGCCCTGCTTCCAGGGTACTTGCCCACCTTGGTGCTCCTCTGGAGACTCTTTCCCCCAGCCTCCCTCCTCCTGGCCAGCCTCCTGCCGTCCCTGCCCTCTACTGCTCTCCTGCCGCCCATAAAAATATATAGAATATAGAACATTATTTTATGACATACTATAAAAAAAAAAACCAACCTGGAACTAGGAGACACGTGCCAAACCTCAGCAGCACATGCAGGAATGCCTTTGTCCCAGCTGTTGCTGGATTGCCTGAGTCTGAAGGCTTTTCAGGACAGGAATCTTGTTTTCTTGATTTATTGATTTTTTCCTGGCACTGGGCAGCAGTGGCAGCAGTGGCTGTGCACGATCAGTGATGCCATCTGGCCTTTGGGTGTCATCTCCTGAGGCACTGCCCAGGGCTCCCCAAACCAGGCAGACGTAGAGCTGGGAGTGTGGGTATCAATGGAGCTGCAAAGTGTGAGGGGCAGGGGCCTCCCTTTGTCCCAAGGACACTGCTGCAGTCATTGCTCCTCAGCTGTCAGAGCCTGTCAGAGCCCTCTCCCTCCTTCCTCAGGGTTGAGCCTGTGCCCATTTGGGGCCTCTCAGCTCTTCCTGGGGTTTCACTGAGCTGCTGCTTCCTGCACAGGTGATTTGGGGCACCCATGAGCAGGGAATTGTCAGGGCTAACATAAGACCCTAAATAATCAAGGGATTCCATCCTACAGCAGTACCCACACCCTGAGGTGCCAGCTCCACTCCCCAGGGTGCCAGCCCCACACTAGGAGGTGCAAACTCCTGGTCCTCCCCATTTCCCTTCCCCTCCTAGGCTGGTGAACTTTCCTACAGCCCTTCAGCCCCAGCTCCATAAAGCTCCCGATTCATTCCGCAGATATTTCCTGCACTGGGGCTTTCCGCAGCATCTGCTGGTTTGAAGTGCTCAGTTTATTCGTCCTGGGGGCACCATTACTTTCTGCTTTAGCAGTTCTGCCTGCTCTGAAGTCTCTGCCAGGCTCCATCCACGGGAGAGAAAATTGATGAAAGAATAATAATGATGATTGTTATAAATATATATTTCATTGCGGTGGCCCTTGGTGCACGTGTTCGTCACTGATGAGGAGACCAGAGGGCAAGGGGGTGCTCGGCTCCCAACAGCAGATGTGTGTCCTCACCCTGCTGCCCTCCTCCTCCTCTTTCTCCTCCTCCTCTTCCTCTTCCTCCTCCTCCCAAGGCACTTGTCAGGACACCCCTGTCTGTTCTCCCCAGAGAGTCTCACGTGGGTCTTGTGGCCAGAAGAGCTGACATCTCTGGAGACAGGATTCTGGGAGTGCCTGTGGGACATGTCCTGGGCAGGCTGGAGCCAATTCCAAGCTCAGCCATCCATTGGGATGGCAGGAACGGGGAGCAGTGGGGAGAGCAGCTGAGTTGGGAATAGAGCCTTGCAAAGTGGGGCATGGGGAAGAGGTACACAGCAAAGTCTCCTGGCCTCTGCCTCCATTTCTCCACGGATTTCTGCTGCCATCCAGCCGAGTGGAAACAGAAATCACCAATCATTTCACCCATAAATGATCCCCATTGGCACCAGCAGCACATTTCCCCTCTCCTCAGGGGATTATCCAACCAGGGACTCTGTGAGTGAGTGCAGAGGATCTTTCCCCTTCTCTTAAAGGAAATATTTTCCCTTTGTTTCTCCAGCTGTGGATAATCCCCTTCCCTCCACATCCTCAGCCACAGCAGACTGAGGATGCTCCGGGCCAGTGTCCCGGCCCTCGCGGCCACTCAACCTCCTCCACTTCCATTTCCTGCTGCAGAGAGTTTCAGGTATTTCCTGTAGACACTTTAAAATTCCTCAAGGGCTTCTCTGTTTCACCCACAGTGGGATGACCTGAAAGTAGGACAGCAGGAGCCACGTGGAGTGGGGTACCTGGAAGGCTTTTTATGGATCAGCATTCCTTGGCTCATTTTTCCACTGGCTTTCCCACTCAGAGCAGCCCTCCCCTCCCTGCAGATCAGACGAGAGAGTTGTACATGGGCCCTCCTGGGTCTGAATATCAGTAAATGCAATTCCATCTGCAGCAAGGATAACGTTACCACTGCCAGCGCATCCCTGCTCCGGCCAGGAGCCATCTGTGGGGTGGGGGCTATGCTGGGGACACACACAGATGCACGGAGAGTGCCAGCCCATGGGAGTACTGTTACCTACAGATGGAAATTCCTTTCTGAGGTACTCGATCTTCCCTAAACTCCCTTGCTGTAACTATTCCACAAGACATCTGTTAAATCCCTCCAGGGATGGAGACTCCACCACTGCCTTGGGGAGCCTCTTCCAGTGCCTCACCACCCTTCAGGGGAAGAAATTATCCCTAATATCCAATGGAACATCCCGTGGCCCAGCCTGAGGCCATTCCCTCTCATCCTGTCCCTGTTCCCTGGGGGCAGAGCCTGACCCCCACCTGGCTGCCCCCTCCTGTCATGGAGTTGTGCAGACCCAGAAGGTCCTGAGCCTCCTTTTCTCTGAGCCCCTTTCCCAGCTCCCTCAGCCACTCCTGGTACTCCAGACTCTCCCCCAGCTCTGTTCCCTTCCCTGGACACACTCCAGCCCCTCAGTGTCTTCCTTGTCTCCCTACATCATAGCTCTACATCTTTCAGCCCAGGAAGGTGGGAGAAAGAGATGGAAATACATCAATCACCAGAGCCTGTGCAAATGTAGGTGCAAAATCTGTGATTTTTCATTCCTTATCTGCTGTTAGACCAGTCATAACCTCTGCTGGAGCCTCCTCCCAGCTTGGTCAGAGGCAGCAGAGCTCTCCTGTCCCCTCAGGGTCACCGGCTCCTTCCCCACCTCCCATGCTGCTCCAGTGGTGCATCCTGCAGAAGGGAGCAGCTCCCTGCAGAGCACCGTGCTGTGGCCAGCCCAGCCTCACGCTTGCCGGCAGAGCCTTCCCAAACACTCAGAGATCCAAATATAAATGGATAATTCCACGGAAAACCCGCAGCTCAGCTCAAGCAGCAGGTCAGGGATGTGGGCTGAAAAGCTCTTTCAGAGCCCAGAGAGAGACCATGCAGCCCAGAGGGTCACCATGCAGCCCAGAGGGTCTCAGCTTCCCGTGCTTGCTCCCGAGGAAGTTGGTTCTTATGGCAATTTGTGCTTCAATAAACGTGAAATAAAATCCCTTCTGCCCTTTCCCTGCTGGCGTCATCCCCATTTCCCTCTGTTTATCACATCAGATCCATTGCCCCGGCAACCACGGCAGCCCAGGCGGGGATGCTGCTGGCAGGTGGGGCCCGTGCCAGCCCCACACCCCAGCACGAGGATCCCGCTGTCACACAGGTGTCTCCAGTGGGACACACCACAGGGAGGGAGGGGGGCTGGCAACAAACCCAGGATGGGAGGAAACAGCTCCAGAAGAGGATGCTCTTAGCAGGAGCTGGCCCCAGGCAGCACTCAGAGGAGTGACTCTGGAAGTGTTTGCCTGTGGGATCTGCAGGTGTGGACACCCTGTTCACATGGGGTCATTGCCTGGCTCCAGCTCCAGGACGGACACAAACAGAACCCCCAGCTCAGAGCAGAGGGTCTGGGAGCAGTTTGGTGCCTTGCTCCCAGTGCAGGTGCCCTCTGCACCCACTCGTGCCCTCACAGCTCGTGGGGCCCATCCTCTGCCTGCGCCTCCCCTGTCCTGTCACGCTCCAAGTTCACCCCTTCGCCCCCGCAGTCGGGAGCCCATTCCAGGGGGATTCGTTCCCTTTAGCCCTGTCGGTTCGGTTCGGATCCAGAGTTCGTTGTCCCACCGCTGCCAAAAGAGCTCGCGGACCCCGCTGAGGACAGCGCAGCCCGCGAGGTTCCCCCTGCTCCAGGCTTCGCCTCCATCCCGGAGACATTCCCACAGGAGCGGTAGGCCGGCCCGACGCTCCTCACGCGGTCTCCGCCTGCCCCCGCGCGGCAGCTCCGGGCACGGACCCGCACCCACGGACAGACCCACACCCACAGACAGACCTACGGACAGATCCACACCCACGGACAGACCTACGGACAGATCCACACCCACGGACAGACCCGCACCCACGGACAGACCTACGGACAGATCCACACCCACGGACAGACCCGCACCCACGGACAGACCTACGGACAGACCCACACCCACGGACGAAACCTACGGACGGACCCGCACCCACGGACAGACCCACACCCACAGACAGACCTACGGACAGACCCGCACCCACGGACAGACCTACGGACAGACCCACACCCACAGACAGACCTACGGACAGACCTATGGACAGATCCACACCCACGGACAGACCTACGGACAGACCTATGGACAGATCCACACCCACGGACAGACCTACGGACAGACCCGCACCCACGGACAGACCCACACGCACGGACAGACTTGCGGACAGATCCACACCCACGGACGGACCTACGGATGGACCCGCACCCACACCTATAGAGGGACCCGCATCCACGGACAGACCCACACCCACAGACAGACCCACACCCACGGACAGACCCACACCCACGGACAGACCTACGGATGGATCCGCACCCGCACCTATAGAGGGACCCGCATCCACGGACAGATCCACACCCACGGACGGACCTACGGACAGACCCACAGACCCACACCCACGGACGGACCCAAGGACGGACCTGCACTCGCACCTATAGAGGGACCCGCATCCACCGAGGAGCCATGCCCAGACACACGGACAGACCCGCAGCAGTTTGAGACAGATGGGGGTCGTGGGGAGGGAAGAACGATGGGAAAGACGGGAAGGAAATGCTGAGCTACGGGGGGAGATTTTCTTGGGCGAGAAGACTGAGACTACTCAGAGGGTGGGGAGGTCCTGGCACAGGTTGCCCAGGGAAGCTGTGGCTGCCCCATCCCTGGAAGTGTCCAAGGCCAGGTCGGACAGGGTTTGGAGCAACCTGGGACAGTGGAAGGTATCCCTTAACTTCAGCTTCTCGTGCCAAGGGGCATGGGATGGGTCCTATTTGTGCTGGAAATGGAACCTGCTGAAGTCCCCAGAGGCAGCCTCATCTGGATTGACCCTACAGGCAGCTGTCTCCCTGCCCCAAGCTGTCTGTGGGCACCAGAACCTCACTGCCACATGCCCAGGAGGGACACAAGGACTGTCAAGCAGCCAAGGGAGCGGGTGGAATGCCGGGGTTCCCGAAGGACCCTTGTGCAAGGCTCCATTGGCAGTCAGTGAATGAAGATTAACCAGCCGCGGGAAGTTGCTTCACCTCTTATCAGAGAGCTGCTCTCCCCTCCCCTGCACTGACTCATGCTCTGCTGAGCCCTTCCCACCTCATCTGGGACGTGTTACAGCCCTGGACCATACTCCCTCTCCACACAGATGGGGATTCTCGCGGAATGTCTACCTCTTCCTCCTCGTCCTCGTCCTCGTCCTCGTCCTCGTCCTCCTCCTCCTCCTCTCCAGTGTTTCTGCTTCTCAGGTGTCCCCTGCCCAGGTAATACAGCTGTCCCCTAAGCAGGGGTCCCTTTGGCTTGTCCCCAGCTCTGGAGCCAGCCCTGGAAAGGGGATGCTCCCCAAAGGCTCCCCCTTTCCCAGAAACTGTTCATGCCCTTTTCCGCCTGCTTGGTTTGGCTGCCAATCCTCCCCCAGGCCAGTGTAACTCTGCCCTGCAAGGGGAAGGAGGCAGACACACAGATTCCAGGGAGTGAGCCCAGATCCATTGGTTCCTGGTGACGAGCTGCCAGCTGACATTTCTGAGGCGCTGAGTA
This sequence comes from Monarcha castaneiventris obscurior, assembly GCA_026261815.1. NCBI lineage: Eukaryota > Metazoa > Chordata > Aves > Passeriformes > Monarchidae > Monarcha > Monarcha castaneiventris. The sequence continues at coordinate 6,373,692 of JAMPIT010000550.1, forward strand.
CGTGCCCCTCGGTTGGGTGAGGTTTAATTTAACCGTCTCAGAAGCACACACGTCTTTCAGAGCCGGGGACGGTGGTGACTTGAGGAGGGAGCAGAGCTAAATCAAATGTCAAACACTGATTCCTCCACACATCTCCAGGGACTGACAGCTGGAGTCACTCTCACCATCTGTCTTCCCACTGCAGCCCCCAGAGAAGGCACACTGTTAGCTGTTCTCCAACTAACAATGGAGACAGCGAGAGAACAAATGCATTCGTTTACAAGCCTATGGATTTTCCATTCAGGGGTTTCAGGAACACGCTGCATTGGGGAATGTGCTCTGTTCATCCCTGTAAGAGGACACAGCACCTGTGCTTTGCTATGTTACAGGGACACCAATGAACCATCTCCTCCCCATCCCCTGCCCAGGCCACTCTTCAGGCAGGTGTGTCTGGGCTTTCTCATCCTCGGAGGAAAAACTGTCTGAAAGACTGTATTTACTGTTCCTCATGCTCTCATCCTCACCCCAGGCAAGCTTGGAGACCAAATGGGTTGGCCAGAATCTTGGGACACACGATAAAAGCATTTTGTGTCTAGATAGGACTCATCTTCAGGGGAATGAGTCCAGAATTAATAAACCGTCTACCAGCAGCCAAGTATGTTGTGTTAACTCAGAAGTAATGAGGTCGTGGTGAATCACCGGGAGTCTGGGACGCAGGGGGAGAAACCAGCTTGGAAAAACACTGGATTAGACCAAGCCTGGATGCAAACCCTGCTTCTTTCTTCATGGCTGAAACTACTTAATAGTTTATGTTCCTGTCATTAGAGCTCCATCGCAAGTTCCCAGGAAAGCAGGAGGGGGAAACCGCAGGTACCACAGGAACCAGCCCAGCCTGGGGGGATGCAGGAGCTGGCAGAGGGGGTGGGGGGGCTCCGGCAGGTCTGGCCTCTGCTCCCCTGGCAAAGGCCCCCTCGGGGACCCCAGCGCCCTGCCCTGGCCCTGCAGGGACCTGTCCCCGCCCCGCCCGCGGCCGGGGCTGTGGGTAATGCTGCTGTGCCGGATGAACTGGGAGGGAGGGCTGCGAGCTCGGCCAGCCCAACACATCCCAGGGAGCAGGAGGAGGAGGAGGCTGAGGGCACCTTCCTGCTCTCCCGAGTTGTCTCCCTGCACAGCAGCTGTTCCCAAAGGGTTCTTGTTCCTCGCTGGCAGTGCACTCACAAAATGAGGACAGAGCATCCCTTTGCAGAACTTTTCCAGGTTACAGGTGTCTGGGGCTTTGGGAAAATGACTCTGTGGTGGGCTGACATTCGAGTCAGAGTTCTCACTGAGGGAGCTGCAATGGGACAAATCCTTCTCCAAGCTTTGCATATTCATTTATTATGATTTACAGGCTAATCCCGTGCCCCTCCCTGCACCCTGACAGCCTCACCACCCACCCATACTTGAATTACCTTTTCCCAATGCAGATTCTGGCTTAGACCACCCACAGGAGTGCCAAGGCCTCCTCCTACCCCCTGCCCCTCCATGTCCCAGGGGAGCCACCTCCCTCTGAGAGTCACCCAGGGGTGTGGAAAGCAGCCGGGAGCAAACCCCAGCTCCAAACACTCCTGTGCGTGGCAGGCTCAGCCTCAAACCCCGACCATGGCCCACCCAGAGCTGGTCCCTGCTCTGCTGTGTCTCTGCCCCACTCTTCCCCAGTCCTTCTTCCCATGCTCGTGTTCTGGCAGGTTTTCCTCATCTTCCTCATCCAGCCACTCCAGATGTCTCTTCCTCAGCCCCTGCAGAGGTGCAAGAATGTCTCTTTGCACAGGCATGGTGATGCCTCATCTTCCTCCTGTCCTCCCTGCAGGTCCCTGACCTGCACTCCCACCCCGACTCCCCAGTATTTAGCTGTGCCATCAGTTCACGAATCCCTCAGGCACTGCCTGCAGCAGGAGCATCATGCCAGGGCTGGTGAAAGCTCCCAGAGGCTTCTGGACAGAGGGTTCCTGCCCTCACGCCTCAGGAGCCTTCTGCCTTTGTTCTGGAAATGCTCTTGGGCAATCCCAACACTGTGGAGGTTAATCCAGCGTCTTGGGGGTGAAAACCAAGCCAGAAGAAGCGATATATCAGCTCTTCCAGCTGCAAGAGACAGCAAACCCAACGGACCAAGGGTTCAGACATGCCCCACTTGGAGCAGTGATACTTTATTTAGCACTGATTTGCAAGTCTTTGCATTCACAGCAATATTGAAATTACTCTGGTTTCCAACAACGGCAAAACCAGGCTTAGGCGGGACGGGAGGGAGCTCATTGCTCCCGGCAGCTCGGCTCCCTCAGCATTTCTCAGCAGAGCGGGGAACAATTCTGCAAACCATGAGCTGAAAAGTGACACATCGCCCTCCTTTGTTTTCCCACCCATCAGCTGAAATGTTCCTGTTCCCTAGTTCCTGGAAGTCTCTCTTTGTAATTAACTTCCCAGGAACATGTGAGCTCCACCGTGCTGTGAGCTCCTCGGCAGCAGAGGCGGCTGAGCAGGACAATCCATGGGAAGCTGCTTTGGGAATGCCCCGCCTGAGCCTGGTGCTGCCCTCACCCCGAGGTCTCCCTGGCTATGTGGACACGGATGGGCCGTCGGAAGAGGGCAGGGGCTGGGCACACCCCGACCCCCGGGGGTTCATCCCCCATTCAGCCATTCAGTCAGCTCTGGCAGCTCCCCCATTCCAGGGATTTTGTTCAATCCAGGTGCACTTTTTATTGGATTTTGTTAAATTAAACATGGGATCCCATATTATCTGACCCAGCTCTGAGTCTCCCAGGCCCAGGCAAACTCTGCTGCCTCAGCTTTTCATTTCCATGTTTATTTACTGCCTTTCAGATCGCCTGGGCTGCACGGTGCAGCCTCTGATGAATAAATAACCGGTGCCCTTCCAGGCCAGATTGATTAGATGGATTTAATTAACGAGCCCATCTCCCCTTGAGGACTATCCCAACTGAAGTACTGGAACCAGCCAGTGTGTTACAGCGCCAGGACCTATTGATTTACGGGAATATGAACAAGGGATCATTTAGTGACTTCATCGATGCCACAACAAGGAAGAGGCTGCAAGGGGTTGGGTCACGGCTGGTTCATCGCAGGGAGATTGTTCCTCCCCACTGCTCAGCCAAATAGTGCCTGCAAGCATCCATCCATCCTCCCCACCCCAGCTGGACCTGCGTGGCCAGAGGGACAGGGAGGCAGAGCAGCCGACTCGATCTCAAGGGGATTGGGCACACAATGGCGCTGGAAACCACAGGGGAAAGGCAAAATCCTGAGGAGGGCACGGCGGAGGTTTCTCCACACCAAGGTCAAACCTGGAGCTTTGCAAGGCAGGGGAAGCAGGGCAGGAACACGGAGCCCACGCTGGGCTGGGGTGGAGAGACTTGTGCTATGCTGGGGCGAACTGCCAGGACCAGCCGGAGCCCCCGTGTGCCCAGAGCCATCTCTAAAGGGGACAGACCTGTGACAGGGCGCTCAGCCCAGGTGGCCCCCCCGCCCCAGCTCCATGGCACACGGCAGCTCCCGCACAGACCTCACCCCGCCCGCCTCCGCAGCACCCCGGAGAGGGTGCCGGATGGGTTCATTAATTAGTCCATTAAATTACTGCCGAAGTAACTGAGACCCACGTGTTGCCCCTGCAGGTCCCTCCCCGCCAGCCGGGGCACGGGCAGGAGCCGTGACACGGGATGGGAGCGTGCGGATAATGAGCTGCCGTGGGGAGCACCAGAGCCGAGCGTGCCGTGCCGCCTGCCCTGTCCCCGTCCCCGTGCCGCCTGCCCTGTCCCCCCGCCGCCTGGCACGGGCGGCTGCCAGGCTCATCGCGGTGACAATCGTCAGGTTTTAATTAGTCTCCAACACGATTCCTGTCATAAACACTCTGCTGGGGGTTGTTTGTTTTAATTTGATCAGGGACAGGCACAGGGAGGGGGAAGAAAGAAGGTAATTAAATTTGACTAAAAATCTTGGAATGCCATTAAAGCGGATGTCCTCATTTGCATAATCCGCTCCCCGCGGCGCCCTAAACTGCCACCAGTTTATTGTGACTGGTTTTCCCCCAAGAGGACGCTGCCCACCCGCAGAACCTGCCGGCCGAGAGAGGATAGGGATGTGCAGGGACGGGAGAGTTCAGTGGGGAAAGGGAAAAACGCCTGGCTTTCTTTAGCGATTTGGGGGACTGTGGGTGAAGTACCAACACCCGGGTTAGGTGGTTGAAATACCAACACCTGGGTTAGGTGGGTAAAACATCAGCGCCTGGGCTGCTCCTCTGCTGGGAATGAGAGCTCCAAAACTCTCCCGAGGTGTTCCAGAGCAGCTTGGAGTGGATGCCCGCATCCCAGCCAAGGGACAGGGGAGCACCAGGGTGCCATGTCCTGCTAGGGACAGGACACCAGGACCAGGGCAGGGTGACAAGGCAAATGCAGCCAGCTGTGCCTCCAGATCCCAGCCTCCAGAATGCCAAAGCTCCTGGAGCTGTGAGTTCAGGCCCTTGCACGAGGCCAGCCAAGCAGCAGGTGGTGCGGGCTCACAGTGGGTCTCTCCTCATTTTGTGGCCTTAAGCAGCAAGTTTTGCCCTTTGGTGCTTCTCTTTCCCTACTTGTGCTTCCCTGTTTAACATGGAGGAAATTGTGTTCCTGTGTTCCCTGCTCCGCTGTCCATAGAGCAATTACCTGGTAATTATTTCTATTCATTGGCAAGTCATTTCTAATGATGTTTGCTGAAGGCTTGATTATTATTGCAAGTGCTGCTTCTACATCTGGAGTTGGGGCTGGGATGCTGGGGAAGGTTCTGGGAAAAGCAGGTTTTCCAGGGAGGGGCTATGCTTTATGGAGATATCTCAGTCAGAACCAGAGACTGTGACACTGTTGAGGTGGGATTTGTTTGCTTGGGGTTTTTTTGTTATATTCATAAAATAACAAATGTGATAAACTCACACCGGGTGACAAACAGGGGCTTGATGATAGACAGTAAAAATCCTGGATAGTTTGGGAAGAAACATGAAATGCCACCAGCTCCTGGCTGGGCTGCAGAGGCAGCAGCACCTTTAGGAGAGCACCCATGGTGGAACTGTCTTTTCTAGAGGCACTGAGGGAACACCGAGAGCAGGGCAGGGCCAGGGCAGCAGGAGCCACTCACCTGCCAGCTGTCCCACAGCACACACACCTTCAGCAGGTGATGTGACAAGTTCCTGCCCTAGAAAGCCTCTCACAGCCCCAGCAGAAACAGGATGTCATAAAAATGAATTGCACTTGGGAGCAGGATCACATCTGTCATTACTGTGGATGTGCCCTGGGAGTGCCTCAATGCCACCCCAGCTCCGGCTGCAACAGCCACGTGCACTGAGGATAGACCAGCTGGGGGAGGATGGGATCCCCTCCTGACCTCTGCAACCACAGCAAGGGATCTGCAGCGTGTCATCACTCCAGTTAAAAATCATGGGACTGACACATTGGCTGTCACTGAAAGGAGAGCTGGAGCATGCCCTGAGCACCTTGCCCAAATATCCTTCCATCCTGTTCTGTAGCTGTGCCACTAAACCATCCCTGCTCCTAAGAAAGACTTGGTCTCCCACTTCTTGCAGCACCTGGGTCCTCCCCTTGCCACGAGGACTATCTGACTTCACTTACCTCCTGGATCTGGTCAGATTTGTGCAATCTGTTTCCAGCATGACTCTGCCTGTGTTCCTTTTTTAACTTTCAAAGCCCCAGTTAAAGCAATGTTATCTCCCATTTGCCCACTTCCATCTCTGTTTTACCTGAAGGACCTTCTCCTACATCTGAGGACAGAAAAGGAATGCAGAGCCCAGTGCTGTGTTCTGAAGTGGGCTGATCCTTCGGGATTCCTGCTGGGACCACTCGTCATTCCCCAGAACACTTGGCAGGCCCTTGTCCAAACCAGGTGCGTGATCCCAGGAAGAGCCATGTCCGTCAGGGTGCCAATGCAGTGCTGGCAGGGCTGGGAGCACTGCATGGGTTCACAGTCCTTTCTTTTATGTAAAAATTAATGGATTCGCCCCAGATCTCCATCAGTGGGGTCAGACAGTGAGGATGCCTGAATTCCCATCTTGTCCATGACCAGACAATGCCTGTTCCACAGGGACGCTGAAATCAGAGTGCCTGTTTGTGTGACTGCCTGGCCGGGCAGGTGGCGTGGTCTTTATCTAGAGAGGGGAAAAAAGCACCAGGGAAGCCAGGCCTGAGTGAGAACTGAGGGATCATCCCAGCAGCAAACAAAGCAAAAGGAAAAGCTGGCTTGGTTTGCTCAAAGATAACGTTATCCCAGTGGGAAGGCGCCTGCGTTGCTGTGCTGGAGCAGGGGCTGCCTGGGACATGACTGCAGAGCTCTGCCATGGAGGTCACACCTTTGAAATCCCGGGATATAAATCTATGCCATGAGGTTGCACAAGCCTTCCCTGAGCCCCTCGGGGTCTGCATTGTAACACTTGCTGGGCTGCACGGCCCAGAGGCTGAACCCGTGTGGGGAGGTGTCCAAGAGCCCTACATCATCCCGGGCTTGTGAGGAGATGCAATCCCAGGAGCTGGACAAGGACGGCTGCCAAAGGGTGGGAAATTCTTGGACCACTAACAAAGCTCATGTTGACAAATACAACCAGAGTGTAAAGATGCTGTGACAGCAGGGAGTGGGTGATTGTACTGGGCATCACTTATTTCTCCTGGGTTTTATTTCTCTCTCTTCATTAGCATTATAATCATATTTTGTATTAATTGCTAAGCTGTTCTTATCTCAACCCACAAAGTTGCCCTTTTCTTTCCCATTCTCATCCCTGCATAGGGGGTGGTGGGAGTGAGTGGCTGTGGTGCTGAGCTGCTGGCTGGGGTTAAAACCCCAATGTGAGTGCAGGAAGAGAAACCAGTTCACTCCTATCCCCTGAGAAAGTTATTCCAGCCCACTGGAAGCCCCCCAGCATGAAGATACTGCTTAAATCCCCTGGGACAAGAGGGTCTCTCCTTGCTGGGGCTGATTTAGGGCAAGGGGAACATTCTGCCCATGAAGACAGAGAAGTTGCAGAGCCGCAGGGGCCCCGTCCTGGCCCAGGTGTGATACAGAGTGATGTGTATTTGTGAAGGGGCACGCTGGGTGGGTGGGGGCAGCCAGGTAGGTGCTGTGTAGGTGGTGGGGGCCAGGTAGACTCCACCAGCCCGGTGCTACCTGTGCACTGAGAGCTGTGGTCAAGCAATGCCTTTAGAGATCCTTCTGCCAGGGCTGAGATAATGACCCTAGGATCCCAGGGATGGGCAAACAGTCAGGCTGGACAAGCATCACTCCTGTGCCAGCTGGAATGGCTGCAGCTTCTCTTTGGAAGGAGAGAATGACCATTAATTTCCCCAGATGCACATTTTCAAGTACCTGTAATGAAAGCCAACTGTGCTTGTTCCTCCCCGTAACTGGGCTGTTTGCACTCTAGATACAGTACAACTTCTACCTGACTGGCTAATAAGGAATGATTTTCTCTCCTTTTAACTCTAATTAAGCCAAACTGAGCCTGGCATTGCTGCTCTGTAGTAATTTTCCAAATGCAGAGGTTTGCTAAGTTGTAGGAATTGGTTTTTATAAGGTTTGAAAAGATAATCTGTAATAATGTGCAGGGAAAAAACATAAATCTCTGTTAATGAAACTTGGAGGATTTCAATATGAAATTGATTTTAAATGTTAGTTTCTGCAAAGCAGGGGTTGGAGGAAAACACTCTTAGATTGATCAGCTGGTGGTGCTGAGCAGAGGTGGATTTGGGACCGTGGCTGGAGTGAGCCCAAAAGCCCTGGGATGGCTCCAGCCAGCTTTGCAGAGGCTTTAGGGTGTTATTTAGTGTCTGCAACCAGCACAGCATCATGCAGAGGAGTGGGGAACCTCTTCATTCAATCCACTGGGTACTTGGGGCCCGGGCATGGGCTGATGTGAGGCAGGACACGGTTCCCTGTGGGAGTGGGGGTTCCTGAGAGCAGTGGGATGCCTGCGTGGGTCTGTGGAGTGCTGCCATCCTGCTGGGGCCCTGGAAGATGAGATGCCAGCTTGCCCTCCATCCCAGGATGGGGAGGGTAACCTCTCCAATCCAGTGCTGGAGCCCTGGCCATGGGTGGATTTGGGACGAGCCAGGGCTGCCCCAGTGCCTCTGCCCCCATTAGTGCTAAAAGCAACAGCAGTCTCGCTGCTGCCAATCCCACACTTTAGTATGCTCAGAGAGGGATTTCTTCCTCTCCAGGCTTGAATCTTGCAGCCTTCATCACCATCATCTTCACTTACTCCATCACGTTCTACTCTATTCCCATCACTGCTTCCAAAACAGTGGAGAGGTGTCTGCTCCAGGGAATTCACCAGCACAATGTGGTTCTTCTTTATCAGCATCACGGATGGTGGGTGCTCATCTTCCTCCTCAAGCTGCTCTTCCTGCTGCAGGTGGCAATGCCAGGAGAACCCCAAACCCTGGCAAGGCCCTGAAGCACAGCTGGTTGTGGGAAATGCTGGGTTTGACTCTCTTCACCCATGCGGGGGCAGCCCCAAGACCGCTCATTGCTCAGCCCTGGGCTGCTCCAGTGCTGGAGAAGCCCTGAGACGGAGGTTTCCTCATCAGCCAGCAGATCTTGTTAGTAGTTTATTAATTGCACGGATGGGAAGAACAGCCCCAATCCAAGTCAAACAACTGCTGCAGTTTCACATGATACAAAACAAAAGTCCCTTAAATACAAAATACCCGGCTCTAAGTGAGCAGCACCTGGTGCTGAGCTCTGCCACCAGTGTTATATATTAATATTCCACCTGTACAAGTATTTATAGATAGAAAAAAAGAAACACTTTAAAAAAATATCAGGAGAAAATTCACTCCCCACATGTTAGTTATATTTTTATATATATATATATAAAATACATATATATAAAAACACAGACTAGAGACTGATTTGTGCTTTTGTTTTTACCAAAAGACAGACAGACAGTTATGGCCAAACTGACACTGGGGGTCCCCAGCTCATGAGTCGTGTTGCCTTCCAGTTGGAACGACGTCTGGGAATTTGGGTCCCTGCCTGAATGGAGAAACCAGGTCATCTCCTGGGTGCTCACAGCTCCAGTGAACAGTTCCTTCATGAAGGGAAGGAAGAAGGGGTGGAAAGCAGAATGGATGTCTCTGCAAGGAGTACGTGGGCATGGGCCCTGTGTAGCTGCCCGAAGATGGGCGAATCCCAAACAACTGCCCCTCCTGGCATCCCTCCTCCCTCTCCAGGTATGGCCCTCAACACTGAAGGCAGCACAAAGGGGGAGCTGGTCTGGGGAGTCTCTCCCCACCTCGATGCCTCTTTCCAGGCATTGCCCCTTCTCACTCAGGCACAGCTGCTCTGGGGCTCCAGCAATGTCCTGCCCATGCAAGTAACAGGTCAGCTGGTTGAGCGATGGCCTTGGCTTGATATGGGGTCCATCCACCCCTCCTCCCAGTGACACCCAGAGCAGAGAGAGGGCTTTTAGCCAAGGAAGAGCAAGGCAGGGGAGTACAGGGCTGCTTCTTCCATGAATTCAGCACCAATGCTGCAACAGGTTCCATCTGCCCCTCAACAGGGGCTGGCACTTGAGCTGTACCTATGTATCCATAGGCAGCCCCCTCCTCCCAGAACAGCAGCCTCTTCCACTACCACACAGTGACTCCCTGGCTGTCCCCACCGGGTGACACCACACACACAATCCCCTCCTCGCTGCCCCCCCTCCACTTCCCGACCCCACACTGCGACCTGCGGACACGGCCCCATTTTCCCCGCTCGCTCCTCCTGCCTCACTCCACACTCCTTTGCCCCTGCCATTGCTGCCGTTGGGGGTTGTGTGGGGGCCCCAGCTCCTGCCACAGGCTGTATCCAGGGGTCACCCCATGGCCACTCTTTCCCTCTGCTCCCCCACCCCTCCTGCGGGACACCACGGCTTCCCCTCTGCGGCCCCACGGCCCCCAGGCCGTGGGACGGGACTGCCCAGCCCGGGGTGAAAGGATGTTTATAAATATGTGCCTCTGTCTCCCCTTCCATAGGCACCGCCCATGCCATGCTTCCTGCTGAGAGCCCCCGTCTGGATCCACTGGCAAGTCCATGTCTGACAGGACAGAGCATCTTCCTGGTGCCTCAGATCTTTGTCTCAGGGCCGTTGGGACTCAGGGCTGGGAAAGAGTCTCGGATCCTCACCAGCTCCATGGCACAGAGGTGGCCAAAGACCCTGTTGTACCACTCGGGAGACCGGCCCCTGGAGAAGAGAAGAGGCAGGAGGGGGTGAGTGGGCAGGAGAGACCTTGGCAATATCATGGAGCAGCACATCCTGCTGCTCCATCCCCTCCCCAGAGGGCCCCGTTACCTGAGGTCAGCCCTGCAGATGTGGGTCACCCGGGAGCGGCCCATGGCGCTGGGCTCGATGAGGTACTGGGACGTCAGCACGATGGCCTTGACCCCTCCCTCCACCGGCACCTTGTCGTGCTCCACCGAGAGGGAGCTGAGCAGGCAGGCTCCCCGCGGCAGGTCCGTGCGCCAGCGCCTGCGACAGAGCGGGAGTCACCGTGTGCCCACCATGGCAGGATCGGACACCGGGGGAGCCCACACAGCCCGGGAGGGAAGAGATGGGGCTGGAGCGGAGGGGATGCACCAAACCGAGCCCAGACCCCCCGCGGGTCCCGGCCGCCCTCACCGGAGCACCATGCAGTCCCTGCGCGGGTGCGGGGCCATGCTGTCCGTCACGTAGTGGTACACCTCCATGTCCTTGTCCAGCGCCTCCACCACCCTGCTCTGCAGCAGGTCCTCGTCCCACAGGTGACGCTCCCGCAGCACCCGGTGCAGCACCGTGGCGGGAGGGGCCTCAACGTCTGTGGAGACCTTCCACAGGCGCAGAGGGTGTCCATCCCCGACCTGAGTGGACGAGGGGAGGGTCACACAGACTGTCTGTCCCACAGGACCCCCAGTGCTAACCCCTGAGCAGCTTCACTGATGACTCCCGCTGCCATAGAGCAGCACAGTCCCACCTGCTGGCTAGTGAGGGATGGGGTGGGACCTGCTCTGGCTACTGGAGAGGTCACCCCATACACATTCCCCTGCATGTTCTTAAGCCCCTCCACACAGTGGCATTTACCTTTTTGCAGGACAGCTCTGTGTTTAGGGGCCCTGCTGTGCTCAGCCACCCCTTGAATTTCTCTGACGATTCTTTGAGCAGGTTCTGGACACTCTGCTCAAAGTAGGAGTGTAAATCCTTGCTCTCCCCCTGGCACACCAAGTCAGCCAAGGGGTGGGGATAAGCATCTGCGGCCATATAGGAGCTGCTCAGCTGCAGCAAGATGTCATGGGAGACCTGCAAGCCAAAAGCACACAGATGTTCAGCAAGGCAGAGGGGTCCTGTGGGGACTTTTTGAGTGGTCCCGGACAGACAGAGAACCATAACTCATTCCCCAGGGAGTGGGGAGGATGGACATACAGCCTGAACCATCTTCCACCCCAGGAGATGCAGCTGGGCTTGGTCTCAGGCTGATTGGCTGGTAGCAGCTGTCCTTGCCTCAGGACTCCAGGAAGGTCACGCCTCCCGCGGGCAGTGCTGGGCTAGGACACCATTGCCACCCACCTGGAAGAGCTTCTTGCAGTCAGTGATCATGTGGGAGAGCCCCTGCGTCGCAGCCATGTTCTCATTGAGGTCCTTCTGGTCCGGTTTCCCCATGGTCCCCCTCTTGTGTATGGCCCTATAGATACATATGGCAGGTAGTGCTGGTACCAGTGGGCACCTCTAGACCCCATGGCTCTCACTGGTGTCACAGAGCAGAGCCAAGAGCCCCCTGTGTCTCAGCATTCCCTGCTGGCCCCCTCCCACAGCAGGCAGGGAAGGGGCACTGGAGCTCAGCCAGCCCTTACCTGGGCGATGCGCTTTCCTTCTTGGACACGTTGAGGTGGAAGATGGAGGGGGCCAGGCACACAGCCAGGTTCCCAGCCGTCATCTGGTTCTCCTCAGCCGAGGCGATGTCACTCAGGAAGTAGAGCAGGGTCTGCAGCACCTCCCGGTTCTCATCTGGCATGAGGATGATGGCAGCCTGCACTGCCTGCAGCCGCTGCTCCTTGGACACGACTGCGGGCACGGGGCAGCATCAGCGGGGCGTCCCCATGGCCACCACCCACCCGCTCCCACCACCTCCGTCCACAGAACGGAGGGACCCCTCCTCCCCGAAGACCCCGAGCTGCCCCCAGCCCGGCCCTTACACTGGTAGATCTGCAGGAAGGTGTCGGTCAGCTTGCTGGTGAAGATGGGCTCGGGCAGGTCGCGGAAGTACTGCTTCAGCAGGTCGGCCACGTCATACGCTGACTGCCCCGAGTAGTTGACGTTGTCAGGGCTGGTCTCGTTCATGTGCCGGAGCGCCTGGATCCGGGACTTCACCCCGGACTTGCGGAAAATGCCAACCTGCCAGGGCAGAGCAGGGGGTGAGCGGGCACCGGCCTGGTGGGCACCTGTGGGACACTCCCTCCCCAAAGGGCTCATCCCTGAACGCAGAAGAGACACTGAGTGAGGGACAGCCAAGGGGACACTGCTGGGTTCCCACAGACAACCTTACCCTCCCACTTCAGCACACACTGCAAGACATGAACGAAAGGACCCTGAAAGCTATTTTTTTCCCCCAAATCCCAGTGCTGCTGCCCACCAGCTGCAGCCTCACCTGGTCCAGGCACTGGCTGCGCAAGTAGCGCATGGCCTGCTGGATGCTCTGGGGCAGGGGCTGCCCCGTCCGCTGCACGTTGACGATGGGCGGCACCCCAAAAACCATCTTGTCCCGGTAGTCAGGGACTTTACTCCGCTTCATGAACTTGGGAACAGTCCTGCAGAGTGGGACAGAGAGACATCAGTGCAACAATCGGTTCCCTCAGCACCCCCTTACAGGGGGAGCAGGACCCTGGGAACACACACACACACAAACACACACATTTCTGCAGTGTTCGCAGTACAAGCAAGACAGTTTCCCAGCAGGAATGGCAGCACCTTTTATTAAGCCAAAATGCTTTGATACTTGGCTATGAAAAGAAACCAGTTCCACTCTCTTATGTTCCTGCAGCACTTTTAATGGCCCACGAACACCTGCAGGCCCCCCAGTGGCAGATGATGCCAAGAGCCCCCCTGGAAGCCAGGATGATGCCAGGAGCCTGAGGCTCAGCCCTGGCTCACACCTGCCAGAGCAGAAAGCCCTTGGTTTGGTTTTTCCCATCCACACCCCGAAGCTGCCCCAGGCAGGGGGCACAGTGCGAGCTGCAGCCTGTGGGCCCCATCCTGCTTCCCCTCGCCCCAGCTCACCACGTCCAGGCCTGCTTGTGGGGCACGGAGTACTTCTCCATGATGGCGGTGAGCCGGAGCAGGGAGCACTTCTGGAGCAGGTTGAGCTGGGCTGATGACTGGCGGTTGATCTCCAGCGAGGCCGAGTTCAGGCTGGGCCGGTGCGAGTTCTGGAAGCTGTGCCAACGCAGCTTTCTGGGGACACACGGGACATTCCCAGCTAAGGAAACCCCCAATGCTCTCTACTCCTTCATGGTTACTGCCACGTCACCCTCCAGCTCCAGCCAAACTGCGTGAGGAAAGCCACAGAACTCGGCAACAGCCGTAGCTCTCCTGGGGAAAGCCCCAGGGAACACTGGCACAGGGGAGGCACGTGCCTCCTGCGTCTACGCTTGTTATTAGTTAATGAAAAACCTTTTAATCACGGGTCTGTGCAGGCAGACAGGACCGGCAGCGGTGTCCGTGCTGGAAGTGCCGGCAGCGGTAGCAGTGGTGTCCTGCGGCCACCAGAGCGCACCAGCGCCCCGCGCTGCGCTCCCCTGCCCGCACCAGCGGCTCCAGCAGCATTCCCCCCGCTCCGCCCACTTCTGCTTCCCGGGAAGGGACGATCATCCAGGCCCCCGAGGACGGGATCCGGCGCTGCTCCCCAGACCCATGGGCTGTGGACCCCTCCCTGCTGCAGCAGCCCCGTTCCTGGGAGTGTTCACGGCCAGGCTGGACGGGGCTTGGAGCAATCTGGTCTAGTGGCAAGTGTCCCTGCTCATAGCAGGGAGAGTGGAACGAGATGGTTGGTCCCGATGGTCCCTTCCCACCCAAACCATCTCGGGATTCTGTGATACCTGCAGGGTCTTGTGAGCGATGCTCCCACCCCCGAATCCCGGCGCTCCCGCGTCTCAATCTCTTCAGCCTCGTTGAGGGAATTCCCAGTGCTGTCAAAGTCACTGGCAGAGGTGCCAACATCCGACATGGACTGTTCTTCGAAATGCAAGTTGGAGGGTTCCCCTCCCGAGTCCGACTCCTCCTCATCCTCCTCTTCCTCGCCCCCTTCCCGCCCATCCAGGCCAGGGGAGATGGCTTTACACCAGAGCTCCACCTTTTGCTGCAGCCCCCACATATGCTGCAGGATATCGTCGAGGGTCTCGAAGGTGACCTCCCCGTCCTTGTAGAAATCCTCGCTGCTGCCGAACTCCGGCACGTTGTCGTAGACGCTGACGCGGCTGCCCAGGGAGCTGCAGGAGCCCCGGCGCCGGCGGGCAAAGCCCCTCGGGGAGGACGAGCCCTCCACGCTGCTGCTGCTGCCGCCCTCGCCCAGCCCCACAACCGCGCTCCCTGCGTTCCAGTGGGCCAGGGAGCTGCCGCCCAGGGGACACAAGCTCTCGATGGAGAGGGATTTGGGGAAGGTGCCGGGCTTGTGGTCACAGGGGATATAGACGAGGCAATCGCCATGGCGAGCCCGGCGCTGGCACTCGGCAGCAGCCCAGGCACTGCTGGCAGCAGTGGCTGTGTCGTAGTCCTCCAGGTAGACTCCGCTGCGTTTGGGGTCAGAGCTCCCCTTGGTGCCCGCGGGGCCGAGCAGGCGGTTAGTCCTGTACGATACCGAGAAGAAGTGTTTTTTGCTGTGGAAAGAGGTAGGTATCCCTCTTTTAGAAGAGTTGGTCCTGCTGGGTGCAAGGTCCCCATTACTCTGCAGGGAGCCCCAGCCCGGTGGGAGAGTGGCGCTGCTGTGTGGAGCCACCCTCCTGTCTGTGCTGGGTTTCTCCTTGTCCTTCCTCCGCAGGGACTCGATCCGCTTCAGGAAGCTGCGAGACCGGCGCTTCTTCAGCTTCTCCTTGGAGCCCTCTCCCTGCCCCGAGGGCTGCTCCGGCGCAGAACCCTCGCTCCGGCTGCAGCTGGAGGCGTTGGCAGTGGCACGGAGTGGGGACGGGGGCTCGGATGGCGTGGCCGCAGTGCCCAGCGTGTCGCCCGTGCCACCCACGCTGCCCACGCTGTGCAGGGACGTGGCCTCGAGGTTGGTGCTGAGGTCCGTGAGGACACTCTCACGACTGGACACCGGGTGCATGGTGCAGTTCAGGGCCTCTGAGCCCTGGGAGAGGACATCGGCGGACCCCACCCGGGACCACCTTTTGCTGTCCCTCTGGAATTCCCACCGGTTGCTGATGGCACACTGGTCTTCCTCCTCAGAGTCTTCATTCTGTGGGCAGTTGAGAACAGGGGATGATCAGTTGGTTGGAACCGAGGAGGGTTAGCACATCCCCCCACCTCAGAGGGGCACAGCCACCAGCACAGCCCCAGGTGGGGAGGAGAGCAGCGCATTCACTCCCTTAAACCAGCTCCGGACCCTTTGGCAGCAGAGGTCTCCAGGAGCCACTCTGTGCCCAGGACAGTCCTGCAGCTCACCAGGACACTGCCCCGCCATTGAGCACATGATCCCCTGCACCCCTCAGCCCCTCACCTGCCTCGAGCATCCAGGACTTACCTGTTTACGCTGAAAGTGAACATCCAGCTTCATGGAGGCACAAGTGTTCAGGGTCATCAGCCTCCTGCAAGAAACAGAGCGGCTTTACCCTGGTCCCAGCCCTGCTGCGGTCATAGGGATGGCTTTGGCTTCTTTTAATTTTCCTGCCTCAGAGCCTTGACTGGGCCTGTCACCTGTCACTCGCTCCTGTGGCTCCACGGGTCAGAGGGACACCCGACTAACAATGGAACAATGCCAGCAGATGGTATCCCAAGCCAGGCCATGTCCATGCCAGCTGCTGAGGCCATTGGTTCTGCAAGTGGGCGGGCGTGACCTGCTCCAGATTATTAAAGCAAAATCACCTCAGAAGCTCCTGCGCCCCAGACAGGGAATGACTAAAGGACCTGAAAGCTCAGAGACGGATAGGACAGGTGGAGACTTTTCATCACCTCCTGCCTCACTGCACCCAGGAAACGGCGCAAGGATCCCCTCCTGCCCAGCACAGCAGCCTCTCTGCCGGGAAATAAGAAACAGACCCTGTTCCCACCTCATCTCCTTTCTGGTGGGAGGGTCAGCGCGGAGCCAGCGCAGGGGCACGGGTGTGATGACGTGTCCCAAGAGCCAAGGCAGGGCTGAGTCACCCTCAGTGGCACTGAGTGGCACATGGCCTGTCCAGACAGACCATCCAGTCAGTGCCCTGCTTTGGGTGCCAACTCTGGCTTGTGCTGCCCGAGTCCCCCACACGCTGCTCCCTGCGCACCACTCCGAGCAGCTCCCGCGGCTGCTCCCAGGTGGAGCCCTTGCCCAGGTGGAAACGCCCGGCCGGGCTGCGTTGCCCGGTACCGGGACGACCAGCGTCACATGGAGCATAAAAACCTGTTGTTTTCCTGGAACCACCCAACACCAGCAACGTTCCCTGATCTGAACAACTGAGTTCTCACTGCAGAGGGAGCCAGAGCGCTGGAGCGGGCTCTGAGCCCAGCCAGGGTGCAAGGCAGGCACCCCACTGAGAGCATCACTCCATCAGGCACCCCACTCTGCAGTGCCCACTGCCCCTTCAGCCTGGACAGCTGCCCTTGTCTGTGGCACATCCCCGTGCTGATTCCATGTGCAGGGGGGCAAGGGAGTGTTACCTGCACAGGGATTTGAGGGAATCCTGGTCCAGGAAGCTGTGGTCCTTCTTCACAGCATTGATGTCAAAGGGGAATGACGACTCTGGGAAAGGAAGTGACATCAGTAGCAGATCCCGAGCCAGCTGCTCCATCAGAGACAAAGGGCAGCAGCGGGCATGGAAAGAGGAGCAGGAACCCAAGTGGCTGGAGAAGACCTGGAGGTGGTGCATGCCCAGGGTCCCTGGGCACGGCTCTTCCCAGGTATGTCAGGTGAGGGTGATAGGGTGCCTGAGGGACTCCATTCAGTTCCCTGCTCATCCCTGTTCACTCAGGGACAGCTCTGCTGGGATTGTGCATGTGGGATCTGGACCCTCCACCCCAAGGGTCTCAATCCATCTGTTAATGAAGCCATGGAGTGTTGTCACCACAGGAAGGGAAACAGAGGGAAACACTTGGAGGATGTGGGAAGTTCTGTAGAGAGAGGCTGGAGAAGGGTTAGTTCATTCCTGGTCTCCAGCACCAGCACTGCTCCTCACTGCCCAGCTGTGAGCACTGTCTGAGCCCAGCACCTGGGGCTGGGCGTCCCAGCAGGAACCCGGCCTGTCCTTGCACGTGGGGCCTGCCCCCCAAAATAGGCACTGGCAGCAAACAGGCAGCTCAAAAAGGCATTGCCGGGGGCTGGTGCTGCGGGGGGCGGGGGAAGTGCCCGGCTGAACAATGGCCATGGCTGCGGCCGCCAGAGCCCCGCTTCCCGCTATTGTCCAGCCAGACGGGGCCGGCTGCAGCCGCCGCTCCTCGCACCGGCCCCAGCCAGGACCAGGATCCCAGCACGGCTTCCAAGTAAACACAGCTGAGCCTGAGGCAAGAGTCAGCTCCATAGCCACCTTGCCACTGCCCGGGGAGCCTGGCACAGGAGCTGGGAGTAGGAACGCCAGCTGGGTAATGCCCATGCCTCGTGCCCGGGAAGGCACAGGGACATGGTCTGCTCCAGGCAGGGCTCACTGAGCACTCAGGAAGGGCAGGCTGGAGCAGGGCAGGGGCTGTGGGAGTGCGGAGGGACGGAAGGAGGGAGAACATGCTCGCTCTCCACATTACCTACACTGGCTGCCCCATAGCCCCCACCCACAGCAAACACTCCCTGAACCTCTTCAGAGCTGATGGCTCTCCAATGCCCGACTGCCCTTGGCCGAAGCAGCCGCCCCAGGATTCCTCAGAGCCCTGCCTGAGGGGGAAAAGTTCAGGAATGCAGGGAAGTTAACTGGTTGGTTCTCCAGGCCATGGCCAAGGGCTCAAAGTGTTACACACACACTCATATAATCGAGTGAACAATCCCCTCTGTCCCCTCCTCTCCCTGGAGCTGTGGGTGCTGTCCCTGCAGCCCCCCCTTGGAATCTGGATGAGATACAGGCTCTAAGCAGGTACAGAGCAGGGTCAGTGGCAGGAGGCAGCTCTCACCTTCATACAGCTGGGCATACTGGGGGAATCCCGCTGCCCGTAGCCAGTCACACGCTTTCTTGGCTTCAATTTCTGGAAGAAAGCAAAGAACCAGCCTGAGCATCGCACCAGCAGCAGCAACACCCCCAGATCACAGCCCGCTCCCCCTAGAGCCCTGACACTGAGCCCACGTTCCATGTGCACAGAGCAGAGGAGATGCGTGGCTGCAGAGCTGGGGGTCCCACCAGCAGCGGGGTCCTGGGCAGACACAGCTCAGCTGCAGCTCTCTGCCAGGACCAGGCAAAGAGCAGGAGGTGACAGTGACGCTACCTGAATGACAGGGCCACAAGACACAGTTTTAACCTTCTGATGAAACATTTTGTTTCTGAACCCACCAAACCAAACACAGTTCTTGGCCAAGTAGGAGAGGAAGATCCTTCTTTGCAATCACAAGTTCAGAGCTCATCAAAGCTCGGGGCTGATCACTTCTGCAAACATCCCCTAGTAAAGGCTGCCAAAGGAGCCCTTCCTCCCCACCTCTTCTTCAAGCTGGTATTCATCCCAGTGGGCACCAAACCCCTGATGGGGTTCCTCACCCCTCGCCTAGCTGGCTCCCACCCCTCACTCAGGGATCAGCCATCGCCCAAATGACCCCATTCAGCAGCCAGCAGTATTTCCTGGGAAATTCCTCCAATTTAGAGAACTTGAGGGAAAACAGCCCAGAGCTCCCGCAGCCACAGCAAGTCATTGCCAAGTGTCAGCACCCATCAGCCCCATGACATTTCTGCTGCTGAGGGTGACAACCTTTGACCTCAAGGGTAGAAAATGCCTTGGCAGCCTCAGGGTCTGGCCTGACCCTCCTGGAGGCACCACCCGGCACAGAGTGGGCTGAGGCCAGACCCACCCAGCACTGGAATACCCTGATTCTATCCCCATCCACCCACTGCCTTGGCCCAGAGCTCTGGTTACAGTTTGCATTCCCAATTCCAAGCTTACAGCAGTGAAAAACAAAGCTCCAAATAAGCAGCTCAATTCAGGACAGGACCAAGCCAAAACCTCGGACCCAAATACTTGGCAAGTTTTGGGAAGAAGTTTTGGAATGAGCATCTGGATCTGGGTCCAAACCTCACAGCTGTCATTAGCCATGCCATGAGTCCTGCCAAAAGCCATGGCTGACCCCTCCTGCCCCCCACAGGGGTCAGACCCAGCAATCCCAGTGGAGAACTCAACCCTGGAGCTATCCCGGGTCAGCTGGTCCATGTGGAGCACCACATCCCTCCCACAGAACTCGACACCCTTAGGGGAGGGCACCCCATGGCTGCATCTGTCCAGCAGGAGGGCACCAAGACTGGTGGTCCCTGGGAATGCTCTTTGGCCATGCCAGCTCTGGAAGCAGATCCCTCCCAAACTCCTGGGATGGACAGGACCCAGGGACAGGCATTTCCCACAGCCCCTGCCAACAGACCTGCCAGTTCCTGCTCCTGCTCGACTCTGCTCCCCCTTCGCTCCCAATGGAAATTCCACAGGGCCAATCCCAGCCAGCGACTGCAGCTCCATGTACCCCCAGCCATGAGCAAAAACACCAACCTCCCACCTGTGCCATGGATCCTGCCCCAGGGATGGGTCTGGCGGAGGGCAGCATGAGCAGGGCCATGGCAGAGCTTACCCCTGCCTGCAGCGGGGCTCAGCTGGTGCCAGAGCATGGCCGGGCACCGACTGGGGCCACGCCGGAGCCTGGTGACACCAGCGTGGCCACGGCCACCCCGTCAGGCTGGGAGCAGCCGGGGCCAGGGCTGCAGCAGGATGCTCTGTGCGGGACTGGGCTCGGCCACCGCTCATCCTGGTGGAAACGCGGAGTCAGAGCACGACATTTCCTTCCCTCCGCCACCTCCTCCATGCAGGGGCTGGCAGGGGGCCAGGGCCCGGAGCCTCCACCTCTCCTCAGCTCTTTGGGAGCCGGGTCCCAGGCTCTGCCCACTGTGGCAAGTCCTTCATCCCCCCAGAGCCCCTCAAATAGGGAGAAGGCCCCTAGAACAGGGGGGGCTTTGACAGCCCAAGCTGCGCCCTCCTCATGTGGAAGTGCTGTCACAGAAAAGGTTTCCAAGTGTCCTGTCCCAGAGGGAACCAGCAGCCAGCTTCCTCCTCTTCCCACCCTTCCCATGGACGTGCTTTCCCAGGGAAGTGCAGGAAAGGCCGGGCAGGCAAACACTCCTGCCGTGGGGCATGGCCAGACGCTGGGCACAGGGTCACCCATTCCAGACATGTTCCCAGCCCTCCCTGTCACCTCTCAGGAGCCTCACAGGCAGGGCAGGGTGATGGCACCTGAGCCCAGCACACATCCCTGGCTGCAGCCTCCACTGAGAACCCAGCCTGATCCCAGGAACTGCTGCCCAGAGACCCTCCACCCCCCACCCAGCTCAGCCTGAGCCCCAGGCAGCAGCGACAGAGATGGGTTTCCAGCATCTCCAGGATTCTGTGATGTCTAATAAAGGCTAATCAAACACTACACCCACCCTCAGCAGGGCACAAAGAGGGTCTCCTTGCCTCCACTGGTCAGAAGACAACTTCCAGGAGCATATAGCAACTCAGTATCTTTGAGATCTGCAGTTTAAATGGTGAACAAATCATATCATTCAGCTGTATAGCAGGAGGAGCAGGCACAGGGTACTGTCAGAGTCCATGCATCCCTGAGAAACAAGGGAATAAATCCCAGCAGCTTCCTGACTGCAGGCAGGGAAGGTAGACCAGCAGTCCCATTACGTTTCGTGCTCCAGAGGAAGCTCTCTGTGGGAGATGAGTCCTTGGCAAACACCTGGACACCCCCACGGGGAAAACCAGCACCAACACCCTCAGTGGAAAAAGCTCCTAATGGTGCACAACCCACCAGAGAACCTCCCCGCACCCCCCAGCAAAGCCTCTGCCCTTGTCTAGCAGCTGTTGATGTTGGATGGTATTTGCCAAGGAAAAGGCATCCACAGCTACTCTCCCATCCCCTGCACCCAGCAAGGGGCAGGGACTGTAACCCAAGTGCCATCATGGTCCACCAGACATGCCCCGAGTGGGTCCAGCTCTCCCCAGCCTGGTCCCCCCCAGCCAGGGAACCCTAACACCCCCAGCAAGGGGTGGAAATCAAAAATGAAGGAAGAGAAGAGGCTCCCATTGTGCCAGAAAAAAAGGATGAAAACCAACAGTAAAGTGGAAAAGAAAGGAAAAAATTCCCCAATCCCCTTTCTGCAGTCACTGCACTGTGGCATCTCCCTGGTGCAACCCACTGGCGGCTCCAGCAGGAATGGTTTCTGGCTGTGGGGTGTCTGGAGCCTGACAGCTCTTTCTCCAGTGATTTTGGTGCTCTATCCACCCCACCCTGGCCTGGAACAGGCATGGACAGGAAAAAGCCCAGGACGTTCCATAAAAGCTCTAAAATGAGCAACCTGGAACACCGAAGGCCAGCAGAATTCCAGGAGGGAAAGTAATTTCCCAGAACCCCAGCTCCGCACTTTCACTTCAACAATGAAAACTAAGAAGGAGAAGTCCCAAGCCAGGCTCCCACCTTCCCACAGCAAGGTTCCAAATCCCCATAAAACATCCCACACAGCCAATTAGCGTGCAAGAAGAAAACCCCGCCACAAAATTGCTCGCACATTACCTCATGGAAAGCTGGAAGCAGCTGCCTGGCACTGCAGGGGAAGCTTCAACCCCAGCAGCAGGGGGAGAAAATTGCTTTTTTCTTTCGTTTTGGTGTGATTTTTCCATCCTGCCTGAAAATAAAACTGCCTACAACAGGGACTTTCCTTCCTGGCTGTAAGCAGAAATTTCTTGCCGGCTTTTTACAGGAACGACAGAAAGTCCCAACACCACTCCTGAGCCAGGGGGATGTGTCTTCACTGCTTGAGAACAGGAGCTGAAGCAGGTGTGCCATGGGAAAGGTGTATCCTACTGACACCAGAGGTACCGGGCCCGGCATGGCCAGGGACAGAGGGACTGACTCTGCCTGAAGAAATCAGAGCTGCCTCCCTGAACGGGACATCACTCCCACAGCAACCATGGGCCAGCCCCAGACCCTCCCAATGGGCTTTGGAGGAAGCCTCCACGCTGCCCTCCTGGCACTGGGCACAGCTGGGACTCACTGCCCACCCAGCTGGGCTCCTGCGGCAGGAGGCACACGGAGCCCCACACAGCCAGGGGCATCTCCCAGCCACGAGCAACTCCTGCTTCCAGCTCCACTCAGCAAAGTGCAGAGGCTCTGGAGCTGCCAGCACAGACATGGACAGGGCACATTGACAGGAATGAGGAATGCTGTTGGATGTTGTCCCAGACATGGTGCGTTTCCATAATTAACTTTCACACAGTAAACAGGTCTCATAAGCTTTGGGAACTGCTCCTTGCTATGTCACCAACCAGGAATTGCTCAAATGCTTTCTTCACCTCCAGCCCTGAAATGTCCAATGGCATCGCTCCCTGGGGATGGTGCCTGGCAGGGGGGATGGCACCAGACCCCTGTGCCACCCCGCTCCTGTCCCAGACACCTGCTATGTGGTGCAGAACACAAGGAACATCCAGGGGTAAATATGATCCTGGAGGTTGCACAGGAATTGCTGGATGAGGTCTGCGAGCACCGGCTGGTACAACCCAGACAGGAACCCCTCTGGCCCCTACTGGGCAGGGAGACTGTAGCTGTTGGATGTCTGGATCAGATCTGGATCATAATCCATGCAGGGTGGGCAAGGAGACCCCCAGCAGCACTGTCACAGCCCCCCAGAGCACTCCCTGCGTTATCTCTGCCCGCTCATCCCTTGGCTGGGCTCCAGGGCTGTGTGTGACCGCCCTTATCAGCTGGATGTGGCAGCTCTTGTTTCCTCCCCTCAAACGAGCCCAACAGCAGCCTCAGGTCTGGTTTATTCCGTTCTAAAAGCTCAGCCAGCCCTTTGCACGCACAGTGTACAGAGCTTTGTGCTGCACAACACAGGAACGCGGCCACCAGGAAACCCAGGTGTTGCTGCCCAGCCAAAAGCAGCTCCTGCCCTCACAGGCTGGCACCTGGGACAGGAGCTGGGCCCAATCTGTGCAGGGAACACCTCTGCTTCTACAAACATCCCTCAGAACAATCTAAACTCAGGTTTGCAGCCAGTGCTGTCTTTAATAAAGATGAGAAGGAAGCACTGAAGCAGAAACCTTAGCCACAAATGAGGCTCAGGATCCTCATTGGAATCATGGAACGGTTTCAGCTGAGAAAGCCATCTCAGATTGAGTCCAGCACTGCCAAGGCCGCCACTAACGCAAGTCCCTTCTTCGCACCAACACATCTTCACAGACCCCACAGGACAGGGTTGAACAGGGGACAGCCACACTCAGGGGCATGGGATGCACCAAGAGGGAAGGATACGGAGGGTCTGGGACATGCTGTCTGATGGACATTGGAGCAGGACACAGTGGGGTGGTAGAGCCCAAGTCAGCATCCCCTGGCACTGCTGTGATGGCTACAGGAGCGTCCTACAGTATATTACAGGTTCCTGCTCCCCCAGGCAGCCCCTCAGAGTCCTGTAGCCCCTTTGGCCTACAGGACACCTCCTCCCAGCAGCTCCAGAGCACTCGGGAGCAGGAGCACTGCAGCAGCTCAGGGGTTACACGTCCCACTGCTCGGGCTGCAGCTGCAGAACAGATGTCTGGGGGGAAAAAGGGATGGAAGGAGAGAGGAACAGAAACAAAGGGCCAGGAAGGTGAGGACCCTGATCCGTCCTTGCCTCCCCCACCTGCATTTCTGCAGCTGCTCTGACCCCAGAGGAACAACAGAGAGGGCAGGACCGTCCCACTGTGCCAGGAGCACACAGCAGCAGCCCCCCATGTCTGAGGGGAAGCCCAACAGGAACCTGGGGTTCCATCTCTGAAAATACAATGGCAAAGCAAGCTCAGAGCAGAGGGAGTCTCTGGCTCCAGCCCACCCTGTGCACCACCCCAAGAAGGCCTGTCAGTGCCAGCACAGCCACCAGCCACCTCTGTCAGATCTAGGCTTGGGGTGAAGTTCCTGCCTTCTCTTTGACGTTTGCTGAACCGAGAAATACAGAAGAGAATCCCAGAATAGTTTGGGTTGGAAAGTACCTTAGAGATCATCTCATTCTAGCCCTCTACCATGGGCAGGGACACCTTCCACTAGCCCAGGTTGCTCCAAGCCCCGTCCAACCTGGCCTTGGACGCTTTCAGGCATGAGACATCCACAAGGAGCAGGATGAAAATAGCTACTCAGATATTGAAGAAAATTAATCCATCTTGCCCATCCTGCAGTCCACCCTTTCTAAAATTGCACTGTTTTCCTGTTGACCATCCCATGGATCTCACACGCACTTTGTTTGGACAAGTGGACACCGTCACTCCGAGGGCAGCCAGCAGTGCTGGAGCTTCAGCAGTGCCAGGCACAGCATCCATCACCCACCACAGGTGCCAGCCAGGCTGCACCTCCCCATGAAGAGTGATCACATTGCACGTTTCTTTACACGGACAACAGCAAAAGTCCAGTTTTCACCACCTGGAAGAGTTTTAAAGCCAGCATGGACTGAGATCAAGTTCAGAGTACTGCACGCCGGTGCTACTCGTGGCACAGCACTCTCACCCCAGGCTGCATGAGACCCAACACCAGCCACCACCAAAGGCCAAGGAAGGCCAAGTCAAAGGAAAACACCAACAGTTCTGCTAAAAAAACAGAACCAGCAGCAGCTCTGGCTCTGCAGGGAGCTCTCAGCTCCAATCACCCATTGGAGCATTTGCATCTCCCATGGATGTGACCTGCTGCAGTTGCTCTCCTGCTTTCCAAGCCGAGGAATGACCCCCAGCTCCCACTGCTAAATCCAGGCACTAAAAAACAGTTAATTCCTCAATACACGAGGGAATTCCCTCCTACTTTTATGCATTTATTTAGCATAAACATGTGTGTTACCAAAGGAACCCATGGAGCAGAATTCCCTTGTGGTCTTGCTGCAGCTTTTTCCATGTTGTACAGAATCACAAACCCACCCTGTTCCTGGCTGAAGAATGCTCAGGCTCCAGCAGCTTTGGTGGGAGCCCTACATGCCCCCAGGGACAGGGAGCCCAAAGCACGGCTGTCACACCCAGCCGGTGGCCACTGCCACAGCCCTGGCATGGGCACAAGCCCTCACAGGAAGGAAAAGGCACTGAACTCCCAGCAGAGGCACAAAGGGTTACTCTAGGGCTCTCTTCTTCCCTTATTAAAGGCTGCAATACAAAAAAATACCCCAAATCAAGTATTTCCCAGCTCTGCACAAGATCCTGCCTCCTTCCCCACCAGCCTCAGCTCTGGTTTATCAACAGGTCCCTGCCACCCGGGGGCAAGTATAGGTGCCTGCATGTGCTCCTTGCTAAACTCCTGAAATCCCACACCACATCAGAAAGATCTGAAAAATTCAGGAGTTTAATCCCAAGGAGTCCTGGATGTGCAGCCGAGCACAAGGACTTCCTCAGCCCATGGGAGGTGCAGGCACAGAACCCCTGTCTGTGCAGGGACCACTCTGGGCACAGCCACAGATCAAGGCATAACCTAGACTTCAAGTCTCAAAATGCAGCCAAGGGACATTTCTCAGGGGGACGCAGGTCTGTGTGCACCGGGGCAGGGCTGTCACCAGCTCACAGATCTCTACTATCAGGACCCCCTTCTGCTGCACCCCCCACCCACTGGAACCACTTGGGCATCGCTCACCGCAGCTCTGGGGGCATTTCCACCCCTACCCCACAGCTCCAAATCCTGCTCCCTTCTCTTTCCTCCTCTCCTCCTTCTGAAAACTGCTTTTAAATCAGTGAATTGGTGTCAGCAGGTGATGCCACATCCCAGAGCACGGCTGGCACCAGCACCATCACACCCCTGGCCATGCCGGCTGCTGCCCTCCCTGCCTGGCAGGAGCGGGATTTGGGCTCACACAAAGGGATTTTGGCTAGGGCTCAGGAAACAATCGGAGATCAGGAGGAGCTGGCACGCGGCGCTCCTCGCGCTCCCACCGGCTTGGCTGGCTCTGGAAGAAATAAAGCCAGATATTGCCAGGGCTGCAGGTCTCTTCAGCGGGGAGCAGAGCCGAGAAGGAAAAGCCCCACGCGCTGTGACTGAGGCCAGCCCCTGCTCTGCCACTGCCATCGCCCCACTCATCCCTGCCCCGCCCAGCCGCATCCCCGGTGCCAGCGCCGTGTCCCACCAGGGCACAGGGCTCCCTGCACACCCCGCTGCAGCCCTGCTCCGGGCACACGCTCCCACAGGGCGGTAGCTGCAGAGCACTCCAGGGGAAAAAAGGTGAAGGAAATTCTGGTTTTCAAGAAAAGATTTTAAAAAACCCCAACAATTTAACAACAACACAAGCGACACCTCTGAACCCTGCACTCGCCCCGCTGTGTAAAAGCCAGAGCAAACCGCCCTGCTGCACAGGAAACGCTGCTTCCAAGAAATTTCTAACAAGAAAAAAGGTCATTTTACAGCTTTTCCCACCTCCCTCGAGAGTGTTTGTTGGCTGGAGCGTCCCAATCCAAACACAGAGCTGGGACACGAGCAGACTCACCATGGAAGGAGCTGTTAATCCCAGTTTTGTTCATTGGAAACCGTGGGTCAAATGCAGAGAAAAGTATCAGCATGACCTCCAGCCTCCTTCATGCCGTCCTCGGCCACCCAGCACTGTCCACTGACGGCAGGAGACCTTCCCACAGGCACTCCATGGCAGAGCTGCAACTTCCCCCCGCAGGGCTGTGCCGTGCCGAGCAGAGCCGACGTGTCCCCGGCAAACAGGACATCCCGGCCCCGCAGGGCTGAGCGCCGCGGCGGGGGTGGAAGCAGCGGGGAGGGCTCCATCCGGCACCGCTCCCGGCACCGCTCCCGGCCCCGCTACAGCGCGGGCAGCCGGGGCTGTCCTGCCCAGCGCGGGACCCCGGCCCGGCCAGGTGAGCTGCAGCTTCCCATTCCAACCGGAGAAATGAGAGCCAAGTGGCCCGCAGGGAGGCACCGTGCCGGGGGCGAGGCCGGTGGGGAGTTTGACACTGTCCGGCAGTACAACGGGAGGGAGGAGAGGGATGGACATCCCAAAACTCCGTCTCATCATCAGACGTCAACCACTCAAACCACTGGCCGTGAGACTCAGCTGAGGCTCCTCTCGGGTGCCTGTTGGCAAACAGCAGGGGCTGCCAGCACATTCTGTGTGCAAGGGATGGGAAAACTGACAGCCAAAGCTGAGCCATCATAAATTTCCCAGTCCCTCAAGATACCAAAGACGAATAAAAGCTCAAAAAGATGGTTCAGGGACAAGAACAGGAGGAGTGCCTGCAATCTGAGATATCCAGAGTAAATCACCCAATTCCCTACAAATTTCTGGTTTGTGCTGAGCCCAGCGTGCTCCACCTGCCCTGGGAATGCTTCTTCCCCATGCAGCAGGACTCAGCTCACATCTCAGCCCAAAGCAGAGGGGTCAGCACGGTCCAAGCAGGAAACTGTGGTTGACATGGGATTAGTGTCCGCAATGAAAACCACATTCCCTGTGCCTGCACTTCCCAAACCGGTGCTTTGGCACAAATCATTCCCAGAATGAGCTGTGAGATCCCTGCAGCTGAGCATTGTCTCACCTTGCTCTGATTCCCAGTCTCTCATCCCTATCCAGGGATACGACATTGGAAAACATCCCGCCCACCCTCAGCTCACACCTGGCAGGTCAGACCCTGCAGACCCAGGCCCCAGGGGGGATCCCAGCCCACCAGACCTCACTGTCCTGACAGGCTGTGGCAGCCATGGAAGATCAGGCCCACTATCACCCCAAAAACATGGGGGGCAGTGAAACCTGTAGACAGGGGGGGAAACACAGCAGAGACATCAGGTTTAGGGAGGTCACTGAGTCAAACAGGAGCACATGGTCTACCTTGTTCATTTTTCCCCTTTCTCACAGCTGGAAGGAGACATTGTTGGGGCTGGAGTTGAAACTCAAGGCTGCCCATGCTTTACGGAGCTGGCAGGAGATGCCAGGACAGCAGGACAACATTTTGAAGAAGTCTTAAAGAATGTCACAGTTTTTCAAAGAGACAAAGGGACATTTTGAAAAAATACAGAAGTCTCCTTGCCAGGAATGTGGGGAATGTCAGGGAATATTATAAAACAGGATGCAAATCTGGCCTCAAGCAATATTAGAGGCTTTTGTCCTGGCCTGACAGCCAAGATGCTGAATCCCAGTGGAAGACCCATCATGGGAATGGCAGAGTCAGCTTACATGGGCCCATCTGTCTGCCTCCCACCGGAGAATCCAGCACAGCCAGGCCTGCCTGTGCCCCTTCCCATAGCCCAGCCCACCCTGCACCTGGGCATAGATCAAAATGGGGCCCTTTACATAAAAAACAGCATTTCTGAGGAGCCAAGGCAAGCATAGCCTTGTGGGACACAGCAGACAGCCTTGGATCGGAAGGATCCAAGGATGCATGAAGGGATCTGGGCTGCTCTGTGGCCAAAAGACAATCCCAAATCCAAGACCTTTGCTGTAAGCCAGGTGGAACACTTCCCAGAGATGCTTCAAACAACTCTTCCTCAGTCTGGTTAATTAAGCGAGCACTTCCTGGCCTTCCGAGGGATGTACAGGCACAGGAGATCAAAACCTGGCACAGCTATTCCGGCTCATGGGAAGTTATGACGCCGAACACGCCAGAGCCGGAGCGGTGGCTGCCGACAGCAGGGTCAGGAGCAGAGGAACAGCTCCCAGGGTCAGGCCAAGGAGAAGCCCAGGGGTCAGCAGGCAGCAGGAAGCCCCAATTCCACACACCAACCACTTGCAGTAGGAAACAGAGTCCAGTTACTGGCAGAGCAGCGCCTTTGGCAGGAACAGGCATGTTTCTTCCAGCTTCCCTTCCATGAGAAAGCCCCTCTGTAAGGAAAAGATTTGTCACAGCAAGACCTTCTAGGGGTTTTCTCATCTGGCCCCAAGCGCACAATAGTCTCGATGGTGCCCACAGCCAGAGATGGTGACGATGGGGCTGCTCGTGGGTGGCAGATCCCCTCCTCCTCATGGTGGGCTGATGCCAGGGCTGGCAAAGGCTCCAGCCTGTGCTCAGTGCTTCCCAGGGGTGATACTGAGAACACTTTGCCCTAAAGACAACCATTCTGAAATACCCACTGTGATCATACAGGGAGGAACCTCCCCAGCCAAACCCCCACCACAGCAGCTGTGCACAACAGGGGAGCCATCCCCAGCAGTCAGAGCTGTGTCCTTCAGGAAAACACTCTAAAATGCTCGTCTTGTCCCAAGCAAATGCTCCTTTCCAGTCCCAGCAGTGTGCAGCAATTGCCCCACCAGTGTTTCTGAGGAAGCCTTTGCCTCAGCAAAGCTCTCAGTGCTGCTGGCTGACGTGCTTGTGGTCAATCAATCAGCTCACACCCTTCTAGAACTCCGCCCATCTATTTTTATGACCACTAATTTTTGACTCACATGCGAGTTTTCAGAAGAGACCCAAAGCCTCAGCGCACCTCAGCAACCTCAGCATCGTTGGAGACGAGCAGCTCCTGCCCCCAGCCCCCACGACCGCCCCAGCCCCATCCAAGACAGCCCGACCTTGATTTGCCCAAAACCCCCAGTCCCAGTGCCTGGACACCCAGCTGCTCACCCAGCACCGCCTCACTGAGCCGCAGCCGTGCGCACATGGCCGGCCATGCTCCACTGCCCTGCCTGGCACGTGACAGGTGACACTGACCCGTGACCTCCACACACAAGGACTTGCTGCTCTTCCCGCCGGCTGCTCACCAAGTGTTTCATTCCCACCTGCCCATGGGACTGTGGAGTGCCATAAGGTCCCTTCAGGCTGAGAGCACCAAGCGGGGCTGCAGGAGCTGACCTTTGCTCTCCCCAGTCTCCAGATCTCCAGAGCATTCCCAGAAAGAGAGGTGGGATACAGCATCTTCTCCCACTTCCAGTGCAAAACACCCCTGTGCCCATCCCCACCCAGGACCTCGGCAGAGCTGGAGATGAGCTGAAGGGGAGCAGTGCTGGAAAAACAGGGAAAGCACTGACGAAGCCACTGGTGCATCACCCCATGCCACAATGGGCTGAGGAGCCTGGCCAAGAAACACAAATGCTCAATAATCCATGGAACCTAGTCTTACACAACATCCTCCATGCTGCCAGGAGCCCTTCATGGCTCAGTCCCTGCTCAAGGAGCAGCACGAACCACCTGAGAGCAGGTAAATCCCAGGTGAAAAAGTTGAGCAGGTGACTGGCTCTGCCAGCACAGCCAGAGAACAGCGCAAGGACAGCCAAGATCTCTGTGGGCGCTGGCAGTAAGGAGAGACTGGGATCTCTGAGGATTTGGGTTCCATCCTGAGCCAGCACTGAGCACTCGGGGGGATGTGGCCCTGCCAAGGCACATCCTTAACTCACAGCTTATGTCCTTAACTCACAAAGTTTCCTTCTGTCCTTGGAGACCACCAATAAAATATCAGTGAACCTTATCAAACAGCAATCAATGAGACTCCTGACCTTGCTATCTCTGCCTTCTCCAACCACTGTGGCCAAAGAAACTGAGACACAACACTCAGGCTTCTTCCTCGGGACCCTGCCTGGGGGACCCCAGCCCAACCCTCAAAGCAAAAATCAACACCCAAAGCAGGGAGGGAGCAGGAGCTGAGGTGGGGGTGGCCACGGCACAGCAAAGGGAATTTGCTTTGCTGAGGAGGGCAGGAAGGAAAAGCGTCAAACCACCGAGCTCAGCCAAGGGCCTGGCGCCACTTCCGGCCACAGTTCTACAGAACCTCATTAATGAGCCAACAGCTGCAGCTCTCCACCCTCTAACAGTGTTCACAGAAACAAAAAATTAATTACAAAACAATCCCTGCTGCTCAAGCAGGTGGGAAGGCCGTGGAGAGCAGGAGAAGAAAGGCACCCTCACAGTGCGGCTGCAGCGGGACAGCCGTGCCCGAGCTCCAGGGACAGCGTGACCCCCGCCACGGCTTCCTCAGTTGGAGGAAGAGATTTGGGCACACCCAGCTCCTCTCAAAGCATGGTGGGAAAGGGCGATCCACCCAAAACTCATCAGGTCCCAGCCTGCTCCTGCTGCACCTCCCTGTGCCCAGGATCCTGCAGCCATCCAGAGCTGGCTGGAGCCGCAGCTGCCGGACACTCACCAAGGTCAGGCTGACAGCAGCCACATGCCCAGGGGAACATGAGGCACGAAGCTGCAGCTCACCAACAAACTCTGACCGTTAACACTTCTTCGATCCCACACCATATTCCTGCCACCACCCCACCACAGGGCACCGCAGGAATCACAGAATCAGAGAATCTTGGAAATACGGGATGGTTTAGGTTGGAAGGGACCTTTCAGCTCATCCAGTTCCACCCCGTGCCATACGCAGGGACACCTTCCACCAGACTGGCTTACTCCAAGCCTCATCCAATCTGGCCTTGAACACTTCCAGGGATGCAGCAGTCACAGCTTCTCTGGGCAACCTGTGCCAGGGCCTCACCACCCTCACAGGAAAAATGTTATTCCCAGCGCCTCAGCAGCACCTGAGGGTCACCTCTGAACCCTCTCTTTGCATTTAAACACTAAAATAAAAATAAATTTAAAATTTAAACTGTGTGCTGCTTCTTTTCTGCTGGGAACTGTCCTCACCACACCAACCAGCACCACCTCATCTTATTTACCCCCTCCTCCCTGCTTCCTGCCATGCAGAGACCGTCTGTCAGACCAGTGCTACCTCTGTGCCTAGCCCAGCACACACCGACCCCAGTTTTCATGTGATGTTTGCAGCCAGCCAAGCCAGCACCCTGCCAGCTCGCTGCCTTTGATCTGAGGCAGCCCCAGGGAGCCCCCCAGGTGCTTTCAGAGGCTACTTACAGAGCACCAGTGCTCCCAGTCCAGCCATTCCATGTCTGGGACCACCGCTCCTCCGGCTGCTGGAGTGGAGTGACACCCCAGCACTGCTGGGGCCAGGAGCCAAGGCAAAACAATGGGAACCATTTACAGGGCAGGAAGCTGCATCTGCTGGATGAAACGCTATCTTCAAACAAGACGTGTTTGGATAACTCCAGTTTCATAACTCGCCTCTTCCGATGTTAGGAAATCACAGTAATAAAAAGAAAACAAAATGGGGGAGAAGAAATTTGGCACAGGGAACATCGGGGAACAGCTCGAGCCCCAGCACTGCGTGGGCAAGCCCAGCCTGTGGCATCGAGGTCTGGCTACAGGCCCTGCCCCAGGATCAAGGTCTGATCAAATATCCTCGGGGAAAGAGTTAAATCTGCACTACCGACCCCAGGGGCACAGTGAATGTCGATGATCTGGTGCATTACCACGTTGGCTTGTTTGTCCTTTCAATGGAAATCAAAGCCATCCTGGGGGAAGGAAGACAGCTACACCAAGCACAGGCTATGGAGTCCAGCAGCTCTTATCTTCATCGTCCTAAAGATAGTGGAAGGGATGGCCTGAAAGCACCCCCGACACCCCATGGACGGCTCAGCCTCACCACAGTGGCAGCAGCGCTGCTGGGGCACATGTGGGACCCTGCAGGACCCTGCTCCTCGCCCTGCTGTGACAACCAGCCCGGCCTGCGCCTCCCACAGCTGCCACCTCCACAATTCGGGACAGGGAGCCAAAAGCTGAGGTCACCCGGCTCAGCCGCGGACCATCCCCAGCACCCACCTCCTCTCCCCACCCTCCCCAGGCCAAATATAAACTTGCTTACAGGAAATGCCTTAAAGAAAAGGCACCTCCCTTCGTCCAAAGAATGCCCAGAAAATAAACTGTCTCTGGACATGAAGGAAATGGCTTTTTTTTCTTTAAATCACATTGCAAAGCTTTAACCCCTTCAGTCCCTGCTGCAAATGCAGCCCCCGTGTGCCTCAGGGAATCTCAAGGTATCTGGACTCTGGATTGGTGATGTGAGAGGAGCCTCTTGCCAGAGGTCACCTGTGGCATTGCCAGATCCTGAAAAAAATTCCAAAAAATCCAGAATCCAAACCTAAAATTTCTGTCTGGCAAGGAAAGAGCAGGACCCTCTAAAGGGTCTCATAGCTGGGGACCCACTCTTGATTTCACAAAGGCGCTGGCTCCATTCCCAGAGCCAATGGGCAGAGCAGGAACTTGCACAGCTGTTGGCATTGCTGGAGGTTCTGCATTGCAGCCAGGGGGCTGCACCTGTGCCCACCTCCCCACCCACACCCTTCCTTCGAGGGCCCTGAGTGGGGTGTGTCAGGCGCCCCCGCTCCGAGGGTCCCTCAGGGGGTGTGCTGGGATCTCTGGCAGATGGAACTGCAGCTTCCCAGCTTCCTATGGAGGGCAGGGATGGGGCACCCCAGCGATGCAGCCCCCTCCCAGCCCCAGCAGCTCCTGCCCTGTGCCAGCCCAGCACTGCAGCTGCTCCAGCCCAGCAGGTACACACACGGAGGCTTAGGAAGCACAAACGCTGCCTTCACACCAACGGCCTGACACCAGGCACAAGAAAGCAAAAAGAGAAGAAATACAGGAAATCCAGGACGTGGAGAAGCAGCTGCCTCAAACCGTCAGTCAAGGACAGACCAAAGCCAACAGTCCAGTGCGGAGAGGAGAGAACTTACTCTTCCCGGTCCCTCTGCCATGGGACAGGACAATAAATAAATAAATAAGCTCAGTGCCAGGATCTGGCAGTGTTCCCATGCACTCACAGGTCACAGCCACAGAGAGGGTGATTCCATTCTCTTTCTACAGAGGAGGACACTGAGGCAGTAGCAAGGCCAAGGGCACAGCCAAAGTACTCCCTATGTCAGCCCCCCAGCACCTCCCTAAACATCCCCTTAATAACCGGGCACGTGGGGCTTTCAGCCTCAGAGGCACGCCGTGGTTTGATCCAATTCAGCTGCTGCTGCAAAACGCCTCCAGTGCCTACCATGGTTTGGAATTTCTCGGCGCAGCAGCGGCGCTGGAAGAGCTGCGTGGAGGTGTGAGGCCAGGCGTGGGAAAGGGAAGCGTGGGTTTAGCTGCCACTTGGCTGGGAAGCAAACGTCCGTCCAGAGCAGCCAGGGCTCAGGGCTCAGCAGGAGATCACCTGCCTGGAGAAGAGAGGCAATTTCTGCCTTGTCCCTCATTTTTCACTTTGTGTGAAAAGTTGTTTTTAGCTGGGGGAGAACCACTGCTTCCTACGTCCTTGCTGCTCCCAAGAAAGCAGCACCACAGCTCCCAGGACTTCATCCTAGGAGAAATCACACAGCCACAGTCCATGCGTGGCCCTCCAGCGTGTATGTGACCAGGGGGCTCATGCCCATGGCTCTTGCCATGCAACAGCCATCCTGGGATTTGCTCAGGAAGGTGTCCAGAGGCCATGGGGCAACCCTCCTCCCGGAAAAACAGAGCTGGAACACCAGCCCTGGCTGCCCAGATGTCCTGCTCTTGCCCAATGACACTGATGAAATGAGGTCAAGTGCACTCTGCGTCACCACTGTGGGCACTGTCCCACAGCCTTGTGACACCTCTGCCCGCCCCTGCCCAGGGTCAGTTCCAGTTTCAGCAGGAGCAGCAGAGAGAACCAGCCGCCAGCCAACCCTCTGAAACCCCACAGCGCAAACCCCCACCTGCAGCCTCAGAACCACCCCCGCCCCCAGCCTGGCCCCCTGCCCCAGCCCAGCCTTCAGCACTGGCAGCAAAGCCTCATCCTCTTCATTCCTTTTCCTTTTTTCTTCCTTTTTCCTTTAAATGCCAGCTTTCTTGTCCTCTCCACCTGCAGGGCAGGAAATCCCCCAACTCACCCAGGCTGGGGGACACGGGATCCCTCAGGTTCAGCGCCAGGATGCCCTGGGAGAAGTCACCATCTCCTGTTCCCACTTAAGCAAGGGGACCAAGCCTTGGCTGTAGCACCCATGAAAATCCAGATGTTCTCACAGGACCACGCCAGAAGCCAGGTGTCCCAGGACTTATCCTGACCACCCCACCAGCCTTGCCTCTCCTGTAGCCCCCCGGTCTGTTACACTGCACCCCTGCTGGGATTCCATGTGCCTCCGGTGCAATGGGATAAGGACTGGCTGCGCCCCTGGGGAAGGTCCCCTGAGCTGTTGTTCCCAGCACCGGCCGTTAACGTTTACTCTGCCTGTAACTGGCACAGGGTGACAAGTGCCCTGTGCTGATAAGGGCTCTGCAAACAGCCAGGCCAGCGCCCACGTGGCACGGGGACCTGTCAATGATTAACCTAGCAGTCGCAGGGGACAGCAGCAGCCTGGGGACGCGGCCAC
Organism: Monarcha castaneiventris obscurior; assembly: GCA_026261815.1. Classification (NCBI taxonomy): domain Eukaryota; kingdom Metazoa; phylum Chordata; class Aves; order Passeriformes; family Monarchidae; genus Monarcha; species Monarcha castaneiventris. The sequence goes on from JAMPIT010000550.1 coordinate 6,409,164, forward strand.
CCATGGGTGTCACAGCACCCAGAGACGGGGGACACATGGGGACCCACTAGGAGCCACATCCCATGTGATCAGGGTCAGCACCTCGCGGGGAGCATCGGGCAGAGGGTGACTAATGGGGCAGAGCGAGGCTAGCACAGCTCCACACTGACAACGATCGCCATGCAGAACATGCAGGTAACGTGCCCAATGAAACAGAAAGCAAACAGACAATGAAGATGCAGAAGCCATCACCTTCCGGCACCAGGAAAGGATCCTCTCACTGGAAATGTAGCGACAGACCCTGTCTCTTTAAATGCCCACGCCCAGCCCCGCAGCCTGGAAAGGGTTCACATGTTCCCGAGGTGCCTCTCTAAACGGCAGGAACCAAAGGGCCACTGCAGCTCAATCATTAACCATGCAGAGACCCCCGGCCTCGATGGAATGTGCCACTGCTGCCGGTCCCCTCCGGAGCTCCGCTCAAAGGTTCACAGGTGCTCCTCTGCCCTGGCCACCAGCCCCTGGAGGCTCCGGCCACCTTCCAGCACAGCTTTCCTCCAGTGCTAAATCCCACCGAACACCTCTGTCACATGTCCCAGCAGGGCTGGAACAGCATGTGCAAGAAGGGAAGTTGAGAAACAAGAAACCCCAACTTCTAAGGAGACATTCCCATGCTCAGTTCACCTGGGACATGGTTTGGGGAGCTGTTACTCCCCGTGGCTCCTCTTGCCTTGGAGTACCCTTGCTGCTGCAGCAGGACCAGCATGGGCACAGCGTGGGATGGGAGGACTGGCAGAAGCAACAGCATCCCAGCTTTTACAGGCCTCACACCCCTTCTAAAGCTTTTTACATGCACAAAACAAGCTCAGCTTTCATCCCTGGGCTCTGGCAATCCTTGTCACCAAACCCAACAGGCAGAGATGGAGCAACGTCCTTGCTATGGGGCTGGGGGGAGGGAAGGAGACGCCCATGTCAGGGGGTGCTCTGCTGGGCCCGGCAGATGAGCTCTGGCACGGGGCAGGAGTCCCACCACATACAGGACCCCCCAGCTCCCCATGCATCAGGGCCAAAGCGACCTCTCCAAAGCATTCCCTTCCCCGCAGCCCTGCTGCCAGCACGCTGCCTGAATTTAGGGATTAAACTCCCATGGACGCCAAATGCCAAAGCCCTTCCAAAGCCACACCAAGGACAAAGGCAAATCCCAAACCCCTGCAACAGGCAAACTGTCTCAAGCTTTTCATGGGGCAATCACTTGAAGGAAGGAGACTTGGTTCTTCTCTCCACTGGCAGTGATTTACCCTCGGCACTGCCCACTCCCCTCAGTGCCAGCCAACTTCCCAGCTTGGTCCTTCTGCCCAAAGTCACACAGCAACCTCAGCATGCCCTCAGGGAAAGGGCGACCTTTCATTCCTCCACTCACTTCAATTGACTTTGAGAACCTTCAAATCTTTTTGAAATTAGTACAAAACTGAAGGGAAGTACTGATGTGCCCTTGGGCACAACCACATTTTGTTCTCTTACGAAACTGAAGTGCTGGCAGCCTGTTCTGTGAACACATACTGGGGTTTGGGCATTGGAGGCAATGCAGACAAGGAATGCTCAACAGAAGCACAGCTGGATTTATGCAGTCTTTTATCAGAAAAGGATTTCTTGGAGGAAGTATGAGCACATGGCATGAACGTGAGCTGCTCCTCAGAAGCAGCTTTGCTACCTGCTCTGTGCTAGGACTTCGTGTTTTGCCACACACAGAAAATACTGACAAGCTTTCAGGATAAAAATCAGCTTTCAGCTGATTTTTCCCATGCAAGAATGGAGGGAGAATGATGGGATCCGAGCTGATCCATGGCCCCTGCTCCTGGTGGCACACGCGTGCCGAGAGTGGTAAGGGGTGGCTGCACAGCCACCTCCCCAGCCGGGCTTTGGTGAGAATGCAAACAGAAAAAGGCACAGCCATTGATAAAAGTTCACGTATGCAAGTGGGAAAGAGCATGGATTTCTGCCAAAAACTCACAATATGTACTCCAACAACCAGGGACTGTACAAAGGTCTTTAAGTAGAAGAGGCTCTGCTGCCCTCGGCACACGGAGCATTTCAGAACACAAACCACAATCCAAACGCACAAAGAGCTGGTGTTTGAGCTCGGCACGATCAAACAGCTCCTGAGGAAGGAGCCTCTCACCTTGCCAGCACCCTTCTCCAGAGCTGTGCTGGCTCACAATGTGACAAATGACACACGCACAGCAAACCCATCCGTCCCTACCAACGACAAAGGGCTCCAAAGGAGCCAATCCGCTGGAAACGTGTCCATGGCACTGAAAGGCAGGACATAGAGCCCAGCCTCCCCCACTGCAGTGAGAGGGCCTGATCTGGAGTCTCCTGATATCAGCGCGGTTTCTCCAAGAACACACTGACTCTCTGAATCAGATGGCAAATCTGTTTTCCCAGCCACCGAGTTAGTTGTCACTAACTTCAGGTAGAGGAGGTGAGGAGGAGCCCTGTGAAAATCCAGGTGGCCCAAAGCCCACATCCCATCACAGCACTCCTGAACCTTGCCGGCAGCACGCAGGTCAGCGGGGCTGAGCTGGGAGCTGAACATGCCAAACCTGAACCTGGCCACTTCAACAGCAGCAGCAGATTCTCGCCCCACATACTGCCATGACTCAGCCTGGGAATGACAGAGGGGGATCCAGTTACTGCACGAGGCTGTGAGGAGCTGTGTACCAGCTCCAAGCTTCTCATCCTCCCCGGCTGCAGCAACAGCCACCTCACACAGGCACCGTGTCCATCCCAACATAGGCACTGGTGCCAGAGCACACACATCCCACCTGGCGGAATTCTGGTGCTGCTGGAGCCAGGGGGGCTGAGCAGCGTTCTCTGGAGCCACAGGTGAATCACAGAATCATTCAGGTTAGAAAAGCCCGCTGAGACCACCGAGCCCAACTGTTCCCCCAGCATTGCCAAGGCCACCACTAACCCACATCCCCAAGTGCCACACCTACACAGCTGTTAAATCCCTCCAGGGACAGTGACTCCACCACTACCTTGGGCAGCCTGTACCAGGGCTGGACAGTCCTTTCAGGGAAGAAATTTTTTTCTAATATCCAATTAAACCCCTCCTGGCACAACTCGAGGTCACTGTATTTCTCTGTCACCTCCTGTCTACTTACTCCATTATACACAGAGCTGTAAGTGATTTCAGGAAAGGATCCTGCCATGCATGTGCAGCATTCAGAGAGCAGCGCAGCCCAGCCCAAGCCAAGGAGCAAAGCCACGAGGTTTACCAGATTGCTGGATGCTCTCTCCCGAAACCCACCTCCTCCTCTCCCCTCCCTCCCCGCACCTAACCGCAGGTTCCCGATTTACCTTCAGGCTATGCCCCGTCCAGCCGCGCTCTCGGAGGACCTGTCGAGGGAGGGGGAGGAGAGAGGGGTCTGGAGGAGGATGGAGGGTGCAGAGGGGGACCCCCGGTGCCCGGGCCGCCGCGGACAGCGGGCGGGCTCGGGCAGTGCCAGCCGACGCTCCGGCTGTTGTCGGTGTGAACGCGGCCGCGGCAGGTGCGGAGCCGGGCGGGGAAAACCTCCCGGGACACGCCCCCACCCTCGGGATCCTCCTCCCCATCCCCGGCACCGCCCACCCCGGGATACGGGATTCGCCCTCAGCCCTCCGCCCCGGGACCGCCCCGCCCGCAGCCCCGGCCCTGCGCTGGAGGTGCGGGGGCTCCCCGGTACCGCATCGGCTGCTGGGGGAAGCGGGTGCCGCGACAGAGGAGGGACATGGAGATGCTCCGGGGGCTGGAACCCCTCTGCCATGGAGACGGGCTGGGAGAGCTGGGGGTGTTTACCTGGAGAGGAGAAGGCTCCCAGGCTACCTCAGAGCCCCTCCCGGTGCGTAAGGGGCCCCAGGAGAGCTGGAGAGGGACTTGAGACAAGGGATGGAGGGACAGAACAAGAGGGAATTGCTCAGCCTGAAAATAGAACTTGAAACTTGAACCTAGAAACTAGAAAATAGAAGGTTTAGGTGGGATATTGGGGTGAAATTCTTCCCTGTGAGGGTGGTGAGGCACTGGCACAATGCCCAGTGAAGCTGTGGCTACCCCCTCCCTGGAAGCGTCGAAGGCCAGGTTGGATGGGGCTTGGAGCAACCTGGGATAGGGGAAGGTGTCCCTTCATGGCAGAGGTTGGAGTGAGATGAATTTTAAGGTCCCTTCCCACCCAAACCATTCTGTGATTCTGTGCCACATGTCAAACCCAGCACAAGCTGCCCAACCCCATCCACGTCCTGCACTGCCCCAGGCCCCGCTGCCCCTCCAGCTCAGCCATCCCCCTCCCTCCACTCCCAGACCGGGAGCAGCAACTGCAGGGCCTGACCTGGCCCGTGTGCCGGGGCAGCAACTGCAGGATGGGGACACCAACAACTGCCACCTCCCTGCAGGGCTGAGCACCCACGGGGATCCCTCACGCTGTTCCCCCCACAAAGAGGCATCCCAGGACAATTTCTGGACAGACATCTGGCTGTCCCCAGCTCTTCCTGTCTGTCAGACCCAGCAGATGGACAGCTGGGGTGGAAGCCACAGCAAGGCATTGAGAGGAGCAGTGGGGCTGCTCTCAGGGACTCGTGTCCCCAAAAATCCCCTTGCACTGCTCTGTAGTCACTATTCCAACAGCACAGCGTGAGGAGGACCTTTTTCATGGCACACACCCCTCACAACCTGGCTCTGGATCACAGACTCCTGTCACACCAGAGGGGCACAGCCACAAGTGATTTGCAAGAAGATGAGGGAGAAGAGGGGGGACGGGGTTCAGAATGGATGGCTAAGAAGGAAAAACTGTGTTTAAAATGGACTTGAAGGAGGAATTTTTGTGGGCAATGAGAGGTGAAGGGGCTAGAGGTCAGAAAGCACCAGCCCGAGCATGGAGGGTCAGGCAAAGGGTGAGATAGAGGCAGGCAGTGATCTGGGGTGGGAAGACCAGAAAAGCAGGAGAGAGACCAGGTACATTGCAGGGATGCCAGAAACCATCTTTCCTCTGGAAATCACTGCTTGGAGGGATGCCCAAACTCCCAGTATGGGAGAATCAGGTTAAAAAACAGGATTTTTTCCCATTGTTTTCATAGTCTGAGAGGCACATCTCCTTCCTTCCTTCCCAAGCTCCTGACTCTCCTCCCACCAACTTCCCTCCTGCCTCTGCCCCGCCGCAGTCCCCCCTGCCTTGGCCCTCACCACGGAGGGAAGGGACTCCAGCACAGGCTGCTCAATGCAGCCCTTGTTGGCTACAAAGTCCTCCCGCAGCTTTGTGCGTGAGAGCCCCTCACCAGCTGGAGCCCAGGGGCGGGCAGGGGGTGACAGCAGGCAGCCGGTGCCGCCCCGGGGTCAGCCCCAGCGAAGGGAGCAGCTGTTGATCTGGGGGGATCGCTGCAAGGTCACTTAAGCGAGGAGTGAAGGGCTGTGAGCACCCACGGGCAGAGGAGGGGTCAGGTGGAGCCGGGTGTCAGGACCCAGCCGTCTTGACCCCCACAAGTCCCAACGCCCCCAGAGTGCAGCTCCCCGGCTCATGGGGATGGGACAAAAAGGGACAGAGGGCGAGCAAAGCCTCTGGAAACACGATGGGTGCAGAACCTTAGCGTGCTGACCGAGCCCTCAGCCAGCGGCCCGGGGACAGTCGGGATGGTTGTTTCACCCGGATGATCCCAACACGGTGACGGCCTCTGGAAAAGCGCCGGGCTCAGAGATTTCAGGCATTTTTCCGCTCGTTCCTTGCGTGAAGCAGGAACAGGGAGGGTGTGGAGGCAGAGAGCAGGAAATCTCGCGGAGACGCTGAGCTGGAAGGAGGCGGCGGCGGGGCCAGCGCGGGGCAGCTGCTCCCACGCGGGGCCGGGACTCCCCACGCGTGACCCCCCCGGCCCCGCGGGACACGGCGCCCTCTGCTGCCCCCGGCAGCAACATCCCCGACAGATGAACCCCCCCGGAAGAGTCACAGCAAGGAAACGGCGTAAAAAGGGGACAAAAAACTACTTCGAGTCCACGAGAAAAGCACTTTGCTCCAGCTGAGAACGCCCCGCAGAAGGGGGACCCACGCACCCCCGGCGGACACATCCTGCACCACCACGCCATGACCATTTCACTGCTGCTCTTTTCCAACAACCAAAATAAAATGGGGGGAAAAAGGTTACAGTTTTCTTTCAAGTATATAAATACAAACAGAGCCCAGAAAGGCACCCATGGGCGATGGGGTCTGGGACACGTGTGTCACACTCAGCTACCAGGGGACTCCTGCTCCGCTAATGCATTATCCATGGTTTCTATTCATCCATTACTGTGGATGGAGAACAGGAGAAACTCGTGTTATTTTCACATGAAGTGTGTCACCCCCTGGCAGAGCTGGCCCAGCCTGACCCACCTTGGGATGCTCCATTTATCTCCCTGTCAGCCACCCTAGTGCAGAACACTTGCTGGCTTTTCCCAACCTCCAGCCCTAAAAGCAGCACCCAGGTGTTGCCACCGCCCCACTGCAGCCCTTCCAATCACTGGGTACCCAGCAAATCCCACAAGGAGCCCCAGGCCCACAGGACATCCCCAACACCCCTGAAAATGGTGAATCTGCATCACAGAGAGCCCAGAAATCACCTCTGCCCCATCCATCTGGAGCTTCCAGGACCACAGGGATGTTTCAGCGCTGGCCTCAGCACTGAGCCTCATACCAGAGGGAAGAGAGCAAACCAGCTCCAGCCAAGAGGACAAGGATGGCTTCAATGTCCTTCATGAGAGGAGAATTAGGGGAAAGAGGTTGACTGACACACCCGAAATGGCAGCTGGAGCCGTGTTGCCAGCTGCACGAATACAGCAGGGGAGATCTCACCAGCACCGAATTCCCCGGCTTCTAAAGGAGGAGGGCGAGAGGGAGGAAAAGAGAAGCTCAGAGACACACACACAACAGCATCATTCATGGGAGCTGGGTTTGTGCAACAAGGGTCCTGTGTCTGGCTCAGAGCTCCGGGCAATTAAAACAGCAGCCACAGATCTAGGAGAAACAGCAGGAATTTATCCAAGGAATCTGGATTATGTGGCCACTGCTACAGCAGAGCAGAAAGCCCCCAGCTCCTGGAAGGCAAAACGCTGGCAAGTGATGAGCAACCAGCTCCATTATCCAACTGTTCCTGCCTCACCCACTCGAGTCAGAGCCTCCTCTCGCCACATCGGGGGTGGGGGGATTATTACTGCTGGTCCTGCCTCCCGCTAGGCCCACCAAGGGGAGGGTGAAGACCCCAGTCCCTAGCCCAGATGTGGACCTGGCTGCAGCGGGCAGAGGCAGTGGCTTCATGCCTGTGACTGGGGGCACGAGGGGCTCGGTGCTGCTCATGGGGCACATGGCAAACCAAGCAGTCTGTGGTCCCAAAGATAAGGGTGGTGCTTTGCAAGTCTAAGAACGTGGGTTTCCATTCTGGTCCATTCTTGGAAGCACGCTTGGGGTTACCAGCACATGTGAAAAGAGACAGGATGCTGAGCAATCTCTTGAAAATCTTCCTGGCAGGGCTGGCTCCCGAGAGCAACCGCAGACCCTCTGGGAGTCCCCGGAGAGGATCTGTGTGCTCCCTGCTCTCTGTGTGGATGATCCCAAAACAACCTCCTGTTCCCTGCAGGGACTCTGTCCCCTGATCCGTGGGGCCAACAGCCTCTGGCTACAACTTGCCCCATGTGCCAGCACTGAGCCGGGCAACGTCACTGGCACAGGGTCCGGCAGCGGGAGATCTTCAGAGAACTCCACTTCCCTCTCGCCTACAACAAACTCAGCTTATCTTCTCATCCCTGAGGAACAACTCCTGTCCACCCAGCATGTTCTGGGCCATTTCTGAAGGGATCATTTATCAGCAGAAGGAATGAGTCTCCAGTATAGGTCTTGGGGCAGGTATGAGGTGGAATTGTTCGCTAAGCATCACAGCGGATGGAGAAACCAGGCAGCAGCAGTTCCTCCTTCACACAACCCAGAATAAATGGCTTTCAAGATCATTACCCACACCCTGTTATCACAGGCATCTTTACAAGCCACATCAAACCAGGTTTAGCACTAGAGTTCCAAACGAACAAAAACTCCTTAAGCATTTTCACAGCCTTGACAAGATGACTGATACAAGCATCATTAAAACACTATCAAATACAAAATAATGCTCTTTTTTGATGAAAAGTGGAAGTTCTCTTCACCTGATGGTCCCTCGGGTGGGTGATCTGCTTTTACCAGTCGTCTCAGGACAGTCCCCCCCTTAGCTTTGGGACCGGGATCACTCAAACAGGACAGACAGCCGGGCACGGCCCAGAACACCACCAAAATCACTCGGATTTGGAAGAAATGCAGAGCCCTCAGCCGCGTTCCCTGCCCACGCTCTGCCCTTTGCATCCACCGCACTAACACGCACGGAGCCCACCCTGCGCCAGCCCCCTGTCCCTCGCCTCGCTGCGCAGCAAACGCGACGTCCCCGCTCTCGGCGCTGCCCCGCACCGGGCTGCTCGCAGCCCCCGCACCGGGCTGGCCCCCGCAGCCCCGGGCCCCGCACTCACCTGCCCGCCCGCGCCGTCCCCCTCCGCACGGAGCCGCGGCTGCGGCGCGACGGAGCCTCAGCCCCAGGGAGCGCCTGGGGCCCCGGCGCGGAGCCGCGACCCCGGCCCCGTCCCGGCGACCCATCGCTGCGCTCCGGCGGGACGGGCGAGAGCGGCGGCTCCTCCCCCGCCGGGATGCCGGCACGGGACCGGGGCCGCTCCCGGGGAACGCCCGCTCCCCTTCCGCCCGTTGCCCGCACCCCCGGCGGAGCCTCCCCGGCCGCGCCTCCGACCGAGGAAGCCGCTTGCCCCGGGGGACGCTCCCGCCCGGCGGCTCCGCTCTCCCCCCGCCGGGTACCGCAGCATCCCCGGGACGCGCTGCCTGGGACCCCGCTCAGCCCCTTCCCCCGGGGTCGGGCATCACCAGGGGCCCAGGTGAAGGTGATGCTGAGCCACGTGTTCCACCTACATCCTCCCAAAACTGAGTCACCCCCGCTTCGATGCCACCCCGCGCCTGGGCGCGCTCGCTGCCGCCTCCGCTCCCGGGGGCGAGCGGGTGTTCAAAGCTCTGCGGACGCGCCGGGCACGACTCAGGGGCTCTTCATTAAGAGGAGAAGGAATTAACGTGATCAGACTGGCCTGCCAACACCCCACACTGCTTTTTCTCCATCTGACCTCTCAGGCTTTGAAAACAAACTCCCGTGAGCATCACACAGCCCCAGGAGGCTCCCACAGCCCCATGCCTGCTCCCTTTGCACCAGCTTCTGCCCAGAAGGACAGAGGGGCTATTTCGGGCACAGAAAATATTACCTTCCTGTGCATGTTAAGGCAATTTGCATGTCAGAGTTCTAACCAAAGAAAAAACATTGCTCAACCAAACCTTTCTGCCAGTTTTCAGTGCATTTTCTTATCATAATTTCAAGGAAATGACCACACTCGGAACTTCTCTCTCTATCCTTTCAGTCTCATGGAAACCACCCGAGGATACAGATAGAAATGTACTTTCCTGCCTGCAGTTACTTTCCAGTCAGTCTCAATTGCTCCTTGCTGCCATGGGAAAAACTTGGTGACACTCAGGGCACGAGGTGGCTAAAGGGGCCTTTTCCCAGCTCATTCCCTGCACTTCCCATGTGCTCTGCAGCTCACCAACACAGAAAAACCTTCTCTCTAACCCAGGCTCTTCCTTTCTGGCCTTCAAAGAAACTCCCCTAACCTGTGAGCGGATCCTGCTGTCCAGAGGGGGGAATCTGTATTTTGTTAGCTACAGGAAACGGGAAAACTTCCAGCCCTGGAATTAAAGCCCAGAAGGAAGGAGCTGAGCTGGGGGAGGGGGCTCTGTCACTGCAGCAGTCATCAGGGGGTCAGAGCTACACAAATGTTACAGGCAGAGGGGCACAAGGACAAGAACTGGTGATTCACCAGCCAAGCTTGAACCCGGGAGGGCAGAGAAGAGGAAGAGGAAGGAGCAGCACAGAATCCCCTCATCACATGTCCCACCAAAACCACAAATAATCACATTCGGTTCAGCTTTTCGGCTTCCCACCTCTCCGACCCACACCCAACCCCATGACTGCCTTTTCCACCATGTAAGACCAGCAGTTTCTCAACAAGTTCCAGAAGTACCCAGAATGGGTCCCTGCTGCCACGTCCAGCATCCCGCTCACTCCATGGGTCCCCTCTGATCTTCCTGACACTGATGCCAGAGCAGGGCCCCAGTGCCGAGGGCAGCAGCACTGGTCCCTGCACACCCACAGATCCCAGTACAGCCCCTGCCTGCCCCTGGCCCCTCTCTCTTCCAACACATTCAGACAATGACAAAACCAGATCCCAGTCTCTGTTTCTCCCCCAAAACCCAGGGAACCACACGAATGGGCTCAGGCCAGGTGAGGAACAGGGGCCTCATGCTCAGGCCACAAACCCACCAAGTCACTGCAGGAGATTTTTATGTGAGGAGAGAATAGCTCAGCTGTGACAAAACATCAACAACAGCTAAATTTAGCAGGTTATTTTCGGTAATCCAGATGCTGGGTAAATACAACCTTATTATTTCATGCAGGGGCAAAAGTTCAGCCAAGTCCCTCGTGCTGCTTTGCCCTTTTAGTTCACCACATCCAGCCACAGCAGCCTACCCTGAAACGCTGCAATGTCACCAGTCTGGCTGTGCTGGCAGGAGCCACCAACTCTGTCCCTGTCCTTTAGCAGCAAGAGGAGCCACTGCTCTGTGACATGGGCAGAGCACCTCTCAATCCCTTTTGGAGGGGCCTGGCACTGCTGGTAGGAATTTATTCTGAGGTTGCAGTTTTCAGGTGCATGGCCAGGCTGTGAGCCTTTCCTTTCTTCAAGCTTTCCTTTCTGCTCAGTCCAGAACAATACTCGGGAAGTGAATGCTGGAGAGGAAGCAGAGGGCTAGGAAATCCATGGAAACCTGACCCAGCTGGGACTGTCCCACTCGTTAGGTTTGGGGCTGTGCAGGGGCTCTGTGTCCCACCCAGATGAAGGTGCTGCCCGAGGGGACTGCAGGGTGGGCCAGGGCAGGTCTTGCTGCAGGGCAGGGCAGCGGGAATGAGAATGGGGACACAGGTGCTCCACAGCTGAAACATCACCTCCAAGAAGGCAAATGAAATCGAAGTTCTGTTCCACTGCTGCAGGAACTGCCATGGCATACCCAGGTACTTTAATGACTGAGGGAAGCCACAGTGACCTTATCCAGCCAGTGTTCAGGGAAGGGAATGTGGCAGCACAACCATGGCTCCAAAGAGGGGGCTGGGAATGGGTCTGTCCATGCCTGGAAAGCAGCTCAGGGAGTTTGCCAGGTGTGCTGGGAGAGCAGCAGTGCTGGAGGGGGCAAATCAGAGGCAAGCTCCAGGAGCTGGTGGAAGAGACACTTTGCCAAGAGTTACTGGGATAAACCAGAACCAACTCCACCCTGCCTCTTGCCACTGTGTTGGGAGCCAAGGTCTTCATGCCACCCATCCAAAGAGACTGAAAATCATCATAAGGGAAGGGAATGGTGTCCCCCAAGCCCACGGTCTGAATGCCCCCACTGTCTGAGCACCTTCTGGGGACAATGAGTGAAGAGGACAGCAGGACCTGCCCTGGCCCCTTCTCAGTGGAGGGCACTACCCCCCTGCAGGCTTGCTCCCTGTCCAGTGTAATCCACAGGAAAGGGAGAACTCCAGCCTGCCCCAGGCACCATGCTGCTGCAGGTCACAGTGACACCAGGAGCCACTACGGCCCCATCATCACATCCAGTCACAGGTGACAAATCCTACAGTGAGAAACTGTGCAGCTGCTCAGGGCACGAGGCTCCTGCTCCTCCTGCCCCCAGAGCCCCTGGCCACCCAGCATCCCTCCAGCAGCCAGAGCTGGGACAGGGACATGTGACAGGCAGGTGTCAGCTGGGGTCATGTGAGTGTCATTGAGCCTTCGCCAGGAGAGACCTGGACTCTATAGGCAGTTTTGACTAAGGGGAAAACACCTATAAACATTCTTTGCCCCAAAATCCCAGTCACAGTGTGATCCATAGGAGTCTTCCCTGCCCCTTCCCTTCCACAGGGCTCTTTAACTCTTTTTAACAAGCTCTTGACATTTATGTTCTTAATCTCTCCCATTCAAGGGCCAGGGACCACCCAAGATACCTCTGGGGCTCTCTCACAAAGCACCTTTTGTTACCCAGAGCTCTCCTGTGCTCTGGGCTCTCGCTGGCCAGACTCAGAGCTCACCTCACCCTTACATGCATGAGAACAAGAGGCCCTCAGTGCATCACCCTTCAGGCAGGGATCTGCCTGGAGATGCCCAGGCACATCCCATGGGCTCCCTGCACAGTGGATTTCCCTTTTCATGGTGCCAGGGCTCCAGCCAGCAGTGAGGGCAGCCCCACTTCCCCCCACCTCTGGCACTGGAGCTGCCACCCATGGGGCCTGTCCTAAGCCCTGTGCCCAAAGCAACGGAGCCACCCCGGCTCCAGGTCCCTCTGCTTCCAGGGCCACCAGAGCCAATGGCCATGGGCTGCCCTGTGTAGGACAGAACAGGTTTGACTCTGGGGGTGTCATGCACAAAGACCCCCGGGGCACTGACCAGTGGGATGATCTACCCCCCTGCAACAGCCCCAGCCCCATCCCCATCCCTGGTTCCTGGCTCTGCTGGCACACACACCCTCCCTCTCCTCCACTTGCTCCCACAGACCACCACCAGCCTCCCCAGCACCCATGAACCCCTCACGGCAGAGCAGCCCCAAATCCCAGCCTCTGTCCCCACCTTGGCAGAGGTTTGATCAGGGCAGCAGCAGCCGTGCACAATCTCCATGGATCAGCCTGAAGCTGCACTATGAGTCTCTCGTGTCCCACAGTCACAGGTGAGACACTCCAGTCACACAAAGCCGAGAGGCTCCAAGCGAGGGGTGACCTTCCTGCCCCTGGCACTGCAGTGCCAAGGCTCTAGAGCTCCCCATGAGATTATCTGCTGAGCACAAAGCTGTTCACCACAAAGACAAGACAAACTGCAAATGAACCAAGGCCCCTTTACAAATATGTTCCCTTGAAAATAAGTTTTGGGGGAAAATCACACTGCAGGCAGAAGAACCCAGCAAGGGAACATTCCTCTTCCCGTGACCCCTGCCCACCCCACAGCAAGGGCACTTCGGCCCAAAAAATTATTGCTGCAGCTTACCTGCATCTTTTTTATCTTCAAGCAATGTGAATTTCTGTGAAAAGAAACAAAGAAAAACAAACCAGAAATAATTTTTTTAATAATTTTGATTCTCACATTTGTGGAATGCTACCCCTCACATCTGGGTTTGGTCCCTGCTCCAGCCTCCCCTCTGTCCAGAGGTGACCTAAGAGCAGCAGTGCTGGTCTGGAGCTGGGACCAGCAATGCTGCTCCAGCCACAGGACAAGCAGAGGCCTGGCAAAGGCTTCTTCCAAGGGCATCAGCCCCACTGGTTTGAAAACACCATCGCCAGTCCCAAAGGCCCTGAGCACTGGACAAACATGGTGTGCCCAGCACGCACCCTCCACCCCGGCTGCTGAGGGAAGCCACGAGAAATGGGATTCACAGCAGCAGAGGCTCGGCAGCACTTGGGACACAGCAGCAATTTGCAGAGGTGATGGAGCAGCAGAAGGTCCCCATTCCCGGTCCTGAGGTGAGCACAGAGCCTGGGATGCTCCCCAGTCTCTCTCTGGATGCAGACGAGCCCCTCCAGCGCTGCGGCCCCATGAAGGGGCCAGAGGTGCTGGCAGGATCACTGCAGGAATGCGCCACACTGCTGAGCCGGACTTTCCCACGGACCCCCGGGACCCCTCTTCCTGCCGGGGCAGCAGGCCTGAGGCTGACCCAGGGAAGACAGGCTTAACCATGTCCCTGCTGCTGTGCTTCCCACAGCACCGCCTGCCCGAGGGGTGCCACCACCAGGTCTGGAGTCATTGCTGCCATCTCACAGCGTGCCTGTGTCCACAGGGGAGGTCACCCGGCTCCTCTGAATCCTCTGGCATTGCCCAATCTGTTCCCACATCTTCCTTTTCCCATAAAATCTTCCACCAGCCACAGATCCACCTCATTTAACCTGGAAAGCTTTAATCCCACAGACAGAGCCCAGCACGTTTCTCCCTCTTCAAGAAATTCCTCAGCGAGGAAGGTGAGAATTTGTCGCCTGTTCGTGATGAGCAGCTGAGCAACACTGGCACAGGGAGAAGAGGGAGGCCAGGCTGAAGCAGAAGCCTCAGCCCCACAGGAGGCCACTGGTGTCCACTGAAGGCAACCAGGAGGGTGGTGCCCTGGCCAGCTGGGCCACCGGACCCCATTTTGGGCCAAAGAGATGAGGGCTGAAGCCAGTGGTCTGCCAGGTGCTTCCAAGGAGGCTGAAACCCGTGGGCACCAGAGCCCCATGCCAGCCAGGCTGGAGCCATCCCAAGCTGCAGCTCTGCAATGCAATGGCAATGGAGGACCCAGTGTCCATCTCTGTGCCACCACCAGTACGATGGCAATGCCAACATGCAGCACGCAGGGACAAACAGGGTCAATGAGGACAGCTAAGCTCTCCAGAGACAGCAGGGACGAGACAGCAGGGACAAGACAGCCACTAATATTACCAATGAATTTCACAAATGTCATTTTTAGACGCAACTATTTTAAGCATTGCACTGAAAGCCCGGGGGACAGTGTGCATTCCACATCCATTTCACCGCAGCAGATCCACTCACCCAGCACAGCCCGGTGTACAGCACTGCCTGTAAAGGGATTTTACCACTTTTCCCAATCTGAAACTACCAAAATCCACACCAACCATACCCTCACAATCTCCCCAGCTCACCTCCCGCCACACTGCATAGCCTGGGACACAATAAACCAACACTGATCAGGAGCAGGCAGGGAGAGTCACTCCTTATTAAGGTGACAGATGAAGATTTAAACCCTAACGAAAAATCTCAGATGCCACGCCATGAGAACTGCTGCTGCAGGAAATGAAAAACTGGGAGCCCTTGGCCTCGCTGCTCCTTTGTCATCCTGCTCACAGCTGCCCTGACTCTCCAGGTCGGCTGTGGACCCATAGCCACGCCAGGGGTGACCTGAGACTCTGGGTTTGGAAGGATGTGCCAGCCTGGCCACACCACGCAAGCAGGCATAGCAGGACCCTTTTGGCATGTGCTGACCACCTCGGGCGGCTGAGGGTGCACACACACACACACGCACACACACGCACACAGAGGCCAGCACCGCGCTCGCTGGGCACAGCAGCCTGCCCGCCCAGGGCTGCCCGTGCCGGGACACGGTGACCCAGTAAAGGGCAGCGGGCGAGCTTAGGGCACAGGGACCAGCGCATCCACACATGGCCCAGCCAAAATGAAAACCTCTCACATGCCTGTCGGACACGGGCACGACACCCCCAGAGCAGACGTCGACACCGTAAGCGAGCTGAGCCCCGCCGGGGACGCCTCCCCAGCGTCCCTTCCAGAGGCTTCTCCTTAAACCGGAGGGTGGCAGGGGACGGACACCACGGAGCAGCGCTCCCTTACCTTGGCTCTTTTGAAGCAAGCCCAGAAGAAATCCAGCAGTGGCATGATGTGCGGGCGGGGGCCCGGCAGACCCCCCTAGAGCGCGGAGCTGCCCCCGGCCGCGGTGAGAGCCCCCCCCGGCACCCCCATGGCAGCGCTGCGGCAGCGGAGCCGGGCAGAGCCCAGTGCCGGCACAGCGGCCGGACGGAGGGAGGAGCAGGAGGAGGCAGCCGCGGAGGCGGGCCAGCATTCAAACCCTGCACCGCTATTCAGTTGGTTGGGAACGGGCTTGGACGCGATTGAAATTCCCTGAAGATTGCGAGTTTTAAACAGCTCCATGCTTTCCTTCCTGCCTGGAACGCACCGAGCTGCTCCCCTTCCCAGGCAGTGGGAAGGGGCGAGAGGCGACCAACACTCCAGAGCAGGAGAAGGGGGAGTCTGGCTGTCGAAGGCACATGTAGGACGTTAGAAACCCAAACCCTGGATGGTTCAGGTTGTCTGTCACTCCAGTCCTGCCCAAGCTGACTGGCAGCTCCTGGTGCTCTCTGCGAGGCACAAGGTGTACCCAGCCATGGTGCCATCCCTGGGTGCTCAGGTGCTGGCTGGCCTCACCGCAGGAACGGGCACCCAGGCTCACCATGGGCACCCAGGCTCACCACAAGCACCCTCATCGCAGAGCAGGGGCAACCAGGGACAGCCTACTGGTGGGACCCTAGTGGGGAGAACAACACAGGGGAATCCCCCCAGCCATCAAATATGGCTGAGCTCTTCACTCTAGCTGTTCACAGCTCCTTATCTGCCTTCTGCAAACATCATTTGTTCACAAGCGCCACAATAAAAGGTCACTTCACAAACATTTGTGCCAGCCCCCCACTCACAGTCCCCCGGGCCAGGATTCTTCTTGCAGGCACATAAGGACACCCCACAATCTGATGATTTGTGTCAGCAGTTCGGAAGGAGCAAGAGCAAGCAGATCCACAGCGATGCCTGAGCTCAGCCCTGCTCCCACAGGACAGTAGGTGGCTGTCACCCACCCTGGACTGGCATCAGGCTCTCCAGTGGCATCACTCCTGCCCACTGCCCATCTCGGGCTGGTGTCAGCTCCACTCTGACAGGACCTGCAGGGGAAAACACGCCAGAGCACAATGGTTCTTTTTGGGATGTGCCATGTCTGTACCCAACCCCCAGCAGTTGGTGCCTGTGGCAGCTGTGCCCAGTGCCACGTGTCAGGCAGGGCGGGCCTGGACAGGGTGCTGGGGCCCCAAAGCGTAAGGATAAGGGGGATAAGGCAAGAACAAAAGCACGGAAAGCCGTGGCAAAGCAGAGCTGGAGCAGATGCACCTGCCTGGAGAGGATGGCATGGGGCACTGCCAACACTGCAGCATCCAGCAGACCTGACCAGTACCCAGAGCCTTGGATTGGCAGGACTGCCCTGGTGGCACCAGCACAGCTCTGCTATGGCCCGGCACAGCCCTGCCATGGCCCCAGCAGCAGCTCACAGGCAGCATCAGTCCCGGCACCGGCTCCAGCTGCCTCCTTCCATCTCCCCCTCACTCATTCCTCAGCGGGCTCTGGCACTGCTCCCAGCCTTGGCACCAGCTGCAGCTTTTCACCCTGTCCCCTGCATTACTGGTGTTACTGGGCCAGTGTAGCAGGGCTGGGGACACCAAGGCACAGCACAAGCTTTGCACATCCCTTTTCTCCTTTACAAACCCGGGGCTGGGAAAACAGTCTCACCTCTACGGCACATTGCCCACCAGGGTTACCTCTCCTAGCAAGGATTTTCCCTGAAGGATTTAAAGCTCAACCCTGCTGCCCGACAGCCACCCACCCTCCGTAACTCATCCACTGCTGCCTCAAGGGCTGCACTTTTTACCCCAAGGACTTGCAAATAGTTCCCTGCAGGGTCGATGGCATCTGGGGCACTGCCCACTGCCAGGCATCCCCATTCAGCTCACTGGGCACTGCTGTCATAGGGCTGAGGCTGCCAGGGGACCACCACCATGGCCAGGACACAGAAGGGCACTGCCAGCTCAGGGTCCTGAGAAAGGCTCTGCCGTCGTCATTCTGGGCAGTGCAAAGGAGACTCTTCAATGCTTCTACAGGCTCTGAGGCATCTGGGCCTGGGCTGGGGCTGAAGGCAGCTCTCACGGGAGTGTCCCTTCAGAGAGGGTGGCACTGCCAGGCTTGGTGGCACTGGACTCCTCTTCCCATCAGGAGCTCACCCTTCAGCACCGTGTGTTGCTCTGAAGCAGGACAGGCACCTGCCTGCTCCAGCTGGCACAGGCAGCACACTGGAGGGTAGAAAGACATCCAACCAACCATCCCTCTGTGGGTCAGTCTGTCCATCCATCCATCTGGCCATCCATACACCAGGCCCTCAGGACAGGCTGGGGGAGGTAGCTCTGTCCTGCCCCAAACCAGGCAAGCCCTTGCAGACAGGGGCATAACCCTGCCAGGACCCAGAGAATTGCCCCTGCTCGCTCCAGTGGCACCGAGTCCTTCTCCCACTTCCTCCAAAAGCCAAAAAGAGCCAAGCTAGCACAAATAGAAGCAGGCTGTCTCCTTCCCAGGCCTGGGAGACAAACCACAGCGGTTTCTGCATACTTATGTAGCTTCTTCCTACCCGGTCATCCCAAAAGCATTCCAGTAATGCTACATCTTGGATCCTTCCTCAGCATGCCAGGACACTATCCTCGGCAGGAATAGCTCCTGGGGACTGAATCCATGGGGAAGTGGCAGGAGCTGTGTACATCAAATGGTATTTCTGCTGAGTGGCAGAGGGACACAGACCCCACTCCTGCATTTGGCTCTTCCCAAAAATCCTAATGTACCCATTCCACAGACAAGCTACAGGAAAAGCAAAAGCAATGTCCATTCATTCTATATATAAATACGTGTGTGTGTATCACTATCCTCCTCAGACCCATGTGAAAACCCATTTTAAACTTGAGTTAATTTTAAGAGGCTGATTCTAAGGAAAACTTCACCCTGTACACATTCACTAAGAGCTTCCCACTGCTCCCCACAGTGCCCAGAGCTGGGACAGAGACCAGGATGTCACCAACCAGCCCCAGCACTGCCACACACATCCCGTGTTCTCCAAAAGTCATGAGACAGGGCCGGTATTTTGGAGGACAGGTACAGCCTCTTCCCACAACAGATCATTCCCTGGAGGATCCCATGTCCCCACGGCCGGAGCTATTTCTGTGCACTGATGAGCTATTGCTGTTGCACTGATCCCGGCTGTTGCACAGGATCAGTGACAGCCCAGGCTGGTGGCGGCCAGGCCGTGTCCCCGCAGCCACAGCAGCCCCCGCTGGCAGCGCTCCCGAGCTGGAGCCGCGGGGTGTGCGCAGGGCTGCGAGCGGGGGGCTCCCCTCGGCCAGCCGAGCCCCGAGCCGGCGGTACACGGGGATTTTCCACTTGCTGCTGTGCACAGGCATTTCCCGAGGCTGGGAAGGGCGCAGCTCCTGCCGAGCTGGCGTTTCCCCATTAGCATAGCGGGAACAGGGACCCTTTTCTTCTCCCGACGCCGGACGCAGGGCGGGTGCTGGCGGTGCTGGGGCTGTGACACCACGAGGGCGATGAGAGAGGGCCGGGGCGGGGGGAGAACACGCGGAACCTGCAGCCCCCGGGAGCAGCAGTGGGGAGGCAGAGACGGCAAGGACAGGGCTGAACCCCGCCGTGTGCCCCCGAGCGAGGGGCTGCGAGGCTGTGCCCAGGAAGGGCCAGCACACAGAACCCACGGAGCCCCACAGCTCCCCAGGGCTGGGGCTCCACTGCGGGGCCACTCCTGCTCAGACCTCGGCGCTCAGCTCCAGCCCAAGAGGCCAAATGTCTCTGCTGCCACCAAAGAGGCACCACCACGGCCAGACCACAAGAAGCCAGCTCAGAGATGTGAATACCCAAGGGCAGCAGAAGACATTCCCCAGCTCTCCACAGCCCCACAGCTGCCCCATGCCACTAGTGAGCCCCCTGCCCTCTTGCCACCACTATTTCTCCATTAAAAAGCTCCTCATTTAAAATAATCCCGATGTGCTCCAGTCTCCAATGGCTCACAGGTGGGATGTGCTGGCCATGGACACTACCTGCGAGGGTGCAGGACACAGGGCTGAGGGGCTGCCACTCAAGCCACAGGCTGCACCAGAGCCCCAGCGCTGAGGGAAAGCTGCTCTCTGAGATGGACAATTAGGCAATTACTTAATCCCCATGTGCAGCTCCTGTGGCATAAGGAAGTGCTCGGGTGAGCAGGGCAGTACCCCAGAGAGCCTTCTGGGGCCAAAGGCATCAATCCCCCCATCCCACAGGGATGGAGCGGCCAGCCAGTCCCATGGCATCCCCTCAGCACGCCCCTTCCCGAGGGCTGAGGCGGCACAGTGGGATATCCCCTCTCCCAGCACTGGTGGCCCTTGTGTCCTGCTGAAGCTTTGCCCTCCAACACCAGTGACACTTTTGCTTAGCCCAGATGTGCACTGGACTCCCAGAGACAACCCAAGGGCTCATGGCCTCAGCCAGGGCTGCAGGAAGCCCCCTGCACTCCCTGTCCCCAGAAGGATTCCTGGCACAGACAGAGGTCTGTGCATTTCCCCACACAGGATGATCCAGTTTGCAAACACCAGTGAGAGAATTCACAAACACCAACCGATTTAGCACACACACAAAAGCCAAACAAACTTTGCAGCTGACTAATCCTCACAGACAGGCAAAACCTCCCAATTTCACTGAAAAAAACCAGTCCATGATAGTTTTGGGGAATTTCTGCTGCACCAGCAGCGGGGGTGCTCCTGCCCCGATTCCCAGAGCCAGAAAGCTTGGGGAGTTCAACAGGGGCCTGGGGCTGTGCTCAGCATGTGACTATTTAAATGCACTTAAAAGAGCATAACGGATACGGTGACATTTTTGAGATACTGTAGACAACATACTCAAATTACAAATATACCCAAGTGATACAGAAGGAAACAGAGGTTTTTTGAGATCTGTATTCCCATTCAATTTTAAATCCATTTGTATTCAAGCACCCATGAGCTACTGTCTGGGGACGTCTACAGAGACTCCCATGCAGGACAGAACTCCAGCAAAAACCTGCTGCTGCTGCACTCTAGTTCTCTTCCAGATGCCCTTGTGAGAACAAGAAATATAAATCAGGCTGCATTTTTAAGTACAAAAGAAGACATAAGCAGGCAGTTTTTCCTTCCCCTGGGAATAGCACTGAGCTGCTGGAGCCTGGCTGGGACATTAATCCCGGGACATTAATCCCCTGCCCTCAAGGCAGGCACCAGAGCAGCCCAAGGAATTGCAGCAGCTCTTATTATTAGCTGGAGCAGGGAGGCTCCCATGGCGAAACGCCCGAGCACGGCACGGGGCTGGCAGCACACGTGTGTACTCACACTCACACACTCACACATCCCCCCGATACCTGCCACTGACAGCACACTCAGCAGCTAAAAAACAACCACAGGTAACAGGGGCACCTCCTCCTCTGGCTGGCACAATGAAATGCCATGTAATAAACTGCATCTGAGATACTTGGGTATTTTTGCACATAGTTCTGGTGACAGCTGCTGTCTAGGGAGGATCCCAGCCCTAATTCTGGCCAAGGGTTGGGATTAACTCCCAGGACAGAGGAATCTTGTCAGGTGCAGTGCTGGCTCCCTGTGAGGACAGGTGTCTGCAAGTTGAATCCCCAGCATGAATCCACACCAGCCTCCTCTCACTCGTGGAGGGTTGGGCCATTCATGTACCAAGTTTCCCACACCCAAATCCAGAGGCAAACCCTCTCCAGTGCAGCTTCTCGGCAGAACTGGGGACATGGCATCAGGACTGGGACACAGGACGGGGGACTCGACAGCTCCTGGGTGCTAACAATTAAACCCCTTGATGGCTCCAAGCATGCAGCCCTGAGCAGGTGGGAGCATGGAGGTGGCAGGACCAAAGGGTTTCTGCAAGTCCACCAGTGCCCAGTTTGTCACACTCTTGGGTCTCCAGAGGATTGCCACCATGATCCACCAGGGTGCAGAGACCAGCGGTCAGGAGACCCTTCCCAGTTGCCCGCAGGGCCTGGGGTTGCTGTCAAACCCCACCAGAGCCAGGCTGGTCTTGTGGGCATGCCGAGAGCAGAGCACTGCAAGCTGAGGAGGCTCAGGGCACAGGCAGGCAGCAGCAGTGGGGCTGCCAGGGACACAGTGCTCTCCCCTGTCAGGAGCATCAGAGCAGGATTTTCAGCAAACCAGCATCGGGCACATCTTCTCTTGGCACCTGTTCGGTCAAAACCACTGCCCAAAGACATCCCTTCCTTCAGGCATGAACAAAGAGACACGTTCCATGCTCAGGGACACCAAGTGCCCACCCTGTGCCCATCCCGTGCCCCTGGGCACCGCACCCCAGGGTATTTCCAGGCTGGACGGGAGCCACGCGCCACTGCCAGCCTTCTTTGGGGACTACAGGAAAGGCTCTGAGGCAGCTTCAGAAAACCCTTTATGCCAACCCTCACACACACAAAGCCTCATTATGTGACAGCGAATTCTTTTCGCCCCGCCGCGGCCGCGGGAGCTGCCAGGCTTGTCCTGGAGAGGGATCCTGCTCCCAGCCCCGTGCCACAGGGCTGAGCTGGAGCCACGTGCTTCCCCACTCCAAAGGGAATCAAGAGGTAGAAGAGGTTTTCTGGGGACAGATCCTGGCTGTCGGCACGGTGCAGACCGGGCTGTCCCCACACCCTGTGCTGGGCTGTCTCGGGCTTCTGTTCGTGCTGCTGGAAGAATTACAAAGCCCTGAGAAAGAAGAGGCAGCAGCTCCAGCCCAGACCTCAGCCCCGTGGGTTTTGCTAAGGGAGGGGAGAGTTATGGGGAGAGGAAGGTTTTAAATTGGTGCCCAGGATAAACAATTGCTTGTTCTGTTTATGATCCTGAGACAGTGACACAAAACACCAGAAAAAGACTTGAAAAGAACCAGAAAACACAATCCCGGTGAAATCCAGCAGCTCTTGCTGAGCTCTGAAATTCACCCTCTGCCTTTCTCCTGTAGATATCAATGACCTTATCAGGCTCCTGCCTTGCAGCAGCAGCAGCTGTGGGAAGCATGAGAACAGAGGTAGGGATGGGGAAGCACCAGAACAGTCATGGGGACAAGGCTGCTCCAATGGCTCCACTGTCCCCAACAGCTCCTCTGCTCCAGGGGCTCCAGAGCCTGGAGCTCTCTGCAACCAAAATAACCAGGACCAGAAGTCTCGAGGGGCACTAAGTTCACATGAGTTTCTTGTAAGCACAGGGGCTCAGAGGGGGGACAGAGATGTCATTGGGACCCGACAGACAAACAGGTTGCACAAGGAGCACAGACACTGCAGTGAGGGAGCCCAGCCAGGAGCCTGCAGATCACAGGCACAGGAGGAGGTGAGAGAAAAGCCCACAATGCCCAGACCAAACACAGAGGAAAACAGCCAGTGCCAATTCCCCTGGCCAGGGCGACTTGTCCTTCCTGCAGGGCCTGAGGGGACACATTCTGCCCTCAGCCCCAACACACTCCCTGCTCGGCTTGGCCACCACCCCAGGATGAACAGAAATCCAGTTCCTATTTGGGTAGAAACCCCTCAGGGTAGTAAGATCAACTGCTAAAGGATATAAAGGCAACTTAACACAGTGGATTTGAACTGCAGATCACCAGCCTGAAGCAGGAGTTTAGAGTAAAAGAGAAGAAAAAGCATCTGTGTCTGCCAGAGCATCCCAACCTCAGGACCAGCTGGGCACCTCGAGGGAGCAGGGCATGGGGCACAGGGAACAGACACCCACAGTCACCATGTGAAACACTTACCATCTGTCCAGGACACGTCTTCACTTCCCCAGGAGACACAGAGGAAGCATTAACCTCATCTTCCTTCCAGTCCAGGGCATTGTGGGCTCTCCCCAGGTCTGCCCCAAGCAGCCCCACCAGATCTGTTTTATTGTGCCTGAGCACATGCCCGGGCTTTGTCTGGGAATGTTCACCAAAGGCCAACACTTCACTGCTGCTGAAAAATTTGTTGTGGCCTGTAGCATCCCCACTGTGCCCTGCAGGTCCCTGTGGGAGGCTGATAAATCTTGATCGGTGCCTCCTGGTTTTCCTGGGAAAAGATCCCCACAGGGACAGCAAGGATTTGTCATGGATCAGCTCATAACCAGGCTCATCCTCAGGACTGCACTCACTGCTCTTCGGACAGAGGAAACCATGGACACCATCCTCATCTTCAGCTGACGAGGAAGAGCGCGGGGTCAGTAGCTCATCCCGCTGGCCTGGAGATGCTGGTGGCTTTGCTTGGTGTTCAGCGCCCCTTGGCTCCATTGCCCGTGGATGGAACCCTCGCCGCCACTGGCAAAGCTGGCAATGCAAAATCATAACTCATTAGCAAGAACCATACAGGAAATTACATTTATTTTGCTTTTCCTCATTTTCCCCTCCATTCCATTTGATTAGAAAGGGGTGTTGTGGTCCTTACTCTGGGAACATCCATGCTCTCCTCAGCAGAGCATGCAGACCCACGGTTACAGCTCGACCAGCTGGGTTTGTATTCTTCATTTCTCTCTTAAAATACCAAATTCCCTCTATACTTTCAGAGGAGGCTGTGCTTCACATGGTGCCCTTTTCACTGCTGGCAGTGCAGCACTGGGGGAAGAGGGGGGATTTGGAGGGGGTTCACTGGGATGGATTTCAGGTGCTGTCTAAGGTGTGCTTCAGGCTCCTAGGAGGAGCTGGGGCAGAGCCTTCTACACAGGCAGGGGAAGTTTGGCTGAGGTCAGGAATCACTCTGTCTCCTCCCATTCAGGCACAGAAGGGAAGAACAGAGTTCCCAGGTGGCAGGACCCTGCCTGCCCACATGCCTCACTGTCCCCAAGGCTCTGACGATGCTCCCTTGCCCCCATCAGCAACACAAACAGCAGCTCCTCAGACACAGAGAGCTCAGAGCGCAGATGCGCCAAGGTACCAGGTATGGGGAAGCCGTGGCACCCCAGAAAACCTGCCCTGTTCCCTTCCCTGAAACGTGGGCAGAGGGGACAAGGTTCAGGGAAGGTAACTGGGGCAGAAACACCAAACCCGCCCTTCCGTGCACTTATGCAACGAATCCAACTAGGATTCAGAATAAATAGAGCAAACCTTCACTCCTGTCTCTCAGAGACCCTGAACCCCACAGCACAGGCACTGCCCCTGACAAGGTGACAGCAGAGCAATGCAGCAACCCTTGTGCCTGTCCCAGCAGCTGCCCCCTGCACTGGGCTGTCACACCTGCCCTCAGTGACGCTCTCCCCATCTCTGCTGAGGAACCTCTGTGCTGGGCACAGAGTGTCCCATCCCACCCGTCACTGCCCTTGCACTGAGTACCTGCAACGTGGAGATTCAGCAGCCTCGGGCCTGACTTCCAGCTCCTGCAGCCATGTCACCTAGTTTCCCTGCCAGGAAAGCCAAAGGTCGGGAATCAGGTTCACAGTCCCAGCTGTCAACAGCTGCTCTATGAGTTACTTCCTGATTTTACTGGGAAAGTCCTTGTTCCACTACCACCTGCCCAGTTCATTTGCCCAATTCATCATGGGGTACAATTCAGCACGCCGAATATTTGCCTTAAAAGATTCACGTGGGGGACAAAAATGCTAAATTCGAGCTTTATCCAAACAAAGTGTAAGTACAAAGCCCAGAGTTGCCCTTGGGAACACCTCTTTTGAGCAGAACAGTTACATTTCCAGGACCGGTAAATTGTCTTTTTTTTTTTTAATGCCCCTTGTTGAATGAAAGTGTCTTCTTGCCCATCACTGAGCAGGCAGAAACCCCGCAGCAGGGGCAGGTGAGGCACCACAGCCCGAGCTGGTGGCTGGTGGTGGCGGCTGAGGCTGGCAGCTCACAACTCATCTCCCGGGGCTGCCTGCGAGCCCGGTCCTGGCTGCGGGACCGAGCACACTGGCTGCTCTCCCCAGAGCTCCCGGGGACTCCAGAAACCACGGGGAGGTGAAAACTAATCTGCAAAAGGCTGCGAGGGACGGCGCGGTCCTGCCGCCCTCTGGTGACCACCAGGCCATGGTGGCCTTCCCCAGCCCCGCAGCCCATGTCCGGTACACGGGCAGCGTGTCCCTGCTGCCATCAGCTCCGGGCCAAAGCTCCCTAGCCAGGGTCGTGTCATGGATGTCCTCACTGTCAGCCCACAGCGCAATGCAAGAGCGTGGACAAACTCCTGGTCACTGCCTTAAATCCTAGTGTGGCTCAGGGATGGCTTTAATTGCCGTTGGTTCATTAGTCAGGGCAGGAATGGGGGTTAATTGTAATTGGTTTATTAGCCAGGCAGCAATGGGGCTTAATATCCATTCACCCATCAGGCCCCCCTCCTACCAGGTTTCTGCTCCCCCATCGCCTCTGCCTCGTTCAGCCTACGGTGATCACTGGCCAGCACGGCTGGG
Source organism: Monarcha castaneiventris obscurior (assembly GCA_026261815.1). Classification (NCBI taxonomy): domain Eukaryota; kingdom Metazoa; phylum Chordata; class Aves; order Passeriformes; family Monarchidae; genus Monarcha; species Monarcha castaneiventris. The sequence goes on from JAMPIT010000550.1 coordinate 6,435,069, forward strand.
GCACACATGGGTCCCTTGGGTGGATCCCGAGACCTCCCAGCCCTGAAGCCACCGAAACCCTGATTTAGGGGTACACCAGCACCAGTGCTCCTTCCCCAAGCTGTCTGTGAGCACCAGCAGATCTGAGCCTGGGCAGGATGATGACCTGGCTCAGCTTTGGGGGCTCTGGCACCTGTGACCCACGTGTCCTGCTCTCCCTGTCTGGCCAGGGGGACACGAGGGTAGGGACTGGTGAGCTTCCCCCCTCCTGTCCCAGTCAGGCCAGGGGAGCTCCTGGTACTGCAGGTGCCACAGGTACAGAGAGCACAGAGCTTCCATCCACGTCACATTGGCCACATGACCTTCAGCCTGTTTGAATTTTTTAAGTTAAAACAAATAAATTCTTTTCCTTTTTATTGGTATTAAATAGATCAAAATTAAAAATATACAACAACTTCTGCAGATAAACAGTATTAAAAAAATCCTAGTAGGAAAGAAAGCCTGGTTTGTGCATTGGAAACTCAGCCATTTCTCTGCAGAGCAGTTCAAACACTCCATTATAGGCAACGCAGCTGCTTCTCCTTGTCACCCTTCCACAGCAGCTTTAAACAAGAAGGAAAAGCCCTTCCCCCACGGAAAGCACAACAGCTCTTACCACAGACATTTCCAGCACAAATTAAACCTCTCTGTTGTGGTGACGGGGATACTCCTCTGCAGGGCCCTTGGGAGGGATGCACTGCACACCTGGCTGGACAGGATGAGGGACATTCAGGGAACACTCAGCACTCTCAGGTGACACCAGCAGAATAAAGGACTATCAATTAGCTGCATTAATTTTAGGCATCTGCAAATATCAAACAAGCTCGAGGCATTTTGTTTCCCTGAACCAAAATGGTTTGGTTGTGTTTAATGTGCCCATGTCCCATTGGCTTTGGGAGCACCCGCTCACCAAGGGACAACACCAGGGGCGCTGCAGGACCTCCAGGGGTGGCTGAGGAACAAACCCCAGTTTGGGCTTTTGGACTTTCTGAAGTCATGTAAAAAATTTCAAAATATTACTGGATCAACTAAATGCTACTCCAATTATCCTTCAGATAGAACAGCAGCTTAAGTCACAAGACCCAGAGAGAATCCAAGGATTTCTTTGAATGTGTGGTTAAATTCTTGTAGGACAGAAAGATTTGGCTCAAGGAATCCCACCGTAGCCATCAACAGTTTTACCACCCACTTCCCTTGAATACTTCTTCTCAGCTTCAAGCTGAACTAACATTTAAATGAATGAAAAACTGCACACTTAAAAGAAAAACCATATTCCATACCAGCAATAATTTAATGGAAGCTTAAAAATTCCCCTTCCCATGGTTCCCATGTCTACGAACCACCATAGCTCCCCTCCAGCCCCTTGGTGCCACAGCCAGGCCCTGCCACACACAGCAGCTCATTATCCACAAATGCAAAAATGCACTTTTAATCTGAAATTCAGCAATTTCCATCCCAACTCCCACCCACCGCCAGTGTTTACAGCAGACTGCTCTTGCACGTAGAACTAGAAATAGGCACATTCACACCTCAGCAGAACCCAAAGACCTCAGTTTCAGTCTATCTGCACAAATGTAGGAAAAAGGACATTTTACAGCAGTTTTTTTCACCCCAGATATTTCATGGATTGCTGACTCAGGACAACAGACAACAGGAATCATTTCTGTACAATTTCCAAAAGCAAGTCCCAGCTCCCAATGTCTGTGCCAAAATACACCTGACTCTTGCACACCTGTACCCAGGAGAGGTACACTATGCACCTGCAGTGACCGGAGGAGCTCCCTCCCTTTTATTAAAAGGATTAAGCAAAGATAAAACCCCACAAAACAACCCTCAGAACAGTGTCTGACATCTCATGGGAAGTACAAGGGAACAAAGCACAAACTGCACATTTGCACACATTTCTTTGCTGGCCCTGTGAACAACCAAAGGAACAGTTACACAGAGGCAAGAGAGCGCAGAATTCACATCCTGCTTCAGAGCAGCCAGCACCTCTAGTACCATTTACTTCCCTCCTTCAAGCTGTTTTAACACTTTGGGGCCCAAGCCCTGGTATGGTTTTTCAGACTCAAACAGCCTGTGGAGCAAAACCTCAACTTCCACCAGAGAACCCCTTGTTTTTATCATACATATACATTCACAGGGAAGTCTCCCTTCCCAAATGCAGTGAGAGCCCAGTCCCTGTTACAAAGCAGTCTCAGCATTTCTGCAGGACTCTGAGCTCTGTCCCCTGTGGTCACAAGTCTGTAACTCGCAGTGAGACCACAGTCCCCTCATGGATGCAATGCTGAAGGCACCAAGTTGGAACCCTCTTTCCTGCCACATGAAGGCATGGACACAGACAACACATGGATACGGGCAAAAATAACTCCCTACCACCAACCCCAAATCTCTCCAAAGGGACCCAACTGAGTTTTGACTGAACTCTCCTTTCCTGGGAAAGCCCCAGTCCCACAACGCCCTGGGTACACATCCCGCCACTCTACAAGAGAATGAAAAGGAGCCAGACATGTCTCTTTCCTCTCCACACATCACTGCAGTGAAGTTCTGTGGTTTGATAAGGCATTTTCATCTTCAGTGAGAATCCAGGCACAGGCAGGAAATCTGCCAAGTCGTGCGAACTTCATCTCCCAACAGCTTGAAAATCCAGGATCTCCTGCTCTCTCCTCAGATGGAACAATCCCTGTCCCAGTGGGCATTGTTTATTTAACACCAGTACAGAACAGGGCTAAATAAACCCCTCAGCAGCTGGACCTCAGTGTCTTTCACAAAGAGGGACACACAAACGAGCACTTTTTGCAGCTCTCTGGCTTTATCCCACAATCTGCCTTTTTACAGTATCCCTATATATAAATTAGAAACAGATAAAGCCAAGGATTCACTGCAGCGTCCATGAAAAAGTCCAGTCCATGTCCCAGTCCCTCGGGATGGTGCTCACTGGGGGGTGAAGGTGAGGATCATCCAGCTGATGACAAAGTAGAAGAGGAAGATGGGGTACACGACGAGCGCCTTGCGGTTGGGGGGCTGGCTGTCCGCCAGGAACGCCGTGGATGCTGCGGAGACACAAACACGTGGAGCAGGAGCAGCAGAACACTCAGAAACCCCACTGCATGGCAGCCAGCTGCAGTGGGGATCTGCACTGCAATGGTGTTGAAAAAGAAACCGCTACTCAAACCAACGGGTTGTAATCACCAAGTGCAACTTCTTTATCATAGAGAATGACAAATCATAGAATCATGGAATCACAGCATGGTTTGGCTTGGAAGAGATATCCAGTTCCACCCCTGCCACAGGCAGGGACACCTTCCACTAGCCCAGGTTGCTCCAAGCCCTGACCAGCCTGGCTACAAATGCTGATTAACACTGTAAAATGAGAGCCAGCCTTACAGATAAAGAACAGGAGAAGTAGTGCAAATCAATCTCTATAAAATCAGCATTTTCCAATAGTATTTATAACATAATCATAGAATAAACGACCAAACAGTCTCACAGAGTTTAATAGTAAATCATCATCCTGCTGCCCAAGGCAATTTGCATATGACCACGGAAATCACCAGGAGCAGAAGCAGAGGCTGAACCTCTGCCAGCTCAAGGACTGGAAGAACTATTCCTACAGCCCTTCAGCAGCACAGGGACACCTCAGACTAGAGCACCCCTTGGTTTTGCCCAAGAGAACGAACACGGATCGAGCTCCCCAAGCACCGAGCCACGCAGGGCACACGTGAGGGACTCACCCAAGGTGGACCAGCCGAACATGGCCCCCACCACGATGAGGCGGATGATGAAGCTGACGGTGCCCGCGCCCGCCAGCAGCACCAGCCTGCACACTAGCATGGCCACGGTCAGCGGCAGCACGCAGTACCCCAGCACACACAGGCTCTGGAAGAAGGAGCTGCACAGGGAGACAGCAACAGGGAAACAGCAGTCAGACCAGGCAGGGCAGAACTCCGTACACGGGAGTGCGTGAACTGACACGGAACAAACCCACACTCACATGGTCCCTCCCAGAAGCTTCGAGTTGAGCGTGATGACAACGGCCCCAAACCAGATGATGACAAAGACCTCGGCAAACTGGGGCCCTCCATCATCCTTGCTGTCTGCAGAGCCACCCTGCAGCATCCTGGAGCAGGGAACAGACAGACAGAGGCATTGGCATTGACGGAGTTTTCCTAGACTGGAGCAGGTGCCAGAGCAGGAGCCCCAACCATCATCCCCAGTTATGCTGCAGGCCCATAGCTTTTCATCCATTTTTTATTTTCATTATATCCTCAGTTTTGCACAGGGAAGGAAAATAGTTGTGGCTCAACTGAGGTGATTTCAGTCCATTTGTTTCCCTGTTTTGAGGGCTGTGAAAGCATTCAGAAGGGAATCAAGCCATAGAGAACAAGCTGAGATGGAAATTAAAGTACCAAAGTTTTGGTACCTCTTGAAGCAGCTGAGTAGTGTGTGATTGAACAAACCAGCCTCAGAGAAAGCTTGGAATAACTGTGGAATGCAGACACCACAGCTGAATCAGGACAACCCAGGACACCTTCAGTAAAACCGTTCCTAGGACAGGGGACCAGGAAGAGTTCATCTTTAAATCCAAATTTAAGGGCAGGAGGTGCCAATGGGCTTGAAATGTCACAAACACATTTTATCAGAGAACCCAACTAAGCAGTGCTTGCACAAGACAGAGAGGGATCAGATGAAGTTGGTCTTAACGCATTAAATATCAATTTTTAATGTCTCATTTCCCTCATGCACTGGGCTACAAAACCCCAAATTCCCCCAGAATACTCACAGCGCCAGGGAGACACACAGCACCAATGGGCCCCACAGATCCCCTGCAGGGAGAGGGAAAACACATCACAAAAGGCACAGAACCATCTCAGTTCCACTTTCCTGGGAGGAACAGAGCCCCTTGCCCAACTCCCAAGGTGCCATTTTCCATATCTCACTGCTTTACAATTTTCTTATTCAGCATCTTACACCATGATCTATAATAAAATTCATTCAAGACCCACCAGTTGCTAAAGCTGCCAGTTCCACCCATCCTGGCCCAGGCCGCCCTGTCACAGAGCCCTGGTGACCCCCCAGCTGTCATCTCTGCTGTTCAGAACAAGATGTTCAACACTCCTGAATCCCTATCCCACTAGATTTTGCTGTCCCCTGAAGACAAAGCACCCTCTGGAGATCAGGAAGGCCCCAGCACGTACAGTCCCTGAGGAGCGCACTGCTCTTCCTGGGATACATCACATGGACAAACTTCTTCCCAACGGCCTTCAGGTCCCTCATCTGAAACAAACACAAAACACTGCAATTTATCCCCTCACAAAAATTACAGCTTCCAGCTAAAGCAAAGACACAGAAGTAAAGGAACATCGATGGCAAATCAGGAGAGGATCCAACCCAAGAAGTTCTGTAGCATACTCTGCAACAAACAATTACTACTTTTCCTACATTCCTTAACAACCACAGCATCACATCCTTTTCTTTAACAACCACAATATTGTATCCTTTAATAACACCAGGATATAACCAACAATTTGTTTGCTCCTCTAGGAAAACAAAATAAATGAAAAATACCTTCAGTCCGCAGAGTTTCTCACAAGCTGCCACTGAGGCCTCTGCCCTCACAATGATTTCAGGATCACAGAGAAACTTTGGGCCGCAATTCAGATACTTTTTGACCCACAGGAATTTGCTTTACATGACGAGTTCTAAAACAATCCCTGCTGAAGTACAGGTTGAGCAGTGCTGTGCAAAACAACAGGTTTTACACAACAGCTGCCAAAGACACGGGAAAACCTGAGTTTTACCCCAGCCAGGGGCTCAGACTCACAATTGTGTCCTTGACTGGCTCGTCCAGTGTGGAATAATCCTCATCAGGAGAGTGAGATCCCACAGGGACTGTGATCTCCCCTTCCACTGGGATATCCTGGGATATCGACACATCTGCCAGACCTGGGAACTGAACGGATATAAACCTTTAGGAAGAAACACAAACATGCTTGTGTGTCCTTCAGATGGGTTGGGGATGGACACAGCTGCTCACAATTTAGGGATACAACGAATAAAAGGTTCTGCAGCAGGGCCAGGCTGATGTGAGCAGCTCATGGCCTGAACAACTGATCAGGGTGTGTGAGCCTGTCCCCTGACACCCCCAGAACCTGCCCTCTGTGCCCTGTTCCGGCAGCAGTAACTGAAAGAAGTAAAACGCTGTGTTTTAAGGGAGGTGATGCCTGAGGGCTGCACAGCCGCACCATCCCCCAAGTACTGGCCTTGAACAGCCCTGGAGAGCTGCACGGACACCCCTGGCCCGGGCACACACACGGACCAGGCTTAGCCGGCCTGCTTCCCTCCCCGCCAGCGGGCGAGGAAAGCTCTCGGGTGCCCGGAGGTGAAGGCAAACAGGACACAGCCCGACTGGTTCGACGGCAAACGCTGGGGCAGGCGGGGCAGGGAGGGCAAGGCGGGAGGCCGGCGGCTCCCCGTCCCTGCTCTTGACCCTGTCCCCTTCCCTGTCTTCTTTTCCTGTCCCGTTCCTCGCCCCTGTCCTCGGCCCCTTTCCCCGTCCCCGCCCTTTGGATGAGCCGCCGCCCGCCCAGGCCTCCAGACCCCGCTCCGCCTTTGCCCGGCACCTGACCGACTGCCTGGCCCTGCTCAGGGAGAGAGGGAGGGCCGAACGCCCCCGGCCCGCCCGGGGCCCTGCCTCCCCGGTTCCCCTCCTGACCCCCCCCAGTTTCCCCCCAGTTTCCCCCCGGCCGCACTCACCAGGGTTCCCCCAGCCCCGCTCCCCTCCGCCGCCGCCATCTTGGCCGCCCCGGCGACGTGGAGGCCACTTGACGTCATCTCCATGCGCCGTCGCGTCACGCGCCGCCGCCGGGGCGTCCATGGCAACGCGTGCGGGCGGCACCACCCCCGCCCCGCCGGCAGGGGGCGCACTCGGACTGGCCCGCGGGGCGGCGGCAGCGACCGGCCCGGATTGTACGGACCGGACGGGACCGGAGCGCGCGTCCCGCATCGTACGGACCGGAGCGGCCGGAGCGGCCGGGCCGGGCGGCGGCCGCGGGCGGCACATCCCGGACTACACCTCCCGGCGGCAGCGGCGCGGCCGGAAGCGCGGCGGGCTGGCGGGGGTCCCTCGGCCGAGGCGCGGTCCGGCCCCGCGGCAGCGACAGAGGGCGGGGAGCGGCGGGCGGGGCGGGGCGGGCCCGCGGGATGCCGGCGGCGCGGGGCGCCCGGGGCGGCGGCGGCGGCGGCTGCGGCAGCGCTCGGTAGGCGCAGCGCGGCGGAGCCGGGCCGAGCCGCGGCCATGGGGCACCCGCCCCTGGAGTTCAGCGACTGCTACCTGGACAGCCCCGATTTCCGCGAGCGCCTCAAGTGCTACGAGCAGGAGCTGGAGCGAACCAACAAGTTCATCAAGGAGGTGATCAAGGACGGCAACGCGCTCATCGCCGCCATCCGCGGTGAGCGGGCCGGGGCGGGGGTCCGGGCAGGGCTCGGCCGGTCACTGGGGTGTGTCCCGTTCCCTGGGCATCGCCTGCAGCCCCGCGCTGGAGCCGCTTTGGCCCCGTGCCCTGCATCGCCCCGGGGAGGGCTGGCGTTCCCCGGGCAGCGGCCACCGCCCCCGGCAGCCCCGGCGTGTCCCTGTCCCTGCGCTGCCATCCCCGGGGCCACCCGCAGCTGTCCCCACGCAGGGACAGGCCGATCCCCCATCCCGCTGGATTGACACCGGCGGCGGGACCGGCCGAGCCTTCCGAGGCATCTGCTGGTTTGGGGGCCGTGATCCCTCTTCGGGGAAGGTGCTCCGTTATTTTGCATCTCCCAAGCGCGGGGGGAGCGTGGCGGGTTCATCGTTGGGCGTCTCGTCACCCTGAGGGACTACTGTGAGCATGAGAGGGGCCCTCCAGAGCCCTGCTCTAAGTTCTCCTTTTGTTGTCGTTGTTCTGTCATTCTTTAAATCACGGTGAGAATTCTTCCCAATGAAATGTCGATTTCAATGTTGACTTTGCGGGAGTTGCCTGTTCAGAAGTGCTGACAGATCACCAGAGCACCTGGGCCAGGTTGTGTCACCTGAAACCACCAAGTCCCACGTGTTTGACACTGACCTTCTGACGGCTTAGATTTGTTTTCCCACAGCTGCAGATACACCTTCATACACACCTTCCCTGTGTCATCATCTCCCATACCATCCTGGACTCGATGATCTTAAAGATCTTTTCCAATCCAAATGATTCCATGATTCCCTGCTGTTATCAATGCAGTAGAATCCAGGCCAGCAGAGCGTCCATGGGGGCAGTGGAGGGACACAGACAATCCACATCGTTTTCCTGCCAGCTGGTTGGTTTCAGTTGGTGTTAATAGGTTTAGCTGCTCCCCTTTTGTTCAGAATAATTCAGAGCTTCCTTGTTATCAAGGCCGTGTCTGGAATAGCCCATGTTTGCCCATCTGGAAGCAGCAGAGACAAAAGCTGGTGTGACTGAAACTGCCGACGTCACAGGGCTGTGAGACCTAACGTGGGTACAAAAACCCAAGTCTCTGTGCAGTCCAGGGCAAATAAAACATCAACAAAATGGAAATCAGAGGGATTTAAACACGCCTGCTTGTTAATGGAAATGCTTTTCTTCATCACTTTGTTCAAAACCATTTCCCTTTTCAGTGTTTGTAGTGCACAGGGATGTGAGGGATTTCGCTGGGTCAGCAGACCCGGCTCAGGGAGACTGGCCAGGGAGGAAGGGCAGAAGCAGAAGAAAGCAGAGCACACCCAGACAGCACCAAGAACCCCCAGGGCTGAGGATTTCTTGCCTGAAATGCTGTGGGGTGTTTTTGTAGCTGATCCAGCAGGCTGCCAGGGAGGTGCTGGGGCCAATCCTGCCTGGGCTTCCACAGCTCCTTGTGTTTAGTTAACAGATAACTTAAAAAAATAGATATATCTCTGAATCCTATGCTTATGGAGCTGTGGGTGGGAATCTGGGGTACTCACTGGCCATGGCCTCACCACAACCAGGTGGCAGCTGGCAGATCCCAGTGTCCACTTACACAGCCATGGCTGACAAACCCTCTGTGCCCCTTGACAGGGCAGGATGGAGCTGCCCTCAGCCGCTGGGATGCAAAGGTGGTGGTGGTCCCATCAGGAGAGTGAGATCCAATGAGGATAGAGAAGGAAGTACCTGAAGGGGCCTACAAGAAAGGTGGAGAGGGACTTTGGACAAGGAGTGGAGTGACAGGACCATGGCTTCAAACTGAAAGAGAGCAGAGTTAGATGGGATAATGGGGAGAAATTCTTCCCTGTGAGGGTGGTGAGGCCCTAGCACAGGTTGCCCAGAGAAGCTGTAGCTGCCCCATCCCTGGAAGTGTCCAAGGCCAGGTTACCTGAATGAGGGGGGCACTTTGGGGGGCTTTAAACTCCTGTGGCCTTTCATGGATTAAGAGAAACTGGTTCCATTCCCTCCACCCAACTGATGTGTCACCAGCTGGAACAAACAAAATCCCAGGAGTGAAGCTCTTCTGGGGGCCTGCAGCCCACCATATCCTGGTGAGGGTCATCCTGCAGTCACAGCCCCACCAGTGCTGCCTTTGAGTGTGGTATTTTCTCCTGCTGACTGACACCCCCCAACAGATGAGTAGTCACAACTATGTGGGACACCATAAGGGGACAAAGTAAAAGGTATTGCCCAGTGGGGAATTAAACTGACTAAAGCAGAGAATAATATTGTTCATTTTTAACAGTCTTGGATGTGAAAGTCAGTAATAGAAAATAATACTTTGAGTCAGAAATGGGAATTATTTTTGATGTAAAGTTGGCTGTATCCCTTGGTTTTTGTGCCAGGAGTGCAGAGAGTCACTGGCAGTGCCAAGTGACAGTGCTGGTCCCACATGTTATGCTGGCAGTGCTGAGACCACCGTGGCCTGTCCCTGGTCAGGGAGGGAGAGGGACTGGGAGGTATCTGTCCTTTCATATTGGTGCCCATTCCCTTGGGCTGGCCAGGATCAGGGCCTGATGTGGGCACTGGGGATTTGGCTCTAACAGCAGCTTGTCCATGCCCAGAGCTCGCCATGGCCAGCACTGGTGTGACAGAGGAGCCTTGCTCAGGGCACACGCTTTGAGGCCACTGGGGTGTCACAAGTTGTGACTCCATGGCTGTAAGAATGGCTGCTTTACAGCAGTTTCTTTCTGTGCTTCAGTGTGGGTTTCTTTAATCTCTCCTGCTCACTGTGCTCTGCTGTGCGTGTGATAATGCAAACCCACCTATTTCCCCTGGTCTTTGATCTTCTCTCCCAATTACATATCAAATGGTGTTGGAGAAATGTCACATTGAGGCTTTTCTCATTAGTACCTGTGAGTGCTATGATGGTGAAAATTGTCCTTTGAAGCTCGAAGAGCTGTGAGTTCTCATGCAAATATTGTGTATGTGGTTTTGCACTTGAGTTCTGTCCAGCATGGAGCTCTGCAGAGTGCCTGGGATTGTGCTGGCAGTTCCCAGCCTCCCCTAGTGCTGTGAGCACTTCATTCTGAAGAGTAATGGGATAAAGGAATGTGTAGGGACTGTGTGGGCTTTTCCCCAAGAATGGGGTTCCCTGGGCACCCTGGGAAGGTCCCACCATCATCATCATCCCTGCAGGTCCTGCAGCGCTGTGTGTGGGAACTGGCCTGTCCCCTCAGGGAATGCTGTGTCCCTCAGCGTGGCAGACCTGTTCTGGGCAGGTTTCTGTGCTTGTCGTTGGAGGTAGTGCCTGAGGGTTTAATGCTGTGGAGTGTGGGAAGCAGCATGGCCTCGGAACAGGTTATTTTAATGGGATTGAAGCCACCCAGAGTGGCCTGTCTGCCCAGTTCCCCAGAAACCCATATCCTGGTTCATGGGAAGGCTGTGGGGAGAATGGCTGGAATCTGTTCCTGCAGTATGTCACAGCCAGGTCCTGGGTACTGTGTCCAGACAACCCTAAAGCTCCTCTGGAAAAGGGGGAAGAAGGAGGAGTCTGTCCCACACCAGGAGAGGCTGCAGCTCTCCAGGCATGCATCAGCTTTGCTGGGAGGCACAGCTGGGCATTGAGGCACTGCAGTGACAACGTCCTCTCCCACAAAGACAGCTTAGCCATGAGACATTAAGGAGCAGGGGGGAAATGACTTGCTAGAAAATACATCACTCTCCTCCAGCAATAATGTGATCTCTTGTTCTTGTCAGTTCCTTTCTGGTCTTCCCCGTCCTCGCTGAGGATTTCAGCCACTAAAGGCACCAGTTAGTGCTGGTAGCTTGTAAAATTGTCTCCTGAATTCCCAGCTCTAATGGTCTCAAAAGATGTCACACCCATAGCCAGACCCCAGCTCTCCCTGGGAGCATCTGTGCCCTGCAGGCACCCTCAGCACAGGTGGGCAGAAGGGATCTCTGCCTCCAACAGCTGCTGATGAAGCAGCTCCTGCTCCTGGGCTGCAGGCTCTGAGCACAGGACTAGGGCCCCAGTTAGTGCAAATCTAAACCAGACATGCTTTAACCAGAGACTAAAACACAATAGCAGAAAAAAGAACAAAAACTCAAGCCAACTCACCCCCCACTGCCAGTATCCTCAGTGCAGTCAGGCAAGACGAGGGGCGGGCACAGGATCTACCAGATCCAGCTGCAAGGCAGATCCCACCCTGTGTTCCGGGGCTCGGGGATGTGTTTGCTGGGTTTTGCTCCCCCTGGAGTAGCTCTCTAGCCGGGCAAGTTGTCGCTGTTGGGCTTGCTTTGCCAGTGGCTGAGGCGCTGGGGTCGGCACAGGGCAGTTTGGCCATGCCGTGATGGCCCCGGGCCCAGCTCTATGTCCCTCGCTCCCTCCCTGCTGCGGTCCTGAGCTCCCCAGCCTCCTCCCTGGGACCCACTGGCTTCTGCTGGTTACAGCTGCTCCATCCATGCCCGGGTGTGCCCAGGCCTTGAGTTTTTTTAGGATGGCCAGGGCAGGAATATGAGCAGGGGTGGCTGGCAACAGCACCAAGCCAGCCCTGTCCCTGCCAGCTTGGGGGCTGGTGAGTGGGCTTTGGACCAGCCTTGGTCCAGCTTAAACAAACCAATGTGTAAGATTTTGTGATGGCTTTTTGCAGCCCAGATATGCACCCTGAGGACTCACGTGTGTACAGTGGCACAAGGGGCCGGGACAAGAGGTGAAGTCGTTTTCATGTGTTTAAGGATATTTTTTCTTGTGCTGCACATGAGGCATGCAGGGAGCTTTTCATCCATCTTCTGCTGCCTTTTCTGGCTCCTTCCCTGGGAGGATGTGGGTGTTATCCATGTTTTGTGTGTCTCACAGCCCACGGCTCACAGCAGCGCTGCTGCTGACCTAAGAGTTTCCTCTTGAGTCACTGTATGAAGACTCAGCTTTTCTGGCTTTTTTCTTGAGATATTGTTGGAGTATTTCATGTCCTAATACTGTTGGTGTCACACCGGCAACTACAGATGTGGCATCCCATGCTTGCCCCCAGGCTTTTCACCGGTGGCTTCTGTCCTGCTGTGCGCCAGCCTGGCTCTGTGGAGTGACAGCAGTGTCCCAGCTCCATTCTGCTGCAGCGCACGGCCGGACACCTGTGGCACGTCCTGGCCACACTGCATCCTCCTGCCCACACAGCGAGGCTCTGGCACTGATCCCTGGCTGCCCAGCCATGGTTCTGGGCTGCAGGGAGGGGCTGCAGTGCCAGGATGAGCCATTCTCCAGGGACAGAGGGGTAAGCAGTGCTGTGGGGGCTGCAGTGTCTGGAGCACTGCCCTGCGGCACTGCTTGGCAGGAACACAGAGGTTTTGAGAACTGTGAGTTCACAAAAAAACTCTGGTGAACAATCAGCACCATTTACATGTACTGAGCACCAAAATGCTGCAGCTTTGGAACTGCTGGAGAAGTTCAGCAGGCAGCAGTTATTTTTCCTTACTCAGCATTAAACAAATTTTCCAAACACATAAAGCTCCTGTCTGAGGTTCTGACACGTGTGAATGAGAAAGCTTTTGGAACCTTGTTTCTGTTCTGGTAATGGTGGATTGCCCACAGCAGCCCGTGTTGTGTCTCATAGCCTCTTCAGCGCTGCTGGCCGAGCTGCTACGCTGGGAGCGGTGATCCCAGGCCATGCTGGCTGTTTTCTCCTGGGCACATTCAAACACGGCCTCTCTGCCCAGTGTCCTTTCTTGTCACCGAATTCTCCATGCAGGTGAACATGCGGTCACAAGTTGTTCAAGTGATGATAAGAGCAGCAGAATAGCCTGAGATAAAGTCTATAAATATAAGTACAGCCCAGAAGTCAGTTGCTCTCTCTGTCTGATCTCTCTCATTTTTATCCTGTTCCCCCAGCCAAGTCTGATTTTGAAGAGCCTGGAGATGTTTAAAACAAGAGTAGATTTATTAATGTTACTAAACCTTGTAGCTGTGAAAATGGAGAACAAGGGACACAACCTGTTCCTGCGCCATCACAGGATTAACTGGGGACCTGCAGAGCACTGGGGACCCTTTGAGGTGGAAGCACAGAGCCAGACCCCCAAGTCCTTGCAGAGGTGCCCAGAGTGGGGGTAGCTCTTGGCAAAGCCCCCTTCTGCAGGTCAGGCTGTCCCAGTGCCAGTCAGGTTGATGGTGCCCCAGAGTCTCCCGGGAGGTGCCAGCTGGTGCAGGACAGGCCATGTCCACGCTGGCATTGTCTCCCAGCCTGGATCAGGAGGGATGCACGTTCCTTCCCGCGCTGAACCACTTCGGATCGCTGGTAAGGCGCTGGCCATCCCTCCCTGGTGTGCTGCGTGACTCAGCTGGCCTCCGGCCCGGCCCCGCTGCGCCCTTATCGAAGGAAACTCTGAAATCATCCGTGCTTGGAGCGAGCGTGGCTCCCTCGCCCGTCAGAACCTGCCCTGCCTGGGAACGGGGGCTGCAGGGAGATGTGTGTGAGGGCTCTGCAGATCATAAGATGTCTCTGTGGGGATTGCTTGTGCTCTGCCCCGGATAAGAGTCCGTTGTTTTCATGTTTGTTTTCCCTGTGTCCGTCCTGCCTGTACAGCGGGGAGCCGTGGATCTTGGAGCACACCCTCTCCTGCCGCTCACGCCAGAGCACCGTGCCAAGAGCCTGCTCGGCTGCTTTCAGAGCCGGGGGCTCTGGGTGGCCTGGAGCCCTGCAGGGATTTCTGCAGCTCTGCCCTCCCTCTCCTGATGCCCCTGGGAAAGTGGCTGCTGCCCCTCCATGATAGCTCACTCGTCCCAAGGGAGGAGAAAATCCATTTGTTTTCCGTGGCTCAGCTTCGTGTATTTTTATTTTTCAAAGAGTCTGTCCTTTATTCCCCAGCCCTAGGACTTGTCCCTAGGCTGACATTCTGAAGGTGGTAACTGGCTTCTGTGGAATAGAACAGTGATGTAAAGAGATGTATAAATAGGTGCAGAAGCCAGAGCCACCTGCCAGCCTCACCCTGCTTCCAGCTGGCTGCCTGCTTGGCTTCCAGCCCCAAAGTGTCCCCCAGCTGCTACAGCCACAGCTCAGCTGGCTCTGCCATCCCCGGGGCTCACCTGGTAGCACCATCCCCGCGACTCACCTTGGCCATCGCTGCTGCAGGGGCAGGCGTCCAGCAGCCTTTGTGTTGGGGGTTCTCAGAAAAGCTGCTGAGTGTTGCCGCCCTTGGAGCCTCCCATGTGGGGTTTGGGAGCCACTGACTGCCCAGCACACAAATGCCAGCACCACTCCACCAGCAGCGCCGGTGCCCACAGAGCCGGGCACTGTCCCCCAGCTGTGGCTCTCCCTCCTACACCCGGGTGCAGTACACTGCAGGGCAGTGCTGAGCAATTCCCCGGTGTGCTGACAGTTGGATTGGGACACCAGGTGGTCTGAAATTCCTGCAGGTGTGGCAGCACCAGCCCCACGGTTGGGCTTGGTCCGTGGCGAACCAAAGGACTACCACGGCATTTCCTCCTTGGTGACTCTTCTCTGCCTCTGTGACCCCGGGAGCATTTGCTCAAAAAACAATTGCATTATTTCTTACTGTGCCTTTCACCACTTTTGCCGATTTCTAAGGCTGCTTATCTTTTCTTAACTTCCATTTCAGTTTACCACGTGTTCTGGGCTGGCTGCCCTGTATCTCTTTCCAGTTTTGCTGAAGCAAATCCTCCAGCTTTACAGGGCTGCAAGGTTGATTTGAAAGGCCAGCAAAATGCCAAAAGGGAAAAATCTGTTCTCTGAGAAGTTCAGACTTCCAAAGTGCAGTTTTACCCATGGCTCATCCTGAGGAGCACTGAGGGAAGTGCTGATGCCAGCTGGAATTTCACTGCTTTGGGGAGAGCGGGGGTGCCCTGGGTGTGCTGGGCCAGCCAGGAGGCTGTGCTGCAGCATCCTGTGCTTCCCTCATGTTTCAGATGCAAAAATCATTACAAAAATTCATCCAACACACTGTCCTTTATAAAAATATTAAACATACAGCCCAAAGTGCCACTCTCTAGGAAACCAGTACAAGTCAGTGCGTGTCACTGGGAGAATGGTGTGTTCATGTGTTAGCTTTGAAATGTGGCTCTGCCGCATGATTCTCTTCCTGATCAATGGATCTGTCACTGTGGAGGTCTTGGGAAGATGTTGGATAACTTAATGCAAGGGAGGATTACAGTGCGTCCTTCTCCCAGAAGCTGCATCCCACATCACTCGCTCCCAGTTTTCTCTAAAACAGACCAATATATCCCAAAACTTCGTTGTCCTTCTAGTTTTGCTTGGTTGCTTTGTGTTTTGGTTGGGGTTTTGGGCTGATACGTTGCCAAACTTCCAAGCTGTTGGTGAGGAGACCCCTGATCTCCTTCTGCTCCAGGCATCCAGGAAAGCCCCTCTGTGTGTTTAATTGCCTTGAGTTTCAGTGCAACCTCATAACCCTTGCCAGCTCCTCTGGAGCATGGCAGGTTCGCAGAGCCAGTTTCCAACAGGCAATGAGGGAGATAAGGCAGGCGTAAGAATTATATGATGAGCGTGAACCACTGCTGTATGGGTACTTGGGTTTTTAATTTAACAGTAAATAAGAAAACAAGCCCGTCAAGCAAGTTTGGGCACCTCTCACAAGGCTGGCTGGGCAAGGAGAAGAATTCATCAGAATAAAAGATTGAAGTTGAGGACAGGAAACAGAAACTGTGGAGGGTGGAGGGAGAGTGGGAGGGGGATGTGTGAGTGGTGGCGATGGTCCCAGAGGGCAGGTAATCAGCTTGCAGATCAAAAGGTCCCTGGTTAGGGAGAGGTACTGAAAAATGTCTTTTTACTGGTAGCACAGCCCTGCTCTTCTGCCTGGAGCCTGGGCCGGACTGGCTGTGAAAGGGAAGCAGCAGCTTATGAACAATTCAGTCAATGAAGGGCTGATTAGGAGAGGTAAATGTGTGACAGAGTGTGAGACATCCAGTAAATTCCTTTGCAAGAGATTTGTAAAGCACAGCTAAATATAGCAAGTTATTTTTAGCGGTTCATGCTAGCCACTTACTCCTGGCAAGTGGAAAACCCGTGTCAGTGTGGGAAAAATGGCCTTTGTCCAATGTGTCAGGATTTCTGAGTCCCCGCAGAGCCTTCAGGGGCACTTGCGCACGGCTTGCCCTGGGTCAGTGCCAGGCGCTGCCTGTCCTGGGCTGCTCCGTAATTCCCTAGTGATGAGCATCTCTCCTCTGTGCAGCACCAAGAGGGCTGGATTCCTTGTGGGATCCTGTGTGGATTTGGGACTACCTAGAAGGCTGACCGGAAGGTTATTTTTTTATCCTCATTGGAGAAAATGAACATGTTTCTGTGTTTGAGCAGCTGTAGAGTATTTGGGAGTGTTCCATGAATCGGGGCTTGTTACTCCTGATCCTGATGGCATATCTGGGCTCAGTGTGGGGAGCTCATGGCTTTCCAGGCTGAGGTATTTTGGTGGGACAGGGACTGGGGACTTCATGCAGTTAGTACACACAGTGTAAATCCAACAGCTCAGAGCAGAGTCTGGCCTCTTGGCCACATACTTTGGGTGTTGGCTCTTAAAGTTCTGCTGCAAGGACAGAGAATCCCTGGGAAGCAATGGGTCAGGTACCATGTCCAGAATCTCATCCCTAGGGTGGTGATGGGGATCAACTCCATCTCTTTAGTGATGCAACTCCCCGGGGAATGCTTTGGTGGGAGTTGGTAACAATGGGCACATTATTTTCCCCTCAGGAATCACAGCCCTCTCTCTGCATGCTGGGTAAAGTGGCCTTTCTCATGTTGTACGTATGCTGTGCACAGCTCTCCACCAGGGAGGAGAAAATCATCTGTAGGGACCACTGGTAGGAAATGCAAGTGTGTCCTCAGCTGCTGTGTGTCAGGGTCTTGCAACATTTCCCTGACAAAAATGGACTTCCAGGGTTCAGATCCTAACCCGAAAATTTCCATGTCTTAAAATACTCTTTTTAAGGGCAGAGTAAACTTGTATTGTCTTTTCCTTGCTTATTTGAAAAGAAAGTGTGTGGCTGGCTTTGATAGTTCTGTTTTCAAGCTGGAGAAGAAGAAAGCAAAATGCAAACATGGAGCTCCTGCTTACTTTTGCTCTGGTTATTTGCACTGCCATGGTCAGTTCTGGGTTAGGTTTTCCTTATTGATTCCTTATGGGTTTTCTTCATGGGTTGCTGAATCTGTGACTGAGCTGCTCTGGCACTGCAATCTGTGGGTTGGGCAGATGCAGAAGCTCTGGAATTGCTTTTTCCCCCATCAAAATCTCTGCTGTCTGTTTTTCCCTGAGCTGCCCATGTGTAAGTGTAGTCAGGGAGATCAGTTAAAGTCACTTCTCACCTTCCGGTGTGGGCCAGGACATCCTGTCCCTTCCCAGGAAAAGGACAGGGATGCTGCAGCCCCATCACTGTTCAGCTATTCATGGTTTTAGTTGGATCAGATTAAATTCAGGACTGCCTTTGCACTGGGAGTGTCACTGACCAATGATTGCAATGATGATGAGGTGGGGGGGGGTGGTATTATTTTTTTTTTCCCTTCTTTTTTTTCAGTGTGATGCCCAGGGAGCAGTGTGTGATGAGGATTAGTCAAAGGGTTGCTGAACCCACTGCTTGCTCGGCCCCTGAGCTTCTGGAGAAGCAGCAATTCCCACCTGGCTGTTTTCTAGGAAGAAGCAGAGCGGTGCTGTGTATACCAGCTGCTGCACAGCCAACGGGTGTCACATAAACAAGGGCTGGTTGGGTGTGGATAATAGGGGTGAGAGTGCTGACAGCCTGGCCTGGCTGATGTGATGTGTACCCTCCACACCTGCTCTCCTGCACAGTTGGAGATGTCCTGTTGGTTTTCAAAGTGTTTATTTCCAAAAATCAGGCTGCTCATTGCACCTGTGTCACACCCGATGTCCCACTGTGTCCCTGTGGTGTTAAATGAGGCAGCCCAGGCACGGCCCTCCTGTCCTGGTGCAGAGATCCTGCTGGTCCCCGTAGCAGTCACTGCTTGGTTGTCACGGCCACTTCTATTTCTATGTGCTCAGGGGCATGGTTTCCTCTCTTGGGAACAGAGGACCATTGCAATCACACAGATTGTGACCTCTGGGTTGCAATTAGTAAAGCTAATTAAGGATGTGCACCTGTGACACCTCAAGCATTGCAGACTCTCGAGCGGCACCTCTGTGCCCCATTCTCTGGCCATGTCTTCTCACCCTGTTCCCCCATGGCTCTGTCCTGTGGTGATGGTTTCCTTCTGGTTTAAATTATAAAGGAGGAAAAAGCAGCAGCACAGCCTGGTTTGGGGCTCTGCTTGTGTTTGTGTTTTGTCAGAGGCCTGTGGCTTTTGCAGCGGTAGCAGCACATTTTTGTTTGTGGTTTTTGGTTACCTGTGTTGAAGTGAGAATCCTTCTAGGTCCTTACTGGGCAGGCTGTGAGGCATATCCTTCCAGAGCTGCTGGCTCTGGAGGTGTGTTTATCCACACATAAATACAGCCCCGAGTTCTCTGTGTGCCTCCTGAGGCCAGCACAGCTGGCACTGCTGCTCCCCCCTCCTGCCCCGCAGCCCAGCTGGGGCCACTCTGTGCAGGGATGGAACTTCATTTTTACTAGAAGAGTAAATTATTGTGACCACAAATGGTGAAACTTGGCATTGCTTCCTGATGCTGGAAGGGAGAAGGGTCCTTGAGGACTCCTGATCGAATTCATGTTGGTGTGTTTCCATGGAAACAGGCTGAGCGGGCAGGGTCCTTGGGGCAGTGCTGAGCCTTGGCATGCTGTTCGTGGGGATATTCCAGCTTGAAGCATGGCATTATTCCTTGATCCTTGGGTCCTGGTGCTGGGGGTGCAGGACAGGCCCTGCAGCCGCCTCTCCCTCCTGCCAGGCTCTGGGGGCGCAGAAGCAGGAGACTTTGGCAACCTAGTGTTTGTATTGGGAGGGAAAACATTTCCGACTGTTAAAACATGGACTTACCTCTCCCAGTGTGGGATGGAGCCCCGTTTTCCCGCACAGCATATCTCATCCTGCTAGCCCCTTCCTGTGGTCAAGCCTCTTTCCTGTAGCCATGGCTTATCCCTTTCTCCCCAGCCCCCCTGTCCTGCCCCATCCCTGGTGTCATCACAGTGCCATTCAGGTGCCACTGAGGGAAAGGGCAATGTCTCACCAAGTGTTTTTGAGCACTGATACCAACTCTCTGCCTCAGGCCCTGGTGCTGGGCCCTGCAGGGACACAGCCCCTGAGCGGGGGGGGGGCATCCTCTGTTGCCACAGGGCCAGTGATCAGTCAGCCCCATACTATGTCCCAGTCACACCTCAGAGCTGTCTCACAGTGCCAGTGGTCATTCAGCCCCGTGCTGTGTCCCAGTCACACCCGAGAGCTGTCCCGCAGTGCCAGGAGTCAGCCCTGTGCTGTGTCCCAGTCACACCCCAGAGTTGTGGCAGCGCAGCAGCAGCAGCAATGCTGTCCTGTGCATGCACACAGGAGCTCTGTCAGGAGCCGGTGTTCAGCCAAGGCTCTGTACGTGTGGGAGCCGAGTTGTGTTGGTCTGGAGGAACCTGGTTTCCATTAAGAGCTCCTCCAGAGCCTGCCAGGCACACATGGTGCAGGCTCACGCTCGCTCTCCCTCTCTCCCTCCTTCTCCCTTGGGCTGGCAGGGACATGGGGCACACGGAGAGCCTCTGTCTGTGCCAGATGCCACTCGTGGAACCTGCATGTGCTGTCATGCTCCCGGCTCACAAGGACACTGGAGCCATGGTGCCTTGTCACCTGCCCCCAGCCAGCACCCATGGAGGGGACAGATGGACAGAGAGAGATGGACACTGGCTGGGGGTGCTGCAGCTTTCAGAGGGGCTCAAGGACAGACACTGGGCCAGGAGAGGTGTTCAGAGGGAGGGATTGAACATCACCTGTGACCAGTGGCAGGGGAGGGGCTGGATGGGGCCACAGCAGTGTCAGGGATAGTGATGGGGGTTTGCAGGGAGAGGAACAAAGATTCCCCTGAGCGAGGGCTGAATGAGCCTCCGGCCTGGCCTGAGCAAGCACTGGGGGACTGAGGGGGAATTATTTGCTGAGGTTTTCCATCAAGTGAATGACATCGTTCTGTGTAAGAGTTCACCCATTTACGTGCTCCAGCCTCTGGCAGCTGGGGCTAAATAGCAACATTCAGGCCTGAATCTGCCCATTCAGGAGCAAAGGTTTGACCCATCGGAGGGAGCTGCTGCTCAACAAGGCCTTTGAGGGAGAAGCAGGGACTGCACTCTGAGCCTGCAATAGGGACCTGGCTGTCCCCCTGTCCATGCCTGCTTGGGGACCTTGGGGAGGGTCAGGAGCTCCTGACCTGGGGACAGGGGAAGCAGGGCAGTCTGGGGACCTGCTGGTATCCCACACAGGCCACTTGATTTCTTTTCCCCAGCATCCATTTCAGTGTTGTCCAGTTTCCTCTCCCCTTCATAGCAGCATTTCTGAACATCCCATGATTGCCACCACAGTAGTAAGTTTTATTTTCAAACTAAAGAAAACCCATCCATGTACACCAAGTTCCTATACACAACAATCATGGTGCTGGTTTGGCAAAGCAGTGGTGGGAGCTGGTTGCACGTTAATGTCTGTGCTATCTTCCCCACTTGCAATTTCCTGAATTTCTGAAAGTGTCATCTCTGTGCCCCACCACAAAGGAGTCCAGCCTGGGACTGTGCCTATAGCTGGAGTCCCAAATTAAGGAAAATAGCAATATAAATTGGAGTATAACATTATTCCTTTGCTTTTCTTTTTGTTGCCTGTCCCTCTTCCTTGAGGTCAGGCAAATGCAGCCTCCTTCTGTTTGTAGCTCAGGAATTTGTTGTAGCTTTGTGCAAGATGATGTGGTCGATGCAGTGAGTGTCACTGGTGCTGTCCCCGCTGGCCCTGGGTCAGGCTCTGCTGTGGTGTCACTTCCCCGTCCCAGGGCTCCTCTGCCAGCGCCAGCAGACGCCATCCAGCTGCCTCCTGCAGCCACCCAGGGTGCAAGGACACAAAGCATCCTTTGGGCCACAAACTTCTCTGGAAGGTCCAAAAATAATCTGGTCTGAGCCACAGCCAACATTAGGCAGTGTCTTGTGGAGGGCTGTGACCCTTTGACTCAGGAGTCCTCTGCACTCCCTCGGAGGAGAGAATCCTGAAGGCAAAAGGACTCAGAGATAAACCTCTCTAGGTGGTGACAAAATGAACCACCGCCAGCATGCCTTGTTTCTGTATGGTAATACCTTGTATCCAGTTGGTAAATTGGTTTCTACCCCACCCCCTGCCTTTCCCATAAAAACAGCCCTGGGTCTGCCCTGAGTTAGGGAGCCGATGTCCCTGGCCTCCCCTTCACAGGGACTGCTGGGCAATAAAAGCTACCTCTGTGGAACTGCCATACACGGCTCCTGTCTCTCTGTCCCTGAGTTTGCCTCGGGTGATTTCACAAGTGCTGAATCACAAGAGCTGGAATCACTTGTAGCTGAGAAATCGCTGCACTTGCTGAGATCACCCTCTGTCCAGGGAGGCTGCCTTTGCCCCTAGAAGAGTTGTTCTCTGCAGGATGCTCTCTCTAGGAAGGTCGTGGCTTACTGGTTCTTGACCAGCATCAGACCCTTTGTGACAGTGTCTTTGCTTCCAGCCCAGACTGTTCCTCACCAGCGGGAGCAGCGGGTCCCAGGGCCATCTGTGGGTGCCCAGGCAAGCCCAGCTGAGCCCCCTGACTGAGCTCCATGGTCTGTGGCACTGTCCTTTCCTCAGGGCCTTTCTGTGTCCATGACCCCAAAAGGGACAGTTATTTTTAGTCCTGCCTTTTCCCTCACATTTGTTTTCTGACTCTACAGATTTTTGTCCCGTATTATGAAACAATTCCTGTGAACAGCAGCCAGCCTGTCTGAGAGTCCCTGTGCTCTGAGGAGCTGTGCCGGGGCACACAGAGCCCTGGAGTATCTCCTGTGTGTTTTCCTGCAGGGAAGTGTGTCAGTGTCCCTTCCTGTATGTGGCTGGACACAAGGCCATTGATCAGTTGTTGTACTGTGTGGTGCATCCATTAGTGCTGCAGAAGCTTTTTCAGAGAGAAAAAACCCAAGCCAACGTTCTCTGCAGCCTCTGAGGGTCATTAATGCTGCAGCATTTTCTGCAGGGCTGAAATTCCCAATGCCTATGGATGTTCATAACTTCCTATGGTCTTGCTCCATTCAGGATAAATTCCTAAGACTTGCAGCCTCTGTAGAACAATTGCACAAACCCACAGCTGACTGCTCTGTCCTTTTCCAGGGTACTCCTCGGCAGTGCAGAAGTTCTCCCAGACTCTGCAGTCCTTCCAGTTTGACTTCATTGGTGACACGCTAACAGATGATGAGATCAATATTGGTGAGTTCTCTGCTTTTTGAAGCCGACTTCCAGTAACTGGAACAGTCTCCCTCTCTAGGAATTAGCCTTCCTGATGGTTTTTAAGCAGCCTCAGGAGCTGGGTTCCAGGCAGCTCTTCCACAGATTATTTTATGAAGTTGAACAGTCACGGGTTGAGTTTCACATTCCCAATTCAGCGGATAATTTGCAGAGGTTTTCCATGGCTCAGGGCCTGCTCCATGCTGCCAGGTGCTGGGGAGGAGGCGGTGTGGTGACTTCCCAGCCAGCCCCTCTTCCCAGTGCTGCAGTGGAGCCCAGCGGGTGCTGTCCCCAAAGCTGCCTTGACTGCGTTGGAAAGGCCTCACAGGAACAAACTGCCCCACGCTGCCCTGCAAAGGCACCAGGCTGCAAACTGCTGGGAAAAAGGGTTGCTGGATATGTCTCAAATGGAAAACAATGGCCCTCTGTGCCCTGGCAGCCTTGCAGGGCTGCTCCCTGCACATCTGCTTGGGGATTAGTGATCCTGGAGCTGAGTTACATCCCTGCCCTCCCCCAGTGCAGCTCTGGGAGTCCCTCAGCATCCACTGCCCGGGGGCTGAACCAAAGGGCCTGAATGCCCCAAACCCCATGCGTTTCACATGAATCTGCTCTTGGCTTAGCGAGGTGGGTAGACTGCAGGGTGACAGGAGGCTACAGGAGGGACAACGGGATCCTCAGTTCCTGAGGTTCTGACCCTGCCCCGTGAGACAAAACACTTTGGCCACCTGCCTGGGCTGAGGGGCTGGGGCTGCCCATTGGCTCATGGGGTATTCTCCAGGCACGAGCACAGGGCATTTGTGCAGTGGGGCACAGGGTCTTTGCCAGGCTGCTCCCAGGGGCTGCACAGAGGGGAAAAGAACAAAGAAAACCAGCTTTTGTCAGTAAGCAGTTGAAGAGTGTCAGTAGTGTGACATTGCTGATGTCAGGTCTCTCGGCCACCATCAGAAGGGGAAGGAAGTAGAGCCTGTTCCTTGGGCTGTTGTATTTAAAGCCATGTGAAGTAGACTGCAGCCCTCCAAGGCTTGTTTCCTTTATGGAAAGTCTCTAGGTGAAACCTGCTGGAAATGACTCAGCCTCCAAATCTAATAGCAGTAGAGGTGCTGAGCTTCCAAACACATCTGGGTCAGGGAGGGGAGAACTCTGCCATGTAAATGCCCCTCTGAGGAGCTGGGGGATCTGAGGCAAACAGCCATGCAAGGAAAGGAGTGTCCCTTCTGTTGGCTGGAAGGGACAAAGCTCCGATGACCGAGCAAGGCTGCTGGGAATGGCAGAGGTTGAATAAAGGGGTTGTGGGATGAGGGAGAGCAAGAAGAGATCACAGCAGATGTAAAACCTCCATGGTGAAAGGAGCGTGTTTCCCTTCAGTTTTGCTGGGGAGTATTTGTTTTGCTTTTTCAAGAAGAGGTCCCCGGCTTCCCTGTGAAGAAGCCTGGGCTGTGTTCCTCCTCCCACCCAAGCCCTGCCGTGCCTGCAGGGGTTGAGGCTTCCTTATTCCTGACACAGCAGTAGGGCATTGGCGTCTCTGTAGCAGTTTCCATCTCCTGAAAGGGTGCCAGGGATCTGCGTGGGAGTGCAGAGCTCATTTGATGTGCAGGATATGGGAACGAAGCAGAACACTTACAGGCGCTTCTTATGCACTGCAAGAGAACGTGTTTGGGTTGTAAATAGAGCTAAAGTCACGCTGCTCTCTCGTCGTGTGGGCAGAGAGCAGCCAGGCACCCAAGCGGGTGGCAGCGGGGACACTGCAGGTGGCAGTCAGGGCACTGGGTTGATGTTTGTCATGAACAGCACTTTCCCCTGGGGACATGAAAGGTCATGGATGCACCCGTGTTACCCCACAGCTGCGGCCCCTCCTGTGCTCCCTCCTGCAGCCCCTCCACTCCTCATGGGACCCAGATCTGCAGCTCCTGCAGAGACGAAGGGGGCAGTGAAAGGGGATGGCATGTTCCTCCCTCCCAGGCACAGGAACCTGGAATCCTCTGGCTGTAAGGACCTTCCTGGAATGCTTCTGGCTGCCCAGCAGAGTCACTCTGGCATTTCCAGGTGTCAGTTCCCAGGTGTGGCTGGGTAGCTGGTGGCTGCTGGTGGCTCCCCTGCTCCATGCTGCCCTGCAAGGGCTGGCAAGTGCTGACCCAGGCCGGTAGCACAGACCCACCCCACTGCTTCCAGGCACTGCTGGGCTGGCAGCAGGGTCTGAGCCCCATGTGTGTGGTGCAGGGTCAAACACAGTGGGCTGCTCCATGACTGGAGCCATGAAACATTTACCTGGGCTCTTCCTGTAGAGCAAAAGGAAAAACCAGCTAGGGAACATTCTAGGCACTGACATATTCCCTGTAAGTTTGGGGCTGGATTCCCTTTCTCCCGTGATAATTCTTTTCCTGGCTCAGGCCCCTGTTGTCCATGCACTCCAGGTTTCCCATCCTTCTGGGGAGCCAGAGTGACAGTCGTGTGGCCCTGGGTGTGAGAACCATGAGCTGTCGGGCCATTGCATTGCTGGGCACTGGAGCCCTCGCTGGAGGAGAGCTTAGAAGTTCCTGACTCATCATCAGGAAGGTCTGTGCCACTGCCAGCTGAGGGCCCGTGTCACGAGGCTGCAGTTGTTCCCTTTTGTGTGTCTCAGCAGCTGCAGAAGGAATCCTCATGCTGGATTTTAGTAGGACAGGTACGTCTCCCAAGGTGCTGCTGTGGATGAGGGAAGAGGGCCCTCAGCTTGTACACAGAGCACAGTAGCACCCTTTCCCTGACCTGTGGGACAAGCTAATCCTGTGCCTGCCTTGCTGTACACCTGCTGTGCCCCCTCGTGTGCTGCCCTGCCCAGCCCAGCATGCTGCAGGGAGGGAGGGTCTGAACTGCAGAGCTCTGGGGTCTGACAGAGCCACTCTGGGCTGTTCCCACCCGGGAAAGAGGGAGCCTGGGACTCACCTGACCTGTCCCACGCTGTGCTGAGCAGGCCGGAACTGTGGGAACCTTTCCCAGATGACTCCCAGATAGTTCCCAGGTACACTGGGGTGATCAGGTTGTTCCCCCAGGCATCCAGCACACAGCCATGCTACCTGCGTGGGCAGGTATTTGCCCAGCCTTGCCTTGCAGCCCAGAGAGATGGGAGCTTGTCTTGGCACTGTCAATGCTCTGTTGCTGAGAGGTTTCCTCCCCTGTGACAAATTCAGCCCCTTCCCAAGTTCTCCTTCAATGGGCAGGGAAAGGGGCTGCATGTTCCCCCTTGGTGTGGTGTGAGTCAGCTCAAGACACCTAGTCTTTTTTTTCCCCAGGCTAAATTATTTTCTTTTCAGTTTGTTAAAGGGCTTTCATGCTACTGTATTGTAGTTGGACTCCAACTACAACTGCTGATCAGCGAGATCTTTTCGTTTCACTTCTAACATTTTGGGGAGTGGTGTCAGTGTCTGTGACCATGTCTGCACCTGCTGCCTTTCCTCCTGTACATGGACTTTGTGCTTCCTGGTGTTGAATGTGATATTTGTCATTCCAGGCCGTTTTTATTTGACACTTGTCCTGGTGCTGGCAAGCACCTGCAGCCCTTCCTGGGGCAGAGGTGCTGGGCCTATCCTGATGCTGCTGGCAGCTGTCCAGGCAGGCCAGGCAACCCTTTCCTGCCCAGCGCTCCCACTGGGGCAGGGCCTGTCCTGCTGCAGGCCCTGGGGATGGCAGCTGCCCCTTCCCCCTGCTTGCCTTTCCCTCCATTTGCCCCTTCTCTGCCACCTGCATTGCCATTTCTATAGCACAATTACTGATAAAAGCTACTTAACATCTTCTTACCTTCCCAGGGCCTTCTCTCCCTCATTGCCTGGGTAGGAGACTCTCCTCTCCCTTACATAGATAAGTACCCCTCAAGGCCAGCCTGCACATGGCATTGCCTCATGCAGTTTCTGCCAAAAGGGGCCACCTCTTCTCAGATTTTTTGCCAGCCTTTAGACGGCCATGCTGGGGGTGCAGCCACATTGGGGTGTCCTGACGTGTGTCCCACACCCCGGTGCCACATCCCAGCTCCACTGACCAGCCTATTCTTTTCTTACAGCTGAATCCTTCAAGGAGTTCGCGGAGCTGCTGCACGAAGTGGAGCTGGAGAGGTCCATGATGGTGAGATGGGAACTGGGCTCTGTCATTCTTGACATGGCTAAATGCCAAATCACAGCCACAGCACCATGTGACTCAGTCTGAGGCTGCTCATCAGAGGGCAGCTGGGAGCACCGGGAATGTGCTTTGTATTCATCTGGTCCGTGGTCCCATGGCCATGGGCCCTGAGCACGGGGCAGGCACAGCAATAGGTATGGAGGGCTGTGGCTCTCCAAGCCAGTACAGGCAGGCACAGAGCCCCAGGCCCTGCAGCTGGAGGGGCTGCAGTGTGTGCGGGCTGCTCACCAGCCACTTCTGTGGTGAAACCAAGAGTTAAAGAGTAAGAAGTGTTTTCACTCCGTTTTTGCTCAGTGCAGGAAGGCAGGTGTCCCTGAGCCCATCTGTGCTGGCCCAGCTCCTGCCGGACAGTGCACTGCCATCGGCTTCCTACTGCCATGTGCCCTCAGACTCTCCAGGGCTCCTCCAGAGCCAGTGCTGGCTTCCCTCCCTGCATTTCACTCCTAATTCCAGGAAAAACATGAAGTTAGGTTAGGCTCGGTGGAGAGCTTACAGCATGCCAGGAATGTGCTGCTTGGCTCTGTGTTCCCCTGCCCCGTGCAGCAGCAGGAGCTCCTGCCAGGCTGGGCCAGAGGGTCCATGGGCAGGCAAGGAACAGCAGGAAACCAGGAAAGCACTGAGATACTTCTTTATTATTAATTACATCCCAGGTACAGTGGCTTCTTTGGCAGTGGGGGGAGCAGTGGAAGGTATTGTTTCAGGGATTGTGGGCACTGTCCAATTTTCAAAGTTGGGGTTTTTTGCCCTCTTCTTGTAGGACCGATTCTCTTTTACAGCAGCTCCCTCAGGAGGTTTCACACTCACCATGTTCATCAGCTTTGAATTCCCTGAGCAGCTATGGCTGTATGGTGTCCTGTCCCCTTCTCTGCCCCCCTCCCTTCTCTGGAGCTTGAGACAGCCTGTCACAGAAATGGGGATGGGAGGAGACAGCAGGTTGGTCCCAGTGCCAGGATGGAGCTGGAGCCAGTGATACAAACTGGGATGAGCTTTCATATGGATTCATGGTAAAGGTGTGCAGAGCACCATGCAGGAAAGCATCTCTCAGACATGAGTGGAAAAGACACAGGCGGGCTTTCCCTTTTCCCTAGCTGTTCCTGTGACAGATAATGTTCCAGGTGAATCTCAAGACAAGGGAAGTCCATCCTTTATTTGAGAGCAGCCTTGTTAGATCGGGGTGAGGGACACTCCCTATCATCCACAGGACACCCCCGAAGCCTCCTGGGCCATTTTTGGGGTTTGCTGTGTGTTATCAATGGGGAAGAGCAGGTACAAATAGGTTAAGTGACTTCACCTACAGACAGAGAAGTTTCCAGTCAAAAACATTAAAATCTCAAAATTCTTGGCGTCTAGCCCTGTTTTAGGAGAAAATTGATCAGCATCCCGTAACTAAAATGCTTTCTCTTTTCACTGTAGGTGCAGAACGCAAGTGATTTGCTGATAAAACCTTTGGAAAACTTTCGGAAGGAGCAGATAGGGTTCACCAAGGTAAGGCATGTTTGTTTGTTTCCAGTGTAAACATCTTTGTTTTCTGTTACTGTGTTTGAATTCAGATTTTTCTCCAGTTGTTGTTAACAAGCAGTTGCTCTACTGCATTCTGACTTCAGGCGCTCAGAAACTCCCTGTCCAATGCTGGCTTTCAGCTGCTGGCATGAGGGTTCGTGCTGTGACTTTTAGTCTGATTTTTCAATCATAAGTGGCTCCAAAATCTTTTCCTGAATTCTTTGGGTTCTCTCCTGGCCTGATTCCAGCACCGCCTCCATCCTGAGCAAGGAGTGCTTGTTTCAGCCAGGAGATCCTCCTTGCTGCTTTCTCTCCTCTCCCCTTTGTTCAGTCAGTGCTGTTGAGAATAAAATACTTTCTGCAGAGAAGTGTGTGGTAGAGTGGGAGGGAAGAAGGGAAGGAGAGGAAAAGGGAAGGAGGGAAAGCAGCAGAGGCCGGCAGGCAGAACCTGATTATAGTTGTAGGGCTTTTGTTATGAAATATTTACATAAAGCGTCTAATGAGTCTTTCAGATGGACCAAACTTTTAAAGAAACAAGCTATAAAAAGAAAATTCTGCACATGTGGAGCACAAAAGATCATTTTTCCCTTGTCTGCTATCAAGAAGCCCAGGTTCCACGTTCCTCAGCGGCAGCTTAAAATGGGGCTGGCTCTGACCCAGCTCCAAAATGGAGATGTTTTGGAGAACACTTGGGGCTTGGATTCAGCCCAGCCCATCTGGAGGCTTTGACGTTTAATAAATACAGGGTTTGAGAAGAGATACTCAATGGCCTTCCTGCCCTTTGCCATGCCTTGAGGACTGGTGTGTGGAAGCCTCTGAAAAGCTACAGCCATGAGCATGGCAGAGGTGCTGCCCACGGCCCCTGCTCTCATGTCCCTCAGGCTGTTTTCTTCCCAGAGAGCCCTTAAGGTGTGTAAGGGCCACTTTGCCCACAGTCCAGAGTGTGCTGTGCCCCGAGAGCCGAGCTACCTCCATGCACAGGCTGTGTGCCCATGTCCTGCTCTGCAGTGACCATGCCCAGCAGGCAGGCACAGGTCTCAGCAGGGCTGGTGCCATAGCCCCAGCACTGACATGGATTCACCTGGCAGCCTGCAGCCCTCCCTCGGTCCCTGTGGACGGGCAGGGTGCTCCAGGTGGAAGCATAGCGTGGTGACAGTGGCAGGACACTGCTCAGAGAAGCGGGAGAAGTGGCAGAGGGCAGGGAGTTGTTGCAGGTGGCTCAGCCATTGTGGTTTGGTTTTGGGTTTTGTTTCTTCCGGAGGAATGTGAGCTGCAGAGGTGCCGGGGCACTGTGGTGGGAAGAGGGTTGTGCTGTGGCTCAGCACAAGTGCCCCATGCAGGAGCTCACAGGGCAGCACCTTGCAAGGATCCAGGTGTGCCCGGACTGACAGGTATGCACAGGGAGGTACCACTGTCCCCAGTGCCACTCCAAAGCCTGGAGAGGATGCAAGTTTGGGAGCGAGCTCCAGCTGCTCCAGCCCCTTGTCCTCCACTCTGATGCTTCCCTGACAGGAGCCTGTGCCACACCGCTGGTGGGCAGCACCCTTGGGCATCACGTTGGGCACAGAGCCTTCATGCACCTGCCAGCCTGCAAAGCATCCCCAGGTCATCCCCACTCGGCAGCAGAAGGTGTGAAGTACAAATTGAGGCTCTTCACACTGGGGCTCTGTCAGCGTGGGTTCCTCCCAGGGGCAGAGGCTGAGGCTGGTCTGTGGAACAGGCTGGAGACATGACACAGGGAATTTGTGTCCTCTGCTTAGTTTCCGTATTTTGGCAGCGTCGCCTTCTGTGAGATGTTTTCTGTTCCCTTTGCGAGCTGCTGGAGCCAAATAGGAAGAGCCCTTGAATCAGGGCTTTGTGATGCCTCTGGCTGGAGCGCAGCCAGTCTGACCAACACATCTGAGTCTGCATTCACCCGTTTTCCCGGGACGAATGGAGTCTCCTTGGGAGGGTGTGCTCCCACACAGGGCAGCCCCAGGCTGTCACTGGGACCCCCTCCAGCCACTCCCTCCTGCCACAGCCCCGTGGGGGTCACTGTTTTTCCTGTGACTTGCTGTCAGTGTGAGTGACTTGCTGTGCTGTGCTGTGCCACATCACAGATAAAAGGGAGGATCTGGGACCCCCTGAGCTGACCCACTTCCCAGCTCTGGCACTCATGGCAGGGGGTGAGTGTGGAAAGGAGCTGGCGCATATGGAGGCCCCATCCCTCCCTCTCCATAGCCCTGAGGCTCAGCTCCACATTGTGGGGCTGCGACACTATGGGAAGAGCCTGGCCACACTTACTGAGTCAAAGAGGATTTGAATAGGAAAAGTTGAACTCCAGTTTCACTTGGAAGGAGACAGATTTTTTTTAAAAAACACAAAGCAAACAAAAAAAGTCAGAGGGAAAAACTTGTTTGGATGTACTGTAAGGGCAGGAGGAGTGCTGAATAGCTGCAGTGTTTGTCAAAAGTTCTTTCATAGGAAATAACATATTCCTAAAATGACTTAGTTAATTCTGTTATTAATTTAGTTAATGATAATTTTAAAAGAAAGGGGGGATAGTAACTTCTACGTGCTTTTATCTCTGTGGGAGCAGGGCCTAAGGAGCATTTGAGAGAAACCAGTGGGTGAGGGAAAAACACCAGGGTGAACTGAGTGTGCTTTGATGGAATTGCTCTTTCTACACCCCTTGACTTTTTAGAAATCTGTTTTTGAATTAACTGCTGCTGCCTCATAAAAATGAGCTGTGATGATCCTCCGTCCACTGATCTTGCATCCAAACCCCTCCGGTGTGCATGGAGGTAGGGGCTGCCAGCAAGCAAAGTGTGTTTCATTCATTTTGGAGAGAAGTGGCCCGTGAGCTGGGCTTCTCGCTTGCCACTCACTCCACCTCTCCTAAGATGGGAATTTCAGATAATTCTAATTAGCAACTAATGGTTAAGGGCGAGTTTTGGCAAGTCTGTTTGCCCCTTTCCCCTTGGTCAGCTGGACCTGAAGCTGCTGAGGGGCTCCGGTGTCACCTCAGTGCCAGTGGCAGTTGGGGTTTGGGCAGGACCCGGCACACGTAGACCAGCCAGAGGTGCTGCTGGATCACCTGCCACAGCAGGCAGCCAGTGCTGTCCCACGAGGTCCTGCTCATTCCTGGGTACAGCAATGTCTATCACAGCTCCCACTGTACAGTTTTTGCAGAGCACCCTCGTGCCTGCACTTGGTGGAATCTGCTTGGTTGCTCTCAGTGAGCAATAAACAGAAGATGGGTGGCACTTGAACTTGGCAAACCTTAATGGGAACGTGGGGCTGCCCTTTGCTGAATATTCATGAGGAACTAAT
Source organism: Monarcha castaneiventris obscurior (assembly GCA_026261815.1). Lineage (NCBI taxonomy): Eukaryota > Metazoa > Chordata > Aves > Passeriformes > Monarchidae > Monarcha > Monarcha castaneiventris. Next base: position 6,466,804 of record JAMPIT010000550.1, read on the forward strand.
TTGTGCTTATGTTTCCAGATTGTGCTTCAGTCTGGGTGATTTTTTTTTTTTTTGGTGTTGTTTTTTTGTCTTGGCTTGCTCTGTTCAGCAGCCAGCTCAGAAGGATTTGTAGGTCATCCTTCTGCTATACAGTTATATGCTGATTAGCCAGAGTGGGAATGATTGGCAAGCTCCCTCTTAGTGGCCCAAAATTCCATGCTGCACTGTGGTCTTGTTGCACATGGGTCCATCTTGGACATCATTGCCAGCCAGTCCCTTCAATCCCCAGGGAGAGCTCAGTGCTCCGTGTCCCCAGTGCAGCTGTGTGCCCCTGCCTGTCCTGGGTGCTGGCAGAGGAGGAGGCACTCCCCAAAGGAGTTGCTGTCTGGCTTCCCAGCTCCTACTGCAGAAGGAGCTCCATTGTTCTCCTAGGCTTTTCCTTTCTCTTCACTAGTCTTTCTCTGAGCAGAGGTGACCCCTCTGCCCCAGGACCCACCGTATCTTCCCACAGGGAGCTGCCCACGAGCTGGTGGCAAAGCTGCTGCCTGGTGATTTGTGGTCTCCCTATAGCTGCAGGCTGTGGCCATCTGTGTGGGCACCATGGCCACACACAGCTCATGGCCTCCTCCATGGCTTTTTGTTTTTGTGGCCATCTGCACGGACACCACAGCCTCCCACAGCAATGTCACCTCTCCTGGGGACAAGCCAGGAGGCACGTGCTCCCAGGCTGCTGCGTCCAGAGGCACATTTCCCCTGCCCATCCCATCCCTGCGCCCTGCCCATGGGCTCTGCTGTGTCCGGCCGTGGTAGCACCCACCAGGCTCCGGTGGGCAGCTGTTCCCTTGCCCCGTGCTTTCCCACAGCTCCTGGTGCAGGTGAGCAGCCTCTCAGCCAGAGAGCAGGAGAGGTTGGTCCCATCTCTGGCCTGGAGTGTGGCTGCTTTTCCTGCTGGCCTCTCCATAGGGTGGGGACAGCTGAGTAACCATATGTGTGCTGCTTGCTGGCAGCAAGAGGCAAGAGAGGACACCTGGAGTAGGCTTCAGCCCCTTTCCTGCTGCGCCTTCAGCTGCTCATCCACAGCTGTCCTGAGGAACAGGGATGGCACCAGCCCTGTGCTGCCACCACCACCTCTGCATGCCACCTTGGCGGAGACAGCGGAGCTCTAGGTTGGTTTTGGAGCTAGCTTTCCACGGCTGCACTTGCTTTTCCATCTCGGGAACTGCTTCTGGCACAGCCATCTCCTCTGAGACGTGAGGAGGTGGCCGCAGGAGCACTGTGCCTGCAGCCCCACAGCTCTGCTTCCCTGCCCTTCTGTGGCCTTGGAGTTTGGGAGCTCCTCATTAACGAAATGGAAACAAGACGAGTTCCTGGCTACATTAGATGGGGCTTTAGTGACACAGCCCAGGAGTGTGACCTTATAGACACAGGAACTGCTGCTCCGCAAACGCTTTCGTTGCGCTGGGTTTGGGTTTGCTGATCAGGGTGTTAGTCACGAGGGTGGTGGTTTGTTTTGACAGTCCTTCCTGGCCTCAGCCCCGCAGTTGCTGCGCTGCTTAAATTAGGATTCACCCTTGGAGGACTCTCTGCTCCTCGGGATTTGATGCAGATCTCTCTGTTCTGATGCGTGAGGTTGCTAACACAGAGTCACAGTACCTGATATTGCAGGGGGTGGTTCCAGAGGATGCACTTCCCTTCAGGTGTCCTGTAATTCCAGGGTCTGCAGGGCAGGACGTGTAATTGCTGAGGTGAAAAGGTTTCCTGGGCTAAGCCTGCCCTGCTCCAGACAGTTACACATAAGTAGGGGTAGTCGAGTTGGTGCCATTTCCCCATGGTAATTGTACTTTCACAACAGCCATGTCAGGACTCTAGTGGGGAGAGAATCCTTTTCCCAGCAAGGCAGCTGGCAGGAAGGCTTGTTACTGTTATCGGGAGCCAACTGTGCTGAGCCCAGGTAGGGGTTTTGGGAGCCCCCAGGCATCCTGCTACAGGACATCCTGACAGACAGACGGAATGGTCCTTGCAAGTGGGAATGGGGAAGCAAAACTTCATGGCAGGGAAAGCTGCAGCCACTACTGAATTCATGAGGAAAACTCCTAATACCCAGCAGTCCAGCAGAGTCCACCTGCTCTGGCTTGTGTATGCTGGTGTATGCTTGTTTATCCATGAATTTCTGAGTGGGGGCATGAGAACAGGATTTCAGGGCTTTCAGCAGATAGGTGTTGAAAGATACCAGAAATTTCCAAGGGAGCTGGAACTTCCTAACTGCTTTCCACTTTCTTGAGCTTTCAAAAGCCAGACAGAGGATCTGGGCATCCCATACATACCTGCACTATGTACACCAACTCTCAACTGCTCAGACCTGGCACTGATGCTGCTGCCAGGCTGGAATTTCCTGATTTTAGTAATTTAGTTGCCTCCCAGGAATCCCTGATATCTCAGTTACCATCTGAAGTGGGTATTTTTTCAACCTGGCCCCTACTCTGGCTGTTTTGTGATCGCCAGTGTCACAGTCAGTGCAAGGCAGGAGCCAACAGCCTGGTGCTCAGTTCTGCTGCTCTCTGCCTGCTCTTGGGGGTTTCTTCTCGAGTGTCTCTGTTTGCTGCTCTTGTTCATTTGTGCTCTCTTTGCACCACTGTTGACGGGGAGATGAGGATTTCCTGCCCACCTGTAGACCTTCTAGGCTTCTGCTTTCCTGCTGGTACTCTTCAGAAACAAATTATAAACTCTTTAGAACAGAAAGTTGCCAAACTCTAATGAACCTTTTCTTGACCTCGGTGTGTCTCTGACATTGCAGTGTTTGCCCAGTTGTTTCTGGGCTGTGTGAACAGCACATCAGCAGACGGTGAATAGGTTTTTGATGTATGAGTACGTCTCCAGTTTACTGGATATTGAAGAGATTGAGAGAGAGAACAGCACCTCATCAGTGGGGCTTTTGCCATGATGTTGGCATGAAAAAATATTTCTTATGCCACAGAGTATTGCTAGACTAGGTCTTGAGGTGTAACTACATCCAAGATAGGCAAGGGGCTGTGAAAGCAGAGCAATTGAGAGGTGGCTTTCTGTTCTCTGGCTGGGTTGATCAAAATTTGTCCATGGGAATGCAGTATTGCACAAAGGATCTTAGTGTTGATGCATGTTCTTATCTGGAAAATGCCAGTAACTGATTCTGCTTCAACCTCTTGCATCTACAGGAAAGAAAGAAAAAGTTTGAGAAGGATGGTGAGAAATTTTACTCTATGCTGGATCGCCACTTGCATTTGTCTTCCAAAAAGAAGGAATCTCAGTTACAGGAGGTGTGTATGGAATTTTCCGCAGAGTTGGGTCCAGAAACAGCAGCACCAGCTGCTCTACGTCTTAAAAAAGTGTATGTTATCCCTTCCAGTAACTCGTTGAAATTGATAATCAATTAAATATACTCAAAGCCTGGATTCTCTGTGTGAGACCAGGGAAATCAAGCTCATAGTTCTCCTGTGTCTGTTGGATGCTGGTAGTGGCTTTATGCATTGTCATTGCTTGATGGTGTAGGGCAGTGACCAGTGGCACTGGCACAGCTGGGGGCTGGCCACCCTTTCACCTGGGGAAGTACTCTGGCAGCAAAATAACCAGTTACTATTCCTTTGGCTGGCCTGGCATCCTGCCTTGTGGCTGGTGCTTTTGGGTGGCTGTGGGGGCAGGCAGAGGAGGGGGGTTCCTGCCAGCTGGTGCTGCTGCAGGCATGTTGCAGCAAGGAAGGAAACCCAGCTGTTCCAGCCCACACCAGAGCAGCTGGATCTGCTCAGATCTGTCCGACCAGTTGTCAGATCAACCTCCGAGCATCTCTGCAAGGCAGACTGTGTGTGAGCTCTGGGAGCATCGTGTTTTCCTGCCACTGCTGCAGCTCCAGAATTGCTGGTTCCGGGACACAGATGGAGTCAGGCAACAGGGTGGTGACGGTGGCCTTGTCCTCTTAGGGTTGTGTGTGGAGGAGAGGCTTGTGCTAAAATGACAAATGAGCTTTGGGAAAGCCTTGTCCTTGCAGAGTGAGAAGAGGTTTTGGATCCTTGAACAAAGGGAGCCAGAAATGGGCAGACTTAGGAGAATATCCAGTGTTCCAGTTCGAAGCCGGGCTGGATACCTGGCAGGCTGTTTTTAGTGAGGACAGAACTGTCTGTGGGCTGACGGACAAAAACAAGTCAAATATTTTCAAACTACATGTGCTGTATTTTCTTTTTCCACCTTTCCTTCTTTCTTCTAGGCTGACCTTCAGGTGGACAAAGAAAGACACAATTTCTTTGAGTCCTCCCTCGAGTACGTGTACCAGATCCAGGAAGTACAAGAAAGCAAGAAATTCAGTATTGTGGAGCCGGTAGGAGCTTCCTTTTCTCTCAGTCTCATTGGTTGATGCTCAGATGTGCTGGCAATGGCAGGAAGGGATGAGTTGCCAGGTTGGATTAGATGCTGTGGGGCAGGAGTTAACCTTGCACCCTTGGCTTGCTGCAGCTTGACAGCCTTAGTGGTGCTTGCTGGAGCACTGTGAAGCCCCAGCCCTGTTTCTTCCGGCTGGCTGTCGATCCTGAGGAACAGGTTGGACACTGTACATAGCTATAGGTCTTGTTATGGATTATCCTGGCCCCCTTGGGTTTGGTAAGTGCTGTCTGTCTGCAGAGGCACAGAGGTGTTACCTGCTCCACTCACCTGTCCCAGCCTGGCCTGCAGGGGTCCCAGACTGTGGCTGAGTGCAGGGACGGACCCTGCCCTGGGTGGTTGCTCTGCCCCAGTGCCTGCTGCAGTGGAGCGTGGGATCATGGGATTCTGTGGATCTTGTGGATGAGCACTCTGCAGATCTGCTCTGGGTCTCCCTGCAGGGTCTTTTGTTCTGGGTGCTTTATTTGGGCAATTGTGTGGGTGGTAGCTTGAGCTTTAGGGACACTGTGGTGGATAAGCCATAGCAAGGCTGGCATCATTCCAAAGTTGTGAGGAAAAAATAATTGTAATTTCTGAAACCCCATACTCTGTCCATCTTTCCTTCAGTTATAAACACAGCGTGTCCTGTCCCTCCATTGCAGGTGCTGGCATTTCTCCATAGCCTCTTCACTTACAACAACCTGACAGTGGAGCTGACGCAGGATTTCCTCCCATACAAGCAGCAGCTCCAGCTCAGCCTGCAGAACGTGAGTCCCTGCCCAGCTGAAGGACTTTTCTGTGTGACTTCTGTTCTCATTTGGATTTACACTCCTTTGATGGCAAAGTCTTTCCACCCAGGCAGTCTGGCCATGTTTGCATTGTGGGAGCTGCAGATACAGTTATTTTCTTCTCAGTTCATGTGTGTTTTCCCCTCTCCTGCACAGGACAGTTCAGAGGTCTATGAAAGTGTTTTCTCTGGAAGGGGCTATTGCAGTTGCATCATTTAACCTGATGCATAAACAAGCCTGAGATTTTCTTTCAGTTTCATGAGATGGAAGTTGTACTCCAAGAAGGCCTCTAACCTTGATCTTAATGGTACTGGCTTCCTACAGGCTTGCTATATGCTTTGATAAGCTCCTCTGCTGGCCACGTGTGCTCATGGGGTAGAATGTCTGAGTCTGTTTCCTTTATACCCAGTCTTTCCTGACTGGCCTTCATTTCTGTGGAACAGCAGCCATAAATCTGAGCCAAGCTGGTTTTGCTGCTGGCTCATTAATTGGTCAGTGTAATATTCCATCAAAATGCCTGGATTTTGTACCCCGTGTTGATGTGACTCTTTCATGCCAAGCACTGTAGCATGATCTCCTTTGGGAGGAGAATACACCTGTTACCTGAGCAATGGTGTGAAGGGGAGCTCAGGTGCTGCCTCTGCTCCACCCAGCCTTGAAATGTGCTGAAGTTCCTTAACTAAGGGAGTAAGTGGCCTCCCAGCTATGGCACTCCATCACCATCTCTGCACATGGTGTGACTCTTCGATCATCTCTAAGAGCCCAGTGGTCCTTTTAGCCAGTTTCCATGTGGATTTGGGGAGTGGTTTCCGTGTTTTTTACCTTGGGAACTGATTCATTTCTGCTACAGCACCTCAGATTTATCTAGGAATAAATACCTGCGGCTCACGCTTTGCTCATGTTCAAATATGCTTCTTTGTTCTGTTACCAGACAAGGAATCACTTTTCCAGCACGCGGGAGGAGCTGGAAGATCTGAAGAAGAGGATGAAGGAAGCGCCCCTAACCTGCAAGCTGCCTGGGCAGCCGACCATCGAGGGCTACCTGTACACTCAGGAGAAATGTAATGGCTTTGGGATGCGCCTGGATGCAATAGGGAACGTGCAGGCCTGGGCTGCCCTGACATAACCCAGCTGTGGGCTGTATTCAGCTCCCATGCCCAGGCCAGCCCTGCTGCGCCGGGTGTCACCGCTGCCAGGGCACGGCATGTCCAGGATGTCACCTTCTGCCAGTGCCTGAGGTGCCTGGGGTGTCACCGCCTGCAGTGCCTGGGGAAGCACCGGCAGCCTCAGCTGGCAGCTTTGTCAGCAGTGGCACAGAGCTTTCTCTAAGTGACATGAGCTGTGACAGCACAGGGCCAATTGCCCTGCACTCTGATGAGATGGGATTTATGACTCCAGAGCCTCGAGCTCTGGCAGACTCTGCCTTGGCTGTGTTTTACTGGGATGAATCTGGTGTCCTGCCCAGTCTCCCTCTGGCAGCCTCTGCAGGCAGCTGAGCACAGCCAAGGTGGAACCAGTGTTAAGTTAAGCTGCTGAGGCTGAAACTTGTAATTCTGAGCAGAATCAAATAAAACCAAATACAGCCTTTTCCAAACACTGCAGCTCTCCATGGTCATGTAGCAGGAATGCTCAGGGGACATAAGTCTGTGCAAAACTGTGACCTCTGAGGCTACAGACAGCTCTGTAAGCATTCATTCTTAATCCCATATAGAAATCTATTTATACGTATCTCTTTACGTCTGCTTGTCCTGCTTTTAAAAGAAAGCACACTCAGTAATTTTAGACCCCAAATGTGGCATGTTGCTGCAGGCCAGTAGCTATTTGCTGCCTCCATTTATGCTTCCCTATAAATCAAGTATGAAAAGTTGTTCCTCCTGACAACTGCAACTTAAAAGCAAATTACAGAAAAAATGCCAATTTAGTTATTTCCTATAAAGCAGTTCAGGTAAGAAAACAGAGAAAAGTGACAATAAATCCAGAAATAGGAACTTTAAAGTATTTTAAAGTTGCTTTATTATTAAGTTTTCACCAACAGGAACAAGTAGTGCGGTTTGTGAAACAGGCATTCAGGACATGTAGGATCCTGCCAGTGTAGGTCTTGGCTGGGCTTGGCCAAACCAGCCTGGCTTGTGACCAGAGTCCCACAAATGCCCTTTCACCAGCAGTGAGTTGGGAGGGTGCTGGAGGCGGCTGCTGCCCTGTGTCCTCTCCTTCTCGCCCTCTCTCCTCCTGCTCCTCCTCCCCTCCTGCTTCTTTCTTCATCTCCTCCCCCTTCTCACCTCCTCCTCTCCTTCTCTTCTCCTCCTGGCTCTTGCCCATGGAGACACTTGCAAGGGAGATGTTCCCTGGGGCTGTCAGTGTCCATCCCCAGAGAAGGGAGGACATGTGGGCAACACTAACCATGCCTTGCTGGCTGCATCCAGCTACAGCCCTGCCCCTGATTCCAGCCTCTTGTGTGTTCCACAGGGGCGCTGGGCATCTCCTGGGTGAAGTATTACTGCCAGTATGAAAAAGAGGCAAAAACCCTACGGATGACACCCATAGACCAGAAGCCTGGAGCTAAGCAAGTGAGTTGGACATCTGCAAACATTGACCCAACCACTGGGCCCACCTTCCCACGTATGGCCTCCCTTCCCGTGAGAGCTGACCCTACAGGTGCCACAGAGCAGAGGGGTGGGCTCTGACCCCTCCCTGCCTGCACAGGGCAGTTTGGTGTCACCTGGAAGAGGCATCTCTATGAGGAGAGGTCTCACTCAACTGAGTCCCTGGGAGCCCAGGCCTTGCAGAGTTTGGCAGCAGATGTGGGTTGTGTGATGTGAGCAATGGTGCTGGCCCATGAGTTTGGTCCGGGATGAAAGTTGTGCCTCTCTAGGCCAGCTGATGTTGATCCTTCCCTGTGCACAGGGGCTGGGAGCCACAAGAACTGTGGCAGCCACTGAAGTGCCTGAATGACTCAAGTTACTACAGGAGTCACTGCTTCCAAATGCAGCATTTCCTTGCCTCGGCATGTGCTCACGACATTGGTTTGTGGTTTGATTTCTGCTCTCACCACTGGTTCTGAGGGACTGGCACAGTGCTGGGAGAGGAGAGGGCAACAGTGCAGCTCCAAACTGCACTATGGTGGCAATTTGGGTAACTACTTCTTTCACAAAGTGCTTTGGTTTACCAGAGTCTGGGAGTTCCCTCAGTCCCTCCGCGTGACAGGGGAGGGGTGGGAGGATGGAGCACAGCCAGTGCCTCCGGCTGAGTCCCCCGCCCTCCTCTGCCATGGAGCGGGTCCCCGGGGCCTTCCCAGCCAGGCGTGTGTGCTCCAGTGTGTGAGCTCATGGTCTGGTTTTGGCAGGGCTCTGCACACTACAGCAGGAAAATAAAATAGATATTTTGCAACCCTTTGGCAGAGAGCTGGGCAAAGAAATGTCCAAACTATTGTATGGAGAGATTTGTTGTCATTTATGCCATGAGCATGTCTAGGAAGGCCCATTACTGCAGGTAAGGGCTTGGAAAACTTAGTGCCTTTCCCAAACTCTGGCAGTCTGGTAGCCTGCACCATCAGGTCACAGCTGGTCACAAACCCACAATCAAATTATGAATTTACTCTGCTGCAGAGCACAGGGACATGAACACCCAGGGCCAGAGCTGAGCCTCCCCAGAGCACGTCTGCTCTATCTGGGGTGAGGAAACATACATCCCTTTGCCACACAGAGTTTGTGTAAAGCCATTTGGATCATTGGTGGTGTGGGTAATTGGTACTGATAGCCCTGATAAAAATTAGGACCCAGCTGTGTCAGAGCACGGGTGAGTGTGGTCCTGGCCTCAGAGGCCAGGGAGTGCCTTGCTGGGTTTGTTGGAGCAGTGTTCCAGCACTGCAGAGGCAGAGTGCTGCTGTGTGGGGTAGTGCTGTGAAGTCCAGAACATTCTCTGCCTGAGAGCAAGCCTGGAACTCGGAGCCTCTTATCTCTGCCTGTGATGATGGTGGGAGGACCACCTGTGCTTTTGGTACCAATGCTATCAGAATGTCAGGACACACGCCATGGGCAATGCCATGCTGGGCTGCAGCTGAGGGGCCTGAGGAACCCGAAATCTCCCGTGTTGCTGTCCTCTCACCTTGGCTTTCATGTTCTCTCCTAGGGCACCTTGGACCTGACCCTGAAATCCTGTGTAAGGAGAAAGACTGACTCCATAGACAAAAGGTTTTGTTTTGACATTGAAACTAATGAAAGGTGAGAGGCTTCACATCCCCAAACCCCACGAGCCTGCAGCAAATCCCTTTTTGATGTCTCTTAAAAACAACTTTTCTTCCTTTCCCTGCCTGTCCCTGGGGGAATTCCGCGCAGGTCCGGGACCATCACGCTGCAGGCGCTCTCGGAAGCCAATCGAAGGCTGTGGATGGAGGCCATGGACGGGAAGGAGCCGGTGAGTGTTCCTGGAGCTGTTCCCAGCTGGAATGCGCTGCCGAGCAGTGTCCTCTGCCGGCGGGTGCTGCGCGGAATCAGCGCTGCACGATCGCCATGGGCTCCATGCCATTCCCTCGGCTACCACCGGGGATTTTGGGTTTCCCCCTTAAATCTGGGGATGTTCCCTTGCTGTGCCAGCTCGCCTGAGGACCGGCCTTTCGGAGGCTGGTTCGCTCCTATTCCTGCTCCTCCCTACCTGCCGGAGATGACGTTTTGTCTGTCTGTCCCTGCTCTTAGCTACCTTCTTGAAGGTGTCACTGCCCACCCTGCACCCGTGTTCTCCCACCTTTCTGTGCCTACTGGTGTTTCCTTCCTTCAGTCTGAGCAAAGCTCAGAGCCGTGTGGTTTGCCTACGGAACAGGGAATTTCCCTCACAATAGGTGCCCCACTGAAATGCAGGGAGGCAGCAGAAACTCCTTGATTGTGCAGATAATGGGTTCTTGCCTAATTATAAAATGACATTTCTATGGGACATTGTCTTTTTGGCTGTGATTGCCTCTGGTGATTTATGGGTGTGATTTATGCCTGTGATCTATGGGTGATTTATGAGTGATGTATGAGTGATCTCCAGGTGATTTATGGAATGCTGCATTTTCTTTCAGAACTAAATACCAAATCATGCTGATGATGTTTTTTTTTCTTGCTGCCCCATTCCCTCTCCCTTTTTCAGATTTATCACAGTCCCATCACGAAGCAGGAAGAAAGTGAGTCACTTCTGTAGCTGTTCTTTGGGCTCTCACAGCCTCTCGAGGCCAGGCAGGATTTTCCTTGCAGATACACTCATCCTCAATTCCTGCTGAGTAGCAGTGTCCCTGCTCCATGACAGCAGTGTCACTTCTGTTCTTGTACCACAGTGGCTGGCACTGAGCCCAGATAAGAGCAAGTTGCACAGAACTGCAGCAAGCAAGTTTTTATTTAGCCAGGAATAGTGGGATGTAAGGTTAAATTTGCGCCTCCTTGAGTTCCCTGGATCTCCCACGCACCACCATGTCCCATGTCCCTTCTTGCAGCAGTGGAGTGTACCCTGCAGAGCCCTGGAACCCTCTGGGGCTCTGTTAGCTGGGTGAAACCTGCATTCTGTCTCAGAGCTCACTTCATCAGCACTGTAACTAGCTGGCTCTAATGAGCACGGAGGGAGCATTCCCAGAAGCGTGAGCACAAACCTGCTTTGTGGCCGTGTTCACATCACACGCTGGGAGGAATGTGATTTGGATCTTACTGAATAAATACTCTCTATTTGTAATGGATTAGAGCTGGTAAGAATTCCAGTGGTATCACAGCCCTCAGTATCAAGCACCAGGTGGGTCTGTGCTTATTCCTGGGATAAGAGACGTCTGAGCTTGATGTTGCTGTTGCTCAGAGCAGACAGAACCAGTATAAACAACCTGCTGAAAATGCAGGGATCCCATAGGATTCCCCAGCTCAGTGGAACAAGCCCTGTGCTCAGCTTTCCTCAGCACATCCAGTGTGATTGGTTTTGCTTTTTAATCCTAGTGATGTAGGTAAGCAGAAATGACACAGTCCCGTGATGGGGAAGAGCTTTAACTACAGATTTCACTCTGGAAGTGATTATTCAAGTCTTTGTCAGACACAATCCGAATTATTTACACTATTATTATTATTATTATTATTATTATTATTATTATTATTAAACACCAATTTACACTGTTATTATTAAAGACAGAGAGTGGGTAGGGAGCAGTGCTGCAACTCAAAATAAATTCAAGGAAAAATGGGAGAACATATGGAACTAATAACTCCTTGTCAGGATGTCCAGAATGCCAGTGTTTTCCTGAGGGTGTAGGGGATGCAGTGCAGGTGTGAACACTCTGTTGTGCTGGGGCACTGTGGCTCTGGGTGCTGAGAGGGGCTGGGGCTGGGGGTGTCCCAGGGCTCTCCAGGAGTGCTCAGGCAGCTAACACAGCTTCCTTGTCCAAAACAGTGGAGCTGAACGAGGTTGGCTTCAAGTTTGTTCGGAAGTGCATCAATGCAGTGGAGACCAAAGGTGAGGAGCTCACCCGGCCTGGCCATGCTTCCCATGGCCTTGAGTTACCCTGTAGTTCCTGCAGTACAGTGTTAGTCACTGACACGGGACTTCAGCTTCTAGCTGAGGAATGTGTGTTCTTCGGTTAAATGCGTGTTCTTTGGGAGCAGAAATCCCACGTGGTTGGGAATGTTGTACCAAGTCGGCTGGGGTTGTATTTCCACCTTTATGCTGTCTTTGCTCATGGTTTTCTCAGTTTTGGCCCTGAGCACACCCACTGTTGGGCAGCAGGAGAACAGCTCCAGCAGTGGGGCCGAGGGTGGCTACAGGCTCCTTCAGCCCCAGTCTGGGAAGCAGCAGAAGCAGGTGGCAGGGTGGCAGCTCATCCTCTGGGCTGTCACGTATCATCCAGCCTGCACCAGTGAACATCCAGTGAATATCACCAGTGTGAGATGGGGGCCTGGATTCATCTCCAGATTTCTGGGGCTGTGGCAGCCAAGGCCAGCAGGGGCACAAAGACCCTGCTCGCAGAGCCAGGAGAGACAGTGGCTCTGCCTGTCCCAGCACTGGCCAGTGTTTTCAGATTCTCTTTCAATGTGTTTGTCTTCTGTGAGGGGTTGAGCAAATCCATGATAAAGCAGCACCCCCCAGGAATGGGGTGTGTGGCCAGGAGTGTCCCACGCTCTGGCTGTGCTCACCTGACCGTGACATGGTGTCCACAATGGTGCTGCTGGCCACAGCTGCTGGGGATGAGCGGAGCCCCTGCCTGCAGCGCCCAGGGAGTGGGACAGGGCCTGGGATATAGGACAGAGCCCAAGGTGTGGGACAGGAGCTGAGATATGGGACAGAGCCCGAGGTGTGGGACAGGACCTGGCATATGGGACAGATGGGTGTGGGGGCCCAGCAGCAGGAAAACAGTTCCACTAGATGGGGCTTTTGGACCACCAGCGGGAAACCTCGGCTAACGCTCTTGGCTTTGTCCTCTTAGGAATCACTACGGAGGGTGTGTACCGGACCGTTGGCAGCAATATCCAGGTGCAGAAGTTGCTGAATGCCTTTTTTGGTAAGAATTAATTACTCTGTGCAATTACACTGTCCTGTTCTTGAATTGTTTGTGAGGGACAGAGAGGATTGGGTTCTACACTGAGAAATGTCCAGCATGGGTTTTGGTCCCTGCAACCCCTCTGAGGCTCATCTTCCCCTTCTTTCCTGGGATAACATGATGAGCTGGACTGTGAAGGTGGCCTTCGCAGGCAGCCCTCCACCCTGGTGTAAGGGTTTTCTCTGGAAGGATGGGGACACCTCGCTGCATGCAGTGTGTATGTTAAGGAGTCAGTGTACACGTTCAGAAGTCAATGGATGTGTTCCTGCTGCGGGCCTTCTTGTGGCTGGATCTGTCACACAAACTTGGCAACTGGGGACAGTCTTAATAGTCTGGGCAGGTGGTGGGGCTCAACAGCACTGCTCTGTGCCAGGACAGGCACTTCTGGGCTGGGCTCTGGCTGAGGCCATCGTACCCTCACCTCATGGTCACCTGTGAGCCTCTTGGGGGACCTCTGGGGTCTATCCCCACCTGCCCAAGGCCAATCCATTTTCCCCAGCCCTGCCCAGGGCTGGAGCACAGGGCAGGGATTGCATTCACCTCGCTGCCTGCGTGCCTCGGGCTCACGCCAGCTCAGACATCTGATATTAATGCAGCATTCAAAGGCTTTGGCTGTTGTTTCCTACTGCTTCTACTCTGGATGTTGTTTATTAAAACCCTGGTTTGTACTGGTGTCTGGCTGTGCCCGATTCTCACAGAGCCATGACTTCAGGCATCTACCCAGCTCCACTGGCCTATGACTCATTGCTGAGCCTCAGGTTCTATTGCTGCTGATTCTCACCCTCCTCTGTGGTTTTCTCCTCTGAATCCCACCAGTGAGTGGCTTTTTGTTTTGTTTATCTGCATGGGTCTGGGTAACCACTTGCCATCCCACTGCATATGAATGCACAATCGTAAGTCCAACACCACAGAAATAACTGCTGCAGCAGCATTTCATCCTTAACCACTCTAAGGAGATAGATGTAATTCTTTTTTTTTATCTCTAGTCCTATTTATTTTTAAAAATAAATACTGCTGTTTATTTCTGTAGTCCAGCTTCCCCCCATCCTACAACCACATCCTTCACTTCGTGGCGCCACCAACATTATGTGGTTTATCAGTGGGGGTAGGCAGGAGTAAATTGTACTTCCATACTGCTGAGCTCCCACCTCTCCGTGCAGCAAGAGCAAATGCTTCCAGACCAGCCTTCATGGGAGTAGCTGCAAATGAGGGATTGGAGCTGGCATTCAGATTACTTTGGATGTCAGAAAGCTTGTCTTGGACTTGTTGAAATGCGCTGTTTCTCCCAGCCTTGGGAAAAAATAAACAATAGAGAATATGCTCTCAGTGACTTTTCAGCACTGCTTAAATTTTACCTTGTGTTCCTTCTTTGCCCCTTATCAGCATTGCTCCCCAGCCTCTCCAAAATCCTGACACTGGTGCTGGTGTTCTGCTTTTCCCAGCCATGGGAATCAGGTGCTCTCTTTGTGTGCTGCTGTGGCTTCATGTGTCTCGAGGGGAAACCCCCACCCCAAGCAGACTGTTTATTATCAACCTCTAAATGAACTTTATTCTAAAACCTTTTCATTCTTCCTCCAGATCCAAAATGCCCTGGTGATGTGGATCTCCAGAGTGGGGATTGGGACATCAAGACCATTACCAGCTCACTGAAGTTCTATCTCAGGTAGCACTGCAGGTCACACTTGCCCCGAGGAGGCAAAGGGGACTGGGGCTAATCCAGATGAAAGGTGGAATGAGTTGCCAGATATCCACATCTGGCTGTTGGAAAAGGCAAAGTGACAAAGGCTTTGGGAAGAGGAATGATAAATACGGGTGTTGCAGAACCCCCCAATCCCATGGGGGAGAGCTGTTTCAGTGATATTGACTGCAGGGGGAGATGCCACTGGGACCTGGTGGCACTGAGGGATGAGCCAGTTTGCCCATTGGTTCAAGATGAGTCATGAGTGGGTCACAATGCCCTGTAGAGCTCACTTTTCTTTCTGATTGTTGCAGGAACCTGTCTGAACCTGTCATGACGTACAAGCTCCACAAAGAGCTGGTCCTGGCTGCCAGTAAGTCCCACAGCTGCCCCACTGATGGTCCCTGGCCCTGCTTTCCCCAGCCAGGGTCCATCAAAATCACTCGGGCAGAGCTCTGCCAGCCCATGGTGTCCAGCTGCTTCACCTGTAGAAAGAGCAGTGACCCTCTTCGCCGAGTGCTCATCTGTGCAGGGGATGTGGTGCCGGATGTTCCCTTCCCTCCTTTGCCACTGCACTGCCCTTCTCTCAAACAGGGTCTTGTGCTCTCAGAGGGTCTGGAGAACCAGAGGATGTCACTCACTTGAAAGCAGCACAAGTGTGCCACAAGAATTGTTTCCCCCTTGTATTGATATATTTATTTTAAAACCTGTGAGGGAATGGGATGGTGCTGTTGCCACCCAGATAAGTAGGTGTTCCGTTTAGGTTGTGAAATTTGTCCTGGGATGTTGAAAACAGGGTGTCTACCAGCGCATGGAAGATATTTCTCTGCTGTAGCTCTTGGGATTGAGTCACAGTTGGGAATAAAGGGGTTAGCCAAGAAGCACAAGCGTAGTGCCAGGGCTTCACCTGTGCTGAGCCAGCCCCTCCTCGGCTGTCACCTCCTTGTGGCCATTGCAGATAAGCCATGACAGTTGTGAGCCAGTGCCCTGCAAGGGAGACAGATGCAGGGAGCTGGTCATCACTGTCAGCATGGGAGTGCTGGCATTTGGAAATGTGTGGCATTAGAGTATCCCTCATCCCACTGTGCCTCCAGAAGTCACTGGGAGAGTGCCCACTTCTTCACGTGTCCCTCTGGAGAATGAGTAACACCCATTCTTTCTTGGAAAGGGAAATGTTCCACCACTTGCTGAAGGTGGTCAAGCCCCGGATTTATTAGTTTCAGAGCTGGTTAAGCGCATGATGTGTGGTTAAGACCTTTATCCCTTCCCTGCCCTCCCTCAGAAACTTGCACCATTGAGCTTCCCAGCCACCCAGACCCCATACCATTCTTCTCACACCAGGTATTTTATTGTTCCTTGATTATTTATGCTTCTAAGGCTGACCTCTTTGGCTCAGGGACTCAGGTTTTTGCCCTGCAGGATATTTTAGGTGCTGTTCGGTGTCAGAGTTCTCTGGGCTGATAGGACTCCCAGAGGGAGGCTGTGTGCCTCCAGGTGTGTGGGACAAGGGTGTGAAGGGGAGGACCTGCCCATGCCCAGCCTTTTTTGGCGTGTGTCCCTGGGCTTCCTTTCAAGCTCCATTTCTTCCTCTTTCCACTTCGTATCATTTCTCACAGTGTTCATCCTGTTGCTGTGAAATCTCACTTCCCTCTGCTCCACATCACTCTCATGCTGCACAGGGAACAGCTTCCACAGGTTTCCTTTGGCTTTATATTTCCCTGATGTATTTAGTTTGAAAGTGTTCGGTACAAATTCTTCTTTGTATTCCTGCTTTCCAGAGTCTGAGAACCTGGATTACAGGCTGGGAGCCATTCATGCACTGGTCTATAAACTGCCTGACAAGAACAGGGAGATGTTAGAACTCCTCATCCAGCACCTCGTCAAGTAAGTAGATGTTTTCCTCTAAAACCAAAGAATGGGGACTAATGGAATCAGCAGAACAAGCCTTTTTGGGAGATCAGGTTTGCAAAATTTTATCCACTGTAGTCCCCATGGGAATTTCCATGTGGATTGCACAAAGGGGGTGACTATCCTTGCTGCCCTCTGCGTCAAGTGATGCTTCTCTTTCTGGTTGCTCCTTCCATCCCCTTTCAGATATGCACAGAGCAGGAAATGATTTAAAAATGAAAATGCCTTCTGAGAGCAGAGGCTGTAAATTGTCACCCCTCAGAGATTTGTTGGAAACCACCATAGTGTGCTCCCTTATATTCTTCCTTCAGAGAGAGGGAAAATTAAAGCCAGAAGTCAATTCTGGATAAAAAGGATATTGGAATTAAATCATTCCTTTTGTGTATATGTTTTGCAGATAACTTTTGATTAGAGAGTTAAAGAGGAGCTGGGAGTGGGAAGAGATCAAATAAAGATGCTGTCAGCACATTGCTTTCTCCAGCATCTGTCCAAGCCAAACGTGTGTCTCAGAGCTAGAGCCATGTTTGTCACTGCTGGGAAACAAATTCTGCTGAAACACAACAAAGAAAATTGAATGACTGATTGTTAGTGTATCCTGGGTTTTGGGTTTTTTTCTTGGAATAAGATCTGTTTGGAAAAAGCAAACCAAGCTAAACTCTATTCCTCCTTTCCCTGCTCTCTGCAGCGTCTGTGAGCACAGCCGGGAGAATCTGATGTCACCGTCCAACATGGGGGTGATCTTTGGGCCCACCCTCATGCGAGCACAAGAGGACACTGTGGCAGCGATGATGAACATCAAGTTCCAAAACATCGTGGTCGAGATCCTGATAGAGCACTTTGGGAAGGTATGGGGCAGCCCCAGAGCAGCTCTGGCTGCTCCAGCCTGCTCCTGCAGACTGTTGCTGTGGCAACTGGCAGCGCTCCGGCTCCTTCTGGAGTCTCCTTGGGCTGGCTTTATATAACACGCTGCTCTGAAAGGCTTCAGCAAGAAGCAAAGAGTGGCAGGTGTGTTCCTCAATGCCGCTGTTATCTGGTCCCAGAGGAAACAGCGAGTCTGGGCATTTTTGCCCTTTCTTTTTAAATAAGGGGAAGCTTTATTGAAAAAATGCTGTTGTGTGACTGGACATTACAGGGCTCCACTCTTTCCTTTGCTAGACAGGAGCTAGGCCAGAGCACAATTGGTTTTAATGGGCACAGTCCAAGATGTGACACTGCACAAGTGTTAAATCGGTGGAAAAACCTAGAGCAGACAAGAGTTGAACGGTTGATGAAAGTAATTCAGCTGTGGATGCATTCAGGTGCAGATGCAGGGACAGTGTGGAGATGGTGTGGGCAGTCTGAGGGAGGTGCTCCGTGGAGCGAGGGGGAGTCTGAGGGAGCTGCTGCCAGGGGTGGAGTGGTCAGAGGAGCTGAGGCTGGTGCCTGTAGCCCTGGGCCATGCTCTCACAGGACAGAGAGCCCTGGAGAGCCTCCAGTCTCATCTGCCTTCCATGGATCTGTGTTGGGTATTTCAGCCTGAGTATCACCCGTGTGCCCAGCCAGGGTCTGGTTGCTGGGGTGGTGCTGAAGATGCATGTGCAGACAACAGCTTTGTCATGTGGAGTTCTGTCTTTGGAAAGCAGAGTATTCCACTGTGTCTGTGCTCCCACTTGCTCTCAGCGATACCCGACACCTACTCAGGGGTATCAGGTGGCTGGGGGATGACAAGAGCTGGGTGTTAATATTGAAAGCTGGAGCATCCAGCTTGCATCCAGAGCAGCAGATCCCGAGCAGGGAGCATACTACTGCCTGGTAACAGCCTTGGGTTCCAAGGAGTGAATTTGGTCCTCCAGCTTTTCACAGCAGCAGTATCCAAACCTCTCTCATGCCTTAGAGGCAGGAAGTGGGTGGAGCTGTTCATTCAGGGATGCTGTTTGTTGTGAGGGGGCTGAGGCAGCTCCCAGCATATGGGGCAGCACATGGGCAGGATCAAAGCTCCATTTGGAAAAGGAAGAGGCAGCCAAAGCTGGAACAGCAAGGTTCTTGCAACAGGGATGTGGAGCCAAAGCAACCAGGTGGGGACCACTTGGAGGTGTGGGACCAGATGAGGTGGTGGGAGTCAGCTGTGATGCCAAGGATTGAAACGGGATGAAAGAGCTCAGAGAGGCTTCCGAGTACCCACACCAGAAGCTCACGGACACACCAGCCAATTCCTTTGTATGTCTCTATGAACATTTGTAATAAGTTCCCACAGAAAAACGGGCACTGGTTTGTGTCTGGGATCTCACATCACTCCATAGATGAGGCTCTGTGCTCCCCTCCGTACAGCCTGAGGCACAGTTGTAATCAACACACCTCTGAGAGCTGGGATGACAACTTTAATTAAGACATATGTCCTTTTGCTTGCTTTTAATTTCTCCAGCAATAAGGTTAAGTTAGTCACTTTTATTAGATTGTGTTTATAAGTTTGGCATTGGAGCTGAGAGCGTCTTCAGCTCACACATGAGCAAACAGTTCAGATGAGTCTGGAGGAAGAGGGGATGTGGGTTATATGGTGCAATCTGAAGACTCGGAGGACAAAGTAACTATTCATGAAGTGTTTGTGGATAATTGCTGTTTCCACAGCTCATGTTTCAATGCCGTGGTTAAATTAAACAGGTTGATTGTTCTTCTTCCCTGTACAAACCTCCTTAAGGTGAGGGTCTGTCAATATCTTGGTACCTCTAGGTTATTTAACTTGGATTTTCAATTAGACGTAAATCAGAGCCTGCACCCATCTCTTAAACAGACTCGTTTGTGGTGGGTTTAGCTTGGGTTTCAGGTGTTGAAAACAGTATTCTCTGGTACCTGTATAAGTGTCCATGGGGAGCTTAATGTTGCTTTTAAAAGCAGGACTGCATTCTGGTCAGGATATAAGGATGAGGTTGGTATTTCCAAAAAAGGTCCCTCCTGCAGGCAATCCTTTACTGTTTTAATAATACACGAGCTGCTGCTTTTAATTCTTGGGCTGTTACGTCACAGCAAGTCCCTCTGAATCCAGGCAGAGAGAGTACTCCAGACCTTGTGTTTTGGAGTGGGGAACATGTCCTGCCCCTGCCCCTGCCCCTGCCCCTGCCCCTGCCCAGGGCAGAGCCCAGCAGGCAGTGAGCCAGGACCCGCCCTGTGCCACCAAACCGTGAGAGTGGAGGTTTTTTCCCCAAGTGGGTGTAGAATCTTCCCTCACTGGAGATATTCCAGAACTGTCTTGGCACAGTCCTGTACCATTTGCTTTAGGGATACCCTTGCTGAACAGGGAGGGTGGACCAGATGACCCCCTGTGGGCTCTACCAGCCTGAACCATTCTGTAATTCTGTGTTGTTCCTCCTCTCCTCATGCAGAGTGAACCAGGCTGTCAGGAGCAAAGCTCGGTACCGGCATATGGATTTATCCCAAGCCAGCCCAGGCTGGGCCAGAGCAGCCTGACTGTGGGGTGTGGGGAGGCATCAGCCACTGCCGCCCTCTCCAGGCACACACTTGGGACCAAGGAGGTTTAAACTGGGGACATGTATTCCTCTCCCATCCCCCATCTTCGTCTCCCAGCCCTGCTCTTTGGCCCGGAGAAGAAGGAATACACTTTTGGTTTGAATTACCAAAATGAGGCATGTAATCAAAGCAGAATGTTACATTTCTTCATGTTAAGATTTTTCTGGGTGATGCAATAAAGTTGTTTTTCCATATTGAAGCGTGGCCCAAGGGTGTGGTGACCTGGCATGCCGGTGGGGCTGGCACAGCTCTCCTCCTCTGGGCTGGAGCCAGGAAGGGACCAGCTCCACATCTCCCAGGACAGGCAGTGCAGCCTCTGGGCTCAGCAGCTCACACCAACCCTCCATAGTAACTCAGGCTTTAAATCCCTGATAAAACTTCAATTAATATCCCTGGGAAGAACACAGGAGCAGCTGCTTTGGGCCTTGATATGGTGTTTCAGCTCTTCAGATGTAATGCTTTTTCAGCTCTTAACAAAAGCCCTGACATAAATAAGAACCTCTCAATTAATCCCAACCAAATAGATGCCACATGACCAGTGAGAAAAGGAGATAAAACTCCTCAGTAGCATTGTTTGTATGCCAGTATTTCATCCCAGGTAATTTCCTGGTGCCAAACACGTCATTGTAAGCCAAGAGCTGAAGGGTTTAGTGTTGGATCTGAAACAATGCAAGGTTGATTTGGGTGTTTCAGGGATTGTAGCTCTTCAACGGTGGGGATCTTGATGTTGCTCAGGAGCTGTCAACTCCAAAGCATCGAAGCCTCTCTCATCTGCTCCAGGAGAATTTGCTTCTACAAATTGTCTGTGTGATCTTCCTGCTGAGCCACAGGGACGGTGGCAGTGGTGGGGACAGTGTCAATAGTGGGGACAGTGTCAGTGGTGGCCTCCATCCCCCTCTGTGCTGGGTGGGAGCACCTGCACTGGGAGGTGAGGCAGCGGCCCCCTTTGTGTTGGGTCACCTGAACGTGTCTCCCTTTACAGATCTACTCTGGCCCCCCAGAGGACACCACAGCTCCCCCGGTGCCCCCACCCAGGGTGGCTGCCCGACGGCACAAACCCATCACCATCTCCAAGCGTCCCCTGAGGGAAAGATCTGTCTTCTTCGATGCCTCTGTGGAGCAGAGTGGAGGTCAGTCCATCTGTTCCCTGGTGCCTTACCTGCCTCTCACCCATCCTGCTTCCTGTAATACCTTTCCAGGAGCAATGGAGGTAACAGCAGTATGGCTGCACTTCCCGGGTCCTGGACATGGCAGGCAGTGAGGGCTGTTCAGAGAGAAAGGAAAGCCAACACCACTCATACATAGGCTGCATCATGTCACAAGTCAGAATCTGCGGGATTTGGGCTTTTCTGCTACCTCTGCCGCAATCTCCATTAGCTAAGCTAAGGGTGGTTCTTGCACAGGAGAGGCCCAGAGGTGAGGTTTTGTGGCATCAGAGGCCAAGGTGAAAAAGGAACTGCATGGGGAGTTGGTGGGATGGTAGTTGGGGAGGGCTGTGCTGTGGGAGGCCCAAGGAGGTCTCAGGCTGGCTCAGCTGCTGGCAGTTCCACATCCAGAGCAAGAACTCCAAAGGACTTTTTCAGGACTGTATTTTCTAGATGAAGTTCATCTCTGCTGTTAAATCCAGCTGACTGTAAGGAAATGCTGAAGTCCTTCTCATGATGTTAGAGGGCGCATCAGCTTAAAATCATGTTTCTGCACCTGGTTTGCTCTAATTGTCACTGCAGACTGTGCCCTGATTCCATAGTCACCGAGGAGATGGAAAGTCTCTTTCTCCATTAGTTTCCAGAGCTTTGATGACGTTTAGGTATAAAGTGCACTTTGTGATACTGGCAAAACATGATTGATTCACATTGCTCTTTAAAACCCCCAGAATGCTAATGCAGGTGGGGCTGGCTTTAGGTTTCAATGCTTCCCCAACCTGGGAGCAGAAGCTTTGCCTTGGACCACCCCGAGGCTGCAGGGAGCAGTCGAGTTCATAGCAGAGCTCCGGCTCCTGGGTCTTTAGCACAGCAAGAGGGCTGGGACGAATGGCTTTTGGAGGGACATCAAGTGCGGTACGCAACTAACCCCACGCTCCCTGGCCCCTTGTTTCTGCAGCAGAGCGGCTCGGCCAGACCCCCAACGGTGGCAGCGTGGAGGCCCCCAAGCCCCTGCACCGCAGCCGCCTGCCCGCGCCCCGGCCAGGGGTGGACGAGCCGGGGCGTCCCCCCGCTGAGAGCCGGCCCCAGCCGCGCGCTGAGCCCGAGCTGGGGAAGCTGGTGAACAGGCTGCAGGACGGAGGCGCGAAGCTGGCTGGCAGGGCAGCCAATGGGGTGGTGACCAGCCCTGCCATGAGGACCTCCACGCTGCAGGCCAGGAGACCGGCGCCCCGGCCCGGCATCTGTGGCAGAGAGGGTGAGTGTGCACCGGGCGCCTGGCCAGAGCCAGGTAGGAGTGCCCTGCTCCCGAGGGAAGCCTGAGGTGCCCGAGTCAGCCCTCCCTGGGGCGAGTGGTGGGCTTCTCCCCTTGAGTCCCCTTGATGTAGCTCAGCAGGAGGGGCTGGGGGAACAGAACAGCCTAAGGCGTGGGCACAAGGTAAAGTCTGACACTCATTCCATGTTGACTTGACCCTTAAAGAATTTGAAGGGTTAAGTGAGTAGCAAGGTTGGCTGGATCTCAGAGAAAAAAAGCAACCGAGGAGAGGACAGGTAGTGTCACTGTCCGGGATAAAAGCTCAGCTGCAGGAATCACCAGTTTGTGCTGTTTCTCTCCCTTTTGCAGAGCGGCACTGCACAGGGTTTGGTTAAGAACACTTGTCATTCCCAGGAAGTATCAACTTCACAGTCAGCAACTACACTGAGTTTGTCCTTGCAGGTCCCAGTGCCTTGTTTCCAGTGCCAGGAAGGCTATGCTGGGGCAGGTAGTGTGGCAGCTTCCTTTCCCCGGACTCTATCTCTCTATTCTGGCTATTGGCCACTGTCAGTGAGAGGGTGTTTTGAGGCAGAGGGACAGAACTAAACCCACAGACCTATACAGTGCCCCTTCATAAATATGTGGCCTCTGCCAAAGCTTCCTGCTCAGTGTTTATCATCTCCATCCCAGCAGGTGACTGTGACGGTGTCCCTAAGCCACGTTCCCATGGTGATAAACCTGTGATAACGCGTCCCCCTGTGAGACCTCCAGATCCACCGTGCCGGACTCCCATCCCTCCAAAGCTGGAGCAGAGGCCAGATCTGATAGCAGGGACAGCAGAGGAGATGCCCTCATCTGTGTAAGCCAGCAGCCTGTGGCGGGTGCATGGTGTTGGCACGGACACCTGGGGGCTCAGTGGCTGGAGCCTGTGGATGTCCCCTCGGCACCGGTGCGAGTGCAGGTTTGAGTGTCACTTGGAAAGCTGAGCAGAGGGCACGGCCGGGAGGGGAGTGGGCCCACAGCAAAGCCATACACAAAGCTTTGGAGCTGCTCAAGCACAGCCCCAGGGCTGAGCCTTGTCCCATCCCCTTCCCTGCTGTTCCTGGGTTAGTGGAGCTGAGAGCCCCTCCCTGCCTGCCCCCAGAAAACCTCTTGAACGAGACACTTTCTGGGGCAGGACAAAATCAGCTTGGATCTGCTTAAGGAAACTGGGTGGAGTTCAGCTTCATCTCATCCTCATGTTTCTTTCAGATTTTAAGAGACTCAGAAACCCTGCTGGCTTTAGTGGGAATTAACCAAAAGAAAACAAAAGGTGCCATGAGGATCAGCTCTGTGCCAGAACTGCTCGGGAAAACTTCTCTTTCTTGAGCACAGGCAGGAGCACATAAACACTGAAGGAAAGACCTTAAAGTGGATGGATGCTTATGGGATTATAGGCAATAGCATGGAAATAATTATTGGATGTGGAACTCGGTGCCATGGTTTAGTTCGTGTGTTGGTGTTTGGTCAAAGGTTGGACTCCATGATGTTGGAAATCTTTCCAAAGCTAAATGATTCCATGGTTTTATATGCAGCCCAGCCAAAGCGCTGGCAGGTGGTGTGAGGGTGGAGCAGGTGCAGAGGAGCCTGGCTGTGCCTTGGCACAAGAACTGTCAATTGAAGGTGACCTCTGCAGTTCTGCCAGTGCTGCAGCTCATTCCCCTGGCACAGAGCAGATCTCATTAGCAAATTGTCGAATCAGAAGAGAGACTTCTCCTGTTTTCTTTGCAGGGTGGCCTCTAGGACCAAGTTTTTTGAGACAGCTTCCCGAAGAACAGGCAGGTAAGGCTGGCACAGGGAAGGTGGCATGTGGAGAGCAGCAGCCCTGCAGCACAGGCTCTCCCATGAGGCAGAGCCAGCATGGACAGCCCCAGCCCCAGGCCTGCCTTGTCTTGTTCTCACGAACAGGAGATTGGGCTCAGCTAAAATGCTGAAACTAAACAAAGAGCACAAAGTGTAAAATGTGAGTCCAGATACAGACTTGATAAGTTAAATCTGAAAAGTGAGAAACATCTCTGTGGATCCCTGTTACTGTGTGTGTGGATCTGCGTGGTGTAGTGCTCGTTGTACTCCAGCTCTGTGGGAAGATCGGGGCATGAGTGAGGTGATGAGGGCTGGTTAGGTCCCAGCAGCTGCCGAGAGAGCATGGCTGGGTCAGCACAGGGGGTGTGGAGACAGGGAGCTAGGGGGTTATGGGGACACAGCATGGGCACCAAAGCCCTCGGCTCTGAGTGGCAGCTGGTGCCATTTATGATAACATTTGCCCAAATAAGCTCCAGCTTCCTGCTCTGAAAAGCCACCAGCCTCTGCCCAAGGGAGAGCAGGTTCATGTGTAGGTCTGAGAACTGCTGCTGCTGGGGCTGAGAGTGAAATCATTTGTTCTATTGCAAAACAGACCCCCTCCCTGCCCATTACCCAGCCTCGAGCAGCTTGTAGAACTGAGTTGGAGCTTGCTTCTTGCAAATTCATTATTTTCTCTATTTTTCTACTTACTTTTATCCAGTTCTTCATCACCACAAGGCAGGATCCCAAGTGATGAGAGCTGAGGGTAAAGGTATGTGTTCATGACAAAAAATCAAATAATAAACTGAAAGCAGACATGTAATACAAACTCAGCATTTATGGGGTTGTGGGAGTCCAGTGGTTCTGCCATTACTGGTGGATTTGCACTGCTGCACAGAGCACAGAGCTTGTTTTCTTCTTCCAGGCTTTTGTAAGCACACCTCAGCCCAGCTGGACCCAGGAGACTTTCTGTGCTTGTGACCCAGGAGTCGTAGCTGAGCCTTGCCAGCCCCAGTGCCCTGGAGAGCAGCTATCTTACTGGACGATGATTTCCAAGCCACAAGTGGCTCGAGAAATTAGGAGAGGGAGACCACGATGGAGAGCCCACACATCTGTGTTGAACTGTTCCCTGCCCTCCCACCTCTCCTCCCTGCAGGCTGTGACAGTGCCCATGTGTGCCTGCACAGGTGACAGCAGCATGGGCAGGGCTGGGGGACACTGACCGCCTGCGGAAGGGACAGCGGAGCCCCCGTTCACCTGCTCACTTTCGGGAAACACACCTTGAAAAGGGTGTTTGGACAGCACAGGGGCTGAGTCCCTGTGTTTGGATGCAAGGGCTGAGCAGCTGCAGGTCCCCTTTGCCCTGAGAAGCCCCTTCCTTTGTGCTTGTGTCCCTCACTTGGTGAGCTGTGCTGTGGTGTCAGTGTGTGGGACAGCCGTGCTGGGAACACTCTCATGGTGATGTAGGCTGGGCAGGGACGGGGGAACCCCCGTGCTCAACTCTGGGATGTCTCCTCATCTCCTCCTGGACGTCCCTGGCCTGGGACACTGTGCTGACAGATGTGGTTGGGCCAGGGGCTTGGCCTGAGCCATGGTCACAGCCTTGCCTGGGGTCAGCTCTCAGGCAGCACCCTCAGGTCAGCAGCCTCCAAGGGTGCAGCTGGGGCAAGGGAGCAGCAGGTGCTCCTCCTCCTCCTCTTCCTCCACTGCCTCCTCTTCCGTGTGAGCCACACTCACCAGATCCACTTCTCACAGGCCCACCAAGTGTCCATCCTGGGTGATTGCCGTGGGCCAGCACAGAGGTGCTGAGGATCTGAAACTCGCTGTTTGTGGGTCAAGCCCATTGTTTCTCTAAGAACTGCCCAGTTTTTTGTTTGCTTGTTTATTCATTTCCAGTACGAGATGCCCAGTCTGTCCCTCAGCCATGGCCCTGTGGATGATGTCCACAGGCTGGGGAGTGTCCCTGGCCAGGACCTCTGTGCAGCCCTGTAGTAGCAGAGGCCTGTCTGTTGCTCCAGCTGCCGCTGGGGCCCAGCTCCAGGGCTGTGCACAGCAGCAAGCGGCTTCCCTGCTTCCTCCACCCACCCAAAGATGACTCCCCCATTTTGAATGATTTTCTTTAGGTGCTGAGAGCATTTCCAAAACAGTGACCAGACATTCCACAGCTGCTTCCTGGGTGCTCCATCCCTCGAGCGTGCTGTATCCTGCCCGGCGCAGGTCCTTCTCACCTCCTGGCGCTTTGCCTCTGTGCTATCTCGTGTCTCTTACTGCTGAATGTCACACACTGGCACTCACGTGTGTCATGTCCATGGTGCTCTCACTCCCTTGGCTTCAGCAGCGCCCCAGCTGCTCCCTCCTTTGGACGTGGCACATGAAAGTGGCTTTAAAACCAAACCAGCCCTGTGCTGTGGCAGCTGAGGCCGTGCCACATGCACTGGTGGCACCTGGGGCTGTGCTGGGCCCCTCCTGCTGCAGCCCCTCACCAGCGGCTCAAGGACAACACACAGTGGTTCTGATCAGGGATCTCTGAACAGGTAGGATGGAACTGAAGCTGGAGGGAGCCACTCTGACCAGCCTGGCCACCTGCCTGCAGCACATCAAACCCTGGCCCTGGTGGGGTGTTGGGCCTGGGGTTCCCACACAAAAGGCCAGTGTTTCCCAACTCTCTTTCCTGCTTTGGGCTGCTGTTTGGGGACCCCTCGAGCCTGTCAGTTTGGGAAGCTCCTTGGGTTCTGCCAATGTGTGTGGCTCTGGAGGCGACATTCTGCGGGAGCAGTGGCTTGTCACATCCTCCTCTTGCCCACTGCCCAGCACAGACCCCCAGGACAGAGCCAGGCTCCGTGGGTAGGGAGAATCCAAGGGTGGCTGGCTCTCAGTCTGACAGCATGAGCAGGGGGGAGAAGCAGCTTTTTGCAGATGTATTTCATGGTGTCCTTTTAAAGTTCTTTATCACTTGTATGTGATCACTGGGGGACCAGCAGCTGGAGTGTGGGGGGGTGCTGGTTGTGCTGGCAGGGGGCTGTGGGGTCCAATCCCTGCTGCCATGAGGTACAGTCCCTGCTGCTGTGGGGCCCAATCCCTGCTGCCAGTGGCCCAGGAGTGACAGCTGGGAACGCGGGATCGCCCCATGCAGCACGGCAGCCCCCCACCATCAGCCCCGGAGCCATTGTGCTGTGTACAAGCTTAGGTTACTGCGCGTGTTTATAAAGTTTCTATGAAGTGAAACAGCCATCTCAGTGTGTTTTGTTCCTCTTCACCCCAGCCCAAGTGCTGCCCCCACTGCCACCCCCTCTGCAGGCATGTCCTGCTGTGGGGTCCCAGCTCTGTGACCCAGGGAGGGCACACAGGGCTGTGTCCATGGGACTGGGAGTGTCCTGGGCACTGCCAAAACCCCTCTCTGGGTTTGCAGTCCCCAAAGCTGGTTTTCTGCACTTTCTGACTGGAGAAGCTGCCCTGCCAAGGCTGAATATTCCTGCACTGCCACTGTGCCTGGATGGCATCCTGTGCCATGGGTCACTGAGACTCTGGTTTTCCTGTGACCACCAATGGCTTCTTTCTATCTATCCAACACTCTTCTCCCGTCCTCACATCTATTTTTCCCCACCTTTTGACACTGTGCACCAGTGTTTGCTTTTTCAGCCCTCTTGCTTGTCTTTAACAGCGAGTTCTCTCTCAGGAGAGAACAGCTTTTTCCCTCTGAAATGGGAATCTTGCAGCTGGCTTTGGAGCCCGGATTTCTGGAGAAGCTTGACAGAGGTGACTGCTCAGGAGGGTGTTCCTGGGGTCCCAGGGACAGCTGAGCTGCCCCCACAGACGTGAGGGTCCCCAGCTGGAGAAGGGGAGCATTCCCACCCACACCCTGCTCAGGGCTGGTGGCTGTTTTCGGGATCCACCCACGGGCTCTTCGGGCAGCACCGGCCGGGTTTGCCAGCTCGGAGAGGTCTGTGCTGTGCCCTGGCTCCGGGCCCAAGCAGCCGGAGCACTCCCGGGGCCGGCATGGACACAATGGACTGGAGCAGCAGCTGGAGGGTTTTCTGCTTGTTTTTTCTGGCTTCTTTTTCCTCTCAAAAGTTTCCTTGTGAGGCTGTAACTTTTCCAGGGCTGGATGCATTCGAAACAGCAGTGTTTGGGGAACTAAACTGTTTTCTTTCCTCACTAGGCCTTGTATGTAGTGATCATGAACTGGAATGAGCACTGAGGCACTGCCCCAACAATCCTTGTCTCCCAACCCACAGGTGCCTGGCTTGCTTTCTTACAGAAAACATTTGGATTTAATATAAGCAAGAAAATTATCTTCCAGCACAAGTAAAACCTTTCAGGTTTTTATAGAGGGAAGATAACAAAACAAGCAGTTCCAAAGCTTGAGCCTGAGCCTCAGTGAGTTCTTCCCAGAGGAAGAATTTGAAGAGGCCAAAGATTCTGCAGCAGACACATCTGTGTGATAAATTTAGAACTGAAATATACTTAGTGGAGCACTGACATCTGAAATTTATGTACTACACAGAGACCCATGAAGGCGCTGGAATCCACCCACGTGGGACTCCTTGGAGGATCAGAGCTGTAGTTTTCAGCTCTGTAGCTCTTCCTGACCCATCCCACTGCACAATTACCCATCTGGATGCTCTGAGCTGGGAGCAGCTCCGTGCACTGGGCGGGTTCCTGGCAGCCCTTAGCAGGTTTCTTGGCCCTTACACATGGCTGTAAATCAGGTTGGGCCACCAAAAAATCCTGTGATTGGCTTAGATAATCAGGAGATGCTTTGAACCAGTAAAGGCCATAATGTTTTTCATTTTCTGTGTTTTCAGGAGTTTAAGAAGTGCTGTAACAGCCTCTGCCAGTGTCTCTAAGAGCTCCCACAAGGCAGAAGTTTTGAAGATTTTTGAAATCCTGTTTAAAGTGTGGCCATTCCCATGAAGGCTCAGAGAGGCAAGTCACCAGGAGCTCCATCTTCCCACAGCTCCATCCTCCCTCGCTCTGTGTCCTGCCCTCCCTGGCTCCCTTCAGTGTCTTGGCCCCACAGGCTCTCCCGGTGGCCACCACACCATGCTACCACATCACACTGCCACACTGTGCCACCGCACCCACCCTGCTCCTGTGGGATGGGACACGGGGCATGCCAGGCCCTGCTTGCCCTCCGCTTGGCACCGGCCCACTGCTGGTAGAGGAAGGCAGCACCAATTTAGGGTAAGGAGCAAACCCCAGCATTGGCCGATGTCCCTTGTGTTAGGGTACTGGAGTCGGCCTGACCCTGCTGAGGTCTGTGGCTGCCACCAGCTCGTCCTGGGAGAGTGGGCACAGCCCTGACAGCATGGAAGGCACACAGGGCTGGCTGCCAGCGCAGCAGGGTCACAGTGCTGGCACTCCCAGGCCCCCAGGGAGGGGAACCGCTGCCGAAAGGGCTGTTTGACACAACTCGTCAGTATTGTAGGAAACAGAGCTGCTTTCTGTTTTAAAAATATCTCACTTTCTGCTAAGAGGGCAAGAACAAATAAATTACTTTAAAGCATGGGACCATTTGGGGGTTTTCATGATGTTTCCATGTTTTCAGTTGTCTTCTTCTTCATGGCAAACTGGACTTTCTCCAGTAAGCTTGGTGTGCTGCTCTGCTGGGGAGCCAAGGCATCTCCAAGGACAGCTCTGGAGCCCACCAGCATATGGCTCATGCCTAGTGCTGGCATGGTGGCTGTCACCATGCTGCCAGGCCCCACAGCTCTGGTGGTTAGGAATGGTCAGAGAGGTCTGTGGAATGGTCAAGCAGCTTCCCTGTGACCTGTAGGTCCTGGTGACCAGTGTGGGGGGGGATGCAGGATGTGCAGCAATGGTGGCTGGAGCATAATGGGGCAGAAGGAGTTGAGTGACGTGGATTTTCCCTTCAGCCAGTTCCAACCCCAGCAGCCCCCAATCAGTAGCCTCAGTGTTGTCCCACAGACACTGTTCAAGCCTCACAAGGTCAGGGCCATTAGAGACCAAGGCCAGTGTAAGCCCAGGATGTGTAGCCAGTGGGGGACCAAGTCCATCATCCCATGAGGTGCTGGACCAGTGGCTCCTGAATGTCCCTGGGTGGCCAAGTGGCCATTTGGCAGGTGATACTGGGGCTGACATGCTGTTACCCAATACACCACAACAGCCCTGAGGAGCTGAGGCCTGGCCAGTGTCCATTAAGGGTAAATTTTGAAAACAACACATTAATTTTTCACTGTGACTCAGAGCAAGAGATGGGATCAGATTCCTTGCAGATGACAAACCCAAGGGTTTTTGTTATCTTGGCACACTGTTCTTCAGCTCATGGGGCACGGTGTGTGGACTGCTGCTGTGCAGTTACACACCAGGCATTGCCAGCTATTTGTGGCCTGATGGGCTTTTTTTTTTTTCAAGCTCTTTGCTTTGTCTCAGTGAATCAAATCTTGGCTCTGGGCAGGATTCACATCTGTGCCTTGAATTAACAAGTGGCTGATAAGCGTCTTCTTTATTACTTGGAGAGCATAGGTCAATTTTATAAAGACGTTCCAGAAGAATGGATTTACAACTGCTCATAAAGATACCGAAAACAATGACAAGAGGAGGAGGACACTGGCCTTTATTAGCTCCTTGCTTTGAGAAATACATTAATCAACTGAAGTTCAATTTAAAAGACCCAAAGAGGAATATATGAAAGGATTAGCCAATTGATATGTAATTGAATTACGGGTTCAGACGTGATCAATAGTAAAATCTGACTGTGAAAGAAAGCCTACAATGACCCAATACACAGCCTCATCTACTGGCGAATTACCCACTGATTCCCAATGCCTTTGCTCACTGGCAGCCGTCACACCCACAGCGATTTCATGCACAAAATTGACACAAAAGCAAAACATAGGTGGAGGGTAGAGCTCCAGCAAACCGGATTCTGCATTTATTGGACTCAGAACAACAGCAGATTTTCAGGTTACAAAAAGAGCTGAACACCAAGCATGAGGGGTCACCCCGTGGCACGGCTGAGGGCTCGCGCGGGCCCCAGGCATGGCTGAAAGAGCCAAAAATGAGAATTTTCATTTACCCTCAGTGCAGTGTCATTGGTTTCTTTACCTGGGTGCCAGGTAGGACCCTCTCTTTGGTTACACAAATAAACGTCCTTCAGTCCTGCACGGGAACTTGGGCGTTGCAGTTATCCCCAGGGCATCCTGCAATGCACCCCGCTGGCCCCGGCAGCATCTGTCACCACAATCCAGCCCCCATGGTACCATGTGGGGCTCTCTCTTCCTTATCCAATGCATTCAGTTCCAATTAAAAAAACCCAAAACAGCTGTGTCAGCCGTCCACCTAATTCCTTCTCTGGGAGAATTTACCCTCAGGTAATGCTATAATTTGGGCAAAGCACTGCGATTCCAAACTGGGCCAGACCAGGCTGTGTGTGCTGCACCTGCATCACAGTTTGTGGGGCTCCAGGGTCACAGCCCTACCAAAATGGGGCCAAGGCATCCCCAGTATCATGCTCAGCCCTCACCTTGGAGCCAGGTCCCAGGAAAGAACCAGCCTCATACACCAAAGTCTCTCTGCCATTCCAAGGCTGCTGGCTCTTTTTCTTCTGGCAATCCTGTGCATTGGCTTCCCTCTTTCCCTCAGCTCTGGTGGAAGGAGCAATTGCAGACACTGGCCTTTGTTAGTCCCAGGAACACAGCCGTGGGCTAGGAGGCCCCCCCAGGCAAAAAGGCACCAGCAATGAGCTTTCTGGCTTATTACAAAGAAAGTAAAATATATCAAATAGAGAACTCTTATTATTACAGAGACATGTTAATAAAGAGAAACAGCATAAAATTGCCACAGAACACCAAACATCCGGCACAGAGAGCAGCTTTTATCCACTTGCTAAGGGTTCATGTGGGTGCAGAGATTTACTCTGTGAGTCACAAGCACAGCGTCCCTCTGCTGCTGAAGGGAATGAGCACAGGGAGCAGGCGCCAGTGGACAGGGGAGGCTCTGACCCACCCAAAGGGGTTAGGACACCCTTCCCACAGCCATCCACAGTGTCCACAGCCAGCCCTGGGCCTGGAAACAGGTAGAACACAGAAACCTCTCTGTAATCCCAGGATTCTGCCCAAATGTGTGAGGACACTTTGTGCAAGTGAAGGAGGGCAGAAACAAGGAACACTCTTGTTCTCCAAATGCAAACACTGTCCCTATCGAACCTCAAGCAGTCACAGGAAAGCTGGAGAAGCTGATACTGACCCCAGCCTATGCCAGTGTATGCTCCGTGCATGCCATGAAAGGGGGGACCTTTGCAAACTGGGCAGCACCCAGCCAAAAAAATAATTAAAAGTCTCCATTAAATTGGCATATTCTGACTCATCTCCTGCAGAGCATCCAGTACCTCAGTGTGCAACCAGAGAGGACTCTTAGAGCATTCACTAAATAGATATCTTTAGCAATAGAATATGGGCCATGCCTTTATTTTACATAGAGACAGATATTTTTAGCATACATTATGTTATTGAAACATCCTGGGCAAGAGCTCAGCAAGGGGAGGGACACCACAGGGACTGCGGGGCTGGCCTGTGATGGGAGGTGACTGCGGGGGCAGCAGCTCTCTGGCTGGCTGGGAGGCAGGTGACCTCAGGTACACCTCAGCATCCCCTACAGAGCATGGGGACAACCCCACGGCCCAGAGCAAGAAGTGGTACCATGGGGAGGGTCCTGCCCCACATTCACCTCCCTCACCGAGCACCCAGTTCCCTGAGCCAAGCACAAAGGGCCTTTTGGACATTATGGCAATGGCATGCGGATGCTGCCGATTCTCCAGACTCATCCACAGCCTCTCCAGGCAGGCAGCTGCTGCCCTGGCTCTTGCTCCTGCTGAGCTGAGCTCCCTGCTGAGGCAGGGGGTGATGGCAGGAGCCTGTCAGGCTCAGGTGGGCACAGGTGGGCAAAAGTGGGCACAGGTCTGTGATCCCTGCCCTGGGAATGCTGCATGCCATTGCACCATTTGATCTCGCTCACTGCTTCTGGAATGACACAGGGCTGAGGAACAGTCCCTCCTGCCCTCACTAAAGGCAGCCTCCTTTATCCCACACCCTCTGTTACAGAACAGTGGTCATCAATGCACAAACGTTGCTCCCAGGGAGATGCCAACATGTGTGTCCCATGTCCTCCATCTGCTGCCTTGGGCAGGAGCTGATGGGCTGAGCCATCAGCCACAATAAGCCAGCTCAAAACCCCTCACACCTCTGAGATGAGCCAGAGCAGAGCCAAGGAATCCTCAGAGGAACATGAACATGGACACTCCCAGCTGCGACAGGCAGGGGTTCCCCACTTCAGGGCTCAGCCAGCCCGAAGGGAGCCTCAGGGACAGCTTTTTTGGGACTGTGAACATGGTGAAATTCTCCTTGCTTTATTAAAGCAAAAGTAGACAAGAAAACACAGAAGAAAAGAAAAAGCACAAAGATAAATGGCAGGAGTTGGACTTTGGTATTTCTTAAAGCCTCTTTTTCCCCAGTTCCTGCAGCAGCTCATGAAAATCCATGTGGAAACAGCATTAATTCCCCCAGCAAATACACACATAGGTGCTGTGAGTCCTGGTTCTCACACTTCCAGGTAATTATATTGTAGGAACCCAACTTTTGAATGAACACATTGCAGAAGTTCACTGTGATACTGAAGAGATAGAGAACATGACCTCAATGCCCCCAGCTGCCTCTCTGTCCTGGTCTGGGGGTGCTCCCCGTGAGCTCCGGCCCCACTCAGCACTCACTGTTCAGAGCAGCTCCACACTGGGTGACACGCACAGGGCGGGTGATACACGGGCAGTATCCTTTCCCTGCTCCCTCACTTCTCATTCGCATGGTGCTCCCACCAGGCAAGCAGGGTGGGTAAAATCCCTGTTAGGTTTGGCCTCTTCCCAGTCTCCCTGCAGATGAACACCCAGCAGGACACTGCCACACTCATTAACCAACAAAACCTTCTCTGACGTGAGCCTGTGCAAAGCACAAAGCTCTCCCAAATTGCTGCTCCAACTGCTTGGAGTCATCCTGAGCTGGTAACAGGGATTGGGTATCACCACTCATCTGCTCACTGAGCTCTGCTGTGAAGAACCAGGGAAAATTCCAGAAGACAGGGATGCACCAACTGGAATTTTTTACCGGTTCATTTGCAAATATCTGTAGCTCACACCAGCACTGAAAACACCAGGAACCCTCTGGCATGGGGGAACCTCTGAGAGCAGCATCCCACTGGCTGCCAGCCAGAAAGTTCACCTATGGATTGTGTTGCTGCCTACATGAGGCTGCCTACAAGGAGGAGGAGTGGGATCAGAGCCATATTTAGCGGAGGACGGAAAACCATTGCAAAGAAAGATCCTCCCCTTCAATAGGGGCTTTTTCCCTACTCCCTCATATAATGAAAATCACATCAAAAGTTTGGAAAGTATCAGGAAATTGTTCATTTTACTGCAAGTATGCAAAGGAGCAGGTGCACCACAACTGCATTGCCTGGAGAGCTGGCCACAGGGTGGGCACAGGGCTTTGGGTGGGCACAGGGCTCCAGGTGGGCTCACTGCCCTGGGTGGGTGCAGAGTTTGCTGTTTGCCGGTGCTGGCACAAGGATCCCTTGTAGATGTCTGGGTTGGTAATGCCAGACCATGTCACAGCCCATGATGGGATGTGTGACCCTGGCATGAGCCTGTGCATGTGCAGTCCTGACTGGGTCTGAGCAGGTGGTTTTGATGTGCTCAGGATGTGCAGGAAGAGGGGAGCTAAAATACCACAGGGCACATAGGCTTGGCCACTGTGTGTGTGCTGGGGACAGGCCGAGTGCGAGGGGTGATGCACATGGGATGGTGTGTGCGGGGTGGTGTGTGTAGGGTGTGTGTGGGGGGGTGGGGGTGGGGTGGTGTGTAAGGGATGGTGTGTGGGTGGTGTGGGTGGGATGGTGTGTAAGGGATGGTGTGTGGGATGGTGTGTGGGGTGGTGTGGGTGGGGTGGTGTGTAAGGGATGGTGTGTGGGACGGTGTGTGGGGTGGTGTGGGTGGGGTGGTGTGTAAGGGATGGTGTGTGGGGTGGTGTGGGTGGGGTGGTGTGTAAGGGATGGTGTGTGGGACGGTGTGTGGGGTGGTGTGGGTGGGGTGGTGTGTAAGGGATGGTGTGTGGGATGGTGTGGGGGATGGTGTGGGTGGGGTGGTGTGTAAGGGATGGTGTGTGGGATGGTGTGTGGGATGGTGTGGGTGGGGTGGTGTGTAAGGGATGGTGTGTGGGGTGGTCTGTAAGGGATGGTGTGTGGGTGGGGTGTATGGTGTGGTGCGTACAGGACCATGTACATGGGACAGTGAGTGCATGATGGTGTCCCCCCAGACTGCAATCAGCCACTGCCATCAACAGGAGCTGTGTGTGCTGCTCCTGAGAGCAGGGGGTCTCTTGGAGCTTCCCTTACAGCTCCCCGAAGTGTCATGGTGGCACCAGCTGGTTCCCACAGCCACCTCCCCATGGACGGGATTCAGAGAGGAGTCCCATAGTCCCACAGGTCCCACTGATCCTGGCCTTGGCTCTACAACACCCATCTGCTGGCACTGTAAAAATAGTTGGGGACAAAATATTTGGGACAAATGAAGGGAAGGAGCACAGCTGGAATCCCGGCTCTGCAGAGCCACAGCGGGAGCAGAGCAGTTGCAGGACTGGGCAGGGGCTGCAGGTGCCCAGGGGAGCCAGAGAGGCGTGGGGTCCGAGGGCATCAGGCACTTTCAGAGGTGGGTTTGGCTTTGTCAGGGAGCAGCGGCTGGTGAGGACAGGAATGTGACTGCTGAGAGCCTGGGGGTCTGCAGGGCAGACCAAGACCCGGCTGGACAGGGGATAGGGAAAACATCCCAGGTGGAAAACAGAAGCCAGCCGCCATTGGGGGATTTCCAAGGTCATTTTCCTTAGCAGGCCTTCCGCTGCAGCCTGTCTGCTCCGTTGCTCGTGTCTTGACAGCACAGGCAGGTCCCAGGGCCAAGGTGACCAGAGCAGATCTCACAGTGGCTGCAGGGCCTGTGAATTCCTCAGCCACAAATTCACCTTGTCCTCCAGCTCTGCTCTGCTTCTCTTCTGCAATATTTGAACTCATCTGCTTCCCAGCACCATAATGCAAACAAAACATCTGGAAGGAGGCTGGCAACATAACTCACACCCAAATGTGGAGCTGAAACTTGCTTTGTGTTGTGTTCTTTTTATAAAAATCACCCTGTACCCACCAACCACTGGCACTTCTCCTGTTGGCCCAGACCCTGGGCCACCAGAGTCACGGTGACAAACAGAGAACACTCAGATGTGGTGCCACTGCCCCTGCCAGCCCCTGTCCAACACTGTGAGCAGCTGGAGCCAGGCACAGGCCAGCACCAGGGGTTCAGTTCAGAGGTACCTCAGAAAAATAGAAATCTCAGGAATCCCAGCAGGTCTGTCACTGCCCATCCCCTTGGCCACCACCGCAGAGGGATTCCCCAAGGCACTGCAGGACAGTAGTGCAGAAGTAACAGGCAGGAGATGGCTGGAATGGGGGTGGCAACATGGGGGTCCCTCCGAAAGATCACTGTGCATGGAAGTAGATAGGCTTGACTTTTCCAGACAGGATCTTGGGAACCTGCACAGAGATGATCTCGGCCATCATTTCCGGGTAGTCCACGCTCACCATGTGTGCCTTGATTAGGAGATCAAATGTAAACTGATGCAGGTCCTTGGCAATCTGGGGAAGGAAGGGAGCTGGTTAAAAAGTCCCTGGGCAGTACTTTCTCTGGGAAGACACACAACAGAGGTCCCACCTTCCCTGGGAAAGGGAGCCTGGATAAGACTATCCAGCACTCTCTTCAACTGCATCTGAACTCCTCCCATGATGGGGAGGTTGTTCCAGGGAATGATCATTCTCACTGTGGAAAGTTTCTTTCTTATACTGTTTCTTATGCATTTAGATGGACATGATGTGTATGGATGGACATTTTCCTGTCCTCTCTTACCGGATGCACAGAGTCCAGGACCTTGGTGAGCTGGTAAAACCTCCGTGAGCAGGAGGTGGGGTTCTTCCTCTTGCAGGCAATGATACGGTCAAGTTCCTTAATGTAATTCATGCGGAGCTCATCGAAGAGCTTCTGGTTCTTCAGGCCATCCACTGGAACTGGATGGGATGGGAAGGAAACAGTGAGAGGAATCCAGAGAATGACAGCAGGAGAGGAGAAAGAAGGCTGAAGCAAGGGACATCCCCAGACTCCTCCTGGGAAGTCAAAGTCTAGGCATAAGGAAAGCACCAGATGCCTCAAGGGCGATGCAGTGGCAGATGCTGGAGCTCTGTGGAGAAAAGGGTGTGGGTACTTACCAATACTGAAGAAGAGCAGAGCCTTCATACAGAGGAACTCCTGGGGTGTGATCTGAAGCCACCCAAATTCCTGGGAGAGGTGCCGCATCCTGATGCACTGGCTGTACATCCTAGATTTGTGCATGCGGTACCTGGCAGGGTGAGACGGGTATGGATGGCACGGAGACCAAAGTGCACGTGTGTGATGGGGAGGGCGCCCCCTGACTCAGCAAAACTCCCCTGCCTGGCACACCGTGCTGCCAAGGGCCTGAGCTCTGTCCTGGGGGTGCCACATGGAGGAGTGGAGCATTATCCAAAATGCCTGTGTGTGATCCTCTCCAGACACAGATGGCTACCAGGGACTTGCAGC
Organism: Monarcha castaneiventris obscurior; assembly: GCA_026261815.1. NCBI lineage: Eukaryota > Metazoa > Chordata > Aves > Passeriformes > Monarchidae > Monarcha > Monarcha castaneiventris. The sequence continues at coordinate 6,504,453 of JAMPIT010000550.1, forward strand.
GTTTGTCTGAAGAGCAACTGCAATGATTTCCCAAACATTTCTGTCTGTGAGGGATATGAGGCCGAGCTGGAGCTCCCAGAAGGTGGGGGTTTGCCTGCTGCTGTGCTTGGTTATTGGGTTCAGGCTCTTCGATCTGAGTGCCAGCAAACCCTCCCCAGCTCTAAGCTGACAGTACATCAAGGAGAGCCCACCAGGACCTTACAGTACAGTTTGTCTCTGCTCACTCCAGCTGCCCAACAGAGCTGGAAACTGGAATTCAAACTCCATACCAGAAAGGCAAGTCCGTATGGAGCAGCCCCTCACCCCACACCAGCTTCTGCTGCTGCCCCAGTGGGCGTCAGGCCACAGCAAGGCTGAGGGAGCAGGCAGAAGGACCCAGAGAGGCATCACAGTGCCCTCACTGCTCCTGGAGGTCACCATGGGCAGTGGCAGTGGGGAGCAGGCTGGGCTAGGCAGGGCTGGGCTGCTCAGAGTGACTGCTCTAAGTGTAGTTTGTCACCTGGGCTGACCCAAAGCCCAGCGTTAGACTGTTGTTGTTTTGCACTTACTCATTGAAGACCAGGTCTGGAGCAAAGTAAAGCATCCTGGAATTGACATTGGTGAAGGATCTCCACCCCATAGCAAACACCATCAGGCCCATCCAAGAGTACTGGATTATTGACATCTGGTCATCCACATGCAGGTTCCGAAATCCTAATAAACAATGAAGGAGGGATGTTACGAATTACTGTTGGGTTCCTGCAGTTCCCAGGGCTGTTTCCATGCAGACTCCAGCTCTCCTGCAGCGCTCCTCTTAGGACAAGGTGGTCAGTCCACAGCCCAAGCTCAGCACGTCCCAGGACATGAGCACACCAGCCATGACATGGAGCTCCCACCCTGATTGGGAATCAAGGATAGACAAGCACAAACCTGCTTGTTGGAAGAAAGGGGAAGAAAGGGAACTTTGGATTCAAGGAGGGGGAAAAGTCCCATTGGGACTTCACCAAATTTAATTAATTTAATTTAACTTCACCAAATTCTGGTTTCTGTCCCATACACATTGCATGGATCTAATGACTGTGGAAATGAGCATGGAAACCTCAGCTACATTGCAAGAGAAACAAAAATAGCACCTAAATTCAAATTAGCATCCCAGATGATGGCTCAGAGTTAAACCCCAGGCATGCTTACACCACCTCCAACACTGCTTTTTCCAATGTACTTGTACATAGGCAAATACAAGTGAGTTTCAAGACAATCGTACATTATTTCAATCAAATATTAAAGCAATTTAGCAGCTCCAGTGTACAATTACAACTCATTGAGGCAAGGATCACTGTGGCTTGGAGAGCTCTTCAAGGCAAATGAGCTGTAGAATGAATCTTGCCCAGATGCCACCCTGGCACAGTCTGCACCAGCCCCAGGGGGCAGCAGGGCAGCAGCTGGCACCGCTGCACAGTGAGAGGTCAGGCATCAGGTGCAGTTCAGGAGAGTAAAACCCTCTGATAAGGGGGTGGTTATGATAGAAAACATTTTCCAAAGCACTCTCCCTTTCCATCGGCACTGCTGCAGTAGTAGAGCCTCAGCCCCAGATGCCAGGTGGTTTTGGTGGTGCCTTTGTGTCTGATCTTGATGTCTGGTGTAGATAAGCCAAAGAGGAAGCAGGATTTGTCCCTGGTTTTATAAGCCAAGTGACTCAAGAATAGCAGAAACAGAATGTGCTACTCAGCATTTAAGGGTATTCTGACCAATATCCTGCTGGGAGCACCAGTCCAGGGGGCTGCTAAACTCCTCGTAACATCAGATGCCTGACCACAGTTCATCACCAGGGTTTGACAGAGAATGGCAAAATTACTGAGCCTCAGTCTCCTTCTCTGCTGTATCACCCCACACATACAAGGAGTGGGATCCCTCTTTTCTTTGGTGTTCCCTGAGAAGTGGGGCCAGAATGGAGAAGGAACTGGCCCCATGCCCGACTCTGCAGCATGGTGGGAGGTGAGCTGGGTCCAGCCATGCCCAGACCGAGCTCAGCCTTCTGCAATCCCACTCACTCAGTTGCAGGATTACAACGTGGAACAGGCAGCATGTCACCAACCAGTGACCCCTTGCAGACCCAGCTCAATAAACACATCAGTCACCAGGATGCTCCACTTACTGCACCTGCTGACCAGCATCTGGAAAATTCCAGGCCTGTATTACCTCTCTGAAGGCATCATAAATATATCCCACCGGGCTGTCACACGGGCAACCTGAGTGACTGCCAGGAAAGAGCCCTTTGGGATTCTGTATTGCTCTTCTGCCATGTTGTGATTTACCCTTTTCATCACTTCAGGTGGGTCCTGGGACAGGGCTAATCCTTGACTAGAGGGCAGTTCTGCAGGGCTGGCAGACATGGCCTGGAAGTGGAGCAAAACCTCTATGGACAGAGGGGGAGGAAAGCAGGACCCTGAGCCCTGACCAGCAGCAGCCTTGTCACAGGGGGAAGTGCCCCATGCCTACTGTATCACTGGCCAGGGGCCATCTGAACCCAAGGCATAAGTTCCAAAACACTCCATCACCCCTCAGTTCCCTCTCCCATCACCAGCCCCTCTGGACACAAGGCCCACACTGCTACAGGCTGCTTCCCAGGCAGGGGACACACACAGTACCCATGGAGACGGTCCCTCATGAGCTGTGTGATGGGACACGGGCTACAGACTGCCCCTTTCGCACCTGCCCCCAGCAGTGCAGATGGGGCTTTGGAACGGGGAGGGGATTTGGTTGCTTTCCTTCTCACCTGGCAGTGCCTTTGCCCATTTGACCACGTAGACCAGCTGCCGCTCCCCAAGCTCATTCAGGCTGGTCAGCAGGTTGGAGAAGGAGTCAGGCTGGCTGTTGTCGTGGCCAGCACACACCACACCAGGCTCGATGGCCTCCAGAACGTTGAGGAAGATGGGCTGGCACTCATAGCCATCAATATGCGTCATCACCAGCTTGGGAGCTTGCTCCTCCGTGGGGCTGGATGAGCTGGCTCCCTCTATGTCCTCCTGTGCCTTCAGGTTACCCAGCTTCTTCAGCTTGCGGGCTGTGGGAAGGACACAGTTTAATGTGATGCTTAAAAATATACTAAAAAAAAAAAGTCAGGGCTTCATGGCTCCATCATTTATAGCTATGAGGCAAGGAAAAGTGATGACCCAGCAGCAGCTCCTCCCTCAGTGGATACTGCCCAAGGAGCACCCTGGCATTGCAGTTCTCACCTAAGGATGAGAGGAGAACACACTGCGTGACAAAATCCATTTGCTTGTTAATCTGACATGGAAAAGAACCAATATCATTTACATCCTCAGCCACAACTGGTCTCTAACTCCCACTTAGAAACAGAGAGGAAGATCCAGGGAAGAGAGAGAAGTTTTGACTCAACTCAAACAACTGCTTTTGATGCAATCAAAAAGACGAGCAACACAAGATGATAAACTCATTACACAGTCATGCACCAGGGAAAAAGAACATTGCACTTGGATGCCCAGGTGTGATCGTTCTATCCCAGACCAGGGTAGAAGCGGGATGCATTCAAGGCTGCAATGCCTGCTGCCCCACAGCCAGGCTCTCCCAAACACTTGCATATACTGCATTACAGAAAACACATTTTGGAAGCCAGCAGGAGGTTCCAGGGCTGTTTCCCTGGAGTCTCCCAGCCACCCCACCAAGGGGAAGCAGACCCGAGCAGGGTGGCCTCACTCTGCTGTGCAGCCTCACGAGCCCTGTCAGCAGTGCGGGCAGGCTGTGCGGGGACTGCAGCAGCTGGCAACTGCGCCTGTGCCAACACAAAAAAGTGTTTTCCCCATACACCTGGCTCTTAACTGCAGCTGCTGGTCTGCCTGAAAGGCCCACCAGCACTCCAGAGGTGTGATGCCAGAGGTCTTGGAGAGTCTGTGTTCTCCTCATTGATACCAGCCTGACAGTGCTCAGCACAGGTGGGCTGGTACTGCCACCCCTCACTGACTCCAAAATGCCACTGATTAGAGAATAAAAGCCCATGGCTTCCTTCAAGCAGGGAATACAACATCAAACCAGTTGTCCTTGGGGTTTTGGCTCCTTCATTATATGATACTTATCTCGAATTTCCTTTCAGCTCTAATTAGAAAAATAAGCATCCAAACATAAAAATGTCAAGCCAAAGTGCAGCTCTGTAAATTAACTCCAAACACTGATCTTTAAGCATTGTACTCTGGATGATCTGCTGTACAGGCAACAAAGACAGGCTTCTCCATAAAAAAAAGGAGGAGAAAGGATTAATAAAAATAAAGGAGAGCTAGAGGAAAACTGTGCTGCAGCACAGTGTGATGGCCTTTGGCCATCAGCCACTCTTTTGATACAGCCTCCTCTCCCTCGCCTCCAAAGTCACAGCACTGCCAAGGCCACCACAAACCCATATCCCCAAGTGCCAAATCCACACATCTGTTAAATCCTCCCAGGGATGGTGACTCCACCACTGCCTTGGGCAGCCTGTGACAGAGTTTGGATTTAGAAATAACCAGTGCCCCAGGTCATGTGTGTGAATGAAGTCAAACCCACAAAACACACACATGGTTTGGTTTAAATGTTTGGGGTTTTTTCCTTAATATTTAATTATCTAGTATTAAAAAATCCTGACTGAAGTGAGAAGACAGCAAATACCTACTGAGCTTGCCCTGAGACTGCATCCACAAATGAGACTCCTCTGTGACAGTGCACTATGAGAGGGGGCTTGGGTTTGTGCATTCCAGGAGCAGCTGTCCCACAGGCCACTGCAATACTGACGTTACCAGGTGGAGAAAACCTTCAGAGGTAAAGACTCGCTTCTACTCAGTCACCTGTGCCAAACCCCTTTGTGATGGTGGCTCCTACTCAGCAGGCAATATAAACAAATATTTAAAAATTGGAATTAAAGACATTTGTAATGTTTTTACTCTAGGATGAACTAAGCTGGGCATAAGTCTACACTGCACTTTTTCAGACCGAAGTGGGAGGAACCTTAGGACATGTGACCAATATTGGGATGTTCCTGCTTGGCTGTCAGCAGGGACAAGGGGCCCAGGGAGCTTCGAGGTGCAGCTGCAGCACAGCACTGCCCCAATCCCTGCAAGCTGACCTGGGAGTCTCTGGAGAAATACTGGATGGATTTGGAAAAGAACTTAAAGGACTCAATTACATGGTGTCACCATAAAATATTCACCAGTGCAAGAGCCCCCAGGAGCACACTCAGAGTGACAGCCAAAGTGATGCACATTTTAAGCACCTCCCTTACAGGCACTTCTAAAGCCCTGAGGAAGGAGCACTCTGAGCTCCAGCACAAATTTTCATGAGTGCCAGGACTCAGGGAAGTTATAGGGACCTGGAAGAAGCTGCTCTCACACTGCCTACAATGGAGAGATCCTGCACCCCTGGCAGCACATGTTGAGCTCAGCTGCCAGCAGGACACTGAGGAGCTGAACAGGACTTGATTTATATCCTGTTGCCCTTTGCAGTTTTTTATGAACTTCAGCATGTGGCTTGTCAAAACCTGAACCTGTCAAGCCATCAATCTTGTTTGGTGCCATACTTTCAGTTGATAATAGTAACAACATTATTGGTTGTAGCCGACACATTTAAGAGATCTGAGTCAGTCAGGTCCACATGAACAAAAAGAACTTGAAGGATCTAAGAGCAGACAATATTGCTGAATGATTTCAAACCCCTTAGTGATACATCTTGAAGGCAATTATAAGTGTTGAAACAACATCAGACAGGTTTGTTTCTTATGAGGGTGGCTCATGGCCCTTTCCTAGTGAATGTCTAAATTCACCCTGAAACCAGGTTTAACCATTTTTACTCAACCAGCCTGTATGGCAATGTATGGCAATGTATGGCAATGTATGGCAATGTATGGCAATGCATGGATGGGAAAACACGGATGAACAGTAAGAATGATCACTGAGCAGATGGACCGAGGTCTGCAAGCAAGGGCTAATAGGTGTTGGCAAACTGCACAAGCCATGAGGACACTAAAGACGACAACACACCCTGGAGCAAGGAGATGAGGAATGTCACCTGGGTGGCTGTGTAGGAGGCAAAAGGGCTATTGAGTCACAGGTGACAAACACCCACTGTGGGACAGAAAATCAATAAAAGTAGGGTTTTTAATCATGCAAACCAAGTTGTAATAAAGATCCAATTGCTGTAAGTCAGGGACAGACAAGATGAAAAATAAGGTACATCCAACACAATACTGGTCATAACTACTGCAATGGCTCTGCAAAAAATGGGTCAGATTCCCCCTTGCTGGAACTGCTTACATCAACACTCACTGTGTCAGTGAGACATGAGCTCTTCTCTGTCCCCAGCAGCTGAACCTGATTTAGGACTAAACACAGCTATGCCTCAAGCCTGGGCTTTCACAAGCTTTTGGTTATTACTACAGGAGATTTCTAGCCCTACCATCAATAAAATGAAAGGAATTACACGTGTTTGGAGTTTTTGCTCCAGCCAGGACCCACATGGTTGCAGTGGCCATGCTGGAGGTGCCCTGATATCCTGCAGCTCGGGCGGCTGCCAGCTGTGGCTGTGGAGCTTGGAGTTCCCCATAGGAACAGCCCCTGGCACCTCACATGCTCCCTGGGCTCAGGGCTGGCAGGATCCCTGCAGCACCTTCCCTGGCAGCAGGCACAGGTGCAGTAGGATGGTGGGCACAGGCCAGCACACCAGCAGGACCCAACACACTAAAAAAGCATTATCACAGTTCTTTTGGTCTTTTTTGTTTTTTTTTTTTTTTCTTTGCCCTCTTTACAATGTCTTTTCCCTCTCTACAGAGAGAAGATCCTGGTTAGTGGATACCAGCTTGCAGGTCACTGTGATCTCAGTCAATAATGAAGTGCTTCAACACATTGCCATCCTGTTCCAGAGCAGAGCCTGCAGAAGGCATTCAGTGTGTCACCTCCTCCTCTGCCTTCTCCTTCTCCTCCTCCTCCTTCTCCTCCCCCACAAGAGCCGCAGGGCTGCCGGGATGTACCCCACCTGTGACTGTAATTAACCACCAGTTAAAAACAACTGGCTGGGGCTTAGGAGTGATTTCAAATTCCCTGCCTCCACTGTGGGAGAAGTTACTGTGGGCAACCATGAGCTTGCCTGTTTGTAACAATTGCCTTTATACCGACATCCAAACCAAATGTAAAACAGACCTGGCAGAACAGGTCAGGGTGACCCAAAGAGCTGAAGAAAAAAGAAGGGAGCGGGGTATCCGTATTAGCAGTAATTTTGTCAGTGTGTCCTGCAGAAGAGGGTTACACTGATGTATGTCTTCTCTTACTTAAGGAAACTTCATCAGAAAAAAGCACTTTAATATAAGCTAAAAAAGGAGGGTTAGGACTGCACTGCCTTTCAGGACCTTCAGGGAGAAATAAAACTAAACCCTCTGTTCCTTGGTGAGCCATAATTCAGAACCACTTCAGTAACAAGTCCTTCAAGACACTGTTATTGCAGCCCAGCAGCTCTGGAGGCTCAGCCCATCCCAGCAACGGGATCAGGATTTAACCCAAAATGCTGGCACCCCCAACCAGTCTGGGCTGCCCCTGTCCCCCTGTGCTGTGCCTGCCACTGCCGGGGCTCCTCTCTGCAGCCCCAGAAGCCCCCTCAATCCAGGGAGGGGTAGGTCCTCTGGGGTAGGTCTGTCAGCCCCCTTTTCCAGGGTATTTTCCTCCTCACTGTAACATCACAGAATCCCAGGATAGTTTGGGTTGGAAGGGGCCTTAAAGATCATCCTGTTCGACCCCCTGCCATGGGGTGGAATTCCACTATCCCAGGCTGCTCCAAGCCCCTGGAGTGTCCTGGCCTTGGACACTTCCAGGGATCCAGGGGCAGCCACAGCTTCTCTGGGCACCCCGTGCCAGGGCCTTGCCCCACAGGGAAGGATTTCATGAAATGAACTCAACAAGCAGACACCCAGTGATCAGCACTGTAGCTTATAGACTTTGAGCAGAAAACCTCGTATTTTGGATATGGGCACTCTGTCAGTTTTGGAAGGGCTACAGATTTGGGAACAGAGCCAAACTGTGACAAGCTCTCTTACCAGGGACACAGGAGCAGCTTCCATCAAGCAAAGCACTGAGGTTGTAACTTCACCAAGAAATTGTCCCTTTCTGCCTGGGAATAATTCCATCAAAAGAGGGGAGTGCTCTGCTTTGAGGCTCCAGGAGCCAGAACCAACTCATCCTGCTGTTTATAGGTTTTTTAGATTAACAAGGTTTGAAATCAGGGAAAAATATGTTTCCTGAAACACAAACAAAAGCTACCGACATTCACAGTTTTGGTATAAGAACCCTGCAAATGTTTCCTGAGCATTTTATCACCCTCCATCAGCCTCATTTTCCAGCCACTCACTGACGGTTCATACACAAAGTGACATGCAGGGACCTGGGAGGGGACCCCGGCTGTACCTCCGAGAGTCATCCCGGCCTCATAGCACTTCCGCAGGCGGCAGGACGGACAGTTTTTCCTTCGGAACTTGTCAATGGTGCAGTCGTTCCGGCTGGCACAGAGGTACTTCTGTTTACCTGAAACACCAGAGAAATGGAATGTGGATGCTGGGTAACAATGGAGATACGGGCACCAAGGGCAGTGGCAAGAAGAGAACAGAGGGGAGAGGAGGAGAAGGAGAAGGAGAAGGAGAAGGAGGGGGGGGGGGGGGGGGGGGGGGGGGGGGGGGGGGGGGGAGAGGAGAAGGAGAAGGAGAAGGAGAAGGAGGATGACTGGAGGAGAAGACTGTACCAGTGCTGGTTTTCCAGTGCACTCCCCAGGAGAAAACTTGTTGGAAATGGGCATTTCTCAGGAAAACGGCACAGTCCTGTCTCTGGTGCTGCAGGAGTGGTTCGTGGCCCTACACACACGTGTTGCATGAGCGCTGGCTCCCCAAAACACAGCTGGGTCACTGCTGTTCCACCACACTCCAGCACTCCTGCCCTTTGCCCACACATGGCAGAGGCTTTTAGACCAAAATATCCAGGGAGAAAAGTCCTTGGAGACTGGAAACCCAGGCACTCTGCACTGTGCAGCACAGCAGAGGCAGACAATAAACAGTAATTAAAAAGTACTGAAATGTGAAGAGTTTGGTTCTCATTTTTTAAATGTCATCCATCTATTGCATGGCTTTTGGTGGATTTCCCCCAGACCACCAACCCCCACAGTTTGATCCTTCTGCCACAATCCTCACCTACCCTTTATAACCATGACTCTGTACAGACCTTTTTGGGACTGAATTATTTTTTGTGCAACCCGTTAATACCAGTCAGGTCTGTTGTCTCCAGGTTACAGATACTGGGGTTGGGGAGCTGCTGCTCCACAGGTGGGTCTGATGCCACCCTGTCCCCTGGGCTGTACCTGCAGTCAGCCCGGAGGGAACTGGGATGAGCCACTCCCTGTAGGGGGGACCTTGTGCAGCCATGGGTTTTGGGGATGTACAGAAAATTCAGAAGTTATTTATGGTCAGAGTAACCCATAGCTCAGACTCACCCTCCACTCACTCAGAGAGCAGCCCGTGCAGCTCTTTTTTTCACTTCCCCATTTTCTAGACAAGCCAAGAATGAAATTTTCTTCCTGAATCATCACTTTTCCTGTCAAGTCCTAACCCATTTACTGGATCAGGATTTATCCAAACCTGTTCCAAACCAAACTGGGCTCAGCACACAACAGAGAGGTGCCGCTTGTAGACCCATTGGCAGCCCATGTGGGAAACCAGCCCATGGCCTTTACTTATCATGCTAGAAGGGGTTCCTTTTTGCATTCCTATAGGAATAGCCCTTTGGAGTCATCAGAAGTCTATGAACAGCATGAGGCTGAATCCAACCCTTTAAGGTACCAGTTCTGACATGAGATGCACCAATTTTGGTGCACAGATTTAGCAACGCCCACACCTCCACCACTGCTGCCCTCACTGCCACTGCCTGGTGCTTTCCTGGTACCCTGCTGGGTGCCCCGCCTTGTGCCCAACTGCAGCTTTGGCAGGACCAGCCACCACTCTCACCCCCACGGCAGGGTTCCCCAACCCGCTCCTCTCACAGTGCCCAGGCGCTGCACAAACGCCCTACATTTGACCTTCTCTGAACTGTCCCCTTCAAAGTGGATCATCACCCACCCCTGTGCCTCAGTCATCACCTGCATTACCCACCACACCTCACACCTGTTGAATCATTTTAACACTGTCCTCAGAACAGCTCTTGTCACCCCCTCCCTGGCTCATTTCCCATGAGAAGGATACTCAGGCAAGCCTTGATGACACCTAAATCCCTAAAGACCCTAAAGAGAGCACAAGCACCATCCTCCCTTTCAGCAGTTCATTGAGGAGGAGGATGAGTAATAAACAACTTCAGCTGAAACTGGGTTACTTGGTGTTATTTTTGTGCCAGGGGCACTGAGCTGAGGCCATACTCCCTCCACTCAACCTTCTTAGGTACTCAAAAATAGGTGCCCCACTTTCTGGGGGAAGGGGAGCTGGAAGGAGATTTGGCTGCCTGAGCCCCCCAAGGATGTTCCAGGATTTGGCACAGCTCCTCCAAATTCCCCTGTGTCAGGAGCAGCACCCCGCAACCCACTCCTCATCCCTGGGATCTGGACAGATCCCAACATGTGGGCTCATTTCCCCCTCCACTCTGTCTCTGCTAGGCACCCACAGGAGGGGAGCACAGGGACAGATGAGGTTTGGTAGGGGGTCCAAGCCTTGCTCAGTGAGGCCACTGTGCTCTTTCCCATCTGCTCCTCAGCAGCATCTCCCAGCTCCAGAACTACTGAGAAGGGGCATGGAGAGGGAGCCTCTCTCACAAGCCGGGAGCAAGCGGAGTGCCCCAGAGGACAAACAGGGCATGCTGGAGGAGGCTGCAGGATGGCTGTGCCACCCCGGAGCAGCATGGGCTGTGAGCTGCAGCCAGCAGCTGTCCCCACAGTCACGGTACAGTGACATTGCTGAGGTGGCCAGGGACAGCTTCATGGTTCATGGACAGGCTCTTTGGGGCAGGAACCTGTTCTCTGTTGCCAGGGCCTGCACAAGTGAGCCCTGTTTGCTTTATGCTGTTCAGTAACAAAAAGAGACAACAACCAAACAGCCACAGCTGGTCATGGTGCTGCTGCTGCTGCTGCTCATCGTGAGAATGAGCTGAGCTCACCTCGCCCTAATTCCTGGGCATCTAGAGATTTCCCTTTAACCACCAGAGAAGGAACCACCTGCTCTAAAAGGCGGGAGAACAGGGAAGGGTGGCTGGAACATGGATGAGTTCCTTCTGTCTGAAGTAACTTCTCACAAAGAGAGATCTGTTTCTAATTTCAGGGTAATTCACTCTCTTCATTTCAGAGCAAGGTGAGATATTTGCAATCAGCTGTTCTTTATTTAAAGATAAATGAGCTGGTTTTCCTTCTCTGGAGTTTAACACTGAAACTACTATTTTGTTCTCCTTTCCTCCCCCGCAGAGACTCTTGCTTTGCAAACCTGTACATACAGGTCCAAACTTCACACCCGCTCTCTGGTTCCCCAGCAGTCCTGCTCTCTGCAAGACCCATCACCCAGCCTGTCCTTCTCCCAGGGCATTGGCAGGCCACCAACCCATAAAGCACTGCCCAGCTGAGGACACTGCAGATGCCACCCAGAGAAGCCCCCGCTCCTCCCCTGCCGCCCAGGTCCTGTTTGACATGTGCACAGGTGAGGAGGGAAGTCACACCCAGCACCCTCTGCTTTCCCAGACCAGCACAGGTCTGGAAAGAGAGCATCTGTGCAGCAGCCCCCACCATGAACACACTGCAGTGCCAGTGTCCCCTCTGCCAGGAATGTCCCTGCCACCTTGGGCCCCTCCTGGGCCACATCACACCAGGCAGAAAGATGCTTCCACCACCTCTGAGCCCTCCCACTCATCTCCTGGGACCACAGCACACACCGGGAGCCAAGGGGAAGAACTGCTCTCTAGTTCTTTATTAAAAACAACGATTTATGGAGGTGAGTTGCTCAATCCAGAGGAATCATCTAACTAACAGCCTGTTGCTACATGAGCTGTTGTGCCCAGACTAACTTTCTCCTCCAGACAGCAAAGTAATCTGTGCAAACATCTGGAGTAAGATATACAACTGTGAATGTGAAAAAACAGTAAATGCCTCCTGGAAGAGAGAGATCCTCGTATTTCAGGGCATAAACTGAATTTTAACAGCTGGGGGATAAGGCCCAGCTTTCTGTGAAAGCGACTCCCCGGGTCTTATGTAACCATGGAGGCTCTAGCACTCTCCTGGGAAGCCTCTGGGCCTTGGGGCTGTCACCAGCAGGGCCATGCCCAGAGCTGAGCCTGTGGGTTTGGTGCTGGCACCCTTCCCATGTGATGCTCCTATTAACAACTCAAGAGGGCTCAGCCACAAGGCTCCTGGGAGCCAGCACTGAGCCACTGCTCATGAACGACCTTTGCAAAGCCGTTTTCTGAATAGTCCTCTGTATTGACGAGATGGCTACAGTGAGCATAGGGAAAGCACCCAGAGTTTTATCTATGCTCTGGTTGTCCCACCTTTTGCTCTCCCCATGGCTTTTTAAGGCAAATAACACCCAAACAGTTGTGAGAAACCCACCACTGGAGCATCGTGGTGCTGCAGCACCACTGAATCCTCTGCAGACTCAATTTCTGTGCATGTCAGATCAGCCTAGGAAGGAGGAGAAAGCATTTGATAACATAGCAAGGATCTTTGCAAACGTTCACTTTAACTTGGTGTCATCTTGAAATCTGGCAAGAAACTGTTGAGTTGGCCCAGAGACACTGCTCTGGTGTAAGGCTAACCCTCAGCAGGTCAGAACATAGAACACTAATCCATATGGAGAATGATGGAGGCAATCAGAGCTGCCTGCACAGCAGCCTGGCTGAGTGCCTGCTAGGAAAACTGCCAAATACTGTGTAATTTTTTTCATTTAGCTCTCTGCTATTTAAAGGCAGCCCCATCAGGAACACAGCCCAAAGCATCCCAGTCCTGTGCTGCCAGGAATGCTGCACAGAGGCAGCTCTGGGCTGGCCAAGGTGGCCACCAGATCTGAGCAACCTCAGAGGGACAAGGAAGGTCTGCTTCTCTCCAGAGACATCGTGCAGAGACATGATGATTCCCCTCCTAGACAGAATGGGACAGCAGGACCCCCTGGGCTGCTAACTGAGACAGGAACTGCCTTGTTTGAAGCATTTTTCTGTTTCAGGGACAAGGGTGGCATCACAAGGACTGAACTCTCATGTCTTCAACCCACCCCAGCCATCCTAACCGTGCCAAGAGGTGTCCTGCCTACTCGTGTAGGGAAAAACAACACCTGTGCTGAGAGGGATGAGCTTTTTGCTCACCAAATGAGGAGGAGGAGCCCTCCTTTGTGGGCAGCGAAGGAGCAGCAGCCCTGCTCACAGGGCAGCCACCCAGCCCTCTGGACTCTCCCTGCTGGGACCCTGGGGCAGGTGACTGCAAGGGAGAGCCCAGTGCTGGGCTTGGTCCCAAAACAGGGGTGGTGACCCTGCAGGCAAGGTGATCCACACCAGCGTGGGGAATCTGCAGGGTGTGCTTCAGTGCTGGCCTGGACACAGCCGGGACATCTTGAGAGTCCGTGAATCACGAGAGCTGGCAAAATGAGATGAGGACAACGTTCCTGTCTTTTCTATTAACTCTTCCAGCTTCTTTCTGGAAAAAACAGTTGAACCTGAGCTTGTGAAACCCCTCAAATCTGTCAAATATTTCATCAAAGCAGGGGTGACCTGTTCCTGCCCATAAACCCCTCAGTGTGTCCAAAGGAAAGAAGAATCAGTGTCACAACTTTTTTTTTCAATGTTTCCCTTTCTCACCCTTTAGAAGCCAGTGCATGTCTATAAAACCTCCTTAAATATCCCTGAATACCTGCCAGATAAGTTCACTGTTATCTCAGAAGAATATAATAAAAAGGAAATTATGTGCCCAGCTATTTGTCTCCCCTCCAAGGTGCTGTTTGCTGCTCCAGTCCCAGCCCTCTGCTGCTCCCTCCACCGAAGGCTGTGGCTTGACACCAGCACCAGGAAGGTAACAGGTTTCTTTTCTCATGGCAGAGCATTTTGATCTACTGTTGTAGAGTCCCCAAGGGTGACCTAAGGTTTTCTGAGAGACATTTTATGGGCTTTAAAACATGAGAACACGCTGAAATATCAGCTTTCAGTAATGCTCCTCAGCTTTAAGAAGGAAGAGATCTGTCTGGAAACCCACCAAAAATTAGAACAAAAATCATCACCTGCCATCCCTGCATACAGTACCTATAAAGGAGCACGATTTATTTTCACTTGCCCAAAATAAAGACTTATCCATGTACCTCAGGGTAACATAAGATGAAACCTCACACTTTGGCAGCGCCCCCTGCCCCTCCCTGGACACACATACAGCTCCTCAGAAAAGGCAAAGGACTGTCACCCAATCCCATCATGACCAAACACTCCCAACCCTCTGCCACACCACGAGGCTGAAGAACCACGAAGAGATATAAATATCATTTAAATTAATGACATAACATGATCAGGAGAGGGAACAAATCCACGGCACGTGCCTCAGAGCAGCGCGAGCAGTCAGGGCTGCCCCTCTGCCCGTGGGCACCTCCAGTGCCTGTCACCCACAGGACAGAGCCCACCCCGGTGCCAGGGGAGCGTGGCTCCCACACCCACCCACAGACACAGGCATTCCAGTGGCAGTTTATCTGACTGAGAGCCAAGACACCACTTACTATAAGTCAACAATAACTTGCTGACTTAAACAAGCATCTGTTATTTACTCTGGCTGCCCAAGCCAACCCACTTGGCTTGACACAGAGCTGGTGTGCAGCACAGGCAGATCTGCAAACGATTTAATTGAGAGAAATATGCAAAATGTATTAACTATTATTTGACTGCCCTTTTTGGCAACAAGACACTGATGTCCCCTGTGGCATAGCCCCTATTCTTTCCTGAACCAGCTTGCCAGCTGGCTCCTGGCACAGAGGAATGAGGGAAACATGACTCCAAAAAGAGGCTGGATAATGATAATTGATCTAGAAGCAGCATTCTGACAATAGCAGGTGAGCACCCCTAGCCTGGGACCTCTGGTCATAGAAGGGAGAGGTTGGGCACAGGGTAAGGTCATGGTGAGACAGAAGCTCCATCCCCATCTCTGCTGCCAGCCTTCTCCCAGGGACACCATGGCCACTGCCACCAGCTGCCAACGGCGTGCCCATGCACCACATAAATTGTTAGCACTGAGGAAAAGCAATGGCTTGTGCTGGTTCATCTCTCCTGACAACAAGCCTGATGAGTGACTACAGGCACATTACATTGTCGGACAGCTCCTCTTCCACAACAGAGACTCTCACTGCTGCCCAAGACTCTGAACTGCAGGTAGAAACCGCACATTGCTGAGGCACAGCCTAAGGAAACAGCTGGACTAGGTGCTTCTGCATGTTCATTCTCAGGGAAAGATGGTACAAAGACCTTGCTGTTGAGAGGGAACATTTGGGCTCACACTTATCCCTGGAGAGCCTGACACTACAGAGCTGGACATGAAGAAGTTGCTTTCTCAAGGGCTGGGGAGAAGGATCATGGACTTCAAGCTCAGATCATGGCTCCTGATGGACAGATAGTTGTGCTGTTTTGTGGGTAGTCACAGAAGTGACCCTCTGGAAGGGGTGCAGGAGAGGAAAAGCCTCCCCTGAACTAGGAGTTGTGCATCTGAGATCACAGGCGGGTTGACGGGAGCTTAAAGCACTCTGGAGAGTCAAGAAGAGAAGCAGGAACTGACTGCTCCAGGGTCTCACCAGGTCACTAAGATAATCATGGAATCAGAGGAAGGTTTGGGTTGGAAGGGACCTTAAAGACCATCTTGTTCCACACCCCTACCATGGCAGGGACACCTTCCAAGAGACAAGGTTGCTCAATGCCACTGAAAAGAATTGTATTTTGGCAAACTGGTTTGGCTACTTTTTGAGGGCAATCTGTAAAGTGAAATGACAAATGCAGGATGGAGAAATCAATTTATCCTTGATTTTTCTCCTTTACTGGTTTAAGAAATCTTAGAACACCACCACAGAGGGGCAGTGACCTTCCTTTCTCTCTGTCCCCATTACCTTCAGCTGCCCGTTTGAAGAAGACTTTGCAGCTCCCACATGTGAGGGCTCCGTAATGGCACCCAGACGCTTCATCTCCACAGATCAGACAGGTCTTCTGAGGTGGGAAGTAATAGTCAATGGGCAGGATGTGGTCACGGCCAGTCTCCAACCTGCAGCATGAAACAGAGAGAACAAGGGAAGGGTCAGCAAACGTGGTCAGGACAAGCTGTGGGGAGCACGGTCACGGCAAACCCAGAACTGCAGTGATGGACCAGCCAAGCACTGAGCAGCAAGCAGGTGAGCATCAACTGAGCCAAACCTGGCCCTGACCATGCAGAGACCGTGCTGGGTGCCCCTCCTGACACTGCCCACTGCATGCAGTGTGTGACAAAGTGTGACAAAGTACAGGCACAGTGACAGCACAGCCTAGGGAGAGAAGGTGACTGTTGCAGTGGTCATGGAATTTTGGCTTCAATCATGAAGCTTGTACACCCAACAAGACAGAGTGCAGTGCTGCCAACCACCTGATGCCACATTAACCACCATGCCAAGACATCCTGAGAGCCTGACTCCCGTTCTCCAACCATGTACTCCTCACACTTCCACACGCCCAGATTCTCCCCTCTCAGCTGGTACCGTCTCCTCCCCAGCCTGGTCTGATCTGTTTGATCAGAACCATGGAGAAATAGTTTTTCCAGAGGGTATGGCAGAAGGAGAGAGGCTTATCCAAATCAGGAGCAAACATGTCCAGGCAGTTTGGGGAACAACAGCACATTGAGTTTATTACTAGAACTCACTTTTCTGCAACCACTGGATGAGGCAATTAGCTTTTAACAGTCTGCAGTTCGCCCCAACTTTTGGGTAAAAATTAGATCCCCTTTCATTTCTGGCATTGTTTGTTGCTTGCAGGTGAGCTCTGAGAAATCAGGTTACAACAACAGTGAGTGTGACAAAAATGGGACTTCTTCAAAAAAACCTTTTTGCCCAGAAAAGCCCCACTGTCTTTGCCTGTCCCTCACCTGGGAGCTGTGTAGATCCGCACCTCAGTTTAAGGTCAGTAACTGGAGCAGCAATTTCATTCTCAGTTCTTATGGCAGAAACCTTTTGAGTGATTTCTCATCTCTTTAGCAGGAGCAATCAGTGACTCATCTGTAGATGCAGCTCAACCACCCTTCCCCAATCATCTCCATGTCCAAGGCTTTTCTTGAATTACTGATTAAATGGAGGAGACCCAGTTGGCTGCACCACGCCTGCCATAATCAAGTCCTGATGCAACTAACATGTTCCTTTCTTGGCTTAGGTGGCATCCTGCTTGTCCTCCTGGTGTGATCCCATTGCCCCATCTCAGGGCACTCCCACATCCCCCCATGCCATGTGCTACAGAGCCCTGGCACTGGGTGTGAGGGGCTGCTGGAGAGCAGACCCTGCTGAGGAATACCAGCAGCACATAGAAAAGCTTGGCTAAAAATGTCTTATTTATCCAGCATGTTTTAGTTTCCCCAGAACAGGACTTTCTGCTAACGACCCAATACCTCTTTTCTCCTCTCTGTGCTATCAGAAAAGCAACAGTGCTCATTTCTCTGTTTCCATAAGGCTTCCACTCTGTCTCCCCCATACTCAGCACTTTGCATGCCATGAGCAGCAGGGCCTCTCACAGCAGGTGTCATGACAACAGATACAGGACCCCTAGAGGACCCTGGGCTGCTTTTGAGGATTAATTATCTAAAACTGCAAAGCAGTTTTGCAATTGAGTGGCTTCTGAAACAGCTTTTAAAGAGCTGGTCCTGTATGGGAAGAGTTGTGCAAGTACAGAAACACCTTCCAGCAGGTGTGTATTGAGAATACCCCATACACGTGCCCCTGCCAGGGACAGGGCTGGGCAGGGCTCCCCGCATGCCCCTCCATGTTCAGCCACCCTTGGCCCCACTGCCACTGACGGATGGAGACTGGAGGACGCTGGCTGACATGGAAGGTGATTCCTGGCCATGGGACAGGCTCCTCCTGGGGTAAGGCTTGGTGGGGTATGCACTGCCCCAGCATCCAGAGGGGCAGGAGATGGTGTTAAGGCAGGTGGGGAGCAGCTCAACCACAGGCCCTGCAGCACCGATGTGGTTCCCTGCCAGCAATCACTGTCCGGAGCTGAGGCGTCTCCCCAGGAATGCCCTTGACTTTCAAACAATGCCAATCTGTCTTTTCTTTTATATTTTTAGAGAGAGAATTGCAAGAAAAACATAATGTAAAATTTTCTAGCAACTCAGAGTGAGCTATGCTAATGGCTCCCTTAATGATCCATATTCCCGTTTCCAAGGGATATTTACAGGGTGTTCTCAAAACATGCAGGTAATACATAATACTGGACAATGAGCCAAAGAGGTGCCTGGAGAAGCTGCAGGGCCGCGGGGTGGGCAGTGCTCTGGGCAGAGCCCCAGGTGCCACCTGCCCCAGGGTGCCAGTGCGCAGCAGTGCCACAGCCCCTTGCCCCTGTTCAGGGCACAGGACGGACACACACAGGAGGGACAGGAGGGATGGCTCAACAGCCAGCTCAGCACCGGCAGCTATGAAGCTTCCCTCTGGGTGTAAGTTTGTACTCCGTGGGGCTGTGCTGGCCCACAGAGCCGCAGGAGTGCTCAGGTCAGACCAAAACAAGCCCCATGCGTGCTGTGGGGGGCTCGCCGTTGGTACAATATATGGCAAGTGTCAGCCCCGCTGCAGAGCCCAAAGCAGGGCGATAGCGTGCCGGGGCAGACACAACTGGGATGCAGTGACGGTGGTGGCAATGCCAGACCCGGCGCACACCCTGAAGGCCAAGGTCGTGGCTGTCACAAAGGAGCTTGGTGGCTTTTGGGGGCAGGGAAAAAACAACCGCAGTATCTCTCCTACAGCTCTAGGATGAGTTTTACTCTCATTTCAGAAGGGCTCCATAAGGAAATGGAGGGTTTACTGAGCTCCTGTCACATGCAAATATTTCTGGGGAGTAGAAACTATAATTTTGCAATGCAAGCAGTTGTTTGTCATTAGTTAAATTTCACCAAACAGCCACATTTTACAACATCCCCAGAAAGCCAAGAGCAAGCACTGGTAATAGAGGAGCCAACCACTTCTCCCAATCCTCAAAGGAAGTTTCCATCGCAGCAACACAGGCTGCCCAAAAGGAGACAGGGAACAACTGCCCCCTCGCCCACGACTTCCCACCCTTAAGCCAGACCAGGACAAAGCGATGGCGGCTGCCACACACCCCCAGCTCATCCCACACGGGAATCCCAGAGCAGAGCACCCTGGTCCCATATTCCCTGAGGAAAGGGGGTTTGCACCTTCACCATGCTGTGTCCAAAACCTGCACATCTGTGATACATAGGAGGGTGTTGAGACCAGAACTGAACCAGCATTCACTCACAAACTCAGGTGCTCAGGAGGATGCTGAGCCCAGAACTGAGCCAGCACTCACATGTGAACTCAGGTGACACAGAACCCTATCCAGTCATTTCAAGTACTGTCATTTCTGAAAGACTCTGATGTCATCAGGAGGAATCTCTGCTTTTAAAACAGCATCACTTGTGCATGACATTCTTTAATGTAATATTAAATTTAACTGGCTTCCCCTCAGTGCAGCTGTGGGGCTCCTGCCTGGATGAAGTTCTGTGACTCCCACCAAGGGGCCAGACCCATGTTCAGTGAAGCGCATAACTGCTAACTTCGGGCACATCCTCATGTCCCCTTGCACTGTCATTTGGCTTCCAGTGGCTCCAGCCAGAGCTGAGGCAAGCCTGCGCTCACAGCCACCACATCATACTCATCCAGATAACAAGGCCTGCATGTAAACTTTAAAGCATTCATCTGTTAAAATGCTTTGAGCCATTTAATCTATAAACATGCAGCCTTGTACACTGAATTCATGTCCTTTCTTCTAAATAGCCTTGAGGATGTTTCCAATCTGCCTGTGCCTTGTTTTCGTGTGCAATGGCAGCAGAGGCACGATAGCATCTGAGTGCAGAGCAGGGAGCAGCATGAGCCCCAGGCCTGGTTAACACACATAGGAACTGGATCAACACTGGATTTAAATAAATATTAGCAGACGACAATGGGTTTTCCAAGCATCCCAGCAGTGCAGGCTGGCAGGAGGAGCACGCCTCAGAGAAAGTGAAGGTCCTCCCACCAGCAACTCCCATGAGCAGGCTCGCCTCTCCAGCCCTGGCACTGCCTCCCAGCCCCGGGGGCACAAACAGCTTCCAGTGGCACAGCTGCATAAATCCCTTCTCAAATCTCCAAATTAAACTCTGTTTTTTGTTTTCAAACACTCTGTTTACTTATTTTGACAGCTTATTTTTCACACAGCAGGTCTCCACTGCAGCTGAAGCCCCCTCAACCCCAGTGCCTGGCTCTTTTCTTTCCTGTGCTCCTCTGTGGTGCATGAAGGCTGCTCCAAGCCTGGAGCTGCACGGACCCAGCCACTGTTTGTCCCTGCACTCAGGAGACAGCCCCAAGCTGCCACCTGACTGGCCGAGGCACTGCACACCCGTAAATGAGACGGGTGGCACAGCCACAGCATAACCAAGACTCCTGAGGAATCCCCCCATTTAATGGCCATCCTGAGCTCTCACCTTCCAGTAATCCATAAGGAATAAGCAGAAAAAAAGGTGAAAGGTGGCAGGTTTGCTACACCTGGAATACAAAGCCTGGGCAAAGCCACTCTGCAGCCTCTGCACCTCACCAGTGGCCACAGCAGAAGCTGCTGCCTGCATTTGGTACAGTTGACACCAAAACTTCTGCCTCAAAGCCTGATGTCCAGTCAGGGGCTCAGGGAGCAGCTTAAATAAATCAGGTCAGAGAAGATGAAACACTTGATTCCCCCACCCGGAGCAGGTACCTACAAAAAGAGACAGCACAAGCGCATCGCAAAGTCGCTTCAGATGGGAACTCACCTGATTACGAAGCACAAAGGGGACAAAAACCAAATGAGAAGCAGCAAGGCTGCAGGCAGGCTGCAGCCTTGAGGAGCACCCCCGAGGTCATCAGAGCCCTACACCGTATCCACCTGGTGACTGCAAAGTCACCTGCAGTCACCAAGGACAGGACCTTGGTATCCTTGTTGCATGGAGAACCCTACTTATTTTCCAAGGAAACACTCTGTCCTCACTGATATTTATGCAGTTAGTTTAAGCCACACCACAATCTTCCATCTTCAAATTCATCTCCTCTGCTGACAAAAAGAAAACGTGCCTGTAGAGAAAATCACAAATAATGAGACACCAGATTCATTATTTCATGCTCCAAGAGACATTGCCATGATGCCAGATGTGGGTACAGGCTTACAGCTCCCAGGAAAGCATTCAGAGTACAGACTTGTAGTGCCACACACCAACATCTTCACCTGCAGAACTTTTACCTTTCCCCTCTTCCAAAACCAAGTGCAGTGATGCTTATGAAATGCTCTGGAAGAGGGGATGCAAGTTCTTGGTGGCTTTTCTCACAGCCAGTGTGCCAGGAGGATCTCCAGAGGAACAGAACATTGTACCAGTGTCCAGCCATGGGGCACAGCACCTTGGGTGAACTGGCCATGTGGCCCCCAAGGCCACCATGGTCCCTCAACTAACCACAGCATCTGGTATGGTGCTACCAAGAGAAACCCAAGGTAGAACAATTCTAATCAGTGTCACGTGGAACTCCATATGTATTTGGAATGTAACTGGGCAACAAGGATCAAGTTGTGCTGGTGGCTAGAGGTCAGTGGTCGGCTCCCAGCTGGGCTGCTGAGGGATGCCAGGATTCATTCCCAGACTCAGATATTTAAAACACAAAATATTTTCCCCACTTCCTTTGGCAGTGAATTATTGCTAAGGAAACCAATGCTGCAAATTCTGCATTTTTATTTCTCCACTGGAGGAAGCACAAGGTAAAACCAGTCGGCAACAAGGGCGGGACCCGGCGTGGAAACATGAGGAGACCACAAATACCACAGATTTGGCACCCGATTGGGGAGGCATACGGCGCGAGCCAGCACCCTCCCCCTGGCACAACACAGAGCCCTGGGGATGGATGGGGACCAGAGCAAGAAGCAGAACCCTCCATCTCGGGTAGCAGCCCCCCTCCTGCCCCTCTCGCAGTGGGGGACACCAGGGATCACTGCAGTGGTGCTGCAGTGCTGGTCCCACAGCTTACCAGAAGAACTGGGTTATTTTTAGGCACGTTTATACCAAGACCAAACTTTTGCAGAGACAGGGCTGCAGAGGCATAAAAATCCTTTGCCTTATTATGTCTGGGAGTGGATACAAGCTCTATCTGCAGAATTTCCCTTCAGCTCTGCTGGCAAAGCACTGAGTTTCTAGAGGAGACTTCATGACTTGTGCAACAGTAAATATCATCTTCCCGCATCCTCCAAGCGGATCGTGCTGTGAGTCATCCCAGCCATAAACACACTAATAGTAAGGAAGGTTTCACATATTTAGTGCCAGGTCTCCCTGCCACTCTTAGCCCTAGTCTCAGCAGAATAGGCAACACAGGATCAAATCCCCCAGCAACCCACAGCCATTGGCTGACAACCACCAATCCCTTCTGCTCCCTAGCCCAGCTTTCCTGGCATGCCTGCAGCTCACAGCTGCCTACACCTGCCAGCTGCACAGGGATTGGGGCAGGAGCAGGGCAGGACCAGCCCCTCAGCAAGGCTTGGATGGTGGGGATGGATGGCTGGCTGGCTGGCTGGCTGGCTGGATGGATGGATGGCTGCACCAGTACCAACCCCAGTGGCACACACCTGCAACTGAGGGCATCCCAGCCAGGCATGGACTAGGAAACAGTGCTTTGATGCCAGTTTGCACTTTTAATGGCAGGGACAGCCAGACCTGTCGTTTTGGGAGCTGAGAGCATTCCTGGGAAAACAGAGAGCAGAGCCCCGCAGCTCTGCAGCAGTGCAACTGGCTGACTCCAGGGGCCTGTGGGCATGGGGGGTCCTCCTGTTATCACAGACCCACGCTGGAGTTTTGACTGGCCCTGCTGGGCAGCGATGTCCAGAGAGAGCTGTGGCACGCCAGGGATCAAAGCCCTGCCCACTACCCCTTGGCTGTGCTCTTCCAAGCAGGAGAGGAATGAAAGCAGCCAGTAATAATTTTCTTTCAAGCCCACCTGCAAACTAAAACAGATGCCACATCTAATTTTAGGCCTCCCAGCCTTGAGAGTGTTCTCCCTAGTCTCTTTGAGTGAGCAGTGAGATAGTCATCTTAGGACACACCGCAGCCGCAACAGCTGCACATCTGCCTTGACCCAACTCTGAAACGATAGGAGGGCAGGGGCATAGCAGGAGGGCACAGCATGGTCAGGAGTTAACAGATCCCCACTGGTCCCAGGGGATCCTGCAGGACACACTGAGCCCCCTCCATTAATTGCAATCGCGTGCAGAGGGACTGGCCAGCCACCCTGCTAACTCCAGGCTGTCACCTTTTCCCTGCTGGACATGACAACTGTTTCAACTTGGGCCATAATCCAAGGGTTTAAGCACCCATGTGGCAAAAGGGAGAGTGAACTGAACAAGAAGAGAACAGCTGCCCCCCGGAACCTCAGCTCCCATCTCAGCTCAGCTCTGTCCAACCCTCAGCACAGCTCCAGTGGGATGTTCCATCCTGCAGGCTCCCCAGCACTGTGCTCTGCTCCCTCTTCAAACCACCCCCAACAAGGCCCAGAATCAAGAACCCGGCACTTGGCACAGGCTGTGCTGTAAACAAGACAGGGAAAAAGTCCCTGTGCTGCTATTGTTTTTCTAAGCATTTAAAGATTCTCCAGGGGACTGGGGAGCAGACTGGGAAGTAATAGATTTCTTTGTAAGGGGAAGATGCTATTATCTGGGAGAAGACTTTTTGACCACAGAGGACACGTGAAAACAAATCCAATTACAGAGGGCCAGAAAAACTAAATCCATGTGAACAGGCTGAGTTCATTGGGACAATGTCACGTGTTCTGGAGCACAGGAGCATGCACAGGGACAAAGCCCAGAGCCAGCCCAGGGGGTCACGGTCCGCACCGGACCCATGGCCCCAGACACATGTCCCCCAGCCCTGCCCTGCTAACAGAGCTGGCACTGCCAGCCACCAGGAGAGGGAGTGGGGGTGACTTGGGGGGCTGGTTCTCAGTGTCTGAGCTGGGAGAAGCAGCAATGCTGATCCCACCCCAAGCCCTATGCTGCCCGCAGAGGCTCACGGAGCTCCAGCCACCTCTCCCCCCTGCAGGCAGTACAGGGCACAGTGCCTGCCCTCAAAGGACATGTCTGCAGAGGAAATGCTGCAGGCCCCGGGGTGAGGGGTGGGATATTCCTCATACAGAAGAGAACACATATATAAT
This sequence comes from Monarcha castaneiventris obscurior, assembly GCA_026261815.1. Lineage (NCBI taxonomy): Eukaryota > Metazoa > Chordata > Aves > Passeriformes > Monarchidae > Monarcha > Monarcha castaneiventris. Next base: position 6,528,829 of record JAMPIT010000550.1, read on the forward strand.
CTGGGTGTGGTGTTCACAGGAGGATGATGAACATCCACAAATGTGCACAGGCACACGATTCAAGAGAAACAGTAAATCATCCGAGCTCTCTTTGCAGAGGGATTTCATTTTCCAGTTAACACACCTCATTGCTTCCTAGACAAAAGCTATTAACCTAATCAGCACAAAAATTCCTTCCCTGTGTTTCTCTTTCAAGAGGAAAGTGGAGCTGTCGAGATATCCCGTTCCAGCCCTCCCAACAGCAGGTCGGGAGATGTGCAGACGCTGCTCTGAGGATTGGCACGAGGGGGAGGAGGCAGGAGCCTTCACAAGGAAATTCGTGATACAGAAACTTGTGCCTGGGCTCTGTTCTCAGCACACAAGCCAAGGTCAAAGCAGTTTTTTCTGACATTTCTAACCAGCAAGGAAGCAAACACAACTAAAATATGCAACAGCAGCTAAAATGCTGAGGGCTGGTAAAAACACCAGAGAAAGAAATGTCATGTTATTTCGGAAGAGACAAGAAGCCCCCTCCATCCATCCCCAGGCAGAGAGAGCACAAGGGGAAGGAAGCAATCTCCAGGGTTTTCCACCTCATCCCAGGGACTGAACACACCCTCTGTAAAAGTATTCCGGAGATCTGCAGCCTCCCCTCTGGCATTTGTAGGGACTACTCCTGCTGGCAGCAATTCCAGAAGCACTCAGCAGGATGGGGGTCTGGAAGACGAAGATGCTGCTGTAGCACAGAAGGATTTGCCCCGAGGTTCTTCCCAAAGCCACTGGCTGCAGCCAGCCTATGTCTAGTCCCTGCTGGAGCATATTGGTATAGAGGGAGAGGGCACCCACCAGAATGTACCATCCATCCTCAGGCGACAAAGCCAGGTAGGACACGGCTTAGAGCAACATGGCCTAGTGGGAGGTGTCCCTGCCCATAGAGGGGAGTGGAATGAAAGGCCCCTTCCAACCCAAACCACTCCCTGAGTCTATGACCAAACTCCCCAGGCTCCAGCAAGAGCTGGATCAGGCAGCCAGCACCCAGGACACCCCCCCAGCAGTGCCTGTCACAGACACTTCGCTGCAGATGTGAAAGGTAAATCATTACAACTGCTCCATGCCCAGCACATGAGGGGTGGCTGGGACTCTGCATGGAGCTCTTGGGCAGCTCTCCTACTCTGCACAGCCTGAGCAGGGCTCTGCCAGCCCAGGCGCAGCCTTAGCCGGGGCAAGCAGCCAGGCACAGGCACATTTACCATTTGATGTGTCTGCCCTGAAATCTCCGTGCTCCTGGGACACATTTGGGGTGTCCATCCCCACACCAAGGGTGTCCTGGGTCAGCACTGTCAGTGTCCCAGTATTGGTGGCTCTGCACTGACTCTCCCATCCTGACTTAAGCCGTATCTTTTGCCCCCAGAGTTGTTCGGGAAGTGACAGCTGCCTTGCCTGTCACGAGGTGCTCAGCATGGTCCATCCAGCCCCCAGCAGTCCCACGCGCCAGGCAACGTGATGGACCGGCCCTCTCAGCAGAAACATGGGCTCATCCCAGGAATCATTATTTACTCTTAAGGGTGGGCTCCTTTCCCCTTTGGATGGCACAGGGAAGCCACAAGGACACCTGTGGAAAGCATGGGTGTAATCCACCTCTGTGGACACCCGAGCTGCTTGGGGCCGGGTGGCCTGGGAAAAGGGCAGCAGCTATAAATACCTGGGGAACTGGCTTATACTTTTAAGATTACTCCTACTACTGCAAATCACTTAATCTGAGGTCTGTGAAACCAATCCTACCACTTCTGAGGACGTGTCAGCACCCGACTGTGTTCTCACTATTTGCAGAGGCGTCCCCGGGCGGGGGCTGGGGAGCTCCGAGCCAGAGCGCAGCGGGTGACCTTGCTCTTTCTGGCCTCTGTTCAGACTGCACTAACCAGGGAGCAAGCAGCACCACGAGAGCAGCTGAGCCAAGCTGACCCGAGCCACACCGAGCCTACCCTCCCGTCCCGTCCTGTCTCGTCCTGCAGAGGTCCCTGGGGAGAGCGGCGGCTCCGGCGCGATCGCGAGGCGCGATGCTGCACTCCCGTAACCCCTCTCTGCAAACACTGTCGGGGGGGCTGGACAGGGGCACTGGGGCCAGTGGAGGTGAACGGGCCAATGGATGGGGCGCAAAGTCCAGCACGCTGCTGCAGGACGGTCCCCAGCACCCGGCACAAAGCCAGCACGGCCCCCCGGGACCCCAGCGCTGAGCTGCCAGGGCTGCGGCCATTCACACGCACCAAGGGGCTGCTGACAAACCTCAGCTCCTACCTGCAGAAGAGGGACAATTCCTTTTTCCACAGTCGCCGGGAGGCTGAATGAATCGCTGCTCATGAGTGCTTCAGCAGTAAAGTACTATTACTGGGAGTATTTTTATTACTGTTAGAGGATAATTTGAATCTCACTTAAAAACACTGGCAGGAAGAATCAGGGTTGCAATGGCTAGATTTAAAGCAGAAAAAAGCACAAGCACACACCTCAGTTCCCACGAGCGCTGCCCACTGCAGGCACCTGCCCAGGGTGAGCAGGACTCCCCCCACAAGGAGGTCTCCCCAGGGAGGCTCCTTCCTCCCTCTGCCCCTCACCCGGAGCAGGCAGGGGGATTAAGTGTGGTTGGACATGGATGAGTAGCACGGGCAGATCAGGGAAGGCAGGCAGCAGTGGTAACAGCAAGAGAGAATATGGATGGAGAACCTCCGTCACAAGTCTTTGCCATGACAACTGGGCCAGTTCCTTTTCATTTCAACGAGCTCCCTCATTCCACTATTACTGTTAACAAACAGGGCTGGTTCTGGTACCCACAGTGCGCAGCAACGGTCGATACCAGGGCCACCAGCCACTGCCAAGGCCACCACTGGGCATGCCTGCACTGGCCAGTGACGTGACCGTATCGGCCTCTTTAATTGTTTACCAGGCATAAATGCTCTGCTACAACAGGAGATGGGACGTCTGCCTCCTGTGCATGCTGTATGCTGGATCTCTGGAGGAAAAGAAAGAGCCAGAAAGGATCCAGTATCCCCATAGGAAGCGCTGCCGTTGCTGTTTTCCTATGAACATGGTGTAGAGCTGGGCTCATCCAAGGTGAGAGCAGATCATTCTGGTCAATGCTCACCTCTTACGCAATGATGACCCCAAAGGGAGGTGCCTGTGCCCCCTGTGCCACATCACTACATGCACGTGGTGTCACCAAGCTGCCCTCCCCAGCTGGCCCAGGCTGTCCATGAGGCACTTGCTTTGCATCCATCTGAGGTGCAGATGTGTCTTTTGCAGAAAATCTTCCAAAAAGAAAATTAACTTGCACCAAGTAATGAGACTGAGTAGCTGTGCAAGGGGGAATCTTCCCTTTTCCTATATATTTCCAATGCTCCAGAGCCATTCACAGCTGCACAGATCTCCAGGATCTTCCAGGGCAGCTCTCAGAAACAGTTTTTACTAGAAGACATAGAAAGCCTCCCACCAAATAGTTTTCTTTCAGTAAACACTCATTTGATAAATTTTATATGTTCCACAGGACGATAAAATAAATACAATTTCTTTCTTTTGTAATTTTAGTCCACAATCACTATCAGAAAGTATCCACTGCAAACACCAACCCAGCAGCCTCCAGTGAGTGCTCCAAGTCTAGACAGCAACTGGCAATTGAGAACTGACGAACTGGGACAGCCACCTTCAAACAAGCAATTTATAAAATATGAATGAAGGTCTGTGCCAAGAGTGGAATTCATGGGAATGACAGAAAATCACAAAGAACTGAGCTACTGCTCTCTACTACAACTTGTTCTTAACCCTGTGTAATTAAACTGTTTTCATCACCCCAAAACATGACTGCAAAATATGACACAAAATTTTCAGTATTTTAGGAAATTTTGTGGTTTCTTCCTGCAGTACATGGCACTGTTTCCAGTTTTCCTCCCAGCTCAGGAGCACGCCCCTCTTGCCACGCACAGACTCTGACTTCTGACCTGCTCCAGTTTCCGCTGTGCCTGTTCCTCCCACTGCCCATCTGCAATCCTCCTTTAGCTCCCATTGGGACTCAGAGGTGACCCCTGGCACGGACACAGAGCGGGCTCTTGTCTCTGCTGGAGCCAAGCACGGCCTTGGAGGGTCCTGGTGCGGGGAGCTGGCATCGCCCCTTGGATGCCGCTCACATTCGCTGCCTCGCTACAGTGTTTCTGCTTTGATTCTTCCCAGGACTGTCCCACACCTTCCTCGCTCTGAGAAAGGGGCCAGAGGCAGCGACTTCCAGGAATCGTGGGCTCTGTGCCATGGGGACACGATCCCAACTCCAGCACCCACTGATGCCCATTCCCACAGTGAGGATCTTGCCCCAGGGAGTGACATCCGTCCCACGGTGGGGATCCTGCCCCAGGGGCTGGTACCTGCACCTATGGTAGGGATCTTGTCACAGGGAGAAAACCCCATCTCTGCAGTGGGAATCCTGATCTGGGAGTGGCTCCTATCCCCTGGGCTACAAAACACACAAATCAGTATTTTAACACACTCTTCTGTCCTCAGATGCAGCACCAAAGCACTTCCCATTGCTAACTGGCTCTCAGTCTGGAATTAAGTTCTCCTAGGAGGAAAACCAATGGTTACACCAGAGACTGGGTGCAAGGAGTGGTGCAAAGCACAGCTCATCTGTGCAATGGATAATCAGGGAATCTGTAAACAGCAGGAAGAACATAAAAGCTGCACAAGCAGCAGAAGAGCTGCTGTGAGCAGATCCTGTGCAGCTTCCAGCCCTGAAGCCTCAGAAGAACACACAAAATACTTGTGTGACTCCAACCCATTGACACTCCTAAAGCTTTTTGTGGATCATTTCTTTGGCAAAATTTTCTGATTTCTCAGCCGTTGCTTCCAACCCCATGTGCCACATAAAGCCTGTCCTTCCACTGCAACCAACACCTGAGAGGAACCAAGGTGGAATAATCACTGCCGATACCAAGCACAAGACTGTGGAAACAGCTTCCAGAGGGTGTTCAAGACATTTGGAGAAGAGGATGGGAAAGTCCAGAGGAGGATGGAGCAAAGTCTGCCTTGGAGCAGTGAAGAGGCAAAAAGACACTGTGTACCCTCAGAGCAGCTGGACAGGTCCCACACAGACACCCTACATATCTGCCCTCCACAGCCCAACATCTGAGAGGTGATCCATCTCCCCTCCCCAGCGGTAAGGGAGAGCTGGAGCAAAGGAGAGCAGGGCAGAGAGGGAGAGACAGACAGAGGAGGGAGGGAAAAGGAGACCATTTTATGATATTTGATATATACTCAGGAGCAAGGAAAAGGAGCTGCCAGCACCGTGCTCCAGTGCAGTGCTGAGCAGCACCCACTTGACTGCCCCCCCAGTCCTGAGCGGTTCTCCTTGCTGAGCACAGCTCCAACATCCCTGCAGCTCCAGTTACCCGGCCTCAGCGTATCACTTGTTTCACAACCTCAGCTCCAACCATGACAGACATGCACCCTGCCACAGCCTGGTATCTGCCAGCTCACATTCAGCCAAGCCCTGAGTTCTCTAATCCAGCTCCAGATGGATTATCACAGCCGTCCTGTGTCTTTGAGCAGGGAAAGGGTGAGAGGTGATGAGGAAGAGATTTGTTTATCTTTTCTCCATTTATCAGGAACTAACAACAAGCTTTAGCACCTCCCCAACTCTCCTGGCCACCAGAGGTTCCCTGCCCATGTGTCCATAGGGGCCGAAGGGACCGGCTGCCCACACAAAGTTCTGCCACGGTCCTCTTGTCTTCAAAGAAATATTTATATCCTATGGCGAATTGCCAGAGCAGAAAGGTCACACTGACAACAGCAGACGAGAGGGTCAGCCCCTTCCCAAGGGCTTTGGAGTTCTGCCGGTGCAGCACTGGGGGTCCCCAGAGCCCTCCTGGGACTGGGATGCCAGAGCAGCTGCTGCTGGGCACAGACTGGGAGTGCGGGCAACCCTGAAAATGACCTCCTGCCTCATTGCATCTCTTGGCGTTAACAGCTGCCCTTCATCTCTTTGTCAGTCTTATCTCCTCCTTCCATAGGCAGGAATTACTGCAGGTGTTATCTGTAAGCCTATCACAATTACAGAGCTATCGAGCCAGGTGATGAATGAACACGTGGCACTGGCCCAAACTGACCGCAGCCAGACTGGGGAAAGGAACCAAAGGTAGATATAACCAGCAAACAACAGGATTCCAACCACTATCAGCACCAGGTAACAGCAGTGATAGCAAATGCCACTTAAAACCATCTGAAGCTACATGGACAGCAGATTTTACTGAGCCAAAAGCCCCTTAAATCCTTTCCTCTCCCTTGATTCCATTGTTTCAGTAACAGCTCCTCCTCTAATTCCATTTCATTCCAAACCAGAGGCCAACCCCCTCCCACCCACCGCTGGAATTTGTCTTCTGATTGCAGAACCTTGGATTTATTCTGACAGTGCTGCATCTTGCTCCTGAAACAGGTTATTTAGTCGCCTCAAAGACTGCTGGTAGTAATGACGCAACAAGTAGAGCACAAAGATAAACAGCTCTAAGTCCACAGGGTAACAAAACCTGAGGTTAATTTGCTAATTACATGTAAGCCTGACAGGTGCAGTCAGGGACACTGTAGCAACAGCTTTAAATTAAACCAAATCGTGTTCATACCCACAGTGCTTCTCAGATGTGCCAGCACCTCTAAACCCTAACACCCCCCCAAATATTAAGAACTGCTCATGCTTTAGCATCGTATGAAAGGTGTTTAACTCAAAAAATACTTACCCATACCTGGTCCCAACTGCAGCAGGGTAGAGTTGGGGCTTGGGAGAACTTCATCTGTGAGGGAAGAGCCATGATCCTGCTGGCAGACAGCAGGACCATTCATAGAGGAAAGAAAGTAGGAGCAGTACACCTTGAAATGCTCCTTATTCTCCAAAGCAGGGGAATCTGTGTGTGCCTCTTCCCCCAGCAACATCCCCAGGCACAGGGCGCTGAGGTGCCCATTGCCCCTGGCTTGTAAAGCCCCAGAAGCGTCCCTCGCTGTCCTCACAGAACACTGAGGCTGCATCCTCTGAGGCTATGAGGGGAAAGCTCTAAGTGCAAGGTCAAGTAGGGCAGGAGATCAGACCTAGCAGCAGACAGCAGAGGGGTGCAGGTCCAAAAGCCAATCATCCTTCCATCGGGGAATTTTACTACAGAGCCTCTCTGTTCAGCTCCCACGAACCTTTCTTCCCACAGTCACTGCTGCCTGGGATGCTGGTACATGACCCACCGTTCCAGCTCCAGCAGCAGCAGAGGCTGTTCCTGCACTGGCACCCACAGATCCAGGAGAAAATGCAAAGCTGCAGGAATGGGCCAGCAGCATGCTGTAAAGCTAATGGAGACTTTGCCAGGATGAAATGTAAACCTGGCAGTGATTAACACATTTGGTTGAGCCAGACCATGATGAGTGTTCCGCTTTCCTTACGATGTTTGAAAATTACATCTGAACACAGAGACACGATGCCAGCCCATTACACCTCTGCAGCAGCATGGTAGCGCTGTACAAGCCTTGGAGTTCAAAGGACAAGATACTGCTATTGTAAAGGTTGCTGTGCCAGCTCTGACCCTGCTGATCCCACAGAAGTCTGCTAGGGGAAACAGTCACAGCACATCAAACAGAGCTGCAAGGAAAAGGAGTATACAGCACTTCCCACCAGGGGGAATAAGGGAAATGTCGTTTATCTCTAAGGCAAGACCCAGGCAAAATGTACCTGCTGCTGCCTAGTCCAACCCCCAAGACTGCCTGCAGACCTCCACGGGAGCCCACACCTGCTCTCCTCAACACAACATTCCCTGTCTGTGCAGGATCCCGCTGCACAGGTTCTGCAGGCAGAACGGCCACACAGAACAAACCTGCACTGCCATCACCAGCATCCGAACACTGAACTTTCCCAACTTGATTCCTCCCTGCCCCCTCTGCACTAATTCCAGCAGAGATTTATCCAGACTCCAGAGGCACACCCGGGGCTTGCATAGCTCCTGCCACATACAAAGCTCACAGCTGGATGATGCTCACAGCTGCACTCTTTCTGACCTGTCACTACTTTTATTCTTTTTTCTTTTGCCAAGCCCTTGACATCTCTGTACAATCCTCCAGTAAATCACTGAGTGGATGGAATTTGACCCAGTACCCAAATGAAGCTGTGAGCATTTAAAACACAAACAAGCCCAGAAGCAGTACACTCGCCCAGTGCTAATTTAGAGGTAAAATCTAATTGTTCATTTCAGTCTTTGCTCCCAGCATCCCAAGCACCATGGGGTGAGTGTGTGGATGCAGGACTCCCACGATGCAAACCCCAGCTAAGGCCTCATATATTCTTGGATGGGGCTGCTTCTGAGCCAGCAGGAAATCCCTTGGACAACGCTTTCTCCCTCCCATTTCCATGAGCTCGACCACGTTTTGCTGTGCTGACAGGTGAGCATGCAGGTGCCTACTGGTTTAGATGCTGTACAGCTATTTTACAGAGATGGCTCATCTCCTTCTTTGAGGTTAATCAAAATTATTTTTTATTGAATCCTACTTCTCAAACGAATCTCCCCTCCCCTGGTGCATTCCCAAAACCTGTTCTAGCTCTACTTTAAAATGCATTTTCTACCTGTACTTAAAACAGCCCCGAAGCACAGGTGATGCTTCTCTTCCACTACATTCGGGGTTCCCTGCTCTGCACAGTGCATTCCCGGCAGGCAGCTCTCGGCGGGACAAGTTGCTGGGAGGATTTTAACTCGATGTCAAGATCCGTCCGTGCTTCGCGACACAGCGTCCCGATCTCACCCGCTCTCAGCGGCCGGGAACAGCGGGATAACAGATGCGTGAGGAAACGAGATAAACACAACGACCTCACGGGACAGCGGGGACACCGGGCGTGCACCGCGGTAGTCCTGGCACGATCTCGCCTGGACAGTCCCAAATGACAGCATCCCGGCAAAAGGGAAGGTTCGGCAGCGGAGAGGTGCACCAAGGCGGGAACAGCCAGGACATAGCGGGGTTGGACCCGTGGTGAGCGCGGGGCAGCTGCGGCAGGCGGCGGGGCGGCTGGAGGGGCGCGGAGTGCCGGTGGGCTGCGGGGTGCAGAAGGTGGCATGAGGGATGCGGGCACAGGATGCCGGCGCCGGCGGGAAGCACAGTGTAGGGTGCGCATGCCGGTGGGCTGCGGGACGCGGGTACTCACCGGAGGTCGCCGTAAGCGCCGGCGTAGCCCTCGACCCAGGGCTCCAGCTCGCTCTTGATGCCGGCGGCGGGGGCGGCGAAAGGCGCCCGGCCCGGTGGGTACCAGGCATCGGCAGGGCAGTCGGCCGGCCCGGCGGGCGGTTCGGGGCACGGCCCGTAGAGCTGCCCCTCCTCGGCGAAGAAGGTGGGCCAGGGGGGCGCGGGGCCCGGTGGGACCAGCTCGGCCCCGAAGCGGCACGGGCCGCCCCAGCCGCCGCCCGCTGCCGGCCCCGCCGCGCTCTCCAGCTTGACGCGGCCGAAGCCGCGGGGCAGCCCCGGCCCGGCGGGCGGCTCGGCGGCCAGGGCGGCCTCGAAGGCGGGCGAGGGGTCGCAGACGGGCGGGCGCGGGGCGCGGGGCGGCCCGGCGAACATGCAATCCTCGCGGGGCAGCGGCTCGGCCGGCGTCTCCAGCGCCTCCAGCGCCAGCCCCATGGAGGCGGACACGGCGCGGCACAGCTGCCGGGCACTGTCGCCCAGCGGGTCTTCCTTGTCCGCCGGCTCGGTCTCGGGCGGCGGCAGCAGCGGCATCGCTCCCGCCTCGCCCAGCAGCTCCCTCAGCTCTCCGGCGCAGGGGAAAGACGAACTCATGGCGGGGCCGGCGGCCGGCAGCGCCTTACCGGGGGCGCGGGGCTCGGGGGGCGGCAGGCAGCCGGGCGGGGACGGCAGGCAGGCGGGGGAGTCCGGCGGAGGCCGGGGACTCGGCGGGCAGGGCGCGCTTGGCGGCGGCTGCCCGGCGCCCGGTTCCTCCCGCGGCGGCTGGAAAGCGTCGCAGACGCTCTGGAAGAAGCTCTGAAAAGCCCCGCGGAAGGTCCTGCCCGGCGGTCGCGGGTAGACGCGACCGACCCCCAGCTGCACCTCCATGCTTGCCGAGAGCGGGGCAGCGATCGCTGCAGCGGCGGCGGAGCGAGGCGAGGGCGGAGAGCCTTGGCAGCGCTCCCGGCCCGACCCCCGCGGGCCGCCTACGCGTGGCGCTGCCCCGCGGCGCCCATGGCAGTGGCCGCCGGGCACGAAGCTCGGTGCGCGCAACAGGCAGGGAAAGTTGTCGGCGGGGGCGCGGGCAGGTGCGGCGGCGGAGCGAGGGGCGGGCGGGGGCGGCCGCGGGGAGGGAGGCGCCGCGGGGAGACCGCCCCGCGCCGCGGCTCCGCCGAGATTAACCCTGTGACGGCCGCGGTGGCAGCGGCGCCCGCCTGGCCCCGGGCTCGGCGCGGGCCCCACCGGCGGCCCTGGAGCAGCGCGGACGCGGAGCCGCAGCCCCGCCGCAGTGTCCGGGCTTGGCGTCTCAGAGGGCGGATCGGAGAGGGATGAGGCTGCCCGGCCCGGCCTGCTGGGGACTTCGCGTGTCACCGCGGCCCCCGGGCGAGCGCCCGACCCGGACCCCGCGCCCCGGCTGGGCGGGACGGGGCGGGGATGGGGGCGCGGCGGCGGCTGCCCCGGCTCCCAAGTGCTGCTGATGGAGCGGGTCCGTGCGGACCACCCGCCCTGGGCCGGCTCGGCTGCTCTCCCGTCTGACAGATGACAGCTGGCGCATCAGGGCGGACTTGGTCAGAAAAAATGCTCCTTTTCGCGTTGGCGTGTCGGCGCTCAGCAGCTCCCCACCCCCGGCCGGGCCCGAGCCGCCCACAGCACCTCTTCGTTCGCTTCCTGCCTGAAGACCGGCCGCCCTCTTCCACCTCCCACTGCCCCGCGTCGTGCCACAGCCCCCGCCCGCCAGAGCACGAACCATCCCGTGGGCATCCCCACGCGGGTCACGCACTAGGATTAAAAACACTTCACTAGCAGAGAAATTAGTGCAGGACCTACCGTAAACAAAGCTTGAGCTCCCCTTGCTGGTCCTGCAATAGCAATTCTAAAGCAACTTCTGGGAGGCACTATCCCCGGGCAACCTAGGAATGGAATAATTTTCATTCGAGGGAGCTTAAACAAGCCCGTTACTTTGAGCCCCTTTGGAGACAAAGGGAAAAAAGTCATAAATAAGCGGAGCCCATGGGGAAAGCAGAGAGACATATCCCATCTTTTAAAAGCCTTTTTACAAGCTGTAGAAGATAAAAATAAAAATCGAAGTCCAGCCAAGCAAACTTTGGCAATGTCCTCCATCCTGCCTGCGTGACCAGAGCAGCTGGAGGAGGGGGAGGAGGGTTGGTGCACCGGCAGGGACAGGGTCACTCCTGCTGGCTGATGCAGCAAAGGACAGGACAGATGCAGGCAGGGGCTGTCACCCCCGGGGCCGTGGCAGGCTGAGGACTGTGCCCAGCTCTCCCTGGCCACCAGTGAGCATTTGCGGAGAAACCTCGTCAACCCTTGCATGTGGGTGAAACACCAAGCTGGACTCTAATGCCAAGTCCCACAGCCCCTAAAGCACTGAAGGCAGCTCAGCTAACACCTGAGAGGGTAAAAACCAAGGGAGACACAGTAAAATATGTTCTGCCAAGTGGATGTGGGTTCCAATGTCTTTGCTGTTCCAGCTTCTCAGAGCTGACAGGCGTCTGGAGTGAAATATACAGATGCTGGAAAACATCTGGGGGAGGATTCTCACACTCAGCCTCAAGAACGGTATTGAGAAGGGCTGAGGGCTGGGGCTGCAGGAAGGTATCACTGTGCGAACAAGGGCCTCTGCACCTCAAACAAGACATGGGTTCTGACCAGAGCTTTGTTTGACCCCACCGTTCCCACATGGAGGAAACATCCTCAACCTGTACACCCTGAAACACCACAAACTGCAAAAACCTTGGCGCAATTCAGACTTTTGATGCTCAAACCACATTTTCTGTCTGGGATGGGACCTATTTGGGCCTCAGCTCCTATCTCTGGAGCTTTGGCTTTGGTCCTGTTTGTGTTCCCTTGCCCTTTCCTCTCTCTGTAGCATCCACAGGGCCTCAGATTTTCCCCTAATCTGAATGTTGCTGTGGGGTTTTAGAATGTTGATCACTGCAGAGGTGCAGAAAGCAAGACTGCAAAATGGTTTGTGTACTTCAGCCTGCAGAGTCAAGACTTCAGTTCTGACTGATGATCTGTGCTAGATGCTTTTAATTTATTTCTTGAACAGGCATCTTGCAAGAGTTTTTTTTTACTTGGTCCTCATGTTTCATTTAAAATTGATGGAATGTTAGTGGATTTTCTGGCTGTATATGTGCACGACTGCACATGCTCCGCTTAAAGGCTCTGTGTATTTTAATCTTTGTACTTGGTTGCCAAAGTCATCACGCAGTGTTCTAGAGATGTCCTTTTCTCAACTTGAATTTGATATGAATTTCAGTTATACTTTCGCATTCTCCCAGCAACCCGTATTCAGATAATTTGTATCTGTAAATGGTTATTAAAGTGTGCATTTAACATGGCATACAGGTATTTATAAAACCTTCCCCATAGGCTGAGGTCTGAGCTCTGTGTGTCACCAACAGTTTGGTCTTTCAGTTCAAAGTCAATTTAAATGCATAAGGAAGAAAAAAAATGAGGATGACGGGCTCAACTGTGAGTCATAGAACAGGCACTTTCCCTGGCCTCATCGGAAGCAGAGTGAGCTCCAGTTTGGGCAGGGGGAGATGCTGAGGAAACCTAATCCAGCAAAACACTTCAACACATCTTCGTCTTGAAGTGTATGAATAGTCCCATGGAAATCTAGGAAATACTCCTGTGCTTAAGGTTAAGGATTCCCTTAAGTGCTTTGCTGGATCAGTATCAAGACGATTATTTACAAAGTGCTGTCAAAAACATGGACACCAAGAAAAAACTTTTTCTGATAAAATCCTTTGGCTTAGAATGTCCTGTGTGACTGCTCAGCAAACAACATTTTTCAGAGATAGGGGCCATTCCATTAAAAAATTCCCCTCTAGACCCGGGAGTAACAGGTGGTCCTTTGTTTTGTTGCCTGAAAAAATATTCAACACCAGGTGATCTCTAAGAGCTCAAATCTACAGCCACAGAGAGCTCAAATGTTATCATCACGGTGGTGCAGAACTTGCCAGGAACAGAATCAATAATTTTTCACCATTAATCTTTAATAAAATGAGGCCAGTAACACAGAGTCTGACAGTTTTGCTTTCATCCCTTGAAGACAGTTTCAGGCATAACCCATTAGCCAGTCGCTTACCGAGTTACCCTGATTTCACTCCTCCTTTTGTACCATCCCAGCTGTGAGGAGATGTCAACAGCTGTAAACCTGTCTGTGGTACACCTGCCCTGTCAATGTCCCCTAAATGCTGAACTAATGGAGGTCTTTCCAGCTGCAGCACCTGCATGAGAAAAAGAGGAGTAGTTTCTGTGGAAGATTTCAAATAATGGCAGAGGTTCAGAAAGAATCACAAGCACAAGCGCTATATCCCACTCCCTGCCAAGGCAGAGGCAGCTGGATGAGCCAGAGGTGCTTTGAGCCTCAGTGTGCCTGTGAAGGGTGGACCATGTCTCTGCTCTCACCTAATTGCCACTCGGCAAGGAAGACATGGTAATTTAGGGGAAAGCAACATGCACGCAGGCGAGAGAGGCTGCTTTGTACTCTCCTGGATGCTGTGGCCAGGGTGTGAACCCATTAGGGCTGGAGGAGCAGCCAGCCCAGCCCTCCCACCAGCTCACACCTGCAGGAAGCAACCAGGCAGGAGCCTGTAGAGCACCAGGCTCATTAATGCTGCCTCCTAGAGATTTTCCTCATTATTCTGTCCACTCTGTTATTCTTAGTCTGCCTAGCGCTACCAACAATACAGTTCTCTTGAGATTTTTAATATTTTAGCCATTTGTGATAATCCGGGACTGCTAACTGCCTTGTCTCACCAGACAAGTGTGAGTTCACATGGGTGGGTTAAAAGGCTTTAAAATTTGCCCTTGCAGGAAAGTGCAGACAATGTTTTCACTTTCATCTATTTTAATTCTGAACATTAAGAATGTCTCACATCTCTCGTAGCTTGCACCTTTCTGATTCAGGTTCCTTAGCTCTTCCTTGCACCTCTCATTAGTGGCCAATACTGATGCTGCTTTTACCCAAGAAAGCCCAAAGCTCAGGTGCCCCTGGGCCAGGAATCCTCTGCCTCCTCACTGCTGCCCTCAGTGAGTTTTGATCAAGCATTTGGGACAGATCAGTGGGAGGACCCTGCTGTGCTCCTGTCACCCTGCAAGCCTTCTCTCAGCAAGGGGGGATTGATTGAGCATTGTCACCTCTCAAAAAGCAGGAGAAGAGTTTGACCAAGACCTGGCTTGCAGCAGGATTCCCTGGCTGGACTCTGCCCAGGGGTGGCATCAGTCTGGCATCAGCCCAGAGGCATCAGAGGGAGGCAGACCTGCACAGTGCCTCTCAAATGGCTTTGTTCATGTCTTGGAACAAATCTTGCTTCAAATACAGAGCTAAGTGATGTCTTAGGTAATACTTCTGGAACAGTTACAATCACCTTAAGTGTTATTCTTGTCCTTGCCCTAATTCATCCCTGTCACCTCCACAGAATCACTAGCATGTTTTCCTTCTCTGACAGCTTGGAGGCCAATTTTCAGAACAACCTGTTCATGCAACCTTAGTGAGATGACTGAAGTGCTTGGTCCATTTGATCAATCCTTGCAGTGCTGAGAACATCACAAATCTTCACTCCTAATGAAACGCACATTTGTACCATTTCTCATGTCTTACACAATTGCCTTTTGGGCAGAGTTTGAAGTTTCTCAGGAGCTAGGGAGGTGATACACAAGTTTGTGACTTCTGAGTTCCAGTATGAAATCTGGTCCAAGGCAACAACACTGGCAGATCCATTTTCCCAGCCTGCAGCTGGAAGAAGACTGGGATAAGCCCTCTTCCATTGCTCAGCAGGGATGTCCACCTAAAGTGAGATGCCAGAGGCTGATGGAGGTTCAATGACTTCATTGAAGCCTGTGGACACTTTGGGCTCCTTCAGCAGGTCAGGACTCATCCAAGCTTCAGTGTGGAGTTGATGTTTGGTTACTGCTGTGTGTTTGAGTACTGTGAGGATCTCAAGAAGCATCAGAATATTTTCCTTTATCTGCAGTT
Source organism: Monarcha castaneiventris obscurior (assembly GCA_026261815.1). Lineage (NCBI taxonomy): Eukaryota > Metazoa > Chordata > Aves > Passeriformes > Monarchidae > Monarcha > Monarcha castaneiventris. The sequence continues at coordinate 6,544,019 of JAMPIT010000550.1, forward strand.
TCTAATGCTGCTGATCTTTGTTCCAGCTCAGCAGGCACAACTCTTCCCCAGCACACCTCAGAGGTCACTGTATGTTCCAATTTCCAACACTGCTGTTTAAAGGTCCTGTAACACATCTGAAGAATATCAGAGAGGAAAAGTGTGTCAGGGCTCAGCTGAGAGTGTCTGAGAGGATAAGGTTGTGTTGATCAAATGTAAGTGCTGCTGTGGGAGGGAAATTGCCCATTGGAAACTTCAATAAAACAGCACACTTCCTTCATGTTTTTGCAGCACAGCTCACAAAAACTCTGATGCAATATCCTAGAGGTGAAAGACTGCATAATTTACTTCATAGGTGTATTTCTACCAGTCCTTGGATACGGAGGTGTCCATTCTTTCATCAGGAAAACCTCCCATGCCCTTTAAAGTAATTCTTCTTGTACCTTGAGTTCTGTCTACGTTCTCCCCATCTACTGACTCTGAGCTCATTGCCTCCCTTCATGAGGGAGGAAGAGCATGAGGGAGGAAGAGCATGGAGCTTTTCCTGCAGAGTGTGGCACGGGCTGGTGTGACAAGCACTTTTTGTTGCCTGTAGAGTCAGGCAAACTTCTGAAAGGGAGAGTTTCCATCTCTCCTGTTCTCCTCTGTATGTGGTTCCTTTGCTGCATAACACACACCCTGAGGCACTCACTTGGAGGCAGGTTCTGAGATGCTGCCACTGCATCCCACACTGCAGACTGCACAGTATCCTAGAAAGACATGCAAGATGGATCAGGGGTGTCCTTGGGCTCACCCCTGGAGAGGTAAATCCAGGCCTGGCTGTTGTTCACTGCTTCTTCCACTTTCTGAAGCACTTCCCTACCCCTCTGGTATGGGGAGGAAGCGTGTTTTGTTAATAAATTAAAGGAAAACCTAGAATAGTGCATCCCCAAGGGAGACAGTAGAGATGAAAAGTATTTGCCAAGGCATGCCTCACTTAGATGACCTGGAAGAAAATCATAAATATGGGTAGTGTAGTGTCTCCAAAGTGCCTCCAGTGAATCAAAATAAAGAAACCTTCAAGCGCAGGAGTCTGAAGTCACCAGGACAGCTGCAACACAGAGGTGAAAATAATTTACAGAGAACCCAGAGAGGCCATAAGGATTTGTGTTCTCCTGCAGCACAGAAGTAACCTGCAGGTGGAACAGGTTTTCAGTGATTTATCTCCTGCTGCCTTTCAATTAGTATTGAAAAGTTTTGACTTATAGTGTAAAAACCTGTTAGTGACATCATTCCAGGGCAGTAAATCTTGGCATAAAGACTTCCAGCTCTCTGCACCCTGGCCAGAGGTGTAATTTCTGTAATGCTGCTGCCCATTTGCTGCTCCAACTCCAGCCTCAGCAGCACACACTGGTGCACACAAAAGGGTGTGCACACACAGGCACAGACACCTCAGTCTGGTCCCATACTGGGAACAGAGGCTACACCAGTGGTTACAGCCCATCTCTGACACTTTGGGGCACTGACCAGAGACCAGACATGCTACCAAGCTGAGTGTTGGTCTGGGCCTTTCTCAACCAATAACTGACATTTATTGACTTTAAAAATTTAAATTTGTATCTGGAACCATATTGCCCAAAGCCTCCTTTGTAGAACTCATTATTGTTTCTCATGTGATGTTCTCTGGGTACTTTCATAAACTGTTGCACATTTCCTTGGGAAGTCTCTGTGATTGTAAATCATCGGCAGATGTCTCATTTTTCTGAAACATCAAGAAACTGGCAGCTTTACTAACAGAAAAATAAGGGAGAACATTTTTCTTGTTGTTACGTAGCTCCCTGTTAAGGACAAGAGGTCTGCAGTTCCTGGGCGTGTTTGTATTTTGTTGTCCAGTCTTGGCCCCAAGGAACCCATCCCCCTGATATCCAGCCCTATTTTGAAACAGAGACTAGAAATGCCATTTCTGTGCCGTCAGGTTTTGCAGTCCTGACAGATCTCCAGGGCTAGCCTGGCGTCCACCCTGCCCAGAAAGCCGAGCTCATTCATTATCAAGGTCCTAATTGCCCCCACTGTGGTCCTACTAATTGCCCCCACTGTGATCCCCCAGCCTCTTTGCTGTCCCTCTCCCTGCAGATGCAGAGAGCTGCTGGCTCCTTCCTGCCTGAGGGAGGCCTGAGGGATGGCTGCACAGGCCTCTGCAGCTGGAAGCCAAGCACCACATTTCATTCCTAATCTCCTGTCCTCCTGACCCTGAGACACTATCAGCCACAGGTGGCAGGAAGAGGCTGGGGGTTAAGCCATGCCTTGGTTAGTTCCTGCAGAGTTTCACTTTGCTTGTTTTGATGAATTTTGTTTCATGATTTTTTTATTCCATTTAAACACAGTTGTAACCCTGCAAAAACAATCTGGTGCAGCGTCATGTTCTAACCCAGAGCCAGCTCAAAACATCAACTTTCTGGGCTTGTTGGCATCAAGCAGGCAACGGCCACTGAGAATATAAATCACTGTTGGATGGTGCTCTTGCAGCAGCACAGCCCAGGTGTATTACAGAGTTGGTCCAGCATATCAACACACACGGCATTTCTTTTGGGCTGGTACATTCTCTGATCCCTTAAGAACACACTCTGCAGAGCCCATCAGTTCTGCAAAGAGAAGAGGCTTTTGGCTGTGTTAAAATGTGAGCCATCTCCCTGGATTTAGAAAAGGGAGGAGGATTTCTCTCCTGTCTGCTGGGGGATGAACACCATGTTTGTAAATCTGCAACAAAAAGCTGGGCAAAACATCTGCGTTAGAGAGAACACAGCCTGAAAGGAAAATGGAATTCCCTTGCATCACAATCTCTGTGAGGTGTCTGCCAACCTTGTTTATCCTATTTTCTGGCAAGCCAAGAGTTTCAACCAATTATTTAGTGCTTCCTTCCTCTTTACTAGTGCTGCTCACAACAACTCATATCAGCTCATCATTTCTATGCTATTAGACAAAACCCTGCTTGGCATTACCAAAATAAAGGGGAAAGAAAGCATGAGCAGTCTGTTTCAAATCCACTTCCACTGCTCAGGTCCTGCCTTACAATGGATCTTTGAACACCTTAAATCTGTGCTGTCTGCTGAACAGGAGCTGAACTGAGCTGCTTTTCACCTGAACAACAACAACAACCCAGCCAAAATGTTTTTAGCCTTTTCAGCCCAGGAACAACCAGTTTAGAAGAAATTCAAGATGTGGATGTCCCAATGACCACAGTATAGCCAAGGAATTTTTTTCCCCTTGATATCCATGAATTTACCACAGGACAAGGGAAAGGCAAAGGCTGTACAATTTTTTGCAGCCAAAGAACAGAGAGGTACACCAGCAGGAGAGGCTTCTCTGCCTCCTTCTTTTAGTGGCAGTTGGTCCTTCCTTTCCCTTTTTGATCTTCCTACGGCACTGCAATAGGACGGGAACCCCTGAACGCCTTTGTGGTTTTTATAAGACCAGTGAGTCCTGAAGGGCTCTCCCGGTGTCAGCAGCCCAGTTGCTGTCCCTGTGCTCACATGTGGCAGATGCCTTTGTCCCCAGCCACAGACATCCATCATCTTGTACCGTGTCCAACACGACTTGGAAGATCCTCCAGCCCTGGAACTCAATTGTCATAGAACAACAATGCAATGAGAAAACTGATTTCAACAAACAAGAATGGGTCTGGTTTTTATATAAATAATTCTGTTAGACCTGGAACATAAACACATCGAGCATTGGGTCAATAAGCCATGAGACAAACAGCAAGGAAATGTGAATTGGCTGTTTCACACCCCAGTGTAACCAATGTGCAGAAAGGCCACAGAGGCCAGGGAGGGGATCTGAGAGTGGGATTTCTCCATGTCCTTGAGCATCCACAGTTTTTTAGACCCTGATGTAAATGTAGAATCCAAACTATCTGTAGTTTTTGGTGGAATTTAACAAGGCGTGAGGAATCTCAGGAGAATCAGAGACCTGATTCAAAGAAGGAGAGATCAAGACTGTGTTGCACTGCTGCAGAGAAGGTTGGGGTCTTATTCGTAATCTAGGAAAAAAGATTTAAGAACTCAGAAAAACAGTAACCTGAAAGGAATCTGTTGCTTTTACCAGTGCAAGATCAAATACTTAAAATTTGGTTGAAAAGCCACAGTATGTCTCAGAGGTATGGAGTGGGCCAATTGATTGTATTTCCGATTTGTCCTTTTCTCTGCAGAGGAAGGGTCTTTTCAAGAAATTATCTGCTCTTGTCCCAGACCTCAATAAAAACAGTACAAACCCATATGAGCTGCCCATTGGGTAACTGGGACATGCTGCCTCTGCGCTGCCTTATCTGCCTGTCCATCTGCAAGAAGGTGCCAGGTCCTGCTTTGTGTTTACTGAGTGATTGCTGCCTTCGTTGTGTTGACTAATTTGGCAAAGTGAAATACAGCTCTGTCTTCTCAGCCACAAAAGAAGGTTTTGCATGCAATCAGTTACATGGAATGCTTCCAGTCACTTTTAAGAGTGGGATCTTACTGCTTTTGGAAGAAATTGTAAATTTTGAGAGGAAAATGGAGTATGAGCATCTGCACAGGCTACTACATAATGGTAAATAAAGTAAAAAATATGTTGAGGAAAGAATCACCTTTTAGTTATCATCTCCCCCTTTCCTTAGGATGGTTAGTGGGCTGCTATATTGGAAAAGCAGTTTTTTGAGGAGAAAGAAAACTCCTTTTCCTCTGCGTAAAGCCCCTGGCATGAAAGACAGAATTCCCTCTGTGAATCTATACCTCTGAGTGGGCCAGCCCCTCTGCCTCTGTCCACAACCCTTCCCCATGCCTCAGCAGTTCAGTGCTGCTTTATATGTCTGTTTATTCTTTTACTCATCTGATCACTTCTGCTTCTGCCACTGCTGGAACTGGAGAGCATTCTGTGGCATTCCTGATTCATCCATCTCCCAGTCCCCAGGGGTGGGAGCAGCTCGCAGCCCCATGGTGAGGAAATAAGGTGAGATACATTTTTGCAGATTGTGTTCAATACAAACACCCCTAAACTTGTCTGTTGGGTTCCTTGAAAGAGAGGGTTTGAAAAGCCACATTTGAACTGATCTCATAGGAAGGAAGTATTCGGAATGGCAAAGGGGCATATTAAGGTTAATCATAATTAGGAGTTGGGTATAAAGCAAGAATGATGCCTCTTAAGGCACACAGGTAGGGAGAAGGTCCAAGGTAAACCAGAATGGTCTCTGATTCCCTCTAGTATTTTGCCATAATTACAACTCACCTGTGAGAGGTACAGAGTCTGCTTGACCCTCCTCTGCTGCTGCAGAGACCCAGTTCTTGGTCAGAAGGACTCTCAGCACAGTCCCAGGCAGGTGCACACTCTTTAAACCACTGCAATCACCTTGCATTGATGGAGAATAGGAATCTGATGATGTATGTGGGAAAGGGAAAAGGACAGGACTCTTCTGTTTCCTCCACCCTCTGATCTCCATCAAGGATCACAACTTAGGAACCTGATAGGATCTGAGCAACCTCTTGTTTAAGAAGAATTCCAGGAAGGGTTTGCATAAACCAGCTGAGGAGTTTCTCATTCTGTATGTGACTCTGTGACTCCAATATCTATCCTGTGCCACTGTGTATAAAGTTACTTTCATTATCCAGTTTGTTTTTTTCTCACCCAAACATCTATTCAGTGACTATTTCCGAGGATCACTAGATTGACGTCAATCTTATTTTCATCTTTCACTCCTCCCTGAGGCATAACTGAGGTCACTCCCTACTGCTCAGTTTCCAGTATTGGGCAGTGGCTGCCCAGTGTCCTTGGCAATCCATTTGGTAACTGCCTGTCACCCTTAGGAATTCTCTCTGTCTGTGGTGGAAGTAAGTCAAGGTTGTCGCTCCTCGACAGCCTCATGGCCTGAGAGATGGTATTTAGTTGGTTTTCTACACCATTCCCATTCTTTTCTTGTATCTGAACCATTCTTGTTGCTCCCACTGAATTTGCAACAAATATCTCAAAACTTTCTCAGTTTATCTATGGCCTTTTGTAAATGTTATCAGGTGTATGTCCTGGCATCTTTCACATGCAGAGCTGTAGGAAATACACCCTAATTAACCTGCCAAACGTCCTTGTAAGGTGGGTAAGCTTTCTGATCCTCCATCTATCCATGCTGAAGTTGTCTGGTTTCTCCAAACTCATAATTCAGCCAATGTTAGAACCAAGGTTAAACTCAGAAATCCGTAGCTCCTGTTGCTGGGATCTGACGTTGCTGCTCCCACGGAAACCTCCCCATTTGGTTTGCAACTGACACATTGCATATTGCACATTGCAGTCCATCCCATCAGCAACCACCGGGAGACTTTAACCCCTTCCTGTCCCCCCAGTGTCAGGAAAGACTGCAGGTATGTGCAGGGATAGGTGCAGACAGGTCCTCCTACCTGAGAACAGTTCATGGAGTTTTCCCCAAGTGTCAGAGGGAGCCTTTCAGCTTAATGTGCAATTTTGTCCAATTTTATATGCCCTGGACTGGACATCTCCTATTTGCACTAAAAGTCACAGTAATTACTTTCCCTGTAAACAATGAGTTTAATACGCTGAGGGGAATTCACTTAACTCGAGCCATGGCAGATTTATAGTTATTAAATGGAATGCCAGGAGGTTGTTAGCACTTTGGGAATCCTGGTTTGTTATTTCATAATCACATATTTATGGTTCCCACGGCATTTGGGACATTGCTTTTGTCTTGCCGTTCATTTATGGCAGGTCTATTAAACTGCCACTGCTAAGCTTCCAGGCCCTGGGCTGTAACTCTCTCTAGCACTGGTGTGATTGCATTTTCATTCTTCTGGGGCTGGTTTGATGGAGATCGATTCCAGAACCCTGGAGAATATAGAGGGAGCATGTTCTCCCCTATGAAGCAGGCACAAAATGAAGCCTGTGACTGATCTATCGTCTGAGGAACTCACTCCTCACTAGAAGGATTCATTATCTGCCAGCCCAGGTGCTGGCTCTTGGAATGAGTTTGGATAAACGGAGACCACAATCTCCAGACTGGGCACTGTGTGTGCTGCTGGGCCGTGAGGGGAGGGAGCAGCCCCTCACCCCTGCCACAGCTGCCCCCTCACACAGAAGCTTCATAGGCTGTCCTGCCCAACACTGCCAGCACATGTCCACACCCACACTTCTACCTTCTCCAGACCTTTTTAGGTTTTTCAGTAAACTTGCAAGCCTCCACTGTTCTCATTTTTTTCTGCTGGTAATTTACCTCTCTCTGCCCTGCTCTTCTCCTCCCTCTTTATTTCCATCAAGGCCTGGGGTGTTTGTGAAGCTTTGTCAGAACACCCAACCCCATAACACTTGTCTCATTTATAGAGGAGAAGGCCTAGAGCCCAATAGTGCTACTCAAAAGTTAGGAAATCAGGTGAATTTCAGCAAGAATTTCTTCACAGAAAGGGCTTTCAAGTATTGGAAAGGGCTGCCCAGGGAGATGGTGGAGTCCCCGTCCCTGGAGATGTCCAAGGAATGCCTGGACATGATACTCAGGGCTCTGGTCTGGTGACAAGGTGGGGATCAGTCACAGGTTGGACTTGTTCTTGGAAGTCTTTTCCAGCCTCAGTGATTCTGTGATTCTATGAAATGAGATGCATTTGTAAAGAGCTGGTATTTCGAGGCACCTTAGAGAGGTGGTCTTATGGCAAAGGCAATTCTAGTTCTGGAAATCGCTCAAATTCAGGCCACCAATGTGCAACTGCTCATCAGTGAGGACAGTGTTTAGGGCAGAGCTTGAGTACACTGCACCACAGAGAATTCATCCCTCCAACAGACGTTTTTTCTTCACTTTTTTTCTTTTGTAGTGAGAAATTCAGATGATGCACTGAAAATCCTTGTCCAAATATCAGTTTATTTCAGAAATTTTTTAAAGATAGGATCTTGTGCTATGCAATAGTTGGAGTTGACTCATTCTCACACAGGGAATAACTTGAGAGTGCTCTTTTGTTTTCCTGCTTCATACCTCTGCCTCTTGTTTAGAAAAACACAGATTTAAATTTAATAGATAATCTAGAATGCTACAGCTTTTCAGTCAAGTTTAAAAAGCACATTCCAAAATAAACCCAAAGTTTCCACTTTGTACCCAAAACAGTAAAAAAAGCAAAGCAGTGCATGAGGGTTTTAACTCAGCAGCCAAATCACTGACTGCATGTTCCCAAGGACAAGCAGGCATCACTGAGCCTGTGGGAGCTGTCAGAGCAGTTCCCAGAGACCCCCGAGCTCAGGGAATCTGTGGCAATAAGAGATTGTAACTGCAGCAAAGTAAAATGACAAAATACGTATAATGCAACTTAGGAGTCATTTGGACCATTTGAAAAATGAAGAATGGGCCAAAGCAGCAGGAAATAGAGCAGGAGGAGTCTGAGGTTTATTCAGTTGTTACTGAAGAGAATTCCTGAACAGCAGTGGAACCAGGGCCAGAATCCTGGGCCCCGTGAACTCAGCTGTGCTCCTGTCCTTGAGACTATCAACACAGTTTGTTTTCTCTGCGAATCTTGCCTTCATTTCTAGGAAAAGAAATCAACAGGAACAGTGGGAGCTGTTCCCTTTTACATATAACCAGCAACATTAGTACCTAAGCAGTGATGCAGTCCTCTCTTCCAGGCTTGATGCCCCCAGGTCAGGAAATAATTGCAAGTATATTAGTCATAAAGCCAGTAATAGCAGAATAAGGCAAGCGCCATCACTGTCCTGCCCGGAGCACACACTTGCACTGAGGTGAGGTGTCACTCAGTAGAACCAGCACGACTGGCAGCACTTCACACATCGACACAGATGCTGTTTGATTTTCAATTCTGCAAGTGCCTCAGCTCCTCGGGCTGGGTCAGTTACTCTTGACCACAGCCAGACTCACACATGTCCAAAAGAACTTTCCTGTCAAATGAGGATTCGTCCTAGTCAGAAGGTAGCTGAGAGAGGTGGAACTTTCCCCTCGTTAGACTGCACGATCTGCATTAAGCATCTATTGCTTGCCAGTATTTTGGCTGGGATTGGAGTGAGTGACCCTGGCGGACAGACAGAGGCAAAGCAGCAGGGGAGCTCGGGCGTGCTCGGCCTCCCCAGCGCTGCTGCAGCGGCAACAATTCTCATACCTCACAGTCTGTGGTGGGTGGCTTTTGCTTTTTGGCCGGCATCCAGCAGACAGCAAGGATATCAGCTCTTGTTATTCCAGCTCGTTTCCCTGTCTGCCTTCTGGTTCCTTTGTGGTGTGAATGCAGAAACTGCTGCGTATGCATGTAAAGCACAACAGTCCATTCAGACACTTACAAAAAAAGTTTAAAACTATTTTTCATGCTTAAAAAACTAACAAATGTAACTGAAATTCTGCTCAAGGATCCAACTGAATAGAGGAAGCAGTGAGTATTTGTACAGAGGAAGGGTAACAAATAATAGAGTGGTTAGCAATTACTGCTTTCCATTTTCAGTATCTTTAGGTTTTACCCACTCTGGAAGTTTCTCAGTGAGACCTGGATTTTCTGAAAAGATTTTTCTGTGCAGCAATTCTGCATTACCAGAGCTGCCCACTGTATCTGTCCCTCATCATGCTGTGATTGGGATCTTTTCTGTCTGACACCAATGGATAGGAAGTTTTTCATAGGTATTTCTAGCATCAAGCAAAGCATTTCTTACTGATGCTGGTCAGTTCTGAACTCTCATTAGACAGGCTTGGCCTTGCCCCAGCTCTCCCGTGAGGCCTAGGCCAGCCCCAGGCTCTGTCAGCATGTGCTAGGATGGTTGCAGTGTTCCTGGCAGGTGACTCACCCTGGCCAGCCCCATCTCAGGCTGAATGCACTTCAGCTCCTTCCTATCTCCAGACACCTCCCCCGCCTTGGCCTTTCACAATGCTGCACCTCACCAAACCCAAAGGATGCCCCTGGGAGCTCCCACAACTCCTGCTCACCTCTGCATTCTTTTCAGTCAGCTAAAGCAGTGCCACAGTGCTGAGGTCAGTGCTGGGTTGGGGTGTGCAGCTGATGGATTTGGTCAGCCAACTTGCACATTCCTGGCACCCAAACAGCTTGTCCCCGTCCCCAGCAGTCTCACCTGTCACAGGGATGTGCCCAGTATGATCCAGTCAGCACTGAAGAACAGAAGTAAGAAAAGCACCTGGAATGCAGAGATATGAGAACACCTGGGATAGAGTGCTTCTTGTTAGCAAGGAACGTTCTCCAACCATCCCGCCAGGGCACTGGGGCTCCTTCTCTCCCTTCCTCCACACTCACAGGCTCATGGCTGTGCAGGCTGTTTGTACTGAATCCATCTGCATGGAATTTGCTGGACTTAACTGCCATTAAATTTATCAGGAATCATTTTTTGCATAGCTATCACCAAATGTAGTTCTAGATTAGAAGAGCAATTTTGAGGTCCAGTAATCACAGTGTTTGGAAACAGGGCACACACTGAAGTCAGTGTTGTTAGAACAGAGAATGGACAATCTCACTCAGAATCATAAAATCAGGGAATTGTTCAGACTGGAAAAGGTCTTTAAGACCATGAAGCCCAACCATCAACCCAGCATCACCACCATGTTCACCAGTAAACCCTGTCCTCAAGTGCCACACCCACAGGGATGAATCAGGATTCTGAACACAAACTTCATCTTTCAGCAGAGGTTACAACCGAGTCTATGCAGTAGAATTGAAATGTGAAGTGTTTGAATTGTTTAGACATTCAAATATTTCAAGTTTTCAAACAAGTCCACAGGTTCACATTGAGTGGGGCCAGTTCTAGAGTAGAATAAGAGATAAGGAGACACTGAGTCATATCCCAAAGTCTAGCCAGCCTCAATAAATAATCACCCAGCATGTCACAAGCCTCAGTTTAGGAGCATTTAAAAGCAAAGTCATGCACATAATCAGTCCAACCACTAAGTCCCAGCAAAGCTAATGGCAAAAACAGCTCTTGTACCTTGACTTGTGTATGCAGCTGAGAAAACTCTCCGTTTCAGGGTAGTCCCAGCTCTGTGAGGTATTGTGACTGTAGAACTGTAACTTTGTCCCTCAGTGATGTGCACACTCATGTTTATGGATTGCCTGGGATTAATTTGTGTCTCATAAATAACATCAGCATGGTGGGAAGGCTGATTCTGCCAGGGATGTTTACAAATTCCACCTCGGACAAGGTGTGAGGGTGCAAACATTTTACCAGGGAGTAGTGATGCAGCAGTTCTACCCCATTGTTCATATACTGCTCCAGAGTTACGAATTACTTGTCTACTGCAAAATATCTCTCTTGAGCACATAAAAATCTGAAATAGGCCGCATTATTGGCAACGTTTTTAGTCTGATTTAAATCCTTTTCTGACCAAATCCATCTGTTATGTCTGAGTCTACAATTTCCCACCTCCCAGAAAGGAAGACTGGGTGAACCACAGGGGACTGTCACAGCACCCAAACAAGGTGCAGTGCCTGATTTTACCTGGTTGAAAGCCCATGAAATCTACTCTTCTCTAAGTAGATGTTGACCTCTTTTACAACAACCAGTATTTTTAAAAATCCCAATTTGTCAAAACCTTTCTGAACTGATGAAATATTCATCCAAATCCCTCTGCGTGGGGAAATGAACTCGATACCTGTGCCCAGACCCTTCTCCTGCCCAGGCTCATCAGCTTGCACAGCCCACACTGAAGGGCAGGATTACAATTCTCAGTTCTGTTTCCAGTTGAAATTAGTAAGTGTTCTGTTATGTACACTTTGGTTCATATCTCACTCCTTGTGTTAGGCTTGACACTCAGCATGAAAATGTTACCAATATGTACAGAATTTTCTTATATTAAACCCAGGTCAATATATTAGGCACAATTAATATAAATTTAGGAAAGGTTGTTAGTTTAACAGGAACCAGAACTCTGTTCCAGGCTTTGTCACTGGCCTGGAAAATCTGCTTTCTGTGGCTCCCTAACCTCCAGTTCATGACCTTTCCTGTGCCTGAGTGCCAGCTCTTCTGGATAAATGCTGTCTGCAAGTACAGTACTTGGGGAGGCCTGACCTGGGTGAGGCTCTCCTCAAACACTAATACAACACCCTGCTCAGTGCCACACTATCTCAGTTGGAGTCTGCTGTGTTCTGGTGCATGGTGAAGGGAGGAAAAACCCAATCCACAGTTTCTTTGCAACTGCTCTGGGAAGGAGTGACTTGGAATTTCTGAGATAGCCACTGCCCTGACTATCTTGGTAGCAAGGATTGTCCCCAGTAGTAGACACGCTTATATTCAAAGCAGAAAAATCCGTATTGTCTATTACATTGCTTAATTATTCAGAAGTTCCAGCTTTCCCTTTAAAAAGCTGAGAGAAGATGCTAAACAAGGTAGGAATATCAAAGGTCCTTTCCCCTGAACACCACTGGTGGGGTGCAGCAGTTGCTTTATGATCCCTCCATTCCCACAAGAGAATTCAGAAAGCAGAAACCTTGTCTAAATAAAGACAACCTTGGCAAAGCACATCATTCCAGCCAGAGATTTCTGTCAAGGCAGCCCGCAGTCACTGCAAGGCCATGAGGCAGGAACATGGAGCGAAGGAGCAAGAAAGACATTTTTATGGAAATGAACAAGAGAAGGAGCAGCCGATGGTGAGAGATGCATGTGAGTGCTGGGGATGCCTCACACGGATACTGTACAAGGGAACACTCCAAGAATGGTAATTTCCTGACAGGCTGTCTCCTGAGCAGGGTTTCCAGCCTTTACGCCCCTCCTAAATTCCAGGTCTAATTCCCAACAGCCAATGTAAGCAGGAGAAAGCAGCACAAGTGCTTGTACACATACTACACACATCACAGAGCTTAATATGTCACATGTATGTGTTAACCCTAATCCTACCTATATGTTAATTTTCTTATAGGATCTGAATTTCCCTTGAAAATTTGGTATTCCTTCAGGAACTCAAAAGAAGTTGGATTTCAGCTTCATGGACCTCAGGGAGAACAGAGAGTGAGCACAGACAGAGATTACCCCCCAGGGATGGTTTGGTATACCAGCAGCTTCTGACAGCCACGATGTGAGTTCTACTGAGGATGATGAACTCGGGCACACGAGCCTTCTCTCTGACCCAGCCAGGTGGTTGCACACAGACTTGAGACTAATTTACTTCTCCAAGTCAGGATCCTATGCAAAAATGTCACTGCTGTTTAATACAGTCCCTAGGTAAATATAGTTTTAGTTCAACTCTAACTGCAGTTCAATCAACTGCTCATGATAATCGGGATGAAAACAGGATTGGCAGGGAAATGTTCTGAGATGCCCTCAGCAGAAACTGGAAATAAAAGGGTGAAGAGCCGAGCAGCTCCTGTCATGCTTTGGCAGGAGCTGACGGTGCCAGGAGTAGGCAGAAAAGTTTATCAGATACTTGAATGTTCATTCTTCTCTAGACACATGGTTTCTTCTACCTACATCAAGGGAGGAGAACTGTAAGTGGTGTGGTCCCAACTGACCCCACCAGACTCTGCAGGAGACAGAACCCTGTGAGAACTCCTGTCGTCTCTCGCAGCTCCCCAAAAACCCAAAGGGCCTCCAGCCTGCTCCAAGAACTTGTTTCCCTCTCCAGCTATGCCCAGGCCTCTGCAAATGTGGTTGTCCACCTGCAAGAAACAAGAAAATGCTAATATTGAATTAAATAATGTGAAATATTTGGGCTCAGAATATTCTGCTCTCATAATGATAAACCATAAAATCCTAATCTTTAAGGGATATTCGGTATATCCTATTAAGCTCAACAAATCATATTTGAGGAAAGACCTTACATTATCAAGTTCAACCCATGGTCCAGAAAGAAACCTAGTGAGAATGTGGCACCAAGAATGAAAGACTGGTTCTTTTTGGGATATCTGTTCCCAATCACTTTGCTGTTAAAAATGAGACCATGTTTCCTATTTCATGTCCTCTGACTCTGGAGTGAATTCCAGCCAATGCCTTTTTTATCCCTGTCAAGCCAGGCAGGAATGGGCCACATATGGTACACAAAGATGTGATTATGGATTTTTTTCTTCTTCTTCCTCTGTTGTCTTTTTGCTTAAGAAATTAAGTGAATGCAAGTTTAAGGCCACGTTCCTTTGCAAAGGATGTATGTTGCAAAATCCTCTTGACTTTGGAGCATTTCTAAAACTCTCTGCTGTCCAGCAGTTTTGCTAAGCTCAGAGCTGGTGACACACTCATAAATTCTTATAGAAGCCACATGTGACGAACCAAGAGTAGGAAAGAGGTGTTTGACAATACAATGTAGATCAAGCAGACCTTCTGCTCCCTCCACCAGTGCAGCATCATTACTTCTGTATCACAAGGTGAAAGCTTCAGGTTTTTGATCCTCAGATGCCTGACCCAGCACTGGAATTAAAATGCTCACCAAAAAAGCAAGGTACCAAGGTCATGTACTCCATGCTCTCCTGTCAGGAGTCAGAACACGGTTCCCCAGGGTCCTGTGAAGTACATGCAATTACAGAGGCAAATGAAAGACCTTTTTGGTCAGACCCTTAAATGAAAAATAGTAGTGTGGTCAGGGAAATGATGTATATGGAATCCAGTTTCTAATTTTGTACTGGAATCCCACTTAAACTTCTGAAAGAAACAGCAGAAAATATCCATCCCAAGTTCAGGAATGAAGTCAAATAAATAAATATGTAAATACTGTAATTTGTCTGGGTTGCAGTCCCTGCAAAATGACCACTAAATTCCACAGGGTGAGTAAAACTTTACAGTTTGGTTGTTATTTTGGAACACTGACAACAGATATAATCTTGCAAAGAAGAGTGATTCATCCAAGTGCTTGGAGGATGGGAGCCCTGGACAGGTTCTGAGGCTGATGACCAACATAAACAGGCTGTAAATTCAGTAGGTAATAGTGCAAGTCAAAGGAAAAATGGGAGAGAAAGGAAAACAGATGGCCAGAGTTGGAGAAGTAGATCAAAGTTTGAACAGTGAAAACAAATCCAGAAATTCAGACAGGGAAATATTTGCTGCTGCCTAAGCACATACAGAAAATCCTGCTGAGGAGATTACGCGGGACATCGTTCACAGAGCCTCAAATGGAAACTGAACTCACACAACTCTGAACTAATCCATATTGAGAACCAAGGAAGCCCTTGACTTGAACTCTGGAGGAGTCCAATTGCAAATTCTGTGGCTCTGACCCTCTCTAAGAAACACCACCTCCAGGCTGTTCTGCAGCAGCTGCGCTGTCTGGTGACAGCTGACACAGCTCAGTAATTACACCCTGATTTTAAAATGTGAGCTGAAGGATTTTGTTGAAGAGCTTCACCAACACTGAGTCATAAAAGAGGTTGTGAAGCAAGGTAGAGACATGAATGATGTTCCCCTAGAGCTGACAGTGGCTGGTACCGTGTACAGGTGGCTTTCGTGGCTTCATCTCTGCCAGGTAGGCAGCAGGTTATAGAAACCATTTTATTGTTTGCATGTTACATGGTGAGCTGCAACTTCTCTGCTGAGGAGTTTGTGCATCAACATAATTTATTTCTGGCCTTGACAGCTCCTAACTTCTATGGTGAGTGAGAGCACTTGTCAAAACCCACTCAGATGTAGGTAAAGATATCGCTCTTAATGGCTGAACATAGCCAGCACTGGTAACTAATCTCAGTTATATTTGAGATCTCATTACAAAAATAATTATGTGCAAGTGTGTGTTATTGCCACAGACTTCAGCAACACGGGGCAGGTTGTGTACGATGACACAGGTCCCTCTGTGCAAAATGACACAGCATAATGAAATCTTCCACTCAGGTAAGAATTTAGTGAGGAAATTGAAGTGGACTGAGGTGGAGTATTGATCCTGCACAGTAAGGACATATCTTGTGCATCATCACACCTCTAGTTTGTGTCCCTTGCCTTTCAGGAGAGCTATACTGGAGACTCTCTCCCTGTGCTCTCCAGCCAAGCTGTTCCCAGTTCCAAGCACTCTTTGCAAACAAGGAGGCAGTGGGGCTGCTGGGGCAGCTGTGACCAGAAGCAAGAGATGGGCTGTGTTTCTTCACATACTGTCACAGGTCTGGCTCCTCAGGCAGCACAGTGAAAGGCCCCGGTGATGCTGAAAAGAAGGAACCAGTCTGGATCTGCAAACCCAGTCTGGACTTGGAGGGAAAGAAGCGTTTAATGCACCACAGGGATGTACAATCATCTAAACCCCAGGTAGGCAGAGCGGCAGTTGAGGTTGGAATTTGGGAGAGAACTGATGCTGGCAGAAGATAAGAAGGTATCAGAGCAGTGAATTTAGCTTGGAGTAAGTTTTCTTGGGAAGAACTATCTGTGTTTGCCAGCACTGTGCGTATTGACAGTCTGCTGCTGTGGACAACAGCTGAGTGTAGATCTACCTCCTGCCTGAGCAGAAATCATGGGCTTGGTAAGTACTTGTTCTGGCAAGCAACTATAGAGAGCTTATGTTAGAAAGCTGGGTGACACAGGCACAAACTCAACCCAGAACCCATAGTTAATTGTTGGTGAAGATTTACCCTTTGTCCTTATTAGCTTTCCTTTAAACAGACATGATAAATGCTGTTCATTACTCAAATGTATTCTGAAGGAGTCTAAACTTTCCCGGCTCACTCTTTAATCATCCTCTGGCTTACATGTTTGTCTTTCCTTCCAAGATACTGTTAATAAATAAAGCTGTTTAAATGATCACAGTGCTGTGGCAAGCCTGCAAGCCCATACATCTTGTTTTTGGGTTGTTGGTGTTTTTTAACTGCCTCTATATTTCTTAATTTCAAAGACTTGAGAAGTTCAGTACTCCTCTCTGCTTCTTCTCTGTCTCAAGATGTCTGGTGAAATGTCTGCTGACATCTTGTCTCTAGTGTTAGTGGCAATGGCAGGCAAATAAGCAAAATAAGAGAGCCACTGCCTGGTGCCTGGGCCACAGCACAGGGATAAGGGAGAAGCACTGCTCATTTGTCTCCATCTTGTCCTCCATGACTGGACATGGAGAGAAGGTGTGAGCTCATATCTCATGTACATTTATAACTAAGTAAAAGCTCTTTTACTTTAAGGATGATCAAACACTGGAACAACTTGCCATGAGAGGCTGTGGAAGCTCCTTCCTTGGAGATATTATGGCCTTTATAATATAAAGAGAATCAGCAAGACTGAATATTCTCTCTGCTGGAAAGCAAGAAACAGTGCTGGCATCAAAACCATCTGAATGTTGGAGGGAAACAGGAGCTGATGTCTCAGCAGCAACAGGAGATAACACCCATCTATCTCCAAGGTTTTTGTCAGTTTGGAAAACTGGAGGCTGGAAAGATGGCCAAAATCACCTAGGATAATCTCAGGCAAAGTACAGAACAAATTAATTAATAACCTCCTCCTTGAACCTCTGCAATGACAGATCCGTGGCTGATTAATTGTGGCGGTGAGCTCCCCAGGACTGATCATGTCAGTTGTACTGCTTTCCATGGAGGGAGTTCAGTCATTGGCTTGGGAAAGTGTTGGTAGAGAAGTTCTGTGATGAAAGGGAATTTGAGTTTTAAGATATTTGGATCATTAGGAAAAAGTTATTGTGCGTAGCTTTGATTCATCAACTTGTGCTTTTAAGTTAATGAACTCTGTTTGGCAATTGCAATCTCTCCTTTTTCTGGGCTGCAAGCAGTAATCAATCAAAACCCAGCACTGAAGTGACTGGAGAACAACAGCAAACTGTGCCCTTGGCGAGGATTTGGATATTCACTGGAACCTGCAAAGAGCTCCGGCTGTCTAAAAAGCTTCCCGTCTTACACAATGCTGAATCACCAGCTTGGGGTTGTTCTGAGACAGACAAGAAGAATGGACAGAGCATTACCTGTCAGAGAGCTGTCAAGCACTGAAGAGAAAGGAATTCCTTTGTTGGGATTTTTCTGGCAAAAATCTCAAAGCTCAAGGTGCTCACCAAGTATTGGACAAGTCTTCACGTGAATAGCAAATCCAAAAGCCAAAGAACTGCAAGGTCCCTGCATATGCTCTAATTAGTCTGCCAAAGCATTCACCAGAGTTAAAACTTTTCATGAAGTTTCTCCACAGTCTTCCTTGGACAAGCTGTAAATGAGGGATAAAATTTACTCAATGACTCCTAAACACATAAATGGAAGCATCACAGCTATTCTACATGATTGCAGTTCTCTGGGTCCTGGGCCTGGAGCTGAGTTCCAGTGTTCTGTTCCTACCTGGCAGTATGTTTCCACGAGCACTCAAAGCTGCACTCAGACAATCCTTTATATGGTCAAGTTGGAAAATATTTTAATTCTTGAAAGAAAAATACCAGAACCAGCACCACCCTGAGGTCTCATAGGAGAGCTTCCTGGAATTCCTTATGGATGGAAAGAAGCCTTGACAACCAGCTTTTATCAATTTCTTCTTGAGGCTGGGAAAAGAGAACATTAAGTGGAGGAAAATGTTAGTTTGACTGAAAACAAAAGCAAAACTTGTTGTAAAGCCAGAACTGAGCTGGCATTTCTTTCTGCTGTCTGCAAAGGATAATAAAATGAAGCACCAGGAAAATATCACATCTCACAATCATGAGTGTGATTACATCAGACTTTCTAAATACAGCTTGATGAATATGTGCAATAAATACAGAAATAAACACAGGGAAAAAAATCAAAAGTCATGTGAGTTTAGGTAGTACAACTCTAAAAGCCATTTGTTTTGTGCATCAACTCTTCTGCAGAGATTTTCCAACCAGAATGACAAAGTACTTTACAAACTTGAACCAGCTCCTCATCCTTTGAATGTTTTGGGGAAATATTTCCCTTGGAATGTGGCAGATAATTGAGCCATGGAAATGAGAAGAGGTGAAGGAGTGATCCGGTGGCACGGGGAGGGAAAGCCTCAGGATGAAGGTGCATTAGCATCGAACTGCAGCAAAGAAGGCATGAGCCAGTGCTTGGATCTGCTGCAGGCACTGACCAACCTGATAAACCAGTTTGGGTTTTGCCTTAGTAAAATGCCTTATTCAGGTCAGCACCATTGTTTAGGAAGGATACATCAGTGCAGGTGTGAGAACCTGTGAACGAGAATTTGAGATGGTTCACTGGAACGTTTTAGGATGCCTGTGAACATTCTGCCTCCAGTGGAAGTGATGCTGGGTCTTCCCCCAAAACACTAAGGGCTGAAATCCTGAGTTCGGAAAGAAATTCCTGGAAGCATCCCCAGTTTGACTCACCTGGACTCCTGCAAATGCAAACATTCCTCAGTCCCAGGGAAGGACATGGAAATCATGTACATATTTAGAGCTCATGCTGAATTTACTCTGTCTTAACCACTGTCATGGCTGAGGAAGTGCTTTCCAACACATTTTCCAGAGGATAATGTTGTTACCAACTACATGGCACTATTTAATTTGGTTTTACTCTGGTTATAAGCCCCAAAAAAACATCAGAGACCCTCCTGATGCTGCTCATGGCTGACCTTCTCTTTGTGGGATCTGCAAATATCCATCCACATCACCCACAACTGACATGAACTGTTGATCCTGACTGCTATACCTGTCCCAGGCTACATGGTTTCTACTGCTTTTGGCTCTGTCTTCCTCTTCCCGTTGATCTCTGCAGCTGCTCTGGAGCATTTTTAGTTATCAAGAGACAGCTCAACTCCCAAGAACACAGAGTAAATAAACCATTAATGATGCCTGTACCAAATTAAAACCTCTCTAATCTTTGTACTTCTATCTTTATTTATTCTACTAATTTTATGGCTGGAACAAGTCTAAATATAAACAAAATATTCTCCACTATCCATCCAGACACCCCTGAGACGTGGCTCCAAGGAAATGTGCTGACACCGTTAGAGGAAACCCACAGTAGCAAAATCCAGAAGTTTTCAACCTTTCCTAAATGACCACTCAAACGCTGTGAACTGGGATGAAATCATGAATCTTCAGCCCATTAAATAACATAGGAAATGGAGCATGTTCATCATTTTCTGACACCTCTTCCCACCTCTGAGGGCTCTCAGAGGGCTTCTCCTGAGTTTCTCTCAGGGTAAGAACGCAGGCAATCAGCGTTTCCTGGCCACTGTGCACTGAAATTACCCAGTGGATGGAAGATTAATTTCTTCTCTTATAGACAATACTGTCAAGATGAAATATCTAGAAACTCTTCATACCAATGTGTTTTTAAGACAGTAGAGTTATCTCTTATTGAAAGTGGTTGAAAATCCATCCAGCAACCTATCAGAAGTGAACATCACAATGTTATGTATGGATAGGCAGATGGAAGAATGGATGATTTCACAGGTTCTTTGTATTTCCAAATGCTGTAACTCTGCTGCCTTCCCTGCCCCTGCTCAACATCAGCCATCCCACACTCCAAACACAGCCACAGAGGAAATGCATCAAGGCAGGAGCTCTTAATAGTCGCTGAAAAATGAGTAGTAAAAATAGACAAATGCTTGCAGTGATCTAGACAGTAAAATACTGGGAGATACTTCTTTTATTCTTGTACCAAACAGTTTTTGAAAATGACTAATACACTAGTTCCACTGGCTCCAAAACATGGCAGGTACAAATTGTTGCGTGAGATAAGGGCAACATATGTTCTTCCCCAGCCTATTGCCTTAAGACTGTGAGGTTTGAAATCCCCAATTTCTATATGTTACTGACCTGTGCATGTGGTTGGTTGACCAGCCATGCCTGGCCACAGAGAGGAGAGTTTCTGTTAAGAAGTTTCTTTCTTCTAACACAGCGTAAAGAAATTTAGGTCACCTGGGTCATCATGGTCCTCGGAGGCTCCTCAGAGAATCATCAAGTTCAGTCTCCTTAGCAAACAGTAAAACACAAGGTAAATGTCATCAGTGACAGAGCTTTTACAAAAAGCATTGTGGGTAGGAATGTTTCAATATCATGCCATTGTAATTTTCTGTGTCTATGACACTGTAAGCTGCTTCCACACTGCTTAATTAACACAGTCATTAATATCGTGCTACAGGAACCAGAATGTGTTGCAAGTGTTCCGTGGGGTTTTGCTAACTGGCTTTATTTATTCACACAGTGATGGTGAATCCATTATCACATTCCCTGAATATGTCCCATAAGGGTGGTGAAAATCTGTCTGTGGTAAGAGGATGGTCCTTGCCTAAACAAGCAGCCCTTTGCATCTTGCCTCTGCCACATCCCTCCTGTATCCTTCAAGGCTAAGGGAGGCCACTGCCAGGATCTAGTTTGATCCCTGAAATGCAAGCCATGGCAATTTGGCCCGGTAACACCTGCATTGAGTGATATTAGGATCCAGGCTGCCTTGCGGTGCGAATAAACTCTCTTCAAGTTTGACAACTGCTCATGGAACTAGAAGTCTTTCATAAAAGCTTCCAGTCCTAATTTACTTTTCTGAAGTGCTGAAAAATTTACAGCCTTTCTCTTGAGAGCCCATTGCATCGGCTGCCCACTCCACCTTTAAAAACCCGTCTTATGTTCCTTGATTGCAGTTTTGTAACTCGAGGTTTCAGCCCTGGCATTTCATTATGCCTCTGCTGGGCATCAGGGATGGAACAGGCTGTTGTCTCCAGGATTCTCTCTAGTGATGTAGCTCTGAGATAGGAGTTTTGGTTGCTTCAGGCCAAAGCTCTGGTGAGCTCTGTACAGACCTGCACTGGATATGCAGATGTGAGCTGCAGCTTGGTATCCATCGCCCTTTAACATGTGCCTCTTGCACACAGACAGACACTTGTGGCTCCCACAGGCCTGCTGCTCTTGTACGCTAGTCTCCCACTCCTGGCACTGCCTTGCTCAGAGAGTTATCCTGTAACAGATATGCCTCTGTCCCAGGGCCAATCCACCCAAGCCCATCCACTCCCAGCTCTGGCTACTCAGGTAATGGATCCTCCAGCTTCTGCTCATTCTTGTGGGGGAAGCAATAATTGCCTGAAAAGTGAACTGAAAATACAAACCCATTTATCTGGGGGATGGGGTGAGGTGTTGTGGCAGGACAGCAGGAGCTCCCTTCCCTTTGCAGTCCCCTTGCAGTGCATCTGTGTGACTCTGCCCCTCCTCTGCCTGTGCTTTCATACCACTCTGTGGGGCAGAGCTGACAGGCTTGGTGACTGGGTACTTCCACTTCTTTTCCATTAGATTAGTTGGGCTTTGACCCTCTGACCTCACCAGGGATCAGGTGCTGCTCCCTAAATTCCTTGCACTGGAGAAAGCATTCCCTGTTGTCAGCCAGCAAGAGTGTCTCCTTTCATCAGGATAGTGTACATCTCTTCCACACACACACACAGGTTCATTCCTCCACCTGCACAGTATTCCATACTTATTCTTTCCCTCTGTTTCCTCTCCTCATATTAAAAGATAAAAAGCCATCATCTCACTTCCGTTTGTGAATACACTCAGAGATTAAAGCCAGAATGTCAGAGAGCTCAGTTTACTGACATGCTCAGAGAGTCACAAGGCTATCTGAGAGCAAGAACTATTATTTTCCCTGCCACACTCACCCAGATATTCCCTTGCCACACACAATTCTTGATAGCTTTTGCAGCTGTACAGGGTAAAAGTTTTTCCAGTGGTACAAGGGTGGAAGGTGGTGACAATGAGGGACTATTGAATCTTTCAGACAAGTTGGCCTGATCTTAGAGGGAATCATATTAGCATGTTTTTCTTGATAAAAAGCAAAACTACAAGAGAAAACTCCCAGGACACCAGCATCAGAGTCAGATATTCATGTTTCTCTTCCTGCAGAGCCCCCATTCCTGCCCACCAGGTATGTACTAGAACAGAAACTCCAGCATCATCATTGTTTTGTGGAACTGGCTCAATCGGTTTATGCCTTTTGAAAGTGCACAGTCCTTGCTCCAAGGCTTTCCAGTCTAGAAAAAAAGCACAGACTGCTTATTCAAATTCCCAGGAAGAGAAAATGCACGGGACATCACAAGTCATTAGGAATAGTTCTTTGCAATTTCCACCACCATTTCATACAACCCCAATAAAAAATTCATCCAACACCATCACAGAAAAGGATTCTGTTCCTACTGGAAGAGGCACAGGGCACATTTCTGCACAAAGAGGTTTCTTTCTTTTAGCCGTCAAACTACTGAGTTTAAAGGTAACTCAGATACCTCTGGCCCATATGGCAGCCTGCACTTTGGATGCAGCTCTGTTGTTTGACATCCGTGACATCCCAAGATTCTTTTTCAACACCTACCCTGCTTTGAATTTTAATTACTAAATCTACTTCTAAGACAAACATGTTGTAACAATGGCCCAAGACAGAGTTATGACACCATTTAATGCCATTTCTAATCTTGTTTTTTATACAAGTCAGTATTGCCTAACATCCACTAGGAAGTTCTCATATGGGACATACGAAAGTCAAATCTCACAATTACAAGAAAAAACAACTGTGGGGAGAATACCCAAAAGCAGAACACAGATAGCCATCTACTTTTTTGCTCCTTGGCTTCTAGGGCTGCAAAGTTATCAGTTTCCATCAGATCTCACCAAACAAATGCACCCAGTCTGAGGCTGTAACATTGCTTTTTGCTGAAACCACAGGGGAAAACAAAAGCTTTGATCAACTAACCACTGCAAACTTTTATTTATTTTTAATTTCCATTTTACATAGCAGACATGGTTTGAAACAAAAGGTCATTTCAAAAAGTGATTTGGCCAGTGCACAGAGCAGCAATGTTTTCCACAGCACACTCAGCTCGGCTGTGTCGGTGCTGAAGGGCCTGTGCTAGGGCTATCAGGGGGGTTATGGTCATTATTGTCAATCAGATTTTTTGGCTATGCTGATTTTTTCTTCATCTTTTGGAATGGGATGGGATAGCACGGGTTGATATGGAACAAACCTCTGCCTGGGAAGTCTGGTAGATGCCTTTTAGATGCTTTCTTGGTGCCTGTTTCACTGGCCGCACTACAAAGTTCATTCTGTCCCATTTCTTACATAACTGGTAAATTTTCAATTTCAAAACCATGAGCAAACAAGTGATACAAATTCTTAGAGACAGTGGAGGGCAACGGACTGAGTGGTGCAGCTGAGATTGGAGACAGGTCTGCCAAAGGGTTCTATCCAAGCCAGTACCATAGCACCTGGATTAACCTTGCAGCCTGACAGAAGAACAGAGTGAGTTTCTTTTCCTCTTTTTATTTTTTCTTGTTCTTCCACCTATCAACAGTGCTCTGTTATGCACCTCCATCCTTGTGCTACCGATCTGCCTCACTTGCTTCTTTGAAGGGAAATAAGAATGTGACTTTTCTCCGTCCTGGTCAGAAAATCAAGGGATTAGAGATTAAGGTAAGGTGTCCCTGGGTGCACACATCACTCAGTATTGCAACCAAGTGACTGAAGCAAAACCATCTAATTATTTCCCCCAAAGCAGCTCTCATCTGCTGAGAATGAATGTTACATCATCATCAAGAAGAAACCTGTACAGGGTCCAGCCAGTCTGTACTGACTGTATCACACAACAGCCCCTGACAAAGTTCAGTAGGGTGCCCCTAAGAAATGTGTAACAACCAGGAAGATCACAGGAAGTACTCTGACAGCACTGCCGCACAGAGGGAGTAGGATTTTGGATGCATCAGGATTTCAAAGGAGACAAAAAGCCTGACAAGACCATTCAAGAAAATGAATAATGATATTTGCCAGCAATTTCAGAGAAAGGAAAAAACATCCATGATTTTGAGGTTTCATAGAAACATCTAAGGTAATCTATTTCTGTTGGGTCTGGAACATCTTATGCATGAGATCCTTGATGACTTCATTGGAAATTCCTCAGACTCCATTCTCATAGAGTTTGTAAACAATGAAAATTCACCCTTGTAGCATTTGCTACACCACAGTGGTTGGAAGAGTGAGTTCACGCTCCTTGCTGAGCCTCCTGCAGCACACCAAAAGCACAGGACACAGGACTCCAGTCTTGGAAGATAAACAACAGATTCACAGAAAGCAGAAGGGGCCTCAGAGAACAAATAATCCTTCTTTTTACCACAAACCAAGTCTAATCAAAACCAAGCAGTCCTGACCTGCTCTTAAAGATGTCCAGGAACAGACTTCACCACCTCCCCAGACAATCTATTCTCTATTCCAAGGCTTTCATTGTCCTTTGCCAATACTTTTTTTTTTTTTAATGTCTTGCTTTAATCATTCTCACTGCAGTTTACCCACGTTATTTCTTGTCTTACCCAGTATGAGCCAACAGAACAGATTATTCCCTTCTGTGCAACAGCATTGCATGGATTTGCCACAAGTCTCTGTAGGTTATAAAGACAAGTGAAAGGCTCTCTGATGATTTATGTTACTCTGTGTACAGGCTGTCCAGCCAGTTTGCATTTCCTTTGAAGAGCAGCGCCTCTAAGTGATGTGATTTGAGGCTTTACTCAAACTTAGTTGAGCTACAAGGACATCACTCTAACAAGACTCTCCATCCTGGGTTACAAAAGCAAAGAAAATACAGTGATGCATGCAAGATGAAAATGATTAGCAAGTGGGTCAAGCCACTCAGCGACTCATTGGTAGACTGTGATGGAGCTCTCATTGATCTCATCCAGCTATGTGCTAGAACCAAACTGTTCAGCTCTTTTGAATGTGAAATGGAATCTATAGCCTAATTCCCTTTGGCAAGAACAAAGCACCTGAAACTCTCTAGGAATCAGGAAATTAACTCCTGAATTTGATTGCATGACTACTCCATGCCATCTTTCACATGATTAAGCAAATATGTCATGACTGCATTGTCCTAAACCAAGCTAATGTTCTTTCTCTCCCATGTCTTTTTTCAAAAACCTGAATTGATACATGGGATCACATGATGCTCATATTGAACAAAGGTTGTCAGACAGTTCAAAGACTTTTTTGGATTTCCTGTTGCTGAACTATCCAAAGTGTGTTGGGAAAACTTTTCCCTTAGGGTGTTATTGGCATCTCGGTTTCCATGAAGACTTCCAGACTTGCTAAGTTTCAGCCAAGCTAATATTCTCCCTCTGTGGTGTTTGGCTCTTTTCCTTATATTCCTTATCAGGAATTTTAAGATACATGTGAGAACTGGGAAAGCAGAAAGTGACTAAATATAGTCCACAGTAGACTGGACATCTCTAAAATCTTCAGCAAAAAACTAATTTTGACTGGAGGATAATTTTCTGGCTGGGGACTCTTGTCTTTGGTCAGCAGCTGATTCAGGAAATCTTCAGCAAGAAAAGTTCTGTTCTTTCATTTGGGATTTAACTCAAAGATGGAATCAATCTGCCATGTCCAAACTGGTCAGGGAGTATCAGTGCCACTGAATCTACTGCTGCTGTGACTGAGCTTTAATTGTGCCTCTCGCTGAGGTATGCTGACCACCTAACTTACAAATCCTGTACTAATAGTTCTTCTCTAATACCTAAATCACTGATCCTGCCTGGGAAACAGGGGCATGTTCTTTCTAGCTTAATCAACCAGAGAATTTTCTTTGGGTGAAGGTTAAAAGCAAAATAATGGAGAAAAGGAAAAAAAATAGTCACAGAATGCAGCCAGTTCCCACCCCAGAGCACTGCTCTCTTACTTGCTGAACTACAATGGACACCTTTGAGCATCTGCTGAAGAAAGAGACAGAAAAATAAATCTGAAAAAACCACAACAATTTCCACTGTTAGGAATGCTTTTAGCAACCCTTTAGTGGTCTGAATTTTAGACCATTTCTCAGTTAAACTTAGGAATTTCTAAAGTTTAATTATAAAGTTATTTTGTTCAGCCTGACAGCAAATTATTTGTTCAAGATTTCACCCCTTGGAGTGTACACTGGAGCATCTTTCTGGGAATGCAGCCCTTGATCTGAACATCCTTCCGAGGGTGATGTGCAGAGACTGCTGCAATAGGAAAAAAATCCACATCCAGCAGTCGCATAAGTAGTGTGTTCCTAATTAGTATGACTAAAGCTAAAGATCAGAAATTTTCCAGATGAACATTATGGCTGCACACTGTCTTGTCTTTTCCTTTTGGGAACAATCAAGGAAGCATTTAGCTAAAGCACTTGCATGGGTAATGTTGCCATCTTGCTTTCATTCTGAGTTGACAACTGTCTGCAACCTTTGCATGAAATATGGAGCATAAATACTGATCCATCGAGGGGAAACATGGTATGGTGATGTAGAATTCAAAAAAGAAGTGGGGATTAAAGGGCCATTAAGTTTTTATATTGGTTTTAATAGCACTACCTCACAAATATTCCAGCATGCTGATGGACTGTCTCTCACCACAAACACTCAGTGAAGACTCTAGGGCTCCCCAAGAGGGATAGAGCAGGATGCCAATATTTGGAAAGACTAGAGAAAATTAGACAGAAATGAAAGAAAAAAGTTAAACTTTAGGACTGTTTGTTCCACTCTCAGCAAACTGAGGTGTCTCAGAGGAGGGCACAGGCCTAACTTCAAACTGCCATGAAGGACTTGAGAATCAGTGAAGATCTGGCATATGAGAAGTTCTGGTCACTTTCCTCACTGCTTCCTCTTGCTTCCATGAACATTCCACACAGATCACACAGGATTAACATAAAGCACTGGGTGATCACTTTAACTTCACTCAACTACCTATCTTCCCAGTCTCTCACCCTACTATTCCCACAGCTCTCATGTTCCCTGTGTGCACAACAGCAAACTCTTACAGTGGTTAAATGAGCCCAAGTGTGCCTGAGCTGGGGCAAAGGGGGAGGGTGGGGTAAACTTATGGTTCTGGGAGCAGTTCAGCACTTCTCATCTCAGTATACTTTGCAAAAGTGTTTAAAAACCCTTTAATTTTCCTTGAATTAAATCCTTCTTCAATTGTTTCTTTATTTTGTTGTTGTTTTCCTTACCTTTGCCGTTTCTGCAGCAAAGCAAAGAGTGGCAGAACCCCCCAGATTTCTTTGCTTCTACTTCTTGAGAACCTTCTCACAAAGCCACATCACTGATCTCATTTCCTGCATTCCATTCACCTTCATGGAAGTGCTGTACTGTCATTTTTGTGACACTTTATTTTCCTGCTTTAAATCTTCTGTAACTCTGTGGAAAGTTGAAGTGACAGTCAAAGCTAGACACTACTTGAGGAAATGATGGCTTGTTTTGTGGTATCAGAAGATCATGGGCTTTGGGGACTCTAAGTTCCACAGGATTTTGCATCCGTACACAGCATCTTTGTCACCAGTGTCTCCCTGCCCATCCTGTTCCTGTGCTGGAGCAATTCCTTACCTTCTGTTCAATTCACGCACCCTCATCTTTCCAAGCTTCTCAGGCAGTCTTATATTTTCCCATCAGTTCTTCTATGCACAGATGTCTTTCTAGACCAAAAAGATGCCTTTTTCCAAAGAAGCCAGGATGCCTTTTCCGTGACACAAGCATCTGTCTGTCACTGTGCACATCCAATCCCTCAGCTGGCCCACGCTTCTGAACTCTTCTCAGTGGTGATCAGGAATTCACACAGTCCTCTGGGTTTGCTTTAATTTCCTTTATTTGGTTTCCTTCCCAAAGGCTGAGGGTTCCTGCCAACCCATGACCCTGTCACAATGCCTTGGCACAGTGAATATTGCAGGCTCCCGTGGCTGCCTCCCCGATGTGCCTGGCCCTGCACAGCGTGGCTGCACATGTCCTGGCACCCCCTGAGCAGAGCAGCCCAGGGTTTGTTTGGCCCACCTGAGCATCCCTCTGGGGAGCCTCAGCAGGAATCTATCAGTCCTCCAAAATCTTTAGGCAGGATTTCATTGGCGATTTGTAGGATTCAGCACAGAAGGCAGGAATTGGGCAGAATTGGCACAGGACTACTCACTGCTGCTCCTTGCAGAACTCTCTCTGCCTCTAGTGGAGCTGAGCCACTTCCAGAGGAGTCAGGGGGTTCAATACAGCACATCCAACAGCCCCCACTCCACACCAGCTCCAAGAGCTTTAGGCTTTTCCCATCCCTGCTGCAAGTTCTGAAGTGAAGCAGCCAGTCCCAGGCATAAATCCACAGTGATTTATGTGCTGCTGTTGTTTTAATCTGCACAGATTCAGGGGTATGAGATTGATATGAAGGCTTTAGCTACAAAAAAAAAATGCAATTTTACGTTCTGTGTCCCTGATTGCCTTGACATATGCTGGAGTTTGCTTGGAACTTTGAGAAGGAAATCAGCCAGCAAGTCCTGCTGCTTCCAGCTCCTCAGATCTGGTCCTTCTCCTTCCTCCATGTCCGTAACATAACCCTCTGCTACCTTCCGTTACCTTCTGCTCTTCTGCCACTGACAGATGCTTGTCCCCTTTGGGTTTTAATCTCTGCTGGGTTTACATTTCAGCTTTATTTTGTCATAACTCTGCTCTAAAGTCAGGATATCAATTATCTGTGACTCGTGGGCATGTTCCAAAATGTAATTCAGCTACAGAGCATGGCAAAGATGCATTTTTGGAAAATTAGTCCTTTTCTCACTCCACTGTTTCTCCAGCCATGTAACAGTGTGATTGGTGTCTCCCACTGAACAATGAACCCTCTTTCATGCAGCTCCTTAGCAATGGTAGAAATCACAGTTTAAGTCTGCCTCCACATGGAAAAGGAGCCATGTGACCAAACAAGAGTAATGATGGTTAATGATCACCAGTGGGGTGTTGGGAAACAAACAACAGCCTGCTCAGGCTAATGGGAGAGGTGGTGTCCCTCATCCTGAACAACCAAAGGCACCGCTGAACACTTTCCTGTGACAACAGTGTGAACAGAAGAAACTGTCGCCTCTTCTTTACAAGAGCTAAACAAGAAATAACTGTGCCAAACCCAGACATTTTCCTGAGAAACTGGCTACCGGTGCTCGTGGGGCATTGCAGTTTTATCTGAGTTCTGGGAAGAAGGCAGCTGGAAAGCCTCAAAACTCACTGGAGGAGAGAATAAAAAGGGCTTCAGGGCACAGAACTGGCTACGAAAGTGTGTTTGAAAACTGCCAGCATGGAAACTGCTAGCTATTGCTGACCTTTCCCTTGTTTATAGAAACAGAACTTTCAACACCTGTAACTGGGAGGGAATGAGGTGAAGAAAGATCTGACTCACATCATCATTTTCACCTCCTAAGAGAAACAATTCTGTAAGGCTTCAAGCACTCACCATGCAAGCCACAAGGCAGTGTCTCTGGAGAACAAGCTGTCTCTGAGCACTGCCACCCGATTTAATTGCTGGGGTTCATTCCACATCCCACTTCATCGCTCCCAACAGCATCCTGACACCCATACATGTTGTCTATTCATTGCTGCTGCTCCATCCCCTTGACTCCCTCCCTTGCTCCTGCCTGCCAGCCTGGCAGCAGCACATGGATAGATCCTGCCTGACCTCACACTGGAGCTTTGCTTTCCATGAGGGCATTACAGGAGATGTCTCTCATCTGTCACTGACACCACTGACTGTGCAAGGCTTGTACTGACCAGGTTCCTGTCAGACCTTTGCTGCTGAGCCACAGCCGAGTGACGCTCCCCAGGCTCAGGAGGGGATGAGGACGCTGCTCACACATGGCTGTCGGGACAGAGCAGCAGCACTGTGGGGAGTCAGGCCTCCCTTGCTTGGGACACAGGTGAGAAAAGGACACTTTTAATGCATGCACTGCTGGGATGTTCTTGCAGGGAAAATAAACAGTGAAGCTGTTGCCCAGCCTGTCAGAGTGCCGGGAGACAGGACAGGGCTCGAGTATCACTCATTATTCAGCTTTCTGGAAAGACCTCAGTGGAGAAAAAACAATTCATTGGTGTTGATCTTTTGGATCGTTTTTTGGTTATCCTGTGCAACCAGGGGAGCTTTAAATTTCTTTCAACAACAAACCAGTGAGACTGAGGTTTGGATGTGGTCATCTGGCACCTAGAGCTGAAACTAAAATCTGCATACTTAGTGATGAAATTCCATGCGTTGGCAATGCTGGTGACAATCCAGCTGCAGCACAAGGCTCATGCAGTTGTCTCCATGTGCTTCTCCTGTTTCTTGAAGAAACTCAATATTTCATCTTCCTGCAAAATATTTAACCAATTCCCTACTCTGTACAAGGTAATTTGTGATATGGGGTAGGGAGAAAGTTCATTGGAAATAACCTTGGGGGATTTTTATAAATATCTCACTGTTACCAGGATGTGGGTTTGGGTTGTTTCCCCTTCTTTAAAGTTTATTTTATACCAAGTTTGTAACTGCAACTGCAGTATTTTTTCTGCCTAAAAAATACCAAAAAAACTGAACTAAAATCTGTGGGATAGTGAGCATGTACTTCTTCTTAAATCTGAGATAGGTTTATTTATCTCCATTAATGCTAGATAGGGATATTTTAGAGATTCATGGCTGGGTCCATGTAAAGCCAGGCACGACAAGGAGAAATATGGGCACGGTATTTTTTTGTTAGTGCAGTTTAATGAGCAAATGAAAAGAAGCAATCCTTTTCGTGCCCTACTCCTGCAAGAGCAATTCCATGATTATTGATTGTTACTAGAAATAACTGTTTAATATTGAAATAGCTGTTTGAGGTACAGGATGCACAATGTTCATACTGCTTGAGCTTTTTATTTCAAAGTGTTATCAGCACTCAAAAATCAGAGTTAAACCACTGCCTTCCATAGGATGAAATTTAATTACAAGATTCAATTATTTCTGTGTTCAATATTGATTTTTTGGGAAAGAAGTGATAGAGAAGAGGGCACAGAAAGGTGATGCAGAACCAACCACAGTTACACAAGCATCCCCAGACCCAGAAGCCAAGACATTCCTGTTTCATCATTTCACAGCAAAAATACCTCAGCAATGTGAAAGTTGCTGGTTTTTTCTTGGGTATTTAAATGATGTTAACAAATTTTAGCTTATTATCGAAGCCTTTGGTGTCCTCTTGTAGGGCTTAAAAACTGACCTGCCCCAATTCTTGGAGTCACGGTCCCAGTTCCCCCCACCATCAGTGTGGAGGGAATGGGGCTGATCTGAGAACTGCAGCAGTGCCAAAGCTGGAAGAGGAATCTCTCATTTTCTCTTCCAGCTTTACAGCATGTCCAGACAGGCACTCTTAAATTAAATGCACATAGACAGGTGTGGGAAATCTCTCCGCTGATATTTTAAATGGTTTTTTATTCATTATGTAGTGCCTAGGTGTCTTGGGGTGATTTTATAATACTGTATTTCCCTATCATCTGCTTTATGCCCGGAAATGGGTCCCATAGCTTTAAGCTGGGTCCAGGAGAGGGGGGAGAGAAGCTGGGAGAATTCTTCGCCTGGTTTGTGTTCAAGGACTCACACATTCCCCTGCGTTCTCACTGCTGCAGAGCCAAGGGAGCACCTTCCTGCTTTTAGCCGGCCTGTTAGCTGAGGCAAGAAATTTTCCCAGGACTGCATACCAAAATCCCCTGCAATTTCTTCTTCTTCTACTTCTTCTTCTGGAACTGTTTGGCCTAGCTGTGATCCGAGAACCAGATCATCAGACCCCATGGACCGGCAGGGAGGCTGCGGGGATGCCACATCTTGGCCTCAGACCTTGGGAGGACCGAGCCAGCTACAGAGGGAACTCTAAATCCACCAACTTTCTCCACGGCGAGGAGGTTTATTATCTAACTTCACTTTTTTTTTTCTTTGCCCTGACGGCACTCTGCTTGTTAAATAAATAGGTTTTTTCACTTTCATCCAAGAAATTCCTTCTGTATTGGTGGGGGAGGGAGCTCTGAAACTTGCCTTCTTACGAGGAGACATTCATTACAGGACATTTCCTCCTAAACTTGTCTCAAACCGAGGCACTAGGTTAACCCTTGTGGTACATAGCAACTGTCCTTAAGAAAAATAATTTCCTCAGCAAGGCTTTCTATACAAGACCCTTCTCTGCCCCGGTGCTGTCTTGTGTAACAAGGCTGAGGGAGCCCTGCTGAAGGTGGAGGAGAGAGCAGAGGCAGAGACCCAGCCCTGCAGAGATGCCAGTGCCATGGATGATGCCGGTTTCCCTCTCCCTGGGAACACGGCCTCTCCCTCTCACTGTCTTCTCAGCATGACTTTCACACCAAATTAGTTTTGCCTCTATGACCCCTAGAAGCTCTGAATGCTCAGTGCCTTGGGGTGGGCAGGGCTGGAATCCCAGCTCCAGGAGATTTGCAGGGGCAGAGGTACAACCTCAGTCCCTTTGATCAGTCTGGCTGGCAGGAGCCCTGGCACAGGGCGTGCAATGGCATCCTGTGCTCAGTCTACTGTCAGCTCTGAGTGAGACATTCCCCAAACACCTACGAGTTACTCTCCAGCTTTGATCATCTCAGTTTACTGGGAAACAGAGATTATGTGATACTGCTGTGCTGAGCTTCTTGGAATCGCAGACATACAGCAGTTAAATCAGCAAAGGTAATGCACAAGGTTTGGCCAACAGAAAGTTTCCTTAGAATAATAATCACCAAAGTGTCTTTTACTGCTCTCAGTAAAATACACACTTGCTTTGGTGTGCATCTTGAACAGAACCAGGAGAACTTTCTCACACTGCTCCTTTGCCCTCCTCTGCTCTGGAATACTCTCTGGAATGCACTGCCAGCTTCCCATGCAGCATAAGGGAAGCTGGCAGTGTGCAATGCTGCCTTTTAAGAATGTTCCCTATTCCACTGGGACAGAGGTGCAACACAAAAAGCACAGAATTTATTTTGTAATGGACCTGATTTACTGCACATGTGTTTACCTGGGTCAGCTGCCAGGATGCAGGTCTAGTGCACAAGTTTTGGCAAAGTTTGGTAATAAAGAATGGCAGTCCCATGCCCAGCCTGCTCCAGGAATACCAGTGATCCTGGGAGCACAGTCACAGTAATTAACACATTTCAACCTGGTGCTGACTGTGACAAGCTCTGTGCTGTAGGGACCTTTTGTTCACCACAGACAGCTCTGCAGCATCTCCATACCTTCAGTGAATCATTCCTTCAGTGAGACAGTTATTTGCATGTTGTCTGACCCTTTGCACAGGAAAAAAATGTCATAGAAGCATAGAAGGGTTTGGGTTGGAAGGGACCTGAAGGATCATCTCATTCCAACCCTCTGGCACAGGCAGGGGCACCTTCCACCAGACCTGGTTGCTCCAAGCCCCATCCAACCTGGCCTTGGACACTTGGAGCCCTGTCTTCTCACTGCACTGGTACAGTTCTGTCCCAAACATTCATCCTGACTCTTGGGTGGTGAGAGCACATGTTCCAGAGTGTGTGGGCTGGGAGGGTCTGCAATTTGCTTTACTGTGTCTGTGCACACACAGAGATGAAGTTTTGGGGGGAGTCAGTTCTGGGGTTTTACTGGCACCAAGCACCTCCTCTGTCACAGTGTTCGCTTTACAGATTTGCACCATCCCCATGTCACTGCCTTTGTCAGTGACTGCCACAGGAGCTGTTAGTGCAGGTTTTAATTCATCCTGTGATGGGATGAGTGAAAATCCCTGCTACTTGTCCCTCCCCTGGGTATGTCCTTTTATAGGCCCTTCTGTTAGGCTATTTGGATGCATCCCCCTTTCGTAAGGAACTTCCAGGAGCCCATTCCCAGAGGAAGAGAGGGGGCTGTGTGCGAGCACTCCCTACTCCCAGCTGGGTCACAGATACATGCAGGCAGACTTCTTTGCAGTGGTTTGGCACTTGTATTTCTTATTGGGCTGGACATACTGAGGAGAAAAAAATATATTTAACTATTACAATTTGTAAAAGTTCCAGTTAAGCTTGAAGTTAGGCAAAAAGGAAAACAGAGCTAGGGAATAGATCCATTTTTGATTGCTGACTCAAGATAAAAGATTCCGTGAGAGGCAACCTCTGAAGTGCTAAACTGATTATGAGCTCTGCAGACATATGTCTCTGTTCTGACATGATCTAATACTACATAAAAGATTTTTCAAGAAGCAGTGCTTCAAACATTTATTGGTCAGAGAAGAGGCTCTTTATGTGTACATTTATGCAAAATATAAACCACAATATTAACCTTCACTGAGAGCAAATAAACATGCTGTTAATTGCTTGGAAGGCATTAGAAATGTCGTTTCAAGCATCTTGATTTTCTTCTACCTCTTCTTTTTTATCACAGAGTGGGAATAGTGTGCAAGATCATTCCAGTTTGTGCAAGACTGCAAGCTTGCTCATGCTGCCTGTGGTACCGAGGCACACAGCTCCCATAGTTTGGCAGGGAGAGTCACACCTCTGAACAAGCTTCAGAACACTCCAGAATTCAGCTGCCCTCATCATCCACACAGCACATGCAGCAATGTGGACATCAGGGTGCTCTGCCCAAGCTGCTGGGGCCTGGGCAGTGGGCTCACACTGGTTCTTATGCTGTGGCTCAGGAGCAGTTCCGCTCCATCCTGCAGTGTTCTCCTGCAGCCACCTGCCTGCACTAGCTTGTCCTCTTGCTCCAAGCTAGTTTGGCATCTGTACCAGAAAAGAATGGGAACTGGCAACTGAGTGCTGTTCTGAGGAAGCTGATGGCATTTTCTGGAAACCAAGGGGTTTGTCAATTGCTTTAGTTACTGAGTAAGACACACCCAGTCCAGTTAGAATCCAAGTTCCACATTCTCTCAGCTGTTTGCTGATGTTGTTACCATTCTACTATCAATGGTGTTATCAGCCCCTCTCCATGCTTGGTAAGTTTCCCTTTGTTGTCATCCAGGTCGCAAGGTGATCCCTCAGCTGTGGTCCCTGTGATGAGCTCCACTGAAGCCCGACTTTGTTTGCGTCCCTGGGATTTCACAGGTGCAGCCAGTCATGGAGTTCAGACACAGGTTCCTCTGAAGTGATAAAAACAACATGTCTGATGAACCTAGAAATGTTGCTGTGAAACATTTTCTGTGAAAAATCAGACAAATTAGTGAGGGAACAGGGAGGAAGAGCACAGGTCTGTTGGGGAGCGGGTGAGGAGGCTGGGGGGCTCAGCCTGGAGAAAAGGAGGCTCAGGAACTCCCTGACAGGAGCCTGTAGCCTCTTCCTGGGAGTCAAGTATCTCTTCCCAGGTAACAGGTGTCAGGACAAGGGAAAACAGCCTCAAATTGCACCAGGGGAAGTTTAGGTTGGATATTAGAAAAATTTCTTTCCAGAAAGGACTGTCTAGCCCTGGCACAGCTGCCCAGGGCAGTGGTGGAGTCCTCATCCCCGGAGGGATTTAACAGGCATGTGCATGTAGCACTTGGGGACATGGGTTAGTGGTGGCCTTGTCAGTGCTGCAGGAACAGTTGGACTCTATGATCTCAGAGTGCTTTTCCAACCTCAATGCTGTTATGATTCTGTGTCTGAGGAGGAAGTGGAGAAGAAAAAAGAATAGAAACTAGTGTTGAGGTTTGCTGGCTCAGTCCAACATGAGTGCATTCTGTGCCAGTCAATCACATGAACATGCTGAGATATGATTAGCTTTGACTTCTCTGATACTTATCTGCATAATTTGTTCTATGTTTTCACTTATCTTTTTTTAATAAGGAAACATGCCAATAAACTGAATGAGTGGGTCAAGTTCTATTTGTCAATTTAATTTGTTTTGGCTACAATGTGAAGATTAAAACATGCAGGTGAGAGGGAAATAGGATGAACATGAAAGCAGGTGATCTGAATGCGCAGCCAGAAACCTGGGCTTAGACCATCCACTGCAAACCCACCACCTGGGTCAGGAACACTTTCCTGTAAAAAGGAACGGATGTAATCAGGTTCAAACTTGCCTCTGGTGAGCCAGATGGGACCAAAAAGGATCTGCTCATTTAATAGAAACCATAAGTATCTCAGACCCCTCATTCTGAATTATCGTAAACAGGATTGTTTTTTTTTTTTAATTGGTTAGTAAATGCAGCTGGAAATCACTTTTCTTTTTGTAGCTGCCGGTATTGTACAGGTGTCACATGGCCAGAGAATTTTGGGAAGAGGACTCAAGGGCTTTCTGCTCAGCCGAAGAACAGAAATTCAAAGGAGACGCAGATCTTCCCTGGCATTTGCAACGTCTTGCCCCTGGAGTGGAAAGGGCAGTGGGTGTTGGACACCACCATGGGTGTCAGAGTAAGGGGATTTTACAGACAGAGCAGTTCGTCCTCCACGAGTTCATCCTGCAGACCATCCAGGTATGTCCCCTGAGCAAAGATATTTTTCCTACACGAAAATCAGTAGTGGAAAGGGGATGTAAGAAAAAACGATATTTGACATGATGTGAGAAAGATGATTATTCATGGCAGATGATGGCAACAGCTGGGGAATCAGTGTCAAATTCTGCAGCGTGATGGAGAGGAATTACTTGGAGAGGTTGTACACACAAGGAATTGTTCCTTTTCTCTGAATAAAACAGACTGTTTTCACACATACTCACTGGTGTGATATGCAGGACAGCGCAAAGGATGAAGGATACTTGCACTTAAGAGCTTCTAGGAAGGAAATTTTGCTTTGTTGGGTTTCTTATTTTGCAGAAGAACCTTGTTTGAATCCAACCTTCCCTGCTCCCAGCAGAAGGCAGCTGGAACTGAACCCTCACACAATCTTGGGTAATATTGTGTGTGTGAGTCCTGGGGTAATGGTTAGACTTGGTGATCTTAAAGGTCCTTTTCAGCCTAAATGGTTCTGTGATTCAACAGAAATCCTAACTAGCTAGGGTAACAGCTAGGACAGACCTGAAAGGACTGTCTGCTTTTCCTTGACTCAAAAGACAGACTATGATATCGAGAAATGTGTCTCATTAGACAGGAGCCTGATCAGGGCTGGCTCTTCTTGCCATGGAGTTTTACACAGAGGGCTGAGGTGTATCCATTGCCAGAGCAGGTGTCTCATAGTGATTCCGTGCTATGACTCCCTTGCTGCCCAGGCTCAAGCCAAGCTGGAAAATCTTGAGCTGAAGCCGAGCCAGACTCAAGGGACATTCACCAGCTGCCTGAGAGACCCTGCTGACTCCTGGCAGGCCAGCCCTCCTCACCTCTGTGCTTCCAGCAGTGACACGATGAGGGATCTCTCACCAGACCAGAGGGGGTCACCCATCAGAAGAGCAATTCTATGTGTATTGCCTGCTTCTAGGTTCTCCCTGGAGCCAGGAGTGTTGCAAGTGAATGAGCAGCTACAAAAGAACCATCTAATTAAGACCTGAAGTCATAAATCCATGGTAGCTTGTTTTCAGTGTGCCTTTATTTGATATTTGGCTCAAAAAGATCAAGAGAGTCAAGGGCAAAGCAGGCTGTAAGGAGTGAAGTGATGGCTTTATCCACTGCTCTCTCTCACACCAGCAGGGCCCAGAGTGGTACAAGCAGCTGTGGTCAGTCCTCCCCTCTGCCCTGCTGAAACATGCCAGGCACGAGGGGCTCTGTGGGCTCATCAGATATGCCTCACGCTCCTCACACTCCCCACTAGGCTCTGCTGAGCTGGGCCTCACAGAAGCTGGGCCTTCCTGTTCTGGGGAGTCTTTGGGCTTGTACTTGTTCATGGACATATTTCACCCTCTGGAGAAAACAGGGGATTTGGAAAAGCTGAGGTCTGCAGCTGGGTGAGCAAAATAAGAACAATTGTGTCCAAAGTGTTCAGAGCAAAGTCAGACAGGGAAGATGCTGGAGGCAGGAGTTAAAAAGGTCATCTGGTTTGCTTTTGTCTTCCAAAAGAAAAATGAGCCTAGGAAGAAACATATCGAATGGTGACATTGCCTGGATTTCTGAGCAACTTTCCTGGGTGCTCCAAGAGCCTGGGCCAAGAAATATTTGAAGCTGTGAGTGCACTGGGTCCTTCAGAGCAGACTGACACTAATGACCACTTCCTCCATGATGTGTACCAAGAGAAATTATGGCCTGGGCCCATCTTTAAGCAGTTTCTGCCTTTGCAGCCCCACATCCCAACCTGTCAGTGCTGGAGCTGACTGCCCCACAGCACAGCAGCCCTAGCAGCAGCCTGCCCTTTGCCCGTGATCATCATGCTATGAAAATGACCTGGAACAGGCTCATGGACATACATGGCTGCTCATTTATAATACAGCAGAAAAGTCACTGTCACTGCAAAGAAAAGACAAAAGGCCACCAAACAATAACCCAGCCATAAATGAAGGCTATAAATATGAAGATGGATGGAAAGTAACTACAGGCTTCCTCTCATACACATGGCACCCAGCTTGGAAAGTGTCCTTCAGGTCAAGATGCTGTGTGTGCCATGGGCAGCCTTTTCTGATCAGAAATTTTTCAGTGAAAAAAAAATTAATCTGCTTTTCTTAGTTTCTATAGGTCAACATTAGGATGAAAGGTCAGACCTCAACTTTGAGTGGAAAACAGGGATAAGTGAAGCCTGTGGCCCCTGGGCACCCCGTGTCTCTCATACAGAAGAAGCTCCTTCAAGGATTTGAAAGTAAGTTTGAAAAATCTGATGCCCAAAAGATAGGCTGGAAATAAATCCCCATAGACCCATGTCTATAGAGCAGGTATTTGTTTATTGCTGCGCTGGTGGTGAGGGGGATTTCTCCTCCTAACTCACCTGCCTTAGCCAAGCGCGGTGGTATATTTATACAGTAAAATTGTGCTTAATGTTGCTATGTCATTACAGCATCATCACATATGCGCTGGAACTAATTTACATAGCATGATCTCATGGCTATTAGATAATTCTTTGCACTGCGCATGCACTTCCCCAATTTGGGGGTCTTCGGGGGTCTTTGATGAAGGCTTCTAAAGTCTTCTTCACACTTGAACTTTTCAACTTTGTCTTCCAGGAATGCGCAGTTGTGATGCCCTTCAGTCTATCTGGTCTTAACCGGCCTAAATTCTTTGTTTTGTGGATAATTGGCTTCAGCCTGCCAATTTCTCATTAGTACTACACTTATTTATCTCTAAAGCTATAAGTTTTTATCTCTTTTCTTTTTCTCTATTCCGCATATAAGCAACCAGTTAACAATATACCAGCCATTACATTGTATAAGAAATTATTCGTATTAGATTATATGGCTATCAAAAGTTATGATTCAGGTTATAAGCATCAGGTTATAGGTATAGAAGTTATGATTCAGGCTACATAAGTAAAAGCTATGATTTAGGCTATATAAGTATAGAAGGTTATGCTTCAGGTTATATTAATATTCTTCAAGTTATATTGATAAAAACAATGTTTTGGGTTATATTGATATTAAGATTACATAGATATCTTATATCTCAAGCTATGTAAGCACTTTGTTGTTGTGACCTGAGTTATACAGACATCAAATCAATTAAAAAATATGATCAATTGCACAGAATGAAGCTGTGGGGACAAGCGAGAGCAAAAGGTTGCCCAAAGACCCCTGGTACATTAAAAAATCGCACTGATTGCAGCTGCCTTCATGCTGTGACTGCCCTCCTGAAACAGTTCTCTGTGAGATTCATTGGGCAAAGGCTGAAATATTATTTAGTTGTACAGTAACACCATAACTGTGCCACAGCCATAGTTGTTGCCTGGTGGATAAGAACAGTCGATTTGCATTAAATCCTGAGGACATACTTTAGGCAGCAGTTTGCTCCTTCCATTGCTGAGTTTCAGCCCAATTCCTGATCTCAGTTGCAGCTCTGGCAGAGGATGTACGCACACATTTAGGGCTGGATTCTGTTCAGCTGTGGATGGACTGTGTGCTGGCCACATCACAGGAGCTACATCTGTCCTAAGAGTCAGATGGACTCAGTGGTAGCAAGTGCGAGGGGAGGGGAGGGGAGGGGAGGGGAGGGGAGGGGACGGGAGGGGAGGGGAGGGGAGGGGAAGGGAGGGGAAAGGTGCAAAAACAGATAGAGAGGACAAGGCGCAACTGAATCTGTGACCTTTGTACACGAATTTGGAAAGCTGCTGATGTTCCTCGGGTCGGGCGGGGGTGACGTAGCTCTCGGCGATCATCCAGTGCCCTCTGCTGACACCAGACCGGAGTAGCCTTGCAGAAGCCCGAGCGGTACCAACTGAGTTGCTCAACAGAAATCCCGAGCTCTTAATTCCTCTGGCAGCACAAAACCACAACAATTCCCCTCTGGGAAAATGATGGAACCGCGCTGGCCTGCCCCTTCCCGCAGCTCCTGCGGGGATGCCCCGTGTCCTGCCCGTGCCTGCCTGCCCGAGTGCGCCCATGGAAAGACCCGTGATTCAGCCTTGCAGGATGCTTGCTGTGGAAAAACACTCCTATGAGACTGACTTCTGCACCACATCGTGTGTTAAGTGGATGATCCTCCTGTGCCAGTGGAGGGTATTTCTACGTCCGTATGTCCACGTGTCCATGTGCCCATATGTCTGTGTGCGGGGATGCTCACAATCTGCTTCGCTTCCCCAGTTGATTCCTGCCTGGTCTCGGTGCCCTCTAGTGTTGTGAACACTCCAGTATGTTAAAAAAAAAAAACCCTGTAAAACTGATCCTTGCTTCAGAATTCCTGGCTTTGCTAACTCTTAATACATTAATCCATTAATTATGCAGCACGGTTACAACTTAACGGAGACAACGTGACCCTGAGCATATCAGATGATCACAGCACAACACCAGACACCTGAGAACACGGTTCTGTAAGATGAAGCTAACATCTCCAGGGCCTCAGCCTGCAAACCATACCCAAATCTGCTGGCTGTACAGCCCTCTACCTGACCCAGCCATCCCTGCCTGCATCTGGTACCATCAGCTTTCCCGGATGTTCTCCTGGCTGTGGCTGCAAGGCACTGATTGAGCTGGGGAATAATCCACCTCAGTAACAGCCGGCCCCACAGACAGGAACTGGGATTAGAGTAGGACTGCCCGGTTTGGTCTCAGACCCAGAATTGGTGGGCTCAGGCTGGTCAGAGCAGCATGACTTTCCAGGACCACTAACCACCACTAACCAACCACTAAGCAACCACTAACCACTACACCACCACTAACCAACTACTAACCAACCAACAACCACTACAAACCACCACTAACTA
The DNA here is from genome assembly GCA_026261815.1 of Monarcha castaneiventris obscurior. Classification (NCBI taxonomy): domain Eukaryota; kingdom Metazoa; phylum Chordata; class Aves; order Passeriformes; family Monarchidae; genus Monarcha; species Monarcha castaneiventris. Next base: position 6,585,696 of record JAMPIT010000550.1, read on the forward strand.
CTAAACACCACTAACCAACCAATAACCACTACAAACCACCACTAACCAACCAATAACCACCACTAACCAGCCACTAAAAAATCACTAACCAATCACTAACCACCACTAACCTCCACTAACCACCCACAAACCAGCACAAATGACCACTACCACCACTAACCAGCACTAACCAGCCACAAACCATCACTAACCACCACAAGCTATCACTAACCACCACTAACCACAAACTATCACTAACCACAAACTATCACTAACCACTACTAACCACTAACCACCACTAACCAACCACTAACTACCCACAAACAACCACAAACCACCACTAACCAACCACTAGCTACCCACAAACAACCACAAACCACTACTAGACAACCACTAACCACTACTAACCAACCACTCACCACCACTAAGTAACCAAAAACCAGTGCAAATGACCACTAACCACCACTAACCAACCACTAACCACTACACCACAAACTATCACTAACCAACCACTAACCACCACTAACTAACCACAAACCACCAACCACCACCGCAAACAGCCACCAGCAGGTCAGTCTGGGGCAGCTGTGCCCATGCCCACCCAGCAGCTGGACACGCTACCGGCGAATCCTTCACTCCGATGCGATCGGCCTTTTAGCCGAAATCAGTTCTGTAGGTGACCTCTGCTGACGGGACTGTGCCCAGTGAAACCACTCTGGTGCCAGGCTCCCGCAGGGCAGCCGCTGGTGTTCCTGTCCCGCACGTCCCACCACCGGAGCCCCCCCGTCCCGTGGCGGTGGGTGATGTAATGAGGCGATTGCATCAGAGGCGGCCCCGCTGAGCCGCCTGTCAGTGTGAGCGGTGAAATCATCCTCACCGCCCAGAACGGCTCCTCCGAGCTCCCCTCGCCTGCGAGGTTGCGTCATTGACCGGCTGAAGCACTGGGCTAAGAAATCCCACCAGCTGGTGAGGGAACAGGGAGAGAGAGCACAGGTCCCATGGGGAGCGGCTGAGGGAGCTGGCGGGGGCTCAGCCTGGAGAAAAGGAGGCTCAGGGGGGACCTTCTGGCTCTGCACAACTCCCTGACAGGAGGGGTAAGCCAGGGGGGTCGGGCTCTGCTCCCAGGGAACAGGGACAGGAGGAGAGGGAACGACCCCAGGTTGCACCAGGGGAGGTTCACGTAGGATACGAGAGAAAACTTCTTGCCTGAAAAGTGGTCAGGTGCAGGCTGCCCAAGGCATTGATGGAATTACCATCCCTGGAGGTGTTCAAAATGGTGTGGCACTTGGGGGCATTGTTTAGGGCTGAACATGGTGGGTGCCGGGTTAACATTCGGATTCGATGTTCTTAAATGCCTTTTCCAACCACAATCATTTTGTGAAGTTGACTGCTTAACAGTCATTAAATCCTTTCAGTTATTCCAACCTGACTGTGGCTTCTGTTGAAGCTGCTACACAGTGACAGTGGGGAGCTGAGGAGAGTTCCCAAAAGCACTGGCTGGAATGAGAGTGCTTAAATTTTGAAAGGAAAGAAAGAGAAATGGGGACCATGCCCCAAAATAACAGGTTTAAAGCCAAAGACAGTTCAGATACTCATCCTGGCACAGCAACCAGTATGGGCCAGTGCACAGAAATGAGCAGCACTGACTGCCCATCCTGACCCTTCCGGAGGTCGGGAAGGCAGCGGGAAGGCAGCGGGAAAGAAGGCAGCGGGAAGGCAGCAGAAAGGCAGCGGGAAAGAAGGCAGCAGGAAGGCAGCAGGAAAGAAGGCAGCAGGGCCCTGTCGTGGGCCTGGGTCAGGACTGAGGAGCAACAGTTCGGGGACAGCGCACTGAAGGGGGAGCACTAAGGGCTGTCACCGGGAAAATCAACTCCCCCTGCACAAGGAGGCTCGGTTCCACACAGCAGTTTGGTTCACACTGTGGTAGTCAGCCATTGCACGGCAATCTCCCCAGAGCCACCCTGAGACTGAGGGTGAGTCACGGCAAGGGCTGGGAGACGTTAACACTAAGCCTGGGAGAAGCCCTCTGTTCCGGGGCAGGCCATGCCCGCTGTGTGCTGCCCACGCACACGATACCCGCACTGCACACATACCGCGGGGGCACAGCCGCAGTCGGAACCGGTGAGATTATTCCCTTCTGGTGTGTGTTGCCCCACGGCTGGCGAGGGGCGGCCGGGCACGGACCTCCTTCAGCCTCCAGCCCACATCTGAGGTGCCGGACAACCCCAGGTCTTCGGGAACAAGGTCCCGCAAGCCCGGGGATTCTCTAGTGTCACACCGCGGCCGGTGACAGCGGGACACACCCCGTCATTGCTGTGCACAGACTCCGCTCGGCGCTGAGCCCAGCCGCCCCACGGTCCCGGCCTCGCCGCTCCCCGGCCGCCCCCGCCGGCGCCGCTCCCCGGCATCGCCCCGCCCCGGCGGCGCCGCCGCCAATGGGGGCTGCGGGGCGGGGCGCGGGGGCACTCCCGGTGCCCGGGACGGGACGGGCTTCGACCTGCTCCGCTCCACGCGGGGCCGCCGAGTCACTGGCGGTCCGGTCCCGGTCCCGGTCCCGGTCCCGGCCCCGGCCCCGGCCCCGGCCCCGGCCCGCGCCGTCTCTCCTGGTCTCGCCGCCCTGCCGATCCCAGTCTCGACCCGCGCCGTGCTGCTAGCATCGGTACACAGGTAAGCCGCGGGATTCGCGCACCCGCCCGCCCGCGGCGGTCCCGACCCTGCCCCGTGCCGGTGTCACCGCCGGGCGGAGGCGGTTGCGGGGTCGGGGGTACCGGCGGGACCTGCGGCGGGTCCCGCTCCCGGTAGCGCAGCGGCAGCGATACACGTGGGCTGTAGCTGGCTCCGTGATCACCTCCGGGCCGGGCGGCACCGGGCCGATGGGTGCGGGGGCCGGGAGATCCGGAGATTGGAGCCAGGGTCCCGGGGGGTGCCGGGCGGGTGATGCGGGGCGGCGGAGCCCCTGGCCGGGACGTGCCCGGGCATATCCCGGCGCCCTGCCGCCTTCCCCCGAGCGGGCGGCGGGGGGCGCCGGCGGGGCCGCGGGGGTCTGGCCGGGCTGCGGGGGCGGTGGGCGAGCGGCGGCGGGGGGCGAGCCGGGCCGGCGCTCGCCGGGGCGCGCCCACGGCCGGCACCCGCGTGGGCGCCGCGCTGCCCCCGCACCCGTCCCGCCGCCAGCCTCGCCTCGGCTTTTTTTCCAGAAACGAGCAGCTGCCAGATGCGGGGGGCGGTAGGTTTAGGTTGCATATTAGGAACAATTTCTTCCCCGAAAGATTTCTTGCCCTGCCACAGGCAATGGTGAAGTCACCATTTGGGGAGATTTAGTGGACACGTGGATGTGGCACTTGGGATCATGAGTTAGTGGTGGCCTGAAGCAGTGCTGGGGGAACAGTTGGACTCCATGGTCTCAGAAGGCTTTTACGGCTTCAGTGATTCTCTGATTATTACAGGAAGATAGTGACAGTCACTAAGATTTAGATGTGGGGCAAAAAACAGATGGAAATCCAAAGTTTTATGCAAATTGATGGGAGCTTTGGAAGTGTTACTTGAGATCCCTGGTAAGGCAGAGCATGGATTTCCAAGATGGGCAGCCCTAACTTGGCAAAAATCACTGGAAAGTGGGCATTGTGCCCTGGGGACTCCTGCCGTGCGCTAAAGAGGGGTGAGAGCAGCCCGGAGCACTTCTTCTCCCACTCGAGCGCACGGTGCTTTCACTTAAAGCAAACACAAGTCCCCAGCCACTCCAAATAAAACAATTAATGGACAACTTTGTGCATAGAATCTCTAGATTAGGAAACCTGCTGATTTCCAAGTCACGTGGAAAGCCTCAGATTCCACCTTTTTTCCTCTTTTTTGCTTCTGTGAGAACCCCTTTGCCCACAGGAGTCCCACTGCTGCAAAGATTCTCCCAGCATGGTTTGTAGCACAAGGAGATGAGGAATACACTGCTTGGACCAGAGTGAGGGAATGGCTGAGCAGGAGACTGGAACTGAGTGTGGCCAACCATGAGGCATGCACTCATATTTTCCAGATAGCATTTTTTCCCCTGATTTTCACTTGCAGTTCTTATTTAGGAGTTCAGCTCTCTGTTCTTAGGTACCAATGTATACAAGTGTCTCATCTGAGGCATAGTGCTGCCTGACTGTGCCAGTCAGTTCTGCAGCAGAGTAGAAATCTCCTGTAATGATGTGCTGTCTCACATGGTGACATGGAAGAGCCACTGCCGGGGTGTGGGTGTCTGAGCCCCTGAGGGTGGGTCTGAGCACCTCCTGTCCCAGGCAAGCAGAGACCCACGGCTTGAGGGAAGAGGGTCTGTGGCTGGGACGAGAAGCAGCCCATCCCATCTCCTCCTGTGCTGCCTGCATCCCTGCCAGATCCCCCTGCCCCAGTACCTGCTGGGCAGATGGGGAGAATCAGCAGTGATAATGTTTTCACTGATTACTTTGATTTTGTACCTTTTCACTTACTATTTTCCTCACCCTTGTTTTCCTACCAGAATCCATTAGCTGCACACAGAAGAAATAGATTGGATTCCAGTATACTCTATTTTTTTTTTTAATTACACTTTCACAGAGAAAAGACAATGGCTGAGCTGTAGTGTTGTCACAGGGTGGATGAACTGCAGCTCATGCTGTGGCACTGCTGGAATTATTTCGTCTCATGGAGTGAAACTCATTCAGGAGCTTGTGGTTTTGGTATCTTAAGGGCTGATGCAGTGGGGAGCCCATTCTGCTCTCCTGCTCAGGCAGGATGTCTCTTTAAGGCAATAAAAGAGCTCTTTAACAAATTAATGATATTTTTAAGTTACATCTCATGCATCTGGCACTGATTTCTTCCCCCTGACCTCTAAGTACATTGATACTGTGTCCCATGTATACCCATTGTTACTGTGTCACCTTTATATTCCCCTGTGGCAGATAAAATGGCAGCTCTGGCAGTCGCAGGGAGACTCCATGTGTTCCCAAAGAGGTGGTAGTTCTTGGTTTTGGCTTTTCCTTTTCCCTCAGTAAGACCAGCTGTTTCAGTTACACGTTAGGTGGTCTGCGGTTGCTGCCGTACCAGGCCAGCGCCAGGTGGTTTAGATGTGTCCTCCATGTACAAATCAAGTGTCTTGGGTCTGGTGGTGTTGAAATAAGAAGTACAAAGATCCCAGAGCTTTGAATTTCATGCCAGATATTCAACAAAATTTGTTCCCTGTATTGTTACACTTGAGCAGCAGCAGACCTGCTCTGTGCCCAGTATCCTGCTGGCACATCGGGGATGGCTCTCTCCTCCATCTTGAGTGATTCCATCATCCTGGCAAACGTCCTTGTGCGTGGAGTGGCTCTGACACAGGATTCCTTTGGCCTGTGTAACTTTCTGTATTTGGAAAATGGCTTTAAACTGGGTTCTTGTGGGGAGGGGGCTCTGAGGGCATTGTCTCAGCTGCAGGCCCTTTGAAAGGCTGGGAAATTCTGTAAATATATGAGAGAAAGTGGCCAAGATGTGTTCACAGGACAGTTTCACCAAAAACACTGCTGGTTTGGCATTTTCTCTTTTATTGAGGTTTTTTCTACCACTGTTTTTTTCTTTGTATTACAGCACTTTGGAGAGAAGGTAAAAATCACTCCCTTGCCCTCCATACTCTGGTATCTGGGCTCCTTTCCTGTTGCCTGCTCTTATTAGGAGCAAAAGCCTGAACCAAACCCCAGACCGGAGCATCAGTGGTACTGACCCATACATCAGGTAGAGGCACCTGCTGGCAGGGGCGAGCTGGGCTATGGGCACCAAACTCACCAAGAGGCTGGGCTCAGGCCACTGGCATGCTGGCCTCCCAGAGTGGTTGGGTGACACCTGCCCAATGTGCCGGCTCCCCCAAAGTAGTTACCTGTCACCCATCTGGGACCATCTCCCTGCTTTTTATTTTCCCTCCTGCATTCAGCCTCTAGCTGAATCCTGACACCAAACCCTGTGCATCTCCTGGAGCAGTAGCACTGAGCTCCCTCTTCAACACCTTCTGAGATGGTGACAAATCTTTTTTTATTCAGTGGTGTCAGGAACCTTTGTGCTGGTTATAAGCTCTGCCCATGCCCCTCCCGAGGTCCTTGCAAGACAGATTTAGTCCCTTCAGCTCCTCCTGGCCTGTCCCCACGGACTTGGCTGCTGATCCTTGTATCAGCCCATGTGCTGGGAGCAGGAGCTACGTGAGGGTGACTCATGCGCTGTGCTCGTCCGGGCAGACCTCATCTCCCATGAATCTCGGCCCTCCAGAGCCGGGGGAGCCCAGCCAAGTGTCCGCTTCCAAAAGGCACCGGCAAGGGACTGGTGGATTAGGCAGAGGAGGCAGAAAAAGCCTGCAGAGGAATGCTGCTGTGGGAGGGGAAGGAGCTGTGGCAGGAGGGGCTGGGGGTGCTGGGGGTCCTGTAGTTGATCTCCCTCTGCTGCAAGAGCCTTGCAGGGACCAGACATCTGGCCAAGCTTCCTTCCCAGAGGATGGCTCTAGTTGAAGTGCCCGGTTCTCCCAGGCAGTTCAGGCTGTTCAGGGTGGTACCCCTCCAAAAGGTGTTCACTATTCCTGATGGATGTTGAGAACTTGCTCCCAAGGCAGGTTGAACAGTTTCTCTCCTTATTTTCTGCACAAGATAATGGGAAAAGCAAAGTGGAGATTGGTCTAGTGAGGGCCAATTTTATTCCCTTTCTGTCATCAATGGAAGAACTCATCTAGAATCTGCAGAAATAATCAGGCAGCCCCAAAACTCCAAACAAATTTCTCAGTTTTGTAGCTTCAATCTGCTTGCTCTGGTTGAGATGCTGGTCCCGTGCTGCCCTTTGAGCCACTCCTGCTGACAGTGTGGCCCCATGGCTCCTGGGCTGGTTCTGTTGTTACCTTCAGCTGAGCCATTAATGCACCTTGGGAAGGCTATGGAGGGTGTTTTGGAGAGAGGTGGGAGCTTGTTCTGCTGGTCCTCTGAGTTTGCCGTGAGTGAGGCCGTGCAGAGCTGAAGCATGCATGGAGCAAGAGCCTGAGCAACTGCACAGCTCCAGGGTGGAGCAGCAGGGCCACAGGTGTGTGTGTGTGCGTGTATCCCATTCTGCTGGGGGTGCAGGGTGTGTGTGGGGAGGTGTGTCCTGTTCTGCTGGGAACACATCAGCCACCGGCCCTTGGTGCTGTCACACCAATGCAGCCTTGCTGGCCAGAGCTGGGCTGCTGGATCCTGAAGCTGGGCCTTTGCTGAGCCTGTGCTGGGGCCGAACTCTCTACTGATTGTCTGTGGTACCCAGAGTCATGGCTGGGGCTGGCAGAATCCACTAGTGACTTGAGCAGTTAGTGGTCAATACTTCAATACTGTGACTAAAATTTCATTTGCTGCATTGTGAGGCTGTGAGATAGCAGCAGAATGGGGCAGCCCATCACCTGCCTTGCTGGGAAGCCTGGCACTGATGGAGCCATGTGGAGAGAGCCAGGAATTACCTCCTGCCCATGGTGCTCAGCAGTGTCAGCTGCCATCTTGGCCAGGTGGAAATGTCCACCCAGAGATGGGCACGCTGCTCATCCCAAATGTGTTAGGGCTGGCTTTAATCCCTCCACCTTCTCTTCCTCTCCTCACTAAGCTCCCCTCTCTTCTTCAGCACAATGGCCTGCCAGGAGAGTGAGTACCTGGATGACCAGAAGAAATGTGTCCCCTGCAGAAAGTGCATGCCCGGGCAGGAGCTTTCCAAGGTAAATTGATTTCTCTCTAAGGAGCAGAAATCATCATGGGTGGCATCCAGCTGGGCGAATCCTCTGCCAACCTCCCTTCAGAAAGATAATCTTAGGTCCCAGCATGTTGGGAAGAGCTGAGACTTAGTAGGATGGGATGGTGAATTGTTTCACTTACCCTGGTAGAAGGGTGAGACAATAGAAGCAGGAGGTGGTAAGGGATTTAAGGCAGCACAAGGAGCAACCTGATTTCCTTTTTTACTGATGGAAGTCTAAATTTCCTCTGGATTGTAGCCCCCTGCAAGGTCACACTGCATGGCTGGGCTGCACGTGGGTGGGTGCCAGCAGGACACTGCTGCAGGGTGTCCCAGCCTGGCCTCAGTGGTGGGAGTCCCAGCAGGGTTCCCCTGGCGGTGCGTCCTGGGGCTCAGTGCTGCTGGAGCTTTCCAACACCCAAAGCGCACCGGCGGGCTCCGGCTGGGCAGCACGCAGGGTCCCTGGGTGTCTCCTGAGAGCTGCACTGGTAGTGGCTGCTCTCAGCTGGGTTCTGAGGACCCCACACGTGAGCAGTGACCCTGCCACCCTTTGCCCCCAAAGAAGGGACACTGTTCCCCTCAGTACCATTTGGAACCCGTGGTGGCCCCTCACCACAGCCATGTCCCCACCTTCGTGCCTTGCAGGACTGCGGTGATGGCAGTGGCGGGGACGCACAGTGCGTGGCCTGCCCTCCCAGGAAGTTCAAGGACCGCTGGGGACATCATGGCTGCAAGCCCTGCCTGTCCTGTGCCCTCATAAACCGCCTCCAGAAGTCCAACTGCACAGCTACAGCCGACGCGGTCTGTGGGGAGTGCCTGCCGGGGTGAGCGGGGCTGGCCCGAGCAGAGCCACCGTGGCCACACCTGGGGGCAGGCAGGGAGGGGCTGGGCAGAGGGGGCTTTACCTGAGGCTACCCATGGTCCCACATGGGACCTAAGAGGAGCCTGGTGACTCAGTGATGCTTCTGTGAGGACACTGCTAATGACATGGAAGTCAGACCCATCTCGTAGGTCCCGTGTGGCTCCAGAGAAGGGAACCTGAAAGCTCCCATAAATGAGCCATGAAAGAAAACTTCCAGACTCAAATTGTTCTGTAGACACCGGGGTGGCTGAGCCCTGGAAGATGAGGTGTTGTAGACCACTATGGTTGGTAGTCCCCAAAGAGAGGGTTTAAGGGGTTACTGAAATGAAATGGCTGCGTAGAGCCAGCCTGTGGCCAGCAGTGGGTCTGGGACAGGAGCGAGTCAGGGCTCCAGTGTATGAGCCTCTTCTCAGACAGAGCTGTAGCTGGGGTGTTCCTGGCCCTTTGGGGAGCTATTAATCAGTATAATCCACTTCAGCAGATGTGGGGTGGGGGGGCTGTTGGAAAGATGTTGCTTCTTGACAAACGGCTGGACATGAACAAGTAGGCGTGATGTGGCTCCGGCCAGTGATGAGAGCCCTGTTGCCAGCCAGGCAGGAGTGCGGGGTCAGCTGTCCCCCTCTGCTATGGGATGGGTGGCACAGCTGGCTGCACAGCCACGGTGGCGGGAGCTCAGCAGGGGCCAGGTTGTGCTGAGCCTGTCTGCTCTGTTGGCAGGTTTTACCGGAAGGCACGGATCAGCGGGCAGCTGGAGTGGGAGTGCATTCCCTGCACCAAGCAGACACCATCCTCCGAGCCGCAGTGTAGGTGCCCCCACGCTGGTGGGGTCGGGGCAGGTGATGTGGGCACAGCAGAGCCGCAGCCCCACTGGAGGCAGCACGGTCATGGCATGTGACAAGGGATGGGCAGGGAAGGGCTGGTCCAAGCCTCGGAGTTTGGCTCCAGCGCTTTGTGGCTGTTTGCAGGTCGATCCAGAATAAACCTGGTGAAGGTCGCTGTCCCTACTGTACCACCACAGGACACAGCCCTTCTTGCACTGACCAGCAGCGCCCTGGTCATCATCGTCCTGGTGCTTCTGGCACTCTCCATTATCTACTGCAAGCGATTCTGGAAAAGCCAGTGCCAGAGAGGTGAGTTGGTGCTCTCCTTGGCATGCCATTCACCTGTGCCCATGGCCCCTTCTTGCTGTATAGAGCATTGCTGCTTTCACAGGACAGTAACCCAGCTGTTCCTCAGCTTGTACAGAGCAGACAGCTCATCCTGCTTGTCATGTCTGCAGGACCTCTCATGTGCTTTTCCTGCTCAATCACACAGAGGAGCCTCCCTCCTTCTTAGGGCCATCAGCAGGAAGAGGAGGCCATTTCACAGTCATAACTGGTGATCATCCCTTCTGAGGTTTCTCTAGTTGGGTGGCTCTTTGCTGCTGAAGGAAGAGGGCTGTAGGTTTGGTGGCCAGGGTTGGGGCAGGATGGCATCCAGCAGCATGCCAGGGAGCTGCTGACTCCCAGCTCCTTGCTGGCAGACATACCACAGGGCTGAGGACATGCTAGGGAAGTGAGCCAAGCCTTTGCTCAGGCTGTTTCTCCTCTATCCTCCAAGTGTTCCTGAGGACTCAGAACTTCTCGGGCCAACGAGCAACATTCCCGACTGCAGCAGCGCCCAGCAGGTTCCTGTGTGAGGAGCAGATGTCTGGACCCTGCTGCCTGGGTGTGAAGAACTTGAGCCCTTGCTACAGGCAGGCAGAAGGTACCTGCTCTTGCTGCCTTCCCTGGGGAGGGAGGGTGGTGCTAGGCTCCAGCTCACATGGTTCCAGGATGAGATGCCCTTAGGCAGGAAGGATGGAGCTGGATAGTGAGCTCCACTGATCCGTGCTGGTTTCTGGTTCCAGGCCCCGTGGAAGCAGTGCAGTTCATTTCGGATGGTGAAGCTGTGGGTCTCCAGCTCCCCTCTCTCCACCCAGAGATGGACTTGCCACCAGCCATTGCAATCAGCACTGCCTCCAAAGCCCAGCTGGGCAGGAGCCTCCTGGAAAGCCAGCCCCTCATCCGGGCCTCAGGCCACGGCAACTGCCTGGATGGGGTCCTGCTGCCCCCCACCCCCAGACAGGGCCGGCCAGGCCCGGTGGAGGCCCTGGCCCCCCTCTCCTCCTGTGCCTCTGAGATGCAGCACAAGTGGCCACATGCACCGGTGGAGTGCACTGAGCTGGACCTCCAAAAGTTCTCCACCCAGGCAGAGTTCATGGGTGGCGAACGGCTGGAGGATGCAGCAAGCCGGGTGATGAAGAGGATTCCAGCAGAGAGTGGTGGTGTGGTGCAGGAGGGGGCTCATCACTTGCCCACAGCTGAAATTCCACCAGGGGAGCAGCCGGTAAGTTCCTCCAGCCTCATCACTCCTCAGACCTACTGCCAGTTGCCTGAGGCTCAGGCACAGGGACTGGGCTCAACATGGGGGTAGGAACGTGGACTGAAGTATGTTAATATGGGGTGGTAAGGCTGGAGGAGAAGCACCATTCCCTGAGCCCCTGTGACGGCCCTGGGAACAGTGCCAGGCGTTGCTGTTCTCAGCAGACTGCCACCCATCTTGGGTCTTTGTCTCACCAGGTGGATGATGCCCAGAGCCTCGTGACTCAGATCAGCAGCACAGCTAAGGGTACGTGGCCTTCCAGTCTCACCTTTGTACTCCAAGTACTGGCATATCAGAGAGGCAGGTTCTTGGAAGGGACCTCCTCCAGAATCCCACCATGTCCCCACCAGGGACTTACCTGACTTGTGGCCTTTGGTGCTGGTCTCCAGGGTACATTACCTGTGATGCTGCCTTGAGTGGCCTGCGGGCAGGTGGCCCAGCTGTCACCAGTTACCAGCTTCCCCAGGACTGAGCCAGCTCCATGTTGCTGAGCTCTAAAAGTGATGTTGGAGGAGATACTGGCCTGGCAGGGGGCTCTTTCACCTGCTCGGCAGGGGCTGAGGCTGGAGGCTGACTGTTCTCTTTGCCCTTATCCTGTCTGGGTAGGATGGGTACTAACCCAGCTTCACTGTGTTGCTGCCCCCAGGTCTCCCAATAGCAGAGCTGCCCCATTCCTTGGTGCAGTCACTTGCCTTCTTGTTGGACCCTTCCTTGAACGGTGTGAAGAACTTCAGCCACGTGGCACTGGAGCTGGGGCTCGTGCCCCAGTTGCTGGGACGGATTTCGGGCTTTGAGCAGCTGGTTGCACACTTCAGCTACACGGGAGCCACGGTCACTGTCCCGCTGCTGGCGCAGGCACTGCAGCGGCTCCAGCGGTTTGACGCCTTGCTCCTGCTCTGCGACCACTTCACACTCAGCGCCACGCCAGACCGCCAGCGCTAGAGGACAGGGAGGGACAGAGGAAGCTCCATGCACTCTTACTGGTGCAGGAGAGGATCCAGTGGCCTGCAGTCACATAACATCCCTGGTGTGCATGACAGGAGAACATAGAGATGGTCTTTGCACCATGGAACGGAAGGACACAAGGCGGGCATCCCTGCACAGGGGTTCCAGGAAGCACAGCTGGGCCTTTTCCCAGCTCCATGGGAGAGGGCTTGCTCAGGCCCTTACAGAGGCTATTTTTCTCTGGCTGTGACACCTTTGCCTGTCAGTCGCTGTGCTGCCCATGCTGTGCTGCTCTGGCTGTGCAGTGAGCCCTGTCATGCCCCACTGTTGCCATAGAGTCCCTCAGCCATGGGACTTGGGCTCCATGGGCAGTGCCCTCCTTAAAAGCCCAGCTATCCCCTCTTCCATTCCAGCTTTCCCATCCTTCCTCTGGCCCATGCTCTGTTTTTCCAGGTGTCAGTTGCCACTTTCCCAATTTATTTTTCAGTTGCTTCTCTCCCTCTGTGCTGCAATTTCTGTGGCAGAGGACCTGGCCATGGCTGGTATGCTGGGCTCCAGCCTTTGTCCCCCTGTGCCACCCTGGCATGTTCCTCTTGTGCCCATTTGTGGTGCAATGCACCTGGCAGTGCATTTCAGACTGACTGCCATGATGAGCTGATGTATGTCTTTGTTGTGGGGCTGTGGCTGCTGGCCGTGGGCAGGTGCTGGCTCACCCCAGCCCTGTGTCTGTTCACTGCCCATCGCCTCCAAGGCTTTGCAAACTGCCTGCGGTGGCACAGGGTGTCAGGGGCAGGGACACTGCACCGCCATGCCCTGGGGAGCGGGTGGCAGCTGAGGGCTGAAGCTGTGACTGGTCACAGGCAGCAGTGATGTTCCTTGCGCCAGCCACAGCAGGAGCTCCAGAAGCTCCTCCTCTTCTAAAATAATATTTTTCTCTTTTTTTCCTGCCTAAAAATGGCCTGATTTCTCATTCCTAGGAGTTGCTGCTGGGAAGGGGGAGCAGCCTTCTGCTTGGTATTTTATCCTGGGGGATTTGTCAGAGCTTGCCGTGGTCTTGCTGTCACTGGTCACGCTGATTTCGGTGTTGTGCCTGCAGCCTGGGGGCTGCAGGCAGCTGGGCTGTTCTCCGCCTGCCCTGGCCACTGGGGCTCTACTGGTGGCCCTCGACAGGAGCGGGGGCCGCGGGGGCACGTTCCTGAGCGGGGCTCAGCGGCGCGGGGGCGGCCAGGCACGCGGGGCCTGCGGAGGCCGCTCCCGCCGGGCTCACGGGCGGAGCAGCTGCCGGCAGGGCTGCGGCGGTGGCTCGGCGCCCGGCAGCACCGACAGAGCGTGGTGCTAATGACACGAGGGCTAGGGTTCGATCACTGTGTGGGCCATTCACTTAAGAGTCGGACTCCATGATCTTTGTGGTCCCTTCCAATTCAGGATACTCTGCGATAAGTGTCCCCTAGCTGGCCCGAGACTCCCAGACAGCATCACTGGGGCTGAGCTGCTGGTGCTTGTTCTGCCTCTGTTGCTTTGTCCCTCACTGCCGTGGCTGGGTCTGCTGAGTGCTTTCTGCTGTCCTGCCTGCCACCGGGGTCTCAGGCCAAGTCAGTGGTGTGGCAGTCACCAGCAAGTGGCACTGTTACCCCACTGCCTGCTGCCCCCACCCAGGCCCCCTCGGCTGAGCCCACAGAATTCTCCTTTATCTGACCACAGTACCTGAAGGAATCGGGTGCCCGTCTAGGAGGGCAGACGTCCTCCACTCCCTGGGTATTAATAGCTGCTGGTATTTCCCTTCCCTGTACACTGATGTTGGGGCTTGAACGCACCCAGGACATGCTCAGATAAGCAAAGGCATGGGCAGTTTTAGCTGGACCTGGCACTTTCCCTCACTGCTTGTTTCTTCCACAGTCAAGGTCGTTTTACTGCTCTTTGCTCCCCAAGACCCACACCTTGTGCCATGTGGGCCAGGATTAGTCAGACTCTTGCTGCACTTTCGGGCTGTTAGGGAGAAGCCGGGAGTGTTGCTGCAGCACACACAGCCTGGGGCCAGGGATTTCCTGTTTGAGGCTTTTCTGTGGCAGGGAGAGTGCTGGGTTTAATCACCTCACAAAATCCAATAAATATTTAATCCCTCTGTGGACATAATCACTTCCAGTGGGAAGGAAAGTAACTTCACCCACTGCATCTAAGTAAGAGCCACCCTGCAGCTTGGCTTGCCGACCCTGGCTTTGAAGTTGGAACTGGCCTGGGCAGCTTGCCCTGTGTATTCCTGTGTCACCGGTGCCACCAGTGTGTGATCACTTGGAGTGCATAAAGCTGCGGCAGCTGGGCAGCATGGCAAAGCCAGCCTGTTCCTGTCACAGAGCAGTGCTAGGAGCAAGAGATGGGCAGGAAGGGCTGGTAAATTAAAGCTGTGAATAACGGGGGCATGTTACAGGTGTGTGCTGCAAATCTCTTCACATGCTGGGCAGCTCCACTGGCATGCTGGGGTGGGTCTCTCGGCCAAGCAAATGGAGTGAGGCTTTAGTTCATTTGTTTGGGGTTTTTTTTCACTTTTGTAAAGAAATCAACCCCATTTCCTTAATAGCTTTTAAGATAAACTATTATTTTTCATTTGATGTCTCAGCAATATTACTTACAGTCAAAACCCCTGCCTTGCGGGTGCAGCGCATTGGGTGGGCGTGTGCTGTGCTGTGTATGGGTATGGGCCGTGCCATACAGGGTGGGTAGGGCGGTGTATGCCATGGCACAGCTCCTGCCTCACTGGCGCTGCCGCTTAGGCCCTGGCTGTACCACTGAGTGTGCTGCCTCAGCACTGGTTGGCAGGGGCTGGTTTTAGGTGTGTTTGAACTGTTCTCAATTCCCCCACACAGCCTCACATGTGGTACCAGTGCAAGTCACACTGGTTGGTGCTCCAGCAGGGCTGGACACTGCACAAGAGTGTTGCAGGACGTGGCTTTTCAGCGGTGAGGCTCCCCCTGCTCCCAGCCAAGGGCTGCTCCCCACTCTCACTGTGTCCATGGCAGGCACCTTCCTTCAGCTGTGGTGACAAAATCAGCTGTGTTTACAAAGGCCCAAAGTTCAACAGGTAGCCTTTATCCCACCATAAGACCCTTTGGCCAGGCTGCCTCAAGCCCAGCCAGAGCCCTCAGGGAACCATGAGAGCCTTGAAAACAGTGATAACGCTGTGACTTGGACATCAGAACAACGGTGATCCCTGGGCAGGGAACTGCTTCAGTGGGGAACCAATGGACTTGATACTTGACTTTTGCTTTTTAATAGTATTTTCAACATAGTACATGGAATGTAAGGGAGGGAAATTCCTGAAGTGCTGGATCTCACGTCACAGCCTCAGGAAGCCATTTGTGCCAAGCTGGCATGGCTCACAGAGAGGTGAAAGAAATCAAATAACTCTGTATCTGTGCAAACTTGAGCTGGGACTGAAGGGTGGAAACACTCCAGTGCAATGGGGTTATTTTTTTACAAGTGATTGGTTTCCACACCAGTCTTGCCTGGAAGTCTGATTTGCAGAGGAATTTGTATGATAAGTTTAAATCCAGCCCTGTTCTGGGAAGCTCTTAAGCATAGACTTAAAATAGGCACATACTTCAGTGTTGTTAAAGTGTTTATTCTGGTGAACAATTGGTGAACATCCCTCGGGTGCTGTTCCTGAACAGGGGGCTCATGAGACCTGTCCCTCCAATGTGCTTTTACAGAAATAGGCGATACTAAAGAAAACTTGGAGTTACTGATCTGGGCACACTTCTTGGAAGAGTCTGCAAGTGTTGGGGGGAGATACCCTCTCCATGTTGGATTAATTAATACTTCAGACTGTGGTGCTTTTCAAAAAAAATAATCGCTACATTTCTGTAGCCATGGTTTACCCAAGGGATTACTTGTTTTTTATGGTAGATGTTATTTTTCTTTAAGGTTACAAATAGGTTATTTATATTTTTGTAAATTCTGTGCCGTTACTGCTGTAATTCTGCTGTAGCGTTGTTTCTGTTGGGTTTGGGGTGTTGTCTGTGTTCAAATCAAGCAGAAGCCAAAGCTCCTGCCTTCTGTTAATGGAAGGGGGATGGTCCCCCACATTCCTCCAGACCTGGTGCTCTCGAGTGATATGTGTTTGTAGTTCAATAAATTTTGGAGCCAGACATGGTGATGCTTGGTGATTTTTGATTCCTCTGCCCATTGCCTGCTGGGGGGGGCTGATGCTGCAGGGGCCAGTGGGGGCTGGAGGGCCCTGTCTGGGAGGGGCCCATCTGGCAGGGCAGGGAGCACTTCTCAGAGAGATGCTACAGCAGCTGAGGCCATCAGCCTTATCCCCTGGTGTGGGAACAGGCAGGAAGGGGCTGGAGTGGGTGCTGCTGGATGGGGTCCTGGGCACATCCCTTCAGGGTCCCCACAGGGCACCTGCCCCGATCACAGGCATCAGCTTTTGGTTTTGGGTGGGTTTAACATTCCCCAGAGGGGCTAAGTCTCAGGTGTGGTTCACTGCATGGCCTGGGGACAGGGGGAGGCAGAGACCCCTAAGCAATGCCCAAGGAACTCCCCGAACGCTGAGGAGCAGTTGCTGTTTAAGTTTGGCAATTACAGGCTCGTTAAGCCTGTTCATGCCCTTACACTGATCTGTTTAAAATAATTAGTAGCATGAAGGATGGTTCTGTTCTAATTAAAGCTGTGATACTTGTCCAAACTCTAGCAGGCACTATGAGTGCTTGCAGTGCTGCAGCTTATCCTGCGTGTGAGGATCCCCGTCCAGTGCTGTGTCTGCAGCCCTGGCTGCCTCTGTCATACCACAGGATAACAGCTATGGACAGCACAGCCTCTGGAGTCAGGGCCCAGAAGAACCAGTCATCCACCACCAAACACAAAGCCATGCAGTGGTACAGGTACTCAGCATCCACAGTTTCCAAAGAAGCCTTTTCTGTGGAGTATGTGGGTGCTCGGAGCCTGTTTTCCCAGATGCTCTACGTGGTGCAGCCCAGGTGTTCTGAGAGCACCCAACCTCACCACACTCTGCAAGGGGTGATGATCCCAGTGCCCCTGCCTGCACCCCAAGGCAGAAGGTGTGGGCACGGTGCTGTGGCCCTCCCATGGGTGACCCAAGCCCAGAACTCTGCCTGTGCCTGTCACTTGGCTGAGGCCACGGTCACTGCAAGAGGAGAGGGCCAGAGGTGTCCATTGGGAGAGCAGCTTCCTGCATGCTTTTGGGGTAAGGCATGCTATGCCTTATGTTCAAGTGATTCCTGGCTCTGGGGTTGTAACTATCTGGACTCTGCATTCTCAGGTGACTGGACACACTGCAGGAGGTAAAGGGTGGGTGGGTTTGGCCACACCTCAGGTCTGCTCCTCTGAAAAAACAGGGCACCCCTCCCATGCAGAGCAGACGTTCCCACCCAAGGCAGGAACTCCCAGTGAACAAGAGGTTTACACTCCCTCTGCTCCTCACCTCAGAGCGCTTGTGTTGTCTGGTCTTGCCTCATTTTTGGCTGAAGCCCAAGGAGCAATGATACATCAATCATGTTCCCCTCAAAGTACTTGGGATTCTCATACTGCACACTGGGGTAAGAGGTAGCTCCTGTGAAGCAGAGCTGGCAGATAAACACACATGCTCCATGTGAGCAGAGAAGAGTGGGGTTGAGGACCCATTCCTTGGTGGTCAGAAAAAGACTGGCTCCCACCCCCAGTCCTTGCCGCCTCAGCCATACTTCACAGAGAGGTTGGCAGCGTGTCAGGGTGCTGGGGTACCCGGTCCTTACCTCAGCTGCCTCCAGCAGGAACATCTCCAGCTGAGTGCAAAGGCACTCACAGCTTATCGAGCCTCCAGCTACAGAGGGAATGCCAGGGAATGCTGTTTGGCCCAGAAAAGGCACATGCACCAGGCCTTCTCCTGAGCTGTCTTTGGGGCAGGAAGGCAGACGTCTGTCCTGCTGCTCCCAGCAGCCACAGATCACAGCCAGCAGTCCTGCTGAGCCACATGTCCCTGACAGATGGGGGTTTCCTTTAAGAGCTCCAGTGAAAAGTGTGGGGCGTGGATACCTTACCTGCACACCTTGAAATGTACCTGCAGAGGAGGGGACTGTGGCCCTGTCCTTGTGTGGACAGTGACCCCTCAGCAGAGCTTATCTCAAACCTGCTGAGGTGAGATTGCAAGTCACGTGAGGTCTTTGTATCCTTGTCACAGGCAACCCTCCCTCTGAGGGCATGTCCTTCTCCCCATGAGCACTGAGTGGCAAAGGGGAGCTGGTGGAGCGGGCTGGCCAGGGTGAAGAGGTGTTCTCACAAATGAAGTGTTCCAGGTGGGATCCTGCTTGGAACCAGATTAATTAATGAGTTCTGTGTTAACAAGGACAGCATGGTCTGTGGACAGTGAACTCAGAGGAGCTTTCTAAGATCTCTCTCATGCAGATTCTGAGGGCACAGAACAAGAGCTTTCACAGTTGGACTTTTTACTAAAGCCCTATGTTTGTATTGGGCTGAGATGACCTGGATTAAGAACAACGTTTTGTTAAAGCACTGACTGAAATGCTGTCGTTGCAGGGAGGGGATGGCTGCCCTTTTCCATGCAGGAAAGGGGAAGCACACACTGCTCAGGGGAGTCTGAGCTGCAGTATTGAGTGAGAAAAGGGCAGGAATGACACTGACAGCTCTGGAGCGCCCTGGCAAACAGTTTCCCTGCTTTCACACTTCATTTCCTTGCCTAACCCTAACTAGGAGGCTCACCAGTAAAGAAACCTTAAGCACATGCCCTCTGTGTGCCCCTGGCCACGTGCCCTCTGTGTGCCCCTGGCCCCTGCACAGAGGCATGGGGAACAGGCAGATAAATTTCCATTGCTAAAATTGAAGACTGAAATCCATTAGAGAGACCTGAATTTCCATACCCATGTTCCTTTCCTTCCCCACAGGTGGTGTTTTTACTATTTCTTCTCTGATTTTCTCATTCTGTATTTTCCCCAGTCTTCCCCTGCACACTCAGTTCTCACCTCACCAAGTCTCTGCAGGACATGAGGGCAATCACAAGCAAAGGAAAACACACATTTCACAGCACATTATTGAATTGGATGTGTTTGCCAGGAGGCAGAAATCTATTGTTCTTCTGTCTTCCACACTCACCTTCTCAACCTGTCAGCTCACCTACAGAGACTTTCAAAAAGCAGCTGAAAACTTCACAGTGCACATTTGGGGCACGGTGTCCAAGGCTGCTGGGTGCCCCTGCAGGGAGTGCCACCGTCACCCATGGTCTTCGTGGGCAAATGAGCCACCAAACCCTGAGGAACTGGGCAGAATGCTTGGGGGAACATCAATGACAGCAAACCATCTCATCTAGGACCAAACTGTGAGTGGCAACATCCACCACAAACAAGAAAAAAATTTTAAAATCCTAATTCCTTTATTGGCAGTAGATGTTCATTTTTAAGGGGAAACAAATCCAGCTCCAATCCTATAGCTGCGCTGGAGGCAAAAAAGCACTCTGTCTTTGGGGACAACCTGATGCCAATAATTATTATTATCCTTCAAAAATACATTATTATCCCAAATGAAATTCCTATATTCCTGCCTTGAGCCCTGGTGGTAAATGAGGTTTTTGAGCCTGGCCAGCCTGCTTCTCTGTGACAATTAGTGCTTTAATGGGAGCTGGTAGCCTGTGTACTGGGCTGGTTTGCCTTCCAATACAGCAGCATTAGGGATGGAATTTTAGAAAAAGAGTAAAGTGTTTTTACAACCCATTAAATACCTCTTCACACTCCTCCTCATTCTCCCCTGAGCAGGTTTGAGGGAATTATGGGATTACAAATAAATACCCCAATCAAGTACAATAAAAACAGAGCCAACGTTCATCATTTCTTACCTCCTACAGTTAATATTAACATGTCGGAGCAATGCCCCAGGTCTGTGCCTGTGCTATGGGACCCAGGGTACAGATCAAGGATATTTCCATTGAGAGCAGGTGGGCTGTGAGCTGCTCTGCTCCTCACCACGGTCTTATCCTGGTCCTGTCCAGAGGGTGTTCCCAAAGCATGTGCCCCACGCCCTCTGCCCTGGGCATCTACAGGGCCATGCTCCTGCCCTGCAGCACCTGTGCCACAGAAAGGCGTTAGAAATGGCAGCCTGGCCTCGAGAGTGTGTGTGTGGACACAAACACATCAATACAGACAGAAATGAAATGGACGAAAGGCTCCTGTCCCCAGCTTTGTATGGGGAGGGGGAGCAGAGAACGTGTTAGCAATGCTCAACACTACAGATAGGAAAATTGGACACTTGTCCTACCTTCCCACTCAATCCCTCCTTCCTTCACAGTGACCAGGAGAAACAAAGGCAAAACAAACAATTTTACAACTTGGCTTCACAAAGAAGCTGAGAATTAGTCAAGTGGTGAAGATGTTCGCATTTATAGCTGAGATGCTTGAATATATTGCTAAATACTCATGGTCTTTATTTGCTCTGTTAATCATAACAGTTCCCCTACATCCTGCCCTGCAAGCTGTGCAGGGCAGCAGAATACTTATATTCTCCTGAATGGAAGGCAAAGTAAGGCAAGTTAGAGCAATTATCTTAAATAGAACACAGGGTGTGTCAAATTTAATAACAGGGAAAAAAGTCTATATCCTGCCATAGAAACATGAATGTAAAGAGGGAAGGGATACTGCATTAAAGACTATTTGGAGTGCAGCCATTGCCATCTCCATGCAGGAACAGTCGGCGTCAGTCACTGTTCGTCAGCACAAGCAACTGGTGCGTTTAATTCCAGAACAGGGTGGGAAATAGAGACAGTTAAATAACTGAACTGTGGAGTTCAGGAATGACAACATACTGTGAAAGAAATACTGTAATGGTAAAAACTAAAACTCAATTCCTTTCCAGCCTTTAGGAGAGACTTGGTTTATTAACCTGAAGGTGAAAGGTCTGAGCAGTGTATTACAGTTCAGAAGCAAATGAAACTGTCTGAAACAGTCCAGAGCCACCCAGCCTACTGCAACTCCCCACTGGTGGAACTGTGGTAAATCCATCATGGAAGTGATCCAGGCACTCCTTGTATTCTGAATTCTGCCATGTTTGGTATGTATCACCAGTAAAAGGCCAAAACAGGCTGTGGAAGTTGAAGGAAGCTGCAAAAGGTTGAGGCCATTGATTAATTGATTTCTTAATTACTGTGGAAAACTGCCTGAGACAGGACGTGGCTGCAAACAAACATTGTCTGTCTGAAAAATAGGAACAAAATCTGCTGCTCTGAAACTTGCTGCCATCATTTTTGTTAGGTATCATAAATTATGTCCTATCAGTACCCACAGTCTGGCCAACCTGGAATCACACTGATTGTGGTGTTCAGCTTAGTTCCAAGTGTGGGTTTGAAATGGAAATGACTTCTGCAGTGCTGTAGGAACAGCAAAGAATGGTCAAAATGAGGCTTCGAAAATCCCTGTTGCTGCTGTCAGCTACAAACACCAACTACAGGTCCCTGCAGAGCAAAAATCCTGGAGACAGGAGACCACCAAGGTCCCCCAGCCTGCAGGACACAGTATGGATCGGATACAGATGTATGCAATGAAAGCATGTGGAAATGATATAGAGGATATAAACCTTTATGCTCTGAAGCCCCATTGATTGTGAAGTAATAAGCAGAAATTCCATTAATGAGGACACACCCTGTACTTGCCCCTTACAATGTCCCATAAAGCAATTGGGTTTGTCTCCAGCAGATGCATTAGATTGTCCATTTGTCTGATTTTATAAAGCAATTAGTCTGTTCTCATCTGCCAAGGAGACTTTTATGGGCCTGTCGTGGAGAAGTCTCTTCAAGTGACAGACTACTGTGTTGTACAATGAGACCTGGTTCCTGCAAAGCTCAGTCTGTGGCTTTTGGGGGGGTCTGTTACTATTTTTTCCCTCTCGTCTCTGGTTAAGTGAGAGCTGCTCTCCACTGGCAGCTCGCCGCGGTGTCCTTCTGCAATTTGGCACTCCTGAACTGGGCAGCATCAGCCAGTGTGGCCTGCTGGGGGAGTGAAACATCAGTCAAGGGCCCAGTACATTAATCCAGCCCTTATTGCCAGGGCAAAGAACAAAATACCAAGGATGGGGAGCAGGGCAAGACGTGCTTTTGATTTGCTGCCTGTGGAGACTTCATGTGACCTTCTCAGGGAGGGTTTGCTCCAGCACATCCCCAGGCACAGCACCCACGCCCCTGCCTGCTCTGGCCAGTCCCTCCCAGCTCTCTCCAGCACTGCTCAGAGCAGCGTTTGGTACCTGCTGCTGGCCCCCCGCCCCATCCCATCAGGGACCCCAAAGGACATTAGTCCTGCTCCAGTGCAGACACCCAACATCAACAGCCCATCTGAGCAGAAAGAGGCCTCCAATGTACCTGCTCAGCACACGCTGGGAAGAGCCAAGCACTGGGAACACTCTGGTATCACCTCAGGAGAGCAGTTTAGGAACAGACCCTGGAACTGGGGTGGGGATCACTGCTGAGCACTGGTGGGACAGGGCAGCTTGTGAAATGCCATTAGTCTTCAAACCAAGCGCTGACTGTACCCTGTGCCTGGTGCTAAACCTGCCCTCACTTGCCAGTATTCCTGCCTGGGCTCCATCCAAAATCTGGGAGATCAGAAGCATTCCTTTGCCCACCACAGGGCAGGAGTAGTGGCGGGGGGAGGCAGCGGGAGAGAGCAGGTGGGTTCTTTGGGGGGGAGGCGGGTTGTCTCCACAGTCAGTGAGAGGGCAGAGCTGTGTGCCCGGGCTCAAGGGACAGACTTTTCTGTTGCCTGGGGCACAGGGCAGCTGTACATCATCACCCACACGGGAATTCAGGGTGTGCCTTTCACATCCAGTCTCCCAGGTAAGGGTCAGGCTCCTTCCTCTCTCTTCCTCCCCTGGTCTGTGAGTGACCGAGGATGCAGAGTTATTTCTCAGTGCAAGAAGATGGTTTGACACTGGCCCACCTACACCTCCACTGCCAGGGCTTAAACTGGATTTAATTGAGGACATTCCCCTTTATCCCTGCAGCGTGCTTTGGCCAGCCCCTTCCGTACTGTTTTCCACTTGAAGAGCTAAGTGATGATGATTGTACTCTGTTTCTCCTTCCTGAGCTAATTTTCTGACTCATTGTGGGGGTTTTTCTGCTAGCTTTTTGTTAATCTAGTTGGCATGTTGTGGTTTCTTTGTTCATTATGTGGTGGGGCTATACAAGAGGATTTGTCTCTGGAATTCAGGTATCCCCTGCACTGTGTTCCCTGTTATCGTCTTCATCAGCAACGCTGCTGAAGGCACTCTGCTGCATTTGGCATGAGCTAACCTTAATAAATTTGGGCTGTTAATCACTCAGACATGTCTCGTTGGTTCTTTCACACTGATTTGTGTGTGCTCAAATAGTTTCCCGGGAGTAGACTTGTGATGACTCAGTGTTTCAATATTCTGCCCTCCAAATTCTCCCTCGGGGTTCTGCCCCCCGGGCGGCTTCGCTTGCCGAGGGAGCCGCGCCGCAGCCACCGAGGGCACCGGGTGATGGTTCGGTGCACACATAGGAAGAGGGAGGGGTCTCCTCATGGCAGAGGCTTCCCGGAGGATTCTCCTCCCACCCCACACTGCTGTCCGGCTTCAGCCCCGAGTCTGCAGGACGCAAACTGCGCTGCTGCTACCCCGGCCGGGGCAGGACCTTGCACCCATTAGCACTGTCCGGCTGGGAGCGGGAGCACGCCCTTGGTCCTGTCTCTGGAAGCTCTCCCTTGGGTCCCGGCGCCGCTCAGGAAGCCACTTCCACAAGTGGGCGGCGGGACTGGAGACAGATTAAGGAATGTTTAAGCATCTATTTACGTGCTGAGTTGACTCAGACCCAGCAGAAACCGAATTTCACAGATTCCCTTTTCCAGAGCCTGGCTTGGAGTCCAGCAGGGATGCGGCCTCCTGCCCGCAGATGCTGCCCTTGCCCTGGTCAAACAACGCTCAGGTTATATTTCTTTTAATATATTGTGCATTCTATGTTTGCCTGAGAGCTGCTGGGAGTTAAGGCATCCTCAAGTGATACAGGAGCCTTGAGGCATTGAGCGAAGCGTGCAGGGCTCTGAATCTCACTCAGGCATTGATAATTATCAGTCCAGATAGCTGAGCCGTTACGGAGATTCGATACAGTCAGCGCTTACATCCTGCCCATTTAGGGGAGAAAAATTCAGCAATGAGGAGATGCTGCAATTGACAGATCCAAGGAAAACCAGCCAGGTTATTTCTGACAGCAAGAGATCGCTAACTACAGGGATTAGCAGAAGATCAAGGGAGTGTGGAGAGACCCACTTCTTTGGAGTAAGGGCTTGGATGCCTCCAGAAAAAAAAAAAAAAAAAAAAAAAAAAAAAAAAAAAAAAAAAAAAAAGGTTATTAAGCCATTTAAGGAAAGAAAGGAAGAAAAACAAACCTAAGAAATATAAAAGACAATACATGGCAGTTTGAGAGCTGCTCACCAAAAGCTAATGAGGGGTGAGGAACAGTGAAAAAGCAAATGATAGTTTCTCTTAATAATTAAATGAAGTGATGCTCATTAATTAGAGATGATTTTAACATTTTTAAAAACTCGCAATGATGTTTTTTGACTGAAAACAAACCCTGCTGTACACTGAGGGAGGAGAGCGCTGGCACCCAGCACAGACAGCTTTGAATTCTCATGTTCAATAATTGTGAGCCCCAAGCAAAGTGCCTCAGGGACCAAGTATTCACCCATTCCTGCTGCCACTCCTCGAGTTCTGCTGTTTTCTTCTGGTGCAGGCATTGCAGTGCACACCCGAGGTACCCAACTGGGGTCAAGTAGCCTGAAGAAAGGACCCCCCTCCTTTCTGTCCCATTCTTTCTCACTGCACAAATGGAAAAAAAAAAAAAACCAAACCAAACAGTCCTTAAGTTTCCTTCTTTGGTCTGGCTTATCTTCCCCCAGGACGGTGGTGGGAGTATGTCCTTTTTCCCTCAAGCCACCCAGCTTCCCCCAGTGCCTCTCTGGGCAGAAGCTCTGTCTTGGCTATCACCAGGGCAGACCAGGAGCCCCGCAGCAGACATGGCTGCCCTTGGGATTCTCTTCTGGAATCCATCACCTGGTCTGCACCAACCAGACAGCCTCAGAGTCCTCGGTTGCTCCTCACAGGACATTCCTTACAGCCCTTTCTTGCCCTCCTGTTGTTTAAATGAGACTTTCACATGATGCAGAATGCAGAATGATTCCATTCTTCAGTGAGTCAGTGCTACAGCCCTGATGAAATATTTTGTGGTCTTTAGTAAAGTGCCAGTGTAGCTCTCTTTACTGAATTTATATATTTATAATGAAAAGAACTCCTCAATGAACTACATTAGTCTGTCATCATGCCATCTGAGCCTATGGCCATGGCTCCTAGGGTGCGTTCCTGCTCCCCTTGTCTGAGGGCTGGCTTCCAGCTGCTGTGGGTGGGACAGAGGACAGGAGGGGCAGCAGAATCTGAGAGGAAAATGGCTGTTAACAATCCTTACCTCTGTTGGATGCTTTGCTATACACTTACTGGTGAGGCTCCCTATGGATGGAGTTCAACTGCATGTCCAAGATCTTCCTTCAAACACCTGTCACCACAGATCCTTTTCTACTGCTGTGCATAGCCCCATGTTATGGCATGTGTTACAGGCCAGTGACTCAGGCCAGTGATGGAAACCCAGGTCCACTCCTGCTGATAGCAATAAATGAGAAAACGTGAAAGTTGATCACTGTGTCTGAGAAGCTCCATGTCCCCTGTACATATTCCTGCCCCCTGGGCCAGCTGCAGCATGGGTTTTACTGGTAGAGTGCTGGAGAGGCTGTGTGCCCACCATGCCAAGCAGAGGGTCTACAATGAGACCAGCCAAAAGTCAGCAGTAAAACAGCAGAGCAGCAATGCTGGCTCCTGAGGAGAGACTGGGAGATGCCCTTTGATACCTCCCACAACCAGGTAACTCTCCTCAGCCCTGTGGCTCACAGGTCTGTGTTGGCCATTGGGAGGTTCCCAGTGGAGCAGCTGGCCTGGGAGGCAGGTCCCTTCCTGCACCTGGCCTGCTCCAACCATGCCTCGCGGCAGGACATGGCCCTGGGTGGCAGCACCTGGTCCTGAGCCTGTGGTGCCTTCTGGCAGATGCAGAGCAGGGACCGGAGCTCTGTGCGGAAGTTCTCGTTCAGCCAGCAGTAGATGAAGGGGTTGTAGCAGGTGCTGCTCATGGCGAACCAGTGCAGGGTGAAATAAAGCGAGTTCTTTGTCTTGATGCCCAGACTGGAGATGAGCACCACGTAGCAGTTCAGGGGGAACCAGCAGACCGCAAAGACCACCACCACCAGCATCAGCATCTTGATGGTCTTCTTCTTGTTCCTGTGGTGGGTGACATACTGCTGCGTGGTGATGTCCCCAATGGCATTGCGGAGCCACAGCTTCTTGGCCAGACGCATGTAGGTGACAGTGATGATCAGCAGAGGCAGGAGGTAAAGAACGAGAAAGGTAGACAGGTCCAGATACTTCCAGACCAACTCTGGGGGCTCAGGGAAGTCAGGGAGGCACAGACTCCGGACAGTGGCTTCCCTTGAAAACAAAGAAATACAGATACAACATATGGCCATAGCTGTCACATGGGTGCTCCTGGCTTGGCAAACCACAGTGGAGGTCTCGCACTGCCCATGGCCAGCTGCTCAGAGGAGTAGTGCAGACAGAGGGAGGATACAGAGCCACAGCTCTGACATGTCTCTCTCAGGCTGGACCTGCAGCCTCTGCCCTCCATGGGAGCACCCACCCTGCAGTGCCCCCCAGCAGCCAGGACCCCTTACCCTGCCATACCCCCCAGCACAGGATCACTCAGCCAGAGCCGCTGTAGCAGCTCTAAGCCAAAGCTGTTCTGGAGGGGAGGGAAGGGCTGGAAGCTGTGAGAAAGCCTCACAGGCATGACCAGCCCACCTCCCTTCCCTTCCCCTACCCACCATTCCCTAACCATCAGCTCCTACAACCTTTCTGCTACCTCTTGAAACTGGTGTGATGATTGGTCACTTGGCTCCAGTTGAACCACTGACAATTAACTGACAGAAGAACCGAGTGTAATCATACACAATAGCTCATTTTAACAACCCCGTACACCTGTCCCATCCCATCCAGGCCCGGGATATGGGTGTGTTCCCACTGCCTCGCCAGCAGTGGCTCAGTCCCAGCATCCTTAGCTGCACCACGTGCCCCCTCCACACCCTGCAGCTGGTGACTGAAAGTGATGGAATTTATTTCCAGGGGATGTTTTCTCCTTTTCTTTCCCCTCTCTTTTTCTTTCTCTTATTCCATTTTACTCTTCTGTCTTCATCCCTTGTCCTCTGTTCTCCTCTATTCAGCACAGATTTTAGCCCCCATCAAGCTGTACTATTCATTGCAGTATTGATTAATATCTTTAATATCCTGTTTTCAACCACCGGAGCTGCCTTTTGTGCCACAAATAGGAGATTGTTGAGAACAGGCAGCTGGAGCAGGGGATGAGGTCAGAGGAGTGACAATGGGTCCACCGAGTGCAGAGGACCTGGAGATGCCACTCAAGAGGGGAACTGACGCAGAAGGGAAAATCATCCTTTCTGAACTGCAGTCTTGGCTTTTCCTCCTCTGGATCTGGCTCACCCCTGGCAAAGGGGACCTGCCAAAGGGGATTGCACAAGGCAATGTTTTGGTGAATTCTGGTACGATCAAGAACTCAGATGTGCTGTTGTGTAGTGCAGCCAGAGATGGATGTTGGTGGAGCCCCTGTTTCCCATCCCAGAACCCTAACCACTCCCTGGTAGGAATCTCAGGAGCCCTGGCCCTGCAGAGCTATTACAAGCAATATTACAACTGGGATTCTTTTTTTCAATGGAAAGCAGGGACAGGAATAGCATGTCCTGGAAGTCCTTATATCGCTGAGCTGCCTCGTGCCAACACGGGGCTCGGTTTCCTCTGACCATGCCAAAGGATGAGCAGAGACAGGTGCCCCGAAATAGATCATAGCGTTCGTTCATTCATGAGCAATTTGTTCCCTAATCCCCAAGCACAGCTGCAGAGCAATGCAAGCACGGAGTAACCCTGCCCTGTGTTTACAGTCTGGACAGTTGGAGGTATGATATCCCCTGAGTATCTCAGCCACATCAGGCACAAGCACAGGCAGGGGAGGACTGCGAAGCCCCAGTCACACTTCCAGCTGGTGCAGCCCCTCGTACACAAAAAGCAGTGACAGCCTATGCAGACACTCACGCTCTCCTGCCTCACCAACAGGAGGGACCTGGCTGGGCTGCAGGAAATTAGAGTTGTCCTTTATACAGAAGGTCAATGTCTACAATAGAAATCTCATTCCTGCTGCCTGTCAGTGTCTCCTTGCCCCACTCCCTGGGATGCTGATCTCAGCCTGAAAATACAGGTCATGGTAAGATTATCCCCTTGGCCTCGAGGCTGGCATTCCTGAGAAGGGCAGCACCAGCAGCGTGACACCCCCCACAAAAATCCCACTTGGGTACTGTTACGGACTGTTTTCTAGACAGGAGAGGTCACAGCAATGCCACAGGCTGGTGGAGACAGGAGGGGCATAACAGGCTGAGTACCACAGAGGAAAGGACTGCAAGGACAAAGCAACCCCAAAGTTTGGATTCTGTATTTCTCCCTGGCAGAGGGTGACAGCAGAGACAAGCACCATTGCTAGGCCTTTTGTGGAGAGATAAGCTTCTGCTTTTAATATTTTTGTTTTTCTTTCTTTCCCTCTTCTCATGGTTTAGCATAAAGCTGGGAGTTGTAGTTAAAGAACGCTCCATCAGCCTGGAAGTGATTCTTTGCAAAGAGGTGCTTACAGCTTCCTCTAGACCCAACAGAACCAATCAACTGACCAGGTTGAATATTGGCAACTTTTTTAAGCCACTTAGAGAGCTTGACGCACCTCTGTGATCCACATTTTAAGAACGAACAAGCCCTGGGAAGGGCTCTCTTGCTTCCGGTGGCCGAACAGGTAACTGAGGGGGGCCGGGCCGAGCCGGGCTTTGCTGGCCGGGCCTGGCCTGGTTGGCCGGGGGTGGCCTGGCTGAGATCGCAGCCGCTCCTGCTCGCTGGACACCCCCTCCCAGAGGCCAGGCCGGCCCTCACCCCTAGAGTGGCCGAAATTCCTCTGAGGCTGCTGCCCGGCAGGATCATGTGGCCAAGAGATAAGTGAATTCCAAACTCCAGCTGCAAGGCCCGGGGGAGATTAACTCTTAGTGCTGTAAGATTCTTCCAGACCAGATGAAGCCTGCAGACATCAATCCTCTCCCCGGTCAGAAGAAAGGGAAAGGTGAAGGCGTGTGAAGAAAACACTATAAAGATGCCCAAGTCAGTGGGGAAGAAAGAGACCCTGAGGGAGGAGAATGAGGAGATGTTTCAGTCCTAAAAGCTGAAATTCTGTTGTAAAGCTATGGTGATGGACTATGATATATCAGAATACCCGTTGTAATTTCATGAAAGCGTGGGGGGGTGGAGCATTCAAACTGCAACCGTGAGCAAAAGTACTTGTCCTAGAACAAGCAAACGCTGAAGTAGCTGTAACTTGCTGTGAGCAAAAGTACCTGTGTTGAAATAAGCAAATGTTGAAGTAGCTGTGATTTGATGAGAACCTTGAGCAGAGATCCCACGAAAGAAAAGGAGCTCTGTTCCTAGAGATGAAGATACTCCCAGAGATAGTGTTCTTACACCTCTCAGGCACCTTGATAAGTGAAGAGAACTTTTGTTTCTGAACAGCTCATCCTTAAAAATGGCACCCCATTAGCAAAAGAAACCCTCAAAAGCAGCTGTGGGGAAAGCTGTAAGTCGGGGGAAGGGACTTTCACATGCAAGCAGAGAACCATCCTGGGCAGCTGCCTTGCTGTGACATTGAAGCAACAGGAGACTGTTTCTTGTGGAGATGTCTCCATAGCATGAGCAAGACAGACTCCTCTCCCTAAGTGAACTGAAAAAGATAAATTATTATGTAAGTGGTGAACTGACTAGAAAAATCTCAAGGGTTGTGGTTTTTTTATGTTGTCAATAGAAGGGAGGAGAGGTGGGGGAAAGAGAGGTGTTCTGAAGGCTTAGTCTGACTTTCTTTTTTTTTTCCTCTTTTAAGTCTGTTAATAAACTTTATATTCTTTAAGCTTTGTGCCTGCTTTGCTTTTCCTCCGAATGCTTATCTCACAGAAAGGACATCAGGGAGGTAATGCATAATTCCCAACAGGAGGTTTATTTTCTTTCTTTTTGAAACTGCAGTTTGACTCTCTCCTCCCTGCCTGAGCAAGTTGGATGGGCTTGGTCTTGTTGGGTCTGAGGAGCTGAGCAGGCAAAAGGAGGGAAGAGGAAAGTCCCTCAGGAGAAAATTACCTTCTCGGGACAGAGCTTCTCCTGGCAAGGCCATGGCACTGGAGGAGGGGTGTGTGTTGCCAATGGCTATGCCCCAAGCCAGGCTGTGCCTGGGACTGCCCCAACACGTGGCTGGGAGTGGGACCTAGACCCTCGTCTGGGCATATGGGAGGTGGCGAGAGCAAACCCGGGCAGCAGGCTCTTCCACAGCCCCAGCCTCTGCTGTAGGAAGCGGGATCTCACCCATACACCAACACTTTCTCATCCCACATCACCCGTTCCCGTGCCTGGGACACTCCAACGCCCTCCCTGCTGAGCAAGTGGCACTGCACAAGGGCTGCCAGACCTCCACACAGTCACTGGGAAGGGAAGATCACTCACCTGTAGTTATACTGGAAAAGCTTTTGGTAGATGGCATGGGGCAGGGAGAAACAGGTTGCCATCAGCCAGATAACAGAGATGCTCAGAGCTCCTTTTGTCAGGGACATCCTCTGCTTCTGCGGGTTCAGGATGACCTGTAACAGAGACTCCATCATGACTCTTCTCCCACAGGCAGCAAAGGGCATCACAGCCTGCATGGGAGGGTGGGCGGTTTGTGACATAACCTAACACAGGTAATGAGAGGAAAATGACAGCCATGATTAGGAAAATGTCCTGTTCATTAGAGTGACCTGGAAAATGGGAAACATTGAACTTCAGTCTGCTCAGAAGAGCTTTCAAACTTTATCCTCTATCTTGTTCTGTGAGAACCATTTTCCTTAAGCTGGGGGTTACATTAGGTCAAAAAAAGAGAAGATATCTACACAAGCGTCTTCACTCAGGGGTATGTTTGTTTATTCTATATGAACTTTACAAGAAATGTGGTTCTTGCTGGGCCTGTGAAGCTGAGCTTTTCTCCCCTCTGCTGAGGCAGAAATTCACTTTTCATTAAATTTTCTTTGTTAGATCTTTAAGCTGATAAAATCTGATAGTCTGGAACTTACTATTTCACAATAGCACAGGAAAGGGGAGTGATTGTTAGGGACAAGCACATGGCCTGGGCTGTCCTTGCTGCCCTGTACTGGACACACAGCCACCATTTGTCATGGCCACGGAGAGACGTGGGTAAAAACTTCTCACAGCTCAAGTCTCCTCCCAGAGCCTTGTAAGGAAGAGGGGAGGGCAGTGTCACCTGGTGCCTGTCGAGAGCAATGGCTGTCAGGGTCAGTGTGGAGACATGGAGGGAGCAGTACTGCACAAAGCGGCTGATGTGGCACATGGCCTTTCCAAAAATCCACGTGCTGTTCACAAACCGGACCTGAGGAGAAACAACAGCTCATCAGCCAGAAAACGTGCTGAAAACAAATCCATGAGGGAGGCTCTTGGCTAGAACCTGAGCTGGCTCAGGGGTTCTGGCTGGTTGGCAGCTTCACCTGAAACTTAAAGAAAAATGAGCTATCCTGGTCTCTGAAACACCTTTACAGAAGAGTTTATGAGGTCAAACCCCACTGATTATGAAATGGTGCCACCACAGCCCTCCTGGCCTGTTCTACAGACATTGCTTGTGAACAATGGTAATAACCTTTTATTACACTAACAACTATGATTGGAAAAAGTGGACCAAGGTTTGATATCGACCCCACTGTCAGATCTGGAGAGCTTTCATTGAAGTCTTTATCCAGCTGACATCTCTGAAAAGCGTGACTACTTTCTTCCACTCACCCAGTATGACTGCCATTCAGACTGTTCTGAATCACTAAGGGATTCTCTAGTGCATGAACATTAAAAACACATGTTCACCCAGGCACTTGTTCTCATCACCCAAGAAGCTCTTGCTGGGGTTTGGTAGCACACATGGAGACACTTTAGAGTTTCTAGGAGTTACAGAGTCTAACAGAGCAACAGAGAGCCCACAGGTTGCCGAACAGTGTTTTACTTGCCTGGCAGTTATCAGTTAGACTTGGTGGTGTTGGGTTCCCACCTCAGCCCTAGGAGAAAGCATGTGACCACCAGGCAGAGTTCTGGTGGGTGGGAGACTCCTGTCCTGGCTGAAGAGACAGCAAGACCAGCTACTTACCAAGGTGAAAGGTGTGTTGAGCAGTGTGATCATGATGTCTGACACTGCTAGGTTGGCAATGAAGAGGCTGGTGGCTGAGTGCATCCTCTTGTTCTTCAGTACTACGTGGCACACCAGCATGTTCCCAAAGAGAGACATGACAATAATGACCGAGTATGCTACAATTAGAAGCGCTTTCACTGTTAGTTTCTGGGATTCTGGCTCATATTTAGCCAGCTCAGCAAACTTCTCCCACTCAACAATGTGGCTCTCTGTCCAGTTGAAGATGGTCCTGTTAGTTGCGTGGTAGATAGACATGAGTTTGGCCAGGGAAGAGTAATGGTCAAACTCCCCAGGAAACCCCATCACCTGTGACCTGTATGGCTGAAGCAGTGAGCGAGGCACGGTAGGTCAACACCAGTCTTCCCTGCTGAGGAACAGTTCCAATAGTGTGTCTGAAAGGGGCTGGTTTGAGACCACACTCTCTCTCACATATCAAGAGGAGCAGGAACTTCACAGGTGAGCTCTGGGCTCGAGCAGGCTGCCTGATCATCCCATGCTGCTGTCGCAGGAATTTCCTCCCAGTGCAGAAACGTTCACCTTCTGCTCTAAACAAATCCAAAGACGTCTTTCCAGCAACTGAAATCTGAATAGAAACCAACACTTCACTTCCTGGACCAGATAGGTCTGTATGTGATAGTACATACATTACACACTCCAACCACAAGGAGAAACCACACTCCCCACCCTTAGCCCCCTCCCTAACTCCTACCCTTACCCCCTCTCACTTATCTCGCACTACCCGGCCGTTTTTGTCCCCTTCGGCCCCCGGTCCCAAGGGACAGCAGCGGCTCCTCCGGCTCTCCGCGCTGGACACCCCGCACCGCACACCCCACACACCTCGCACTGCACACACGCCGCTCACAACACACCCCGCACCGCCAACTGCCCGCACCGCGCCGCACCCTGCACTTACCGCCGCACACCCTCCGCACCGCACCCAGCCCTCACACGCCTCTCACCGCGCACCCCGCGCACTCTCCGCACTGCACCGCGCACCCCGTAACCCTCTCACCCCACGCACTCCCCGCACAGCCCCACGCACCCCCTGCCCGCCCCGCTCGGGGCGGGGCTGCTCCATTCATAAAACGGCGCGGGCGGGGCCCCGCGGGTCCGGGAGCCATTACCGGGGGTTAATGAGTGCTGCGGTTTCCTGCTCGCACACGTACCTGCAGGTACCGAGTCTGCTCCCACGGTACCCAGGGGGGCTGCTGCGGACTGGGGCTGAGTGGCGCTGCGGGGCCAGGGCGGAGGGCAGCGCCCACCACAGTGGCGAACGGGCACGGAGCATCCGTGCTTGCAGAGCCCCCGGCAGCGCCTTAATGGGGAAAACCATCCTCACAAACCTTTCCCGAGCCGAATCTTTGCGGAAGGGCTCCTGGTGCAGTTTCAGCGCGTGTTTTTTGATGAATGTTTTTCCCGCGGCTGGGTCCTTCTTGACAGATGCTGACACAGAAGAAGACAGTTTAAGTTTCAAAGATTTCAGACAACATATTTTTAAACTAGATATTATAATCCTTCTCGTTTTGCATCTGGTATGTGTCACTTACTCCTTATTTTTAAAATTTTTAAAAAGTTTTTTCCTGTCCATATCCAGTCCCCCTGCATGATCTGCTTCCCCTGTCCGTAGCTCTGCTCCTCTTGTCCATGTCCATGCTGTGGCCAGACCATACAAGGACTAAGGCAGGGGAGTAGCTACAGGATGGGGAACACATGGGAAGGACATGGGACACGGGACACAGAGGACGTGCCTCTTGCCAGACTCCAAATTCTACTTCTGAGTGAAAAGGTCCCATGCTGACATGTGGAGCCAAGAATTCACTTTTATTGTCAGTCCACAGTTTAACAGCCCACTCCAGTTCAATAAACAGCTCCGGTTGTCCTGTGTGTTCCAATGATAACAACACTTCTATTTTCAAAATTATCTAAATTTTCCTAATTCCAATTAATAATGCATTTTAAAATGTCATTCACAAGCGCCCTGATGTCCGTCCTGGTCCCTGGCATTTGTAACCTCTATCAGGGAAAATAAACCATGATGACAGGTTAAAGGTTAGGTTTTTCCTAGTTTGGGGTCTGTTTGCCATGGAGAAAACTGGACATCCCAGTTTGCACCATGTCAGCCACAGGCTCTTGGAGAGACTAACGAAGATCTTCCTGGCAAATAGTAGAAAAAGAGTCCAGATGGAGACAGGAATTCCTTCTGCAGGAAGAAATATCTGTATATTTGGTGTGTGTTTCCAATGAACTGACTCTTTGCTCAGAATTTTGTATTTATGGATTCCCAAGTCTAAGAGATGCTCCATCTCATGCCTGTGGCAGAACTCCAGTTGCTTTCAGCAGAAGCAGAATGAGTTTTGCATTTACTCTCTGGAGTTTCTTGCCTGAGGGCTACAGAAAAGACACGCTGGATGTTTGTTACCACTATAGCAAGATGATCTGGGAGGCTTCTGCTATTTTTTAGTCCCCCTGAAGCCATTCTCACCATGCCTGTGAGATTCTTGTGCATCCAAAGAGCCATTTCACTACACTCCCAAACTGCTCTTGCTGGCATACATCATCACTGGCTTTAGAACTGTAAGCTCAGAAGAGGAGAGCTATGAGCTATGAGTTTAGTCTAATCATATTTCCAGCAAAATCCCAGGCATGCTAGCTTTCTCCAGGTGCAAATTATCCACTACAGGTATGTGCTAGAACTTCCTGAAACACTCAGGCCCTCACTGGCTAAGGAGTTAAGACTTGATCCCTTGTGCAGCAATAAACCCAACCAGCCTCTCCTCCCCTCAGACCCCTGATGGAGCTGCCAGTTTCATGTGTTCTATGTCATTAGACGAGTCTCTGATTGATGCTTGTTTGGTTTTTATCTGTCAGAAAACACTTCAGGAGCAGGAATGGTTGCATTGTGGAATAAAATTGTTAGAGTTTTCTGCCTGTCCTTCTTGAGCAAAATTCCAGTTACTTCTCTGGGGAGACTTTGCAGGCTGGAGGTATTAAAGGTATTCAGTGTCTTTCCTTCTTGTGTCTTACTCTTAAACGTCAGAAGGTCTTTTTGTTTTCTGGAGGGCTGGTTTCCCTCTGGATGGAAGAATCAATAAGAGTACAGAAACGTAGGCACCAGAGGCTTTGGAACTGAGGAGCTGCAGGACTCCTCCTTTTGCTCTCAGACATTTGTGTCTGTCTGTTAGATTCTAGGGCACAGAGCATATAGCTGAGCCCCTGAAATATTAATTACCAAGCCTTACATTGCATGTGCTACTAATGTGCACAACCCAGACGTGCTATGACCCAGCTCAGGTTTGCCTGAGGTGGCAGCAGGGTGAGAGCTTCGGCACCAGGCGCTTCCACCCGAGCCTGGCTCTCTGAGTGCTTCTGGAACCTCCCTCCAGCCCAAGCCTTTGGCAACCCCACGGAGGCTTTCAGGCTCCTTTCACCTGGCATGGACACACCACATTTCTAAGCAATGGACATTGCACATCTAAAACAAAAACTACAACTAAATTTTAAATTCATCTTCCAACTTAAATTAAAATTCAGGGGGCAGAAACTGGGAAGTACAAATAGTCATCCTGATAACCAAATCTCAGTTTCCCCGGGGTCAGAGTATGATCTGGCGTTAGTTGCCACTGACATAGGAACAGTGCTTTCATGTGCATTATGTCAGGCCAGAGCCTGCTGTTATCATGTGTTCTGACTGGCTCTGGGATTCAGCACAGGCGAGTGGGTGGAGTGGCAAGTTGTACAAAATGGGCTTCAAAAGGAGAAATAAGAAAAGAGCAACAATGCCACAGCAATTGCATTTGATGTCCTGTGAACAGTTACAATTTAGACTTTATTATTCAAAATACAAATGACAAGTACATAATAGCTACTAATAATGCAACTTCAGGGTAGTTGGAAAAGAAAAGCTTTATAATGGATTTGATAGTCCTCGAGGTTCAGCTGTAAGGTTTGGGTGACAGAACAAAGAGAACTACCATTGTAGCCATCTATTACAATCTAGCATTGTAATTGTACCCCCTCCCCACTCTGATGGGCTTTGTCTAGTGGCCCACTGGGGCTGGATCTTCAGACTTTTTTTTTGTTTGTTTCTCCTTGGAAAAAAGTTATACAGAATGACTGACAGCACACCCAATTCCTGGTCTGATTGCTGGCTCCCTGATTTTCAATGGGATGTGAAACACTAGCAGGTAACAGTAACAGCCAGCTCCTACCTGTGCTGTCCTACCAGCTCTGAGTGCTCCAGCCTGGCTATGGCTTGGGCCATCAAAGTCTGGCCTTCGGACTGGTGCAGCCCATCCGTGTGGAAATTTAACTCATCAATGTGCATTGTCCTTTGATGGAGTGAACTATCATCTTCAGAAGCCTCTGAGCCTTGAACGCTCCTTATGGCGTGTTTTATTTTTAGGAGGTTCTTCCTTGGTTCTTCTCCCCCTCTGCATGGTAGTCAAGACAGAAAAACAAACAAACAAACAAAAAAAACCAAAAAAATCCTGTTCTCCTTAACAGAAAGCTCTGTGCTAATGAAAGGGGCTTGGAAAAGAGTGGAAGGGGTAAGTCACTTTTTGTGTGTGGTATGCATGGGGGCTGTTATCAGGGACATTCATTCCCTCACCCCTGCCTGCAGCTCGCTCTTTGGGGGCACCAGCCAGAGCTTCTTTGAGTCCTCCTGCACAGTTACAGGAATAGTGACCAGTGACCACGCACAACCCACACTCACACCCCTGCTACACTGAGCTCACAAGGAGCCCTCTTGCCTTTGATGAACAGTTCAAAACATGTACACCTCTCAGGGTGTCCAAACTCAGCCCTTCAGTGAGCACATTGCTGGTTTGAGGCCAGAAAACTGGAGCTCTGCAAGCAGGACGTTGTCAGAGGAGCTTCCCTTCAGAGGTGTCTGGACTGGAGGCCAGCAGCCAATAGACACCACACAGACCCCATCACAAGCTCAGGAGAGATGTGGATGCATTTGACACGGTGAGGAAGGCTCAGGCAGCACCCTACCTTGTGCTGTACATTCCCTGGCTTTTAAGAAATGCCATCCTGGAATGGCTCATTATCTCTGTTCCCTTCCAAGGCCCAATTAATTTAAGGCATGGCAGGTTTGCTGGGATGACTCACACACCAAAGGAAGGGAAGAATGAAGATATGACTTGAAAAGTAGTGGTACAATATACATTTACTTCAAAACTCTGTCCATTGTGCCGCTCTGACCAAAGGAAGAGATGTGACAAAGGCTGAAGTTGCCAGAGCCAGCAAGGGACAGTTGTACAGAGGCTGATGGCAGCTGCAGCATCCTGCTGAGATCTGTCTGGGGACAAGTCACCCACCATGGCCCTGATTCAGGGACTTCACTGTGTGGCAAATGCCTATGTGTAGCTGTAGGGATGTGTCAGCTCAGAAAGCCTCTGAGCTGTGAAGCTTTGGTGAAAGCTCACTCACTTAGCTGGAAGGGTCCCTCATGGCTCTTGGGAAGGATCCCCCAGGATCTACATGTTTGCCCAGTTTCTGGGTTTGGGAGGAATAGTTCAGCCACCACCAGCACTGGTGACAGGTATGTTCCTGTGTCACCCCTGAAGTGACCCCTGGCCATGGGTGCCCCAGCCAGGGGTACAGCTCTGCCACACAGCCCAGGGCAGCCAGGACTGTGGAGCAGGCTGGCCAGAGGACAGAGGGCGCTGAGGCTCTGCCAGATTCCTGATCAGCAGGACAACCACAGGCACCAGCGGTTACTCACAAGGGGCATCGGGGACAGGAGCCTCAGCAAAGCTGAGCTCCAGTAGGTGCTGCAGGGTCCCAGCAGGGTCCCAAAAATCCATCACTCTGGGTTTGCAAATGAATGGAAGCAGAGGCACAAACAACCAGGAAAAGAGGGGCAGTTCTGACAGTCACTTGTGCTGAAGCATTTAAAACTTAATTTTCAACTCATTCAGTCAAAAGAGGTTATGAAATTACAGCAATAAAATCTGAAGAGCATAATCCAAATGGCACTTTCCCAGGAGGTCTAAAGAGCTCAAACACAAAAGTACTGATTATTGTGCTTTTAAATTATAAGCTAAACTACCTTACCACCAAGGGAACAGAAAATGGCCAGTAGGGTGTCCTTTCTGAAAGGGTCTTCAGGGGCAATCCTGATTCCCTTCCAAGCAGCCTGAAAAAAAGGATTAATACACACTGGAGAAATGTGATTTACTGGAGCATGCAGACACATGCATGTTAGAGAAATTACCTCCTTGCTGGAAGGAGGCACCATGGATAAAGAGGACCTCTCCACACAATCCCTTTGGATTCCTAGGAGGATTTCCACTGGCTTCCCCTGCAAAGGTGCTTGAAGAGACTGATCTGGGTGGGATGGTGGGCATGGGGCAGCCTTGGCAACAGATAGACCTGGCAGAGGGTGACTGGCTGCCACTCTGCCTGCATGGGGCAAATGGATGGCCACAAGAGGATTTCAAGGAACTGCAACAAAGAGGAATGGCTGGACAGGTTTAGAATGAAAGGAGCATTTGTCACTGCTGTGCAAAACTGGAGAGTGCTGGGACTGCTCAGGCACGTCCCTGTGCAGCCCCACGCTGCCCCTCTGCCCCTGGAGCAGCCAGGCAGCACTGGGGTGACTCACCAAAATCTAGCCTTGGAGAAAATTGGAGCCTCAAAAGCTCAGTGTGAGAAGCTAAACAAGAGCACTGAGGAGTGAGGTCTCACCCTAGGATCAACAAGCACAAAGATTTTCAGGGCCACTTGGAGACTTAGATTTCTGTAACAACTGTGGACAAGGCAGTAATTTTCCATTTCTTTACTTATTGGTGCAGAATTCTAAACAATCCAGGCAAGAAATCAACACACAAACCACCCAGCCGGCATATGGCTGCAGAACACTGCCAGCCAGCATCCTCCGCTCCCAGCTGCAATTATCTGACAAAACACGTTACCTGTGCCAGCTTTGGCTGCTTTATCTGCAGAATTTTTAACAACTTAAATGGAAATAGGCCCACAGGGTGAAGTCAAGGCCCATCAATGTGCATTTCACTGCTGGATAAAGTCGGGGCAGGTTTTTACCTCTTCACAATAGTGATATAATATTTCTATCAAAAACTTTTGTACTTAAATCCTCTGGAACTGCGATTATGGAATAAGTTCAGGAATCAGCAAAACCAGAAAGAACATACCTGAAGGTGTGTGTCTTCCTCTTGTCAGTTCCCTTGGTCTCCAGCCACCAGCACCACTCAGCCCTTGGCCACTGGGACCTCTCCTCCAGCAGAGACCAGGCGAGCAGTGATGGGTGGGCATCTGCAGGGAGCCAGCCCAGCTCAAGGGAAAAACATGCCATTTTATTAAACCAGAAGATTAGGTTTTCACAAAAACAATCCCCAAACAAACAAACAAACACAAAAACAACCAACTTACTATTAGAGAGCTCAGCTAATAAAGCCTCCCAGGCTGTCACACAGCCAGCGAGGTCACATCTCAGCCCCCCCCAGCTGGTGCTCAGCAGGAGCTGCTTGCTGCAGCCCAGTTACTATCATTTGGGTTGCGAGGTTCTGCAGGGGCTGGTAGGAAATATTCCCCAGCCATGGTAGGAAATATTCTCCTTACCAAAATGAAGCTT
Organism: Monarcha castaneiventris obscurior; assembly: GCA_026261815.1. Lineage (NCBI taxonomy): Eukaryota > Metazoa > Chordata > Aves > Passeriformes > Monarchidae > Monarcha > Monarcha castaneiventris. Next base: position 6,625,590 of record JAMPIT010000550.1, read on the forward strand.
GGCTATATTTTGAAATTCCTGGGTTTCTCCTGGATGCAGGGAGCTCTGCTCAGGGTTCAGTACTTGTCAGAACGGAGGAGGGGTTGCTCCTCTGCTCCAGAGCTAAGGTACCTCAGGTACCAGGAGAGGTTTCAGGAATGCCGATTTCTTGCTTCTGCTCAGCTTTTTTGCTCCAGGGACTGATCTAAATCACAGTCTTGTGGGGTTCCTCCCTTTCTAGGTGTAAGAGGAAAAATTATGAAACCACTTCTTGCTTTTGAGATGTTCAGCAAAGATAGGAGGCACAAAACCTTCTGAGCTGCTCCTGGGGCAGGAACCACTGGGCCAGGGCTGGAAGGAGCAGGGATGGGGAGAGAATGCTGGCAGGGGCTGCCCATGCTTCCTGCCTGCCTTCCCCAGCACCTGCACTGTCCCCAGCACATCCCCAAAACCCTGAAACCCTGACCATGAGGCTGAAGAGCCTTTGGTAGCACAGAGAGACCCACATGTGGCAGGGGGCTCCTGCTGGGCAAAAATGCAGAGACCGAGAGAAATGCTGCTGCTGTTGGTGCTGCTACGGCTTTTCCCAGGAGAAAACACAGAGAAGGATTTCAAAGCTTTTGGTCAGCTCAATGCCATCCCTCTCAGTGCTCGGACCTCCCGCAAGCCTGCCCGGATCCTCCCTGAAACCCATTTCTCCTATCCACAATGCTTAATCACCCTGGGTGATGGATTAATTTCTGTGTTTGGGGCTTATCCAATCTGGGACTCAAGCCCTATCCTTTTTTCTTCTATTTTTTTCCTGCTCTAGCTGATATCGCAGTCAGGAAACTTCACCTCTAAGAAGCCTCTCCTGTTACTCTTTCCCAGCCGAGGCCGTCAGGGCCATGGGCATCAGGTGGATGTATCTGCCTAACATTTTTTCTATTTTCTTGAGATTTTAGAGTGCCTGGGATTTAAATGGGCTAATGTTCTGTGTTTTCCGTTTCCTTGATTAGTCTGGCAAGCACAGAAGCCAAACCTTTCCCAGAGGCACATGAATGGCTGCAAAGAAGGAGAACCAGGAGCCTCTCTTTGTTCACTTAAGAATTTGTTAACAAAAAACTGAAAAGAAACTGAAGAGACAGGCATTTCCTTTTTGTATAGAGAATTCAATGCCAAGTGCTGGGCCCAAAGACCAATTTTTCACTTTCTATTCATCTCATTTGTGCTAATCAGCAGGGGTATAATCTAAGTGAAACAAGTGAGTGCAGGTCAGTGTCCCTGATGTGGCTTTCTGGGATGGAGGGATGGCTGGCTTGGACCAGCCTAAACTGATTTGTGAACCTGAACCCTAAAACACTCCTGTGAAGAAAACAGCCTGTTGTCAGTGCTGAAGACCTCATTTGAGAGCAGAGGTACACCACGGGTCTTGAGCTGGCTCCTTGTTTTGGCAGTCTAAGTCCTCCCATTCTGATTCAGGAGAAAATCCTGAATTCCCTGGGAAGAGGGAAGGTACTGAACTTGGTGTTGCAGTTGTGTGGTAGCTGTGACAAAAGATGAGCCAATATGATTCTGCTTTTATTGCAGCTCAGGTGATAATAAAATGACAGATTCCCCAGGTACCAGAAGCTCATTGATGTGCTAAAACTCAGTGTGGCTTTGGAGACAGCTATACCCCCATACCTCCTGATCACCAGCCCATGTTTTGTACTCCAGTCAATCAGCACTGCAATGGAGCCCTACAAGGCCCAAGTGACTTTGTTACTGTGGCAAAGAGGGACCTTCAGCAGTGAGGTTCTTTGCCAGGCTGTTCGGTGAGCAATCTTCTCTCTTCCCTCCTTAGTATGTGATTGGGCTCAAATACACCAACAACTTAACAAAAGGCTTAAAAACAGAAGAGTATGTTGTGTGCATGTGTGGGGAACAGCAAAATAATAGTGCCCTGTAACATAAACCATGCCTCAGGTCTGGGGGGTTCCAGCTGTCACTGTTGCCAGGAGCAGGGGCAGCTTAGGCTCCTGCAGCACAGCAGACAGGTACCACAGGTTCAGAGCATCCTCTCCCAGCTCAGGACTGTTCCAGACTTACCTGCACTTGCAGCCATGAGCAGGTGCCTCAGCAGAGCCCTCACTAAGGCTCGGAGCCAGAGCAGCACTAATCCATATGACCAGAGAGAAAATCTCTTGAGCAACATGAATCCATCAAACATGTCTGTTTGATGACAGTCTGCTTTTACACAGTCAGTACTATTTCTCCCTCAGGACTTCTATTTCTTCTCCAGGACTGGATAATGCTTATTCAATGAGCACTTCATCAATATGCAGCTACATTCTGAAGATGAGCTGCCAGGGGTGACAGACACTTTCTGCTGGATGATATTCAAATTTCTTACATAAGCATTTTGATTCAAATGAATCTAATTCTCTAAAAAAAGCTTTGAATCAACATGTAGCTCTCATACTTGAAACACTGGAGTGGTCTGGAGATGAACAATGAATATTCAGGACTTCAAATCTAGATTAAACAATGGTTTTTTCCATGCTTTAGCTCATACTTCCTTTCTAGGAGTCAGTGCATTAAAGAAAAAGATGTGAAGTGTAATTGTCCTCCCAGTGCCTCCTTCTGTACTGTCCATCACCTGCTGGGACTGCCGGGGGTCACCAGTCAAGAGGGTTCATGTTCTCCCATAACATAATGGCCTTCAGCAATCTTCTCCCTCTCTCAAAAGCTGCCCGTTACACCAGGAGAGCACAATGTGGGCTTTGATGTTGTTATCTGCCTTTGCTCCCCTGTTTATCAAACACTTTGAAATATGTGACACTCCTTTTGCAGGCACTCCAAACCATCCAAGCACTCCCTTTCCACAGGGTTTAGCAATTAACACTGATCTCTGGCAATAACAACATGAGAGGATCCAGAAGACAAGGGGCAGCTCTTCACAGGCTGGGAATGTGCCTTTGGAGTTACTGCAAGAAAACTCTTCCTGGATACTCAGGCAGTTTATCCCTGGGTTAGGACAGAGATTTCCTAGAACCTCTTCAGATAGCTTGTAGGATTTGCTTCATTAAGATGCCAGAAAAACAACATTCCCACTCCTATACCCTTTTGCACTGGGTTTCTTCCCCAAACAGGAAAGACGGAGAAAACATTTCTTGTAAAATTTATAAAGATGCAGAAGTTTGCAAGGATGGCCAGAGGAGACAGCTCCTAGTGCCAACCTCCTGAGCAGAGGGACACAGGGAGGGAAGAGGCACCTCTCTAGGGATGGCTGTGCTCCTCCTTCCGTCCCCTCAGCCCAGCTCAGCCTCATTCTCTTTGTGATCTTTAATACCCCCCGGCCTCTATGGGTTTGCTTTTATGTATCTGAGCACATACTTGCATTAATACTCACTTAGCATGAAAAACTGCACACAGCCAGGGATGACCATGATCTCAGAAACAAAAAGTGAAGGTAACTGTAGCTCAGTTAATCCTTCACCAAGATGCTGTTCGAAGCATAAAAGGATTGGGGGGCAAACCCTGAGGTTCTGAATTTTCAGGAGTTCTGAACTGGCATTTCCAAGCATCACAAAATAGTGTCTTTCCTGCATTGCAGATAATTTATTTGGATTATGAGAGGCAAAAAGGGCAGAATAATCTGATGCCGCTGAATCCTCACAGGACTGCGGTGACACTCAGGGAAGCGAGAGCTGTGGAACAGCCTGACCAGAAGCAGAGGAGAGAGAGGTATAGAAGGATTCACTGGAGGGAGAAACCACAACTCTAAAAGCAGACAACAATAGGCAATTATACTGCTATGGCAGCAAATTAGGCTTTTAGGTGCTAAGTGAAGCCTAAACTTCTCCTGAAACCCTTAAGTACTTCCAGATCTAGGAACTGGAACTTCAGCTACCTCCCTGTGAGGAGCAGAGCCCCTGTCCAGTGTGGGTACCAAGCTGGAGAAGGCCAGAAGCACACAGCAGACACAACCAGACCCCACTGTGCCCCCCAGCTCCCCACAACCCAGAGGAATCAGTTCTGGATGCGGACCCACCAGGCCCCTCCACTGGCAGAGCTGGGACCTTCCCAAACCTCCTGGGCCTGAGTGCCAAAACCACCAGTCCAAGGACAATTCCCCAGGTTTATTAAATACCCAACAGCTCATGCACAAACCCCAGCACAGCCAATGAAGCCAGGAGCACACAGGGATTCGATGCCCCTCAGATATCCTTTTCCAGTGGTATAAATAAGACCACTGAACTCCAGTCTTCTTCATTTATGTTATTCCTGAAGCTGGAGCTTACTGAAAATGTGGATGAATCTCTAGTCTACACCATATCATGTAGCACAAACCTGCTCACAGATTTTAAGGCTGTGAAGGAATTATCCGTCACCTAGAAAATGCTGTACGATCTGTATCATCCTGATTTTTTTGCTCTTCCAGCAACTCACTCTGCAATTTCCTGCCGTACAGTGCTAAATTAGAAGGGAAATTGTTTCCTTATGAATCAGCACAAACAGCATTTTTTGCTTGTTTTATCTGGCAGAGTAATTTTTTCTTAGGGGAGAGAAAATAGTGCCCATGATCCTGTGAAACACCCATGGTCAAACACACACATATTCAAGGGAAAGTGAGTGACTCTGGACTTGGCAGCCAAATATTGAAAGCCAATTTTATATTCCCATCTGCCATTGATGGGACCCTGTAGGCTCTGTTGGGGTGCACGGGCAGCATCTCCCTGGTCCCAGGGAAGTGAAGCAGAGAGTATCACTGGGCCAGCACCGTGCCAGTGTGCCACACACGCTATTCTGCATGCTCCTACTCTGGGAAGGGGCCAGTGGGTGACACAGCCAGGACAGCCCAAGAGTTCATGCATTGCAGACAGACCATCACTGCTCTGCTCCATGTGTTTGGGAAGTTTGGAGTTGCTGTGGAGACACAGAACAGGATGTGACACGACAACTCCTCTGCCCACGACCATAAAAAAGGCTTATTTTCACTAACAAGGAATGCACGCAGACAAATATTCCTGTGCTGCTGGCAGCCGTCTGTGTGGCTTGGCAGGCATCGCATCCCAGGGAGTGGGAGGGCAGGGGGATGAACAGACCTCAGCAGAGTCACGGCTTCACCCCTGATACAGGGCACAGACACTCTTGCTCCCTGTGCCAGCTGGAGATTGGTGGAGCTGCCTTGGGAGGGTGCCCCAAGGGGACACTCCTTTGAGGGTTGGGTGCCCTCCTGATGTCAGAGCCAGCAAGAGTCCTTGGACAGAGCATGATGGAGGATCCCACGGATCCCTGATCAGGGCAAAGCTTTCTCCTCTCGGCCTCTGCAGAGCTGCTTAGTGTTATAAAGCCCCTGTCATGGAGCGTCCCCTGCCCTGATGAGGATCCACCTGAGCCTGTCCCTGCAGAGCCAGGTTTGGAGTTCTGTGGCCAGTCTCACAACAGGCACTTTGTCTCTGAAATTGAGTCTCTTGTGGTTGCAGCAGTTCACAAGGAATTGTGAGTTCCACAGGAGTGATTCATAACTCCTTTTTCCTGAGCAAACACAACTTGACACAAGCTTAAAGGGCTTTTAAAACACTGATCAAGAAGAAGCTGTAATTCATTACCGGAAGTTGGAATTAATTACTGATGATAATCATATTAACCAGAGAATGCACATTCTTTGCAGGGAGTGATCAGGAGTGCTGACAGGTAAAATAATTAAACTCAAGAGTGCAGGATTACCCTTTTCTTCAGGAAAACCAGAGCCAGAGAAGGAGAAACATTCATCTGAAGCTCCTTATGCCCTTTAGTTTTCTGTCTCCCCTCCAGGACATCCCCAATTTCTTCCCTCTATCCAAAGCTGGCCATGCTGAGCCATCCTGTCACTCTCACCTGGATCCCTAGGATCCCATCCAAATGAGCTCAGGCTCTCCACAGTGCCATTTGAAAGGTCAGGATCTGACTCATGACTCCAGTATGGTGATATTTTTGGCTCTGCTTTAATCATTTTCTCCTGTATGTCTCATGTGCCACCTGCCAGAACCCCTTGTCCTCCCAATTATGGTGAAAATAGATAATTAGTAATAGCCTAATTCAGGAACTACTTGGAATTATTGATGAACAGATTCTAGTCCAACAATATGAATTCTTAATTTATCTTTTCCACTCCAGTGCTGGCACAGAGACAAATGCTGGACCTGGCTTTCCAAGGGAGACACTCGTCAGCTGCTGGGAATGTTTAGGTTAGAATTCTGATGTGTAATACTAACATGCTGGTGCAAAAAGGGAGACAAAGCCTATCATTAGGATCCCTGTTGTTCCCCTGGGGTCTCTTCTCAACTCCCAGTGACAGAACTCTCTTCTGTGCTTTGCAGAAAACCAGTACCCTGCTCCCCAAACCTTGTGCTCTCACCATGCCAGCCAGGGGCATTCCAGATCACATGAACTCCCAAATCTTTCTGACATTAATTTGTGTTCCTCAGTGTAGACTTATCATGTCCAGGTATTTCACTCCTGAGATCCCAAAAATTTAAAAACTTCATTTCCTCTGCAGAAATTTTATTCCACATAAATATTGTTTTAAATGTCTCATATTATTTGATGAATATTAATTCATACTCAGCTCTCCTGTGAAGCAGAGAAATTGCTTGTTGTTAACCTCACTTCATGAAAAAAAAAGAGAGGAGAAATTATTTGCTGAGGGCAAATAGGGAGAATTGGTATTAACGTGAGAGTGAGAGCTCAAAGGCCCTGAGCCATCCCTCTCCTCAGCAGAGCGGTGCCAGGCATCCTTTTTTGGGTGGCCAGCAGAGATGTACATGGCATCTCGCTCACATCTGCTCTTCTCTTTCATTCCACACAACCTGTTCAATAAACACCAGGGTTGCCCAGGCAGTAGAACAACAAGGGAAGCCACCCTGCCTTCCCTCCATTGCCTGCCCTGCAGCAGCATCCCTTCAGAGTCCCTGCACTCAGTGCCTCTTTTCCTCAGCCTGAGGACAACACCAAGACCCTGCACAGGGAGAACATCCCCTGGCCCTCATCTGGGGCCAGTTGCTGGGCTTTGTCCTTGCACTGGGTGCCACTGCAGGGGCAGCTGGGGCGGACTCAACAAAGTGGGCACTAATGCATTTACCGCAGACACCAAGGGCACTGCCACAAGCACCATGGACACCACTGCTGTGTGCCATGGGCACTGCTGCACATTCCACGGGCATCACAGGGGCTCTGCCACATCTGCGGGAACACACTGGCACAAACCCTGCACATCACACCAGGGCGAAACACTAACACTGCCCCTGGCAGCATCCTGGCTGCGACATGAGAACAGACCTTGCCCTTCCCTGAAGGCAGGGCTTTCTCAGCTGGTTTTATTTTTACCAAGTGACACATCTGACCCACAGAGGGGTGATCTAGTCCCAGCTGTTGCAGGGCTGAACTGCAGAGAGTGTGCCAACAGCACTTGAGGCTGGTACAAAACAGCTTTTTTAATGGTACATATACTGGGAACCTCTATCTCAACTAGCAGAAACCTAGACTGCCCAACACTCCATCTCAGCATGGGGAGGTGTCAGGAAAGATACTTTTGAAGTTCTAGACAAGCTCAGTCAGTGACGTGCAATTACTATGAAAAGCTCTTTGTGTATAAGATAAACTTTCCTGTACACACAGGATCCTGCACTCCCCAAACAGAACCAAGATATAAAGTAGAGCACACATCCAGGGGACAGACACACTTTCCTGATACTAATGCCTCAAATATTTATTGAGACTTGAGAGAAGGGACAGTTATCTGACTGACACTGAGTTTTCCTTTTCTCTTTCTTTCCCCACCAAAACGCATGTGGGTTCTATGGAAGAACAGGAAATTGGCGCTATCAGAAGTCGCCATAGAGGCACCTTTGATGGTTGGAGATTTTCATTTTGGAGGAGAGTATTTCTCTACTGCAGTTTTCCTGCTCTTTTGGATATGTGTTGAATTTTCCAAAAAAAGTGTCCATTAAAAGCATTATTTTGTCCATAGCCCAAAGTATGACTTTATCACCAAAAACTCCTCTGCCAAAAGCCCATGTCAGTTGCCTGACTGATTGCTGAAGGTTAAGCACAATTCATGAGACCGCCAAAATTCAGGACTCCTGCATGACCAGGGCAAGAGGAAATATTCAAGACATAAAATGGTTTTCCACCCAAGAGGTGAAAGTTAAAATAGCATTAATAATAGCAGAATGGGGTTGCAGCAGCCTTTCATTCCCAGGCTACCAAGAAATCCAAAAATATAATTCATAGCAGTTTTGGGGTCATTTTAAATCACTTTAATTTGTGTCAAGCAATTTAGAGAAAACTGGGTAAGACTCTAAGAAAGACAGGCTTTCCTGATCGTTCTTTGATTGCTTTATGACTTTTCCATGTTTGAACAGCAGCACACAGCAGCACTTGGGCTGTTGGTGGTCCTGGGGACACCTGGCCAGAGCACAGTGTGGGGACACAGGACAGGGTGCTAGCAGGGGCTGAAGAGCTTTGCCCTCCATGGGAACCTTGTTCTTCTACCTGTCTTCCCTGCAGGTGGCTCTGCTGGAGACAGCAAAGGCTGAACACTGGATGGCAGGGCAGAGTCCAGGCTCCCATTTTACCAAACACAAATGTTTATCACTGCCAAACCTGCCAGATGTCCCTCTCCCTGGATCGGTACCCATGAAGCTGGGTCAAGTAGGAGAGGAACTCTGGAGCTGGGCTTAGAAAAGTAAGTTTTGATCCTTGCTAAGGTCCCAGACGTGGTACCATGTACATTCCTGTGAAAGACAGCATTTCTCAGTACTTCCTGTGTCCCTCGGTGCCTCCTGTGGGGATGTTTGTGGGGTTGTGAGAGCCTGCTCAGCCCCACTTGCAGCTGATGCATCTCCCCCTACTTCAGTGATGGTGGTGAAGAGAGCTGAGCAGTTCCCTACTGAACTGCTGAGGAACTAATTATTGTTTTAGACGATTTTTAACTTCCACACACCATTGAAGTAGAAGGGCTTCCACAGGAAAGCCTGTGCTTCAAACAGTCTTTCCATGTGGGTGACTGCTGGAGGTAAGGGTATTCTTTGAGGAGGGAGGTACACTGATCAAAGTCCCCCAGCTCAGGAGGAGCTTTCCCCACCAAGGAGGAAGCTTTCCACTTGCTGGGCAAGGATTTAATTGCATGGTTTCAAGACATGCATAGCTGTGAGGATCATCCCGGTTCTGTGTCTGGCATCCCCTGTGAGAGTCTGCCTGACCAAGTCCCTCAAACACACTGGTGGGAGAATCTTTTTTCTGTGCTCTACCTAATTACTAGCTTCCCAAGCACACTGCCTCTTTCCAAAGCACATGGCTTTTATGGGAAAACAGAGGGGGTTATTGGGAGCAGTTGGAGAGGCAGCTTTGATGGCTGGAGCTTTTAGAGTTCGCTCCTGTGGTTCTAATGTTCCCTCAAGCTGGATGGTGACACATACCTAAGGGTGTCAGCCAGCCCTGCTCCTGGCCCTTTAAGCCCTGGTCTGAAATGCAACACTTTAGAAATATGATGGTTTAGACAATTTTAGTCAGTGAGTCAATTCTGGATTATCAGCCCACAGAGGGAGGATACTGAGTCTCCCTCAAAAATTAGCAACCAGCAAGCTCTTTCCTTTGATGAATGTTATTTTAAAGAGTCATCTCACTTCTTTGCTCCAAGAACATTTGCCATTAATCACCGCACAGGAACATTTTGACCTCCTCCCCCCATGGCTTTATGCCCGGGATGACTAGTTCAGCATAATCAGAAAATAAGGAAGAGGGAGAAGGAGGTGGAGAAGATTTGGTCCCACCAAAGATGTGGAGAAGTAGGTGCCACTATGGGAAAGTCACTTCAAGTGATGGGATAGATGGGAAGCAGCGCACAAGTGCTCACAAGACTCCCAGACCTAAAAGTATTAGAAAACAACTAAACCTTTGCCTGCCTCAGGCAAAAAAAAAAAAAAAAAAAAAAAAAGAAAGAAAGAGAGAGTGGGAAAGGTCCTGTGCCAAGACATGAGCAGTTCAGAGCCTGGGATGAGCATGTTCCCGTTGCCTCATCTGACAGATCTCCCTGGCTGCCACACACCCTCCCAATTACTAATGAGCTGTGCTTATTGCTGTGACCACTGCCATCTCACCAGTACCTAACCCCTGCAGCGAGTGCCTCAGTTCAGTGCCTCTGCTGTTGTCCACCAGCTGTGATTTATCCAGAAGGAACACCAGTTAAATAGATCATGACAGTAGGTAAAGCTGCTGAGGAACAAGTTCCTTGCATGTGGCTTGGACTTCACATCTCAGTTTCTAGAAACTGAGAGAATCTGTGATTATCCCTAACATAAAGTTAGTGGTACCAGAAGAGAGCCTCTGGGTATCACTGAGCAGGGAAAAATGCCCAGAAGCCTCAATTCAGTGAATATTTACTCTCAGTCACAAGGCCCCATGAAAGGGTGGTACCTGCAAGCCCTGGTCAGCCCAGAGCTGACTGCAATTTGTTCCAATAGACTTTAAAACCATAGAACATAGAATCAAGTAGTAAAAGGCCATGGAGACCTTCCCATGGAACTTTCAGGCCTAGCAAAAGCCCACCATTAGTTTTACAATTCTTTCTTCCCATTGTATCTATATTTCATATTCCAGATCTTTCTGTGGCTTACACTGTATTACCAAGTGCTCCCTGAGGAATTAAGAGGAGACTCACTCACACTGTTACAGGTTGTCAGGCTCATTAGTGAAGGCATTAAAACCAACCTTTAATGTCTTAAAACTACGAAAGCCCCATTGTGGTGCATCCAACACCTTTAACACTGTCCAGGCTATCGGAGGAGGATGGGGCAAGCACCAGCCAGGGTGCTCAGGCAGCCCCGGGAGAAGCAGCTTCCCAAGGGACAACTCTGCTGAGCTGGAACACAGTCTGGTCAGAACCACGCACAGGGAAGGGTCTTTCTTCAGGGACTCACCAACTTACTGAGAAAACCTTTAAACCAAGGTCAGTGGGGTTGGTGATGTGAGCCTACAGGTGTGTCCAAACCACAGAGCCTTGGGCAGCACCCTGAGCACAGCTGGAAAGGAAACAAGAAAGAAAATAATGGCTCATTTTTGTTCACCTGCTTTGATGTCCGTGTCCCAGTGACAGAAATGCACCAACCAGCCCTGTGCCAGCAACAGCAGAAGATTCACATACAAAAACATTGCAAACAGAAAGTTGTCTGCAATAACAAAATATTGTAAAATATATACTTCTTAATTTGCTACTGGAAAACATTTTTCACCCAAGATTTTTCCTATTTCAGATTGATAGTGCTAGCTTGTATTTTAATCTAAAACATTTTGATTTTCCCATGGCAATTGGCAAATCCTCTTGCTGGCTGGATCACCTGTGAAACTGGCTTTTTCTATAAAACACTTTGGAAGTCTTGTGTGGCTAACAGCTGTCATACCGGCATCATAGAGTCTATTCTTTGATCCCTGTCATCTCCTTCCTTGTGTCTGAATTATCTCAGGGATTTAGGGAAAGCAGTTAAAAGTTCCCAGCAGAAGAGCAGTAGAACCCCTGGGATCCCTTCCTTCACTTCATGCAGTGGTTATAGATCATGATCATTTCCAGCAGACAATGGTGAAATAACAGCCTGCTGAAGGGAACAGGTTCTCCTTTTCAACCAGTGCCTCTGGAGGCTCTTCTCTGTTGTGTATTTTCTTGGGTTTCAGGTAGGTAAAGTATTCACAAAAAATTATAGTTAGAATCTTTCTTTATCCAGAGGCAGAAGTTTGTTTTTCATTTAATATTTCTAGAAATAGCAGGAATAGACACTGAAGAAAACTGCCTGTTTTCAGAAAAAGAGAGGAACGTCTTCATTTCAGAGTTGAGTGATTTTTGCTTTCTTTGAACACACTTGCCAGGTTCTAGCTTTTCTTTCTTTTCAACTCCATTTTAAAAAAAAAATTGTCATTATCTTGGGGTGACTTGGGGTGAAACCAAGACAGTCATACAGGGAACAAAAACCAGAGCTCTTTGCATTTTGAATGCCAGGCTTTTGAAGTGTCCAGCAGTTCAGGGTGAAAATTACCAAGGAAATAAGAGGAAAAAATGTTTTTACAGACAGATAGACATTTGATATCACAGGAAAGAATGAGATAATTTAGAGTTCATCTGAAACACCCGGATCACCAAGAAAATTGAGCTGACATTTATATACACACACACTAATTACCAGGGACATGAGCACATCAGAAGAGTTCCCTAGGCTGAAGATAACACAAACTGCATGTCCTGGGTACCTAGCTCTGGGCATTGCTGCCCAACAGATCCACTAAAGAAAAGTTGTGTTTCAGTATGACTGTGGGCACAGCCAGGACTCAAATAGCAAAGGGTAAAACAGGCTGAAAATTACTCACAGGAAATAACAAACATTCTAGGGCAAGACTGAAGGGGGATTCTGCTCAAAAGAAGAATGACAATTTGACAATTGAAGCAAAATTATCAGGTTACCTTCCAGCCCCAGCAGCGAGCTCTGGGATGGCAGCCAGCTCTCCTCAGCTGGGAGCAAAACACCAAAGCGCATCCCTAATCCCAGGAAGAGGCCCCAGAACGTGGCCAAGACTGGTTCTTGAGGACATGGGGAAAGGCAAATGGTCCCTGAATTACACTTAGCCAACTGTACCTGGACTCAGACTTCACAGTGTCTGGATAACAGGTTGTAGGCAGTAACGCAGCCAATAAAAAAGCTTTAGTTCGTGGCCACGGGTACTCAGTGCATGGATTAGGTTTAAACTGCCTGAGTGGCACCTGCTGGTCTGTCTGCGTCCTCATGTGCTTGATCCTACCAGGCTGACCTGCTGTGAGGGGCTCTGGAGAGAAAATCTGTGTTTGGCTGCAGTACCATTGGCTCTATGAATTCAGTTACATAGCCAAGGAAAGGTTTTATTGCTTCCCTGAAAGCCATGGAAACAGCTAATGATTTATAGTGCTTTATTGATAGTCTGATTCTGCTGCCTCAGGAGACTCAGGAGAAGAGTGGACAAAAGACAGGATGCTGACTAATGAGCAGAAATGAAAAAAAAAAAAGATGATGCATTGTTCAAACTAGCCTTCAGAGCAGTGATGATATTCTGGGAGACATTAATGTCTGGGAGAAGTATCTGTGAGATTCATCTGTTTCGTTTAACTTTCCCAGGGCAAGTGTTTTTCAGCTGTGTGTTTTCATGTATATTAGATGCAATATTATTACTCACAAACCGTCATCTGGAAAGGAGAGACATTATGTCAGAGGACGAAAACCGACACCTCCAGCATTTCGTTCAGCATCACCGGAAATCTGTCACCTCCCTGGTCTTTTTTGGAAGAGTCTGAAGATTTAAGTTCTGTGTATCAGAAGTATGTGGCTACTCTGCTCTGGCTGACCACTGCAATCCGTCAAGACCTATTTTTAGACACATGAATAACGAAGGATTTTGGAGTGGATCCTGAAATGTCCTGAGCTTCAACAGGAATGTGGCAGTGGCACTCACAGGGGCTTGTTCTCAAGTGCTTGATTCGTTCATTTGCTGAGAGCTCTCCATCACAGTGTGTGTCCCATCTCCTCTGCCCACGGCCTCCCCGTGGAAGTGGTTCCAACTGGGGGGGTCTGTGCTTACTTGGGGTTCAGCCAGGGTCCGGGCAGTTCCACCTTCTACTGATGTTTGTGTGGCTGTGAGTGCCAAAGCCCTGGCACAGTTGCCCTGTAGCCCGCCCGCCCCAGCCCCCTGCCAGGCTGGCAGCTCGGGTCTGTCAGGGAGGTGTTGGGGACACAACTGCTACTCTTCCTTGGCTGGTCTGTGCGGCCACTCTCAGGAGCTCAGGGCTCGGGGCAGCGACTGAGCTCAGGCTGCCTTCTCTCGTTTGTTTGACTGTGTTCTGTTGGCTGAGACACCAAACTCCTCGGCGGTTGCTGTGTCCGAGGCTCAAGGGGTCCCTGACAAGGCACCAGCAGAGCTCCAGACCTCCTGCACCGGCATCGGCACGAGCAGTGTCACTGTGCCACATCCCGGGCAAGCAGGGTGCGGTGTCACTGTGCCACATCCTGGGCCAGCAGGGTGCGGTGTCACTGTGCCACATCCCGGGCGAGCAGGGCGCCTGGTTTATCGGCACCTGGGGCCTCTGGAATTGCAGGTGAACCTCCAGGGACAGGCGGGCACATGCATACACTTCTCATCGCATATCACATTCTTTTCTCCTGTTGCAGATGACTGAGAAGCTCAGATCGATGCTTCAGCACAGTGCTTCTCAAACCTTGAATTACATCTTGATATGATTTTTCAAATTCTCTGAGAAACCCCTGTTCACTCGGAGCACGCCAGCACTGCCGAGCTCGGCAGCCAGTGAGGGCTGGGTACGACAGCCTCACCCACCGCCATTGTCGGGGTGAGCGGTTGGGGACCAACTCGGCGGCCCACCCCGGGTCACGGGGACCCGTCTCGGGCCCTCCCCGCCTCGGCAGCCCCAGGGCCTTTTCCCCCCTGGGGGCCCTCGGGGCGCCGAATCCGGGCAGGGCGGAAGCCCCGGACCACCAGGGGGCGCTGCGGGGCGCTGTGGCCGCCCTGACGGAGGGACGGTGCCACAGCGCCCCCTGCCGGCTCCCAGGGCTGTTCCCGCTCCTCCCGTGCCCCCTCACGGCTCCCGGCGCCGTTCCCGCTCCTCCCGTGCCTTCTCCCAGCTCCCGGCGCCGTTCCCGCTCGCCCCGTGCCCCCTCCCGGCTCCCGGCGCCGTTCCCGCTCGCCCCGTGCCCCCTCCCGAGTCACTTTCTCCATTTAACGACGCTGTTGTGGTGGCTGTCGGCTGGCACTGGTCATTAGATATCGGCACCTCAGCTCTGGGGTCCCCGGGACCGCTTGTTATTGAATTCAAAACTTCCTTTGGCACAGGAGCAGCCGAGCGAGCCGGGATCTGCAGGCAAAACCCGCAGGATACATCGCGGTTACGGCGGGGGGTCAGGCGTGTTTGAGTGGGCAGAGGTGGGGGCACTTTCTCATGTGAGAAGTCGGTTCCACACCTCACATTCTTTAACATAGCAAAGCAAACCACCAGGAATAAATAAACCACTGGAGACATCAATCCCTGCATTTCACAGACAGGCAGATGTGAAACAGCTGAGCCAGTGCAGGTGTATAACGTACCTGTATAAAGCCCTGTTGGCAATGCGGGTCTTACAAAGAATCACAAGACCTCCAGTAATGACAGGACCTCAGTGTGACACATTCCAGCTGAAAAACAGACTGCTACATCTACAGGGGGTGAGACATGGGACGGGACGCAGCCTGTGTCATGTGCCACCCTCCGAGTCTTCAGCCTTCCCAAAAGCCGCCAGCAGCCCGGTCCCCTCCAGGCTCCATCCTGCTCCTGCCATGTCCATGTGCTTGAAGCCTCTCCCATCTCTTTGAGGCAGCCACCCATGCCCAGCCCCTTGCCCACGCACATCCTGGGGGGACACTTTACACCAGGTCTCTGTGAGGTGAATGTCAGTATAAACCCCATTTACTCTTGTCCATGTAGTGACAGAGGAATATTAAAAATTGAAATGAATACAAGATCACTTAAGGGTCAGTGCAGATGCCAAAGATGAGGATTTTCCACCTGAGAAAGCTGAATTTTGTCCTCCTATGAAAAAAAAGAGTGGCTTCTTGTTATGGTGTGTAGGTGAGAAGGCCCATTCTTCCTCACATGAGGGATCAGTCTCTGTGCAAACAATAGTACTGTATGAGTTAACACTTCTCTCGTATGGAAAAATCATCAAGAAGAAGCAATTCCTGTACCTGAGTCAGGGATCAAAATTTTAAAGAATGGCCAAAGTCCATAGTAGCAGTAAAGTGGCAAAGCAAGTAACTTGGTTTTACCAGCTTAATAGTAACTCAATTAGCTAATAATTACTTCACCGGCAAGCTTACCTCCTGCACAATGAGCACTGGACTCTTTGACAATCACAAAAATCCCAAACTGAGTATCAGTTCAGGTGACCCCTCTGGCTTGTTCAGTGCTGTGTGTTGAGGGGCAGAGCACCCTATGAGCAAACCCTCAGGTGTCTTCTTACCACAATTGAAGCCAAAACAAGAGGAACCCTCCATGGAGGGAAACGTGTCATCTTTTTCATCCCTCTAATGTATACATTCCTCTTCCTACATCTCCCCATCTTTCAAACTAAAGCCATTTGGTCTGGATTTGGAGGGTGCCACAGTGCTTGATGTTGAAGTGAACCCAGTTAACAGCTTCCCTTTCAATCACTCAGAAGTGACTCAAAAAGCCTGTCAGCCCTCCGTGGAGCTGCACAGAGTTCATCAGGGCTGGTTAAATGATTCGCAGCAGCAGCTTCATTATTCTGCTTGGAAAGTTTGTTCAAAAGGAGAGGTAAGAAATAGCTCTTCAGAGAGAAAAATAAAACATTTTCTTTTGGTGTAGTCACCTGGTTTTAACACTTTGAATGCTAAAGTGTTATTTTAATGTAGCTGCAGTGCTTGCATTTGGCACATTGCTGGTTTTCAGTAGATGTGTAGCTGGAAACTGATGTAGCAGCTTCAGTGACCAATTACCTGCCTGAGCTCTTGCTGCCCTACTTGCAGCTTTGCCCAGCGAGCCTGGGTCTGGCATAGTCACAGTGCACATGTTGTTACTGAGCATCCCCTTCCAAACAAATCTGACTTTGATGCCCAGTTTTCACGTGTGGCAGAGCTGTAGCAGACTTGCTGTGCATGGTTCCTGCCCTGTCTGCTCGCGGTCAGGTGAGGGAGAGCACGAGCTCCCCAGCAAGGGGAAGGGAGCCAGGGGATGGCTGAGGATCCCAGCAGGAGCACTGGGGAGAAATGCACAAGGAATCCATCGGGCTGTGCTTTTGTTCACAGCAATGTTTATTGGAGAAAAAAAATTAAATTCAAGGGGACCGCAAAATATCCCATACTCCTGCCTGGACTGAGGCGCCAGGCAAAAAGTACTGCTGGGACCACCCATTGATTGCATGAGCTGCAGGGAAGCGCATGGCAATGAAGCAGCATTTGCAGTTGGGGCACATCCACGGCTGACTCCCCACCTGGGTAACCATAGCACTTCTTTGTGCAAAAGGCTTTTCATGCTGAAAGAAGTCAAAACACATGGAGACAAAAGTTTTGGTCATGGGTTTGTGTCTGCCAGGAGCAGCAGTCTATGCTTTCTTGCTAAGCCTCTTGTAAGAGGGAATGTCATCTCCTTTTCATAACTCAAAAGTTACATAAAACCCAGAGGAGGGAGAGGGTGCTGAACCAGTATTTTATTTGACTGTTAGCCCCCAAAAAACATTGGTGGAGCAAATCTTACTGTATTACAACCACAAAGATATTTTAACAGAACGTTATTAAAGCAAGAACATCCAGGAGGTTGTGTGTAATTGGGGAAGTTTGCCAGACTTCTACAAAAACAATCACCTCAAAGAAACAATGTTTTTTAAGGCAGCTCAACATTGCCAGACTGCAGACTCCTACTGAGGAAAGCACTGCTGCATAATGATCAGCATGGGATGTGCGAGGAAACAACGTCAGCTTTTCATCTGGGAGCAAACTGTCCCTTGGAGAGCTGTTGCCAGGTGAGGGACATCTGCCTACTGCCATGGTCAGACAAGCAGCCTGCAGGTTTGACCTTGGCCTGCAACATCCATTGGTCCACACAAGGCTGAGGGATGCTGACCCAGCATACTGTCCTGCTGAAGGATGAGGGGCAAGAACAGACTCTGTTTGATTTATTTGGCCCAGAGTAAGGAGTTTGACAGTTCTCTGAGAGTGGGTTGTGATATACATGCAAACTGCATTATTTAATCTCACTGGCTTTTTCCAGTGTAAAGAGAAGAGCATTTGAATAAGTTTCATTAAGTTACTGTAACAGTTTATTTGTATTTGTGATTGGTTTGACTTTTTAAGAAGAGACATCTTGTTTATAGAAACCTCCAGACAGTAATATTAGGAAAATGCCATTTGCAGTGTCATAGATGCCCAGTTTTTCAGACAGTAAAACACCCAACTTAGTAGTAATGTCTGGTTTATGCTGTAATTTACTTGTAACACAAAATTAAAGGCTCCAGTACTGGCTTTGTGGTTCCATCTTCAGGCAGGACTCCACTCCAGTGGAACCAAATCGAAGGCTCACATGGTCAGAGCCGATACCTGAGCCTTGGGTATTTGCTCTCTGAAGAGATTTTTCTAATTCCATTTCCTCCCCATAGCATATCCTCTGCAAAGTAATTCCTGCAGATGTGAAGGAAAAGAGATCAGTGCTTCAGATGGGAGCACAGACCTAAAGCCTTAATACTGTCAATGTCACTGGGATTTGCAGTGTCCCAAGCCATGCCAAGTCCCTGTCCCTGTCCCAGCTGCTCTTGTCTTCCTCCTTCCCACAATAAGCGTAGGAAAAAGCAAGATTTGTGTTGCTCTTACTCTTTCCTCCCCTTTACAGTTTCATTCTGAAATACAAATACATTCCCAGGTCATATATTTTTGTACCCGTCAAAGCATCTTGATTTCCAAATTTAAGCAGCCTTTCACCCAGGTCTGCAGGTGTGACACACTGCCAGTCTGGGTGGAAATGCTCAGCTGTAGAAGTGCAGTTTAGAGTATTTTGCATGGGGAGACTGAAGCTCATTTCCTTTTCACTCTCTTTTGAAGCTCAACACTTTACCATCACAAAGGCTGAGCCAGTGCAGAATGGACACAAAGAAACTGGTTATTCTTTCTGAGAAAGAGGAAAACACAACTTTGGTGGCTTTTCATAGCCATAGGCTGAAGTTGGCCATGTGCTCCCACTGGGTATCTCTCACTAGTGACTCAAACCCAGCTCTGAAACATGGTGGCTGGCTCCACCATGAGCCCCCAGAGCAGCAGCTGCTGGTGCCAGCTGTCAGGCACCCACATCCCCAGGAATACCAGCTATCTCTTGCATTCCAGAGGCATCATTTGGACCAGGACCAGCACTGCTGGTGTGCCCTGCCACCAGCGATGTAGCTGGAGCACAAGGATCAGTGCTTGACGCGAATGCTGTGGCACATTGTCAGATGCTCAGTTTAACTGAGCAGAGAATACATGAAGGTTCACATGGTAAGGTTTACATGTCATAGGTCAAAATTCTTCTATCTCCTGTTTTTAGGTTGAAAACCTGCAGGTCTGGTTTGTCCCATTGTGATGGAACCAACACAATGCTGGTTCCACCTCAGAAAAAGCCAGAACCCCCAGTTCCACACCTGCTGAGTCGTTGCTGCTGCTGCTGCCCACAGGATAACTACAAGACAGAGAGACAGGCTGACCCAATGGGGAAGGGCTGCCAGACTGGCAGGGAAGCCACAAAGGACACAGTTCTTGAGGACTGGTAAAAAATAAAATATTATTGAAAATAATTTCGATTTTTTGCTAAAGAAATGTCAATTCACAAAGTTAGAGCCCAAACAGCTTTACATCAAGCCACAGTGAGCACAGCTGGTGTGCGTATAACCAATGTAGCTTCCCTGTGTTTGCTTAGACCATGAAAGACTTCATGTGCTGTTAAATAATTCTTTTCATTTTTGCTCGCTGTTCCAATGAAAAATTCACTCAACACCCCTCATTCTGGAGCCCACAGGTGGCAGTTCATCCCTAGAGAATTCTGACACCTGAGAGAACAAAGTTGTGAATAACCCAGTCAAAGATTGAACCTCACGTGCTCTGGGCAGAAGATTGACTTGGTGGTCTCCAGAGGCCTTTCCAAACCCATTTTCCCCATGATTTTGCAATCCCAATGTGATGCTGCCCAGCTGTCAGATGAAGGGCTTAGCTTTCTGCCACAATTGGATGCACGCTGGATATGTCTGTCTTTGCAGAGTTCCTCTGGGAGGGTGTCTGTGCCTTCTGGCATGCGCTGCTTCTTTTGTACCAGCAGTTCTCAGGCTTGGCATGCCGGAATGGTGGGGAGATGGGCTGCAGAGCGTGGCCCTGGGCCATGCTCCTGGGCCGGCACACGCAAAGCAGGGACTGGAGCTCCGTGCGGAAGCTCTCATTCAGCCAGCAGTAGATGAAGGGGTTGTAGCAGGTGCTGCTCATGGCGAACCAGTGAAAAGCAAAGTACAGAGCATTGCTGCTGTGGATGGCCCTGCAGGAGATCAGCACCACGTAGCAGTTCAGGGGAAACCAGCACACGGCAAAGACAACCACCACCACCATCAGCATCTTCAGTGTCATCTTCTTCTTCCGCTGATGGGCATAGTATTGCTCCATGGTGAGGTCCCCAATGGCGTTCCTCAGCCAGAGCTTCTTGGCCACCTTGGTGTATGTGATGGAGATCACAAGCAAGGGCAGAACATACAAGAGAACAAATGTAGTCAGGTCCAAATACTTCCAGAAAAGATCAGCAGGAGGAGGGAAGCTGGGGAGGCAGACCATTCGGATGGTTCTGTTTCTGAAGATCAAAGAGAAAGAGCTCTCAATTCCACTACCAGCTGCACACGTCTGAGGACAAACACCTCAGACATTCAAACGGGTTTCAGTACAGGTACAGGTAGCAGAACTCATTCAGTACCATGGGCAGGTGCCACTTTCAATGGAGAATTTTACTCTAGGTTTGCCCTTTGGCTCCAATGAAGGTGTCTTAAACACATCCCCAGGAAAAGAAAGAAATCATCCATATTGACATCTGTGTCCTCTGCTGACGAGGAGGCCCTCTCCCCTGTGCCTGCCCCAAATTACATGGCTGAACCTCTGAGCCCAAAACAACAAATGAACCAGCCTGGAAGCAATTCCATCAATTGTCATTGTCCCTTTGTGACAGACACAGCACCCATGCAAAGGGAAGGAAAACTTCTCTGTTTCACCACCCTTTCTGCTCTAATAACAGGGATGGAAGGGTGCAGCCTTGGCTTCTGTGGGGCTTTGCTAATGTCATACAACAAAAATTACGTAAATGTCTTACCCAATATAAAACCTTGTCAGAGTCTGATAAATGGCATGAGGCAGTGAGAAGCAGCTGGCCATAACCCAGATGATGATGATGCAAATCCCACCTTTCACCATGGACATGCGTGGCTTGAGAGGGTGCATGATTACCTGCAGAGAACAACGACTCCTGAGGATTTACAGCATCTTTGTCACTCTTTGAGTCACATGTTGCACGTGACATGCATCAGCAGCTCCACATCTCTTCAGTGTCAAAAGACAGAGACAGTCACTTTACAGGACTTCAGGGAGTACAAGGGTTGGGAAATGCATGGAGTTGTGCACGTATTGAGTGTTGCTGCTGGCTCAGAGCCTGAGCAGAGAAACACATTCCATGTGACCCATCAGCATGACTCCAGAGACCACGGTGGTGAGATCTCTGTTGAGCTATATGGACTATGGAGGATGAAAAATATTTAATATTAAATAAATAATTAAAATTAGACCTATCATATCATCCAGATGACTTCTTGGCTGATGAAATCTTTGATATTTTATGCATGTCGTTTGTAGTCCCATTATAAATATCTACTTAATCAAGTTGTACAACTCCCCTGGAGTATCTGTCTGCCATGGCACTTCTCAGGACTAGCAATGTTTTTAGAGGCAAGTATTGGTTTCCCTTTTGTCAGGGACATCTCACTTCTGTCTTTGTGGTAAAAAAGACAGAAGTGGCTCATCTATGGTCCGGCAGTCCCTGTGATTCTCTGACGCCAGGTGGAGCCTGTTCTTGTTTTGAACTTCATCCAGCCACAGCATTTATCATGAGAAGTTGGTTTTTGCTAGCAACTGTTTCAGTAGCTCCGGTACCGGGAGAAATCCAGTCTGCGTGAGAGCTCACCCTGCTGGACCTGGCCTCCCGGCACTCAGCACTCCTCAGCTAAAGCACAAATTAGAAACTCTGTTTCACTTCAGGAAACCCTTCAGTCTGTACGCATTACTTGACCTGAAAGGTTTTCCTGGTTGGTATGGGGGCTGGAGGAGGAGGAGAGAATTTCGCACCTTGAACTGGATGAGTTAACAGCTCTTACTGTTCCCAGCCTTAGGCATCCCAAAAGAATGGGGCGAGCATCAGAACTGACAGACGCCCATAAATCTATGTGGAGAGAACGAGTGGGCTGGCTGGTGTTCGAATTCAGCACTTATCCCGACCCTGCTGGTGGAGCTGTGCTCCGAGGCAGGGCTGACGAGGGCAGGGGGCCCACGAGCCCAATGGCCCAGGCAGCCTGACACTGAACTCCTGAGGTTTTCAGTATCTCCAAGGACAGAGACTACACAATCTCTCTGTGCAGCCTGTTGCAGTATTTCATCACTCTCACTGTAAAAATCACAGGTATTTTGTCCTCTGCCATGAAAGCTGGAGTTCTCCCCTCTGTTCCCTGAGTCTCAAGACAGTGCAGGTTTTCAGGTACTGGGATTTGAGGAGGAAACAACTGTTTTCTAGCAATCATAGGGGTGTTGTCTTCGACATACCTGGTGCCGGTCCAGTGCAATGGCAGCAAGGGTCAGCACAGACACGTGGACAGAGCAGTACTGAACAAACCGGCTGATGTGACACATCAGCTTTCCAAAAACCCAGGTGCTGCTCACAAACCGTGCCTGAAGAACAGACAACATTGGATTAACAGGAGCAGTACCTCAAGAGAAGCAAATTGGCTTCACAGGTGCACAGTACAGAAGAAATGCTTTAATTCAGCTTTCTGAGGCTTTGGAGGTGCTTTATCCTCAGTTTTTCCTGGGGAAACCGTGACTGTCCAAAAGCCTTTCAAACTGAGGTGAGATTCACAGCACTGTGCAAACACTGCTTGAGCAATGCCCTGTGTATGCTGTGTACATTTGTACATTTACCATGGCCCTTCCAGAACGCATAAAGAAACCTTAGCTCCACTCCTCAATGAGTCTCTGCAGGGCACACCAGGTGCCTCTCAGAAAACATTATATACCTTGGAACATGTGGATGCTGAGAGCTGCATGGTCTCCAAACTTAGAGAAATCCATAGAAGAATTTCTCACCTGTTCCCAGGGAGGCATTACTGATGGTGGCTTCTCTGCAGAGGAGAGTGTGCCAAACTGCCTCATTCCCTCGTTATTCCTGACTGTGCAATATTATTTAAAAATTAATATAACTAATTTTGTTGCAGATTAAGCTAATATGAAGTAAAGCACATTTATTACAAAGCATCTCTCCACACAGAAAATTAGTCAAGACTAGCTAATTTGTTTTCAATTAATCTAATTAATTTCCCTGTAGGGGTGACTCTTGCAGTACTGACTGTCACTGAACTGGAGCAGTGTGCTGGATCTCTGGAGCTGGTGTAAAGCTTGTTCCTGAGAGAGCGGGCAGAAATTTTAATTACATGTGCCTATTGTGTGTCTGTTGGTGTGCGAACACACAAGAGGGCACCAAGCTCTCCCTGAACAAATTGCGGGAGGCAGATCCCATCAGAGCAAGGCAGGGAAATCCCACCAAAGACACAGCACCAATTTAAGAAAGGGTGAATTCAAACAGCTAATTCAAGACCTGCTTTTGGAAGGCAGAAGAACACTCCAGGCAGGGATGAAGCAGGAGGATTTTGAACAGTAGTGCTGGGTCAAATCCAGGTGCAGAGTCCTGTTTACATGGCATTTATAGTCTGTGACAGTGGGGCAAGAAATGAATCTTTAATTCTTTCCACCTCATTAATTTAATGTTCTTTTATATCCTGTATTATTTGGTCACTGAAAATAAAAAATGACTATTAGCCCCAGGAAAATCCGTCTGTAGTGGCTGAGGGAGGGACATGCCACCGACAGTGTTCAGTGCAGCCTAAGCACTTCCCTGAGATGTTGCACAGGGACTGACCTGGTTCACTTTGTTTCCATGGGAAACTGGCCATTTATCGGATTTTCTTGTGTCAAACTTGTCCCCACTTCCTTCCCCATCAACAGGCAAAAGGGGCTCCCAGATCTGTGCCTTGCCTGGGCGGAGGGGGAAAGCTGCAGCAGAGTGAACCCTGCAATGGACTGTGAGGTGGGGGCATTGGCCTCCAGCTCCACTCGCTCAGGGGGTGTTGGGGATGGGGGCCATGACTGCACCCTCTCTAAAAGGCAAAAGGGGAAGGGGGAAAAAGAAAGTCTGGGTACCAGTCTGGTCCCAGCCTGTTCAATCCTAGTGCACACAGCTGACAGGCACACACAGACACCAGCAGGCACAGCCAGATGGGGCTCACCAGTGTGAAGGGGGTGTTCAGGGTGGTGATCATCACATCAGCAACAGCCAGGTTGACGATGAAGAGGTTGGTGGCAGAGTGCATCCTCTTGTTCTTGATGACCACGTGGCACACCAGGATGTTGCCGAACAGTGAGATGCAGATGATCACGGAGTAGGCAACTATCAGCAGCGCCTTCACTGTCCGGCTCTGGGACTCACCCTCATACTTGGCTCCACTACCAAAGTCCCCTAGGTCCTCCAGGTTCAAGTCACTGTGGAAGAAGGACTGGTTAGGGAAGCCATACAGTGCAGAGAAGAAGTTGGTTGTGTTGTGGTTCTCCGCTCTCCAGAAGGGCTTGGGCATGTACTGCAAGGGGAGCCAGGTGTGCTGTCTCATGGCTGGGGCAGCAGAGCCCTGGTCCAGCCCCACACTAGTCAGTGCCTTCTGCCAGCTCAGCTGTGAAAGCCAGTGTTTGCAGGAGGGAACACACACACTCGCATTTTAAAAATCTGCCCCATGGTTGCAAACTAGAGAAAAGAGTTGATAAATGAGTCCTTCTGCCTGTGCTGGGGATACGTCAGCTTTGCTGCAGGGGCTCCCCGACAGCTTTCCTTCTTAAGTCCCCACAGAGAAGCTGATTTAAAGGCTGAAATATCAGAGATCCCCAAACACTCTCTCTGCACCAAGAAAGAAATCTTAGTGAATATTTCCTTTTGGGCACTGTTCTTCAATCTGCAATTTATCCTTGGAAATCTGCTTTACTGGTTCTGCACACAGTCCTTAATCCATCAGGTTTCTGTTTCCCAAGAGTTTTCAGAGCTTGGCAGAAACAAAAAAGCAAGGGCTGCCTTTCGCTTTTCTTTTCCCCCTCCAAGTGTCTCTGACTAGTCAGTGAAGCAGCTTTGCTCAGCAGCAGAGTGGTCCCTGTGTTCCCTGTGATATACACAGCTGCCACATGACACACTGCACAGGAAGGAGCCAATGGCAGATCTCTTCCCAGTTTTTCCTGAGGTGTATCACAACCCACACGTGGGCAACGGCACGGCCTGACATGTGCAGATCTAGAGAACAGCAAAACACAGATGAGGCTGGATATGTTGTGATCTCCATCTACTCTCTGCTCTTCTCTGGACACTCAGCACAACAGCTACACGGGGGTGAAGCATCTTCACTACTTTGTGACATCTCTCTCTTCATCCCATAGTTTCAGCAGAGAATATCTAAGGGCTTTGTGCTTGGCCCCACCCCTCATGTGGTGCAGAGGATAGAGCGAAAAGTGAAATGCAATCAGACAATAAGAGCAGCAGCCCAGCATGCATGGGGGTCACCCAGGATGGCCGGCTGCACTCTCTGCGTCCTGGCTGGGCTGGGACCGGCACTGAGCCCCAGGGTGTTCAGGCACCCGCCAGCATCTCTGCAGCAGCCTGGCAGAGGCTGCAGGAACACATAGGGCTCCATCCCTGGGCTCCTTTGCTGTATGGCCCCAATAGGTCCCTTTGCCATAGTCCCTGCCGTTTCCTTGCTGTGCATCAGCAGGATGAGGGGGCAGAGCAGCACCGGCTGCACATGCCCGAACCCAACAGCGGTGAGATGTCCTGAGTGCCAGAGGTGGGCAACTCTCATCATGTATTCCTGCAGAACAGGTTTATTCTGCCGCAAGTACAAACACTTTAGCAATCACATGCTGGTTTGCTGCAGTTATTATTCACTTGCAAACATTTTGAGCTGCTTCAAGTGGGCTTTGGGGTTCATCATGCATTGGTGCTAGCTCTGCTCAGTCAGACAGAGAAAGTGAGGGAGAAATGTACTTTTGCCAACTCATCCAGGTGAATTGTGCCACCTTTTGTTTCTAAAAAAGATTTTTGGCTTTCACATTTGACGCTACTTGAGACACAAATTTTTGGAAATTTTCAGTTTCGTGAGATTATTTAGCATTTTCCTTTTTAGTGCTCTTTTGAAAAGAAATGTCAGATTGCTGAAAAGTCAGTTGAGATGCACATCCACCTTCTGAACAGATCTAATGTGATATAATGTAATCTCATCAACAGATCAATGTCATTAAGGGACAGAGAAAACAGAGCTATATTATAAAAATTCTAATCCTTGGGAACATTAAAACAGCAGATTTCAGGCATTTTCACAGGTCATTACCATGGTTTATCACCTTTGCTCATGGAGGCCAAGGGGGCTGTTGGGAACAAGTCCCTGAGCTCACCGGCTTCATGGAATATTTCCTGTACTTCTCTGCAGGGGCTTTTTCCTGCCTGACAAAGGCCAGTGAGATAATTCAGCTGTCACGCTCATTGTACAGCATGTAAAAGCATCCAGGGTCGAGGCTGCTTGCACTTGCACCTGAATTTAAGCTAATTTTAAGGAAATTATTTCTAAAGACATGATTAATCTCCATTATTTCACAGAATTTAATGATGAGGCAAATCATAATAGCAACGGAGATTTTCTCCCCAGGCTGTTACCATGGGCTCAGTGGGTACATGCATTCAAATGCTTGTTCCTGTCTGCTCCCACAAAGATGTGCAGAAAATGCTTTCATGACTGGATTATTGAGCTCAAAAACTGAAAAATATTGTCCCCACAGGTCCCTGCAGATAGTTATATTTCATATTTATGAGGTATGTAAAGACATCACAAGAGGGCATATGAGAAATCCTGCGAACCCAAGACCACTGCGCTAAAACTTCCTAATGCAGACATTCCCATCATCCTTCAAGTGTGCATTTTTTGGCGTCTTATCTTTGTTTCCATCCATTCTTCCCAGAGCTCCACTACTGCTACAGAGTGCAGGCTTCCCATGTCATCAGGAAAGGAGGTGAGAGCTGCTGGACTTAAAGTGCTACTCCACTTCAGGTCAGCAGTCAGGAGACACAGAGAGTTGATGCCCAGAGCACGCACCAAGAAAGCATCCAGCCTCCAAGAGAATCCCCTGTCCTACCGGCTGGGAGCTATGCCACAGAAAGCAGGGAGCACACAGATCCTGGGAAAGCCTAAACCAAGGTCTGCTGGTGCAATAATGAGATTTCTGGCTTGAAAAAGAAAGTGTCTGTGCTCTGCCGTTCAGAGCTGAAAGCAGTTGGAAGCAGACAAGAAGTTTCAGTGCCTGAGCCTTGTCCAAAGGGAGAAAATTCAACAGCTGAAATTGTCAAGTCCAAATGAGGAAAATTTAATTCAATGTGTCGGTTGCACCATGCAGCTTCTCGCAAGATTTCTCCTCCCTAGAGAGGTTCATAGTTTACCCTTTTCTACTTTAAATACAAGTTTGATAAATAACAGAAACAACAAGAGCTACAGACCAACCCCTGCAGTTTTATTTCGCTCAAAAGTTGTGTTAGAAATAAGGGTCTGGTCAATCCTCATAAACCATGAATCTGCAATTCTTTCTTTTTTTCATATTTGCTTTAGCGCACTTAGGACACTGTACTCCTCTTCATTTGCAATAACTAGTCCTGCTTTTGTGACACAGAAAATGTGGGACGAACAGGCACAGGCATTTTCATGGACTTGATAAAAAGACCTAATAAATAAACGGTGATAACAGAGTGAATACTGCAGTAATATATTAAATAAAGCAGTTCTGTAAT
Organism: Monarcha castaneiventris obscurior; assembly: GCA_026261815.1. Classification (NCBI taxonomy): domain Eukaryota; kingdom Metazoa; phylum Chordata; class Aves; order Passeriformes; family Monarchidae; genus Monarcha; species Monarcha castaneiventris. The sequence continues at coordinate 6,653,266 of JAMPIT010000550.1, forward strand.
TCAGACAAGTGCAAACTATTCAAAACCACACTATACATGATGCTTTTCTGTGCAGGTGAGCCAAGGTTTTGCTCCTGGGGAGGGAAAGGTCTGCTCAGCCCACAGCAACGCAAGGGTCATCTACGTGTTCCTCCATCCCACTCATATCATTCACTGCATGCTCCCTCTTGATATATGAGAGCCATTGCAGCTATAATCCAGCTTTTACAAAGTATTTTCACTTACTGAGGGCAGACGTTTAGGCAAAATCATAAAATTTATTGCTCTCAATGTGGTAAATTTACCAGTCTCAATGCCTTTTGCTTTTCTCTGAGAAAAACCCTTCTGAGAAAAATGGGGAAAAATGTGGAAGGAAAGTTCTGGGCACAGACTGTCTCTACCAGATACTCAATTACATCCCCTTGAAAGGGTATTATGGCTTTTATTCTCAGAGATTTCTTGGAGGCAGTGTAATTGGATTTTCATGCTGCAGACAGAAGGAAAAACAATGGAGGACATGTGTGGGAGACCAGGGTGCTGATGCTTGACTTAGGAGATGGAAATTACTTCTTCGAATATGCTAGACCAGCCTTTCTACAGTGAAGCCTGACATATAAATTATTCACAGTGAACTGGAACATGGGGGAGGAGCTGCATGAGCTTGGATCTAACTGCTGTACTGTAATGGACCATGTCCTTTCCTAGAGAGCAACCTGGGTTAGCGGAATGTCCCTCACCTGGGGAGGAAGAACTCCCCAGAGCCAGAGTGTCTTGGTTTGAAAGACAGGTGTCAGACAGGAAAGGCAGGAGCCTCCCCTGAACTGAAATGGAAAATGCAACCCCCTTCCCTCCAAATTATTATAGATTTGAAAATAAGGGGCTTTCAGGCATAGATATGAGGGATAGGAATAACAGTTCTTTACTAATAAATATATATGTATAACAACACAAACAAACAACAATAGCTGTGGCAGTCACAGCAAACAGCAACCCAAACCCAGCGCCGGCCTCGGGCGCTTTCCCCTGGGTGCAGTTCCTCCGGGGCGGCTCCCGGTGAGCAGGGCGGGTGCGATGGTGCCCCCGCGGCTGCAGGGGGCGCTCCGCAGCGAGCTCGGGCAGCACCGGGAATGGCGGCGCGGGGTCCCGGGCAGGAATGGATGAGAAAACCTCACAAACCCCCAGGCGTCCTGCCGGATCCTCAGGAACAGCAGGTTGGAACAGCAGGGGCGAGCGCAGATCTCGGGTGGCAGTGAGAGGTATCAAACTGCGGAGCTGTGGCAGGGAAACCCGGCAGGTCTCTCAGTCGGCAGAGCGCAGGAGCTCCGTTTCCAGACGGGGCAAGGAGAAGAGCAGGCTTAGGAACCCCGGGGGTTGCCCGCAGAAAGCAAAACAGCCAAAGAAGCAGAAACCCGCAGTGGTGACCGAGACGTCCACACCGAAGGCAGGCAGCTCCCAGACTGAACGCTGAGCACACCAGGCAGCCCCCGGGTGTCTCAACCCCCCAGGTGACAAAAGGGTGGCCAGTCCGACCCCGCCCCTGTGGCCAGGTCTTTTGTTTCTTTTAAGTATCCAGCGGTTTGTCCCCTAGCAACTAGTATGGGTAAAATTCTTTAAGAGGAAAAACAGGCTAAAATCCTAAACCCCAACACAGAGGAAGAGTCAACTCTAGGACGCTGCCTTTATGAAGCTCAATACAATGTATCTGAGAGGTTTACAGTGACTTCTCTACTGTACCTGCAATAATTTCTAATTCAATATGTGCCAGACACACAGCGAGGACCATCTGTAGCACACACAGCAAAGAGCTTGAGGAGGGTACAGGCGTGTTGTTCTCAGCTGAAAGCACGAAGTTATATTCTAAAATTTCAAGTTATTCCCGATGACTATCAAATGACTCTGAAGTAAAGCCAAGGGAGTTTCTATCGGCTCAGGACATGGAATTTGACATGCACTAATGCAAAGATTGGCTCTTGGCAAAGAAGGCTCAGCAGATACCAAGGAGACAGGACGTACAGGAGAGGTGATGTAGCAACTGTCCCTCATGGTCCATCAGGAGGTGGAAGTGAGCACTGCCTGGTTAAGGCAATGTTGGGGATTTTTCACTTTCTAGAGGATTCAATAGCAGGAGAAAAAGCCAGATGGGCTGTTCCAGAGACAGGTGATGGTGGCAAAGGGTGGGGAGTTGCTGTGGAAGCCTCTGTCAAGCCTTTTTTCCTTAGTTTGAAGGAAACTCCTAGAAGGATGAAGTAGACTAAAAACTACTTTGAAGTTTCTGAAAAATAACAAAAAACCCCCAATCTGGCTTTGCTAGCAGCTACGAATGTTCGAACAGGAATCAAGTGCCATTGTCCTTGAATAAGTGATGCAGAAGATAAAATATTACTTGAAAGGAAACACTTCTGAAGACAGGGATGCCATGAGCCCTGAACACTCAGTCCCAAAACTGACCCATGAACAGCAGCAGCTTTCTTTTGCAGAGAGTGACTGGAGAATAGGTGGTTGTTCTGCAGGTTGTATTCTGAAAATGCTGGTTTCTCACTGAAAGTCTGAATGAAAGCCAGGACATAAATGTCATCAACAACAATCTGATGTTTTGGCTATGGCCAATCCATTTTAACCCATTCAATTTTTAAAAAATTAAAAATGCCTTGCTATCCTTCAAAAGTAAATACTCCTCTAAAATAACAGAATTTCCAACTTCAGTCTCTCAACCCAGACTTCAGTTGCTGAGTTTGGGGTCTTGGTACAGAGCTGGAGGCCCTAGGCAGGGGTCCCTCAGGGAGGAGAATGGTGGTAGATTGACAGTGAGAAGCAGAAATGGCCTCGTCTCAGCTGTGGGGAGGTCTGCTCTGGAAGCAGCTCAGCCAAGAGATCACTCCTCACCTCCACCTGTCAGCACTCATCTACTGCACAGAGTCCTTCAAATCCTTGCCAGTCTGGGCATCTCCCAATGGGATTCTTTTGCCCCTTAAGCACTCACAGCCTTTTTCAGTGCCTCTTACTCATTCTTGGATTCTGGTTTTTTTTTCATTTCTTCAAATATTTCAGGGGAGAAGTTTTGGAAACACTGATGACTATTCCAGCTTGGATTAGTTTGCATTCATAGTATGAAAAACATTTCATGCATTCATTCCCTTCTCTCTTTTCAACTGCCCTTTATCTGACTGCTCCAGGAAAAGCAGAATTAGCCAGTGCTTTGTTTTCTCTCCTTACAGCCCCAGCTGCACTCACTACAATTCCTGGACTGCAAGAGAAAAAAAAAATTACTTGTACTATTTGCCATATTCCCGGGTGATCTATGAACCCCCACATCTCTTTTCAACATTCAAAATTTCAGGTACAGAGGCACCACACACCCCAAAGGAAAACCTCTCTCTAGCACACTGACACATAGGCACCCCCCCGAGAGCCCTCCTGAATCTGTGGGCTCCAAAAGACTCCTTGGCAAGCTGCAAGAGTGATGTCAGTGCTCAGGAGTTCCAAACAAGGGCTGTAGCTGGAGAAAAGCTTGGCAGGATGTCTGCTAAGTGCTGCACTGCCCGCCCTGCAGCAGAGGCACAGCTGGTTTTAAAGGGTTTTTGACCATTTCCCAGCTAAACCCTACCACCCTGTGCCTCAGCACCTCTTCACAGAGATGGAAGCCAACTGCAGGACTCAAAGTAAGATGCACAGTTTCACTGCTGCCCTGATGGAAGTGTGATGGCCCTAACAGCCCATTCCTCACACTGACCTGTTTCTGAGCACAGACCAACTACAGCTCCATCAGGCGTACAAAACCAGCTGTTATGAGGGTACAATCAGCTGAAACCTCCCAAAATTGAGCTGTTATGTGAAATTACACAGCTGCTACCCTCTGTCCATGACATCCCAGCCTTTCTTCTGTTTGCCTTTTTCCTGGCACTGAGGGAAGCCAGGTGGGTGGTATCAGCAGTCAGTTCAGGGAAACGAGGAGCCCTGGGAGGAGCAAAAATCAGAGCCCAAACCGCTGCTCCTTGGGCTTGGCTTTGGGTAATGTAGCAGGAGGTGGTCTCAGAGCAGCTCTTCCCAGCTGAGAGTAGAGGCTGGGGACAGGTGCCAGAAACCACCCCCCAGACTCCCTCTGTGGCACCAGGTGGTCCCGCAGCTCCCACCAGGCATCCCAAACTGCATGGGCTGCCCGGGAGCTGCTGCTCCAGCACAGTGCAGGCGTCAGCAGCTTGGTCTTGAGGGACTCCATGAGGCACTTGGATTTGAAAGAAAGTTGGGAAGAAGCAGAATGTGTGTCCAAAAAGAGATGTTTGTTTGAGCTGGTCCTGAAGATCAAGAGATGTTAGAAAAACCACAAAATCCTTTGGAAGTATCCTTTTTCCTGTTCAGTCTCATGTTTCTGGTCTCAGTGTGTCTCCTGCTGTAGAGGTCTGATGCCAGCACAAGGATACAGGACTGTGCCACTGTATCCTGCCCTGGGGCAGGCCCCTGCTAGCTGAAATGGGGGGACTGCAGTTTTTTTCAAAGTACCACCAGTAATTTGATGAGGTGACTTGACAAAGGTATGTTTAGAGGGGGGGTTATAAAAATTACTCCATGGAAGTATTTTCAAGACAGAAGAGTGAACAGCCAGGTCAAACCCTGGTCACTTCCCACCACATGCTCAGGGCAGCCGGGGGAGCTTGGGACATCAAAGCCTGAATTCCCCCCTCATCACCTGGGCCTCTGGGAGCCGTGGCTATGAGGATACTTCCAAGGAATGGGGTGCACTGACCCCTCCTGCAGCCCAGGCTGAGCACATGGCCAGCACCTGTCCTCCCTGCTGCTGCCCCCAGCATCGAGCCCAGCACTGCTCTGCCAGTGGCTGCTGACCCTCAGGTCAGTGATGGCACCAGGCACCTCTGCAGTCCCAACCCCATCACCCCATCAATCTCAAACTTTTTCCCAGTAAATTGCTTTCTCCTTTAAAACTTTTCCTGAAACTTTTTTAACTCCAAGTGACTGGTATTTTAAAGTTCTTGTCCATACTGTAAATTGCCAGTGATCAGCAGAGCAGAAATTATTTAGTCTTTTTTTCTCCCCAGCACACAACATTCCACATTCCAGAAGCACAAACTCACTCCAGAAGAGTGAAAGTGTAATGAGACAGCCTTTGTTCTTTTTTGTTTCTCTGCAGCATAAGCGACAAGAGTGAAAAAAAAAAAAAAGTCAGAAAAGTCAACCTCACCCAGCTAAAATAAGCAAGAGACAAGAACATCTTCATGTGTTCCCTGTTAAGCAGAAGGAACACAGCTCAGCCAGACCCACTGGCAAGTGCTGAACCATTCACCATCCTGGAAGTAACAATAAAGGAAAAAAAACGTTCTGAAAGACAGATAAAGCCATTCCAAAGGACTGAATCACTGAGAATGGGAGTTCCTTGGTGCAGGGAAGTAAGTGTTAGGGAAAGAAAAAAGTGCCTGAGTCAAATTACCCTAAAGGCTTTGGTTGATGAAGCAGCCTGATGAGACTTCACCTGCTTCCAGAACACATTTTTTAGGGTAATGTCATTCATTTCTTTAATACTGGTGAATCTCAAGGAGGAACGACACCACCAGGGCTGCACTCATAGTCATAACTGTTTTCCTCCAAAGACTGCCATTGTATCTGGGCTCTCAGCTTGGAAGAAATGCCTGAAAGGATATAACTGAAAAAGAGAAATAAATAAAGTTTGAGACTGTATTACCTCTTTTCTAACAGTCAGAATTTGGAAAAGAAATACAAAAGTAGATGAGAGGTTTCCTATGTGAGAGGTTTTCAACACAGACTACAAATTCCTACATTTTATTTTATTTTCTGCCGCTAGTTACTTAAATTGAGGACCTTCTCCTTAGGCTGGACAGACTCAAGCATTAATCAAACACAGGCAGCTTCTCCAAGGGCTTACATCTCCTCTGGTCATCAACAGATCACGGCTGCAATTGCATCTGTCCTGAAATCAGTTGTGGGGGAAGAGGGGGAAGATGCAATTTAGGAGTCAAATAATCTAATTTAGAAATGTTTCTTTCCAGTCACTTCTTAGTGATTTGGTTTGGGTCATTACACTTCACTCTGGAATGGGTACACTGAGTAGCAAGGGAGAAATACTGGATAAAAAAAAAAAGAAACAAGGGAGAAATAAAACCCCCAACATCACAGCAGCTCCAAAGGTGCTGAGGACTGATCCAAAACACAGAGAAATGCACCTAATTTTATAAAAGCAGCTTAGAAGTTTACACTGCTATTCCTGTCTTTAGTTCCAATCCTGATCCCTTTGAAATAAATGGTATTCTTATTGTTTGTGTTTTCCTAAAATTTCCCAGAACTTAGCCCCATGAAAGATCAAAAATAATAATCTATTTGGGAACAGGCTGTCTCCTTTCATACACTCAAAACAACAGCACCTCTAACACTGGCCAAAAATGTTTAATGCGTCGGTGTACCCGATTTGCACATAAATCTCACCTCCAGAAGATATTATGAAATTTTAATTATAGTCCATCTGAAACAAAGTGGCCCCAGATTACATCCAAACTTCTCCCAAGCTGGGCAGAGGGTTTTGTGCCTGGCAGTTTTACAAACCTCTTCTGCTGCCAACTTAACAGGGTAATACTCAAAAACCTTGAGAACTCTGAGTGGAAGTGGCTATTAGTTGCAAAGGTTCAATTATCAACAACAGCACCTGAATTGCTGAACCTCAGACCCAGCACAGAATGTCTCCATAACCAAATATTGCCTCTTTCTGAATCACTGGGACATTTGTGTGAGTCAACCTGAAGCAAAACAACCAGCCCTGCACACAAAGGATGCCTTTCTGTCCCCTGATCCATAGTGCTGCTTTGACCCATGCTGGGCAGAGACTTCTGGAGCCAGTGCTGAGCAGCTGGAGCTGCTGGAGGGCGTATTAGTTGTAAGCATAAGCAGCCAGCCAAATTTGCAAAAACACTGAAAAGGTCCCCATGTATGTGAAACAAAAATCAAGGAAACTACTTCTGTCTTTTTGGCACAGAAAAGTGAGCCAAGTAGAGGCAAAAGCAGCCCTGACTCTCTGGCCACCACCTTGCTTCATCTGTTACTAGTCAGCATCTTGGACAATAGGACTTTTTTCCTGTTTTCTGTGCACCCAAATTCCCAGAGCTTACACAGAGGACATGGAAGGTGTGCTAATGCCTGCGCTAAATGCTCTGACAGCAATAAAAATATCTCAGGTGTTGGTGAGGAGCATCAGCACAAACATAGGTGTTTTGAGAGTGCATTGGTAAGGGCTGGTAGTGGTGACCCAGGCTTGGAACCCACAGCACTGGGCTGGGGCAACCGGCCACAAATCCCAGATAAACAGAAGGTGGATGCTGCAAGGGCAGCAGCCATGCACATAAACTGCAATTCACATTTCTGGCTGAGGTTCCTTCGCAACCCTCCTTCCTTCCAAAGCTCTGCAGACTTTCCCTCAATCAATTCTCACATTGCGTCTCTCTGCTGCGCTCCACAGCTTCGGCTGATCACGTTTGCCGCAGCCAACATCACTGTGACACACACCCAGGAGCCAGTGAGGGGCTCGCTCAGCAGGAACAGAACAAATTACTTCTGTCTTCACAGAGATTTGGCATCGAAATATCAAATGGAACAGGTAGACAACCTGCTGAAAAGATTCTTTTTTATCACACAAAGCAAACCAGAACCTCAGAGAGGCCCAGCTGAGCTCTGTCATGTGTGGAATTTGTTGGGCTAGGTGTGAATCCACTCAAGGTTTGTTGCCCTTTCAGTCGACAGTGTGACATTTATTTGCCGTCACCTTGAGACAAGATATCCAGGAATCCACTGACCCTACTCCATTCAGTTTAATAATTTATGTATCTTTAGCCTACAGAAAGCTGGGTCATGATTGTCAGCTGGCAGGCGAGGGACAGACCCAGAAAAATGCTGGACATGTTCAGAATGTGCTTTATGGCTTATTGTACTGTTCCATCAAAATCATCATCTGCTCTCTGATTCCAGACTCTTGGTTACAGGAAGGCGTCCAGGTACAAAGAGGCACAAGACCCAGATGTGGCATTGCCATGGCAACACACTTGTAAAACGAATTTGCTGTTTTTCTGAGATTCACCATTTAGAGAGAAGCAGCAGTAAAGCTGGATGTTGCAGGTGACTCAAAGAACTGTTCAATAGAGCTTGGAGAGCAGCACCAGGACACCCTGGGAGAGGTAGTCAATGGGAAAAATCCTGATGGGTAGGCAGGGATGGAACCCATAAAGCAGCTGCTGTCATGAAGCACTACTGAGGCAGTGAGGTTATAGAAGGGCAGATAAACAAAGCAGCACAAAGCAGCCCAAGGAAAAGGAGTCACAGGAAAGCCCTAACAGAGTGTGACTGTGCAGCTAAAGAGCTGTCAGAGGTCACAGATCAAGTGCAGGAGCCATGTGGCTCAGGACACAAGAATTTGATGATTACTGATTGAATATGGGCAAAGTCTGAGGTGGTGTTTGGTTTGACTGGAAAATATTTGGGCAAACTGGAATGAGAAGAATTTAAAATCTTGTTTCCATTTCATTTGACTATTCAAAATCCCCCAAATTAGGATATAGTTTGTGTTTCAGGAATACTGATGTCCCCCTGGGTAAGAATGAAAACGCTGTCTGAAATGTGGGGTAAAATGCCAGCGTCACCTATTGCTATTTAAATTCCTAGAAAATACAGAAACAGCAGCAATTTATTCCCAAAGCCTTGTATAACCTTTTGAGTTGCCAGCTGCTTCCTTACAGCCCCTGAGGTAACATCATGCAGGCATCAACCATTATGTTAAGTGGTGCCTCTGGGCATTTCAAGTGCTGTGTTACTGTGGCTCAGCTTGATGATTCCAGACCCTTCCCCACAGTCTCTCTACTTGCAACCAGTCTTCAGGCTCTCAACATGACTGACCTGACAGTGATTTATCTGAGTTTCTCAAATCGTTAAAAGCTGTGGCCTAGTCTCCCATCCCGTATCACTGCAGACAGTAATTTGATGCTCTGCCAGATGATCAGCCTTTGGGGAATTTGCTGGCTAATGAAACACTGCAATCAGTTTTATCAAATCTTTGTAGAGCTTCACCCAAGGGAAATCACATAACTCAGCCACAGCACCAGCAATCAATCTCCCAGAAGGTTCCTCATAAAGCAACTGTGAAACCTGGTATTTTTACACCTAAAATTTGCCGTTCTGCCGTAAGTCTGCAGGTTCCACTCACTGAGGACCAGAACAGGACCCATGAGGATCCATTTCCGAGCTGTGCATCTGGAATACTAAAAAAGGCATAAAAGTCATGACAACAACACTCAGAGGTGGTTCCTCACCTGCTGGGCTTCTCAGACTGGCAATTAGCAATGCCAAGGGATCCTGGGCCAGTTCTTCCCGGCTAAGTCACAAAACATCCCCAAGCTATATATCTATCTATCTAAAGGCTGTAGAGAGAAAACCATGAGCCACAGTCTGTTTTGACACAAGACTTGCAGCCAGACCTTCAGAGGGAGCGAGGATGGGCAAGGAGGTGGAGGGAGGAGCTCACATGGAGAGGGCAGCATGCACTTGGGCAGCAGCTTCGCTTAAGGACATTGGCACTTTCCAGGCAGCTGCCTTGCATCTATGCCAATGACTGGAAAAAGGGACAAACTCAAACTTCAGTTACTGTAGGCTCTAGTCCCAGCCTAAAAGGTTGATATAACTTTTTTTAATAGTTTCAGTCATACCTTGTGAAAATCAAATTAATCATTCTGATCAAAACAGCTTTGTGAACTGAAAGGATAATTTCCATTTTCCATTGTGAAGACCTTTTGAAAGAAAGGGGGTAGTTTTGACATAAATCTCTCTCACATATTCAGAAAGTAGAGCTGAAATGCCTGTTTCAGCTTTATTGAAGCAAAACCTTTCAGTCAGGAAATGTGCATTTACTTTTTTTTGTGAAACAAGAGATTACAACTTGAAGGCACAACATGCCTTGAGCAGTGGGAAATGGTTTTAACTGCTCAGTTTTACATGGAGCTACATATGTAAGAGTGTGCCCAGACCTTGGGGCAGGACAGGAGCCAGCCACCAGCTCCAGGGCTGGCAGCGGACAACAAGGCCCCTCCTGCGCAGCTGTACAATCTATGAGGCCCCTCCCATGTGGTTGTACAGCCCTTGGAATAAGGTATTGTACACTGGGCTAGTGCAAAAATGTGCATGCATCCATGAACATCTGCACACAGGTTTATAGCAGCACAATCTCAAACATTTGGGCCATAGAGCAGACAAATCAAACAGCAGGTCTTCCCAAGAAAAATTATTTCTTTTGCATTGAGAAAATGAAGCAGAAAGGACATTTTCTGAGGTCACATGCCAGCTGTAACCTACTGAGTTGTATGTTCACAGAGTATTGATGAAAGGAGGTTGAAGATTGTTTCAGCTCAGTGCAGCACTAACAGTGCCGGAGCACTGCAGTGCTCACCAGCTGAGCAGTCACCGCCTCACACCCACACTGCCCTCACTCTTCGGGGTTTTTTGATGTTTAACAAACCAAGAGTCTGCAAATTGGACTAATCACAATTCTCATGCTCAACCTTGTACAAGAGGATCAGTTTTGATAAGCCCGTCCAAATCTGGCTGTACATCCCTCGCCCCACTGACTCCAAAGCACAATGACCTGGAGGTTTTTAAAAGGACTGGAGGGAAACACCAAACCTGGAGAGACTGAAGCTACCAGAGCACCCACACCAGTGGCCTCTTCCACACGTTATGTTTGGCTTAGGACCTTCCTGCATCTGGCAGTGACATGGGGAATAGAACCATCTCACTGCCGACCTGACCCCATCCCTCACACAGCCACGGCCATCTCAGCACAGCCTCCAGCGGCAGGAGCCTGTGGGCCGGCAGGGACACACTGTGCTCACTACCATCCTCAGCTTTGCTTTGTGCTTGTTTGCTTCTCACAAAGCAAGTCAGCCTGACCCAAAGAAGATGACTGCTCTTCACTTGCCTCTAAAAGGGAAAGCTTTCCTTTGAAGAAAATAACCCCTATATATGAAAAATTAGGATCCAGTAGGAAGGTCCTACAAGCAGGGTTTTCTGTCAGCTCCTTACAGCGACAGACTGCAAAGCTTCCCATATCAACATATACAAAGAAAGACATAATTTCTTTGTTACACTTGACACTGAGTAAGAGAGTATTTCTCTCTCCTGTGCCTATTAGACATGCATAGCCCACACTGAACTGTCTCTTAAGCAGCAAGTCCTTGGCCCACACCTTTTCCAACAGACTAAACTCCTCCTTTACTGTTTTCCTGTGTCTCTTCAGGGATAGGTGACTGTTTCAACTCGCCCATCCTTCCCACAGTTAAAGAATGCAGAATGAAGCCTGTCTCTCAAGAACACCAAAGGACATTAGGTTTATAAAGCACCTGGTGAGAAACCGATTTACTTTCCCCAAAATAAGAGCAAATTAACAAACTGATTTCCAAGACAGGCTGTCTTTGATTTTTAACACCATAAATGCTAATTTCAGCAATAGCTGTTTGATCAATCACATGCCCAGTCCTGCTCTTCTCACATCCCAGAACAGTCTGTGACTGAATTCATTGATTGTTTCCAAGACGAGTGCTGCAGTAGGTCTGGTACCTTGCGTGTGTACATTGCCTTATTTGTACATCCCATCTCCCAGACTCCATATATGAATAAGCCAGAGGCAGCTTTCCCTCTGCTCAGATCCATTCTCTAATTTTACCTTGCAGATCCCCTTGTTTTGGCAGCCGTTGTGCGTGAATTTCTCTCCCCAGGCATTCTATGCGCACATCACTCCAGACTTGCCATCGCTCCTGTAATTTGCTATGCCAACAAAATTGCAAACAGGCTGCATGGCCAGTCTGGATCACCAAGCAATTTAGTTCAGAATTAGAGGCTGCACTACAGCTGAGAGCCCAGCAGAGCCTTTCACTGACAATTACAGTGTCAGTTGTTTTATGGCAGTGCCACGGGTTAATTCCACATTAACTTCTGTGTTTTGGGAAAAAAAGTATAAAGATAGCACTTTATATTTCCCCGTGCACAACCAAACAGCTTTTGACTCACACATCTCCCACACGCAGCCGGTGCTGCCGTGGGTGAGGGCACAACTGCCTGCCCATCACTCAGTGGGGTGACACTATAGGGATCCCATCCCAGTCCTGCTGCAAACAGCCAGCTGCTGCCATGTAACAATAACTCTGCTTTGCAGTCACCTGAGATAGCCTGGAAGGCTTCAAATATGTGGGTGATCATCTGGGTCAACTTTTTAAAATGTCATCACAGCTAATGGGGGTCTAGGAAGAGCGATGTTAAAACTGCAGGCATAAAGCACTACCTAAAGTGACTACAACAGGTAGTATTAGCTGCTTCGTATGTTTATCCCATACAAAACCTGCAACACCAGCTCTTCCATGATGGTAAACCTGTTCTGAACTCATACTGGCAGTGTGGGTTAAAGTGCGGTGAGTTTATGGTGGAGGTTTATCGGACTAGCAACATTGCTTAGAACATGGTGCTAATAATGCAGGGTTGAGGGTATGGGCCATTCACACCTAACAGCTGGACTCTATGATCCTTGTGGGTCCCTTCCAACTCAGAATATTCTGTGATTCTGTGATTCTCTCCTTCTCCTCACAGCACACTGGCTGGGAGAGCGGACTCCCTCTTAGAAGCAGTTGTGAACTTGCTGATAAACAGCTTTGTCAGTTTGCTGCAACAGAAGGTTCTAGCAAAATGATCTGTTTCTGTTTTGTCCAAAGCCTTCCCTTGAGTTTTCTCAGTCTGGGGGAGGAATCAGTTCTCACAGGACACAGCCCTCACATCACAGGCTTCTCCAGAGCCTGCCCCCAGATTTCCTCACAACCCCTGCTGGAGAGGAGATCTCTGCCACTGATGCTCCACTTGGCCCAAAAAAACATTACACTGGAAGAATTTTGGCAGCCTGCCGTTTATAGAATGTGTGAAATCCAGCTCCCAGCCCTCTGCTGCCCTGCTTGGGGCCAGCACCCAAAGCGCAGACTGGGCCCAGGCTGCAGAGCTGCATGAAGGGCAATTTCCCGGTTCTGCTGCTCTGAAGCAAGGGTATACATTTACACTCACTCCTTTGTCTCAGTGAAGACCCAAAACATTTTTGACCTAGTTTTTAACAAGCCAAAGGGGAAAAAATATTCTTCATTCTTATTTCTCATAATACAGCTTCTAAAATTCCCTGCAAGTGATGGGTTTGGAAACCTGTGGTTTGCATTAGCAGCTGAACCAGGCTTAAATCTGAGCAAAGATCATCTACATTCAGAGTATTCAACAGCCCTCCAGCCCCTCACCAGGCCTAATGAAGTGAAATGAAAGAAAAATAATGAGCTTTGTCCTCACTGCCAAAGGAAAAGTCAGCTGGAAATGTGTAGGGGCTTGATATGAATTGAACATGATTAAGTATGTGATAACCACTGCTCTGAAGAAAATGATGCTGTTATACCTAAGGAGCCCTCAGCAGTCCCTTGTCATTAGAGCCATTTAGCCACTTTAATTGCCTCTGAAAGCCACCCAGAACAGATTGCTTTTCTGCTCTTTCCATTTTAAAACCAGGCACAGAAATATGTAAGCATTAACTTGCATCCATTTGGGTAATGGGGATCCAGGGGAGGAAGCTGGACAGGTATTTCATAGGGAAGGGCTTGGTACTTGACTCACAGGGCAATGGGACTGTGGGATGTGTGGGCACACATAGGGTAATGTTACAGTGATAGGTGTGGGCACAGCTGATCCTGGAAGATGGCCACCACAGCCCACAGGTGGGGTACAGAACTCTGGTCCCACCACCCACTCCCAGTTTGGCTCCCAGCAAAGAGAAAAAGGATGCATCACAGCAAGGCTGACAGTGAGGCACAGCTCGTCATGGTCCTTGGTGGGGTTCTCAGTGACATGCAGTGCCCTGAATTTGTGTCTGCCCACTTACTCATCAAAAAACAGCAATCCAATTCTAAATTAACAAATTTTTTTCTGTATTCTTCATTGATTCACAAAACTGAAAATATTCTCTTCCTCTCCTTCACATTAATTACATTAATGGCTCACAGTTTCTTAGGAGACAACTCCCAACTTGGTTCTGGCAAAGGAGCAAGACTGGAATCTAGTCTAAGCTATTCTGCTAGGAAAGACCAACTGGAACTGTTCTGGAGAGAATAAAATGTCTCCTCTCTTCCTTGGGGAAGGAGAGTATTTCAGAAGGACCTTTTTTAATCATTACTTGTCTTCAGTCAGTTCAAAGGGTCCTTGGATCTCTCCTGGATGGATGTTTTCTTTACAGAGGGCTGAGGAGAATATATGAAGAGGTCAGGACTCCAGCTTTCCCTCCTCAGCTTATAGAAGTACAGTGCGCAATTGAAATGATGCCCCAAAATCTTTGCTGTGGACAAGGATCCAGCCCCTGCTCCAAGTACCCAGCCCAAAGTTTGTGCATGGCTTTCAGAGACCAGAATTCTTTTGAGACATGAGTTTGAATCCGTCATCCAGGATGGATCTCCGATTGCGTCGTAACCTCTTTTGCCTCTCAAGATGGATAACTGCTCCCAGGAGGACACCAGCAGCCAGGAGCAGCAGGACTCCTACAACAGCCAGAGAGATGACTGTGACCTCTATCTGCTCTTGGGTCACCTTAGATCCAAAAAGCATCATCTTCTGGGACTCATCGTCATGTGACAACCCTAAGAGACAAACAGAAAGGTATTTTGAACAAGAGCCAGCAATACCACAACTAAAACATTGCAAGAAATACAACAAAGGAGCAAAAGAAAAACTTGATGCAAAGTGGGTGAATCACCATCCCTGGAAGTGTTCAAAAGATGTGTAGATATGGAGCTTAGAGACATGTTTCAGCAGTAGACATGACAGTGCTGAGTTAATGGTTGGACTCAATAATCTTAGAGGTCTTTTCCAACCTCAATGATTCAATGACTCAAAGGAGGCCCTAGTGCCATCCATCTGTCAGATCCTCATCCCTGAGCCCACACAGATTTGAGAGGGATGGTTCCTTCCCTAACCTGCTCCACCCCAGAACCTGACAGCCAGCCACTTCCGTCCCCAGCCCAGAGATGAGAACAAGTGTCCAGGCTGGGGCTGCTGCAAGTTCCCCCAGTCCACACTCCTTGTGCCTATAGCTGCTGTCCTACACACCGAGTGCACTCACTCAACCATGCCCATGGTGAGTCACCAAGATCCTGAGCTTGCTTGTGCCTCCACACAGAGGCAGCAGCCACCTCCTGAGAAAAGGGGCTATTTACTCAGGCAACAACTATTGGCCAAGGTTTCTGCCTGCTGAGCATACACAAACTGCTATCTCCATATGGTATAAAACCAAATTATTTAATATTGCCACTACCACTCTCACACATTTCCTACTCCTCTCCTGGTATGCCCATGTTGAGTGAGGAAAATGTTGGGGAGAAAATGACTGAAGTAACAGTGGAGAAAGCCTGCTGAGTTGTAGTTAGGTGGCTGCATTTGCAGCTGGCCTGAACTGGCTCTCAAATCAGCTCAGCTGAATTTCTTCACAGCAGCTGGAAAATGGGAGTTGTGAAGAAAGATGAAAAATCAGGAAAATAAACCACCAATGTATGCTACTCAGACTTCTACCACAGAAAATTTCAAAGGGACTGTATCTACTACTCCCCTTCTCCCTGTGCTGCTCAACCAAATGTCTTCTCACATCTGTTCTTCACAACACCCAAAAAATTCCAGGCACATGCTTGGGCTCTTTTCTCAGGGAAACATGAGAGCAGAAGACAGATGTGCGTGTTTGCATGCTAACTCCATTTCTTCAGCTTATAGAGATGATTGTGAAACTTCCCTAAACCACAGAGCCACTGACAGTCCAGAGAGGGAGGACAATCCAACCCCCGGCACCGTCCTCCAAATCTCTGCCAGTACCTAAGCTCACACTCCAAACATGAATCCATACATAGCAGGCACAACAGGGTGCGAGGTCACTAACCTTTTCCACCTAACACAGGCAAACAAGCCTAGCCAGCCCAACTTCCTTATTTCTATCACCAGAGGACAGACTGGTGCCCTCCCTGTTATCTACTGAAGCAAGGCCTTGCACTGAGGCACTGTCAGGCTGGCAGAGTAGAGGCTGCAGGCGCTGCCTTTCCCTCCCCTTGCACAGATCCAAATCTCTGTGTTGCTCAGGGATCTGCCCCCTCCCCTTCCCAAAGACAGGGTTTGGCAGTGCTGTACACACCATACCTGGGGCAACACTCACGACCTCCAGCTCTGACTCTGAAAGGAAACAAAAGGAAGGTAAGAAGATGTTGGGCTGAGCAGGCAAAGCCCAGAACAGGGCAAGGACCAGATCCAGAGGCAGCATGGTTTACCAGGACTAGGAGGCTGTCCTTTGCCCTGTCAATGTTTTCCCTCTCTACATGAGACAAGAGAATTTTTGTATCACCTGCTACAGAGACAGCCCCAGTCCCAGTGTACAACCCTTTCCAGCCTTCAAAAGAAAAGTGCTGAGGGAGAAACAGAGACGGCCCTGACACTGGGCAGGCACTGGTCACCCCCAGCTGAAGCATTGGGGCATTCACTGTTTTGGTAATAAATCTAAAACCACACCACCGTGTGCACCATGGCTCCATTGCAGCCAAACCCAGTACTGAGCGTCACTCACCTCTGAGCACCTCCCAGTTCTTAGTAAGAGAAATTACTGGCTGAAAGCTGAACATCACAATTCAGACACAAGCTAAAAACCAAACTCAGAATAACAACATAGGTAATGTAAACTCCAGAAAACAATGTTATTAACTCCAGCTCCAGGTATTACCATATTTAAAGGGAACATCATCATTTAATAACACTTAAGTAATTATCTGCTCCATTAACTGGCTTTTTATAGTATGTAAGAGGTGAGCTACAAACACTCAATTTCACAGCAGTAGCAGGAAGTGCTGCTGGATGTTTTACAGTAACAGCTCCCTACCTGCTCTAGGCAGGACAGTGAAGAGGATCTCCATCCCAGCATGGATATGGTCAGACACATGACAGTGAAGCAGCCATGTACCAGGGTTCCCAACCAGCATCTCCACCATTTCAAAGGTCCCAGGGAACAGATCCACAACATCTGCTCTGTAGCTTTTGCCATTCTGTCAGACGAGAGAGGCCATTAGCTGCAGTGCTCACTGCATCTTCTCAGGAAGAAAATTCTGCCAGTGTTGCCGGGGATCACTTCAGCTTTTTAAAGCTCAAAAAAAAAAAGCTTCCAAAAGGCAGCTGCAGGGCTGCAGCCTGGAAAGCAAACAATGTGGTAATGCCTAACTCTAACAAGGATTAAGCTGGTATCTCAGCACAACACAGAGGCTCAGGGAGTCAAACTGAAAGGTGTAAAACCACATCCTTTTCCTAGCTGGGTAAAGCTACTGAGGAGTCATTAAAAAATATTCAAATACAAAGTCAAGTTAAAAGTGTTGATATCAGTACGCAGTACCTGCTTTACCATCAGCAGATAATTTTACCTTGTATATGAAGGTCTCAGCATGAAAATGGACTGTGTGTACATCAATCTCATGACCCATTCCCAGCAGGTACCAGCTCACCCACTCTCCCTGGTACATGGTCAGCCCAGGCAAGTTGGCATAGAGCCTGCCATTGATTGCTGTGCAGGGAATAACAAGGAGGGGAAAAAGCTGTTAGTGAAATTGTATGGGTGCTGCACCTCCTCAGAGGAAGGTGGCAGATCAGAGGTTATAAAGCTCATACAGCACCCAATTTATCAGCAGCTAGTGTATCCACAGAACAGTCCCCCCAGCTCAGCTACTTATCCACTGTGCTCACAGCCAGGAAAAGTGACTTGCACTCAAGGCCATGCGGTAGCTCAGCTCAAATACATCTCAAAAACTACCTTTGCTGAAAACCTGCAGTCAGCCAGCAGAAGTGGTTACTTCTAGAAGTCAAAATGCATAAAAATGACCTTTTCAGCCCAATGATGGAGAAACATGTATATACCTACATACATATAAATGTCTGAGCAATTTCCTCGATGAACATTGAAAAGGGGTAAATCCTGCCAGTGGGCAACCCTGTGGTGCTGTGCCTCAGGATGGCCACACGTATCACATTCCAACCACTTGTAAAATCACTGCATGGCAGGACTTTTATCTCTCAAGTAGCACAGCTGGAAGGAATACTGCTGTGACTGCACATGCAGGAAAGGGACTGAAACAGGGGGTGAGCTGACTGCCATGGCACACACAGAGACTTTCATGCTCAGATGACAACAGAGGGAACAAGATGGAAAGAGGCGGGATCTGAGGGCAGAGCATCAGGGTTCTACTCCCAGTTCTGCCCTGGGCAGTTTGTGTAGCCTAAAACAAGTATCCAACTTCAGCATGCTGGTTCTGCTAGCTGTAATACTGGGTTAACAATTACAGCTTCATGGACATGTGTATTTGGAGAGTTGTTATCTCACCCATACAAAACCAGTAGTAATGACAGTACACAAAACGCAACTCCTCACTACTCTTATCTCCACAACTGTCAAGGGACCTGTTTTGCTGAGGGTATTTTAGACAGATCCAGATATAATATGGACAGAAACTAACATAAATGACACACTAATTTAAACAAATGTGTTCATCTTTCTATGGTAGAAATAGCTTTTTAATAATCAGCTAAAACAACTGAGCCACATCTTGCAGCCACATAGCTAAGAAAATTAATTTAAAGTCTAACATACTCTGATGGTCCCCGAGACAAACAGAATTAAGTTTGTCTGACAAGTTAATTTCATGTTTGATTTTATTTCCTTTTCTGAGTCACTCAGACACACCGGAGATTAACCTCTCTGGCCTGGATGTTGCTATTCCTCCTTACAGGGACAGCCACAATGATCAGCCTTCACTGCAGATCAGAGATTTGGGCTGTAGGTGTACTGCAGACAAGAGAGAACAGACAGTGTAATTCTGCTTGTGCTACTGATAATGGAAAAGGATGAGGACATTCACCCCAAGTCAGGCTCCTTACTTAGAGAGGTTGCAGAATCAACACCAACATTACCGTGCATTTTGTTGCTTTCCACAAATTTCTCATCCAGCAGGTTGATCTCCTTGTGATTTCCCTTACTGAAACGTTCCACATTCTCCTCCAAGTACCAGGACTGATTTTCATCAAAAACCAGGAAGAGCAGAGCAAACTCCCTCTTTATATCCTTCCTGGTCCCACCGGATCGCAGGGCCCCTCTCCGGCAGACCTTCAGGGGCCCGATCAGCCCACTGTACATATCCTAATCAGAAGGAAGGAGAGCTCTGAGGCAAGAACCTTCTCACCCTCCTTTACGCACAATTTGTTGCCTTTCAACCATCATTTTCTATTCCTGCATCACTCCACTTAAAACAACCAGTACTGCCACACAGGTATTCTTGTTGGAGAGCATCAGCCACTGAAGCACAGGAACAGGAACTATACGTGCTCTTCTAAATGCAAATCCAAAAGTCATAAATATGGATGGTATCAAAATATTCTCCACTCTGTGACTGCAAAAACATCTGCAACTTGAGACAAAACAGCCATTATTTCTGGGTTGAATTGCAGGATCCTCCAGGTTGTTGTCCTGTGAAATCAGTGCTATGACGATTCCAGCAATGGTCAAATCCACCTGCTTTATTCATGAGGTTTATTTTGGACAATTTCTGCCTTTCTAGATTAGCCCTATGGCTCTCACCAGTAGAAACCATGACCAACTGGGAGATATTCTAATATCCTACAAATAACTGGAAGAGGGTTAGTAGCAAGGAGAGATGGTGGAATTGTTTTACAAAGATTTGTTAGGATAAAATAAGGACAAACAACAGGACGAATTCAGAAGACTTCCTCTTCAAGGAGAAGACTGGACATGTTACCAGGTGATTCGTCCACCTCTTGGCTGGGCCAATCTCTAAATTGTACCCAACTCACATTGTTTTCTAAACAGGGTAAAAAATTGGTCTAATTAGGCTTTCCTGGTTATAACTTCTGTTTTACCTTTACTGGGTCCACCATGGAATAGTAGATCCAAGGAACACAGGCTGAATCATTTGGTCCTGGACCAGATCTCTTGGGAACTTCCCACCGGTATGTCACAATGTCACCTGAGGGACAGAGCAGCACCATACATCAGGTGATAGAGCCACTCACTAAGCAGCAGCAAAACCAAATGGAAAAAGAAAATCCTGTCTACAAAGCCCAAATTCAATTCTCTATTTGTCAGATATTGCATCTGCCTTCCCCAAACACAAAGCAGCTCCCCTCTCAGAGCAAGACGGAGGGGTCACAGGATGTACACACTGTACACACCAGCACAATGCACTTTATCTGCCACTTTCGAGACTGGATCTGACCATGGAATGACCACGGAAGCTCATTCAGATGATTCTTTCTCCTCTTTGAAGTGAATTTATGATGCTGATTCAAATTGGTTTTACAATCACCCTTTTTCATATTAGCAGCCATTTCACAAAGACAGGATCTGGCTGACAGCCTGACGGTGGCTTGGACAGTGTGGGCGAGTTGGAGGGGTATCAAAAATTAAACACATTGGCATCTGGATCATGAGACAAAGGGGCGATTTCAGTCAGATCCCAGCAAGCAATTGTGTGTTTCTCCTATTTCATACTATTTTCACACTATTGTGCTCATGCATTCCAAAGAAGAGGCTTCCCCATCCCAGGACTGGCTGAGCTGTCACCTGCCATCTCTTTCCCCTTCTCACATAGAGACTACACTCAGTGTGGGGGGGATAAGGCTGCACACAAAAGAATATCCTGCACATGTCCCAGATGGCTGCCACCCCCACACAAATGGTATCACTAAAACCATGCTGGACCTGAAAGACGAGCCACTGTTCAGTTCCAGCACTCTACTGTAACAAAACCAGGACATCTGAGGCTGCTTAAGGAAACCAGTCTGGCTCTGGGCTAAAATCAGCTGCGCAAGCCCACGCAGGAATGCGGCTAGAGACAGGGACCTACCAGGGTTTGCCACTTGGGGATGTCCAGTCTGCTGCTCCAGCACCCCATGTGCATGGATGGAGTAGGGCCGTGAAGCGTTGTTCTTGAACACGACATTGAGAATATCGCCCACTTCCGCCCACAGAAAAGGGCCTTGAGACGGGAAGAATGTACTCTGAGACCAGCAAAATCCATCAGCTCATCTTCTGGGATATTCCCACCCCTCTCACAACATCCCGTCCCCAGAAATATTACCTTATAATATTTATTATGTTCCACTTCCTCTTTTCTACCTCCCAAAAAGAGAATTCGATGTCAGTCCCAATCCAAGTCTTAGGAAACTGGACTAGTTTTCACAATGAGGACAATGAAGGTGGTTACACATTTCAGCTGGGCCCAGCACAGCTAAGGCTTGATTTCTGAATACTGCTATGCTAAATGTCACATGTTGATCATCCCTTGCTATTGATTTCAAAACATGGTAATATTCAACTGAGCCTGACAGTGTCACAAATCAGAGCTGCAGCCTATTTTGAGCAGCAGATGCTGCCTCAGCCTGGCTGCCCTGACACCACTTACAGCCTTGGGTTCATAACAGAGAGTTCTGTCTCCACAGATCTTCACTAGTCACTGCAAAATGCTCCTCCACTTCCCAAGGCTGCCTGCTTTCACCCCAGAAGCATTTCTCAGAGCTACAGATTTTCCCCTCCATTTCTCAGACCCCTCTCCAGAAGTCCGTGCTTGTTTCTGTCCCATAGTCAGAGAAATGCAGCTGTGAAATATGCTTTGCTAGAGCCATGACAGAACACTGGTGCAAAGGCAAGTGGGAAAGCCCAGGCTTTCCTGCAAGCTGTGCACAGGACCCTTCTAACTGCTGTCTCCAAAGCTGGCAGATGTGAGTAGGAGACAGTCCCAATTCCTCTGCACTCAGACACAGAGCCCCAGTCCCACTGCTGTGTGAGAGGAAGGTGAACCCTCTGCATACATCCTTACCCAGTATCCCTAGGTGTTCATCACCATTTATCCTGGCCTTGGGGGTTTGGAAAGTGCCGTCCGTGTACTCCCTGTAAACTGCTTTCTTGTACCTGGAGCCGAGCAGTCCATTCTCGTTGCTCAGAAACACGTCAGCATAGCTGAGAAATGCAGAACGAGTGCTGAGATAACCAAAACCTCATGGGGAACAAACAACTAACTTGTGTCAGGGGGTTCACAAGCTGAAGGGGCTTCCCAGAGCTGGCTTGGGCTGCAAAGGAGAGTGTAATGATGTGGAGGGCTGTGCTCCCACCAGCAGCACCACCAGCATATGCACCAGGTCACAGGGTGGCCAAGACACCCAACAGGCTCCACCAGGGTCTGCTGGAACACTGCCACAGGCTTCCCCAGAAGATGGGCTCTACCTCTCTGTAGAGTGGTTGTGTCGTTCCCTCTCCCAGCTGCGGTCGGGCGCATAATCCCACACCACCTCCTCTGCCGCAATGTAGAACGTCCGCACTCCCATGTACCGATGGGCAGAGACAGTGCCCGCCTTTCCACACTTGGAAACGATGTACTGTTCCCTCATCCCAGACTGGTAGTGATTGCTCGTCTGGCAGTAGATCTCAAAAGTCCCTGAGGGAGGCAGGATGAACAAGGAAATCAGTTGCTTTTGAAGATTCCAGGAAACAGCTGCTTCCCTGGCCGGTGTCAGTATGTGCTGGGTGTATCTCTGTGGTGTTTAGGGAGCTTGGTTGCCACAGGCCAAGGTTAAAAGGAGTCACTGGAGAAACCAAGCAGGAGTGGCACAACAAATATATATACACAAATCATCTCAGGAAGCTTTCTTACACAATAGGCACCTGAAGCACAGCTCACCCTGTAACTCATGTCACTTACACCGTTCTAGAGAATCTGCCACAGGAGCAAATACCAGAATGGGAGACTCTTCCATCTGCCCAGTCAGCTGCGCAGGCACTCACCACTGTTATCAGGCTGCATGAAAGCAGTGGCGAATGTGTGGGGGAACAGACTGGCTGAATCTCTCCGCATCCCATTCATCTGCATGGTGTTCCCCTGAAACACGGCTCCGTGTACATCTGCTTCACTGCCCAAGCCCAGGAGGTGCCAGGACACCTTGTCTCCTTCACACACGTTCAGCCCAGGCAAGTTACCAAACATAAGTCCATTGATGGCTGGAAAGGAGAAAGCAATTAACTCTTTGCAGGCAGGTGTCAGCCAGGAGATTCATTTTGAGCATACACCTCACAGGATAGGCCTGCCAATCAGAAGGGTAACTTGTTTGTAATTCACCCCTGAATACACTCAGAGCACACTTCTCCAGACAGCTGTGCTGCTTGTCCATGTCTCACCCGGTGCCTCCAGCCTGGCTTGATTCCAGGCCAACACCACACAGCCCTTTGTCCAGCCCCCCAGCTCAGCCTTTAGGTGAACATCAGCCTGTGCTTTGCAGGTTCATCCCTACTGTCATAGAACAGCACCCGACCATACCATGCATCCGGTTGGATTCTTCAAAGGCATCATCCTTTTTCACAGATGTCTCTTCCATCCTCAAGTAGTACTTTATGTTGGCGTTTAAATACCAGCTGAGGTTCTCATCAAACACGTTGAAGAGAAGATAAAATTCTTTGTCGATCCCTTTCTATAATTACAATGATGGCTGTTAACTTTTAAAACACACCCATTAACTATCCTTAGAGTTAAAACTGTTTTGCTTGACTCTCGTATTTCCCTTTACTTTAAAACATGGCTCATTGCGGGACAGGACTCTGTCCCTTTACTCGTGTTGAACGTTCCTCTTTTATTTCGCAAAAGGCACCACGTGCGCATTTTCCATGATAGCTCATGTGAATAAAGTGAACAAAACCCAGCCAAGGCCATTAAGTCAGTGCCCCCTTCCTCCCCCACGCCTACATGCAGGTGTCTGTCCAAACCAGACCCAAGACCAGAGCCCAGATATAAGGCAGGCTGATGACTACACTACACCCCTCCTGCCTCCCCATCACAGGCCTAGATTGGGGATTTTTTAATTACCCTAAATCCTTGAGAGTGCTAATTCTCCTAAGAAATGCACTCCAAAGCATGGTGTTTCCCTGCTAAAAGAACACTGTGATGGTGTCCAGACTCTCCCACTGGTGTCACTGTCCCCAGCAGCACACAAGCAGCCAGCCTGCTGAGAAGGTGAGCAAATCCCAGGCTGCAGGACATGGGTACAGGAGAGTGGCCATGCACCTTCCACAATTAAGCATTCATTAAAGGTTTGCTTAAGATTGTGGAGCCAGAATTGTCACCCCAGGTGATTTTTCCCTGTCCTACATTTACAAATGTCTGTCTCTTTTGCTTACACCCTTCCAATACCCGTCCATGTTTATCATTATCACAGCTCCTTCACCTCAAGGGCTGTGTGTATTCCCAATTGTCTTTGCTCAGCAGATTCACATTTCTACCCTGGGTAGCATGGTGATTTCTTCTGCATTCCTAATTCAGTCACATGGTGCCCCCACGGAATGTGAACTCCCCTCGGAAGGCTCTGGGGGCAGCAGTCTCCAGATCTTTCACTGCTCCACGAGCCACGCTGCGGGATGGAAGCGGGGGTTTGATTTGCCATCTGCTGTCTTTCACAACAAGGCTCTGCTCCTCCATCTAGTACCTCCACAGGGATATCAATTTACTGTCTTCCTTAGACTTACTGCCAGGAATAGACCACCCCTGAGTGAAATTCTAAGAGGAAATTCTGGCTGCCCTTCAGGTTTCACCTCTCCATCAAAAGCATAAGACTGACATGGATTTTCAGATTTTTTTTGTAGTCAGCTCTGCCTGAAAATTAACTTCTCTTGCAGAATAAATGAGGCTTACCCAAACCTCTGCTTGTATCAGCAAGCAGAACACCTGTAAGCGAAAATGTCTTTTCAGTGTTTCTGGGACTGCAATGACTATTGTATGTGCCTCTGAAAGCAGCCTGCTACACAAGCCTCAGGACAAGAGTTACCTATAAGGTAACTGTTCCAAGGTACAGTTGTTCAGCTAAGTTTCTCTAGGAATTAAAAGCAGAGCTCAGGAACTGTTTTGAGGGCAACTCTCGAGAGCCCAGGATACTCCTGGCCTTTCCTAGGCGAGACCAGGGCACCAGCTGTCCCATCATTAACTTGCCCAACAACAAAGCTTTGATTTGACTCTTCTGGACTTACACCACTGCACATTTGTTTTTATTATGCTCATTAATGTTTTGCTGATGCTTCCCTTCTCTACATGAAAGGAAAAATCTAGTAGGAACGGGGCAGGAAAACCCCTTTACCTGCTTGTTGTTGTCATCCAAAGTGCCTGACTTGCAGATGAGCAGAGGCCCCACTAAGCCTGAGCTGGAGTCTTTGACAGGATTCGCAGCTGAGCTGTACATCCAGGTGAGGCAGGGAGGGTCGCTGGATGTGGGCCCCACATGCCTTGGCACAGTCCAGCGGTACGTGAAGTTGTGCAGTGGCGCCACAGAAACCCCGCTCTGGGACACACCTTTAAAACAGGGATTACAGGGTTATTCCTGAGTCCCTGCACAAACTCGGCTACACCTCTGAAGGATGATGGGAGTGTACTCAAGAAAAGGGATCTACCAACCATCATGGTACCACATCCCTTCTGACGCCTTCCCATAGAACACTCCATGTGGCTGGATGCTGAAGGGCCAGGAGGCTTTGTTAAAAAATGTCACCAGGATGGTGTCTCCAACTTCAGCTTTGATCACTGGACCTAGAACAAAGCAGAGAGAGCATGCCAGCAACAGAGCATCTCCCCAGGCCATCAGGCAAACCAAGGCAGACAGGGCACCTTTCCCCAAGCTGCAGGGCCAAAGAAGAGAGGCAGCAGGTGGCCTGGCCTTGTTGCTGCTGAAGGGAGCTCAGTGAGATCAGGGACTGACAAGGATTGTCTGAAAGCAGTTTGGGTCTACAGGGGAACTCAAGAGAGGCGTCACGCCTTCACAGGGGGAAGTAACAGAACAGCCAGATATGCTGGAACGCCCTCAGGAAAGGCCCATGTCTCTCCCCCACCTACACAAGGCCCCCTCAGCCTCCCAAAACATGTGCCTCAGCGGTGTGAGATGTTCCAAACCCACCACGGTCTGTAAGGCTATGACCTAGCCAGCCAGAGAGGACCTATGAGCCTTTACCATGCGTGCCCCCAAGCACCCATTCAGGAGAGAAAGCTCTCTGTGAGAACAGAGTTTGCAGCATGCCTTGAAGGGGCTCAGTGAAAAACATATAACCAGAAGCTATCACTGTGACCTTTTTAGCTCTAGTCACACATACGATACTATGTCCCTCAGCCCTTACCTCTAAGAACACCTTCAGAATGACCCCCGAAGTCATTCTGTCCATTCTACCATCCCGCACCTTGGCCTGTTCCCTTTGCTCTCACATGTGATTGTTGTGAAGCACCTCTTGTGCCCCTCCCTGCCCCTCAAAATAAGCAGGCAGGTACAGCCACCTGGCACTCCCAGCATCCTTCTCACAGACACCAACAGAGAATTTGTGTTCCTGGATGATTCTCACCAAGTATTCCAAGGTGTTTCTCTTCTTCTGATTGCTGTTTTTCCTCACGGAAGCTCTCATCAGTATATTCCACATACTTTGCCTTCCAATAGACACCCCCAATTCGGTAGAGGCTATGCTTGAAATACTGCTCAGCAGGACTAAATGCAAAAAGCATATGTCAAGTCATTTCATAGAAAAATCAGTCCTGTTCCCCTGCTTCCTCTGGCAAGGCCATCAGCATCTCCACATCAAGCAGTACTTCAGACAAGGACAGCGCCTCTAGTTTGGAACAAGTACAACTTTGACTCTGCAAAGCTTTTTTGCCCCTGCAGACTCATCTACCTGTGTGTACAGGGAGCACCTCTGGCACACAGCCCTCTCCCAGGCTGTGATCAGCATCAATAGACAAGATGTGTGAAGGACTGAACAAAACTGCAGTGCAGGCAGTGAAAAGGCAAAGCTAAAACTCCAACCTCTTCAGAAGCTGGGGACAGCCACAATCACAACTAAACTACACAGCTGTAAAAGTATTTATTTCCTTCACTACCACCCTCACCAAATATAAGTAACAAGCCTTACAGGAGAGGCAGTGCAATTACAAGGCCAGCTCACAGGTCTAAGGTCTACAAGACTTGCTGCATGGCGTTGGGTAAATAATTAACCACTCTGCATTTCCTCGTCTCCATCTGAATAAGGTATATCCTCTCCAACAGATTACTAGGGAAGGGAAGTAACTTCTGTGGAAGGAGAATAATCTTTCAGTTAGCCAAAGCCTGAATCGGAAGCCTCTCAACCGCTATCACAGCCATCTGACCATGGGATGGAGGGCTGCCATCCAAGTCTTAGCATCCGATTTCCTAGAAATTGCTTCCTGCAGCAACACCAGCCTGAGGCCCATCTGCAGGCCAGCTCTGCCACCCCATGTCTGCTGCACCCAGCGGCCTTTAGAATAATTTCTCAAATAGATCAATCTGTTCCTAGGTCAGGCACAGAAAGCAGAAATGAAGCCCAGAGACAAACATAGCAGCTCATGCTGTACAGCTGCTGGGGCTCCTGCAGCTTGTGGGTACAGCTGTGCCACTCAGCATTCTCATGGGAGGGCCCCAAGGTACCTATACTGCTCTCAGTGCAGTCTAGGTACAGCAGCCTCCCTTTCTAGATGGAGCAATCAGCCTTCCCAGGAAATGTACTCCATGTGAGTAGCAGGCATGTATTTTGAAAAGAAATTCCACATTTTCCTGAGCAGCCTTCCTGATACAGGCTGGACTCCCCAAACACTGCCCAAGCCCACCAGCCTCTCACTCACCTGTCTGCATCATTGAGCTGCTTCCCACTGATCTGGTCGAGCCCCGAGGGTCCATAGTCCCACTGCACTTCCTTAGCTGCTATGTAGTATTTCCGAACTCTCCCTTTCAGGGTGGGTGCCGGAGCTTGCCGAGAACATGGCCGGACTTCATAGAGTGCCCCCATCCCAGCTGTCCAAGACATGAAGGTGGACGCTCGCTTTAGCCCCTCCAGCCAGCCTAATGGGTAGTCCCACCTTCCCTCTGCTGTCCCAAAAGGCACATGGATGGGAGATAGCAAGTAACTCCACAGCAAGGAGTTTTGCGTCAGTGAGCAGAACTTCCAACCTTAGATACTGGATTCTGTAGAAGTATGGACAGAGAGTGACTAGAGCCTTCTGCTGTCTTCAGATCTATCATGCAAGTGCCTCTTACAGGGACCAGAACTCCTAAGGCACTGCCTCAATCTCAGCTTTCAGCTGTAGCAAACATGAAACATCACACCATGGTACAAGTCACCCTCACAAAAGCTGCCCTGCCCACTAGCAACCAGCCCACTCCAATTTTTACAAGACAAGGAATCATCCACTCATCTGGGGACATTTTTCATGCCCAAGGCACTGTTCCCTACCACAGTGTACATCATGTACATCAAAAACAGAGGACATAGAGTCCAGGACATATTCCACCCTCTGCCTTACCTTGCAGGTGATCATTGACCTGGCAGCTCAGCAGCCATCTCCCAGGGTTACTGGGGATCATATCTGCCGTAACAAAAGTGGCTGGGAAGAGGCTGGCCACATCTGTCCTGTGACCTCGGATATTGAGTGTCTCTCCATGGAAGTAGGCTGTGTGAACATCAATTTCATTGCCCATCCCGAAGAGGTGCCATGAAACATCATCGCCAGCACACATTGTCAGTTCAGGGAGGTTGCCAAACACATAACCATTAATAGCTGCAAAACCAAGCAAGCCAAAATTAGAGAGCAGAAAAGGGGCCTTCAGTGCTCCTGCCAGCAGGTGACAGCACAGACACTACAGGAGGATGGACCTAACCAGAACTCCTCCTCCTCTTCTGCTTTGGAGAGCCCAGTACCACAAAGGGTATAAAAGCTCATTCAAGCCAAAGACAAAATCAAAGCAATACTTCCATTTTCTGGAGCCATTGCCCTGTCCCAAGATATTATTTGAACAGCACATGATCTCAGAGCAGATCCTGGAGCACTGATACTCCTCAGTGTCTCAGCAGGGACAGTAGCCTCATAGAGGTGACACTGACCATGCATTTTGTTGCTCTCCTGAAATTCCTCATCTTCTTTGTCTACAGAGCCAGGATCTGTGCAGAATGATGCTATGTTCTCATCCAGGTACCAGCTTAGGTTCTCATCCACCACACTGAACAACAGAAAGAAATCAACATCCACATCCTGGCGTCTTTGAGAGCTGCCAGTCAGTATTCCTGAGGTGAAAGGAGAGAGGAATGAATGCAGAAAACCACTCATGCAGAAAATCATACATCAGGCAAGAGATTAAAACAGCAGTAGCAGAGTAAGTCTTGTCACATGAGTTGGAGAAGACAGATGGTTTCCCATCATCCTGACAGCTCACTCCAGAGTGGCGAGCTCACCCTTTTCCAGTATATCCCTGCCAATACAGTTCTTTCCTAAGCAGCTCTGCCACTGCATAGCTCAATTACAACACCTTCAGTCTTCTCACTCCTGCTGAAACCAACCAGTCATCATGTTTTTCATACACAAACTAGATCTTGGACAAGAATCTTGCTTTTGGCATGGATTCAAGCAGCACTCTTGGATCAAGAGGCCTGCAAGCTCACTTGCCCAGCCACTAAGGGATAAAGACAATGCAGTGACCAGAATCCAGTCAGAACCCAGGTACTGTCGTCTCTAACCAAGCTGCATTTCCTCCTGAAGCTGGGAGCTGCACACCAGAGTATCTTCACATCCTATCCTTATTCATGTCACCACAAAATCTTTACATTATGGAACTGCAGTCCTCAGCTGCTTTCTCTTGGTGTTTTTACCTTTTTTACATGTAAGTAATGGCCCAATTAATCCAGATGCAATGTCCCTTGGTGCATCAATATGAGAGTGATAGATCCAGGTCAAGCAGTTTGGGTCATCAGCAGTTGGACTGTGATCTTCAGGGACAGTCCAAGTATAGGTGTAATTCCTTCCTGGGAAAACAGCATCATCCTTCTTCTGATCCTGGGGGGATATATCAGGATACAGGGATCCTAGAACAATTGAGCAATCACAACATCCATTCAAGAAGTGCCAAGATGCCCACACATGTAACCTTACACTGAGCTGAGACACACCATCCCAAGGCTGAAATAGTGTTTAATCATCACTTCCTCAAAGAGGCACTGAGGCAACTTGCCCAGTACACAGGTCAGCACAGAGTCAGCAGGATTATTTCCATTCTGCCGAGTGCTGCTTTGCCTTCAATTCTGCACTGTGCCCCCACAGTCAGTCTCTCTACAATCTCTAGAGCTGATCAGTGTTTTGGAGGTTCTAAAATCAAGAAACCTGGGCCCAGGTCAGGACTTCAGCACCATGACCCTACTAACCCAACACCCAAATGCAGTTGCTTTCCAGCTGGGGCTTTATGGACAGTTCTCCATGCATACTTCTAAGTTCCCAGTGAGAAAAATCTGTCTCCATGATGGCAGTAGCTCATTTACCTTCAGAGTCCTTTTCGTAGAAAACACCATGAGGATGGATTGTATAGGGTCGAGTAGCGAAATTTTTTAGGTGTACTTTAATGGTATCCCCCACTTCTGCTCGGATGACAGGTCCAAGGAACCCCAGCCAGCCAGGTTTGGGGATCTCAGTGGTGTACGTGGAGTCTGTGTATTGCTTATAGACAGATTTCTTGTACGTGCTTCCCACTCTATCTTTCCCAGACTGCAGGAATGCTGAGGCCTGGCTGTTGAATTCGAAGGGAAAGGCACTATGAGTCATCATTATATACAGCAGCTGGTCAATACTGCAGCAGAGTGACAGTGGCACTCCACTCTCCTGGGTACAGCTGAAAACCTTAGCATTAGAGAACCCTGGGATGCTCTAAGTCACCTATGCATGGCCACGACCTCAACCCCAGCTCTTCACCAACAGACAAAAAATTCACCCCTGAACTGTGCCCTGCAAACAAGAAATGGGAAGGACAGTGCTTCCCAGACAATCCCATGGGGGCTGTCACAGGGAGGACACTTCTCAT
Source organism: Monarcha castaneiventris obscurior (assembly GCA_026261815.1). Classification (NCBI taxonomy): domain Eukaryota; kingdom Metazoa; phylum Chordata; class Aves; order Passeriformes; family Monarchidae; genus Monarcha; species Monarcha castaneiventris. The sequence goes on from JAMPIT010000550.1 coordinate 6,684,250, forward strand.
GCCTCCTTCAGCCTTCACTGGGCTTTTCAAAACTCACTTCAATTCCTTTGTGGCATTTTCAGCTAAATCACAAGGCAGGTGGAATGGGGTGAAGAAGTCTCCTGAGCTCTCTGGCCAAAATTTGAAGTCTGAAAGATGATTTTCTACTTAAGAGTTTCCAAATTCCTTCCAGAGTGGCAGATGAGTCAGGCAGGTACATACCCAGCAGGTAACTAGCTTCCAGAGTTAAAACCTCATACAGGTACTAAAGTTTAACTCACGAGCATATTTGCTCTTTATGGGTAATTCTTAATAGATAAGAGATGAATCACAGTCCAGGTATTAGTGGAACCAGCCTAAACGAGAGCCAAGGTCACTCCTCTCACTTCCCCCTTCGGATCAATCACCTGCAGCAATAGAGCAGCCCCGGAAGGGAGGTAAACTCTAATGCACATCTCAGAGAATGAACAGTTGAGACCCAAATATTAAGCATTGACCTCGTCATTCAAAAACAGGCATGGCTTGACTCTGGTTATACAATTCAGAGTTCAGCCCTTTGCCAGATCAGCCCCACAGCCATTATCAGCAAAGAGTTAAGGACAATTCACACTTTGTTTCACAGATGTGCCTCTTTCTCCCCACACAGTCCATTTCTTCCCAACAAAAAAACTCCTTGAAATATTTTGATAGAGGTACTATCAATCATATCAACATCACATCCCTTTCTAATTGCCAGCAATTTCATTTCTACAAATGTTGTACAAATAGGTCCCATTAGCTAACTGTTTGCCGTGACAAGTTTTTAAATTGCTCTTCACGTATTATGAGAGAAACCAAACAAAACCCACTGCATTCATTATCACTTCAGGGGTCAGCGGTAACATATTTATTAATCCTGAATTTTGGGGTGCTTCCTGTGAACTAATTTACATTTATACAGCATCTCCAGAGAACAGAGACTTTTCCATGCTAAACTGACAGACCTTGATGTTTCTGCATACCCTGCCCGTTCCAGCTGTGCTGTTTCTGAAAGAGGTGTCTGAACCTGAGTGCTAGTTGTTATGGAGGGATAAAGGACTGAGAGCAGGTCAAGAAATGCCAGCTATTTGCCACAGAAAAGGAGGGCAGGAAAAAAAAGCACAAATGCCTTTAAAATGCTATGGAAAGCTATTGAAAAACAAAACAAACCACACACACAAAAAAAAACCACTAACCAAAAAAAAAGGTTCGATGTTTTGAAAGCTAAACCGAAAACACTGTTTGTATAGTAACTCAAACCAATTATTGCTGTTTCCAGATTTACTTTAGTAAGAAAAACAAAAATGTTTTTCAAACAGCCCCTAAAATCCCATGCAGGAAGTCCCATTAAGCCTAAGGCTTGAAATTCCACTGAAACAAAAAACAAGCTGGCTCTGTGAAGTCATTTATATAAAGATGAAAAGTCATCATCCTTCAGTATAAACAAGCTGATCACCAGCTGCAACTAAGCAAGATGAAACTCCAGGGTAGAGCATTGCAAAATCTGAACTATTTTAGAACAATCTGTTCTGCATCTGCTGTATTTTCTGTTCCGTGTTTGTTTTCCATACACTTCTCTCCAGTGTATGGGCTCTGGGCACTCCAGACTAACCATCCCTTTTCCCATTGACACGGGTTTTATCACAGGAGCATAAAACAAGTTAAACATTAAGCTCATAAAGATCAGAATCTATTGGACTGTGTCTCTTGCTTGCTCAGATGCCCCAAAATACCTGGATGAAATTACTCATCAAAGGCTTAAAGCCTTTCCCAGACTAAATTCTGTTAGAAGCAAACGTACCCATTATGTACAATACTCTGGTTAGCGAGCACATTCCTCCCCGTTGGAGCATAGTTCCAGTTCACCTCACGGATCCCCAGGTAATAGACTCGGGTGACACCCCCAGCAAACGTGGGTGACAGCATGGGGATGCAGAGCAGCAAGCACCAGACTGATCCCATCGCAGTCTGAAGGGAAGGTGTTTCTGGAGGCTACAGCTATTTGGGAAAAACAAAAACAATGAAACAGAATATGACCATTTGGTTTGAAGGCGCTGGACATTTTGAGAGGGTATAAAGAAATCAGGTGTAAGTCCTATTGGGATCATTACTCAAATATTCAAGAAGGAAATCACTCTGTAACAAAATTACCACACAAGGTGGATGAGGATCATGCCTTGGTAATGAGTCCCCAGTACGAAATGTGCTGTTCTCATAATAGTTTAATTAACCCTTTTTTCACTACCACTCACATTTCAAATCATCTTACAGGTCCACATACAAAGCTCAAGGAAACGGTCCTGAGCAACGATCTGTATATTTCAAACCGTCACCAAGATCTCTCTATTCTAAGTTACCTGAGGAAGTACAATTTAGTCACCATGAAATAATTTTAAATTTTAACTTCTTTAAAGATGGCTCTTAGGGAGCAACTATCTGTTACCCAGGAGTACATATCAAATGGGTTGAACAAGGTTTTTCCTTTCTTTTATTTTCCCCATAATTCTGATCACTAGGTAGCGTACTTATAAAACTTCCAATTGACACGAAGCTTGTTGGGAATAAGCATCAGAAATACTCTAAAGAGAGTTGGGAAAAAGTTGGGGAAACTGAAATCATCAAATACAGTTCTGTAAACACAGGCTCACAGAACCACCTGTATGAAGGAACAGCTGATGCAATATGGGGCAGTAGAATTACACCAAAAGATAAGGAAGGATTAAACTCAATTGAAAAATCACATGAAAACTACTAAAAAAGGGCTCACCCAATGATACCCTTAACAAAGCTGAATGTAGCCAACAAACTGCACCTAAACTAGATGTCAAGATACAGCTCTGAAGACATGTAACAGCAGCTCAGAATAGCAGAGAGAAACAGAAAGCAAGAGAATGAGAAACATGACCTAGCAAGAAAACCCAAAAGAATCAGTTTTCCTTTTCATACAGAAAGGGGTGGTGACAGAACACCATGGCAAAGGTTTTCCATAAAGAGACTGTCATTATTTATTTTTACTGTCTTTGTACAGCAACATGAATGGATAAGGTTTGTCTGCAGCAAAGCTGGATATTCTATAAGCTTTCAATCAGCAGTGTCACACAGAGCTACTCTGAAACCTCTTATAACGTCTGATACCCAACAGACATGATTCAACCCCAGTACATGGCAATGGACTAGGCACCTTCCAAAGCTTCACTTCTTGATTTCCAAACATGTTGTGCTATTCTCAGAAGCTAATGATAATCAAGTACTGCTGTTTCTAAGTAGTCATTAAATTGGACAAAGCTTGGAGACACCTTCTTCCCCTTCTTTTTCAGAAGGGAGCTGTAGGGATCTCTAAATCTGAGACGTTTTTGATCCATCAACACAGCACAGATCTGCTCCAGTGGCTCCACCAGCCAATCCCCTTCAGAAGTTCGTGGTCATAACACCTGATGAAACTGAGATACAGAACAGCCCCTTCTCTGCAGCTTCAGCAGTGCAGGAGCAACAGCAGCACACTGGCTCGTGCCCACCCCTACACACCACTCCATCACCAACCTTATTCCCTACTGCTGCTGCTCCAGGACCTGCTGCTGTTCACAGGGAGGTAAAATACCTTTTTTTACTTGCTCTGTGCCAAAGAGGACTCAAAGGAAGGAGTTTGGAAAGCCATACCTGTGCTGTTTCACACAGCAGAGCAGCAAAAGGCAGTGGTGACAGCAATGTGGAAAGAAACAGCAGCACCAGTCCTCAGTCTAAAACCTGCCACCCTGCCAACACACACCCCGAGGGAAGGGCAGTGGGATGCTCCTGACTCAGCCCAAGCTACAGCCTCCGTGTCAACTCAGGGCAAAGTACGCGGGAGCTTCCGGCGCACAGGGTGGCCTCCTCAAGGCCCGGGAGCCGCCGAGCCCCGGCAGCCAGAGCAGGCTGGTTTTCGTGTGCTCTCATCTCGATGGTTTCAGCAGGCAGTACCACAGCACGGGAGAACAGCGGCTCTCAAAGCTGGTTCTGAAAACTGCCCGTGGAGACAAGCCCCGCCATGCCAACCCACTATGCCTGCGTGAGAGTCCCTGCTCACCGCCCCAAACCTCCGCACGGCAGCATCACCGCACCCCTCAGGGGAAGGACACACAGCCACGAGTCGTGGCATTCCAAGTGCTCTGTGGTTTGCTCTGCCATTGAAAGACAAGTCTTTGGGACAGCCTTACTAAAGCTTTACAAGAGTCCCACCTGGACTCTGCCTGGAGTTTGACCACAACATCACATACACCCCTGGGGTAATTGTAAGGAACAGCAAAAAATATCCCTGAATGCAGATGCAGCAGATGACACAAAGTCTGTGCTCACATTCCCTTCACAGTAACTAATCACCATTTATTTACTCGACTAGTGCAAGGTGAAGGTAGTTAAATTCGTCTCAAAAGTGGGGGTTTTTTCCCAATTTTTGATATTAATAATTGCCTTGATTAAGAAAAAAAAAACCCAACAAACGAAAACAAGAAAGAAAGCCAAAACCAACCCAAATTTTATATTACATCCATCCCTGAACTTTGCACTTTACAGCAGAATCCTCCCCCAGGACTGCCCTTTACCGGGTCCCCGACAGCACAGAAATCGCGAATGAACAGAAATCAGTTTTCAGACAGGCTGGTGGGATCCAACTCCCATCTGATCCAGGCGAACGATGCAGGGATGTTCCCCGACACCCGACTGCAAGGAAACCACAACCCGAGAGCGAGGGGAAAGCACCGAAGGAAGGCAGGAGGACGGACAGCTCATCCCTTACGTGCGGAGCGGGAGACGGCGCGGTGGGGCTGCAGAGCGGGACGCGGGAGCGCCGGCGGGGACCAGCCTGGGTGGGACAAAGGGGCGCTGCCTTCGAGGGCTGGCCGAGCCCGAACCCGAGCCCGAACCCGGCCCGGCCCGGTCCCGCAGCGCCGACCGCGCCCGCTCCCGCCCACAGGCTGGGCCGGGCTGCTCCGCCCCGCACCTGCGGGAGCGCCCCGGCCCAGCCGCGCCTCAGCCGGGCCGCGCCCCGGCCGCGCACGCGGAGCCCGAGCCGCGGCGTGCACCTGCTCGCCCTGCCGAGGGCTCAGCCCCCGGCGCGGGGAGCCCCGGGAAGGCGGGAGGAGGCGCAGGCAGGGCTGCGGCACGTGGCCAGCGGCACCCACCTGCTGGATGCGACCGCCGGGGATACCGGGCGAGCACTCCCCAGAGACCTACCGAGGTGGCGGCTGCGGCCCCTTTAAATGCGTTCCGTGACGTCACGCGGCCGCGCGCTCCCCCGGGAGCACAACAAGAGTCACGCTCGCGGCCGCCGGGGCGAGGGGCGGGGTCTGGCGGCTCCTGCCAATCAGCGGCTGCTCCGGGCGGCGGCCCCGCCCCTCGCTGCGTCGCGCGGCCCCGCGCGGCCCGTCCCCGCTCGCGCGGCCCGTCGCGGTCCGAGGATGCGGGAGGCGCCCGCGCTGCCCCGCGGCCCCGCCGCCCCCGCCGCGCCCGCCCCCGGCCCCGTGCCCGTCCCCGGTTTCCTCGCCAAGCTCTGGGCCTTGCTGGAGGACCCGGACAGCGACGACGTCATCTGCTGGAGCAGGGTGAGGTGGCCGCCCGGGCCTGGCCCGGGGAGGCCCGCGCGGACGGCTCGAGGGTGGTGGGGACGCCGGGCCGGGGCTGCGGAGCCCTGCGGGCAGGCGGCAACGGAGGGTTCCTGGCTGCCTGGAGCGCCCCGACTCTGCCTCCCCGCTTCGCTTGCGGTGGTGCTGGCGGGGGAGCCCCGCGGCGTGGACCGGCGTGCGCGGGGCCGCGCCCGGGCCCCTCCTTTGCCCCCGCGACCCCCCGCGTGCGGCCCGCGCCGTCGGTGCTGGTGCAGCGGGCCATCCCCGGGGGGCAGTCCCGACTCCCGGTCATCAGCTCCGGGTGATGAAAGGACGCTGTCAGGAGCCATTAACTGTCCATTTTCCTTTCGGAGCGGAGAGAGATGTGCCCCGCGGGCACAGGGCCTGGACACAACGACCAGACACCCCAAACATGCACTGTGTTTATTTTTGTTCCTTGTCATTTTTAAAACCGTAGGCTTTTTCTCCACCTTTTTCCAGCCGTTTGCCCTTTACAAAGGCAAAGACGAAAAGAAGCACAGTATTTTTGTTCTCCTCATGAACGACATAAAAGTGATGCAGAAAGCTCGTCGGTTTCCAGGAAGTTTGATCTTGAGCATATAATAAATCTAGCGCTGCTGGTGTCACACTTACTCCTGGTCACCGCTGGGTTGTGTTGTCTTAACTTTCAGTAACTCGGCAACGTTATGTGGTTATTTTTAGTGATGACATAGCACATACAATGGAAGAATCTTGTCAGGAGCTGGGCAGACTGATGAAGGGAGATGAAATCTCTTTAGGGGTATGAATTCCATTGGGGTTGTGCCATGCTTATGTTTCCTAGGGACAAAGAGAGCAGGGTTTTAGAACAATTTTGCTTTGGGTTAAGATGAATGTGTCAGGGCTTTAAGAAAATTCCCTGTTCAATGGAAGTGTTCCATGTAATTGTGTCTTTGAATTCAAACTTTTTAGACCAGTGCCAAGTACTCAGAAGTCTTCCCACAGACAGTTCACTTAGCAATGTCTTTTGCCCTTCTCTGCTGTCAGAACAGTCTCTGCTTATTTATGGTCTTCATTTAAGAGCAACACCTTAGAAAAGCTGTGCTTATTCACTAACTGTTACTCCTGCTTATTTCCTAGAATGGCGAGAATTTCTGCATTCTGGATGAGCAGAGGTTTGCCAAGGAGCTGCTCCCCAAGTACTTCAAACACAACAATATCTCCAGCTTCATACGGCAGCTCAACATGTGTAAGCATCAGCGGTTCCTACACATTCTGTCTGCCAAGTTCATAGCTACTTGGCTTCAGTTTGGATTTCTTTAAACAAGCAAATGGACTTGGCAAGTCTTTCATCCCCGAAAACCTGAGCTCTGGCCTTGAGTTCGCTTTGCAAAAGAAAAGACTGATGGTAGAACTTGGTTTAGTGTACGATTTTTGTGTTTTAGCTCCAAGTCCTTTTGAGTAACAGCGTAAGAATATGTGCTGTTGCCTAAAGGTAGCGTGAGGTTGCCTGAGCTCCAGTATTGGTCTTGCAGCAAACATATGTGTACCCAGGGGAGTAGAGGCTGTGTGTACAGCTGATGGGCCAAGCTGGACTACATTTCTCATTATGTTTCTCTGCTCAATTTGTGAGCATCATGTGGCAGCATTGCATAGCATACGTACAGCATGGCCAGGCAGAGGGGTGCAGTGAGGGTGACTCGGGCACGGTGCCGCATGCGGGGCTGCAGCAACCAGCAGGAATAACTGCTGAAACTTCTGGGACCAGTGGAGGGACAAACAGCACAGGAGGTGCTGCCTTAATTAGAATTTCATTCAGGCTGACTGGGAGGAGCTCTCTGTCCTTGCCCAGTAGGTTTGCCTGATCTCTCTAGCTGATGCCTGTATAGGATTTATGTAGACATGAGAAAAAGCACATCTGTTTAGTCTCTGGACAGAGGGTAGGTGCTGCTGTTTGTGTTGTGTGCTTGTGTTTGTGAGACCCATCACTTGAATGACAGAGGACAATCCAAAAAACAATTGTCTCTTCCCTTGTAGCCAGGATAAATGGAAAAATGCAAATACTTCTATGAAGGTATACAATGTAGTGGCAGCCTCCTTTTACTGCTGGACCTATTGTGGCTTTCTAATAATAGTTGGAGTGCATTAATTGTGTTAAAACGTTGACTGAGGAGAGAGGTGGATTGGCCTGTCCGCTGAATCATGCATCTACCCTGTGGCGTTTGAGCAGTGATGGAAATAAAACTGGCAATATCTTACTTTGTGCAGGCAGTTAATATGAAGAAGGTGCTCTGCTGCAAGTGTTTGCATAGGCAGTCAGGGAACTAACTTCTCTGCCTTGCTTTATTCTGTAGACCATGGTAGTACATGACAGCATTTGTTTTAATGTGTAGTTGTCAGGGATAAAAGGGAAACTGTAGCATTCCTCTGCATCCACTGGCACAGATGGGATGGTTTGGCCATGGCTGTCTTGCCCACGGACACACACTGGCCTCTGCTGTGCAGCTGCATGTGCAGCCTGCAGGCAGTGGTACTCTGGACATATTTTCTAGCTGTGAAGATCAGAGAAGTGAAATAATTGAGCACCAAGAAAGGCTACTTTGGCTGTTTTTCATAGTGTCTGCTCCCAGTAACTGTAGTGCAGTGGGTGTTTTGGTAGCACTGGACTTTTCTTTAACTGAATGTATTTAGAGTCAGCTTTCAACTGGGAGAAATGCCTTTGTTGATTCCTCTCCACAGATGGTTTCAGGAAGGTGATTGCTCTGGAGAATGGTATCATCACAGCAGAGAAAAGTTCAGTCATTGAGTTCCAGCACCCTTTCTTCAAGCAAGGGAAGGCACATTTACTGGAAAACATCAAGCGCAAGGTATAGTCTAAGCACATATTTACTTCACTTAGTTACGAAAAGCAGCTTATCAGGAGTGCATATGGGTGTTTCAAACACAGCCAGCAAATACCATGGGAACCACGGAAGCTCCCTCACAATGCCAGGCTGGTGCTTGGCTGGGCCTCCTTGCGCCAGTGCTTAGACAAAACCTGCTTTGCTGTTGGTCATGACCATGGGGTAGGACTATGTTCTTCATCATCATCGAACCACAGCCCTTCTCCACAGAGTTCCTATCCCTGATTGCAGCTTAGCATGATCTGCAGTTCTGTCAGCATCTCCAACTCAGAGAAGGGCACAAAGTGAAAGAAGCAAAAGAAAATACATTCCCATTTGGCACTCATTGAAAATTACCAAGGTCGTCACTAACCGGTTCACTTGGATGAGTTTGCATAAATTATATTTCTCCTCCAAAACTATGTTGCCACTAAACTACATCCTTATGAGCACTTTCTGCTTTTCTTTTGTACGTTCAGGCCTTGTCTGACCTGTTTCTGCACAGATACTTATCCTCTATTGGCACATTACAGCCCATAATATCCTGAGGAAGAGAGTATCATGATACATCATGTTGACATTTGAACAGCAGAATCTTTTCTTTAGGCTGTTGTCAGGTGTGGCTGCATTGCCCAGGGCAATAAAAGCCCAGGCTGGAGAGCCACAATTATGTTTGGATTGATTGTTCACTGAGCTGCCCCTGCTTGGAGCCAGAATCAATGTAGTGGCAATGGCTCAGGCTGTGTTCCCCCCGCTGCTGTGACCAGTGTGTCCCAGCGTGCATGCCTGGCGGGGCAGGTGCACGGTGACGTAAGGTGTGGCACCATGTGTCCCAGGGGTGGTGCACTGAGTGGAGTGTTCTAGATGGAAAGACAAAAGCTCTGCTCAGTGCCAAGGACATTCATATGAAGTGTTGAATAGGTTGATGAAAGATACTCTTTGTTGCACAGGAAACGTTAGTGATTTTTTTGCAAAACAGACCCTAATTTTCTTGCTCTTTTACTGCCTGGAATGGGGCTATATTCCAGTATTGGCTGTAAACTGTATTTCAGGCCTCTGTCAGAACTGCAGGTTTGAATGCAGGACTTGCTTTACTTACTCTCTTTCACTTTTAACTCTGCTGGTGTGCAGATACCCTGTGTGTCTTCACAGAATACCAGAATGGTTTGAGTTTCAAGGCACCTTGAAGCTCATCTCATTCCACCCAGTACCATGGGCAGGGACACCTCCCACTAGACCAGATTGCTCCAAGGCCCATCCAGCCAGGGATGGGACAGCCAAGTTTCTCTGGGCAGCCTGTGCCAGTGCCTCAGCACCCAAGGACTGGACACCCTGTTTAGCCAATTAGGGACTCTGAAGAGTTTGTATTTGAGCTTCTCCTTGTACTTGGGCAGAATTTAGATTGGGCCTTTTTTTTTGGAGGCTAGCTCGCTGCATTTGAAATTTCCCCCCACTTCCTGCAACTTTTGGTTGTCGTCCCACAAAGAGGTGGTGTGCTGAAGAGAAATCAGACAGCCATGAATGCCATTTGGGATGCACCCTGTGTACATTAGCATAAATTATTAACTGCAACAAACAGCAAAGCATCTAGACTGCAGACAGGGAAGACAGCTGTCAGACCCTTCAATCCATCCTTTGCACCATGGGATCACGTCAAGAAAGTAGTCATGTCCGAGAAATGATTGCACAACAGTTGTGTTCTGTTCCAGCACAGAGGGATGGGATGTTGGTTTATAACACCATAGGCTCATTTCTGACCATCCCATTCCCCTTTGGAAGACAAGATGTGTGAGCCAACATGAACAGAAGTTATCTCAGACTTCAGCAGGCCAATCCCACATTGGTGCTTTCACCTCCCCCTTGGAATCCACAAGAGAGGCTTTCACATCCCCCTTGGAATTTAGCAGAGTAACAAGAATACTCCCAGCGGGCTGTAGGTTGGGAGGGATACCTGGTACGACTCCATGTGGCTCCATCATAGTCAGTACTTGGCAAAATGATGTTCAAAATTATGCCAACAAAACCTGGATGTGTCATTCAGACATGTGCATGTGATGCTCTATAGACCTGTCTTTTTCAAAATCCTGTGTTGTGTTGCAACCAACAATGCTCCTGCTGCAGAGAGAGTTGCTGAAGGAACTGGAAAATGTTTAATACAGAAGTGCAGGAAGGAGATGGTGAGCTTTTTGCTCTCTGATGGCTTTTCCACCATCATTTGAAGTAGCAGCATTCAAAGATTCTGCTGTGAGCAGAAGAGCAGTTTGGACTCGTCTTTCTGCAGACAAGTCTCCATAACTTTGGAGTGTCACTGAGCAGAGAGGTAGTAGAGGAAACACCAACAGGGGAATCTGCAATTCAGCTGGTGTGGGATAAGTTTTCAGATTGAGTAGGATACATTTAACTAGACACCTTCATCTCTCAGTAACTTAATGGAAATTCGTTACTCCTTTGCTGGCAGATTTACCCACATCTAGAAGGAATATGATCATTTTGTTCTTCCACTGTCACCTGTGGGGTTTTTTTGGCTGGTGTTTGCTCTGTGACACTAGAGGGCAGACTGTCACCAGGCCTGATAGAGAACCCCCAGGGAAAGCCCTTTGCAGTCAGTGGTTTTTATCATGAATTACAGTCATGAATCTACTGTCTCCAGATACAAAGTGCTAATGTCATGTTTTCATTGGCATCTTGTTTTTTTTCATACAGTGCAGCCTGTCCTAAGGATTGTCACCTGCAGCAGTTGTGGTATTTTTTGCCATGTAAGAATTGCAGTCTTAGCTGGTCTTTTAATGGGGCTCGGTCCTGCTCTGCAGACTGACTGCACTCTCCCTGCAGCAAGGAGTATGCACTTTTTGTAGTAAAGCATGTGTACCCATTCTAGGTGTCTGCAGTGAGAACTGAGGATCTCAAGGTCTGCACAGAGGATTTGCACAAAGTCCTGTCTGAGGTGCAGGAGATGAGAGAGCAGCAGAACAACATGGATGTCAGGCTGGCTAACATGAAGAGGTAGACTCGGCTGTTTTGGGGCGCTTAAGCATTGAATGTTGCTTATATCTGTTGGAGATTGGCTAAATATGGGTTTCATGTGAACTGGAAACAGGTGAAGCTATATTTTCTCCTAAGAATGCCCATTCCACCTCACACAACATTCTGAATCTTGTTTGTTTTTGTAATTCAGTTACAGACTGGAGATTTAGACTGGGAGTTTGTTGACTGTCTTGAGATTTCACTCTGGTTGCCAGCACCTGTAGTAGTTTTTTAGGGCAATAAAAGCATTTCATTTTTTGAATACAAACAGGGTTAGATGCACTGAGGGCCAATTGGTGTTTTGTTTTCTTCCTAATTGGAAGTAGACTTTGCACATCCTCATCTCTGTTCTCTCAGATCCCCTTCATATAGGCACTGGGAATTCATTCAGGTCATTGGTATACCAGCAGATATCAACCAGAGTTCAGGAGATACCTTTCTCTCTCTGTTCCTTAAAAAAAAAAAAAAAACCAACCAATCCCCTTGAACACTACCTTTAGTTCTGTCCCAAGGCTGTCATTGTTTGGAAGCAGGCTGAGTGTAACACAAAGTCCTTATTCAACAGCTTTGAGGCTTTGAAGGAATACCTCAGATCAAGATTATTGGTGGAGCAGCAGAGGATGAGGGTGTCCTTACTAAGTGAGTGTTTGATGCTGCCTGATGGAAAATGGAGTTAAGTTAACCTAGAGTTTATACTAGTGGATCAGATTAACTGAGGGTTAGTTACCCACAGAGGGAATGTTGCCGTTGGTTCTGCAAGGTACTCTAAAAGTTTGAAAGCTGTAAAACTAGAGCATATAAAGTAAACTCTGTTCATCCTCTGTCTTCTGATTTATTCTGCATTGCAGAGAAAATAAGGCCCTGTGGAAAGAAGTGGCAGTTCTAAGGCAGAAGCACAGTCAACAACAGAAGCTGCTGTCTAAGGTACCATTGCAGCATCTTCAGTGCTACCATCCTTATTCCTGCCTCTGTGATACTTCATGGCATTCTTTGCTTATGTAGAATGACAAATGACACAGAGCTGAACAGGCTGTATTAATACAGCATAAAGAAAATGGTCTCAGTTCCTGAGTGTCCCAGAAGTAGCACAGTAAAGAACCACAAGCAAAGCACTAAGGAAAATTCATAGTAGGATGTCAGTGTGTGGAGACAGAGCATGGTAACAGGAGCCCAGAACTTGAGAGATTGCAGGCACATGGAATGGAGTCTGTGAAAGATCTTGGACCAGGATACACTTAGACCACTTGAGAAGTGAACTTGGAACCCAGAAACTGTAGGAGCTTGCACACTGGAAAAAATTTTCTCTGGTTTGTCACTCAGCTGTTTCTGGTCTGGATTCCTCTAGTGACTTGTGCTGTTATATTGCATTTCAAAAATAAGCCAACTGTGCAAGTGGGATAATTTTTCTGTGCAGTTTGTAACTCTTGCTTTGTTCTTTAAGATACAATTGCAAATGGATTTTTAAAATACCTGTTAATTTCTGTCACATAACTGTATAATTTTATAGTAAAATCTAAATTAAGAATTTAATGTTAGGATTGCTGTGCTGACCACTTGGTTTTGGTTTTCTTTTGTTTTTCCTTTTTAGATTCTTCAATTTATACTCAGTTTGATGCGAGGAAATTATATTGTTGGGGTCAAAAGAAAAAGGTAATTACTTGATAGGTCCCAAATCAGTGTCAGATGTGAATTATAGGGATAAATCAGTTTTTGTTGTGTGACAGATATTTTTATCACTTGTGTATTCAAACTTGAGAAAGCTGATGGAAGTTCAGTCAAGCACAAAATAAATATTTCCTCCTTACCACTAAAATGGGTGGGAGGAGAATATTCTATACATTTTCAATTCCAAAGGGCACAGTTATCAGAAGTGGTAAATCTCAAAATGTGCATGCATGACTGACTTCTTCCAAACCACAGCATGTGTGTAGTGCAGGCTGCCTGCAGTACCCTTCCTGACACACATTCCCAAAAGCCAGGCTTCTTGGGAGGGAAAGAATGATAACCATTACTGCCTGTATTTGGCACTGCTGCAGCTCTTCCTTCTGGAAGTCAGGATGTACTAAAGCTGTGCTTTGTCTCAGGTCTCTCACGGATGCTGCGGGTGCTTCACCGTCCAAGTACAGTCGTCAGTATGTCCGCATCCCTGTGGAGAGTGGCCAAGCTGTAAGTTTCCCCAAGGATAGAGGCAGTGGGTTGGACAGGATGATACACAGTGATATCAGTCTTCCTTATGGCTACAAATACCCTAACATTGTAATCAATGCTCTCCCTTTTGTAATGGGCAATGGTGATCTTTGGAGCCTCACTCTGGCTGTAAAATCATGCAAATCAGTGCAACTAGTCACAGATGAAATGTGAACAGGAAAGAGAAGCTGCAAGGAGATTGGGGCTTCAGTATGAAAAAAGAAAAGGTCAGAGCCTGTGGTTTGCTCACTCTTTGCTGTATCTGCAGATGGCTTTTTCTGAGCATAGTGCAGATGAAGAGGATGGAAATGGTACAGGTCTGATAATCCGAGATATCACTGACACCCTGGAAAATGCCACCAATGGCCTCCTTGCTGTGGCACACACAAGTGGCAGAGCCAGGTATGTCCAAAGTATATGAAGTATTTATGCCTGGGTTAATTGGGTAGTTACGTTAATGTTGGTGATCCATATGGATTCTGGGAAACAATGTCTCTCTGAATGTCCATTTGTGCATGACAGGCCTGTTCTACACTGCCCTTCTACAGCAGGTAGCATTGGCCATTGTCAGAGCACATGTCTCTTCAGGAGTCACTGGAGGCCTGTCAGGCTGATGGACATTTCAGGTTTAATTTGCTGAGGCTTTTCTGTGTGTTCAACAAATAAGCACATACTTGACTTTTTGTCTGAACAAGCACCTGAATGCATATATAGGTTTCTAATAACCCAAAATGTATATAGATTGCTAACAAACAAATCAAGATGTATAGTTTTATCTCCAGTTTCAATACTGCTCTCACTAAGCATATCCTAGGGAAGGCATTCTTTGTGTGGCAACAGATTTTAGTGAAAACCCATTTAGTTGTTAATAGCCAGAATGAAATATGGACTGATATGGAATATTTTCTTTCCAGAGTCTGTTTTTCAGGATTTTCCCTCCTGCCTAAATCCCATATACTGTATTGCTGCTTTTTGCCTGGGAATAAGAGGTGTTTTGCTCTCATACATGGTCTCTGTAGTAAGAGATTCTTCATCTGCCACTTCGCTGTTTTTCTAAAGACCAGTTTGTTACTTGAACCCTTGACTGGTCCAATCTTATTAAGATTTGGGATGCTAAACCTGAAATGAATAGTAATGCAGTTGATAAATTCTTCTGTGTGTTGTTTCTCCTTGGCTCACATTTTAGAGAGCCACAGGCAGCTCTGGATCCTGGCTTACCTCTTTGTCAAGTATCACAGCCAAGTGAGTTAAATTGTGCAGAACCTGTCCCATCAGTTCCTATAAACGATGTCAGCAAATCTGGTGAAACAGGCACGGCTGCTGTGGAGCTCCACACTGCACAGCCAAATGCTCCAGAGGACCCCGTGTCAGTAATTGACTCCATCTTGAATGAGAACAACTCTGGAAACCAAAATGATCCTTTGCTGGACAGGTATTAACTTGTTTCTGAAAAGCATTATGCTGTTGTCACCTTGTGGGATCCTGTCAGAGTTTTGGAGGGTGTGTAGTTCAGCAGAATATAGGGAATTAGCTTTGGAATTGTCATCGACAAAGTGAGTTCTCTGCACCTTTGTTACCAGGGCTTGAAAAATCCAAGTGTTGGCATCACACGTTGAAAAAGGGTAAGTGCCCCTGTCACCTTTATGGTAACAGATGTGCCTGAGTGCTGGTGCGTCCATTAGTGTGTCCCATCAGCCCACTGCTGGCACTGCTAGGTGCTGCCAGGCAGCAGGTGAAGAGCACTAATCTTGGGCAGGCATCATGGGCACTTTGTTCCTGGGACCTGGATGTGGATTGTCCTAGTTGTCATCTCACTGTTCCTTTCCTTCTCTGCCCCTCATTTGTGCAAAGCTGTTTCCCATGTGCCCTGTCAGATCACACAGCCCTGGATCAGGGGGTGCGGGCTGTGGGTTCCTGCTCCGCAGTGGCTGCATGAGCAGTTCCCAGCTCCACTCCAGTCCCTGAGCTTTGCCAGCGCCATCACTGTGGCTGCAGGAGAGCTGTATGGAGGACAAACCCTTGCTCCTACAGCTCTTATGCTGTGGTCAGTGGTGGGTAGGAGGGCCTGGGGTGGTGTCCCAGCACTCGTATGGTCTGAAGGCCCTGCTTATCTTCCCTCCTGGGCACTGCAGGATGTGGGCCAGTGCTTTGGAACTGCCTGTTTCTCAGTGCTGGGAATTCAGTACAGGAGCACCTCATGGCATAGCAAGACATGCAGGGTGGCCACTGTGCCTGCTGCTGCCTTTTCAGGCTCTTCACTGTCCCTCATATCTTGCCCACTGACCCTGGAAACATGTCCAATTTGGCAACAAGCCGATGTTTCAAGGTAGGTAGAGTTCCTTCAGGCCCACATTATTTCCAGCCCTTTGTTTATCATTTATTGTCCCGGGGAAAGCCATCGGACCTTTGTTTAAATAGGTACTGGTGTACAGGCTGGGGTCTGAGAACATTCACCAGATACTAAAATGAGGGAAGGAGTAGGTATGGAAGGAGGAACTGCTTTTTGACCTGATAGCTGTAGTTGTGCTTGCTGTTCAGGTAGTCTTCCTTGTACCTGTATCTCAAAGAGTGAAAGGTGAAGTGAAAGGTGATACAGGAATGCAGTTTCATCCATTTGGCTATTCTGGATTGTAGGCAACCTGCTCTGTGGGGCAGGAGAAGGCCCTGCCTGCCACCTGTGCCTTACAGTACTATATAATTTTGTCTTTTTAGAGAAGAAATTCAGGATTTTCTGAACTGCATCGATGCCAGCCTTGAAGAACTCCAAGCAATGCTGTCAGGGAAGCAGTACAACTTCGGTGCTGAAGCATTCAGTGATGTGAGTGTCTTCTCACTATTTCTGATTTCTGAGAAATACTGCTCAGGTTGCATCATGAAATGTTACTAGTTTGTTCCATGTTGTAATGGGTTAGAAGGGGGAACATCTTGAAAAGCAAATATTTACAAACAGAATGATTCATAGATATTCACAGTGTACAAGGTAATATTGGGAGCCTTTCCCAGTTCATACAGGATTTCTGTTTTAGAGAACTGAGGGGGGGGGGGGGAAGGAAAAAATTGCCTGACTTCTCCTTCTCAAGCCTTAATCACATATCGTCACATCCTGACTGTGCGTTTGATTCAACTGGATGATATGGAGTGAAACTTAGCTGTATTCCTGGAATCCCTGGGAAATAGGGTAACCTTTTCTCCTCTTGTGACCTCAGTTTACTGCCACAGGATGAAGCTCCCAGCTGAAGGCCCATGGAGGAGCCACTGTCCCCATGGTTCAGTGAAAGGAGCAGCACGCTGAGTCCTGCAGTCCTTTCAGGAGCTCTCTGCAGTTTTATTTCAAGAACTTTATTAGTTGACATATGGTGTGGTTTTATTTTCAGACATTTAATACCGAGCTGCCAGCCCTGGATATGAGCTTGATGGAAACTCCCCCTGGTATGGAAAATGTAAGAGTAAGACTTACTTCTGTGGTGGGGAGGGCGAGTGTGATGCTGGGAGTTGAATCTTGCTTGATGTACCTCAAGGGTGGGAACAGGGTTGGTGGCACAGGGTGACACTGCTGGTTCATCTTGCCCAGTTGACGCCAGGGTTTCAATGATCGGTGTTGGCATGTCAGAATTTAAGAGGGTTCTCAAGATAATTTCCAGTCCTATGTTCCTAGTGCAGCCATACACTTGGAATGGCCTGTCTGCAGACTGGAGGAAAAGTACTACATGAAAATTGTAATGCAATACAATGTAGTTGTTCTGAACATGGTTGTATGGGATTTCCTCAGAAGATACACAGAAGTTCAGCACAAACTTACTTCTCTTGGTCCCATTCCTAAAATTGATTCATACTATTAAAAAAAAAACCCTTGCAGGTGTTATTTTTGTTGTAGTCCTGAAACAATATTTAAACTAGGATTTCCCAGTCAGAAGGGCTTAGATTGCAAGTGATGTAAAGTGCAGCTGCATTTAAGCAGTACCTGCAAAATTTAATTACATGATGAAATCATATTTGGTTGTTACCCCAACGAGACCGATTATAATAAAGCTTCTGGTTTGGAAGGTAAAACAAATATTTGTTAGTCAGAAGCTTGTTTTGTTCATTAAGTTAAGTTCGTATTTCACTGTGCCTCCGAGAGCTCGTGTGTGCAGGCCTTTGTGTGCAACAACAGGCTCATTGCTCAGTTGCACCATTTCTCTTCCCTCCTCCTTTCACATGTAATTCTGTTAACCAGTTAGTAAAGACTTCCATTTTGTTGTTAAACATTATGTCTTAACTCTCTGTCTGCCTTGTTTCAGATGGCAAACTTGGCAGAGAGCACTGAAGGTCTGGGAGCAAGTGAGAGGGAAACAGCAGGAAGCAAAGGTGGGCAGGAAGGAACACTGAGTGCTATGGCAGCTCCACACTCTTTAAAAACTGTATATTGAAATGGAATTCTTGTAGCCTGTAATACCTCCTTCTTTGGTCTGGGCTTAAGGTTTTTGTGAAGACTATGATGTTTCACTGATCTTGAAGCTGTGCCTCAGTCTTAACAGGCCCATCCTGTATTTCAGATAGAAAAAACCCATCCTGGTTTTTCATACAGAAAACATGGGTCCCATCCTGTGTCCTTTTTCACATGGAAACATGACATGAGTGCCACAGTGGGGAGCAGAACTGCAAATGTCCTTGTGGCAGTATCTCCTACACAGGCCCCAAAGGCAGTGCTGCTCAGGCAGTGATCCCCCCCAAAGGCAGTGCTGCTCAGGTTACCACTGCAGTGCTGCCATTGCATGCTGTGAGAGTCAGGGGCTTGGAGGGAGCTTCAGGCACCGTTTCCAAGTACAGGGGTGTCGTGGGTTGATCTGGTACTCTGACAGCCATGGATGTAGGGTTTGTCCCAGCCCAGCTTGGGCTTTCCTGTAGTACACCAAGTTTGAAGCAACCTTTCCAGATTTCCTTGCCTTGAATAAGAGCCTTCAATTGGTGAAACAGTTTGAACTGTTTGTTTTTCCCTCAGATATGCAGCTGATCCAGTACAGGGCCAACCCTTTGCTTTCCTTATTTGAAGAGCTGCCTTCAGGTGAAGCTGCAGGGAAGGTGGACGATCCGAAAGACTTTCTGCTGCCTCCCCTGGAGGAGAAACCTGCTCTACAGCCTCCATCAGCCAGTGAAACCGTTGTGCCACTTGCAGCTCCAGCAAGCCAGGCCGAGCCTCTGGACGCTCTGGGAATGGGTGATCCACCTCTCCTCCCAGAAGATGGGAATGGAGAGTATAAACTGTTTCCACTCCTGCTTCTCAGTCCTGTTGCTAACTTCATAGATGAGGCCTCTGAGATAGAAATTTCTTGAACTCATAGAACATCTGTAACTGGCTTAGTGCTGTGGAATAACCACCAAAGGAGTGGAGCAGCAAAAAGTGAGCTTGGTCCTCACCTACTTCCTGGGGACCCTCTTCTGCACAGACAAATGGAAGTTCTCTTGCTGCAAGCAGGGAGCACATCTGGGAGAACTGAACACAAGCTCAACAATGACAAGAGCTGGTGGAGTGAAGGCACAAGACAGAGGGGAAGAACAACAACCCTGTAAACATACCACAGTGTATTCCATAACTTTTTATCCAATATTCTTATTGCAAGAGGAAATCTGTTTGTATCCTGTTTGTAAAGTTTGGCTGGGTTTTTTCGTTGGGGGGTAATGTTTGTTTTTATTAGCTGGATAGTAATGTGGTGTGTAATATTTTGAACCTGGGTTTTACTCTTTGGAGAGCCTGCTTCAATAGGTGGCTTGCCTACTGTTTGGAATTAAGTTGTTTTTAAATTTTGTTTTTAATTTGAGACTTCTTTTTTGATAGTTACTGGCTACAATTGTTTGCATCTGCTTCGATCACTTTCGTATTCCTAGATTTGTTCCTAGGTATAGGGAACATTTTTCCTATGGAAAATGACATTTTAACTGTGGAGTATTATTTTTTAACATGCTAGCACACATCCATTGCCCCGGATTGTAGGAGTTGTGGTAGGAAGTGCTTGCCCCCTTGTGTAGCGCTGATTTCTCATGCACATTGCATGGCAGTTCCGGGGTAACCTTCCCCCAGTTCACAGGTCATGTGTCCTTGGAGATGGTCAGTAGGACTGATTCATGTTTAGCAAAGGCCAGCAGCTGCCCCTGAAATGAGAAGGGGAGCCCTGGGGTGCCTTGCATTGACACGGGGCGTCATATTAAGGTATCTCTCTGCTAGTAGCAGCTATTGTTCCCTGCCCCTGGATGGACACCAGGCTTCACGCTGCAATTTCTGCCCGTGGAATCTTAAAGCCAAATTAACCAGATGCATCTGAGTCTTTTGACAACGAATTACATACACTAGTGTCTGCTTCATCAAAAAGTCTTTTCCAAAAGTTTCTTCTGACACTATTTCCCAAGTGCTCTGAGCAGCTGTACTGTGGAGCCCAGCTTCGGTGTCAGTAGAGCAGCAAGTTCTGTGCTAGTACCAAGCATGTCATAGCTTCGCCAGCCCACACTAACCTGCTGCGTGCTGAAGTGACAGCGAACTGCTGGGGCTGCAAGAGGCCTGGATGCAGGTAGAAACCCCCTTGGATAATACCACCTGGTATTCCTACCAGCGCAGTTACTTTAAATTTTTTCCAGTTTTAGGAATTCAGGCTACCTACAAGCTTTGTTCTCTCTAACTTTTCTGAACCTGTAAGTGCTGAGCTCTTTTATATTCAAGAATCCAAGGTATATACTCTGAAGCCTGCTAGATAATGCATGCTACCTGTGCTGGCCCGACTTTGTTGGATTTGTGCTTCACTGTCAAATCTCTGAGTTGCAAAGGAAGGTCCTGCTCCTGAGTGTGTAACACCTTCAGTGTCATTTTATTTCTGTGCTTCTGTACCTGTTCTTATCTTGTGACCCTTCTCATTTCCATCTTTTGAATTGCCTTTTGTCAAGTTTGTCTTATTCAAGCCTTCACAGTCTTTATTTCGCTGACTTCTTGAGGCCAAGGGCTGAATAGTCTCAAGTTTTCATGAGCTGAAGGGAGAGGGGGAGGTGAGCGTGTTGCATCTGTCCCAGGTCAGGTTTGTTTTGTTAATTCCTTCCCAAAGGCCAGTTTCGTCAAGAGTGAGACATTGAAAACCAGACTTTTCTGGTGTGCTGTTTGACAGCACTATGGAGACAACAGAGTTCTTTGGGAGGTTGATCTGCACCTCTGACTTTCTGCACTGTAATTCCTGTTATGGATTAGTGTCATATTCCTCTGTCACAGAGTCCTCTCCCCTCAGGGCAGCTCACTGTCAGATACTGGGTCTGAGTGCATCATGGGTTTTTAATACACTTTCTCTCTTAAGAAGTTAAGAAACCAAGGCTTAAAAAAATTGAAAAAAAAAAAAAGTTTGTGTGTCTGGTTTATGTACTGGGCTGGGAAAAGTATTTGTGCAACTTTCCTAAGAAGGATTGCAATGGAAAGGGGAAGACTGAATAGCAAGAAAAACCCACATGCTGAAGTAATTAAACGCAAGAATTGCAAAAACATTACTTTGTTTATTGTACATTCTTTGTGTGTGTTCCTGTATGTGCCAATGTTTCCCAAACCTGTTAACTCATTTTTCCAGAATTAAGAGTTTTCTTGCTCCTGGGGTGCAGCCTCATGACCCAGCTGCTGCTGGTTCAGGAATAACTAGGATGATGAGGAAAGCCTAGTGTCTGTTTCTAGAGCTGAGAAGGGCACCTGGGACTGGTTTTTCAAAAGGGATGATGTGAAAGTTCAAAATACCATGTGTGCTGAAAACTACACCAGAGGTAGTGCACCTGTGCATGTTTTCCATAGCCTTCAGTAGGCAAGGCCCTCAGTTCCATAAGGTATGGATTGAAATATTGACTGGAGATAACAGAAGGAAACAGGGAACAGCCAAGATTATCTGTAGCATCAGGCAGACCTCAGATCCAGACACGGCACCCTGTGCAGACCCTGCCTGGGATAACTGACACTGTGGGCGTTACAGTTTGTGTGGGATTTTCCTAGAAGTAAGGAAGTGTTCATCATTTCCACAGCCAAGAAGAAGGATCTGTATACGGAACTTGCTGCCCTGCTTCAGGATAAGGACAAGGACACGGCAGTGGGGGTGGCATGTGGAGCTGTGGACAGATTCCTCTGCTATGACAAGCTGGCTGAATCTGTCTGCAGCCGAGTGCACCTCCAGTGCAGTGCAGCTACTGCCCAGCCTGTGCCCGAGGGCCAGCAGCCAGGCAGTGGTCACCAGCCCCCATGTGCCAGGCTGGGTGGGGGCACTGCAGCCTGATGCGTCACCAGTTTGTTACCCGCAACCACAGAGGCCTCGCTGTAGATGCAGCTTCCTTCCTTCTCCACATGGCTGCTGCACTGGCTCCTTGGCCTTATCGGTCTGTGTCTGGGGAGGAAAAGATTGCTCTTCCTTATCATTCACGTGCTGGGAATTCACAGAACACTCCCAGGCGTGGTGAGTGCAGACTGAGAAAATGCCAAGTGCCCCTCTCATGCTCCTTTCCAACCCAGCCCTCCCCACACCGACCATGGGATCCCTGCCACCAGGTTGTCTCTCCTGTGTGCTTGCTAACAGAGCTTTCCAGAATATGAGAAAAACTAATTTTGCTCTGTCTCTCCTGAGCTGCGTGATGCCGCGTCATCCATCCATGCTCAGAATGTTTTGCTGTCTCCTAAAACAAGATTGTTGTTTTGAAAAGTAGTATCATGATATCACAGATCCCCAAAGCAGAAGGGGTTGCTGCTGCAGTCACCTTAGGTACAGGGGCCTGGTCCTGCATTGTATAAAAGACAAGACTTTTCCTGCCACTGTTCCCAATTAAAAGGGTAAATGTAAATATGTGAATAAATATCTACACATCTTTTTTAGTCACACAGTTTGAATTTCAGCTTCCTGGTTGGTCCAGGTCCTGCTAGCGATACATTCCTGTTGTGGTTACACCCCAGCCAGCAATCAAGTCCCACGCAGCCACTCGCTCACTCTCCCACCAGTGGGATTGTGGAGACAATTGGAAGGTTAAAAGCTGGAAAACTTGTGGGTTGAGATAAAGACAGATTAATAGTGAAAGCAAAAGCTGGCACATAAGCAAGGAAAAACAAAGGATTCATTCACTGCTTCCCCTGGGCAGGCAGGTGTTCAGCCACCTCCAGGAGAGCAGAGCCCCATCACATGTAATGGTGACCTGGGAAGACAAACACCATCACTCCATATATTCCCCCACTTCCTCCTTCTTCCCCCCCAGCTTTATATACTGAGCACAGTGTCATGTGGTATGGTCAGTCGGGGTCACCTGTCCTGGCTGTGTCTCCTCCCAGTCTCCCATATACTCCCAGCCCCGTCACCACAGTGGCCATGAGAAAAGCAGAAAAGGCCTTGGCTCTGTGTAAACACTGATCAGCAATAACAAAATCATCTCTATATTATCAACCTTGTGTTCAGAACAAATCCAAAACATAACCCCATATTAGCCACTGTGAAAACAATTAACTCTACCCTAGCCAAAACCAGCACAGTTTCCTTTTAATTTAGTTCAAGACAATGTAGGCTTCTGCCCTCCTCCAGCAAGCTCTGTTCCCTGAGAAGGAGTTTCAATGACTCAACCTTAACTCTTAACTCTTTTCCTCCCTTGAACCAAGAAGTACATGAACACTTCAGCCCCCACAGCAGCTTTTCCTGCTTCTCCCTATCCCAGTGGCTGCAGGCTGGAGTGGCATCTCATGGGAAATTTCTGATGAAGGAATACAGGGCCACAAGGGAGGATTCCACTATGCCACTGCAGACCCAAACCATGTCTCACTATCACTACAGCACGGCTATGTCCAGACCAGGGACTGGGATTTGGTTGGCTGCATTAAATTAGTCCGATTACTTGTATTTGAGGACGGGATGTTGAATTTGGGTGTAACAACAGCAAAGGTTCATTTCAATTCAGCTGAATGCAATGAAGCAGATGAGACTCTTTCATTGGAGCAGAAGGAAAATTGAGAGCTGTAGAAGACAGCAAAAGGCAGTAAAATCCCTTGAAAAGGATATTTCAATAGAAAACAGATAGTTCTCTTAGACAGGGCTAGTGCTCAATTACTGAATTATAGAGATTAACTGTAACATTTAATTAATAATACATCATTTCAGTTAAGAAACCATGATTTAATGGTCTCAAAGATTTTCTACATTGACAAGTTCCTCTTTTTCTCTCTGGGCATCTCCATGTTCACCTGTTTCCAAAGCAGTCTGAAGGTACTTGCAAGGATGTATGGCCCCAATCAGGGCTTGTAATTGAAAACAATTAATCAATTAAGCCAAGCAGCTAAATTGCTCTGTGAGACGGGAGAATCCATCTGTGAGATAAGGTGGGATTGGTGGTCTAGGTGTCTGCAGCTCTTGGGAAATTTTTGGGTTTAGATGTGCATACCTGAATTCCCCATCTCTTAAATGTGGTACATTTAAGAGTGATATAGGACATTTCAGTTGGAAAGGGCCTACAACAATCATCTGTCTTGCACTGGTAATGTAAAAATTTAAGGTGTTTCATGAACCTTAACTTAAAACACAGTGGTGGGTGTCACAGAAGCTGGTGAGAAAGTGAGTTGTGAGGACCAAGATGGTTCACCTCCTTACTAATTCTCTCTCAGATCTGCGTGTGTGTAATTGTGTGTTAAAGCTTCTTCATCAGAAAGCAATACAAGGAGAAGAAGAGGAAGAAATGGTTGCTTAGGAATCAAAAGAAATAAAGGAAGAAATTTAAAAAACAGAACGGGGGGAAAGCACATTCAGCAGAAAATATGAAATAGAGTAGAAGAAATTTTTTAACTTTCCTCTTCGCACCCTTCTGGTTTCCGCTCTGCCCACGCCTCTGACAGTGGTCACTGAGACACTTGTTTTCTGATAAAGAGGAAGGAAAAACCACCAGCTGTTGTCCTGGACACTCAGTGACAGAGTGAGCATAGGCAGGGAAGTGTTCCTGATTTACTACAGCTTGGGGAAAGCAGGTCAGTCTGGCTAGAGGGGGAGAAGCCGTGCGCCCGGGAAGGATGGAAATGCTGCTGCGAGCAGCTGTGCTCATGAGTTCCCTTCTCCACTGCAGCGGTGAGTCTGGTCTGGGCACAGGCCCCTGCCCTGTGCTGGGGGGTGTGTGTGTGCTTGGCAGGGGTGGCTCTGTTTTGGGAAGAGAGATATAGCAAAAAGGGCAAGTGTGTTGCTGGCTTGGGGCTCCAGGTGTTTCAGATCCAGTGGCCACAGAGTGAAACAGTGCATGAGGCTGTGGAAATGCTGCCCACAGACACAGAGGACAGAGGTCCCACACATGCAGTGACAGTTATTTCATGGAACACAAAGGGTCTGATTAGTGCTTGTGTTTCCAGGAAAAGGCAGGTTTGAAAACCACCAGAAGAGGTAAAGCAATGTCTGTGGAAGCTTAGAGTCAATCCTCAGAGTGAGAGAAATGTACTAGACAAAGGCAATGGTCCTCATTTTTACAGGAAAATGTGAAGAGTTTTAGGCTTCTTCGTGCCATGGTTTAAGCTTCTCATGTTTGGCTTAGGCTGAGAGAATGGTGTGTTTCAGAAAATGAATAGGCAGTGGAGAAGTCTTTGCTGTTCCTCAGAAGCCCCAAGGTGATGTCTGGAGCAGACACTGGCTGAGACCAGGGAGCTGCAACTTGGGCTTCAGACCAACTCCTTCCCTCAGGCCTAAATTATCCAATAACTCTGACCCTGTGCTCTACTAGGTGGTGGCAGGGAAGCACCAGGCAGAGCAGGAGAGCCAGGCTGCACACATGGCAGGAGTCGGTGCCCCTGGCCATCAGCCGCCTCCCATCCATCTGCCTCATGCCACAAGGATTTTTGGTTAACCCATCCCTGAGCAGCCCATCCCTCATTATCCCCACTGACTGCCTGTGCTTCTCATCTGGTGGGTTCTCTTTGCCAATGCTCTTGCCATGGCTTCACCACCTGGGAGCTGCCTTCACACCGGCTGCTTTGTGGCTTAATTTTCATCCTCCTTTCTTCCTGCAGCTTTTCTGGACCTGAGTGGCCCCAGTGAGGTCAGAGGTGTCTGGAAGGGGTCTATCACTCTGCCTTGTGTTTATGTGCCGGTGGAGGACCTTGTGCAGCAAACCCTCACCTGGACTGTGGTACATGAAAAGGGTCCAGGCACCATCTTTCGGAGGGATGGCTCCGGTGACCACGTTCTCCTGTCAGAGTACAGGGACAGAGTCAGCATCCCGAAGGATGCCCCAGGAAATGTGTCTCTCCTCATCCTGAACCTGGAGGTCTCTGACAGAGGAACCTACACTTGCCAGGTCACCTGGAAAGACAGCAACAACAGCCTGATAGCAAAGGAGATCACCACCAAATTGGAGGTTGTTAAAGGTAAATCCAAGAAGGAGGCTGTTCAGGAGGGGAAGGCTTGGCTCAGGAAGGCTTTTGAGAACTGGAGAGAGCAGGGAGGAAGTGACATCATCTTCCCATGCCAGAAGCATTTTGCTGTTCAGCATCAGCCTCCAGCAAGAAGCAGCAAATAGATCAGAGAGAAATTCGGCCCAGGACACAGCACCCTGCAGCTAGGGGAGGACCTGTGGCTCCTCAATTACCAGTTCATCCCTGGCTCTATCTGTAGCCAATGGCTCAATGCTTCCTAGGGACATGCAGCAGTAGGGAAGTCCCAGGGATACTGCATGGCTGTTTTTTGCCTACATTTCACAAGCATGTGCTTGCCCTCCCTCTGCCCAGTGTCGGGGGTTTATAGAGGCACAGAGACATCACCAGCCCAGAGAACAGGACACAAGTGCCACGGCCAGCACAGCTGGTGTGGGCACAGCTGAGCTCATCCTGTGCAGGGAGGTGATGCGAGAGCCGAGCTGCTTCCTCTTGGGAAGGCACTGACAGCAAGAGTGAGAACTGCTATGGCAGGGGGACCGTCCCCACCACAGCCAGGGCTCTGTGACCTGGGCCCCTCTGCTTTGTCTTCCAGTGGCAGCCACCAAGCCCATCATCAGAGCCGGAGAGCTGGGGCTGACGGTCCCAGCCGGAGCCAGCACCAGCCTGACCTGCGAGGCCAGCGGGTCCCCTCCCATCAGCTACCGCTGGTTCCGGAGCGCCCCGGCGGGGAAAGCCGTGTTCCTGAGCAGCGGGGCTGAGCTGGCGTGGCACAGCCTGCGGCCCTCTGACAGCGGCACGTACTTCTGCGAGGCAGAGAACAGGGCTGGGGCCGGAGCCGTGCAGCGCAGCGATGCTGTGCAGCTGACGGTGACAGGTGAGTGCCCACAGCCGCAGCTCGGAAGAGAACATCCCTCTGCAGTGCAAAGGAACAGCATCCTACTTCTCTGCCCGGAAAGAAGGAAATGCCAAACGCCTTCAGCACGCTGGCACACTCTTCCCCGCTGGCTCCAGCTGGTGTCCTTCTTTATTTCCTGTATTCGATTTCCTCCTCTTTGAGGAACTGCTCTTTTCCGAGGCAAAAGAGGGTTTCTACTTCAAACATTTATTTAATTATTTATTCCTCTGCGGGTTTTTTGAAGCTCTCCCTGGCTCTGTAATGCTGCCCACTGCCGTTCAGCAAGTTTAGACAAGGAGTCGCGGCTTTATTTTGAGAACAGGGAACAAGTGAGTGGTAATGCAGTGGGGGAACAAACCAAACCGGCCTTCGCTCCCCCATGACCAGCTGCGTGTCTCAGGGAGACACATTGCACTTCACACACACCAGGCTCTGACACCTCCAGGCTCTGCAGGATGATGTGGGACAGGTTGGATTCCGTGGCCTCAGAGCCCTTTTTCAGTCTAAAGGATTCCATGATGGGTGGCTGGTGGAAAACTTGCAGCTCTCCTTGGCTGGTTACTTGATCAGCAAAGCTGTGAAGTCCCTGATGGCAGAGCCAAGCACAGGTACCACACAGTGGCCTGTGAAAGAGGAAGAGCCTGCTGAGCTCCCAGGGCACAAAGCTTTGGCTGAAGCCCTGTGGTGTTTTTCACAGCAGTCACACATTGGAGGGAACAACCCAGGAACAGGGGGCGGTGCTGCAGATGCTGGCTAACGCTGCTGGCACTGCATCCCCCTCCTGTCAGCTGGGCGGGGGCTGCTTCCTCCCGAACCTATCCCACCTGTGGAGAATTCTGTATCACAGCAGCATCACCAACATGGTTAAACCCCCGTGTGAGCCTCTCCCCCTTACCTTGCAGGTCTGCCCACAACAACAGCGGCCTTGCAGAGGAATGTGGGAACCACAGGGGGATACCACTCAACCACAGGTCGGGGTGAGAGTGGTGACAGCTGATGGCAAGGATGTGGTGTTGGAACAGTGTGGCACCAGCGCTTGGCAGTGGTTTTATTGCTGGGGAAGAGAGTCTTGACAGTATTCATTTTCAGTCCATATGCCTTAGTTTTTAACCCAGATGTTTCTGAAAGCAGATCTTCTGTCCCCCAGTTTCCATTCCACAGATGACTTTTTGCTTGCTAATAGGTTGTGCCTCTGTAGGAGAGACCGTATGTGTCTTAGGACTTCTGAAAATGCCATTTCCTAAGTTGCCGAGCATATGGGATGGGATGTTCTGGGCTTGGTACTTTTCTAAAGGGCTTTTTTGCTTGTTATCTGATCCCGAATGGAAGCTGCTGAAGGGAGGCAGATCTGGTGTCTCCAGTGGCAGACACGAGGGATGCAAAAGCTGCTTCAGACCTGACTGAAAACATGTACCTGACCAGGGGCAGCAGTTTTGAGGGAGGGCTTGTGATTTCCCATTTGTTTTTGTGGGATGTGGGAATTTAGGCCTGAACTAAAGTAGGTCTGCTTGTGGTAAACTTCTGTGTTTGCATTATGTTTCATTTGGATCTATGGTGCCCCAGTAATCACGTGGGGATTGTAGAAGCTGGTGTCAGTCATCAGAAGCTGAGGAAAGGTGTTGATTGTTCTTGCAGGAAAAACACAAACAGAGCTGGTGTTCCGAGGTACCTCAGGAATCTCCTGGACTCCATGGGGCTCCACCACTACTGCAGGTGTGTGTGTAGAGACCTACAGATACACGTCTGTATCTCCTGTGTGTATATGTAGTTTGCGTATACATGTATAGTGTGTATACATACTATATATAGTCTCCATTCAGTGACCTTATGGTACTACATGTACTCTCTATAGTATAGTGTATACACAATGCTCATTTCTGCAGTTTGCCTATTTTCATTGCCTTGTAAAGGGGCTGGAGGCATTCTTTTCTGATCCTTCAGCCCTAATCCCAGATCTCCTGGTGCTAAAATGAGGGCTGGAAATGCAGTCAGCCTTTCACTCATGTTTGTTTTGCAGATCTGCCCATAACAGCAACAACTTCCGAGAGTGGTGTGGGATATCCAGGGAAGAATAATACAATTCGTGGTAAGTAAGAACAAAACAAAGCTGAGAAGACGATTAAGGGCCCAAACCAGATGCTCTGTAGTCAAGAACTTCAGCTTCAAAATTAGTATTCTGCCCTTTTAGCTGCAAATTGCATTAATGGCTGTTCTCAAAGGACCCAGATGATTCATGGTGACTCTTTAAAAGGCTCTGGATATTTTTATGGAAGAGGGGAAAAAAAATAGTTGATCTATGGGGCACACAGAGTTGCTGCTGTGTTCCTGAGCAGCTGGTCCATTTTTATCTCAGACTGTCAAAGCTGGAACAGCAGAAAAACCTCAATGTGTGCCTCGAGTAGATCTACACATCCTCCAGCTTTGCAGCATTGTGACAGGTTTAGACGCTTTCCAAACAGAACTGAGCAGCACCCTTGAATTGAAAGCTTTATTTCATGATATGCAGTGCAGTTATCCTGCCCAGCTCACATCCCTGTTACCTCAGCTTTATGAGATGGATGCTGTCTGTATGGCTGTGGTCTCTTGGTGAGGTGTACACAGAGTTCTGGGTCACACGACACCCACTCAGAGCTGCCGGACCAAGGGTCTCTGGGGACATGGCTCTGCAGGGACACAGCCCTGTGTACTCAGGCAGGGCTGGCTGTTCCTATCCTCAGGGACATGGTAAGCGTCATGTAACTGCTGCTGCTGTCACCCAGGAGGGCTCCTCTGTCTTAAAGTCCTCTGTTGTATCATTTTAGATATCCAGAGGACTGGCTTGTCCCTATACCTGGTCATCCTGATTGCTGTGGTGTGTGGTGCTGTGGTTTTCCTTGTCATCTCTCTTATCATTTGTGTTAGAAGGCCCAAAGAAAGTGAGTAGAATGTTCTGGAAAACCTGAATGTTTTATGCATGCCCAGCATGGTTTTACCTTTGATGGGTTTTGGGGTCCAGTGCAGTGCTTGCAGCTACCAGCTGCAGCTCTGCCTCCTGCATTATACAGGCAGTAGATGAGATGCACAGATTGACACAGATGGTGGGAGATCCAAAGACGCAGAGAAGTCCTCGCAGTCAGGAGGGCCTTCCAGGCACCAGCCGTGGGGTTGGGGCAGCAGTGGCCCTGGTGCTCCAGAGCTGCACCCTCCCATCCCTGCACTGGCTCCGGGGCAGCTCAGTCCATGCCTTACAGCCCATCCCAAGGTGTGTGGCGTCTCTGCCACAGAGCCTTGGGATGGTTGTTTCTCACTTCTCCTCACAGGCATCCCAGGGCTTGGACTCGCCTGCTTGGCCGGGCTCATAGTACCAAACCTTTAAAGTCTCTGACAGAGGGCTCATCCCGTCCTGCTGCTGGGAAATGCCTTTGGCACCAGTTGCTGCTCAATAGTTCCCATAGTTGGCACCCAGAGGGAAGTGCCAAGAACCTGAACTGTAAATTCTCCCTATTTCATATAAATTTGTTTCCTCTCTGGTCTTTAGTCAAAGGACGTATTCACTGAATGCCTCTGTCTCTCCTGCACTGCCACCAGAAATCCCCCTGACCAAATGTTCCTTGGAGACCCCTCCTCACCAGGGGTGCTCGGCTGTGGGCACACAGGTGTACTTTGGGGTTTGAGATCCCACAGACTTCATTTTCTCCTTTGTTTCTCTAATGACCTTCCTATGACTCCATGCTACCAATTAATAATAATAATAGATATTTCTTTTGCCATTTTTCTTATTTTTATGTTTTCTTTTTTAAAGAACTCCAGAATAACCACTTTCAAAACTGTTCTTTATTGAACTTCAAATGAATAGGGAAACTGGGGAAACTGTGAACTTCTGGTTTCTACCCTCAACTTTACCTTTGACATTGGGCCGGTTATTTTGACCCAGTTGTATGACAGCTGGGTTGTTTTCATTTCCTTGGACTGAATCCTGGGAAACTGAGTCATCACCCACCTGATATGATATCCAAGGCTGTTATTTTTGTTCTGTCTTCAGAGGTCATTTTCTTACACCAAGAAGATAAGCAAAGAAATTCTTTTTTTAAGAAGGTAAATGCAAATTATTGACACGAATTCTGATTTTTCTTTTCCAGCTCAAGTCTATGACGTAAAATTGTGAGTACAACCCTTTTTCTGGCACATTGATGAGTCCTGGGGGGCTGTATCAAAGCAGAAATAAAAAGCACTGCTATTAGCTGTCATGATGAAAAGCCCCTTAAGCAGTCTGGTTGAAGAGGTTCACAGTTAGATCAAGAGTATACTGTAGGATAGCTTGTGGGCTTTCCACAGCAACACAGAATGTGGGAAGAAAGATCTTTTTCATAGCAATATCAGAACTGTAAAAGTGAGCAAGAGCTGCTTATTGAGTTCTAAGCCCAGGGAGGGCTACTGAAGATGATTGCCAAGGCTACATTCTCTGTGTTTTTCCAAGGCTAAATTCCCAGTGTTTTTTCAAATGCAAAGAAAAGGAACTTCCCTTCTAGAGACCACTGGTTATACTCTGATTTATCCTCAAAACATCCCTGGCTGAATTTGCTTCTTCTAACCATAGCTGTGGCAGGAAGTTATAGCTATTTCTAAACTTGGGTTTCACATCCTGATCTATTTGTAACCTGTGGAAGTTTTACGGAAAAGCCTGATAATCTAGTCAAAACATACAAGGAGAACCACTTCTCTAGGTATGAATTACAGTGCTGCTAAGTTGAGTATTACAGTGGGATGTGCCAGCACCCCAGTACTAGGCTTCCCCAGCAGTGTGCAAGGCAGCAGTTTAAGTTACAGTTGAACCCTGAGCAACGGAACAAATGCTGTTATGACATTTCTCCTTAGAGGATCTATCTTCATTAAAAAATATTAGATAACATAAGCTAGACAGTGGGTGTGGGCTGCTTTCAGTTCTCAATTTACCCTTCCTCTAATATTTTAAATAAATATTTATTTAGTTATTTATTTATCTTCAATAATTATCTGATTGCGCCAGTGCAAGAAATGGAGGTAATCCTTTCATTATTTGCACATCCTTTGCTGCCTCTCCCTGAAAACTTTCTCTGGGTTGGAAGCAATGCTTCTACAACGCCCAAGGTTTTTCTGCCACTGGAAAGCAAAGGACAAAATTCTCTCCTTCAGAATATTGCCATAGTCCAATGGCCCAGGTTTACACTGGTTTGAGTCAGACCACAATATTGGTCAAAATCCTGTTGGTTGGGAGATGCTTTGTTTACTCTGATTGCTACTCTTCTTGCATTTTGATTTCAGCCATAACTCGAGAGCAGCAACTTCTTCAAGCTGTGATATCACAGGTCACTATGAGGAACCCATCTCTTCCACTGAAAACAACTATGTGATGGAGCCCAGGGAAAACAAAATCTCTGAAGAAGTAAATAAGAATGTGTGTGACCGTGTTGGAAACCCCCAGGAGTCCGAGTATGAAGTAGGGGACACTTCCTGAGAACCAGCAATGCTCTGCAGATACCAGTCCTGAGGAGCACCTTCACCCAGAAAAAATACATATCTTTATTTTCACTTTTGCCCCGGTCAGGTTGGACAAGCAGTGGTTTCTCTCCCTTCACAATCCCTGCAGTGAAAATGCACACCTCATCAGGAACCTCAGTTACAGACTCCTGTAAAGAACTTGTGATTTTATTTTCCTTGATTCTCTTTCACCACCTCTATTCAAGAAAGCCCTTTGAAAGCTGTGGCATGCAGGTCCCAGACTAGGAGCACTGTACTAAACTTGCTGCTTTAGATTGCCAAAAGGATCAGTGTTTCCAGCCTTCATGTGGTGGGAGGAGAGCCAGCACCAAGGGCTGCTCAGCATCCCCATCCCTGTGGGTGAGCAGGGCAGGATGTGGCTGGCTTGGGAATTGATGGTTCTCCTGCCCACCTGATGCTGCACAGGTTTTAATATAAGAGAGATCTTATAGGAACACTGAAAGGCAGATTAAAGCCAAGAGAAACTCAGGAGCCTGCCATGCTTGGAGAAGCAGGACAAGAAGCAGGAATGTCCCGTGCAGTCCTTGTGCTGCTCTTGATCCCCCTCCACAGCACTGCAGCAAGGTCTAGGCACACTGGCCGTGCCTCTGGGTGGTTCTGATACTGCAACCAGGCTCATTCTTACTGAGCTCACATTCTCTGTTCTCTCTTTAAATGCATGATGGATATTTGAAAGAAATTAGATACTTTTTCATAAATTTGGGGTAGGATTGCTTACACATGCCTCACATATTTTGGTGTGTGTATTTCTGCACAACTGGCTCATTTTGGAATGCCAGCAAGCCACTCACAGCTCCTCAGTAGATACTCAGGAAGTACTTTCCTCCCAGCTTAAAAGGCCTGAAGGGTAAGTTATGAATAATTTCTACTGCCCTGAGCAAATCTATCGTGCAGAGTTATGGAAGAACCTTTTTATAATGAACAGGGCAATTCTGTGTCCCATTAAAAGCCATGCAGACAGATATAAAACAGAGGAAGTGACCCGAAGGATGAGTGGGACACTGGTGACACAGTTACAGGATTAATGTGTGCTGTTCACACTCAGGACAGCTCTGCATCTGCAGGTCTCTCTGAGCATCAGTTCAAAACTCACCAGAATTCAAAGGGAGTGTGAGGTGCTAATGGAAAGGTATTCCAGACAAATAACAGGATTGTGGTACTGTGAAACCCATAGAATGTCACTACCTTATGTAGGCATGTTGGCCTCGTCTTTGGCTTAGCAGAGCAAGAAAATTTACTGAGAAAGATTGTAAAGAATAATTATTGGTACAAAACCACATCTGTGCAAACAGTCTCTTGGAAAAAGGAGAAGAAACAAACGAGCAAAGTGTGCTCATGGGGGTCAGGGCTGAGAAGGTGAAGGGGCTATTTGTTTACAGCTTCTCTGAAAAGGATGCAGAAATTAGTGGTAATTGTCTGGTAGCACTTTCAAAGGGCAAGGAAAAGTACTTCTTCGTATGCAACACAGAAGTAAATGTGGAACACAGTGCTGCTCACCCGGGGCTGAGAGCCAGAGGTCTAATGGGAAATTAGAGGAATGAATGAATTGAAAGTTCATCAAAATGCACAAACCACCAGGCACACTTTCCAGGCACTTGTCAGTGACCTTATACTTTCCCCCTGCATATTCCTGTGCTAAAAGTTTTACTTCTCTTTGTTAAGAATATAGTTAAAAATCAAGGGCAGGAGCATCTTGATTTTTGAATGAAAAGGGAATACATGGTAGCTGCTGGTGCTGTCATGGAGAAAACTATTAACATGTACATGCAACTTAATACTGTAACTACCTGGCTCCGTGGGGACCCGCGTGCCCCCACAGGTGCCTGGGCAGGTTCAGTATTAAGTCCATGACAAGGAGAGTCGGAAAGGGTATCTGCTTGCATTCCAGCAGGATTTACTCAACTTCACGGTCGAAAGGTGCAGAAGCAAACACGAGAACAATGGCGAACTCAGGGCTTTTCCTGGGGCCGGGGGAAAGGCGGGATCAGGGAGCGGGGACCAATGGGAGAGCTCTGGGGGAGTGATCCAAACCGGGACAGGTCATCCCAAAGAGCAACGCACCCGAGGGGGAGCCCCTCTGGTCAACACAACGCAATGTATGTTCACCGGCCACCAGAGCAACTTTCTGCAGATGTGGAGAAAATAGGTGTGAGTGTGTGTTTCTGCATGTGAGCGTGAGGTCAGAGGAGGTGGGAGGGAATGTGGCAGGTGCTGGAGCACAGCCCACGCATCTGAGCTCAGCCTGACTGCTGTGGCCACTGAAGGGGGAGTATGGTTCTGGCCACTTGAAATGACCTACAGTGCGTTTCATCTGAGGTGTCATGATGTGCTCTGAGCTCCAGCTTGAGGAGAAGGGAGCACTCAGGGGAGGCAGAGGTGCAGAGACAAAGGGCTTCCCACTGAGGGACAGGGTGGTCAGTCACATTGTGGTCTGAGCTCTCACAGCTGAAACCCCACGGGTAATGGCTGCCAGGAATCCCACAGCTTGCCCCAAAATCACTCAATTCCAGCTGCACTGCAAAGCCACAGGCAATGCAGCCCTACCAATGTGAATAAACGGTAGCATTATCCAGGCTGGACAGCTAGCACCAGGAGCTGATGCTATTAAAGCCAGCTGTTGTAAGGCAAGCTTATGAAACTGAAAATAAATCCATGAATTATGGTCTCCATGTGTTTTGTGTCTGCATGCATTGTGGGACAGCTGGACAGGGTCCAGATTCTGACTTGGTATGGGGTGTACCCAGGAAGAAGGGCAGCTGTTGTGCACCCTGTGCACTGGCAGGCTAGAGGATGAGCTGAAGTCACAGCAGATCATCCCGGACCAGCAGTTTTGTTTACCAAACCCAGAGCTCAGCCAGCCTCTGCAGAGCACTGAGAGGAGGAACTAGGTGGCCTGAAAAAAGACAGCATGAGATAGTGATGAGACTACAGCGAGCACCAGCAGCTGGTGCATGTGGTAACCGCAGGTAAGGGGACATCTCTATTGTTCTGATGGCTGGGTGTGTGCAGCCCACCTGCAGCACCAGGAAAGAAAAGAGTACTCAGAAGACATTGTATATATGGGTCACTCTCTTGGTGTCAGGAGGTGTTTACAAGGATTTGGCCAAGCTAATAGCAACCCAGAACTAATGTCATTGACCTGAGAATTCCTGGGAAGGGAAGTGAATTTTATCAGAGAGAGCGTTTGTACATCATGTTTCTGTCACACAAGCTTTAAGGGGAAATGCTAATTTACATTAATTTCTGTTTCTTTAAGTGGAACACGATCATGTTTTGATGAGTGACTATATTATTTTCTGATGTGGCAGAACTGTGGTGTGAATGGCTAGGGGAGATCACACAATCAGCTTCTGTGAGACATCCAAAAAGTACTCAATAAAACACAGTCAGTTGAGTCAGATCAGTGAGTTAGCTATGGCTTGATCAAACAAGAAAGTTTCAAGTAAAAATTGCTTCTTTTTTGAGTGCATATGGTGCAAAAAGAGCACTTTGAGACCTTTCTTCTTCAGTTATCTACTTTTTGGTGATTTGCTCATAGTTGGGTCCTGAATTTCATCTCCTTGAACACTAAGGATCTTATTTTATCACCAGGAAAATGGTGGCAAACTGGCCACTGACAGATTTTGTCAGAACATGAAAGTATGATGCAGGCTCAGCAGAGCTGGTCCCTATGAACAGAGTATGAGGGACCATCTGTGCTCAGGCTGGGGACATGGGGACTTTACTGTGTCACCTCCAGGTAGCCCAAGATGAGCAGCAGAAACTGCAGAACAAACAGTGCCTGAGCTGTGGTACTTGAAGAAATGACGCTTGAGAGAGTGTCCTGTCCTGTGTGGGAGGAAGGTGGGTACCGGGGGGGGACAGGCTGCAGGGTGCCTAACCCAAAGCACTGCGTGGGAGAGAACAGCAAGTTCAACCCAGAGCAGAGACACTGGAATAAAATGCTGCACTTTAATAAACCAGGTGGCTGGCCATCATGTCTAAGACACTGAAGGCTTTTTCTTCTTGTGTTCATACTCAAAACTGTGAGGAGTTCCTTCAGTAAGGAAGAGATGGGCTGAGTGTGTGACTCAGGGAGCTATGTCTGTGTCCAGGGAGAGAGAGATGTCATGTACATCACATTTGGGGAACCACAGTTCTTCATGTCTGCTTTAGTTAAATAGTCTTTTTTTTTTTTTTAATCCTGCATAATTAGAGCCTCAGGAAGTCTTGCATGTCCGGTTCAAAAAATAATCCTATCAGCAGTTTTAGCTTGGGTTTTCAACTTCTTCCAGGGCATGTTCCCCAAAAGCCAGCTTCTCTTAAACTGTTTTGCATAGGAGACTTTGTTTGGGACAAGGTTCTACTGCCAGTCATGGACCAGGGTGTGGAAAAGGTTGGGTTTTAATCATCTCTATGAAAACAGACACATTTCCCTCTTCAAGTAACATAGCTAGCAATTTTAACAAGTGCTTTTTTGCTTGCTTGCTTTCCGGCAGGACTCAAACATTGCTAAAAGCTTCTCAGGGGAGCATGGGCAGAAGGACACAGGCCCTGTGCACTGGTACCCCACTGGTAGCTGCAGCAAAGATGTCAAGAAGAAAAGTCAGCAAAAACCAAGTTTTAACATCTTACATAGACATGCTTTGCAAGAACGGTTGCTGCTGCCCCCATCATCTTCCTCAGCAGGATGGCAGCTGGTGGTGGCTCTCAGCCTGGAGCCCTGGATGAATTTGTTGCACCAGGTGTTGCAACACAACATTTAGCTTTTTGCTCCAGGCAAGTTCCACCACAGCAGTCAGCAGGGCTCAGCTGCAATCACAGTCAGCGAGGGCCCCACAGGTGGCCATGCCTCTGCCTGGGACTGAAATGAGATCCACGCAGTTCTTCGTTATTGACTTTGGGAAAATGAAGATGATCTCCAGCTCTCATTACCCTGGCAGAGAGGGAATAAGCTGTCACTGACATGGAGAAGCACTTCCAGAGATGCATTCAGCTGCAAGGTGAATGAGTCAGCCCAAGCAGACAGGTATCTGTTGTAATGGGATGAGGCTACGGCAAAACCATCCCATTTACCTTTCTCTACCAGCTCCAGTAGAAAACAGCTCCCTGTCCCTCAGACACATCTGCCTCCTGCTCAAAGATACTGTTTCCCTGGTGCAGCTGTTAGAACCACATGCTAAGGCATGGCTATTGAATAAATCCAAAAAAGCTGCTCTACTGACTCATTAAACGCCTACAACAGAACTCACTAGATCAGTAGATTTGCTTTTATATGTTTCTTCCCTTTCCGTAAGTCCTTCTCCTTTTGGTAATAATTAGTAAGCACAAATCAATCCTGTGCATCACACCTAGATAACTCTTAGAAGTACTATTAAAGGTACTTTTAAAGGTACTGAGCACACTCAGAATGTCC
The DNA here is from genome assembly GCA_026261815.1 of Monarcha castaneiventris obscurior. Lineage (NCBI taxonomy): Eukaryota > Metazoa > Chordata > Aves > Passeriformes > Monarchidae > Monarcha > Monarcha castaneiventris. The sequence goes on from JAMPIT010000550.1 coordinate 6,722,084, forward strand.
CTTGGCTGCCAGTCATAAGTCATCTCCTTGGCAAACACAGTGTGTGCTTTCAGAGCATGAAACATGATGACTTTTGCCCGCGAACTGGACTATTGCAGCAGAAATATGTGCTGAGTCTGTGATGCTCAGCATGACCTGGCAATGGGCACTTGCAGCTCAGAAAGGCAACTGGATCCTGGGCTGCATCAAGAGAAGTGGATGGGACAGAGAATGGGACTGGAAAGATCCATACAGCCTTTCTCCTTCCTTCATCCTTCCCCTAACTCAGCAGTGAAATGGACTCGTGATGTTTCAGAAAGAGGATCCTAGATGACAAAGGACAGAATAAAGGGAAGTGTTCTTCACTTGCAGTCTGGTCCCAGGAGGGTGGGGGTCTCTTGGGGAAAGGAGGACAGACCTGCAGTTCTGGGAGAATGGGAGAAGTTGGGCGGATAGTGGTGTTTGTGATGACTTTCATCAGCTGCAACGGTGAGTAAATGCTTCAATGTATAAGAACAAAAATCAGAGTACTAAGAGGCTAGGGAAAATCTTTTGAATTATAGCATCTTTTTTTTTAATTGACAAGTGCAGAAAGTCTTTAGCTTATTGCATTAATCACAGAGCCTGAGAATTCATGAGAGTCTCCTTTGGCATCAGATACAACAAGGTGCTTTCAAGAGTGCAGCAAATGGGGCAGTATCAGGCAAGTCAGCTTTCCTGCCCCAAGGCAAGAACAGAATACAGATTTTTGGGACCCTTGGCAAGGACCCACTCTGGTGTGCCAGCTCTCAAAACAGTCTTGGTGAAGCTGGAATATGCATTGTACTAGAATTTAATAACGTGTCCTCATTGTTCTGTTAGCATGGCCCTGGGAAGAAGAGGAGCTGTAATTGTGAGACCAGGTGCTGGCACATTTGATTCCCCTTGGTCTCTCATATCTAGTGACTCTCTGGTTGCATCAGGAAGGCTGAGACTGGAACCTTGGCTTCAGTTCCTATGCCCCTGACTGAATATACCCTTTCTCAGAGCATGTATGACACTGGCAGCAGCAGAGGAAAGTTTTGGGAAACAGGAGGAAAGTGCTCTTACAAGTTGTATACAGAAGCACGGGGTTGCTCCTGACATTTAGAAAAATGGGTTGAAATATATTCCCCATTTCATCATAAAAAAACAGCTTTACACATTTCTGGGATCTGCCTCTCAAGCAACTTCTTGTGAGTTAAAGCTGCTGAATGTAACCCATGTCTTTCTAGGGAGGGGAAAGGGGACAAGAATAAGGGGTATGGGGAGAGGTGAGCCAAGTCAAATGAAATGCAGGTGATTTGCTACTTACAACAGGTACTTCCCAGAGGAGCTGTGGGATCCATGGCCAGACAGCTGGAGAAACTGGGAGAATGTGTGGAGAAAATCTTCCCACTCTTCTCCTGTGCCTACCTGAATGCTTGGCAGAGTGCTGATCTGGGTCAGGTCTGAAGTTTTCCGAGGCTAAAGCAAAAGGATTGGCTTTGGTCTACCATTCCTATTCCAGGTCCAGTACTGCAGGGAGTATCCCTAAATGCTCCTGCCCACAAGGAGCCTCTCTGTACTGAGAAAGAATTAAGAATTGGCAAGTGCCCAGAGAGACACAATAAAAATAGACATGAGGTCAAGGCAGCTGTTCACTTCCCCATGCTTGATGATGTGGGCTGGCTTAGTGGCTGTGGTCTACAGCACATCTGAGACCTGGCCGCATGCTGGCATCTATTGCCCAGTGAGTCCCGTCTATCTGGAGGACGTTTCCCTCTTCTGCTGCATTGTGATTTCTTCCCTTCCACTGCTGTTCCTTGCAGCCCTCCTGGATCTGTCTGGTGTCCACCAGGTCACGGGCACATGGATGGGATCCACCACTGTACCATGTACCTATGTGCCTTCAGAAGGTTTCACACAGCAAACTCTTAGCTGGAGTGTGGAGCGGGACGCTAGCATCTCTACTATCTTCCGGAGGGATGATTCTGGTGACCACATCTTGCTGTCTAAATTCCGAGGCCGAGTCAGCATCCCAAAGCAGAGCCCAGGGAATGTCTCACTCCTCATTGAGAACCTTGAAATGCCTGACAGTGGACACTACACCTGTCAAGTCATCTGGAGATCTACAGATAACAGCTTGATAACAAGAGAGGTGACCACTACAGTTAAAGTTGTCAAAGGTAAATCCAGCAACAAAGCCCTGCTCTTGTGCAGCCAGCTTAAACCAAACAAAGGTAGAGGTACCAGCGTTTGTGGGAATAGTCTTTCACACCATGCTCTCTGGCTCATCTAGGTGGGTGGTTGAAGCATCTGCCTCCCTTGCTGTGTTGGTTAACCTTCTCAACACATTGAGGTATACAAATGAATTGGAAAGGGGGCCACCTTAATGTACAGCCCAAGCTGGATCTATTGATGGGCCAGTTGAACCCATGATGTTTGAGATAACATCCAGGTCTGGGTCCATGCAAGCAGCCAATGTCTCTGTGCTTCTTGTAGCAAGTGGGTGTTACGTGAGCCAAGTCTGCCTTCTCCCCTTCCCGAGCATCCTCAATGTGTGCTAGAAATAACAGCATTTCTGCAAGGGGGCCATCCACCCCAGAGAGCAGGATTTATGATAGGGTGACAGCACAGTGGTGTAACCTGAATTAACACACAGGTGACTTGAACTCACCCTGTGCAGGGAGGTGATGCGAGAGCCAAGCTGCTTCCTCTTGGGAAGGCACCGACAGCAAGAGTGAGAACTGCAGGGGGACCGTCCCCACCACAGCCAGGGCTCTGTGACCTGGGCCCCTCTGCTTTGTCTTCCAGTGGCAGCCACCAAGCCCATCATCAGAGCCGGAGAGCTGGGGCTGACGGTCCCAGCCGGAGCCAGCACCAGCCTGACCTGCGAGGCCAGCGGGTCCCCTCCCATCAGCTACCGCTGGTTCCGGAGCGCCCCGGCGGGGAAAGCCGTGTTCCTGAGCAGCGGGGCTGAGCTGGCGTGGCACAGCCTGCGGCCCTCTGACAGCGGCACGTACTTCTGCGAGGCAGAGAACAGGGCTGGGGCCGGAGCCGTGCAGCGCAGCGATGCTGTGCAGCTGACGGTGACAGGTGAGTGCCCACAGCCGCAGCTCGGAAGAGAACATCCCTCTGCAGTGCAAAGGAACAGCATCCTACTTCTCTGCCCGGAAAGAAGGAAATGCCAAACGCCTTCAGCACGCTGGCACACTCTTCCCCGCTGGCTCCAGCTGGTGTCCTTCTTTATTTCCTGTATTCGATTTCCTCCTCTTTGAGGAACTGCTCTTTTCCGAGGCAAAAGAGGGTTTCTACTTCAAACATTTATTTAATTATTTATTCCTCTGCGGGTTTTTTGAAGCTCTCCCTGGCTCTGTAATGCTGCCCACTGCCGTTCAGCAAGTTTAGACAAGGAGTCGCGGCTTTATTTTGAGAACAGGGAACAAGTGAGTGGTAATGCAGTGGGGGAACAAACCAAACCGGCCTTCGCTCCCCCATGACCAGCTGCGTGTCTCAGGGAGACACATTGCACTTCACACACACCAGGCTCTGACACCTCCAGGCTCTGCAGGATGATGTGGGACAGGTTGGATTCCGTGGCCTCAGAGCCCTTTTTCAGTCTAAAGGATTCCATGATGGGTGGCTGGTGGAAAACTTGCAGCTCTCCTTGGCTGGTTACTTGATCAGCAAAGCTGTGAAGTCCCTGATGGCAGAGCCAAGCACAGGTACCACACAGTGGCCTGTGAAAGAGGAAGAGCCTGCTGAGCTCCCAGGGCACAAAGCTTTGGCTGAAGCCCTGTGGTGTTTTTCACAGCAGTCACACATTGGAGGGAACAACCCAGGAACAGGGGGCGGTGCTGCAGATGCTGGCTAACGCTGCTGGCACTGCATCCCCCTCCTGTCAGCTGGGCGGGGGCTGCTTCCTCCCGAACCTATCCCACCTGTGGAGAATTCTGTATCACAGCAGCATCACCAACATGGTTAAACCCCTGTGTGAGCCTCTCCCCCTTACCTTGCAGGTCTGCCCACAACAACAGCGGCCTTGCAGAGGAATGTGGGAACCACAGGGGGATACCACTCAACCACAGGTCGGGGTGAGAGTGGTGACATGGAGCTCACAGTGACAGGTGAGTGCCCAGGCCAGTGTTACTCATCTCTCTTGCAGAAGACCAAAGCAGGGAGCTTGCTCTTCCACAGCAAGATCAGACACCTATGCTGTATATGAATTGTGTCTTGATAGTTACCCAGAGAGGCAACACCAGAGGCTGGCACCTTCCCTGCTTGAAAGTGTGCCTGATGATGGGAGGGGCAAGAAAATGTCCTCTATGTCCCTTTGGAACCAGACTTGTTGAGGTTGCAACGCTTCAGTGGGAAGTTGCCTGGGGCAAGAGACCTGGCACAGGGCTCCACACGTCAGGGAGTTTATGGTGCAGCTGTTGATGGCAAAGCCCCCCAGACCAGCCAGGGAGTCACCATAGGAGAGAGGGAGTGAAAGAGTCCGCTGGAAATCTAGGCAAGTGCCAGCAGGACAAAGCCAAAGCATTCCCAGGCCATGCTGTAGCCAAGCATGACGCACCATATCAGCCACGGCTGCCAGGAACCTGTGGGGTGATGGTCAGGGAGAGGGACAGGAGTGCCAAATGCTGCCCCAGGCCTACTGGCAAAGACACACAAGGATAATAGGTGAGTCTAGCCGTGGCAGACCAGAGCCCATTTTCCTGATGCCCAGGGCAGCTCCCAGTGGGGCTGCAATGCATGCACCATTCTCCACTGACAGATCTGGTCCCCACGATGCTGGTCTCCAGGATGGATACTGCTCCAGTGGGGCCTTTCACAGACACAGGTGAGTGGAGTCTCATGCTGGAAAACACCAGGTTTGCCCTGGCAAGGGCAGGGTGGCAAACACCATCCCAGACCAGCTCCACATCTGGCTGCTGTGCTTGTGGCAGATACGGCTGCAGGAAACAAACCCTGGCATGCCAAATACCAGGCATTATCCAGGCAGGACTGCGCTCCTGGCTTTCTCCCACGCGCCTGGTGGTGGGGGCGTTTGCAGCCTGAAGCTTGCTGTTTGTTTCCACGCAGGGATGCCCCATCCCTGGAAGCATTCCAGGCCAGGTTGGACGGGACTTGGAGCAACCTGGTTGGTGGAAGGTGTCCCTGCCCATGGCAGGGCGTGGAACGAGATGGGCTTTAAGATCCCTTCCAAACTGAATCATCCCGGCATTCTGTGACTGCCGGGAAGTGGCCGAACCCCCAAGTGGCCTCAGCCCCACCTTCGGTTAGGATTTAAAGGACGTCCAAAGCAGCGGGCGACTGCCGGCTCCCGGCTGTGCGGCGGGGCCAGCCCCCGTGTCCCCTGGCCGCAGTGACAGCGCCGTCTCCCCGCAGGTTCCCCGCGGGTCGCACCGTCCCCGCTGCTGTACGGACCGGCGGCCGCGCTGGGCGGCGCCGTGCTGGGCGCACTGCTGGCGGCGGGGCTGGGCTGCTGGCGGCGGCGGCGGAGGAAGGACGGTGAGCAGCCTCAAACCCAGCCGGGGGCGGTGGGGTCAGCCCCGGAAGGAGGGGACGGGGTAGGCGTGCAGGCGGTGGAGGGCGCGGTCCGAGGTGACGTACGGGCGGGCGGGACAGTCCCGGCCGCATCATCCCCATCCCCCGTTGATTCCTTCCACGGAGGGGCCTGTGGGAGCGTTATTCTCTAAATGTGGGAACACATGGAAGCTGGGTTTTGTTCTGTAACACATAAAACAAGCCGATGCACATCTTAGATTCTTTTTTTTTCTTTTCAGAACCTCTCTATGAAGTTGCTTTGTGAGTGGAATTTTCTGCTTGGGACATTTAAGACTGAGGGCACTGTACTGATATCTGCTCCTAAAAAGCCTCCTTGCTCAGTGAAAAGCAAAGATTTCTTTGCCTTGCAGGGGAATGATCTGAACACCTTGACAGTTTAGTTAGCAACATGAGGACTTAACACAGGGTCAGAAGAGATAGCCAGACTGTTCTTTAATATGGTAGAAAAACACATACTCCAGGTCCTTTGCTGTGCCTGGCACATGCCATGGGAAACCTCTTCTCTGTGGGAAATTCTCACCATTATTTAACAAAGCAAAGGACAGAAATTCTCAGCTCTTCTTTAAGTTCCCTCTACAGATGCCTTTCTCTATAAGAAACATGTCTTAGTGCTTGCCCAAGTAACACTTTGCACAGTTCCTATTAGCATGTGATTATACAAACACATCTTCTGCCCTGTCCTCATCTGAATCTTCAACACCTTCATATTGCTTTTCAACTCAGAGACACACGATAGCCATCTGTAGTCATTTATCCCAATTATTCCTGGTATTTACTTTCCAAAGGCTGGACTGTCTGCTGGTAGCTTTAGAGTATAACATGATAATGCCATGAGAGTTTATAGTACCAGTATTAACTGTTCAGTGCTTCTTTTTGTGTGTGTAATTACTTTAACATCACTTTCTAGTGTCTTTCAGAGCCCCCCAGGCCCTCACTAGACTAACATGAATTTTGCTGTTTCACAGATTATATGGTAGATCTTGTCTCTGACTAGGATGTAAATGAAGTGCCATCTGCTTTGGTCATCCCTCTCACTCATGTCTCTCTTGTCCCAGCCGCAGCACTGCAGAGGTCGCCCTGCTGCACACTGAGGTGGAAGTCCCTGTTAAGTGCCTACACGAGGAAATGTGCTCTAGCACTGAAAAGACCACTGTGAAAGACAGGAAAGGTCCTGAGTATGAGAACCTTGTGACTGCAATGGAATCACAATATGAAATAGAAAGAATTTAGTAGAGTACCAGCTTTTCCGCATGAGCAGCTATGCAGGGCTGCAGGTACTGAATAGTGAAGTTAACAGAAGGAAACTCTTCCTCCTGTTGTCCCTCTGCTCTGCTCTCACTGCTTGCTTTAACCCAGAGGAGCTGCATAAACTTTTGGTCTTTGGCAGACCAGGCCCTGCCTGTGGGAGCAGAAGCCCCCAGCCAACTGTTTGTCTACACAGTTCTAATAAGCAAGTCATTTCTGAGCAACCTGAAGGACCAAGGTCAGGAAGAGAGGATCTGAAGGAGTGGGAACATGAAATTCTTTAGCCTGTAAAAAATCCAGGATTTACAGGCTGGGTGCAATGCTGGCAGTTAGTAACACTGGCAAGGGGTACTCTCCAATGTGTGTTCCTGTTAAGACATCCCAGGCTGCAAGGAACCAGGACTGTGCTGGAAATGGAGATCCTCTGGCTTTTGCAGCTCAGCAAATACTAGTTGTACATCCTGCCTGTCCTTGAGTCTTTCTTTTTTTTGTTACAGCATGGTAAAAGGACCACAGAGGGGAGGTTAATGTCCCAGGAATATTGCTTTTGCTATCAGACTGTAGCTCAGTGCTTAGGAGAGAGAGGGAATGAGTCTCTGAACTGTCACACACTGGTTTTCTCCTGGAAAACCAGAACTGATGTTGAAGGAAATGCTGGCATTTAATTTTTACGTTATGGGGGCCAGAGGCATAATAAAATAGAGAGAAATTTGAGGCATTTGGATAATGATTGAGTAACCTCTCTGAATACAACAGGCTGACACCAGTTTACTCTGTGGGACGTAAGTCAATCTATATGATTACTAATGCTGACCTATCATGTAACATGGATGCTGTTCCTGCCTTTAGCTGCAGTGCATTCCCTACAGTATGCTGTCACTCAGCAGCCTGATTTGCCTCATCACTGTTAATCATTTGCATCTTGCCTGTTGTACTGGAGTGCTGCAGTCAGTTCTGTCCTCCCTATCTGTCCTCCAGCCAGCATCCCTTTGTCTTCCAGGCTTGGCAGGGAGGAAGAATGCCTCCTGGCTTTAGCAAACCAAATTTTTAAGAGTTACTGGCTTTTATTAAATCAGTGGGTGCAGCAAGGAAAGCATGGGGAAGCAGCTGAGCTCAAGTCACACACACCCTCCTGCTTGGCCCTGACTTCACCCACAAGGCTCATCTCTGCTGCCATGGATCATCCCTTCTCAGGTCAACAGACTAACAGCAGGGTCACATTGCTGTTTGTGGCCTGAGCACTGTGTAGAGCCACACTTTTACCTTTACTGATCCGAATTTCAATGATGCTTCTTCTGCAGGACATGAGGTGGGCAAGATCAGAGAAAAAAAATCTCCTGCCTATATTGTGAGGGCTTCACAAACACAGTGACAGCCATGCAGGGAAGGCTGTGCTGGATGTCAGGCTGTGCTCCAGGGAGACAGACAGGGTCCAGTCTGTCCCTGTGGGACCCATGGCGGCCAGCCCTGCAGACCCCATGCTGCAGAAGCTGCTGGCATCAGTGGTTCCAGGGTGATGCGGAACAAAAGAGTTGAGGGGAACGGGGAGTTGCAGCCACACTCACGCAGGGCAGTAGCATATGGTGCAAGGTCAATACTGTGTGGGAAGGGAACTGAAAATCTCTCAGCTTCCCCATCCTTACCTCAGCAGATCTAGGCCCAAAACACGTGACATGGCGCTCCCCTTTCCCCCCAAATGTCATCCTCATTAATTTTCAATTAGCTTGGTGTTTTGTGCAAGTTTTCCTGCTGTTACAAGCTCTGAGCTCCAGGTTCACTCATTGACTATGTAACACCATGATATTTCAATCTTGTGATTCCTCCTGCCACTGATGTGCTCTGAGGAGGTCTGGACACCTTCCTCAGAAGACATGAAGCCTGGGAGAAGCTACAGAGGAAGAAGGCAACAGGAGTTAAGAAAGGGGGAGCAGATGCTCCAGATGGACCAGCCCCCATGAACTCTGTGTCGTCACTACTTTTAGTTAGGGCAGCAAAAGGACTTTGGTCACAAGTAGCCGAACAGTGGAAACATAAGAAGCCTGTCTCCAGTGCTGAGGTGTTTTTCCCTGTGCAGCAAGTATGTGATTATTTCTTTATTTTACTTTTGGCATGTTTTCCATGTTTGTAGTAAAACCTGTTGGCAACAACATATTTCTTCTGAAAGTTACAGAGGGTTTTGCTGTGTTGCATCACCATCAAACCAGAAAACTTCTCCTTTCCTTGCACTGGTCACTCAGCCAGTGCTCATCTGCTGAGCCCCAGCTCTGCTCCAGAACGGAAGGAAAAGCTCAGCTTCTACCCCTAAAGGACACTGCCGCCCAAAAACACTCTGTCTCAAGTGGCCAGTTCAGTGTCATGAGACTCACAATTCCCCTTGCAGTGCCTGTCCCATGGAGGGGACTTGTTGGCTTTTACACCTGCTGGGTTAGTACCATACTTCAAGGAGCAGGGATGTGGGAGATGAAGTTCCATAGAAATTTGTCCCACTGTAATTTGGTGCTTGTTCTTGTAAGAGAGGAAGGGGTTTACTTTCTTCCCCTTCACCCCAGTCATCTGGAGGAAACTGGGGGCTGAAGGGGAGAGTTATCTAAAAAGCAGAGGGCAAACAACTGAAAGCAAAAATTGGAAATGCATGAGAAAACAAGAATGAAGGGCATAAATTAGCACTTGGCCAGCTGTGGTGCAAAGGAGGTTGGGTCTCTTGAAACCTTGAGGTTTGAGTGACAGCAGGGCTTGGGGCTGACATCGCTGTCTGCTTCATGGACAAAGCAAAGCCTGAAATCATAGACCTGGCTCTCTTTTGAAGCTAACCTCAGTCATAAAGATCAGGGTGATGTCTGTGAGTCATGAGGAGGTGCTTGAGAGAGACCATGGGAATGTGAGTCATAAGGAGTAGGGCCATTTCTGGACCACTTCTGGACCATGTTTGTCCAGAAGTGCACAAGCTATTCACAGAAAAAAGCAGAACACAATCTGCTTAAGCAATCATATACATTCATGGGTCCCAGCTTTGTACAAACTCCAACTTCTTCAAAATATTTACTAAGAAATAGTTGCAACAAAAAGCCCAAAAGCTTAGTATTTAAGTTTATTAATATTCTCAAATATTGCAAAATTTCATGGTAGTACTGTCCCAAAACTAGTCAGTAGGATTTTTTATTTCTGAGTTTTCCATGTCAAATGCTTTCAGAGAGTTTGATTTGTCAAACTGGGCTGGATGCTGTCCCTGTCATTCCCCTACCCTGACATATCTGAAATGCTACAAGTCAGTTACTGAAAACACTTAGCAATCATTACATCTTCAAGTGGGATGATTTAGAAGGAATTACTTTAATTAAATAGTAGAATAGGCAGCCTTGCTGCAAGTGCTGATTAGGAATAACCATCCAAAGACAAGAAGTCTTCTCCAAACAGCAAGGCTCCCAGGAGGGGCAATGGACTCCATGGCCTAATTTATAACAGATTGAGCATTTTTCACAGGCTTATGGGCCAGAGGGAAGTTAATCAGCAGCCTCATTAGTTTGTACTCCATATTAAAAAGATTCCTATATGTGCAAAGGAAAGATTCTTAATATGGATAATGCTGCCTTTACCCATGATGTTGTGATTATAGTTGCTGGGATCCTTGTTAACTGAGCTTAATTAAGAGCTGGCTAGTTAATGCTGTGTAAGAGAACAGCATTGTATTTGGATGCAAAGAACAAGGACCCAGGGCACAATTCCCTGTCTTCACAGTGCAAAGGAGTTGCACCAGCACCAGTTCTGCTCAGATTTACTGTTGGGAGGGATACCCCAACAGACACTTCCAACACAGGGGTGGAAGGGAAACCTGGCAGCACAGGATCAGTCAGGTGCTCTGGAACAATGGTATGGGCTGTTCAGTACCTCGGTGGGTTTCTGGAGAGGTGCCGAGCCTGGAGAGGAGGACTCCTGCCAGAGCAGGAGGAAAGGGCTGGACCCTCGGCATGGCGTTGCTCAGCAGTGCCTCACTTGGGGTATTTGACAAACTGACACTCTGCACACTGAGTGTCGGACTCAGCTTGTCAAATACACGCAGTGCCACACTGCAGCTCCCGGCGGTCAGTGTCCTCGGTGGATGCCAACCTGGGCACACAGAGAGGGAAAAGAAGCACAGTAGCTGTTGTTAACTGCAGAGTCTTTTTCCAGTAAGCAAAAAGCATCAATAACCCTCCCATATTTCCCTCCTACATGCTTTTTTGGGTGAGAGAGAACCACACCAGCAGACACTGCCTTCTGCTGAGGAAAATATCCACTATATTAACTCAAAAGTCAGAAAAAGAAGTACAACTCTGCCCCTGGGCGTGCACATAGGGGTTTGCCATTGACTCTGTTGCAGGCTTCTCCATTTGGCAGAATACTGTAAAGATTATGATGCTGAAAGAAAAACAAGCTCCACATAGGGAAACAATGAACTTCTTCAGAAGTGAAGTGAAACTTTGTCTTCTGTTGACAAACTAACCCCCTTCTGCTTCATTTCTAGCAGACAGAAAAAGCCTTTCCTGCAATAAGTGGAGCTTTCCATATGCTGGCATAATCCAGCCTTTAAGGGTGAACATCATATTGCCACACACACATACTTCTTGCACAAAGACAAAAGATACTATTACTTCATTGTTCTTTTAACAGGAGTGTGCAGGAAATTTGGAAATGCACCTAAAGAAAACTAAGTAACAAAACATACACAAGAGAAGATGTTGCACAGTATTACTCTGTTCTGTGCCCTTCTCAGATGCTGACTCTTCAGCAATTCAGTTTAAAAACAGATTTGAAATTCTGATACTGTACAACTCTCCTAGAAAAATCCATACTGGCTCTTAATTCACACACCCATTCTGCACAACACTACTTACGTTATTCATACTCTTCGTGGACATGTCCAGATATGGCTGTTTTTAGCATGGTGTTTTAGCTTCCTTACCAGTCCACAGATTTTAATTTCACATGACCAGCATCACCAGTTTGTGAGAAAGTAGTCATGCTATTTTTAGTATCAAGATAAAATCTAAAATGTTTTAAATTATATTTTGAAGGTAGACCATTAAAGACACTAAAGTAGAATTAAATGAAGTATATTAATGGTATCATACAGTGGGCAGTTCATCAACCATTTGTATCTCTAACTTCTGCGACTCTATTTTACACAGATGAACATAACATCCTATCTAATATCACACACAGAAGCATACCTGGAAAGAGAGAGCTGAAAGCACAAAATAAAAAACAGTAATGGCAAATACATGTTCTCTGAACCCAGAAGAGAGTGGAGCAAGACTTAAGAGTAAAATAACAGCTACAGCTGTGAAGGTAAAATCAGTTTCTAGACTGAGTCACTATCCAGACTTTGCAATTCTGGCATTCCCCTGTCTCCACCTTTGCCTTGGGTGTGATGTAGGTAGTGACCAGTTCCATGTTCTGGCTCCTCATTCCAAATGCACTTCAGCCATGGTGGATAGAAGTATGTGGCAATGGATAAAAGCAGCATGTGCATGTCATGAACATAAGAAAACAGTGTTAACAAGCTGATTTAAGATCAGCCTACTGGAGTACATGTGAACCTGTGATCCCCAAAAGGACTCTGAGCCATACCAAAATGTGGGGAAGCTACTAGAAAAAGACTGAGCAGGCTCTTCCACAGGTGTAAGTGACCAGATTGCCTTCAGCTTCAGTGCTGATGTCTAACAGGGGCAGATCTGGCCTTGGAGGAGGAAGAAGAAAACAAGGCAGCACTGCTTCTCTGCTTCTGCAATTGCAGCTTAAAATAATCCCCCTCCCCCCCCCCCTTGTGGCTTTCTGAGGGGAAGAACAGACACTTAAAATATTGCTGTGAGGGATAGATAAGGGGTGGGGACACAATGGAGATAACTCTATCAGCAGATGGGAATGGAACTTGCAACTCTACTCGTAGAGATCATATCTGATGTGAATGGATTTGTCATTGTCAGAGCTTCTGGTTTCAATCTAAAGTGGGTATTTCCAAGTAAAAGCTCAGTGTTATAAAAGTGAGCAATCTACTGCATACTCTGAAGGCAAAACAGGAAGAGTTTTTCTTCCTGCATTCTTGAGTCAGTCCCTTACCAAAGTCACAAGAAGTCCCCTCCGGGCTGCACATCATCACTCAGGTATTTTTACAGGGCTGTCAGACTGCTCTGCAACTGATAATGAAAATAAATGAAAAGTTAAATTATTGGATAAATTTGACTCTAAACCTAATAACAGCATGCATCAAAGTGTGGCTGTGTGGTTTTCACATGCTGAGTAGCAGAGCGCTAAGATGCAGGCTGCAGCCATTTCAAGGCATGCTTTTATTATGCAGGATTTTAACTGGAATCAAGGTCATCTCTCTTTTCCACTTGGTGAAACACAAATCACAGCCTGAATTGAAAGTGAGTCCCCACAGATCTGTGGCAACAGGGTCCACTGAACCCCTGGCCAGCTGAAACCTTGGGTTGTGCTTCTCCTAGGAGCCGGAACATAGTCATAACAGAGTAAAACAAGCCTTTGCTCATTGCAGGCTTCCACTGGATGCTGTCCTGCTCTGTAGGATCTTCCTATGCCCCCAGCCCTGGACACTGCAGGGAGCTTTGCCAGAAAAATGCTGGCTCACTCCAAAGCCCCCAAGAAGGGCCACCTGGAGGCCACCAGCCCCACATGCTCCCATAGACCCTGCAGTCATCTGAGTCCCACAGGCCCTGTCCCTGCACACTGGACTCTGTCCCCATGGGTGCTCATGCCCCAGATGCCCAAAGAGGAGAAGAGGGGTGTGCAGTAAGCTTTCATCTGCTGTACTGAAACCATTGGAACAGTAAGAAATGAAGAGCACACTTTCACACGGTTGGGACAGGGTCTCTCCCTGGTTACATCCTCCTCCAACTCACACCCTCCCTTGTTCGTTGTTCGCTGCCTCATCTATGACTAATTTAGATCAAAATCTCCCACTGCCAGCAGCTCACAGGCAACATGTGTGTGTGAGAGAGCTGAAGGAGCACACACACATGCACCCTGCTGCCGAGTAGAGCTACATATCACTGCTAATCATTCATCCTCATCAAGGAGCCGTGGTCAAGAGCACAGTGCTCCCTCGCTGGGACCAGTGGCATTCCATCCCTGGGCCTGCCCTCCCCAAGCACACGCAGCCAAACGCTTCCTCATCCCTGAAAGGAGGCACCAAATAGCCCCTCTGGCTTAGGCAGACACAGCCCCATCACCAAAGGGAGGCAGCCCAAACCCGAGCAAGGTGAAGACCCCCCCGAAGCTCGAGGTGTATCACAGCATGGGAGGACCGCTTTCTTCATTGCCAGGAGCATGGACACCCCGCTGGTTTTGGTGTCCCAACACTCGTAGTCCTTTGGGACCTCCCAAGGGAGAAACAGTAGATGAACCCCAAAGGACAGGTCCTCCCCTGTCCCCAGCCACCCCTTCCGCGGGCAGGACGGAGACCTGGCACCTACCATAGCTGGGCTATCCTGGCCCGCGGCAGGCAGGGTCAGCAGTGCGGGGCCGCAGCAGGGGTCATGCAGGAGCGTGGTGGGGGAACAGCCCAGGCACACGGCTCGGTTTTGAAGGGGCTGCTCCTCCTTCAAGAGGAAGCTGCGAATGGGGAAGATAAGGCTGAGGTTAGATAACAGGAAATGTCTGGATGTGAGTGACAACACATCCAGGTTGTGAAAGCAGCTCTCCCCATCCTGCCGCGGGGCACGAGGCTCACGAGCGGGGTGAGGCCTCTGACCAGTGCCGCCACGACGCCTCAGCAGGCCGGGCACACGGGGCCTGCGGCCAACCCAGACATAGGCAGCACACCGAAGGGCGCCGGGGAAGCTGTGAGCAGCCACAACGACAGTACCAAGTCCAGCCACCTCAGGCCATCCATCTCACAGTGGTCAGGCTCTGCTGCCCTGGCTGCTGAGGAGCCATGCAGAGGGCTGTGAAGGCACAAACAGCCAGAAGGGCTCTGGTTCAAGACACAGGCTCATGCCTGTACTGTGCACAGAGGGGTGGATCTCTCACCCTGAGAGGAGTCTGAGTGAAGTGCAGGGAAGCAGGGTTCTGTTCTCAGTGGTGGGCTGACACTTCAGCCATTGCAGGAGGTTTTGCTCCAAAAGCTCCCCCACAAGGCTCACCTTGCTTTTGAATTCACGGCCATGCCTCAGTTCCTCTGTTCCCTTACGCTCACCTGAGCAGACAGGTTTTGCTTTCCTAGTTGCAGCACCCGACCAAGGAGCTGGCCCTGCTTCTGTGCTCCTGCTGGTCGCTCCACACACCCTCTGGTGTCTGCTGAGGTCTCCGTCCCTGCCTCTGGAACATCCACAGTGCCTGCACAGAAAAGTAAACACCAGTATTTAGTTTAGAGTTGTAACCAAAGCAAGTCCCACAGTTTCTCTTCTCCTGTCCCCTCCCAGTACAGCCCTCAGTATGTAGCACTCTCATGCACCCAGCATCAGGGCTGTTTTCATCCAGCCTAGCCGGGACCCAAACTGGCCAGCACAGCTGTGCGAACAGAGACCAGCAAGCTGCATTTGCCCAGCAGCACAGATGGGCATGCAGGAGCAAAACAAAGTCGAGCAAAACAAAGTCAAGCAAACCTAGGAATTTTAGAGACATTCCTCATCTCTCTAGGCCAGTATGGTACACTGTGTATTTTGTAAGGCGAGAATTTATTAAAAATATATTGCTCTGTGTCTGCACTATCCCAAGCATGTTTGCCATCAGCTAGCCCTGACAGTGTGATGGACACTTGAGGAACATCCCTTTTGTAGGATTGGTTTTCCCACTCCCAGCATTCAGCTGCTGCCCTTCCTTTCCAGTTTTGCCTCCCTGCTGTTGTCTGGCTCTGCAACCAAACCCCACAGACACCCTCCAGTGCTGGTGGCTGGGGCCTGACCTAATGCAGCAGCTTTCAGTTATGTTATCAGCATGCCAGGACTGCAACCACAGACTTTATGTTTCTGCAGCTCTGATCAAACCCCTAATCTGGAAAGCACTTACTTATGCCTTCAAGTAACTGAGCCCCCTGGAAGCAACCACAAGGTACTCCTGAGGCTGTGTGCAGACATAGTAAGACCAGCCATCCTGCTAACAGTCAAACCCATCCCCTGTGCCCAAGGAAGAGTTAGATAATTAGGAATATAGTTACTGTCCAGTTCCTCTTTCATTTGCCTGCATTTTAAAATATACAGTAAAAGAGGAATGGACAGGTCAGGGTGGTTTTGTTCTGTTTTTACTTTAGTTTTAACTGGGGGAAAGTAGTATGTCTGTTCATGTAGTCTATGTAGTTTTTTATGCAAACCAGCATGAGATTTGGTCCATGAAGGCTTTCTAGCCAACATGCAATCAGAAACCTGAGACTCATGAGCTGGGGCAGTGGGAGATTAAGCATCCTCCCCCAGCCAGGACACCCCACTTTGCCTGCACCCGACCCCAGCCCAGTCCTGTGGGCCCACAGTAATGTCCAGGGTGAAAGGCTCTCAGAGAAGCTGATTTCCTCTGTATTTTGCAGATACCACCACACTGCCCTACTCTGCGCAAGAGCTTTGAAATCGCACTCAGCATTTCCCAATGAACTGAGTGTTTTCAGTGCACCTGCAGTGCACGCAGCTCTGTAACTTGCTCTGAGAAGAGGAAGAAGGGAGGTAGAGAAGCTGTCGGGGTCACAGACTGCCATCAGATAATGTCTCAGAGGCTTCTGCATACTGCTCCCCAACTTTTCTTGGAAAACCACTTGAAAAGAACTGCATCCATTTGATTAGTGTGCAGCAAATTCTCTCACACTGTAGTCTCAAATTCTTGTACTTTTTACCTGCCATAAAGTAGGACATGAAGGATTAGCAGGTTTGAGCTGGACACAGAAAAACTGGGACTCATTTAATAACAATGATGCTATGTGCAGATCAATCCACGCAGACATGAAATAAAAAAAAGATGTGGAACTCTTGGAGCAAGTCCAGAGAAGATCCACAAAGTTGGTAAGAGGACTGGAGCAGCTCTCCTACGAAGACAGGGAAAGGAGTTGAGGCTGTTCAGCCTGGAGAAGGGTGCATGGAGACCTTATAGAGCCTTTCAGTATCTGACGGGCCTACAGGGAAGCTGAAGAGGGACTCTTCATCAGGAACTGCAGTGACAGAACAAGGAATAATGGGTGCACATTGAAAGAGAGGAAATCTAGGCTGGATATTAGGAAGAAATTATTTACTGTGAGGGTGGTGAGATACTGGAACAGATTGCCCGGGGAAGTTGTGAAAGCTCCAACCCTTTCAGAGGTCAAGGCCAGGTTGGAGAAGGCCTTAAGCAACCTGGTGTAGTGGAAGGTGTGTCTGTGCTCCTGGCAGGGGGAGTTGGGACTAGATTATCTTTAAGGTTCCTTCCAACCCATATGTTTCTATAATCCAAACTGACTTAGCCAAGGCCAGGTGATTGCAGAATCTGGCCCTTGGTCAGCATGCCTTCAGAGCACACTGGGATGGCTCCTTGCACAAATATCTTCAAAGCCAATACAGTCCTTTTGATGAAAGAATTAAAGCTGTGTGTTACCAAGTCAGGCCCAATTCCAGTCATCAGTGACTGTCTTCCATTTCAGTTTGCTCAGTCAATCCAGTTCTGCCATCCAGCAGCATCCAGAATTAAGCCCATCAGTTTTGATGCCACCATATGAAGGGATGGAAAGACAAATTATTCATACATCAAATTCAAAAATACCAAACCACTCTTCCAAAGGTTCTCCTCCCAGGTGAAGAATACTATTATTTACTCCTGCATTGGCTAACTGTTCAAATTGTTTTCCTTCATCCTTAGATCCTGGAGAGCTTTCAGACTAAATCTCTGAGAGCCAGTTGCTGCCAGACTTTCTCCTGAGCTTCACCTGCCTTGCCCTGCAGCAAGATGTTAATGACCCAGGCTCTAACAAAGCCCGCAATGACCCTTCCACCAGTCAGCTATAACACCACCCTTTTCAGTTTGTGGAGATATGGGTGAGCTTTGACACTTCTTAGCATTACAGGTGCTGCTTGGGAGAAGCTGTGGGGACCCGTGTAAGCCCAGCATGAATGCACACAGGGGAAATAGTGAAAAGAAGGGTATTGATGTGGGCGACCACAGTGACCATGTGAGCAGGGACAGGAGGGAAGGGGAGACCATGAGCAGCCTTGAGCTGCCACTGCAGCACTTTCCTGTGCCTCTGGAAGCATTCATGGTGCTGGATTCTCCAGGGAGCAAGATGGGGTGAGTGTGTTCACAGTTCCTTCCCTCCAGAAGATGGCTGATAATGACAGTTTAGCTCTAGGCACTAAAACAACCTTCAACGGTGCAGGAAAATATCACAACTATTCCTCAAAGGACAAACTGTGCATGACGGAGGAACTCACTTGGGAGATCCTCCCAACACCTTGTTCTTTGAACCTCACAGCTGGGAACTGGGCTCTTCAGCCAGCAAAGTTAGAGACATTTCATTCTCACCACCAGCCTGCCTCTAGGCACAAGACTTCTCAACTGCCAGGTCTTGTCAGCAAAACTCACTCAGCTGAGCCCTGCCTCACTGACCAACCTGAGCTTTGAGTCATGTGAGCATCTTGTTCCCATTTCCATTCTTCACCTTGTTCAGAAAAAGAAAAACAAATCAGCATACCACATGGACCTCCAAGTTTTGCTGTCAGTGCCATCCTCACTTCCTGCCCTCTTTTCAGGCAGGTGCACAGCAACAAGAGTCAGAGGCTGGGCTCCAGCAAACAGAGGATATTTCTGTTCATGGCTGATTATGTGTTTGGCACATTTATTTTAGACCTCTGCTTAAGGGAAAAAAAAAAAAAAGAGAAAGAGAGACACAGAGAGAGAGAGAGGGAGAAGGAAAAAAAAAGGCAGACACCAACCAGGAGGTCCAAAGCTGTTTTTCCGATGGACAGTGAGAGATAAGAAAACCCCACTAACTGTCACAGCTACTGAGTGACCCAAAAGACATCCTGTACCTCATACACTATTAAGAATGGCATACAGGGAACAGTGGTAGTGTTGATACTTAGTCCTAAAGAAGCAGCAAAATAGCACCGGCCAGAGGTCAAGCAAGTTCAGGTAGCTTCGATTTAATTTTAATGAGTACACCTGGATTTTTATATGAGTGGAGGAAAACCAGACTTCCTTTTTTCCCCAAGTCTGACATACCTGTTCAGTTGAGACCAGTTCTCTGTTCATAGGTGCTTGTCTAGAGATTTTGCTTCAAAATAAAGTTGTATTTAAAATAAAGTTGTAAAGTTGTAAAGCCACCTATCTCCTTAATTCCAGCACATCATTGAAAAATAAAGCTGTATTTTCCCACATTTGCTCCCTCAAAGAACTATCTTTTTTCTTGCAGTAATTTTATTACATGGAGTAAAATCTTACTCTAGGTGTGAAAGACTGATAGACTTTATTTCTTTAAAAAATCAGGAGCTATGAAGCTGCTTTATTCACTGCTGGTATCAGTACAGTTACTTCATACCCATTATCCCTGAGTACAGAATCCAACCCTGGAACTCTAAAAAGACAACCCTGGATTAAATTTTTTTTCATAAAAATATTTAACAAGCATTTAAATTGTCAGAGAGAGGATTGTGCCAATTCTTTTCCACAGACAATGAAGGCAGAGAGCAACTGTCCTGACACTTATAACTGTCTTTTACTGAACATGCAATAACTGAAATTTCTTTTCTCTGCATATTACTTTCAGAAGCAACATATTAACAAGTTTCTCTGCTGCTACTTTCTGGAGATCATACCAAATGAATACCCTGGGTACAAAGCACTGCTGATCACTACAAGGCATAGCAGGCAAAGGCCTGTGGGGAACTCGCACACTCCCACTCTGTGACTGCAGTCTCTGTGCTGTGCCAGCCTCTCTCCCACATGGGAATTTAGCAGGAAAAGTAGCTTTGCCATGGTGCACTCACACTGTCCTCCCATTGCTCAAGGGGCCAGTGCTGGCAAAAGCAATTGGCAGTCAGGGAAGAAAACCACATCAGGCCTTTCATGTTTGGAGATACCACTTCTAAAGGCTCCTAAGTTACAGATAACTGGAAACTGGGATGGCAACTAGAGAGATACCAGTTGCCCAGTTCTTCCATTCTTCCTTTAGCATCTGCTGCTGGTGAACCCCAAGTGATAGGGTGCTGGGTCAGCCAGCCCCTAGTCTGATCCTGGGGAGATGTTCTGCTTTTCGGTTAAGCCCAGAAATGACTGCAGAAACAGCATGGGACCAACATACCAGGAACACCTAAACACCAGGTAGATGTGTTTATCAGTCCTGCACTCCACAGGCAACTGCTGCAGTGTCCCAGAGCTGTCCCTCAAGCACTGATCACTCTCAGACCCTTCACTTTGGGCTTCTGGGAGGAGGCAGATGTGCAGTTATCGCTCACCCCCTTTTTAGAACACAGAGGGCATTTCGACACCGCTGTCTCTGCTTGCAGAGTCACTGTCAAAGGGAAGTACGTGACCGCGGGGCTCCAGCTCGCAGCTCGCCTGCTGTGTTGCTCAACAGTGACAGTTGGGTTTACATCAGCCACCCTTCTCTGTGGCAATGAAGTGCTTCCCCAAGACCATCGTAACAGAACAAAAGGGGTTTTCTGTACAACACACGTCTGTCTCTCAATATATGAGGTATCATGCTGCTAGGCCACCCTGTAACCATTACATCAAACCTCCCTGTTTGGGACACAGAAGATGTTCCCAGACATTGTGACAAAACATCTGTCACAGCAGGATCACCTGCTTCATCAGACCTCTTCAGAGTGGCACAAGAAAAGCCAAAACAGAATTTTGTGGGTTGATACAACTGCCAGCAAGTTTGCAAAACTGGGAGCCCTGGTTTTCATAAGCATTGCCTTGGCTCCTGCAAGGCTTCTCACCCTTCCCAGGAGGAAAACTGTACTTTGAAAGAAGACCATAGCCCTCATAACTTGGGCAACCTTTTCTTTTCTTTTGGACTCTTAAAAGATTATTCATTAAGTCATATGCCTTCATACTATAGCTGAACTGTGACAGACACACCAAACAAACCAGAATCTCTCCAACATCCATTATCTATTTCCATCAGATCTTCCCTCTTCTATTGGAGCTGTTGAGACATTCCAGGGTATTTTCCAGTCCAGTGAAATTCCATCAGCACACCTCTTCCCTCTGCAGTGCATCATGTGACACATGCTGAAAGGCCAGCATGTAGCAATTGGGGATTTCTCCCCCTTCCCACAGCAGCTGAGTTGTTTCACATCGTTTACTCAGTCAGGTATGAATCAGAGATCCCTTCAGGCAAGAGCATGGAAATACAAGGAAGGAAAGAGGTTTTATTGACCCTGATGGCTTAATCTTTTTCCAGGATGTGAACGAGCTTTAAAAACGCTCAGACTGAAAAGTTCAAATGCATACACAAATGTCTCTTTCCAAAGCAGCTTATGGCACATTGCACAAATCCAACAAGGCACATAGTCTATTTTAAGCAGCATCCCAGCCTTATCCAGACAGTGAACTTAGACTTGGCAGCAAGAAAGACAAGAAATTGCCCATCAGAGCACATGGCCTGAGTGAGGTGTTAGTGTCAGCGCATTGATTATGAAATGCCCACAGGCAAGGAGTCAGGCCATCCATCTGCCTGCAGGGCTGATCAGAAGGGCTGGGAGGGACACAGCCCTTCTCGTGGCTTCCTGTCAAAGGCTGACCAAATGTGAATGGTGAATGTTGAATCTTAAACCTGGAGCAGACAGGGTAACGCGAGGCACGATCACTTCTCTGAGCAGGTAAATACCCAGCCCGATGGGCAGGCTGTGCACGGGTCCTGTGCTTGGGCAGGGACACGGCTGCTCCAGTACTGTCCTGTCGGGATAGCCTCAGCCTGGAATTCGGCAGGCCCCAAAGACAAGTGCCGTTTAAAAGTTGTTCTGAAGTGTATCACAGATATGTGTTATATTAACATTTTACCTAAGGATTTGCAACTTTTTAGTAGATACAAAGTGAAATTTAGTGTGACTGGTGCAAGGAAGGGAAGAGAGACACAGAGGGAGAGACGCTGCGCTCCCGAAGTCACTGGCACACTGACGAGAGCGGCGCAGTCTCCGGAGGTTGCCCGGGAGAATGAGCTGCCCCCGGCCTCGCAGAGCCGGCTCTCGCACCCGGACCGGGCCGGGCTCCCCCAGCACAGGGCCCGGAGCTGCGGGGGGGCCTGCCCGGCTGGCGCTGGGGCGGAGCGGAGCGGCCCCCGCTCCCGCGCTGCCTCCCGCGGCCGTCAGGTGTCGCTGCCGCGCTGCGGCCGCCGGGAGCGCCCCGAGGGAGCCGCGCCCCACTGGGGCTGGCGGCCGGCGGAGCCCCGCCTTCCGCGGCGGGTGGTGCGGTGGAAGCTGCGTGGGAACATTCTTGGCGATCCTGGGCTCATGGCCTGTCCAGCGAGAGGACTGCTGGTCAGAAAAGGACAAGGACGACTTTCAGGCGGGAGGCCGGGTTTTATTTTTAAAATCCGTGTAAAAATACTGCAAATAAAGCCTGAGCCGGTTGACGGGCCCGAAGGCTCATTCACAGTCAGCCCCGGCCAGTCCTGCTCAGTACCTGCAGAAAGCTGCAGGACCGGAGAATTCCTTATTCTGGGAATTGCCTTCCTGACAGCCCTGCTGTGGCCTTCGGTATCATTGTGCCAGCTGCAGCTTTCTGCTGAGTCCTGGTTGAAAAAGAAAACTCTGCAGGGCCTGCCGTTGTCAGTAATGGCAAGAACCTGGTTCTTGTCAAGCCGTAAGCAAACTCACACTGTGCTGCCTGCCATCTCCATCCCGGTCCCAGCACTGCTCCCCAAGCACAGTGTGTGCTCAGGGACTGTCACCTAAGTGTTTCTAGGTACTGTGTGCACACAACTGATGGCAAACACCTGCCATGGGCCTGATTACTGGGCACAGGGCACCTCGTGCATCTGCACAGGGTCACAGTGACCATCTTTCCCCCACTGGCCTGACTTTGCATCCCTCAGCGTGACCCAGGCAAAGTTCCTCCTTGCTATCTGGCAGTTACAGTCCCTCAGGTTTTGCAGGTGTTTCCAGTTGGGATGAGCACTGTAATGAGTTTCATGCTAGTAATGCCTTGAGACAGGGGAAACTTGAGGAACAAAAGGTGAGTGACAGACTGTGTCACACAGCCAGCACTGGGTGTGTGAATGTGGCTTTGGTCAGGGTGCAAGTGAGTATTCATCACTGGAATGTCCTCCAGGAAAGGGGCCTGTGCCAGGCCTGAGAGGATGCGAAATGAGACAAGGAACTGAGCTGACCTACGGGCAGCTCACATCCTGAGGAAGGGGAACCAGCGTCAGGGAAAGCAGGGACAGCGGGTTTGGCTGGGCTGGGAAGAGTGATGGCAGTTGCAAACCACACTGGAGCAGGGGCAAAAAAAAAGACATTATTACTCTTCAAGAGTAGCTGCACTTCGCAATGGGAATTGGAGTTCCTATGAGCCTGTGGTGGGGA
Source organism: Monarcha castaneiventris obscurior (assembly GCA_026261815.1). Lineage (NCBI taxonomy): Eukaryota > Metazoa > Chordata > Aves > Passeriformes > Monarchidae > Monarcha > Monarcha castaneiventris. Next base: position 6,745,354 of record JAMPIT010000550.1, read on the forward strand.
GTGCCAAGGCTGATGCAGACAAAATGTCAGTGCCTCCTCTCTAGCTGTGTGGCCATGCCAGCGTGCCTCACTCCTGCAGCAGACCCAGAGCTCCCTGTGTGTCTCTGCAGGACTCTGACTCCCATCCCTGGGGTCCCATAAACTTTCCTGCTCACAGCTACCCAGGGGTCGTTCATCCCCTTTGAGCAGCTCTCAAGTCACACTGTTACTGGTGCAATGATGAAAACGTGGTTTGCAATGTCATTTTCTTAGGGAATGAAACATTTTATTTCTCTACTCAGGGACACATTTTTTCACTTTAATCAATCTTTGGGAGATAAATAAAAGTATATATGCATACTGAGTGTGGCATGGTCCTTCTCACATTCCCTTTCATTTATTTGATGAAGTGAGAGGGCTCTCCAGTTTCTTTACATATGTAACATTTTTCACTTGCAAAAACATGGGAAGAATAAAATAAATGCATGTTTCAGATACTTTTCTCTTTCAGCCCTTGGTTCTTAGCCTTTTGCATCATGTGACCATGGGAATAATAAAAAATGTCTCTTGCTTCATGTGACCTGAGAATTTGGGGTTCTTTGTCTCTTAAACCTTTTCTCAGTTTACACAGACACACACTTCCCCGCATGTACAGTGTGACAATAGCTTGAGAGCAAGTTTCTCTTCCCCAATTTTTTAGCTCACATAAAAACGATTGGGAGCATTTCACTTCTCACAAAGTCTTGGTTTTAGTCTCTCTTGAGTTTGCCACACGCTGACAGATTTGGCCGGTTAGACCATGACTATCTCAAACCTGCCACTTTGGGTGGGTACCTGCCCAGCAGCCCTGGCCATCAGCCTCAGCGCTGGTGCCCACCTCTCCTCTCTCTCTCTCTTCCTTTGTGCAGGGCAGCAGAGAGCTGCAAGGTCTGAGGAAGACAGCATGTCTGAAAGGGGCTGGAGTCCTCTGGGGCCTGAGAAGCCAGACATGGAGCTAGAGCCATGGCAGCCATGGAAGCTGCTACCAGGATGACTGGGCAGCCCTGCCAGTGCTGACTGCAGCCCAGCCTGGTGCCGCAGCTGGCAAGCTGCCTGTCTGGTGAGAAGAGAGGTCCACTGCAGTGAAAACTCTTTCTAGCAGGAAGAACTTGAAAGACACAAACCCCTAAAACCTTCTGCATTTCAGCTGTAGACCCAATTTAAATGCATTCGCAACAAAGTTTGACTAGGTCCAGTAAAGGTTTAAGTGGCACAGTGTTGGAACCCAAGGCATGCCTCTGGCTGCCCTGGGAGGTCAGGAGCCTTGACAAGGGGGTCCCGGACCCTGGCAAGAAGCCCAGAATAACACCGTCTTTGATCTCAGCCCATGGGAAAAGTTACCAACGCTGTGCGAAGCACTGCAAAACAAGAGAATGTGAAAATGAGTAGTGGTTTAGAATTTTACAAGGTAAAAAGTAGATTTTAGGATTTTTAATATGAGGACGAAGGGTCTAAGATGGAGGATTTTGGACGTTGCCCTGTTCTTCCTCTTCTCCTTCTCCTCCATCTTCTCTTGTTGTGGTGACACAAAATGATTGGTAGAATAAAAAAGAGGTAGAAATTACGTGTCTAGAATAGGTGCAAATTAATTGGTATAGAATAGTAAATAATAAATACGTTGTGAAGAATGGTTGGATCATGAAAAGGGTACAAAAAGGACGGGACAGCCCAGGACTGGGCAGTTCCCACTCGGACTCGGCTGCATCAGATGTGCGGCCGGAGCTGAGAGCTAGCTAGAGATAAGAAGAAATAAACAGCCTGAAACAACGTCTACAGGCTTTTCTCATCTGTTTGGGCTCGAGGTAAAGCATCCTAGAGGCGAAGATGAGAACCTGTATTTGTGCGGAGTACCCAACTCCCACAGCACAGTGGGACTGCTTCCCATTTTCTTTCATTCCTGTCTTTAAAGGAGAGTTTTTCTTCCAGCAGAAAAGCTTCTTCCCTCCTAACCTGCAGCCCGCAGCATGGCACAGCAGTGCCCTGAGGAGCCTGGGTCACAGAGTCAGCCAGACAGCCTGGTGCCCTCAGCTGGCCATGGTCCAGCCAGTGCCACCCTGTGGGGAGCACCCAGCTCTGCCCACAACTCTGAACAGAACAGGCCATTCCTGACCCCCAGGATCAAACAGCATGAGTTTGGTTGTGTCTACATTACAAAGCCCTCGAATCCACATGTGGAACCTTTGTGTTCCTAAAGCATAACCCTTAATTTTTCATGTGTTTTTTTCAGTTCAAAGCACATGAAAGAAAACACATCCTGTGCTGCAGTACGTCTGAGCAGTGTTTGCATAGCATGAAACTGTACGCTTGCCCATGCTGGCTATTGGCAGTTGTTCCTGATTTATGATATTGTCCAAACAATGTTCAGGCATCATTTAGGAGTATTATTAGCAAAGGCTAAAGTAGTGCCAGGGTGTGAGCAAATAATTAAGTAGGATAGACAATCAGTGGTCCAGTGCTGAATCTCTTAAGCTGAGAATGTTTTGTTCAGCAGCATAGCCACAGCCTGGGAATCAATGGAAGCTGGAGGGATGTGATCTGGGAGGTATGTAGTTTATACACTGCTCTGCCACCGGGGACATCCCATAGCATCAGGAAATCTTGGTCCTTCCAACACTGTTTTGTTTCTTCTTTTTCGGTGACCATCAGCTGCCATACCATAATTCGAGCACTGTAATATTTATATTCTTATATAAATAGTCACAAGATCTGTTCTACTGTGAAGGTTGTTTTGGCTCAAAAGAGCAAGAACTTGAATGAAGTGTTGCACACTGTGTAGGGGTTCAGGCAAGAATGGGATGCAATGGATGTGCTGGGTCTGCAGCAAGCAGAGGATTGCCACCCAGAGAGCAGGAGGAGGCTTTCCTCCAAGGAGAGTGACAGCATCACAGGTAGTATTGTGGTACCATGCTCAGAGATTGTGGATGCTAAAGCAACTGGGATCAGGGCTGCATGCACTGATAATATGGTTTTGAAAGGCTGCCTTCTTCAAAGGCCCAGCAAACTTCTTTCCTCCTACTATTTGTAGGGAAACAAATACCATGGGAGCAGTATTGGGATCAGGAAGGAAACAATGTGGATTATTCCTAAAATCAGGCTGGTCCACATATCCATGCAAAAGTAGTCAAAAACATCTCAAGGTCATTAAGTTAAAAGAAAAGCATTTAAGAACAAAGACTTCTAATGTGTTTTGAAGGACATTAGAATCTTTTAAATAGCTCATTTTCTTCTCTTGAGCACAGCAGAAATTGCTCATACTCAGTAATTGATCCAATACACTTCACCCTCTGCAAGTTTTCTATTCTGAGACTCCTCCCCGCCATTTCCTTTATTTACTCACTGTTTAAAATAATTTGTGTGTCCAGTCTGAGATCACATCCTCTGCCACAGGCAGCTCCCAGCTCAGGTGCACTAATCAGCACCTGACCTTCCTAGTGAATACACCTGGCTCAGCTAGAGTGAGACTGTTCCAATGAGGTGGCCACTGCCAAGGGACTGCTTTATCTGCTGCCCTTCCCTAAATTATTATTTGTTCTCAGCAAGCTTTTACATTTCATGATTTCTGAAATGTTTCTACCTCACAGTTATACCAGGGACTTTTGATGAAAAGTGAGGACAGAAGAAAATCAAACTGGAAGACTACAGAGAGCTGCCTGTACTCCATGGCACCTCTTCCAAGCCCCACATCTGGGATGGGAATATTCATATGAGTGGAAAGGCACTTTGGCCTAGCAGAAGTTGGTTCCCTGCAAGACATTCCTGAGCTGCAGACGGAGCCCAGGCTAATATGATTTAAGTGGCAGGGCTTCCATCCCCTCATGCTGGGAAATGCTGCCAAGATTTCACGAATCTTGCTGTTAGGGCATTTTTCTTACTAGGTTTCAATCTTAGGTGTCCTCTTGCACAGTTTCATCCCACTAGTTTCAAATACAAGCTAAAATGAAGAAGAACAACATGAAATGAAGGGAAATGCATTAAGTGATGTTTGCAGAGTACATTGATAGAAGGAGACAAAATGTCCTTGGGAGAACAAAGAAATTGATTGTTAATAACACATTTCATGACGCAGACACCAAAGTTTTATAACTGCTGTGAAGTTCCCATGTGTTAACCTTATAGTGCAGACTTGCACTTGATCAGGGTAGCTCAAGGTAGAGGATTACAGGGTGTGCATTTGGATGTCGTGAGTTATCAAGCAGCCCTGTGCCTGTCCCCACACAACCAGGTCATCTCCAGTGCTGGGCATCCCCACAGGAATCTTCTGGACCTGCTGGCTTGGGGAATGCCCAGGCAAGTGGGTAGCTTCTGGAAGCAGGTCTCAAACTCAAGAAAAGTGCATTAATCTGACTCTAAGTACTTCACAAACTTAGTTTGTTGTATGAGACCCAAACAGGGAATTTTAGTGACGCCTGCACTGAAAATGGACTTCTAGCCTAAACCGTGAGCCAAAGATCCAAGCCCAGCAACATCTGACAGTAGCTGTGATTGTTCCACGTATATTTGGCAAACAAAAGAGTTTTTAAATTATTTAATTCTTCCTGCTTTTTCTAATAATCAAGTCAAGACGAGAGCCATGCTGTGCACAGAAGGAAGGTCAGCAGACCCCTAGTATCTGTCAGGTGAGAGAATTAAGAGCATGGATAAAGAGGAGAGATTTCCTGAGGTTGATGGGAAAGAGGACAAAAAAGAGTTAATACCAAAACTCAATAACAACAAATCAAATGAAGTGAAGATTTCTCAGTGAGCAGAGCAGTACCAAAACAAAGTCTAAACATGCTGGAACATTGGACCAGTCCTGAAACCTAAACCATCCAAATCACTGCCAGCAGTTTTCCTTTGACAACTTCAGCTACCAAGGGAAAAGAACTGGGCAGCAATTGCAGAGGAGGAGATCCAGAGAACCTCACAAGCAGGTACAACACAGATGGCTGTGAGCTCTGTATGTTTTAGGTAATGTATTGGAGTTCTAACGGCAGCAACATATATAACAAATGAGGTCACCAGACTAACATTATTACAAGTTCCACATGAATTAATCATGTTTGAGCCATGATACCAGAGGATTGGTTAGTGAATTATTTCTGAGGCTCCTATCTCTCTGACACTTGCTTATAAACCAGTTGCCTTGGGATGGGGCATGGACTGTTTTCTTTAAAAAGAAAGTAAGCATTTCTATCAAAAGCAGACTCATTTAGTCTTTTATTCTTGGGTAGGTCAAGCTTTTGTAGTAGGAGCATTCCAAAACTACAGTATGATATTTTTTGTAAGGTTTTATGTTGGGTTTTTTCCTTCCTTTCTTTGCTAGATACTGTAGGGACCCTGGGAAAGTTTCCCCCAGAAGCCTTCTGGTTTTGAGATAAATGTAATCTCTTTATAAAAACACACACTCACATAGCTTACACCAGCTTTGTGCTGGATGTGGTGTTCACCATAAATCACACAACCCCACTGCCAAACCAAGTCTAAAACAAAATGAAAGAAACTTGTTAGTAAATGTCCAGCTTTATTTCTGTCCTTCAACAGCAGGAAACTCCTGTGAAAGGTTTTTACTAGTCCTTGCACCAAAAAAAAAAGCTTTGGGAAATCTCCAGATAAAGGTTTTCCTGAATAAATAGATGTAGGTTAGCATACATCAATAAATAGAAACTCTTATTACTATGAGAAGGAAAACCCATGCAGGTGTGGAACTGTTTGGGCATCTGTATAGGTCTGGTCATGGCACTGGCTTCCAGTGTGACCATCCTCCCTGATGCTGGGTAGCTGCCAGGCTGTTACCAAAGGAATGAGAAAATAAAGAGAATGAGAACTTTGACCAAACTCTGGCAATCAGAGCAGTTTTTAATTGACCTGTGCATCATAACAAAAGTTGAAGTCAGGTTAATGGCAGTGGGTTATCCATGGGCTATTTTTCTCAGTCTGGTCATCCCAGAGTCACTGCTGTGCTTTACTTTGCAATACAAAAGATGTCTCTGTGGCTCACATGTAGCAAGCAGGAAACCAGCAGGAAAGAGTGAAGATTCCACAAAAATTCTGCCTTTTCCTGTATTACTGACTGTGCTGATGCTTTCTCTGTTCAGTTCTTGTTTGGCTCCTGGGCACTCACCCAGATTCACCCTCCGGCAGAGACAAAAAGTGCCATTCATGGGCTGAAAATGGGAGCTTCGGTTCTGGGTAACCATTTGGCTGACAGATGTTTCTGCTTGCCTGTCTCCATCATCATTTTTTCCCCTACTAATTCCTATCCTAGGAAGTGTGTGGCACTAGTGCAAAAAGGGAAGGGGGGAAACCCACAAAAAATTAAAAACATTTTAAAAGCCTTGGGGTGTGAATTTCCAACCTGTTGGCTGGTGATGTCGTGAGGGTGTGCCTGCGCCTCCAGGTGTGGGTGGGAGCCTGACTGCAGTGGATATTTCATGCAAGTCAAAGGCACAAGTTACACGTCTCCCAACTCTTGTTTCACAGGTCAGGGAGTTTCAGCAGTCCAACAGTTTAGAGAAATGCTGTCTGACAAAATGTGCAGAGTTGAGCTCTGGTCCTACAAGGAGGGACACCTCTGTCTGTGCAGAGGTGTCGCCTGTGTCATGTCTTTGAGCTAAGACAAGAATCTTAATGAGGGCTGTGGTAAAGCAAGAGGTCAGTAACGTTCTGGATAAAGCTCAGGAGGAATTCCGCTTTCTTCATTCCTTGAGCTGATCAGATCTCATTTTTGCTCTCTTCAATGAGTCCCTGATGGATTAAACTGGCCCACAGAAAGGAGGCACAAAGCTCAGTATATTTTGTCTCTTGAAACCACCTTCACACATATCCTCACAAAGCCACCTTACACAGCTCCTTCCTGCTGGAAGAGGGCCTGGATGTGGCCCTCACAGTCCGTGCAGACATTGTTGAGAGCAAGGCGAGAAGGTAGAGAGCAGGGTCCGGCAGCAGGGTGCAGTTCTTCACATACACTCTCCCAAGACCATCCTGCTCACACCTGCTCACCACCACCCCCTGTTCCTGTCCTTCTCCCATCAGCGTTTCCTTCCAGTGTTCCCAGGCAATACTGTCCCTTCCTAGCCCTGTAGGCAATCTTGGCTGCCAGGGTGAACCAATGGATGAGCTTTAAACAGCAGAATAGAATAAAAATTGCTTCTGCTCAGCAGTTTCGCCTTCCCCAGTGCCCCCACACCCCAGCACTTGCCACCATCAGATGTCTTTCTGCTGACACCCATCAACTCAGGCATGGAGAGTGGAGAGTTTCAGAGAGACTCTCACATCACCTTGTCCCTTGGACAAACCTTGCCCCTGATAGAGCTCCTGGGCTCTGCTGTCCTCTCCTTGCCATTTCTTCCCAAGTGTTGTGTGAGCTCTCTTTGCCAAGGTGATGAGCATCTCCAGCCAAATGGAAGCTGAGGTTCCCAGAGTTTATTTCTCTTTTCTCCTCTGGTTTCTTCCTTTATCAGCAAGCAACAGTTTCCTGGTGAAGATGGGCAGAAAGAATCAGCAATATTGAGCAAACTAGGAACACTTGTTCCAACCAAATGCCCCCAATATTTCCAGCAACCACAGCTGCCTGTATCCAGTCCAGAAATCCTGAAAAAATGTGAGAAGTCAAAAGACAGTAGCTTTATATGTTTTAATAGTTTAATTTCAAGCTACCCAATGTTAATTTGGAAAAAAAAAAAAAAAGGAAATAGAAAAAGAAAAATAAAATAGGTTTAATTTGTTTGTTTTTAACTGTTTGGTTTGCTTTAATTTTGTTTCTTTTCAGAAATGTTTTGGCCTTTGTGCAGAAAAGTAAGAAAACAGAAACAAATATGTTATTGTCTCTGTTCATTTGTTATGAGAGTCACAGAAATCCATTTCTGAGATTGTTTTATTCCTTAATTATGCCTATTAACTGTACAGTGTCTTACAATGATCCGATAAAATCCTTGGAAATATGGACAGCAGAAGAGCTGCTCATTCTGTCCAAATGCCAGTGTGGTGAGCGAGGGTGTCACATGACTGTCTCATCACCAACTCATTGACGTGGCTCATGAGCCTCATTCTCTGCCCCATCTCATGCACACAACTTGTGCTTCATGGTGCCCCAGGACTTGCACAACGATGGGCTTTTATCTCCTGGCAGTGTGATGCACCTCACTGTTCGAGGAGGGATGATGGCAAACTTTTGTATATGGGCATTGCTGCATCTTAGTAGAAATATTTCAAGGATTTCTGACTTTCTGAAGAGCTAAGCTGCTCCACCTTTGGAAGCACAGGATGATGGTATTAGAGAGCAAGATTAAAATCTTGGGACTCTACATGCGCTTTTACAAAAGGAGTGAGGTCACAGGCAAATTAGTAAGCTGTTGGAAGGAGACTGTGGCTGTTTCTAAACGTTTGTCATTTTCCTACGAGGGATTTTTACCACCTCAATAAGCAGCTGTCCAAAGCAGGAAGCAGTTGAGGGAAACACTTTGATGACATTTTGGCCAATCTGGTCCTGGTGATGCTTCTAAGGGCGAGACAGTTTTGCAAAGCTCCTCCACCCAGTTCAGAGCACTGTGACTAACTCTCCTGCATACAGCCCATTTTCTCAGAACAGCAATCACAGGCTGCAGACAGCAGCCTGGTCCTGCCCCAGTGATGTCCTAAGAACAGCCAGCACAGTGCAGCATGTCTGAGGGAGCCTTAACATGGGTGTGATACCCTGCCCAGGAATTCCAGTGTCACAAAGTAATTATTTGTAATAACTCAGAGTAACAATTTCCATATGTAGGGCTCAAAAACAAGAACTTCGGGTTAGGAGATAGATACAGCTTGTTAGATGAGATTTCCATGTCCTTTAAAATCTGTCCTGTTTTCTGTTTTGGTCTCCATCACCCCACCAAAATAAAATCAGCTGCAAACAGATGTGTCAGTGAGCAGACCTGGAATTATTGCTAGAGGTGTGAGATGGGGAGGGTTTGACACGGACTGAACTCTCAACACCATGATCATACTTTACTGATTAAAGAGCCTGAACAGATGCACCTTTCACTTCCAGTTTAGATGAAAACTTTGACTATCTCCTCCAGGTTGGCAAGTTTGGTGTTCAGGCTCTTTCAGGACTGTCCAGAATGTGGAAATTCATAAACAGAGTGAGAGAGACACAAGAGACAGACACAAACTGAGGTCCCCCTAAAAACTTCCATGCAAAGAGGCCTGTGTGTTTCCCTGCATGGAGGAACGAGATCTTCCTTTGCTCATCTTTCAGAGAGTTCATTTGTCCATCTGGGCAGAAAAAGCCAGGAAGGTGAAGGTTAATGCCAAGGAGGTTATTTTTTCTCCTCCACCACCCCCATTCCAACACACACACACAAACACACACAGGCTCTGGTGCACACACATCCTGGAGCAAGGAAAGGAATTCCCTGCAGGACACAGGCCGGGACTTCGGATGATACCGGCAGCTGGTGCGTCCTTGCCCTCACCCCACAGAACCTTCAGCCCTCCCCAGTGCTCAGAGCTGTCAGTGTCACCAGCCCCACATACAGACCTTGCTCTGTTCCTCGGCACAGCATCACCCTGGGTGAGGCCTGCACAAATCCCCTGGCCCCCAGCCAGCCCACAGGGTTTCTTTCCCCCTTTCTCTGCCAAACCAAATTGACTTGTGACACCTTCCCTTATGTTTTCATCCTTTAAAGGGTGGAAAGCTGAAAGCCTGGCTTCACCGTGTTCACTTCCATGGCTCCTTTGTGCTCTCCCACTTAGATGTTAAATAAGCTCTTTCAGGGAGGACTGGCCATTGGAGTCACTGCTTGGCACTGTGGGCAAGCGGGGCAGCGTGTGCCTGTGCACACACATGTGCTGCACCCACTGCCAAGCATACGCCCAGGGTGCCCTCCCTGCAGCCCAGGGGGAACAGTGTGTCCTGGCTCCTTTTGCTCCCACCCCCCAGCATTTTAGCTCCCTGGGCATTGGCCATCCTCCTGTTTTCATTTCAGAAAAGCATATAACCTAGTTCATCCCTTCTCTGACGTAATAGAACACGTTGCAGGTTTTGATTGAAAGAGAAATAAGAATTTTCATGGCCTGTAAAGCAAGGATCTTATTGTCCTCTTAAAAAAAATTATAACTTTACAATCTCAGACAGGACCTTATGCTGACAAGTGGATACCTTCCACTTCATTCACTTTAGCAGAAACCTAATCCACACATACACTACAAATTCACCTTCTCAATCATAGATGGTTTGCAGCACTTTTCCCAAATAGAATGAGAAAAGTCTTGTCCATGAACTGAATGAACTCTGACTCTTCTACTCCTCTCCTTGAAGGAGATTACAAGGGACCACCTCGTGGCTTGTACTTATGTAAAATATAAGACTGAGGTATTATAACAATCCAGTCAATAATAAAGTGATTAATAATAAAGGTGATGCCAAAACCATGTGGAATCATCTGAAATTTGTTTTGCTAACAAAGGCACAAAGGACCAAGTCCAAAGCCCAGTGGAAGGTACCTGTGCACGTAGATGCTGTCCAGTGAACTTGGGTGTAGCCAGCAAATCCATTACCTGTGCTGTGACAGGAGCCAAGGTGCGCGGTACCAGATCTCATGCACAGGTAATGAGAACAGCGCCCTCTGCCAAGATTAGTGCAAGAAAAGTGCCTTGCCAGGATCTCTTCTGCCTTTTTTACTGGTGCAGCTTGCTCTATTACCACAGTAGTTACCAGTAAGATATTCCTTAGCTCCACAGTGCCTTGGTGAGGGCATCTCAGCCCTGTTTATAACAAATTCAGAGCCTAGAAGTAAAGGAGCCACAAGACACCAGAATGTGCCATCTGGCCTTGGAAACTGGGAAAAAAAGAGCTTATAAATATGCAGGGACCTCCCTGGGTTACTGGGACCACATAGCAAGAAGACAGAAAAACGCAAACATATACAGAGAGGAGTGTCTGCCCTCCTCCCTTTCTATGTGTTTCAGCCAGGATGTTTGTGCAAGAAGAAAGCCAGTTGAACAATAAAACCCATATGTCAGATGCGGATGGAAAGTCTGGAATCCAACACACCAAAGGAAAAGATTGACAGAAGTTCATCCATATCATAAGGTTCCCGTCTGCAATAAGGATGCACATCACAGAATCCTTATTAGGGGGCCAAACTGATAATTGCAGCAGTGTGGTACTTGGCACTTTGAACTTTTCACCCAAGAATTGTGAAGCACTTTACAATTAAACCTAAATATATCTTAATGTGAGATGGGAGAGGCCGTAAAGAGATAGCTTTGCTTATTTTGAGCATGAAAAACACATAAATCCATTACAAAACAAACCAGAAAGCTCTAATTCACCTGGACATGGTGCTTTTAATGAATTTTAATGGAATTATGCCCAGTTGGACTACAAGGCCAGAGGACTTGCATGTCTTCACACTTAAAAACAGTGTTCTTGTGACCTTTTTTAGTTACATTTTTAGTGGTAGAAATTATATAAAACAATTAAATACAAGAGTCCTCACTTTAATAAGCACTATTAACACCTCAAAACATGAAGTGGGAAGGGAAATATTGTGAACCAAGTCTGGCAAGTCATAAATGAAGTGAGGTCTAGGCACTGAGAGATTTTATATCTGAGTACTTGCAAATTTTTACTGAATTTTCATCAGATTTATTAGTTTTGGTTGGAAAAATGTTGGTCTCTCATCTGTCTGTATGGCAAAAGTCCTTGCTAACAGGGTTTCCTTTTACATATAATGCAAAAGTAATTAAGCTTCTAATTAGTTAAACTTTGAAAAAAGTTCTAGCAATGACTTCCCTGGCAAGGAGAGTCAGTGGTTCTTACTGGACTGGGGCTGTCAGATGTTTCCAAGAAACAGCACTGAGCACCTCTCAAAGCCCAAGACTACCCCTCCTGCTCTAGGGAGCCAACAGAGATGTTCATGTCCCAGAAGTGATCCCAATGTGAGGTTTCTCTATTAAAATCATCTCCAGGCAGCCATCAGGTTTGCCACATGCCCGTGGTCCTCATCACTCTCGGACAGCCATGGTGTATCAAGGGTCAGGGCTGGTAGATTCAGCGCCCTTCGCTCCTGCCGCTATCCCCCAGTTCAGGAAGGGCTGTAACAATATCCCTTGCCAAACATCTCCAGCCAGATGAGGAGAGGAAGAGGTTAGAGATACAGATATGGAGTCTTCAGGTTCTGTAGCTTTCCTGCTGTGTTTATTTGCTTCTGCATGTCTACAGCGAGCTTGAGTGAGTGACTGCTGCCCTGGCCAAGGAGTCAGCAGCCAGGGCTGTTACACTCCCAGCCCTGGCACAGACAACCACAGGGGTTTGGCTTCCCTCTGTCCTTTTGCCCATATTTTACTTTCAGATTCTCCTTAAACTGGCATATGCTGGTTTCACCACCAGCAGCAGCAGCAGCAGTACTGACACAGGGTTTGCATGGTGCTCAAATTAGGGGGATCTTATCCCAACTTTATCCCAGCAAAACAGCACATATATTTTACCCAGGATCAGGTGTGAAAGTGGCTGCATAAGCCAGTTCCCAGTGACTACCAGGGCATAATTTGTCTTTTCCATGCCAGAATCTGATCATTTTGGGATCAGGCTGTGCTTCACTAACAGCTCCTGACATACTGAATCACTGATATCACTGGGTCCTTGACCCTGTGCAGCATCACTGATCCTTCACAAGCAAGGTGCACCCTGCTAGCAAAATACAACAATACTAAAGATAAAACAAGGAGCAAGTGTCTTGTAACACATTCCTCTGGGCTCTGTATGGAGCTGGCAGTGCAGCGGCACGGTCTGGGAATTCTGGAGATGAGGAGGAGTAAGGGAAAACTTAGATATGCTGTGAAAGGGCTGATGAGCTCTGTTTTAAATAGTGGGACTCCAATTTGTATTTAGTCTCTCATGAGCGGACAGTGGTGGAGAATCAAAAGTGTTCCCAGCTTATCACTGGCACAGGAGCTCCTTACAGGGAAGTCCTAAGTAAAGAGCTCAGAGACACTGCTGGAAATCTCTTCTAGACCAGTATGGTCCCGTAGGCTGCAGCTTACCGCAATACAGAAATGCTCTGTGCCTCCAAATTTCCTTTTCTAAGGGAGAAATGGGTTATATGGGCAGGGTCCTGCTTATGATCTTATTTCTGGTGGATTTTTTTTGTCACCTACTTCTACTGAGATTTACCTTTTGTTCCTTGGCATGTGCAAGCTGGTGTTATTTCTCTGACTGCACTGAAGCTGTTCTGCCTGTGACCTGTGTAACACGAGCTGGTAGTTTCAGATGGTCATCACTGGTCCTCTCCAGCCCTTTTGCCATCACCCTCAACAAGGAGATTAAGTGCTTTACCACCCATAAAGACACTGACATGTCATTCTGATCCTCATCATGCTCATGCATTTTTGCAGACCAGGTGGATGTCCCAGGAAAGCGTCTGCTGGAGAACTTGTTGAAGCTGCCTGAACCAGGTTTGTCGTTGCAGAGCAGAGCACAGATGTGCTTTGCAAACATTCCCACAGCCCCTGAGCAGCACAAGGCATCTCACCACCACATATTCCAAGCCTGAGTTTGCCTCTTCCTCTGGGACCACAGGCAAGAAGTAGTAGACTACAAGCAGAAGCAATTTTGAGTGAAGACAGCTCTCCTATGTTTTCTGTGTGGCTGCTCTGAGCAGGACTACTTCCACTCTAAATGTGTTATTGCAGGGAATAAACGGGAGCTGGGTGGGGCTGCCGGGACAATAAAAGGAAATGCCTCTGCTCTGCATATGCTCTGGAGAAGGAGGGTGCTAGTGCCAGGCAGAAGGGGAAGTTGTGCAAGACAGGGTCCAGAGTGGAGGCATCTACATGAAAACCAGAGCAGAACGAAGTATTTGAGAGAGAGTGTAGGGGGGGTGGGTGGGTGGGTGGTGTCAAGGGAGTGGGAACAGAACAAAAAAGGCTGTGTATGGCTGTGTGTGAGAGGATTGCGAAGATGAGATGAGAAGCAGAATGTCTGTGGGTGGCATGGAGAAGGATGCAGCGCCTGCTCTGTGCTGCCAAACAGAACACTCCATCCCAGATGCTCTGACCACCTTTCCAACCCCATCAACTATACCCTCATTTTACCCTGTTAACCCTCTATATCCGGTGGCCTTTTGTGAAGAAGAAAAATTGTGGTATAAGAGTCTGGGTAGGGTGCCAAGGTTCAGCAAGAACTGTCCATCCCTTCAAGCAAACAAACATCATTTTTTCAAAGCTCCCTTGAGCACACAGAGAGGCTTCAAAGTTGCTGTAGTGTTGGGTCTGAAGGTCATTAGAAAACAACCTCTCCAGAAATGTTTCTCCTGATTTTTGCGTTAATGAGCCATCTTCTTCTTACAAAAAGTATTCACACGCATCAGTGTTACCACAGGGAAAACAAAAGCTTCATCCTTCATTGTGGTAGCCTTCCAACTACACTCCTCCCTACAACTTCAATATTTTGCAGTTCAAGTTTTTCTTCTTCTGCTTAAAAAAAGTAGAAAGTGGCTTGGTTGGGAGACTGCCCAACCCACATAGCTTAGACCAAGGTGCTGCTGACCCCCAACACCCTGAGTTGCTAGCAACTGACATTTGAAATCAGACCCCTCTCTAAGCCAGGTTCCTGAAAAGCAGTTGGCATGGGCCAAAGAGATTGATAAATAAAATTAACAGGTTTGAAGACAAAATAGAGGAAAAAAAAATCAAGCTTGTTCATAAATATCCTTCAGAAAGTGAAAACATAGAAATAGTGACCTAGTGGGAGGCTCTACTCAAAATTCCAGAGGATCATGGTAATCTGATATGTACACTGACTTCATGAGTTTGGAGCCCTTCTGAAGAATCAGACGACAGCAACACACTTTTTCTTAGCCCCTGCATGCCATCTCCATGCCCTGCTGTTACGGCTCTGGTTTGTAAAGGGTTTCAGTTTGTTCCTTTGGTGGATTGCAATTGACCTGGATCAGCTTCAAGTAGGAGAAAAAAAAAGTTGAAGACAAAAGGAGCCTTCAGAGGTGCTGAGCACTGTGCCTAGGTGGTGATCTCATGGCAGTAATGACCTCAGAGGTGTGTTTGGCTTGGTTCAGATTCACAGAACTGCCTGTTGCCAAAGATATTTTAAGTGGGCCAGAAACATCTGTAAACACACCCATCCAGAAACACATGCTGTGGTCATGCAGTTACAAACACACATCATGTGTCTCACGTCAACTCACATGTGCTCCTCTTGGGAGATATGGGGTCTGCAGCCGTATCTCCTGTTGGTGCTGTTTGTCCCACAGCTCAGATGCCCCAGCCCATAGCTCACAGGCAAGTGAACTCAGCCCGTCAGTTGTAACTTGTGCCATCAGAACAGATATCTCCTTTGGAGTTCCTGATCCTGGATCCCAGATTGGGGGACTGTTACCAGGTCTTATTTCTCTTATTTCAAGTTAAAATAATTTTTGGGTATGCCATCTGAACTTTGCTGTGCTCCTCATAACTAACCCATTTAAAACAGGAAGGAAGGTGCTTCTGGGGTTCCAGTTTGCCAGGATGAACACTGTGCTCCTCACAGCCATGGCTGTTCGATGGCTGTTGCTCAGAACTGCTCTCAGCAATGACTGCAAGGAGCTGTGGGTTGCCCCTGCAGAGCCCTCAGTGCTCTGCCTGCTGACATTCTTGGCGCTCAGCACATGCACTAGATCATTTTCACAAGCTGCTGTGCATTCCTCTCCAAACACACATGGGATGCACTGATTACCTCCTTTTCCAAAGGCTAAATCATGTACACAGGACTAAGGCTGGAAGCTGACAAGAAGAACAACCCCTGTCTGCATAGGCAGAGTGCTTCAATGGCAAAAACTCATACTCTCAAAAGAACATATTTTCCCATAAATGGCCAGTCACAAAAGAACCAGCAACCACGAGCTGATGCAGACATAGGGAGGAGCTCTAACGTCCATTAATGATGAGGGAACAGCTCTGTGACATGACTGAACTGCAGGATAGAATCGTGGGTGACTTCACAGCCAGTGCAATGCACATCACTGGTACTTGGGGCCTTCAGCTAGCACATGGGGCTTGGGACTTTCCCCTGCCCCACAGCCCTTGGAGGACACAGAGCAATAAAAGACCTGTTTTAGCACACGTAGATTTTCAGCAGCTCCTGAACATCCAGACCAATCAGCACACACCTCTGACTCCAGCCTCTCTTGGGCACTGACAGTGTCTGAAGGGAACCCCTGAGCTAAACAAACCACCTTCAAGG
This sequence comes from Monarcha castaneiventris obscurior, assembly GCA_026261815.1. Classification (NCBI taxonomy): domain Eukaryota; kingdom Metazoa; phylum Chordata; class Aves; order Passeriformes; family Monarchidae; genus Monarcha; species Monarcha castaneiventris. The sequence goes on from JAMPIT010000550.1 coordinate 6,761,573, forward strand.
AGATAGAGTGTACTCTAACAACCACAGCAACTCCTTTTTAAACTATTTTTAAAAATGCACAGCTTAAATCACTTGTTTAAACTATATTTCAAAAGCTTTGGCACATAGGGTTATAGAAAAGACTCTCTGAGCCTGCCAAAATTTAGAGTATTTTCTCTTGAAATGACCCTATTTCAGTGTACTGTTACAGCAGATACCAGACACCACCAAGGTCAGGTCACACTGCAACATTTGCTGTCATCCTGAGTTTGCTTCCATGGAGTATTTGACCTCGTATTTCCCATGTTTGGTCCCTCTTAAGAAAGGTTGTTTTGTTGGGATAGAATCCCAACAGGTATTTTCAAGTTCAAGGAAAGTGAAAAGAAACAAACCCAAGCCCCCACTGTGCAATCCTCCCCTCTGTACCAATACAGAGGCTGTGCATTTTTTCAACAGGCCTCCATAAAGGAGAGATGAAAGGCAGAGTTCAGGACCAGGTCTGAAACCTGGACTTAATCCAACACCACTAAAACTCTGGCTGCAATGATGTTACATTTCAGTGAGACAGGAGGGTGGAACCTGGAGGGAAATTATTACCAGTGCTTGAAAGTTTCCCCAGAGTATGTTTTGGGGCCTCAGTTAGAGTTTTGTAACGGATCTTACCAAGGCTTATTCTCCATCATCGCATGGAACAAGTCATTGCTGCTTCAATGTTTCTGCTGGGGTAGTCTGCATGAAGAAGACTTCAACATCAGCTTCACAAAGCAGAACTCTTGTGAGACCTGGCCTTTGTTCAGGAAAAAAAAAGAAGTCACAGGTCTCTCAGCATCCAGGAAACTCCTGCCTTTCAGCTGCCTCAACGAGACCCAGTGTATGAGAGCAGAGAGCTGGGAAGGTGCTCTTTTCAGTTGGGAATCAAGCCCTGAGTTCTAATCTTCTATTCTCCCTACGATTAAGCACTCCCAATGCAAATAGACATTCCTGCTCTTTCAAACCAGCTTTGTGTCAAGCTATTTCCAGGCAGGCAATGACAAGAACAGGCATGGGAGGAGAGCCTTCCTCATGCCATTACTATTAAAGATCTGAAGACCTGTTCTCCAGCTCTTTTCCCTTCCGGTCCCTCCCACATCCCTGCAAAACTGTATAGAATATACAGCTTTGCTAATACAGTGGCTTTCTCCTCTAAGTCTGCAGGACTCTAAGTAGGAAACAGAAGCAAGGCAAAACGTAATTATCACATTGATTAAAATCATGTCCCAGTCTCATTGCATTTACTCATGTGATTAAAGTTTCATTGAAATAGGAGAACAGGGGTCAGCTAAGGAGTTATGCCACCAGTTTCAGTGGGTTGTGGGTTTTTGCATGGGTATTTACAACTAAATGATTGTTTAACCCCACTGGAAATGGCTGGTCTTATGTGCATGGGAATGTAAAAGATGAGATTACAAAAGCAGCAACACCTTGGCCAAATAAGTTGGGCCAAAACAGGAGTGAGGTGTTTTCTAATCCTGCTCGATGGATGAGCGGTGCAGCAAGACACGCTGTGTGCTTGTATTGCAAACAGGAGCACAACCACAAACTGGGGGGAGAGGAAGGATGCACCTGTGGGAGAACCTGCATGTGTTGTAAATACATTTTTTTCCTGACTTAGCAGCAAAACTATGTATCACCCCACTCTAATGAATACAAGGCAAGCAGTGGAGAAACATACTGCTAACCGGGAAAAAAAATCTTTCACAAAGCAGCAAGTCAGCCATGAGAAGTAAGGGTCCTCGGGCTGAGGGTAAGAAAGGGCAATGACTGGCAACAGTATAATGGGAAATGCACACCTGATGTGAGGGTTCAGAGTACAGTGACAAGAAATCCTATTATAAAACTGACTTTTTGCCCTAAAGGAGGAAAGAAAAAGGAGTATCTGCCATTTAGAAGCATGTTCATTTTAGTAGCCTTCATGCTCTTCAGACATGCCCAATCATTGTGTGGAAATCCTGATGGTATTTTCAGCCCAGAATGAAGCTACAACACACAAAGGAACCAGGCAAACAGGATGCCAGCAAGCCTTGCTAAAGGAAACACCATGTAAATCAGGGAGAGGAGGTCACAATGACTATAGGATGTATTACTTCTATAGCGGGGGCCAGCTCAACCTTTGGCTTGAGAACAAGAATTAAGTCTAAGCAACTGTGTTAAGAGACATCGTGTAGGGAGGATGTCATGGGCTAGCATTCACACATCAGAGGTTACCATCCAAGTCACAGCACAGAACCACAGATTTTTTTTTTATGGATCTGACCCATGCCCCAGTTAACCCAATCCCCTGCTCTCAGATGTAGCCCATGACTTAGTACTTGAAGCATTAGGGTTAGGGCTAGGCTTAGGCTTAGGCTTAGGCTTAGGCTTAGGGTTAGGGTTAGGGTTAGGGTTAGGGTTAGGGTTAGGGTTAGGGTTAGGGTTAGGGTTAGGGTTAGGGTTAGGGTTAGGGTTAGGGTCAGAAATGGAGGATGCTTTTTGATTTCTGCTCACTGACAATGCAGTGCCGGACTTGATGAAGTTCCTTAGGTACTTCCCACATTTGTTCTTCTACTTAGGGCTACTGGACATCAGAGCATTACATGCACAAGCAGCTGCATGGCAAACCCTTAATCCCGCTGTGTGTTCACAGCAGTTTAATGTGGAAAACAAACCCCAGGTCATGGTGGAGTTATTTTTTGATCCTGTGTGATTGTAGACTCTTTCAAATAGTTTCTCTTTGCTTACAAGTAATAACTCCTAAAAATAAAACAAGATATTCCTATTTGTTGATAATTTTTTTCCTACTGTTCAGTCCTGGTCTTTCTGAGTAGCTATGTCAGACAGAGACCTCACCACTGCTGCTCCTACAGCAGTGTCATGGCAATCTGACAGCAGAAATGTTTCCAGCCCTGTCCCATAAAGAAGTGGAGTTTTCCAAGCCCTTCCCTGCTTGCAATATATTGTGAAACAAATCCATAACCAGCAAAGGAAACAATTGCATTGGTGTGGAATCCCTTTGCTTATGCTTCATTTTCTGATGTAAATGGAGCCAGAGGTGTGGAATTGGGTCCCTCTATGATGCCTCTCATGGGATAATGCACAGTTTGCATTTCTCCAAAGCACAATGATTTGGAATAACTGTTGTCAAGGAATTTATTTTTAATGGCCTTTTGAAAACAAATTCCAAACCGTTGGGGTTTTATTTTTTTGGAGGGTGCTGAGTTCTTTTTTTAATAAGACTTTTTAACTCTAAGGGCTACAGTTGTAACAAGTTGGTTTTGATCTGTTTATGAATGGGTTTACCTGCTAGAAAAGGCTGTTTCAGTGGAGCACTGACATTCAGGGCCCCTTTTAAAGACACCAGGGACCTAAAGACCATTGATGCTGTCAGATTTCCAAGACTGAATTCCTCCCTATAATATCCAGGCTTGCAGCCAATTTAGCTGGCTTGGAGCAGTTGTAGCTTTAAAACATGCTTGATGTGTATTCAGATTTCAAAAAGGAAAGAAAACAAACAAACCCAGCATTGCAGTGATTCAGAAAGATACACAGATGATGGAGTGGAGCAACAAAGTCACAGGCAAAGCCAACACAAGCAGAGATGACCTTTCTAAATTCCACAGCACTAATTCTGCTCCTTGGAAAGAGTGCCTGAACATTTGTACCCCAGCCCAGTACAACTATTTCCTTTCTCCATATCTGATTCCCTACATGGCTGATGTGATACCATAAAAAAACTAGTTTGAAAACACAGGGGGCTATTTATGATTCTTTTTTTATGAAGACTCGCTGTTCTTCAGAAACTGATCATTCATGGATATTTCTTGGGCAGGAGGCAAAGAGGAGGGAAGAAGATTCTCTGTTTAAGTTTGCTCAAAAATTTAGGAGAAGTGTTCCCATTGTTACTGACACATTTTTCTGATCTATAGCACACAGAATCCTGAATCCCGTTGCCCATGCAGTGGAGATAAAGGAGCACAGCTGAAGTCCTCCCAGCTACCAGTGGGCATGTATTAAGCTTAGAGGTTCTAAAGCATTTTTATTTAGTATAATGAGTGACGTTAGAATTCAGAGGAACTGAAAACTGCAGGGGAAATGTTTTCCACTCATAGACTAGGAAATAGGGACTTTGGAAAGAAAAGATCAAAAAGTTTTATCCATGGGAATCCTTTGGAAAAGGCTGTGCCATTTTAATTTTATTGTTGCTACAACAGTAAGCAGAACCATATTGAGACTGTGGGCACTAGGCATGGAAAAATATGGATGAAAAGCAATAACAAGCACTAGTCTTGACTGCAGTCTTAAATTAGTCTGTCCCAGTGGTACCTTTTCGCTTACAGGAAATGCCTCCTGAGGTATTTCCCAGGAGAATGAGAACTAATGGGGAGGGACTGCATCGTTTGTAATACTCCATGAATGTGTGTGGGGAGGCGAGGGCGGGGTGGGGAGGCGGGAAGGAGGAAGGGAAGGAGGGGACTGGATGCTTTATTTTGTCTTTTTAAAGGCAAATCACATATATGGGGGGAGGGGGCTACTCTTTCATTTTCCGAAGATGTCTCTTATATATCTTACATTCAAAAGTACTTGTAAGGGTTGTTTAGAGACAGGGGAGATGTCATTCCCGAAATCTCACAACTTGTCAAATCTTGTATGCAGAGAGAAAACAAAGATCAGCCGTGTACCAGAGTACCAGATAGCAAATAGAGTCTTCCTCATATTTCTTCATAGTTTTAAAAAATCTTTTGACTTTCCAAGACAGTCTGTGTGACTGAGATGTGGTGCACTCTCGTTTTCTAAACACGTTTATTTAACACTTTGAGTAGTTCTTTGCAGGACTGAACCTGTGACGTGAAAGAGATCAAAATAGCTTAACGTGGATTAGAGTACATTTTTCGCATGCAATATATCCCTTTCAGCACATCTCTAGAGAGGGTTTTATAGCACAGATTTTTCTCAAAGTGACAGAACTGTGAAAGTGTCTGCCCTTGGTACGTGTTTACCTTGGAATAGTCTCTCAAAAGCCTTCTTTCTCAACACAAACAGACTTCTCCATAGAGAGAAAATTTCTCTGCAGTGCAGATAGAAAACTTTCTAAGGAAAACTTCCTACACAACAACAACTGAAACCTACAAAGAGGGGCAGAAAGAGAATGCATTTGGGCCCCTCTGGCTTTTCCTGCCTTCTCTATGATAACTCGTCCTAGAAGCCCCACCATCCCAGCCCGCCCCCCGGGCAGACCCCACTCAGGCAGCACCATTAATGGAGCACAGCAGGAGTTCGGGCCAGTCTCTGAGGGCTGTTACACACCACTCTGCTCTCTCTGGTATGGCAAAAATCCCCATGAGAGGAGCCTTAAAAGTCTTGGAGTGGGAAACAGAGTGCTCAGGTGTCCTGGTGTGCAGGAAAAGTGGCGTTCCAGAACACACGTGCCCGGGTGTCCCGGCTCCTGTCACTTCTTGGCTCTCCCACCGCGTTTGCCCAGAAAATCGATCTCGTAGCGTCACTTTCTGGGTCGCTCTTTCTCCGTACTACGTCCGGGCTCCCGGGTAGCACCCACCGTGGTCATCGCGGCCATTGCGAGCTGGGGCAGAGGCAGCTCCGGGGCGGCCTCAGAACCCCTTCACGTGCCCGAAAGGTGTCCCTCGGGGCCCCGGGGCTCGGCCATCCCGCCGTCGGAGCCGCGCTCGGGGCGGGGGCGCGGCGGCCCCGCCCGGCCGCGCTCCGCCCCTCCCCGCGCCCACTTGCCAGCGGTGCTCCGGAACCGAGCGTGGGGCTGCCGCCGGCAGCCACCGGCCACCAGCCACCGGCCACCAGCCATCAGCCATGGGCCGCGCCGCGCCCCTGCTGCGGGCATGACAGCGCGGCCTCGCCCCGAGCTGCGCCTCGGGCTCCGCGCGGAGCCAGGCAAGTACCGCGGCCGCTCCGCGCTCCGTCCCGTGGGGGCTGCTCCGCGGACGGGACGGGACGGGACGGGACGGGACGGGACGGGGGCGGGTGTGCTACCGCCGGGGTGGCTGCGCTGCGGGTCGGTGGCGGAGTCGTTCAGCTGCCGACGCCGGGGCCGCGGGAGGCTCCGCGAAGGCGGATCGGGAGGCGCTGGATGTGCCGGGGGCGGCGGAGGCGGGGTCCGGTGTGTGCGGAGCCGGGGTCGTGCCTGCGGTCGGGACGGGACTCACGCGGGGCTTTGGGACCGCCGGTGCGGTGAAGCGCGTTCTCAGAGTCCCTGCTGCATCCCGCCGCCAATCCAAGAGAGCTGTCGGGGGTGCGTTATGTGCGCTCGTGTCGGGACAGAAGGACAGGCGCGGTACCCTGCCATCGCTGCCTCGTTCCTCTGCCTTCCCGGCAGCAGCTGCAGCCGCCCCTGAGGGCAGCTGGCGGCACCGGCTGCGGCCGGACAGGAGTGCCCGGGCTTCACGGAACCGCAACTGTCCTTGGTGATTTTTCAGCGCAACAGAACAAACAACAAAATATCGTATTAGCACTAAAGTTAGCCTGAAATAATGGAAAATAAGAGGGAAAGCTGTAAGCATTTTCTAAAATGCCAGTTTGAAATTCTCAAATGATTCATCCAACACAAACAGTGTCTGAGTGGAACAATTTTCTTTGCAGGGAGTTTCCACTGGAGCAACTAGCAATTTCTGTTAAAAAAAAAAAAAATTAAAATTTTGCAGCTGGCTGTAATACCTGTAATGCTTGCCAGGGGCTGGAGTGTGCCCACAGCCAGGTAAATCCTTGTGGTCCAGAGTGAGGGTTCATTGCAGCTTTTGGTGCCAGTTCTTTAGAGCCGCTTGCAGTTTTTACCTATGAGCCCTACCTAAGACAGTGGTGTCTGGATTTCCGTTTACCTTCTGATGTTATTCCATATTTAGAATATTCCTTAACATTCTTTTTCCTGCCTATTGATCCCTTTGTGTACCCAGAGCATTGCTGGGATGTGGCAACTCTGTATTATCTGCAGATGATGGAAAATGAGGGTATTTAACAGGGTGCTCTTTGCCTCAGCATCACAGTGTCTCACTTGCACAGCCTGAGCAGTAGGGCCATGAACACCTCTTCTGCAGGAGCATGAAGCTCTACATAGATTGTATTCCCCAGATGCTTAAATGAAGACCAGACACTGCACCTCAGCCTTCCACTGATGCCTTCAAGGACCTGGTCATCAGTTTGTCGAGCATGACTTTCAGCTCATTAAGCCACGGGTACTTGATGGGTTATGTACAAATGGGAATGTTCCTGGTCATGACACAGCCGCCAATGCCTCGCTCATGCCCAGCTGCAGGGAAGTTCCTGGGTAAACTTCTTGGGCCCCTGAACTGGTGCTTTCCTGTGCACAGTTAAAGAGAAGTAAAGTATTTAGTCTGTGAGCCAGAGAGAGGTGTTCAGGAGGCTATTTTGGTCTGCACAGACCTTTTAAACCTACCCCCCAAGACTGCAGCTGACCAGTTTTCTCCAAGATCTCACTGCCTGCACAGGCAATAACTTTGTTGTAGCCCATCTGTTTATCGCCCTCTAGTGAGGTTTTAAAAATTAACATAGATTCCTTCCATGAGGAAAAAAAGTATTAGCGTTTATTGGTTTAAATAGATTTACATTTTTTGAGAGTCAGTGGCTTCACAGAATCCCTCTCAAACATGATACCACACTGGATGGGTGCATAGCCTAATTTTCGATAGCATGGAGACGTAGTGATAGTGTGTGTCTCCCCTGCAGTCACTGGGTTCTCAGCGAAGGTTTTTGCATCAACAGCTCTGGATACAGTTCCTTTCTTTTTACCTGTCTTTAAGTGCTGTTGCACTTTAGGTTTTGGCCGAACCCACCTGTAGATCACTTGACACGGCTCTGGTCTAGGTGATTGCTTATGCTTCTTGGTGCTCCGCCTTTCTTCATTATAATTCAGCTGGGCTGGTCCCAGACTTGGGAAGTGAACTTTTCTTTGCAGAGGAGCTAGCTCCAGGGCTGGAACTCTTTTAGGTTGTAACCAGGGGATGTGATTCAATCACCTCTGTAGTCAGACTGGTTTTACTTCGCAGGTATGGGAGATGATGAGAAATGTACTATGAATATGGTTTCTCTTAATTAGCCTGAAGATGTCCCGGGTGCTTGTTCTTCATGACCAGCCATGAGGGTTCTCAGATCCTCTCCTGCTTGTAATGCATAAGGTTCTGATTTGCAGCTCCAACGCAGAGATCCTTGTGGATCCTTTCCTAAGTCCTTTTGGACAGCATTACATCAGCACACTGTACTCCATTTTCCTGCCTGCCCCAGGTTCACCACCCCTCTGTCACACCAGCACCCTCCAAAACACCCCCAGATTCCTGTATTTGTTCTGTTCACCTTCATCAATATACTACACACTCCTCCACTCTTGCAACTGACACCATTCAGCTCTTGCTGGAGCAAGAGCTCCCAGCAGATCTGGATACAAACACCTCTGAAAATGCCCCCACCAGCACTCAGCCACTCAGGCTGTTGCTCACCTGTGTCCTGCATCACCTGTGTACAGTCACGTCTATGTCACACGCACCTGTCTCAAATGAACACCCTCAGCAGCCTCCGGAGCACCAGCAGTGCATCGGCTGCTTGGCAGCACTGCTCAGGGGACACCCTACGGTGTCTGACTGGCAGCTGGCATGCACAAGTCACCCAGGGGCCGTACTAAAGTGTGGTGCTGTGGTGCACACTGAGCTACGTGGATGGTTTCTCAGCTAAGTCAGGAAATCTGCCATGGCAGCTCCCCACCCCTCCGTGTGCTGCTGCTGAGGGACTGACATCTCCTCAAGGCAGTGTCAGCACAGTGGGTGCTGACATCTAACAGACCAAACAGCCAGTCTGCTTAACACTACCTTCTCCACTTCAGCCAGAGGCTGGCAGTGTGACAGTCACTGTGTTTTCAAACAGAGCTAAAAACCAATAAACCCCACTTCTTCTCATCTTCCACTTCTCTGCATTTCCTCCTGAGGCATCTTAGAGCTGTGGGAAGAGGAACTGGCACAGGGATAGGCGCTCAGTGCCCGTGCACTAGGGATCAGCCCTTCTTTGCTTGTGCACAGTGCTGCCCTCCTCATGTTCCCACAGAGCAAATGGCAGGACAGATAAGGACACGAAAGTTTCCAAAACCAGGCACCCATCGTTAGCCCCTCGGAAAACAGCTAGGGTGGAGCCCAGTTTGTGGCGTGTGAGAGAGAAACTGAAGCAAAACAGGATGCTTTTGTGATTTAAAACTTATTTTTCATAATTCCTATTTAAAGGCTTGTTTTGGTTTGGTTTTGAAGTTGTCTGCTACATTTATTGGGAATTTTATAACCCAAAGAGCTTTGTGCATGTATACACATGTGTGTATGCAGATGTGTATGTGCACATGTTCTTGTGTAAGGATTGCACATGAAGAGGCTACTACTCAACCTCAGGAAAATTTTCCTCCGGAAAATTAGTAAAACTACTAGGTACTAACAGCTAAGTAATGGCAAATGTAAATTCTATCTATGTAGCTCATCTGTAAATCTTGCTGGATAATTGTTTTTTGCTCTGAACACCTCAAAATTGGAAAGATTATGTCAAATTATAAAGTGTTTACCAAAGACCCATGAAAATACTCATGACTGGATGTATTAGTTTATGCATAAACATGTTAAGCTCAAGTAATGGGAAATGGAACATAACAGGCAGATTAGGAAGCCTTTGGGGTCGGTCATCTGTACTCCATAGTATGTCCTGTATTTAGCCTCGTTTCAGCCGATACAGTTTTCACACTGTAGATGCTAAGGCAAAAGTGAAAAAGAAATACTGTGAGAAATTAAAGCAGGGAATAATATATTAATAGAATAATTGTCTTTAAATTGAATGTTTCTTGGAGTTTTCCACTTCCTGCCCCTTCAGGCTGTACTGGAAATGGAGGCACAGAGAACAACATCTCCAAAAAGCCCCATGGCCACTCTCCAGGTGCTCCTGGAGGCAGGCGAACCTCCATGCCTCTGTGCCTCTGTGCTGCCCCTCTGTCACACAGATCCAAGTCCCACAACCCCAGCCTGTGCCCTTGCACAGGGCATGAGGGGTCATTATGCTGCTTTAGCCTTCGTCTGGTAGCCAGGGGATGATATACCCACTCTCACCACCCCCATCCTCTGAAGAACACTGGCATTTTATTACTGCCTTCAAGGGAACAAGATTTTCTGCCTTTGTTGTTTCTTTTCCTTGGTTCATCTCTGAGTTTCTGCTGTGGCTTGCAGCAGTTGCTCCCGTGGAATAATTATAACAGTCTTGTGTAAGGAACTTTATGTGCAAAGTAGTGATTCCACTGTTCATGTTTTCCCACTTCTCATGCCATCAAAGAATGGGACATTGTGCCAGTTTGGCCAAAATCTAGCAATATATCTTCTGAGAGAACAACAGTTTACAACCACCCTTCCCCCCACCAGGTTTGGGAAAAAAAATTTCCTCGAAGGAAAGTGAAAGAGATAAAAGCTATTTATTTAACAAACACACAGGAGAAGAATAATAATGCTAAATAATAAAATCTCTCACGGTGGAGAGAAACCTGGGAAGATTTCAGAGTCCTTCTGTAAATGTGGTCTCTCTCCTCCTCAGAGCTGGGTCAGCCAAGTCGTAGGCCATAGGCCCACCTCCGGGCCTGACGGAAAATTCTCCCAATGTGTTCTGATGTTGTTGAAACAGTCCAGAAGAGAAAAAGGGGGAAAAACCAAAGTCCCGGGAGCTATGCAGGAGAAAAAGGGAAAAAAACCCCAAACACTAAAAGCTGGCTGAAGAAACAGGCAAGGGTGCTCCCTCCATGCTCCCACAGCCGGGGAGAACACAGAGGAGTCTCTATCTCTGTGTCCTTGGGAACTGCTTTGAAAAGTTCATTTGGTATGGTTTTTTTTTTCCCTCCCCTCTCAAGCTCAGTTTAAAGGCACAGAAAAAGGCACAAAATTAATTTTTTGGCATAGAGCTGTGATAGAGGATACACATCATAGAGTCACCCCAAGACAGACATGTTCTTTAAGGCCACACAGCCTGACTTGCATTGGTTCATAGCAAGAGCTTTGTAGGAAAAGAATGTGCATGTTTCTTTGCTAGCCTTGGCAAACTCTCCCCTGGCCTCCAGGTTATTTGATCTTCAAGCTTCTCATCAGCTCTGATCAGCTTCTCTCCTTCCCTTCCGCAGCCCATTGGCAGCTCTTCAGGCTGTGTTTTCAAACGTCTCCTTTGCACCTTCTGTTTCACACGGGCTCAATTCACATAATGCTGCTCCCTCCTGCCTTCCCTTTCTTGACCTTTTCTCAGCTGCTGAGCAGTGTCTTCCTCTTGGCCTCCATCACTGCTCAGCCCTTAATGCCTTCCTGCAACTCCAAAAACTGGCAAAAAAGTGTGATTGTTTAAGCCAAAATCTACTTTTATCTGCCCAGCTCCTGTAACTTTAGACTCACAGCTCCACTGAAATTCATTATCTTGGGATCCTCATTTGAGGCTAGGATGTCTATTTTTCATTTCAGTCAACTGCAGAATTCTGTGGAATTAAATCCAGCAGTTCAGCACAAACCTATCCTGGGGTCTGAGAAGTTGTTTGACAGTAAAAGCTACTATGAGTGTACCCACACTGATGCTGACAGGCAGATGAGCAAGCAGCAGAAGGAGGAAAATGCCTTTCATGGTGTGTGCTAGCAGAGATGCTGTTGATTAACCCATTTTTCAGCCAGTCAGCTCTGCGAATGCCATTTAACAACTGCCGAGTCTGTATAATGCTAACAGGATGCTTATAAGGCATAAAGGGATTAATGTTCAGCTCTAATGAAATCCAGATGCACAGAGCTGCCTCTTCTCAAAGCCCTTTCTCTGGACAAGCTGCAAATAAAATGATTTAATCATTGTAAATAGATGAGAAGCACCATCACTCAACATGAAGCAACATTCGCTCGGTACTTAAGCTCACAGGCACCGAAGGCTGCTGGCAGTGGCCTGGTGGAGGGGCTGGGGTCACCCACTGACCATCTGCTTGCAGCAGCATCAGTCATGTGGGGAGAACATGGGACCTTCCTTGGGGAGCACAATTCGTGCAAGTTTGCATTAGGGCTGGGGGAAGCTGGCTGGGAAACCAGCCTCCTTCTATCCCTGAGCAAACTCCAGGGCAGTTTAAAGGTGGTGAGTCTCTGGTCAGTCTCCCAGGGCTGCTGTGGGCCACTGGCACCTTGGTGCCTTGCCCTGGGTGTGTGCCTGGGAGAGGTGAGGATTTGTACCAGTGTCAAGTGGAGCTGCACTGTCTGCTCAGGAGACTTAGAGCATTTCTGCCTTGTAAACTGTTTGTAGTTTGCACTTTCTCTTCCTAGTGCAGTTTATATTTTCCTTTGTCGCACACAGACCTGGGTAGTCTACATTTCAAGCACGGGGAGTTAATCTCATCCCTAGCAGGGTCTGGACCACCATACTCATGCTCAGAAGCCCTGCATGGAAAGGCTGAAGTAATTCTGCAGCTGAGCAGACCCAGCTGTCTATGAGTTTTTAATTTTTAATGTGGCAGGAGGAGGGGTTTTTAACCAAGAGGCAGGGGGAAAAGGAGTTGTTTTAAAGACACTAAGGAATGTGTTACATTTTTCTGTTCCTCGGGTTTGGCTGCTCTGCAAGTTTTTCATTTTACCAAAGCTCAATTCAGTGAGCTGTTTATTTGCATTTTTAAAGAAAGAGCATTCTTAATTTACTTTGGCCTCATTGATGAATTTTTATCCTGTGAAACCCAGCAAGTTCCTTTCCAATGTTGTATATACAACTTCACAATAGAAACTTCTGCCCCACAGTACCAACATAAATTAAATGCTCCAAAGGGCTTTATAGAAAGTGTGGCCCCACTGATTTCCCATGTGAGGAGTATCTGTAGTCACCTTTTAATCACTGATGTCATGCTCATTGTTGGAGCATGCCTCAGCTTAAGGCCAGAGACCATATATGCGTGTAGAGCTGTGTAAAGGTTTTCTTTAGAATTCCTTGTGAGATGTTCCTGGAGTGGCTTTCAGCATTGGTTCAAAGGAAGAAAAGGAATGAGGAAAGAGCCCTGCTATAAAATTATATCAAAACATGTAGGGGCAATTTGTTGTGGTCGGTTTTCAGCATGGAAAGAAGCATTTCAGGAAAATCCCAACAGGTGCCAGCTGTTTGGTCTAATCCATTGTCAACATATATTTCCAATTTACTTGGCCCCAGACATCAGAACAGTGACAAAACTGTCTGGACTTCCAAGAAATAGTGAAGAAATTTTACAAAACAAGGTTTTACTTTTCCCACTGCTTTCAATCTCCCTTGCTAGTACTAGAATGGGGAGGAAGCACTTCATCTATCACCTGTTCATGTCTTGCCAGGCCAAATGCTCAAAATTCAGAAGTATTTCTGAATCCACATCAGTATTTATTGATGTCATCAATTTCCATCAATTAGTGATTTGCTGTGCTGTGCTTGTGGCAGAGACTTGCATTTGTGCTGTTCAAAGTTTTTCAAATTGATATTGATGCAAAAAATACTGTGTCCAAGCGTATCCTTTGGATGTTCAGGGCTTATTCCTGCTGCAGGTCATATCTAAGAATCATCCTCACCAGCAGCAATCACTGTTCTTACAGTGCTTTTTTTTTTGTTGTCCCAGAATATATAAACACCCCTCTCCTGCTGAACCTTAAGATTTGCAGAGAAAAGACCACCTGTGGATGTTCTCAGCAGAGGCTGCCTGTAATTTTCAGAGATTCTGTCCACCAACACTGTACCAGGGTTGAGGCTTGGAAATAGCAGGATATTTTTTTATATTTGTATTAATCAGTTTTCACCTCTCTGTCTGGTTCTGGGACCTCAGGGAGCAGAGAGCTGCGGGTGGGCACCATGTTTTTTACAGAGGCACAGCTGATGGATGAGACCTGTGGTTTGTCTTCCTGCTTAAAGCTTTTGGGCCCCACCTTGCCTGGTTTTGAGTGACAGTTGAGCGTTTTGCTCTGCTGTGGGGACCCGAGCAGTGCTGTGTCATGGGACTGAACATTTGTGCTGTTTTCTAGGCATGGGCATTGCTGGCAAGGCTGTGTTCAGTAGCCAGAAACACAGCCCCAAGCCATGACAAGTTCCAAGTGTCCTTATTTGGGTTCCAGCCCAGTGCCATTGAAGAATATCCCCATTACATCAGCTGCTCGGAAAGACCTGCTTCAGTCAGGAAGACTGGTGCTCTGTGTGGTGACAGTCCCCTCCATGCTTTGCAGGATATCCTGCCTCATTGGCATCCACTGCTGGCATTGCTCCAGACTCCAAAGAAGGCACAAGTAATCCATGGGAGCAGGGAAAAAATGTGGCATGGAACAGATTACTGTGAATTAAGCTAATCCCCAGCCACCTCCCTTTCCACCTCCAAGTGGAAAACCCACTTGGCCTTTGGCAGGCAAGAATTGTTTCTCCCGGTCCCGCTTATATGGGACATTTTAAAATAAACCAGCAGGGTTCCATTTCCTGGAAGGAAAAGGAAATGTTTCAAAGTGTGTCCTTGCGAACGGATTTACTGCCACCAGGCTCTGCATATTTTAAGAAAAGTTTTAGTTTGTTTGGAGCTGTGTATTAGCAGTAAGAGAGAGGGAAGCAGTTAGTGAAACACGACAGGAAGATGAAGTTGTGTAAAATGGCTCAGATAAATATTTACGCCCAAGTTTCTCAGCTCTGAGTTCACATCAAACCATGGTTCATATAGAGTATGTTTTTTGGAGGGCCTTCCCCCTTCTGGAGCCTTCTCCACGTCGGGTCATGCTGGCCTGCCTGCCTGGCAGTCAGCTGGAAGGAAGCTGGTTAGCAATGCCTAGTCATGACCACTATCATGGGAGTATATCTCTGCTATATATGGCATCTTCCCAGAGTCACAGAATGGGTACGCTGGAAAGGACCACATTGGGTCATCTGGTCCACCGTCCCTGCTCAAGCAGGTCATCCCAGAGCACAATGTACAGGATTGTGTGCAGACAGTTCTGGAATATCTCCAGAGAGGGAGACTCCACACTCTCTCTGGGCAATCTGTTCCAGTGCGTGCAGAACCTGCACAGTAAAGTTCTTCCTCATGTTCAGATGGAACTTCCTGTCTTCCAGTTTCTGTGCATTGCCTCTTGTCCTACTGCTCAGCACCACCGAGCAGAGCCTGGCTCCAGCCTCTGACACCCTCCCTTCAGATACTGACAGACATTGATGAGTTCACCTCTCAGCTGTCACTTCTCAAGACTGAACAAGCCCAGGTTCCTCAGCCAGTCCTTGTAAATGAGATGATCCAGTCTTCTTCCCCTGGCTGAGAACTGTGCAAAGAGGGGGAAGCCAGTGTAGAAAACAAATCACAGCCCAGGCTTTTGTCTTGGTCCTAGAACTCCAAACATTCACCTTTAAGAGACACTTGGAGAAGTGGAGCATTTTTATCTTATTCTGAGCTGGGCAGGAAACCAAGGCTGAGAAGAAAACACATCTCTTCCAAGGAGGTGATGGCATGATGTAGGAAGGAGTGCGGCTTTACAAGCCAGTATCAGCCAAGACCAGGCTGGCAGAGTGGCACAGCGCCCTGATGAGACTCAAGGCAGGCAAGCACAGTGTGCCTGCCTCCCAGTGGGTGCCCTGTGATGGATTTCCCATTTAAAGCAAGGGGGAATGGCTGCAAGACAACAGCTGCTGGAGCCCCTGCTAAAACTGTTCCGGCTTGAGGGGTCACGTTCAAACTACAGTTTGCTGAGTGGCAGATGAAGTCTGGGAGCAGGAGTGAAGGAGACAGCAGCCATGCGGGTGCGCTTTTGCCTAAACTCACTTTAAGTGTAAGTCCACATGCATCAGCAAGCTGAGGTTTTTTTCAGTTCATGTAACCTAATGCCTGATTCTGTTTTATGCACTGAACAATTTCCCCTTCTGTTTCGTTATCTTTCTCTAATGGCATTTTCTAACTAGAAGTGCAACAGCAGTCTGACATGGGTACATGGTAGAGCATCCAGCGCTCACATGAACAGAGCAGGAGGCGGCAGTGTCCCACATTATCTCATTAAGAGACTTTTGTAGGCATGCCTCTGCTAATGTAAACTCATTATTGGATAGAACAGCAGCAGTTGTTTTCACATGGATGGATCCAAGTCCAAGTGATGAATTGTTTCTGTACTCTTAACTGGGTTCTTAAATATTTTTTTTAATGTTGCCTGAGAACTAAGTGGCCATGTGCTACATTTATACAGTAACTTTTGCCCTGTTCCAGTAGACCACTGACAACTGTGCTCAGCTGATTAATAGCAGTGATCTGCTATCTGCTCTGACACCACATGCTGATACTGTGAGGAGAATGTTTGTAGGAAGAAAGTGTTTCACAACATCCATCCAAAAATTAGAATAATGTTGATGTTGCAGGCTCTGAACAATCTGTGATGCTTCAAATAATCAACGACATTGTGACCCATGTTTTACTCTCTCTCACTGTGTCTTTAGCAACATGAGCCTCCCTACCAGATAAGAATCTCAGCATGAAATGGACTCTGAGTACATGGTTATAAAAATTGGGGTGGTTTTTTTGAACAGTAAATGACAGCCTTTCGTCATCTTTGCGGCTAGGAAGCGGACTGTTTGTCTAACGAGGGGAGAGTGACACTGACAGTTTAATGTTCCACGTGAAAGAGTAACAGAGCCTGGCAGCTAAGAGCATTGGAAGCAGCAAGTTTCACTTGGAAGCGTGAGCTGGGTGCTGCAACCCCACCCTGAAACACTGGGGTTGAAGAAGGCACGGGGTAGTTTCAAAGAAACAGTGTATCAATATTTCTGAAACAAATATTTGAATTTATGTTTTGCAGAAAAATCCCTGTTAAACAATTTTTTTTCATTTCTGAACGGCAACTAAACCAAACAGTGTCATTCCAGTGCTATAGGCATTGCAAACTTTGACCAGCTATTGACAGAAGGAAAACTCACCCTGTGCTAAGCAGGTGTCATTATTTTTCAGCTTCATCCCAGTCTAACTATCTGGAGAATAACATTCAAGGGCAGAGGTCAGTGGGGGAAAAAAAAACCCACTGCTGCTGGCCAGCTGAGCCGATAGCATAGACCATACATGGATTTGGAATGAAGGGCATTAGACTCACAACCTCCTTGGTGCCAAGAAATACACAGCTAAAATCGGCAGCTCAGAGATGAGTAATGCACAAACATGGTCCAGAGTGTTAGAAGTGTTCAAGCACTTCCAGAGTATGTTGGGTAAACGAGTATCTGTTTCCATGGCATGAAAACAGCACAGAGATCACGCCATGTCCTTCAGTGGTTCTCTGATTCCATGCCCAGTTAATGAGAGCAGAGCTGATCTCCAGGAAAACACTCCCTGGCTCCTGCATGGGGGAGCACGAGGGCCCCTCTTCATCTGGAAGTAATGCTCATGGGCAAGAGCTGCCCAACACTGCTGGCAGCCAGGTGAGCCTGGCTGGGAGCCACCAGTCCCCTCCTCGGAGCCCAGCCAGCTCTGCTTGAGCCCAGCCTTTGGGCAGGAGGGTGAAGGGGCTCCAACATCAGACAGAGGACTTGCAATACTTCTTCTATGTACTGAGATGGGAGGGGTTTTTTTGCAAGAAAGCCATACAGCTCTAGGGCTTAGAAGCATGCAGGATTCAGAGCGCATTTACATGGCACTGGGAGAACACTCAAGGTGTTAGGAGACTCTGTCCTTGTCCAGCTGCCTCTTAAGAAAATATCACTTACATGGGCTGGCCCATACACATTCAGTTTAAAATGGGGTGGACAGCTAGGTTCTCCCATGCAGAGAGGGAGCACACAAGCAACTGTTTTACTTTGTATGCCTAGTGAAACCAAAAGCAGAAAAATTTATTATTCCTCTACTAAATACCCAAATTAAGTATGTTACCCCTGAAATTGTGCCAATTAGTTGTGTCCAATTCCCTCAGTCTGTGCCAATTAGTTGTGTCCAATTCCCTCAGTCTGATGATAGTTTTAGAGTGGTCAAAATGATTGCTGTACCCATAGTAAGGAGATTCCATCATCTCAGTGATGTCCTGCCAAAGGGACGTGACTGGCTAGGATCAAAGAGACTTTGGCTGAGGTCTTGGAAGGCAGTTTTTTGGTTTGCCTAGAGTCTGTTTGGTGTTAGGCAGCTGGACCTCTGGACTGCTGATGATCTCAGCTTTTTTTTGGAGAGATCAAGTGTGGGGAGTACCTTGTGTCCTGTAGTCACAGCATTTCACTGGAAACTCACAGTTCTGTCTTTGTTGGACTTTGAGGGGTAGCCCAGTGCCTGCTGGAAGTGGTGCTCTGGGACAGGTCCTCAGACCCCTCAGGAGAGGTGAAGTGTGTGGGCAAAGACAAGGCTGCTTGGAAGGCACTACTGCCACCATTCAGATACAGTCTGAAACCCTTGCTAGTGGTGAGAAGAGATCCACCAGTACTGACTCCCTGAAATTCATTCCAGCATAAATGCTCTCCTACACTAAAATTCCACCATGTATGTCTTTAGTAACACTTGTACCCCAGAAGAGAGTGGTTTTGGAGCGGCCAAAATGACTGCCCTACCTACAGGAAGGTACTGTGTGCCGTGGGATTCGTTGGCACAGAAGATACTACCACAAGCAAGGGCTTATTACAATGCCATTGAAGACGTTGCTGCAATCTGCAATGTCCCTGGCACAGAGGTGCACCAGCTCATCCTGTCTTCCTCAGTGACCGCTGCAGCTGGCAGCTACTGGCGTTTGCCCCCAGGCATCCACACCTATCCTTGCTTCCCACCTTAAGACAGTACATGACTGATGCTGTGCTGCATTATGTTTGCAGGAACATTTTATTCTATTAAGGCACCTCCAGAAGCTAGATGTTCTGTTTTAGTAGGGACTTTCTTTTTTAAAAACAAGGATTTCTGAGCTGATGTTATTTTTATTCAGTTGTCCCTGTGAAACTTCCAAAGACAGATTTTTGCTTGGCAGTGTCATAGCAGGGTATGAGGGAGAAATTGCCATCCATCTGCTTCTGTCTACATATGTATGTGTACCCAAGGAACCAACTGAGGAAGCGCTACTGATACTGCAAAGCTGATTATTCATATATTAGGAAATTGCTTTACTAAATCACACTTGCAGGCCCACTCCAACTCGAGTTATGTAGTCACACATGCTTTTTCACAAGGTCATCTGTACTTTGGAGGCTTCTGTTGGACCTGATCAGGCATGGAGTCAGGAGTCTGTGTTGTAGAAAGCTCTAGCCTGTAGGATTCCCAGGTCTTCTGTTGCAGAAGTCAAAAGGTATCCTGTAAACTAAATGGGAGATGAGGAGGATGTCCCTTCCCTGACAGCTGGACTCCACACCAGCCTCTGCCATGGATTTCCTTTCTGAACTGTGTTAAATCATGTAACCAACTTTTATTTTCTCACACAAACCCCTGGAGACAGACCTGCAGTCATGCTGAGCTTCTGTAGCTCCAGAGACGGTAAACAGAAGCAAGTACTTCAACCCAGCCCCAGCTAGCCTTCCAGTTTGCTCTGAAAAACCAGACACAATGTGGTGAACACCAGTCATGCAAATTGACTGAAATGGCTCTGTCCTTTGCATTTCTATCACTGATATGAGGATAATACCTTCCTCTGACATCACAAGAATGTTAATGTTGTCATAAGGTACCAAGCTGTAATAGCCTTGTATCCTCAAAGATGGGACCAGTGAGCTCACATGCAATGAATGTTTTCTGTGTTCAGCACAGACCTTGAAAAGTATACAGTTAACAAAAGGAACAAACTTTCCCCATAGGGGCTCTCCCTCATCAACCGACAATCATGATTTCTTTTATTCTTAGAATTTTTCATATTTTGTAACATTCAGAAGTCAAAAGATAAGTAAGTCTCAATATGCTCTGAACTCCCTGGCACTTAAAGCTCTAACATAGGCAAATGCTGAAATTAGAAATGAGCCACGGGACAGATTTTCCCATGCTTTCTAATCAAGAGTCACTGATGTAAGGATTTCTCTCCCAGGCTAAAATCTGTCATCTTTCTCCAGCACAAAATTTATTTAGCAAATAAAAGGAGACCTGTGACCTCTGTATATGTTGACTTGGATAGTTATAGTTTCTAACTCTCAGGTCTCACCATTACAGTCACCCCACTTCTGTGTTATACAAGACACTGTGGCTGTGGCTGTTAAAAAAGACACAAATGTCTTGAGGTTAGGCTGCCTGGAGAGGGGCCTAGTAACAGCCTGTTTGCTGAACCTCTGAGTCATGGAGAAAAATCTACTAAGGAGCCTCATCCATTCCTCCAGCTGACAAAGTATGACTCCTTAGAGTATAATATGATCTTCATATCTTTGTCTGGTCCAGTTTTAAATTGTATTTCTGTACCTTTCCCTAACAAATTATTCCATGTTGTGAGTGTTTGGAAGTTTTTCTTGAACTTCATACTTCGGGTTTTTTCCTCTGTTTATTCATATAATTACTTTGAGATATGGCTGTGAAAACATAAATGTGAGAGTTGAGCAGTGTTTTAATGATCAGGAAGGGGAGCGAGGTGTCTGACAGCACAGATCATGGCTTTCAGTGCTGAGGTTTCATGACTATTATCTAGACAAAAAGAAAATTTGTAGAGTGCAATGAGCAGCAGGTCTTCTTCCAAGGTGGCCAGGCTAACCTGAATGTCTTTTTGTCTTGCAGAAGATGAAGCCCATCGTCCAAAGAAGACGATCTACTTCATCTGCCATTACTAAAGCTCTTGGCAAATCAAAGTCCCATTCCAGGTAGAGGAAATACCTTTCTGACTCCTGTTTCCATCTTTCTGCCTATACAAACTGAAATCAAACTGGTTTTCAAATTCATTTAACAATGTTGAGGGCAATTTGGTCCTGCAGCAGGGGCAGGCAGGGGCAGGTGGAGAGGGACGAGGCACCAGACAGACATGGTGGGTTGCAGGACATGGGCTTATGCAGCATTTAGCACCCCTGAGGAGCATCCTGGCATTCCACCTCAGCGTTTCTCTGTGCAGCCACCCCCAGCTTACTCACTGCCAGAGCCCTCTGCAGCCCCTGCTCCATCTGCTGGACTGTCAGAGGTGGGGACAGCCCTGAGAATTGCCTCTGGCTCAGCTACAGGTACACCTGGGCAGGTTAGGGGGCTGGAGCTGCTTCTGGAGGTGGAGGGAGTGGTGGGAGGCATGCCCAGGCCCTGATAGCCCTGTGTGGGATGGCATCAGCTCAGGAGATTTGTTGGAAGAGCTGCCAGACCCAGAGAAGCTCCAGGACAGCCAAGTCCCTGGTCAGAGGACAGCAGCTTTCCCTTACTACCAGCTGGGGTAGTGGAAAGCTGCCTCCCTTGCCTGCACCTCCATCGAGTCTCTGCCGATGCTTTGCTCCAGCAGTGTGAAGCACCGGGAATGTCAGCAGAGTCAGGGAGCCACATGCCAGACGTGTACATCATCTGCTGAAACTCTAAGTGTGCTTAGCCCTGAGCTGAGCACCTCAGTCCAACAGTGGGAGCTGAATCCTCCTTGACCTCATCCCCTCTTCCTCCTGCAGCACTGTGTCGCTGTTAGAGACAAATAAGGGGATACCATGGTCCTTTCTGCCTTGCTCTGATAGCAGTCTTGTAAAAAACATTTCCTGAGGGATTTGTTTAATTTGATTTTTTCTTTCTTTGTAAGAAAGAGATGATAAAGCTGAACTGATTGATATTTTGATCTGGACCAGCCCTCCCGAAGAATATGTCTTTTGTATCACACCATTGGTGATTGATGCACAGTACATCCTGCTTCTCTGGAATGAGTGTGGTGGGGGGGAAGTCAGTCGAGACTGGATCATTTAATATAAAGGGCAGGACTGATTTTCATTTGGCTGTCATTTGACAAAGTTATGTGACTTCTTTGTCCTTCCTCCCACCACCTCTAAATTGCACTAGGGGAAAAAATAGTGAGGAAGAGAAACAAATTCTTGACTTTATTTGGCTGGAGAACATCCTTGTGAGGGAGGGAAGCTTTAAATGTTTCTTGTGATGGATTGCTATGGAGGGAGTTGGTCCAATGCCATCTTTGCTTAGGCCACCAGGGCATCAGTGAGATTTTTTTGCTATCCTGCCGTTGTGTTTGTAAAGCTGGGTAACCTTCCGGCTTTAGGAAATCCACTGCTGGGATGGTAATATGCCATGGCTCCCATTGCTCAGCTGATGGACATGGAGACCTTTTAATATCATTGTTACCCCACAGCGGCATAAGCCAAGGATTCACTTGTTTGTGGCTGTGGAGAGGTGAGGAGGAAAGAGGGAATTTCTGTTTGCCAGAATGCAGGTGTTCCTGTGACTGGGGGATGATTTTAGTAAAGCAACTACTGGCTCATTTTAACCTCACGCCTGTGAAATCAAATGAGTTCAGTTATGAGGCCAGTGGAAACTGAGTTAAGACCAACAGTGTCAAAAATACTACACTTACAGCTCGTGTGTTTTTTAATTTGCTTGTGTAGAGTCCCCTCAGACTAGATAGTACAGCAGTAGAGGGTAGAGCAGAATTGCTGAGGGGTGAAGGGAAAGCAAGTATTCTTGCCTGCAAGATACACATTTTTGTCTGTGTGTAGAGATAGGAGGATCTCTGTGAGTTTTTTTCTGTGTCAATCGAAGGCTATGTCTCAGAGGTTCACTAATTAAATCAGGGTCAGGTACATGAACACACTGTGTGAACAAGAACTCTTCCATGTTCACGCAGCACATCCCACATGCTGAGACCCAGAAATGGCTGTGGAAGCTGTTGTGTGCCAGCTGACCTGAGCCCGGAGCAGTGCTCAGGAGGTGCTCTGTGGGGTTGCTGAGGTGCAAGCGAGGAGATTGCGCTTGGCAAAGCTCTTCCAGCTGAGGACAGCATAGGAAGAGGGTCTGGTTCAGTCCCCACACTGCCTTGTTGACTGCTGTCAACATGCAAAAAACCTCAGGGCTTTTTGGAAATGGTGAGCGCCTGTATGAATCCCAGTGGAAACAACAAGCTGGATGGCAGCCAGGCAAGCCAGAATCAGATGTCTGGAATTAGATGAGTACACGCAGTTCATTTTCTTTATGCTGAAACTCTTGTGCTGACAAATTGTTCAGTCTGGATGGAAAAGATGCGTAGAAAGGGCAGTGCCCCCCACACCCAGCTGAGCCACGCCATGAGCCATGGGCTTTCCATGTTCAAGTCGTAGCTCACACACATGTGCTCCCAGAAGTAAGCCTTTTGCCTGAGTGAGAAATTACTCACAAACTATTATTTCAGCAACTTAACCTCACAAGATTTGGTGTGGGCATTTAGGCAATTTTCTATCTGTCTGAGGCTGGTAAAGTTAATTGTGCAGAGGTAGGCGAACGTGGGTCATAATAGAGAGCAGTAGGGGCTGGGAGAAGCACAGGGCTATCAGACTCCTCCAAAACAGATGCCTGTGTCCAATCACAAACCCTTCTAGGAAAAGCTTCTGACAAAGTCTTGTGATTTTTCTTACTCCTCCAGGGAAACTATTCTTTACTCCTCCCATTCAGACAATGGGCTGCCAAGTGGGGTGTTCAGCAGCCCAGGCTCCACCTTCATCCTGGACGATCGAGTACAGCTAACCGTGGGCCTGCAGACCCAGGAAAGACATCTGATTTTGTTCAGTGATATGCTGGTCATTGCCAAGTCCAAGTAAGAGGAATTCCCACTCATTCCTTTTCCCAAGTAGGTGCTGTTGAAGCTAGGCTCAGCACATGGTGGATTTCTGGGGCTGTCCTGTGCAGAGCCAGGTGTTGGACTCAATGATCATGTAGATATCTTCCAAGTCGTGAGATTCTGTGATTCTATGAGGCTCTGATCTATTTGTGGAGCACCCAGCAGCCTCCAAAACAATGCTTCTATAGAAATGTGGATCTAAAATGTGGCATTTCCCCCTTCCACTTTTACAAATTCTTCTTGGTATTAGTGTTTCACTCCATTTGTCTGAAGGGAAAGGTTGTCCAATCAGTTTTGCCCTTTCCCTTATTAAGTGGCTTGAAGATAGGTCATGAGGGCAAGAGGTAGAACGACAAAATTGACTTTCGGTCTGACTCCTTCTGCTACGTATAAATTAAGAGCTGTCACTGCAAGACTGGAAGGGTGCAGTGATCAGACTCTGGAGGTCTAGATGTTAGTCTCTGGCCTAAGGAATTAATAATTTCCATTGTAGATCCTCCTCCAGCCTGAAGCTGAAAAAGCAAGTGCACCTGAGTGAAGTGTGGACCGGCATCTGTCTCAGTGAAGTGACAGAGAAAAAGATGAGTCCCGAGAACTCATTTGTCATTGGCTGGCCTATCACCAACTATGTTGTCACCTTCAGGTATCTTATCAGACATCACACCTCCCTCTGCATCCCAGTAGCTACTCAGGTCTCCCATGTGTCAAGTGAAACAATGACTAAGGCTGAAGGGCCCATTTCCTTACCCTGAAACCTGGGTAACCTGTGCTGGTAGCAAAAGCTTCTAGGAATGGCAGACATTGGGAAGGAAATACTAGGAGAAAGAAAATAGCAATTAAAGGTCACTGCAGAAATAACAAGGGCCCACAAGATGAGTTAACTCCAACTTCACAGAAAGGGATTTGTCCCTTATCTGAACACTCACCAGTCTGACAGGAAACGTGGTCCAGTTTGTTGCTGGGATTTTTTTGTTACTATTATTTTTGTTATTTGATAAAATAGAACAGAAGAAGGAAAGGACTGTGCTTTTGTTCCAGGGCTTTGCAGGAAACAACTTTGACTTACAGCCATATATAAATTAAATTGGATAGAGTTTCAGCACTTGTTTGATGATCTGCCTCCCTTTTTGTCTTCAGCTCAGCTGATGTGAAGGAACGATGGCTGTCAGCATTACTGTGGTAAGTGACCCTCCTTTCACCCTCCTTCTAGGTGGTTCCTCTATAGGCCTTAGAGAAATTTGCCTGTCAAACCGTCCTCTGATTTTCAGCATGTTAAGTGTCTAAGTACTGTTTGAAAAATCCACCTTTGAAATCTGAATGTAGATGCCCCTGGGAGAGTGCAAAATTGGTGTTAACAGTTGGGAAAAAAGGGCATCCATCAGAAGATAATACTGTTGGAGCATCCTTTTTATCACATTGCATCTAGAGGCTACAGTTCTTTCTTTTTCCTTTTATGTTTTGTATGTTGCTTCCACTAACATCCAGACAAAAGTGCTTATATAGGAACAAAGAGGGGAAGAAATCTTCTGATTTGTGGAGAACAGTAGTGATCCTGAGGGAGCACTGGACGGTACTATGCAGGACACATCTATCTGCACTGAAGTACTATATGTGGGGGAATTGTTAGTCTTTGGGCTCCAGGTGGATAAAGAAGTCAGTAAGAGTGTGTGACTGCACTATGAATATTACATTCATATATGTCATAATTAATCTGTAATTATTACAGTGCCAAGGAGGATGTCCCATCCAAATTTTAGGGTCCTTCTCAAATTTGGTTGGAAAATTATATCCCTTCCCCTTTTCTTTGACTTTCAGGCATATCAATGAGGTAAAACAAAATGAGTATCTGAAGACTCTGACCCTTCACATCTTTGTGCTGGATGATGACAACAGTTCTTCTGTAAGTAAGGCAAAGAACCTGCTCATCAGATCAGGAGTACACAGGGGTCAGTGGAGTAGGGGAGGGAAGGCAGGGCTGTGCTGGTATTCCAGTTTTAAATTCAAGTCCCACCTAAAAATATTTAGAGGGTGTGCATCTGGGTATCCACATCCTTCCCACTGGAAGCCCATTTGGAGGGTTTGAGAAATGAGGAGGTAGCCACACCCTTACCAAAGAGCACTTAATTCTTAAGATTATTCTTCGTCTCTGACTTCTTTTCTCTTTTCTTTTTGCTTCACTTCAAAATTCATGACAGTTTGTGGCTGAGTGCCCAGTCAATTCCTATTTACAGTGCTATGAGTTGAGGATATTGATTACAGAGTCACTGATGTGTTGTCCTGAACTAATTTACTGGAATATGTCCCAGTCTAGCATATATTTCTTGCCTTCGTGCTGAGTTTGCTGGGTCATATTTGCCTCCTGGGTATTCTTCCCTCAAAGAGTGACCCCAGACACTCATGGTTGATGAGCATTACCATGTTCCATGTTCACCCTTTTGAGTGACAGTGGCACTATAATCAAACACTGATGGGATCAAACACAGCATTTAAGCACCACCTGCTTCCTGTGATTTCTGCTAGATGAAATCTTTGGATGGTATAATAGACCCACAACAGAAGTGGTGGAGAATAGCTTTCACATTATATAGCCATCATCCTTTCTGGTGTAGTTCAAATTCATACAGCTCATCCAATCATGAACATTTAGTAAAGACAGTCATTAGACAGAGATGTGACATTTTCCCCAGATTTTCAAGCTACAAGAAACTACAACCAAACTTCTCACCTTTGTATTAGCTTCCTGTATTTTCTCTGTTTGCCTTTCTAGACTACTGCAGTCAACGTGTCCAATGTGGAAACTGCAGAGAGTGTGATGAAGAAGACCCTTCTACAGCTTGGGCTCCCTGTAAGTAGCAGTTGCCAGATCTTAGCTAAAGATGCCGGCAACATCTGGTTTACAGGACAGTGAGGGTGTAGACCCTCATGGACCCTCACTCTGGCCCCTTTCAACTAACATTTTTCTCTTCTCTGTTCCTTACCCAACAGGGCAGGACCAGTGAACACCACCTCTGGGTGGTCTCAGGAAAAGATGAGCCTGCTTACCCTCTCATTGGTAAGAGCCCTCCCATACTGATCATCATTTTGGTACTTAATTCTGGCACCAGAGGATCAAGTGATAAATGATACCAGAGTGTGTGGCAGAGAAACATCACAAACATTGTGCTCTTCACTTAAAAAGCAATGGTAGGGCCACTGTTGCTGATGGGAGGTGTGACATCAAGCTGCTCTGAGATGTTGCTTGGCTTTTATTGTCTCAGCATCCACATTTAATCAAAGCATGGTGACATCTTTAAAAAACTGCACACTTACCTCCATTTTCCAAGCAAATCTGTGCATTTCTGGGTGGGAGCCCATCACACTTTTCAGCAGATGCTCCAAGTAAATAGGAGATCTTTAGGCTGGCCTAAGAAGTACCTTCTTTGCAGCAGATGTGAAGCAGGGGTAGGACATGCCTCAAAGTCTGATTCAATCCCTCTGGCTGCTGGTATGAGCTTGCAGGGCTACAGGCTTGGACAGCTGGTCATACTCTCCTGCTCAGCTTTGCAGGTGTCTCTTCACAGGCAGAGCAGGAGGTTGGGGGCAGCTTCATCCCACCTTTGCTGTCTGTGATAGAGGTGTCCACTGATGTCTGTCAGAGCATCTCCTGACATTTCCCAAGCCCTTTGTCTTTGGGCTCCATCAGAACCAAACAAATTGCTGCAGTCGGGTGGTCATTCAACAAAAATGTGTTAGATCTAGAGGAAAGCACTTCAGCAACTAAAAGAAGCAGAATTTTTAGACTGTCTATTGGTAACTTATAAGCCTCTAGTTAGGAAGCTAACATGTTTATCATACTTTTTTGGTACTTACTTAGTTTTCATTGCATTTCAGTTCACAAATAATGAAACTGCTTTCCACACAAAATGTTGCATCATATTGAAAACCCAGTTTGTTGCAGATGGGTTGTTATCTTCTGAACCACTACCTTAATCCAATACTAAACTGACCTCACAAGCACATGTGGGCCACTAGTGTCAATGCCTTTGCAGACTGTTTATTAAAAAACTTTCTTTTTAACAATTTGTGTTCAGGTTTTAGAAACTCCTCAGGCAGGGAGGGTAGGTGTGTATATGGGGGACTTGAGGACAATAACAATGGAGAAGAGTGCTACAGATCTGTAGGGGATGATTTCAGAAACAGAAGAAACAGTTTAAAATAAACCACTGAATTTTGTCTGTTAAATGTTAAGCGTTCATCATGGCGATCATCAGTGCTGGAATTTTCCAATAACAATAAGAGTTTTTAGCATAGCTCCGCATCTTTGCTTGCTCTTTACACAACTCTGCTCAACAGGGCACGAGCATCCCTTCAGCATCGCCTTGAACTGTCTCCGGGACTCTGCTGACCAGCAACAAAGAAACAACAATAACACTCTCCTGGCTGATGGGACAGAGGCTTCCTTCCTTGCTCAGCTCCCAAAGGAAAAACAGTGTCAGTTTGTCCTGAAACCCAGACTCCAAGCTCCGATGCAGCTGAGGAGAGGTAGGGGCTGCAGGAGTGTGTTATAGCCAGATAGAGACTTTATTGCTCTCCAGTGCAGTGCTGAACTCTTCCTGGCATCATACATGTATCCCAGAGTTGCTCTCACACCTGAATGTAATGTAAAGAGGAAGAGGTTGCAGAGAAGTGAAATTTCTCTGAGCGAGCGTTCAGACTTAGCTTTCAGTCTTTCATTAGTCTTCAACTGCAAGTCATTGTAATAGAATCATAGAAAATGCTGAGTTGGAAGAGAACCATCAGTATCAAGTCCTGGCCCTGGACAGGACACCCCAAGAACCCCACCATCTGTCTGAGAGCGTTATCCCTACGCTTCTTGAACTCAGACAGCCTTCATGCTGTGACTAATTCCCTGGAGAGCCTGTTCCAGTGTTCAACCACCCTCTGGGTGAAGAGCCTTTTCCTGAGATCTAACCTAAACCTCCCTGACTCAGCTTCATGCCATTTTTTCAAGTCCTGCCACTGGTCACAAGAGCAAAGAGATTCTTATACTGCAGAGACAGCAAGGTTCCCTGAAGAATGATGATTGAGAGTTTTGCTGATGGTTGAGAGATGAACAAGTGATTTCACTGCTATATGTTGTCTAACCATCCCTACTAAGAGTGCAGTTAATAAACAGGTGAGGGTAGAAAGTCCTTGTTTTGCTGGGAACTCTGCCTACACTCTAGATCACTCACTGGCCAGCAGGAGGACAGACAGGCATGTAACGAAGGTCTGTGTTTTCTTTCAGAGTCACTGCAGAAGCACACCAAGAGGAAGAAGTCCTTGATTGACTGGGCCCTGCGCCGCAGCACCAGCACCCCCACGGGCAGCCCTCCTTCACAGTCCCCTACCACACCACGGAAGCTCTTCGGCCTGTCCCTGTCCTCTGTCTGTCCGGATGGAATCCTTCCCAAGCCAATCATGGTAAGCAGCAGCCTGGACTGCTTGTCTTGACATAAAACTTGTTTAGCCCAAAATTTAAAGCCACTTGCTGTATTTATGAGGACTGAATGAGGAAGAAGACCATTGTTTACTTGTGATTCAGATTCAGCTCAGAAACAAGGTTGGGAACAACCCTCTCCTGGGTAATCCCTATCACTTCATTCACAGATGTCTGTCCTGTTTCAGAGGGTGTCTCCAACCAGGTCATCTCCAGCTGACAAGGGCAGCGTCAGTGGATCCTGCCATGCTGCATAGCCTAGACCTCACTCATAGGATAAGCATGCCCACATGAACTGTATCTGCAAATTGGCTGTTGGGTTCTTGTCCCTGATTAGATCTCTTGTAGATCTAGATACCTCTTGTATTGTTTTCTTCCTGTTACTGACTTGGTCTTATGCTAATTACATTACAAGACATGATGTATAATATACATGAACAGGAAGGTAAAGTGTTAGGCTCTTAAGTACAACTGGGTTTTCTCCTAGGATATGCTGCTCCTCTTGTACCATGAAGGTCCCTCTACTAGGGGCATTTTCAGACGTTCTGCCAATGCCAAGACTTGTAAGGAATTGAAAGAGAAGCTGAACTCTGGAGATGATGTTCAGGTGGATGGAGAGTCAGTCTTTGTGGCTGCAGCAGTCATCACGGTATGTTTGGCCAAGTAACTCAGCTGACTGGGCTAATAGTACCTTCCTTCTTTAGGGAAGCAATGAATCTTTATGGGTAGGGAGGATTTCAGGGGAACAGAAAGCATTTTCCAGCAAGGAAAATTTTCACCTGATGGCTTGGGGTGTCTGTGTACACAGAGGTATCTGCCTGACACAGTGACACTGGTTTTCACATGCAGACATGTGCAGCCCCTCAGGATGGGGCTTCCTTTGGCCCCTCCCTATACCAAACCATCTCCAGCAGGAAATACAGTGTAATTACTACCTGTAAGATAGCCATGATGTCTGTATGGTGCCAAACAACCTGAGAGATGCTGCACTAACATATGCATAAAACCCTTTGATGGCAGCAGCACAGATGTTCCTTGTCATTTCTGAATGCAAAGAAGAGGCTGCAGAAGGTTTGGGAGGACTCGTACCATTTGAGGGCAGATGTTCTGCAACCCCCAAAACAGGTCAAAGGAGCTGACCTGTGCTCTCTGGACCCAAGCCTTCACCCTCTGATCAGCCAGCACGCAGAAGGGAAAGCAGCTGCTAAATCCAAGCAGAAGGGTTGTTGTGGGTGGGGAATGAAGCTTGTGATAAGCCCCATGTTTCAGTAAGGAAAAGCCTGTATTTTGCACTGGCAATTAAATCTGGTCAGAATAATTTAGGCACCAAAGTATCCAAAAAACATCCCCTTGTTCTTGTTGGCCTGATACTCAAGCACTTTCCAACACAAGACATACATTGAGTTGTTGAACAGTCCCCTGAGAAAAAACAGCAGTCCTCCTAGCTGAGAAATGTTTCAGAGAGATCTGTGCAGACCCTCAGGACTGAGTCATCTGCTGGAGTGGAGGTCAGTCCTACTCTGGAGAAGGGGCAAAACAGGAGGGCTGCCTGTTCATCCTACAGTGCTGCCATGGAAGAGCCTGAGGAGGACAGCTTGGTGGACATGGGAGGGGAGGATAAACATGTTTGTGTCATGTCTTGTTTTATCTTGTGCTTTATATGAATAAACAGTGACTATATGCATTGTGAAACTGAAACCAGGAATTCAAAACTGACCAGACTGCTCTGCATATATATATTTAATTCAGGATTTTCTCCGAAATATACCTGACAGTGTTCTATCCTCAGACATGCACGGACTGTGGATGGAAGCTGTGGACACAGAAAATCGGGCACATAAGATTGAAGCTATCAAAAGGTTTGTAAAAGCCTTTGTAAAAGTTTCTTTTGGTGGGAAAAGGGGGAGCATATGACCCTAAGAATAGCCTTCATTTTCTGGGAGACTACTGGAAATGCTCCAGGCCACAGTGCCTCCACTGTTGCAATACCTCCTCAGGTATTGCTGATTGCCGTTGTCACTGATCAGAAAAATTTCTTTCAAGGGTCTTTTTTGAACATTGTTAACACTTCTGACCCCAAAAAAGTCATTAAAAAATTCTTTTCTGATGATTAGTTCAAATTACCAGAACAAGTAAACTGAAAAAGCACAATAATTCAGCCACCAGGAATGCATTAATGGTAGCAGAATTAGATCTTCAGTGACAGTAACTTTATTCTTATGTGCACAAAATGAGGCTGATCATCATATTGGCAGTTAGAAGAAACAGCCTTGTCAAGGTGGTAACCGGGACCTTGAAAACAGCTTTACTGCCTTGAAACTGCTGCCATGAGCAAGAGCAGTTTATCAGCCTCCTGTTGGATATCCAGTATATTCAACCACGACGCAGCTCAGTTTTTGAACGTTACCATTTAGCCTGGGCCTTCTTTCTCCATGGACTCCATAGCACAGGACACGGCAGTGGCGTGATCTGGCACGCTGCTGGCCTGTAGCTGTCTCCTGTCTCCTCCGAGCAGTCCCTGTTTCTTCAAGACATTGTGGGTTCCCTCCCATGTGCTCTGAACCCAAGTCCCTTGTCCCTCCAGCTCTGTGACCAGAGCAGGTGGGCAATATGGATGCAGAGTTGTGGCTCTCACATGAGTTGGTGGAGGAGAGTGACACAGACTCACCTTATTATCAAATGTGGATATCTCAGACTGGGTACAAAGGGCAGAAGGGAGCAAAAGCTTTGGGATGTAACTTCTAGTATTCAAAGAGCAGATGTTTGTGAACAGCACTGTTTTCCTTTGTTCCCACCCCCTGAATAGTCTTGTCAACCAGCTTCCAGAGGCCAACCTCATCTTACTCAGACACCTCTTTGGAGTCCTCCATCATATTGAGCAGAATTCTGGAGTGAATCAGATGAATGCCTTTAACCTGGCTCTTTGCATAGCACCCAATATGCTGTGGCTACCAAGTCCCACTGGGCCTGAAGAGGAGAGCCGGTCCACAAAGAAGGTAATCTTCCATAGGTTTGGCCTCACCTCTGTGTTCCCCTTTCACTGTTTTTTATGGGCACTGCCTTTTGTTGTCTAAAGGAAGGCATAGGGCCAGTGACAGTGCTGGCTGAGTGGCATCCAGGCCCCATCCTTTCCTCTGTGCAGTTCTGCCCATGCTGGGAGGGGTTTAACTCCTCAGGCTGTCCAGGGTGAACAGGGAAGCGGTGGTTGCTTTACCAGATGAACTTCCTATATGGTCAAGCAAGCACAAGAAAATTGGAGCAGTTGAAGTTGGACACTGCTACCTCAGCTGGGACAAAGTAAGCAATGAGCACAACAGTGCACCAGAAAGGAGGAATGCTTGCTTGTAGCTTCTGAGGTATAAGCAATAGTGAGAAAAATTGTAGAATGTGCTACACCTGCCTCACAGTACCAGTTCACATAATTCATATTCTTGCCTCAGGTGTTCATACAGATGCACTGCCACATTATTAACAGCTTCTTGAGGAAATTACAACTTTGAAAAAAAAATGAGAACGATCTGGGTATGATTTTACTTGCTGTAAATGGCTGGCTCCACTTTCATGAAACTGAATCTGCGAATTCCTGTCTTTGCCAGGTGGCCTTGTTAGTGCAGTTTCTGATTGAAAACTCGGGAGAGATTTTTGGGGGTGATATTGCTTCCTTGTTCCAAAGACCTGACAAAAAGAAGTCCAAAAACTCAGCAGAATCTCTGGGTAAGTTGATGGTAGCAAATCTTCCAGAAATATTTAAAATCTTTTAATAGGTAAAGTACTCCAACAAAAGAGTTTGCTTTACCTACATGTTTTGTCTAAGGAAGAGCACTGAAAACCAGTTGGGTTTGGTTTTCCCTTTGCTGGTCAAGCATAGGCAGAAAGAGACAGCAAAGCAGAAGGCTGAGGTGCAGAACCTCCAGTGTGTCCCCAGGGATTGTGGTCTTTCTTTGTGGGCTGCTGTTAAACCTACTCTAGCCATTGCAAGAATTCAGTGTAACTGCCATGTCCCAGCAGTGTTTTTATTTTCCAGGTTAGTTCTGTAAAGCTAAACCACGTGGTTTGTATGGAAAGAGAGTTGTCTCTGTTATCTATCCTATGAATACAGGGCAGTGGTGAAAACTTAGGTCATCAAGCCAGAATTTTTTTATTATTGCCTGTGAAATAATGGATCATCTTTGCTTTTCCATGGGCTTGATATAATTTCCCTGTTTTGGTTGTGAGGTACTTTATAAATGGCAACAAATTAATTTGTGTCCTCTGCCCCAGACATAGGCTTGGCTCAGCATGATGATTCCTCTGATGAGCTGGAGTTTTCCATTTGTGATCCAGAAGGGCCAAAGCACCACCTGGAATCTGAAACAGATGCCACATTTGAACCACCCAGCAGCTTGTTACTTGATGAGGATCAGGAAGACTGGGACTTGTTCAGTGAGATCACAGCCTGCTACCAAAGCAAAGCCCGGACCAACGCCAGTGCAGACAGCTATGAGCTCCTGGAGGAGGATGGCTCCTTCTGTTCCCTCGGCTCCATACGCTCGCTCAGCCCAGCCAGGGACCGGTGCTCCTCAGAGCCCAGCGTCTGCCTCAGCTCCCAGCTGCCTGCACAGAGCCACGAGCCAGTGGCCCGCCAGTCCAGCTGCGATGCCACCATCATGAGCAGCCACACAGACTACATCCACAGGCTCAGGCAGCTGCAGATGGAGAGCCAGAAGCTGATTGATGAAGGCCTAAGCCCTGGGGTTAATAAGGCCAGGCAGAACTTGTGGCAATCACCTCAGACCTCCTCCAGGGTGAAGCAGCTCAGCCTTCAGAAGTCCAGCCTGTCCAACAGGTCCAGCGTCTCCAGCCTGTCCTCTACCACCACCTCCCCGTCTGCCTCCTCACTCAGCTCCTTAGACAGTGCTTTCTCCTACTGCTCAGAGTCATCAGCCATTAGTCCCACAGATGTCTCATCCCTGCCTTTCATGTTTGGCACTTCTGCCAGGCTTCATGCTGTGTCTCCCATGGCTACCAAGAGGTCCCAAAAAGAGTGGCACAAATCTTTCACATCTCCTGTGCCTTTACATCTGTGCAATCTGGACAGTTTTCATGAGGATGAACCCAAGGCTGGAGAGAGCAGTCATTGCTCTGGAGAGCAGAAAAGTTTTCCATGCATGAGCAGAGCTGCCATGGGAAGCCCATTCACTGACATTGACTGGGAAGAAGAGGCGAGACAGCTGAGTTGTTCAGGGTGCCCTGCCCCAGGGCTCAGGAGCCAGGATTATACCAAAGAGTTTGAACAAAGCCCTGAGTTCCCAGCTGCTAGCCCATCCAGTGAGACATCCCCACAGATCAGCCACCAGCAGCACAGGGAGAAGACAGTGAAGAACATAGAAATCAAAGGC
Organism: Monarcha castaneiventris obscurior; assembly: GCA_026261815.1. Classification (NCBI taxonomy): domain Eukaryota; kingdom Metazoa; phylum Chordata; class Aves; order Passeriformes; family Monarchidae; genus Monarcha; species Monarcha castaneiventris. Next base: position 6,796,045 of record JAMPIT010000550.1, read on the forward strand.
ATTGATGACTGCCCTCTGAGCCAGGAAAGCCTGAAGCGCACCAAGATAACTTTTTATCTGACCCCAAATAAAGAAAGCTCCTGGGGGTCTCAAGTGGGAGAAGAGGAGAGATCTGTGACAAACACCAGCAGCAGAGACTCACCCAGCAGCAGCAGTGAGCAGAGCCTGTCCAAGAGCTTGCAGACTGTGAGAGTCCACATCCCCCAGACAGTTTTCTATGGGCAGAACACCCCCCTTGTCCTGCAGTCCATCTCCAGGCGCTACCACCATAAACCAACGGTCCCATCCCTGCAGGCCGAGCATGGAGAGAGCCCCCAAAGTGCCTCTGCTCCCAAGGAGCTGGAGAGACAACTAGTGGAAATGGCGCAGGCGCCACCCCAGAGCAAGGGCTTTGACACATTCAGCCACACCATCCGCATCATCCTCCCTGACTCCATCCGAAACACCATCAAGGAGTACTTCAAGCACGATGAAACTGAGCCCTATCCCACAGCAGAGGTGGAAGCAGTGGAGAAGGAACTCCTCCGAAGCAGGGTGGAGTGGCTCAGGAGCCAGCCTCTGGCAGAGGTGGCTGCAGAGGAGCATGACACAGCAGTGTTTGCGGAAGAGACATTTGTTTAAGGTGATGGAGGTGGACGAACTAAATATTTGTGTACGTGCAACAGAAAATATTCTGTAATATATGATCAGGGTGTGAAGAATTTAACAGACTGCATGGGGCAACAAGTGTAAAGTGACACTAATGTGTATGTAATGATGGGGTTCCATACTCATTTGGGGAGGGGGGGGCAGTCTGTGTTTATGTGTTTTCTTTATGCCCTTTTCTGATGGCAGACACTTCACTGGCTGGGTGTGTAGTGGACTGAATACCACCAGAACCTCCCTGTCCATGAATTAGCTGACGTGTATAGGGCCTGACTCCTTCTTTTTTTAATAGCAGGAAAAGAGAAACATTGCTTTATTTTCTCCAGTCACCTGCTGATGTGTGTGGATGACTGGACAACTGGGGCAGTTCATGTTCCATAAGAATTATTTAAAAATCTTTACACTTGCACAAAGCCCACCATTATTCACTGTTCACCATTCATCCAAAGGAAGATCCTTCACCTCCATTCCAGAAATCACTGCTGCTTCACTCTGCTCATCTGTAGTCTGCTGTGGTCTAGCTCACAGCCCACATCCATTACTGGTTGAGGCTGGGTTCCAAAATCAGCAGCTGGGGCCCAGAGTCCAAACAGCATTCACTGACAGACAGCATATGTAACATTTTAAGCCCAAGATTGCTTTTTTCTGTAATTAATTTTGCAGTGATTCTTTCTTTCTCATACCTTCCCCAAAGTTAGCATTTGACAGAGACGCAGTTGCTATAAAGGATTTTAGTACTGTCACTTTGACAGGGCTATGAATGTTCTTCAGTGTCCTCTGGGAGTAGCTCAGTAGCTAGGAGATTCAGTCCTAGTGAAAGTTGACAATATTCTGTCAATGCTGATGCCCCTTTCTAGAGGCAGTGTGGATGAGGCAACTAATCAAATTCCTAGTCATGCTGAGAGGGACTTGAGCAGGGCTTGGTTTTAGCAGGAGGTCAAGGAGTTGTGGAAGTTGTCAGGAATGTTGTTGAGTAGATGCTGAAGCAAATTCAGATCTGGCCAGAAAGTTGTCAGTCCATACACTGAAACTGTCCAGGCTTCATCACAGATGCTGGCTCAGAGAAACACTGAGTTCCCACTCAGCAGAGTATGTGTCCCAGTGCACTCCAGCAGAATTGAGTTTGGGGAAATTCCAGGCAGGGATGCAGTAAGCAGGTTGCTGGTAAGGACCAAAGAGATGCAGCCAGTGGACTCCTAGAGCATCCCTATGATTCCATTCAAAACCATGCTCAGAAGTGCCACAGACTCAGTGGGACTTGTTAGAGGGTTGTAACACTGCCAGCTGAGTTCTAAAAAGATGCTGAGAGGACCACATTAGTTTGACAAGTTGTTTTAAGAAAAGAGTGGGAAAAGTCTCAAAGGTTAAAAGGTTTGGGATGGTTCATTTGAAAGTTACATGAGAGTTTTCTATGGTGGTATCTGTCAGAGAGACAATCCTTTTACTGAGTGAACAGTGAATTGGTGAAGGAGAAGAGAAATACATTAATCCTAATGACTGAAAGGTAGTGCTTGTGGAATAAGTACCCCCTGCAAGCTGCTGAGTGTCTGCAAATAGCCAGAGCTGGAGCTGCATGACAGCTGCCATGGTTCAGTCCTTGCACAGAGGGGAAAGCCACCTCTGTAAAGTTATCTAGTGTCAGATCCCTCGACTCCTCTGCCAGGTGCCTATGAGGGTCAGTGACAGAAACCTGGCCCAGCACTCCAAATTTACATCATCAAATACTAGGACAAGGGAAACAGGGGGAAGCCCAGAGCCCACTTTCCAAGGTGTATACAGTTTGTTTTGTTAGATGAAGGGTGTTTTACTCTCAGATGTGGCACTGTCTGTCCCAGATCACCTTTGTGGCCCTTGTATAATGAAAGGTGTATATAATCTTAACTCCACCACCACCATAATTTCCCTCACATAAGAACAGCAACAAGGCATCCACAGTCTTTTTTTCCAGAGCTACAGTTGTAATTGTTTTAATAAAAGACACACAAGTGGTCATTGTGGTGTTGTCACCTTTTCTTTCCTTGCTCTTGCTCCCCTCTCCCCTGTGTCAGGATGGTAGCATTTGCACTGAACTGCAGTAAAACACACTCACTTCCCAGCCCAGGTCTGCCAGGTTGGCCACACTGACAAGAAGCCTTCTTTCAGCACAGCAGTCTAGGCCTTACTCCTGTATTTTCAAGGTGAAATGGCACTAAATATTATAAGAATCTGCCTGTTCTTGGAAGAGAGATTATTCTGTATTCTAAACATGCTAACAGATTGTAAACTCAATGGCTGGGCTCAGGTCAAACAAAGGGGATCTGAACCAAATAGTAAGAGCTCACAATTTGCATCACCTAAAACGAGCACAAGAAACTTAGAGATTAGTTTATAGAAACACTGGGAGAGGCAGGAAAAAGCACACAGTTTTCCTTGCCTCATCTTGGGCTGCCTAATATGGGCACAGTTCCCTGGGTAGCTGCTCTAACCCAGCTCTGTATTAAGCATTTTCCTTTATTTAAAACAAAACAAAATCCTTCAAAACGTAGTACAAACCAGAGCTCTGGGCTTGGAAATTTGCAGCAATCCTTTTCCACAAGCTAGGCAATAATGCAACTCAGAGACCAGTCTTGAAAATGTTCCACAGCCCCCAGCTTGCTCGTAACAAGAAGTAACAAAGACACTTGGTTGGCTTTCTGCCCCAGAAAGGCCACATTTTCCCTTAATGTACAGCCCTGAGACACAATAGGTTTCCCTTCTTTCTCTGCCCTTTTGCAGATCATTTAGACCACACATTGCCCTGTCACATACTGAAAGACCTACTCACTGCCCCACCGGATGCAGGCTCTCGGGGAGTCGTGTTACACGGTCACCATACAGGAAGTGAGGAGCCTTCAGGGCCTGCTCCCAGCATAGACCAAGGCCAAACAAGTCCAGCTTACTTGCCTTGAAGAGAAATGACTCATGCAGTTCAGCCTCATCTGATTTATGCTCAGGATATATGATTTCTTTCCTTATCCTGCAGGCTGACAGAAACAACAGAAGTGCCCGAGGCAGCTGTAGTTTACTTTAACCTTTTCAATTCTATTTCTGATGTTTCAGCAGTCAGGAAAGCCACTCTTCCAAGACATATTCTCCCTCATCCTTTGCAGGTAGCTCCCTTGTGCAGAGGCCTCTCCACTATCCCATGGCACCTTCAATGGGACAGAGAGCCCCACCAAGGAGTAGCAGGGACTACTTTGACTCCCTGCATTTCAATAATAACAGCTTGTCCTAGAAACTTTTTCTTCAGAGGTCACCTTCACTCTGAAGAGAAAAACAGCAGTCATTCAACACTTCTGAGCCAGAAGCTGCTCCCTCCCTTGCCATCCTGCCACGATGTGTGCAGAGAGCTGACATCTTCCAGCAGCAGCCTGAGATCCAGCTTCAAGCTCACAACAAGTGGGGACCAAGGAGTGGGACTGCAAAGCTCCAGATCACCTTTGCAAGTGGCAGCATCAGGAAGGGGAGAGATTTGAAGTGCTACTGAAGGTGGTGGCTTAACTGCTTTCATTTAATCCGTATTTATTCTCTTTGCTTTTCCACAGTAAACCTGGGACAAGTTGTAGGAGAAGAGTTTTGGGAGAAACAGGCACAGCCTGGAAGACTTTTCTGATGCATGATAAAGCAAAGGGCTACCTTATGACATGCCAGTCACTGAAGCCCTAGTATATCACCACATCCATGGTCCCCAAACAGAGCTGGGGCCCTGACAAAAATCCACCCTGCTGCCATTGCCTCTTACAACACATGGTTCTGGCCCATGCCAGGAAACCCTTCCTGCAGGTACCCTTCTGCTAAGACTAAAATTCTGACATGAATAAAAATTTGTACCGATTTTTGCATTAAGGATCAGAGAGGAGGACAAGGCCTGTTCCAAAGATTCACTGTGTCACTCATCACCTGTGCCTGAGCCCACAGGGACACCAGGCCATGCCCGGAGGGGCAGGGCTGGTGCCAGCAGTAGGAAGGCATGGAGGTGCCCAGAGACCATCAGACACAGACAGCAGTTGTGGCTTCCCGAGACAGGCCCAGGCACCGGTCAATGCGAGAGGAAGGAGGAGGGACGGGCACAGCGAAGCGGCCCCGCTGCCACCGCGGCCTCCTCCTCCTCTTCCTCCTCCTCGTCGCAGCCGCCCGCGCCCCGCCAGTGCCCCCTGGTGCCACAGCGTCGCCACAGCAGCCCCGCGGCCCAGGCCCCAAGGTAACTCTGCAATTTCATAAATCGCAGAATCGTAGAATCATAGAATACCCTGAATTGGAAGGGACCCATCATGATCATCGAGCCCAACTCCTGGCCCTCTGCAGGACATACCAAGAATCCCATAATGTGCCCGGGAGTATTGTCCAAACCATTTTTTAACTCAGTCAGGGTGGGTGCTGTGACCACTGCCCTGGGGAGCCTATTCCAGTGCCCAGCCACCCTCTGGGTGAAGAACCTTTTCCTGAGATCTAACCTAAACCTCCCCTGACTCAGCTTCATGCCATTTCCTTGAGTCCTCTCCCTGGTCATGAGAGTGAAGAGATTGGTACCTGCCCCTCTGCTTCCCCTCAAGAAGATGTTGAAGAGCGCAGTGAGGTATGACCTCAGTCTCCTCCAGGCTGAACAAACCAAGTGACTTCAGTGCTCCTCATAAGACTCTCCCTCCAGACCTTTCATCGTCCTCACGGTCCTGCTCTGGACCCTCTCTAACAAAATAATGTCTTTTTTATATTCAGTGCCCAAAACTACATGCAGTATTCCAGGCGAGGCCCCACCAGTGCTGAGTACAGCAGGACAATCACCTCCTTTGATCAGCTGGCAGTGTTTCCATCCAACTCATTCCATTCCAGCCAGGCTCATGGTACCAGAACAGTGCATCTTATAGGTCCAAAACCTCATTATTAGAATTTTTTTTGTCGTGTGTGATAGTACAGCAATGAGAAAATTTAACATTTGGAGATAGTGGCTGCTCCCGGCACAGAACAATTCAGGAACCCATAACATCTCAAGTTCATTGAAGTGGTTCCTGCTTACAGGAACTGTCAGCACACAAATGTCCTCAGTATGCTCTTGCTGACCAAACTCAAGTCACCTACATCATCAAGCCTATCAGTACACTGACTTGCAAACAGCAATCTCTTCTTAAGCTTCCCAAATTGGGAAAGGTCTGCTCCACTTTTAAAGAGCCAAGCCTTGCAAAATTCTCAGCAGTTGCTCAGAATAGCAGAATTCTTAAATTTCAAAGGAGAAAGCAAGCACATACAGCAGAGATGTTTACTGATACCTACCCAGGGAAATATAAAGCCACACACTTTAATCCAGTTGCATTCAGCAGAGCATTTAAGTACTTAAAATACGTACCAAAGACCCCCATTAAGCATTATGCCTTGTTTAAATAAGAGATTTGCCAAACACGCCTTTTATATTGAATGAGACCTCTATTGGTTTACTGCAAGCCAGCCACAAAAAGCAATAGTGTCAACCAAAAGCTAAATACCACGCCTAAATGAGGATGTAAGCTGTGCAGCAGCCATTTCCAGTTACTGTTTGCTTTGCTTTCCAACCTCCAGCTGCCTCCTCATGTCCGACACATCCATGGGGACCCGCACCGTCAGACCATCCATCGACTTCTTAATGCACACCTGGCAGCCAAGGCGCGATCTGAGAAGAAAACATGAAGTGAGGCTCCTCTGTTCCCAAAGTAAAGGGAGAAATTCCCCACCCACACTGGGATATCTGGTCCAGGATGGGTTTTCACTAAAGCTGCTGTTAAACATCTCCTGTGCCTCAAGGGAAAGCAGCTCTCAAGGCACAACTATAATACAGAACAAGCTCCATCCCCTTGGAAATAGGTGCCACATGGTGAGAATCTGCCTAAGAGGCTTGAGGATCTACTGCCATCGGCAGGGAGGCTTACGTGTCAGTGAGTCCGTATGCCAAGTCCAGCATGTCTAGCTCTTCATCTGAGATGGCATCAAGCTTTTGGAAGGTGTCCCTGTCAAAGATGAGGTGACAGGTAGAGCAGGCTAATGTCCCTTCACAAGCACCTGGTGGAGAAACAAGGAAATGACAGCAAATCAGGAAAAATAAGGGGGTGAGAGAGACCATCTTTAGGAACAGTGTGAGAAAAGGTCCTTTAACAGATCTGCACCACATCAAAAGAGATACTAGGAAACAAAATAGATGGATACAATTCCCAGCCTGCCTCCTCTCTGGGAGAATCACAATCAGTTTTTAAATTTTTACATCAGCTCTATCCAGCCAAAAGCATTGACAGAGGCTGCTGGAATGTCAGTGGTGACTGTGTGAGGTTACACTGCCATTTCCGCATGGTGAGCCATCCAGCAAACAGCTGGTGGGGAAGGGAAGTTTGTTTATGGTCTTGGCAGAACAAAGTGGCATATGTACTGTTGTACTATTCCTAAGAACCCACTGGTCCTAACAGCACAGGTACATCTCCTTCTGCAACACCTACCAAACCCATCAATAGCCAAGTTTTGATTGACTACCACTTCCAGCAAACTCTCCCCTTCTTTGGCTGTGGTCGTAAGTCGCTCTCCATCCCGATTTATAAAATGCACGGTCACCTGATCCTCAGAGCTGTAAGACAAATTTGCAAAAATCAGAGGAGTCCACCCTTTTCTGCACATGCACGATTGAGGTCTTTTGGCTGAGTGCTAGAGACATGGCATTTAGAGGAAATGTGCACGCAAACACTTTCTCAAAGGATTACACCATGTACATTAGAAAAAATTCAAATTATCAATTCTCAGTGGCACGCAAATCAGAGGTGCCTCAAAATATTTCCCACTTTATCAAACAGCCCTCAGAATAAATGTCTATCCATGCACAAACAAGTACAGGTGCTCTGCATGTGCTGCCTCTGGTTGGGGTGGCTGATGGAAGGAGCACATACAGGCAAGGAGAACATTTGCAAGTCCCAGGCCTGGGATGTTAATCCTGGATAGAGTGATACAATAACAAGCAAAGTGCTCAGGATCAGATACTAATCCTGCTAGAAGGGCTGTTGTCATTCACATTTTGTTTCCCCTTTCCTTCCCCCAGGGATTACTTGACGATTGTTCCTTTTCTGCTGCTTTTTCTTCCATGAAGTGCCCACTCCTTTCCTTACCTCCATCACAGGGAGCCTTCTTGTGGCGAGACATGCTCAGCCCCAGCTTACAGAGCTACAGGGCTGTGTAACATCCTCTCAGTTGACGTGATCCGTGCTCAGGAAAAATGGCTAGTTACTTTGACAGCCTGCAAGATTTAATCTGGCCAAGAGTTAGGAACATGGCCATCAGCTCCTCTTAATGAGAACTTGCAGAAAGGGAATCTACAAATGAGAGGGAAACAGCATCCATTTCATCTCCTCCTGACCAGGCTCTCACACCAGTCTGGAGAAGGCTGCTACCCTGACAGCAGTGTTCAGGATTTCTCACCAAGACAGTATATTCTGAGACCGTCATATAGCTCTCGTATGAGAGCTGACTGCCTGCAGAGACTGCTGGATCCAAAAATCCCCAAAGACATCTGCACATTTATTGACAGAAAACTTAATTCCTGTTATCCTTGAGGCACCTAAAGCTTCAGCCAACATTAGTTGCAGGAGAATCTCTGCACCAACCTCTCACAAATCTAGTTCCCTGCAGTTTCTCTGAGTTCCAACCTTGCTTTGGCTGTTGCTGCCAGTTACGTGGGCCCCAAGGCAGCCGAGTTGCAGCCAGGGACAGCACACAGGGTATCCAGTTAGGTAAAAGCAAGGACAGATGCTATTGTGAGACACCCTGCATGACTCTGGATAAGCCTGGGTGCAGAGTTCACTCTTCTCAAGAGCAGGGATGATGCCAAGCACTCATGACCACAGTGCAGAGAGCACCTTCAAGGAGCTTCCTTCTTTGCTGGCTGAAGGGAATATTTAGGGTATTTGGCTGTGTTGTCAGTATTAGTGCCTCTGTTGGGCGCATAAACTCAGTCTGATGACTGCCTGTTTTCACTGCTCTGTTCAGTAACAGACCGACTTCCATACCTGTCTCTTTGTCTTTATATCCCTCAAATCAGTCCCAGGCTTAAGTCTCTTCTGAAAAACACCTGCTTTTAGGTACCCAAAGCTGGAAACAAAGTCTTCAGCTTTTTATTTTATTCCTTTTTGAATTTGTTCATTGTTGTTTTCAAAATGATTAAGAAATTCCTTTCACATTTTTTAAGTCATTTTGAACCAGGATTAAAAAAAAAAAAAAACCAAAAAAACCACCAGAATTGGTTGGACTAAATTTTGCTTCATTTAGGCTGAACTATTTTACAATGGCATTACTGTCACAGGATACATGGTTAAAGCTTTGGAAAGATCTCACCAGGATGTGATAAACTCAACACTGCAAATTCAGTGTATACCCACTGATTATTCCCTTTCAAAAAATAAAATCTCAGACCTTTTGTGACATGGGAAACTAATGAAGGAGGTTTCAAGAAAGTAGTTCTTCCCCCTGTCAATATTTTCCCTAAAAGATATTTTCCAAGGCCATACAAACCAGCAAGATGCCTATAAGTACTGCCAGAGATAACTTCATAAGCAACAAACCAATTAGAAAGAAATCCCATTGATAAGGAGATTCATAAATCTCACCAAGCAGGATTGTCCCTATGACTTTTCTCTAAGGTCAGATAGCAAAATGGTTTACTGTATTTTCTGCGATGTTGGTTGGATCTCTCTCTCAATACCTAGCAGATTACAGTCTGGCCCATATCATACTAGTCTAGGAGATCTACAAATTATATTTATTTTACCATCTCTTCCTGAACTATCCCTAAAGCAGAGAGAGGAAAGGCTGGCAGGGAGCCTGCAGCAGTTCCTGCAGTGGAAATGGGCCAAAGGACACTTGGGCTTCTTTGTCACCTTTGCAAGCTGGTTCCCAGCCACTAGCTGTCCCCCCACAGCTCTGGAGGCAGGGACTAGCACCTCTGACAGGTCCCCACAGCTCCAGGGACAGGAAGCAGCACCTTTCAGGCTGGGTCCTGGCACCACATTCCTCCCATCAGCATCTGCTCACCTAAGGTGGTGGTCTGGTCCCCCACCTCCCACAGGCCATGGCTATGCTGGCCTCTTTCCTCTCCCTGTCATGAGGCAAGGCAGAGGTGCATGCCCATCCCTTTGGATGCAGCAAGGTAGCATGTGGCTCACCTTGATTCCCCAGGGGCATCCTGGAACCCGTTCGTGGAGCTGAAGCCTCTTTCTGACCGCCACTTTGCTGGGCTGTGGTGCTGCTCAGTCACACCACTGAGGTAAATGAGGCGAATTTTGCTTGTGTTCAGTCCACTCCGCAATGGCCGCATGAGCCCCAAGATGCCGTGAGCCATCCTGCTGCTGTGGGCACCACTCTGTGTCTCCCGAGCTGTCCTTTGGTGCAAGGACAGCTTGATTAGGGATTTATACGTGCAGCTGGGGAGGATGGAGGGGGAAGGAAAGAAAAAAAAAGAGTAGGACAGCCTTCCTGGGGGTGGAGGGAGGTAGGAGGGAGGGGAAGCAGGAAGAAGGATGGACGAAGGGATTATGCTTGGACCTTGCAGCCAATCAGGGTATGGGAATTGGTTGAAGCAGTAACATGTGAAGCATCACCTCCACATGCCAGTTTCCAAGCAATGCTCACTTTGTTCTTACAGACTTCCATTAGGAGCCAGAACTAAATCCAATTTCAGAAAAAATATTCGTTGTAATGTCTAATCATACAAGGAGTTGCAAGTTGAAGGCTGAAAGAACAGGCAGGCAGGAGTGCTGATGACTGCTGCCTTGAGGAGAGAGGGGCTCACCAGTTCCTACACAATAGGGTGAAAGCAGGACACATGAATTCTGCTCTTGACAAGATGCCATCCAGCCATATCATTGCCTAACCCAACAGAGCGGGCTCCCACCTCTAAAATGTGAATATTCACTTACTTCCCATGATGGCAGTAAGAAGCAGCCACACTTGGCTCATTTACTAAACTCTCTGCTGAAAAGTACCATGAAGGTGCAGGTAAGTATCATTCATTCCATGCTGATAATCCATGCTAGTAAGTTTTGAAGCCTTGCAGAAGAAAACTCTTAATTTATTCCCAGAAATATGGTCGCTGCTTTAGTCCACCCTCCTCTACAGAGTAAATCAATATGAACCCAAGGGGGAAAAATACAGCAGCAAAGACAGTTTCAGTTCCTGGTTTCTGTGGAGTTAGGGAACGGCTCCCACCTCAAGAGCCTGAATGGTTCCTTCCACCAAATTAACAGCTCACCATTTGGTAGGATGTCTGTCGTAATCAAGTTTTTTTAATGCAGTAACATATTAGTAGCTAGTATAAGCAAAAAAATGTTGACACTGGACTCTCTAATCAATCTGTACAGGGGAAAAACTACAGCATAAGATAGAAAATGTCTGCCTTAACAGACTCACACACACAGTGGATTCATAGTTCTGAAGATAGCCAATACGTTTTGGCTTTTCACCCCAAAATGTAAATTTTCCACCCAAACCTTTCAGGTTGGAAGGGTTGGAAATGGGTGCTTAAGCTTTCTGAAAAAAGCATTGAAGACATTAAGGAATGCAAGCATTTTCCATAAGCCAGGAGGGAAACGTATTCTTCAGTTCAAAGCCAAGTGTTCAAGCATTCAAACACACTCCTTAGCTCCAGCAGAGACAAATTCATGGGTAATGCATAAAGGATTAAAAAACAAAAACAAAAAAATCTCTCTCTTCAGAGGAAAACACATTTCTAAAATCACCTGTCTGCTTCCCTCTGTTCACTTTGCATATGGTAGAGCAGCACACAGAATCACTTCTTTCCACCTCCCACTGTTTCCCAAGTGGGCAGTACTGCTCCCACAAGGTGACGCACACGGGAGGAACATGCAGGGCTTGGCTATGGAGGGACATGAGCTGAAGTAGTGCAGAGCCATATTTGCAGGGCATCACTGATGAAAGTCTTGCTCCTTTTGCTGAACAGGGATGGCACTTCCCAGCTCAATATGCTATAAGCTTGGCCACCAGCAATCACAGCCTCACAGAACCCTCATGCCAGTCCCTGCTTGTCCTACAAACGCTTGGGGTTTTTTTTTTCTGGTGCAGGATTTGCCCCTTAGGTTTTGTTTAGGCCAACAGCTTTGGGCACAGGGGGGTTAGGATGAACACTGACTATCGCTAGGATTTTAATCCAAACTAAGTGCTATCCCCTATTCACTAAGAGGTGACCACGGGTGTCCCTGAGAGCAGCAGGGCACTGGCAAAATGCCAAAGCAGGGATGCCATGCAGCAGGCATGGGTGCACATCAGATGGCCCAGCCCTGCCCAGGATCACTGGCACTTCTCTGCAATCCTACTCCTCAAAACCAGTTCGTGTAAAAATTCCTCATTTCAAATAATTTGCAGAATATCCTTCAAAGGCCTCCCTCCCCACCCTCATTTGTATCACAGAGAAGAGCTGTCAGTGAGGCCAGCAGTCTATTTTAGCTGAACACAGCTCTGGCCAGTGTCCCTACACTGTAGCCCCTCACTCTCAGGTCAACTTTTCCAGGTGGTTTGCTTTCTCCTACAAGCTGCCCCAAACGTTTCAGACTTCAAAGCCAAATTCTTGAGCTCCATCTCACCCCCAAACTTAAAACCACTCTGTGCAGCCTCTGCAGCCGAGAGACTCTGACCAGTTCCACCTTTGCTTTTCAGGCACTACAGAGATGCAGCAGACAGCCCAGCTCTGTCTTTCAGTCATTTCCATGGAAAGAAAGCAAAGCTTGCTGTGAGAGACATAAAGAGAAGGGCCACAGCACATACAAACCGCAAACCATCTTATCTGTCCAGAAAACCTTGAGCTGAGATACATTAGATACATGCACAGCAGTTTCCACAGCAAGGACATTTGTGTGTTTGTCTGGCACTGACTTCTCTCCTTGCCAGGAACTCGGAGCACAGCAAGCGACAGGTCAATGTCACCTGATGGAAGAGAGACCAATGCAAAGAGGGAAGTCAGGGAGACGAGGTGCAGCAAAGGGGACAACGGCTCCCTGGGGAAAGCAAAACAATTATGCTGGGGCAGGAGAGAATCAGGCCCTTACAGATTTTGGATAGTCTGTTTTAAGGTCTTTGAAATACTGAGAAAGGGGTAGAAGCAAAATCTCCTTTCCAGAGCAAATCATTGTTTATTTAGCCAAGGCTACAAAAATAGAAAGCTTTGCAAATAACCACCTTTCCCAAAAAACCAAACAAACCAACTAAAAGCCCAAACCAAACAACCAACTAAGCAAAAATATCATTGCTTTAAAAAAGAAACCTCAAAATTTTGCTTGACAGGTCAGCATATATTTTATGAGCAGGCCAGACACAGCTGAAGAGAACCCTTAGCTCTGTTTCGAATATGGTTTGGCAGAAACCAAGTTCCCAGCAGTGCACACAGGCACATTGCCTCCCCACCTCCCTGGTTTCTTGCCAGCAGGCCACACTCTATCAGTGCAGTGGCTATGCCTGCACATCCAGTCACGTGCTGGCACGTGCTGGTAAGGAAGTGGGGTTCTAGCTTGAAATACATTGTCCAATATCTTCTGTACTACACACCAAACAGTTTGGCCCTCCCTCCTCCTAGTCTAGGGACTCTCATGCAAATATCCAAAACACCTATGAGCTACCATTAACTCCACCTCAGCCCCAATTTCTGCACAAAGAAGTAAATAGAGTAAACACTGTCTTAATCCAACCAAAAGTTACACAACACCTTTGCAGCCCTGGAGGTGAGAAGCATACTTGGATTGAGATACCAAATCCAGCTCCTCTGACCACTGTTAAGTTTCTTGCCAGCAAGCAGAGCTGCCCTGGTTCAGTCACTGCCCGTGCTATTCAGGTGTAGACAGAGGCAAGCTCATGCTGTTTCCACGGGGGGAAGTCTCAGGGACTGTAGTCAGAGCAGCAGACAAACAGACCTGGGAATAACGAAGATTTCCAGAAGGCAGCCTTCATTAATTGGAAAAGCAAGAACAGCTTACCCCTCCCCTCCTACCAAGCCCACTGCCTCACAAATACTCCTGTAGAGAAGCAGATACGGGCTGCTTGCTGACACAGAACTAAAGCACTGAACAAAACTAAAATTCCCCTTTCCCACTGTCACTTTAAAAACCCATCAACCACCTTTCCTGTTTCAGAGCAAGTTGCTAATAAAAGCAAACAGAACAACTTTTACTGGTTTGACTTCTTGCAAGCCCATAAGCCTAGACTGAGATTGCTTCTGCCGCCTCAAAAGAGATGCACTGAGCACAGACCCGGGACAAAGTGTTCACACAAGTGAGCTCAAGTCACAGATACTGCCTCAGAGGCTGGGGACTTGGGGAAAAGACTGTAAATGTGCCTCAGTTTCTACATCTCTCAAACAAGACTGTTTGCCCCATTCTAATCTTCCCTAGGTGTTCAGCAACCTTCTGAGAATGACACAAACAAAAGGAGCAAGAGCCATATTGTCACCACTGGAAGCAGGAGGGCAGAAATGCAATCAGAGATGGGCTGACACTGCAACAAGAAAGCACAGTGAATTCACATCAGGGCTTCTGGACAGCAGCCACTTCTGACAATGCAGCTGCTGCCTGGCTGGGTGAAGGCCACTAAGAAGTTACAGTGCCCCAGCCAAGACCTTCACTTGCGCATGCTTCTCCTTCAAGCATCCAGTCAAGGATGCTTCAAAGATGGATGGGAGTGCAATACTGCTGCATGTGGGGTATAGACAGCCTTCACCATAACCTCCCAGCTCAAGAGCAGTTTATTTCACACTCCCTTCAGTCAAACTTGTTAACTCAAGACCAATCCTGGCCTGCATTTTGTTAAAGGATAATGCAAAACCACAGGCTATAGCAATCATAGGGGCTTGTAATTTTTTAATTGGGTCTGCTCACCAGAAAGCTGTGTATTAACAGCTGCTCTGAGCAAGTGCATTCTGACCAGAAAGCAAAGGTACAGTCCCTTCTACAAGCATCCAGTATTATTTTTGCCGTTTCAGCACTACTGTTTCTCTAGTATCTCCTTATTCTTTCCTCCACTTTTCGCTATACACACTCCTCATCCTGACATCAGTCCTGAAAAGCTCCATCTTGAAATTGCCAGGAATGTTTAGAGCTAGATATCACCTGGAGCTAGATATTCATTTAAACATTGGACACAAGGACCTGTTCCCTTGTCTACAAACTGCAGTTAAAACTGCAAACCCTGCAAGACAAAAGCCAGCCTCAGCCTAGCATGTCATACATTGAGGGCCTGACCTTTTTTCACAGAATGCCTTGGGTTGGAAGGCATCTAGTTCCAATCCCCTGACCAAAGGCAAGGATGCCACCCACCAGACCAGGTTGCTCAGGGCCTCATCCAGCCTGGCCTTGAACATTTCCAGGCATGCAGCATTTTTCTTACAGAAGTTATTTTTCTGCAAAGGAGACTTCACCATCACATGCAGCATCAATTTGCATATGGGTATGCAACAGTTATGGGTTGACATCAGTCAGAGAGGAATTCTGTTCTCTGCTAGTTGTCACATAAGACTCTGGTCTGGAAAGGTTGATCCTGTTCTTGCTGTTTCTAGTGCCTTTCCTTCTCAATGGACAGTACCTTAGAGACTTGAGGCTTAGTAATTCTCCACTAAGGTCTGTCAATATTCAGTTTGTCTTTGAAGAAATGAAGTGCGAAGCATTAAAGGCTGAAGGCTGCTTCTGTACAGGACCATGTTGTTAAAAAAAATCCACACCACCCTATTCTAGTTTGTTGTAAGGCATTCTGTAGTTTAGAATCAGAAATTTGCATTTAACCTCAAATTTTTGTAAACAGCTTCTGTTGGATTTGCTAGTCTGTCTGGGATGTTTCAGATCCAGTTTAGGCTATATCTACATATGTTTGGGGCCCAGCTGCTTTTGTGTGTGGGACAGGGGCAGACTAGAGCATAAAAGGCTCTCAGGAGGCTGGGGGACTAGAAACACTGTCTTTTTGCAGATTCTGCAATGTTGCTTTATTAAGCAGTGCAATTTATTAAAAACTCTAAAGAAAAGACAAAGTCTCCAGCTCTGAGACTACATGCCCTGGTATAAGACATTTAAACTATATAGCCAAGATTGAGTTATGCAGAGCTGCAAAGCTGGCAGGAACAGAACAGTCACACTGATGGTACAGGGCAAACAAGCCATGCCTCAGGTGCTCTCTGCTTTCTCACTGAAGACAGTCTGGCTTTGTAGGTGCTCCTGCCATACAACTGCCTACAATTATCATACCTTACCCTGTTCATTGCAGTACCAAGCTTAGGATGCTGGAAAAATGCTTGTGCTTCCCTGCAAACATATTATCCTGAGCAAGCAACTAATAAGCTGTTCATGTACCTAGAGAAATCCCTACATGACTGTTCTGCATCAAAACAAATCAGAATTTGGAGATCATGCCCTTGCAATTCCCTGCTTTAGAAAGAGCAAACAAAAGAAGGAGGAAGCAATCAGAGTCTTATTTCTGCAGTTACTTTGTCCTACTTGGAATCAGTGCATCTCAGGCCAAATGCATTAGTCTACCAAACAGATTGAGCTCAATGAAAATTTTACTCTTCAGAGTTACTTTGTCTTTTCTTTAGAGTTTTTAATAAATTGCACTGCTTAATAAAGCAACATTGCAGAATCTGCAAAAAGACAGTGTTTCTAGTCCCCCAGCCTCCTGAGAGCCTTTTATGCTCTAGTCTGCCCCTGTCCCACACACAAAAGCAGCTGGGCCCCAAACATATGTAGATATAGCCTAAACTGGATCTGAAACATCCCAGACAGACTAGCAAATCCAACAGAAGCTGTTTACAAAAATTTGAGGTTAAATGCAAATTTCTGATTCTAAACTACAGAATGCCTTACAACAAACTAGAATAGGGTGGTGTGGATTTTTTTTAACAACATGGTCCTGTACAGAAGCAGCCTTCAGCCTTTAATGCTTCACACTTCATTTCTTCAAAGACAAACTGAATATTGACAGACCTCAGTGGAGAATTACTAAGCCTCAAGTCTCTAAGGTACTGTCCATTGAGAAGCAAAGGCACTAGAAACAGCAAGAACAGGATCAACCTTTCCAGACCAGCGCAACCTTCAACTGAAGGCTACTGTAGCATTAAAGGAGACGTGCAATTCCTCTGGTGTTCCTTCCTGGCAGGAAGGAACAAGGAGGCTCACCTGTAGAAACTGAATCCAAGCCGTGCCTGGTGAGGATTGCAGAAGCCTCTATGGCTCCACACTTCATGTTTTTTTAATAGAAAAGTTCAGCACCAGATCTCCGAGCGCTAATATGTTTTAATGAAATCTCCACCTCATTCTGCAGTGCAGCAAGCATTAGGCAGAGATTCTGTGAGGCCCCTCTTCACAATCACAAAGAGAGCAGCTGCAAATAACGATCACACAGTTCATTAGCAGAAAGGTGACAATAGCCACTCTTCCACTGCTGGAACCCATCCTGAGACACTGGGAAACAGGTAGAGACAGCCACAGCAAGGCAGCTGTGAAGCAAACTGTGCCAAAATCCCCAGCAGAGGCTGATAGCAGGACAGATTTGTCAGGGTGTCAGTGCAAGCAGCAGCACCAAGGCCCAGCCACCCTCTCCACGCTAACCTGGATGCACAGGGGCCTGGGCACAGGACAGCAGGCACTCACACACAGCACCTCCTCCCCCTCCATCTGGCCAGTCCATTTGCAAGTTGAACATTTACACTCAGTGCCTCCACAGAGTAATGTCAATTCCAGTAGTGGCTCCAGCTGGACAGCTGGGGGGGCTGGAGAGGGGGGAAAGGGTTTTTACTGAAGCAGTTCCTTTTCATGTGCAAGCAAGATCTCCTTATTCACAAGAGAGCTACCAAGCTGACCTCTGGGCACCACAAAGCAGATCTTCTCAGCTGCGAGACACAGCACTGGACTTAAAGCAAACCTTAAGTAACCAGCCAGACACAATCTGATGAATTTCTCTGAACTTTATTGGCACTTTAGGAAGAACAAGGTATGGATTTTAACAACTCCTCTGAACTAGAAAAACATGTCTTAATCAAAGGTCTCTCTGCAGATAAGCACATGGACCCGTGAATTA
This sequence comes from Monarcha castaneiventris obscurior, assembly GCA_026261815.1. Taxonomy (NCBI): domain Eukaryota; kingdom Metazoa; phylum Chordata; class Aves; order Passeriformes; family Monarchidae; genus Monarcha; species Monarcha castaneiventris. Next base: position 6,813,766 of record JAMPIT010000550.1, read on the forward strand.
CTCCACGACCTTAAGGAATTGATGTTTTATTATAATCCAGTAAAACAACTGGTCAAAAACCTTCAACATAATTTACAGCAACAAAAAAATAAAACAAGAAAAAAGAAGCCAGGCAAACATTTGATAAAGTACTTCCCTCCCCCCACGCCCAAGAGGAGTAGTTATCCAATTAAACTGGAACATGAAGAGGAAGAACAATTCACTGTATTCAAACAAATAAAAAATGTGTCTACAAATCTCACCATAATACTGAAAGCTTCTTACATTAGTTTTCTTGCAAAATATCATCTTTATTATACAGTATACATTTCCAAGGGAAGGAGGACCATAAACATACCCTCCATCCCTTGACTAATATTTCCTAATTGTGCATAGCTAGAAATATTGAAATCAAATATCATTAGATACCACTGGAATATAATACTGGTTAAAAAGAAGGCAGGGCTGAAACAACTACAAAGAGTTAGGTGGACTCACTGGCACAAGCCGTTCTATTCCTATATTGGACCATGTGGAATTAGAACGTTTAAAAAACCGTATAAACAGAAGTCATGCCAACATCATAATACATGAGAGCTCAGCAGTGTTGTGCGACCCATCAAAGCAGAAAAGGTTTACTGGTTTATTATTTGAACACATATTCCAGGCACCATACATCAGCTTGTTAGGAAATTATTAAAATGTTAGATAGGCTTTTCTCCCCTCAAATGCATCAATAGTTGCCATGGACAGAGCAAAGTGCTGAGAACCAGCTTTAAAGCACCAAAACAGAAGTTTAAAGGTTGTCTGTTCCCCAGTAACGAGACTCACGCAGAGGCAATGCCAATCACCTTCAGTACAGAAATATGCAAATATGTTCTGACAAATTTAACTGCAATCTTTCATTTATGACTTTCGTAGTACTGAGGCATATTTTTCTTGGCCAATAAAAATCTTGCCATGTCATCTGCCCCCCAAACGCACTCTATGTCCAAGGGAGAGAAGGGGGCTCCCACATGACATACCTGGATGTTTAAGAGTATAGCTTAGCATGTTGCTTCTAACAGAGGTTGGCTGGTATTTGTATGAATCGCCACACAGACTTGCATTGCTTTCAAAAAATAAAGTAACACAGCACTGGTGAGGTTGTTTCCAGCCACCAAGGAATTCTTGAGGAAATACTGCAGTTTGTTAACACTATCATGAATATTTCTTTTTTGGCACAGTCCTCCTTTGCCCTTTTTCATACACCAGGGAGCTGAAAATGCTCCAGTTTTCAGATGTTTTCCTTCTATCACCATTACCAGTAATATCATACAAAAGGAGAATCAACAAAACTGAGCAAGTGACAAAATCTGGGATTGTGCTAGGCAAGAAAATAAATCCCAGGCTAGCCTAATGAATTCCCATAGGGACAGGCTAATCCAAGGAGGGCAAAACAAAGGAGGACTTCACTTTAGGTGGAACCCATTTTTAAGATGACGCTCCTGAAGGTTCACAGTTCCTTTTATGAGGGATCAAGGCAACATCCAATTCAACCCTGAGCATACATGGCTATTTCCTCCACAGAAATGGCAGGGAGGATTCTGGGTAGCTACAGCATGGACAGTTTGGATGACAGGAGGTGATGGTTATTACAATACCTGGCACAAGCAGCTCTCAGGACCAGTCTCACAACCATTTGTATCCCATTTCTACAAGAAAGCCTTCTGTTCTCAAAGGCCAAAAGGCCAAAGGCAAAAGCATCCTTCTGGGGAAGGAAAAGCACTTGAGCCAGGGATGTGGCAGACTGCTAGTGAGGATTAAGATAGCAATTGGACAAGTGCTTCAGGATCCTCTCCCCTCAAATGCTGCTTGAAGCCAGGAAGACAGATGTAGTCTTGTATGTGACCCAGATAAGAGAGTAGTTTTTGGTCCCCAGCTGCTGATCACTTTTTATGATTGCATCTAGTTTAAACTAAAATTATCTGAGCTACAGTAGATCTATACACAGTCATAAGGCACCAACGACTATTAAAAGGCCTCTTATGGAAAAACCTGAAATCTTGTTCACATAACTAGAAAAGTATCTGTTCAGCAAGGGAAAATACAGCTACAGGAATTTTTAGTCTTTTACATTTCTGCCTCCCACTTTTAGGTTTTCATTGGCAAATCCAAAAAGGAAAGCAGTGTACTTTAGCTATCTCTGCCTCACTGGTTACATTCAAGTCAGACAAATTATAGTGAACAAAGCCATGGACCAGAGACAAAACCTCTGGAAAGCAGGGAATTTGAGGCTTCAAACCACACTGTATCAGTGGAAATACTCCAAAGGCCTCCTCATTATTAGGAAATTCAAAGCTCCACCATTAAACAACAAAAGGGAACACCAGCAGGAACACCACAGAATCTGTTGGTCTGCTTATTTTTGTGGGACAAAAGCTTTGGTCTTTTAGAGAGAAAGTCCATATTTTACTTTCAATCCTTCTTCCTAAGCTCCAGTCTCCCCTTTTTAACTACATGATTCAGACTCTGTGTTAAGTCAGAATTTCAGACCCTGGCTACTAAGCTTAATCCTGAAGCTTGCACAAGTTAGTAGGAAGGCACAGTGTCAGACTGTCAGCTCTTGACTGTATATAATGCAGTACAAGTATCTGCTGGTCTCCCCACACAATGGGAGAAGACACAGCCACCTCAGTGGGCAATACCAAACCCAACACAGTGAGACTTTACCCCAAGCCAAACAACTTCAGATTTGCCCCAATACATGTTTGCTTTCCCAAGCCACCCTAGGCAGACGTAATTATTATTTTTCTTCTGCCACTTAGCTCCAGCATTTGCCCAAAACTTGATAAATAAGACCATGGTCACTCTTCTGTAGTGGTTCCAGCACAGCACGATTATGAGTGAATGATGGGAGAGGATGGGGAAGAGGGGAGAAGAGAGTGTAGGGCAGCAGGTGCAGGGGAGAGTTTACATGGACTCGAACTCGTCAATGCGCTGCTTGGTGTTACCCTGCCGAATCTGACGGAGGGTCTTGTACTTGTCTCGGCCTAGACGCATGTTCTCAGCGTGGATCATATCATTTGCCGTCTTCTTGGTTTCATCCCGAGCATTTGCCAGCTCTGAGGAAAGAGCCTTTGGAGGAGGGGAAACAGACAGCAACAAGTTAGTAGATGCCAGAGACTCAAAGCTGGACATGGAGATTTCCTGCTGATCCTCCTAAAGATTCAGTATCAATAGAGGCAGGAAACAGACAACCTCCAGTGTATTCTTTTGGGCAACCTGCTCTAGCAGACCTTGCTTGAGCAAGGAAGCGGGATTAGATGATCTTACGGAGGCCCCTCCAACCTAAACAGACCTATGATTTTGTGGAAGTTGTTAATATTTCTCCCCAACATTTGAAGGTAGAAAACATCAGGCAATCTGTCATCCTATTTATCTTTACCTAGCACAGTTAAGAAAGATTGTCTCCAATGTCTGTACTTGAAAAGAATGGACATTTGGAGGGATCCCTGAAGAAAACAGGAGCATCTTGCAGAATTTGAGGAATTACTAGCTTTCCACCAGAAAAGAAACTTGCGGTAGAAGATAAAATGCATCTCTACCCTTCTGTCTGTGTGTAACCACCCCAGTACAATGTAGAATGAGCAAAGCCTGGTGCAAGTCAGGCAGCACAATTAAATGCTTGGAAGTGAACACCAGAACACTGGAGTTCCTTACATGAAGATGGTGCAGTACTGTTGTCTATGTGCTGAGCCCTAGTGGGCTATTCCCAGGGTTTTGTAATGCAACCCAGACTCAACAGTTAGAGACAGCTTCTTGATTGAAATCAGACCAAGTTCTTCAATTCATTGCAGCTAGGGCTATGAACAGCTGTCAGATGGTTGGCAATACTCACACAAAGCATACTACATCTGACAGATGCTACTTGTTGGCACTGCTTCAAAATACTCCACTACTTCCAGTGAAATGGAAGTCAAGTTCCAGGAGACAAGATCTGCCTCTACTCAATGGTTAAGCAGCTATCTGGCAAGATCATTATCATCAAGTAGAAGCAGCACCCAGACACACACACACACTGCTGCCAACGTCTTACCTTCAAGTGTTTCTGGACTCGCTCATTCTTCTCTGCTTCAGTGGTGCGCTCCTCCTCACTGCGGTCCTTGATGGTGGCCTCTGATCGTAACTCAGCACTGGCTTCTGCCGCATTCTCATCCTGCTCATCATCATGCTCATTCTCAGAGTGCATGGGTTCAGTAACATGAGGGGTGCTCATGGCAGTCTTCAACTCCTCTTTGGTCTTTTCTAGGTCCTCCTGCACCCTCTGTGCCTGCAGTAGGATATGTCACAGTGAGTCAGTCAGTATAAACCTGAGTGCCTGAGACTTCTCACAGAAGCACCATTTGGTGCTTGTTACAGGAAACCTTGGACCTCTGAAGAGGTATATTCCAAAGCTACTCAGCCACCATCAGTTGAAAAATTCTCTGCTGGGTAACACTTGAGAGATTTGAAGAATGGTTACAGTTAATGGAAAATGGGCTACAGGCCTAATTAGTCAAAAATTGCTACACAGAGTTAGAATAAGTCACTCATTCCATGGAGAAAACCAAAGCTGCATATTTACAACAGCCTCAAGCCTGCAGGATATGAGTCGTGTGGAATCTAGTACAGGAGTTTACGTTACAACCCAGGACAAAGAGCAATTCCACAAAAAGTATGCCATTTGCTCAGATTCTGCTTTACCTTATGCTGCCACTCCTGTGCCTCGCTCTCTTTCTTCTGTCTGGCCAGCTCCAGCTGCGTGATCCTAGCTGTGAGTTCTGCCATCTCAGCAGCCTGCAGAAGAAAGGCTTTTAGTGGAAACAAAACCCAGTGTACTTGCTAAATGAAGCATTTTGTCCAAGTCCTGAGTGAAAACACATCTTTTCAGCAAGAAGCAAGCCTTCCTGTTAACTTCAGTTCCACCAATACCTCCATGATGAAAGAGGAAAGGAAGCCAAAAAAGTTTTGCATTTAGTTGTGGTTAGGGTTTTGTTTGGTTGTTGGGTTGGTTCTTTTTCCTTCTCCCCAAAACAGAGCTACAAAACTCAGTTCTTTGAATCCAAACCACAGAAAGCAACACTTTTCTCATTATCACATATAAAAAAGGGCAAAAAGCAATAAAAATCTACTGTACAAATACACTTGTATTTATGTATATGTTCATCTACTTGAGGCTAAAAATTAAAGAACCTATGAATATAGTGCTTCCTCACTATATTCATAGCCTGGTTTGCTTCAAAAGCTTAGATGTTTCCCCTTTCACTGTTTTCCCTATTTGATTTTTAGTTCATCAACTTACCAACTGTTCTTGGGTCTTTTGTTGATCATGGGATGCTCTCAATAGGGCCTCCTTTGCCTCTTCTGCTTCTCTACGTTCCTTAGCCAGTTTCTCTGCTTCCTCCTGAGCTCGTTTTCTCTCCTGTTCCAGCTCCAGAGCTCTGCGGGTCTGTTCTTCCAATTCTGAAAAATAGGGGAGCACATTTCAAGACAGATCAAGTGAAGAATGGCAGTAGAAGAGGAATGTCTGTCTGGATAAAGGTTTTCCTTCAGAGGAATGGTAAATGAGGGACGCAAGCAACTGTCTCCTTTTCTCTCCTTCACATTTTACCTGGAGCTGAAGACTAAAAGTCAGGCCCACCCCCAATGGATTTGTGGGGAAGCACCCATCCCAAAATTACATGCCTAAGGGCAGAGAAGCATCCAGTATTTTGCTTGGGCAGCACCACACAAACTCTAGCCAAGCAACTAGATAGAAAATTACCACAGCAATGGCTGGTGTTATCCCTGCCACACTTTTTGACTCCTTCCTCTACAGATATGCTGGGATAAAGCTTCCAGCCAGCACAGGAACAATGGCAAAGTACTTCCGCTGCCAAGAGAAGCTGGCTGTTAGCCATTTCTTTAATGCAAATCTTTTTTCAGCAGCTGCATCTGGAGGAGTTACATTCAGCTTTAGCAGGCTAAACCAGGGCCCTAACACCAGTTAGCACACAATACTGGAGAGGCAAATTACTCAGAGATGCTCATAGCTTTACTATTTGAACTGTTTTCACTCAGACTATTCATCATCAAAGGAAACACTGGAAGATTTCCTTTTACCTTGCTGAGCTTTCTTGGTTTGCTCCTCAATTTGCTTGAGTCTCTCCATCAGCTCCTCCTTCTCACGCTCGATCTTCTCCTTCTCCTTTTCTGCCAACTCTCTCTTCTTCTTCTCATTCTCCAGCAGGGCTCTGATGGAAGGAAGTCACAATGTAATTTCAAACCAACTATGACCCAGATTGGAGCACTTTGTAGCAAACACACAAAAAGAGCATACACAAGATGTGTCCTACAGCACCCAGATAAGGAGCTTTACTCCAGATGTAACCCTTTATAGAAGTGCAAATTAAAAAGCTCTGCTGGCATTCATCTCAATGACAAGTTCATAAGAGCAGTGTTATAAGGGAAATCTCCACATTTCAAGGTCTGTATTAGTCCCATCAAATGGACAGACAAATCTTTAAGTCCAAGAAAGTAATGGTGAGTCACATTTGTGATCAGTACCATTACTATCAACCCATTAGACCTATTGAAACAGAAAACAACCTGCTCTATTTTTGGCTCAAGCAGATTAAGGTGCTGCCAGCCATTTATCTAGTATATGATGCTACTTCTGCAGTGATTAGTCACACCCAGGTTACTGAGAACCCTACCAACCTCTCCATCTGTTTCTGATGTTTCTCTTCCCGAGCCTGTGCCTTCATCTGCTGCACCTCAATGGTGTCTGGTTTACGTCTGCGCATGTAGAGCTCATGGTTCCCCATGCAAAGTGCCAAGATTCGTTTGTTAATCCGTAACCGAGGGGCATAGAATACAAAGTCCTTGGGACAAGAAAAAGGCATCATTAGACCTGTTCTTTCAGCATAAGAAGCCCCCTGTGTATGCACTATGCTCCCAAGACCCTGAGCTTTTTAGAGTTGCTAGCCAGCTTTTCTTAATAATGTCTAATTCATTGGTGGTGGCAGTTAGACACTTCTTTCTGGAATGGATTTCAACCTGACAAACACACCCAGGGCAGGAGCACCCAATGCATCATTCCAGTGTGCTGGGTTTCGCTGCAACGCACCCCTAGAAGCAAGCACATTGCATTTTAGCATCACCATTTCATTACAAACACCAGCAGGGCTGGTTTTACAGGCACAGCAGGTCCCTGTCTTCTCCCACCTTCCTTCCCACTTCAATAATCTATACAATAGCCTGGCCAGCCACATCGAATGTAATGTCTTGGCTTATGTCAGAAAGGGTGTTACATGTTACAACCAATGGATGAATAACTTTGTTCTGTTAAAAAAGGAGCAACAGCAGCAGGAAAATGCTTTCAAACAGCAATGCAACAAGAATGACCAAAAGAACAGAAGGTATTGGCTAGCATAGGAAATTATTACGCATTAAAGATGAAAGCAATTACATTCAATATTAATTTGCAAGGAAAAACACTTCTAGCCTACCCTAAAAAATTACCTAAAGTTTCTGCTTTAAGTAAGGTGAAAACCTGTAAAAGATCATCCCACACACTATTAAAGCCAACACATTGCAAAAGAAGCATCCACGGCTAACAGAGCTACCTCAGATCCCTAGCTGTATTGAGAATCCGAACAGTCTTGAGTGAATCAGAAACCTTAAGCAAGGAGCTACTCCCTGCCACTGACTTTAACAGCTTAAGCTTATACTAATCTTCTACCCTCTTAGCCAGAAAAAAAATCATAACTATCACTTCACTGCCCTGAACAGGTCTCCCTGCTCAAAACAGTGTCAATGCTATTGAAAAAATTCTGTGCAAAAAAACCCAAAAAGCCCCCCAAAACCCCACAGAAATTGTTCAGCTAAGAAGCTGAATATTTAATAGCTTAATATGAATGTTGCTTCTTACTGGTGCTTTCTTGTCAATAGGCTTAATAACAAATTTCTTGTCATTGAATGAGATATTTCTGATCTCACTCCAAGGGAATCCAATTTTCGGTGTTAGCCTGCAGAAATGGGAAGCAAAAGAAATAAGAGAGCTCAAAGTCATTCCAAATTCTTGACTTAGAATATAAAGCTCAAAATTATACCAAATCCACCCTCATATTTCAGTGCTCTTATGATAGTTGAAATCAGCAGACAAAATTAGTCATGAAGATGAAATACAAACATAAGAAGCAGCTTTTCAATCCCACTTTTTTTGGTTTTTTAAATGAAAAACAGAACTGGAGAATGCATCTATGGCAGGAAAACTAGGGATATAAGTGAAACTATCTTGAAAAGATTTTCCAATTTCTTGTATTTGTTGGTTGAAAGAAGCACATTTTATGGATTATTCTAGCAACATCAAAAACACAGCCAGGAATTATACAGAAATTGTGGAGTTTAGTCAAAGATCTGAATTCCAGGAGAGACTGATTTTGAATGACTTTATATTGGAAAGGAGCTGAAGGCAATGATGAAGAGAGAGGGGTTTATTACCTATCATTCTGCTCATAAATGTTGAGTCCAAGAGCATCTACACCTAGCCAGAGCTCAGAGCCTTTCTTGTTCTTAATGCTGAAGTAGTTCACACCATACATTTCCAGATCCTGTGCAATTTTCAGGTACTCCAAGACAGCATCTTCTCTGCAGCATGTAAAAACAAAGCAGATACTCTTCTTTGAGTCTTTAAGCCTTTTAAGCAAGAAGGTGCTATCTTCCCACATGAAGAGAACAGCAACAAGCTGACAAAGGTTCTAAGCATCACCCTAGTAGATAATTACAAACTCTGCAAACTCAGTCTTGTTTTAGTAAGAACAGCCAGCTGATGTGGACCAGCAAGAGCAGAGGCATGTGAACCTCGTTACTCTGAGCAAAATAACCTAAAGAATGCTAACTTATCCTGAAGCAAGTCACAGATTTTTGTATGCATTCATATATTACACACTAACACTACTTTAAATACAGTAGTTTCACACTGCATCAGTTACCTAATCATTCCTCTATGTTCTTCATGCCACACCTGGATCCTCTCCTCCCACTGGTCCTTGTTAAGCTTGTGCTGCTCCAAAACCCTAAAAAGAGCATACATGGGATGTTTAAAACCAAGCACTACATATAGGCACACACACAGTTGCATCACTCTATAATAATGCTTCATAAAATACTCCATTAGCATCAGAGTTCCCCTACAGAAATATTCCAAGAAATACAGTTTTCTTAAAAGGCTAGACAGACACACAATAATGATCAGTATTCAGACTTCTAATAAATGAAAAATTTTTTTCAGTTTTTCTTCTCCTTGTAACATATTTTGTTTTGGAGCTTCTCTCACTACTTCTGGTTAGGGTTTCAGAGTAGCAATAGGAAGTTTAAGGTTAAAGCTCTTAATTAATTCAATACTAATCTAAATGCTCAGAGTGGCAAAAGGCTATATTTTATTCTGAGCATTGCAATCAAAACACGCCCTACACTTAAAAAAAAAAAAATCACAAATCCTTTAAGACAGACAATGTCTAAGACTATCCAGGTTCACTTGCCTTTGTGGGAGCAGCTTATCACTAGCAAGGTAGCCAGACTTGTGCACATCTTTGTTGAAGTCTCCATACTTGGACTGGACAGCATAAGAAGCCAGAAGGACAGCTGTTTCTGGAGGACAATAAATGTCATCATTCAGAATTGCCTCCTTCACTTGGAGAAAGAAAAGGCGCTGTGTGATGTCCTGGATCAGCTCTTCTGCCACATCTTCTGGGTAGAACTTGGCCCGGAATTTGAAAAGCAGGGGGCTTTCTTTACGTACATCCTGTGCTGTTACCTGGAACAGAGTTAGCAGATTTTATAGCCTATATACCAAGTGAAGGGGAGCAGTTTACAAACTGGAAGAAAAGCATGCACGAGAAAAAAATTTTCTCCTTTCCCATGCAGAAGGGGATGGGCAAAAAAGCAAGGATTTTCAATTACTTACTGCTAAATACCTCATCACTTCTCCCCACTGGACTTACACAAGCCAGTAGTTAAGACCAGTGGTAGGTAAGTTACTTTCCAGGTTTCCCCCCAACCAAGATGCTCACATGAGCACCACATCGGCATTTTACCAGGAAGGGCAACAGATCTGGCCAGGTAACAAACAGAGGTCGATGCAGGACCAGGTCAGATACCACAACTCCTCATACCCTGGGGAGGGAGTGTGTGGACACCACAATACCAACTCACTGATCTTGCAGTACTTGAGGTGCATGAATAGGCAAGAAGAGATCCCTGACAGAGGTAAGGAGACTGAATTTGCCCCCACACTCTCAGAGAAGGGAACAAGGACAAGCAAAATCTCGGAGCAAACGTACCTTTTTGTTCAGTTTTAGCCATGTTGAGAAACCCTTGGTGTCTTGATACTGAAGTCCAAAAAACCAGACCTCTCGCAAACCAATTGTCTTGACAACCTGAAAGAGAGATGATTAGCAAGATCCCCAGATGGACTGAATTTACCAGTGGCTGAGAACATGTTAGAGCTAAGTTCAGACAAAGACAGTGCCCTGGCTGTCAGCCTCTCCTGCTGCAGTGCACAGAAAGATGATTGGGCATCTAAGAGGTCTTAAGTGGATGTGTATAATATTCTTTCTTCTCCTTCAGCTCTTTAAGGCTTTTGCTATTTATAAACAACAGCTGGGACATTATTTTTTTCAGCTACTTGTAAGCCAACATGTATAGCCAAAATACAATGCAATAGCTCTGACAGGTTAGTAACTACCAGGAATCAGGAAGACAGCTCCATTTTCAGGTACACCCTTCACTTATTATGCAAATGTACTGTTCCTGGGCAAGTCATGAATCACCCTGCTAGGTTGTGTTACTTTAAGATTTGTTTCTACTCCACTGAGTCCACTATGGACAGGCCTTTCATACAGCTCTTTACTGAGTAGCACCATTAAGAGGAAGCACAGTGGGTAAATCCATATGCTATCCCTTGTGCCAGGACAAAGAGCCACCACAGACATTAGCTACACCACTATGTAAGCTCTCTCTGTAGTTCCCTAGCACACCAGGCATGCTGCGTAAATAAGAAGGCTTTAAAGATGTGTTGTGACAAGAGACAAGAGCCTGATGGCGGGGCAGCAAGACTACTGCAGTACAGTGCCACTGTTGGTTAAAAGGAGGGGGAAGTTTCTCCAAAGCCTGTTTGCTATCAAGACATCACTCTTTGTGCCCTGAAAAGCCTGGGACATGCCACAGGGTGCAGCAAGTTTATGAAGTGAAGTTCCCCCACATCCCTCCTGAAGAGCCAGGAGTTGGTCTCATACTGGCAAACAAGGCATCTACTGGTCACCTCCATTACTGGACAAGAAAGGGGAAGGAAGAAGACATCTATCTTAAGGTTGACACGGTTCCTAAAATACAACACTGTCAGCTGTTTTCACACACCATTCAACCTGGGCTTGCTCAGAGCTTCCCCCTTTCAAAGGGGCTAAAAACTAGATGCAGAGACTGAGACTTGCCCTGTGAAAACCAGCTGCCAGGTCAATTGATATAATTTTGTACTGCCCAAAGGTGCACTCTGTTCCCTTCTGATGTGATCTCTACTTTGGCAAGATACAACACCAAAGACATAGGTGCCCCACAAACACATCCCTAATTAGATTGTTTAGGGCTTGGATCAGACATCTCTTCTGGCCTTTCAAAAGCAGCATTAGGGCCTTTGTTCCTTTCAGGCAGAAAAACCAAATGCAGTTTTCAGCAGAGGCATGCAATTGGTGGCAAGCACAAAGACAAAACCTACATTAGGTCGTGTAGTCTTATAGACATCATCCTATTGGGGTTCCTGAAATTATTCAGCCTGTCCTTGCTTGAACATGAACTGGAGAGCTGGGCTAGAGCCCCTGCAGATTCAGGGGAATGTAGGTCACGTGTGCATCACGCAGCAGGATGCACACAGCTAAGGAGGCTTCTGGAGAAGAACCAGGGTTTGCTATGTAGAGGCAGTTTTGGTCACTGCAATATAGGAGAGATACTAATCTCTAATATCAAGATATTAGAGAGGGTCCAGAGGAGGACAATGAAGATGAAGGGCCTTGAAGGGAAGTCATATGAGAAGCGGCTGAGGGCACTTGGTCCATTCAGCCTGGAGAAGAGGAGACTGAGGGGGGACCTCATCACAGTCTACAACTTCCTCATGAGGGGAAGAGGAGGGGTAGACACTGATCACTGTGGTGACCAGTGACCAAACCCAAGGGAATGGCCTGAAGTTGCCAGGGAAGGTTTAGGTTGGATACCAGGAAAAAGATTCTTAACCCAGAAGGTGGTTGGGCACTGGAACTGGTTCACCAGGGAAGTGGTCACAGCACCAAGCTTGACAGAATTCCAGAAACATTTGGACAGCGCTCTCAGGCACATGGTGTGATCTTGAGGATGGTCCTGTGCAGGGCCAGGAGTTGGACTCGATCCTTGTGGGTCCCTTCCAACTCAGCATATTCTGTGAGTCTGTGACTGGAAGCAGATGGTTCAAGGAGGGGAAGAAAGGCTGTCCTAGAGCCCAAGGATAGCTCTGTTCTTGGACGCATTAACATATGAATGGGATGGAAGCTACTCACTCTGACTGCATGGGTCTGCTTTCCTCTCTTCCACTTGACAGCAGCTTATGCCTAGGAATTCAACAGGCTGGACTGCCAGCAAGCAGCTGAAAGGCTCCACACTGTGGTCCCACACAAAAGGACTTTTATTCCCCAGCAGAAGCCTGCACAGCAATAGCAGAGACAACAACAAGCTGGGCAGAGAAGAGGGAAGACAGCACAGCACTCACCATCACACTCCCAAGCTGCCACTGAACTAAGACAGGGAGGATAGTCCTCCTCCCTCCTCAGCTTTAGCAGGCTATTTATTTCCATTTAGCAAGGGGAAAAGCATGAAGAAAAAACAGCTTTCTACAGCTGCAAGGAATCTGGCTGGCAGCAGCATAATTATGTCTGGGGGTGTACAGCATTCAGAGCCCTAATGAACTGTGAGATGTTCCAAAAAGCAGACAGCTACTGGCAGTGGCTAAGGCTGGAGAAGGGCTGGCACAAAGGATGGGAGAATAAAAAGTACAGTTTAACACAGACCACAATACTTAAGTGTCTAAAATCTACACTCTCATCTGGAGAGCAACATCTTTCATTCATGCCAGGGGGAGCATTAAGTCAGTCCCTGGGTCTTGTTTAGAATACTGGATAAGGCTCAGTTTAAAATGGGCAACAGATTGGATGCAATCTTAAAATCCAGCTGTCCCATGGTACCTTGACCAGCTACTACAAAGCTCTTAACTGAGTACTACCTTTAGCTTAAAATTCTACTCAATAAGCCACACTGACACAGGGAAAAAGGTGCCTTTCTGGTGACTCACTCCATCCTCTGCAGAAAGTCTAAGCACACATTAGGTAGGGGTTTTTTACTTAGGTTCAGAGAAGAAACAGAAGATCTTTCAGGTAACCTTTTCTCTCACTCCTTCTTACTCCACTCGTTTCACATCTGCATGACAATTCCTGTCCTTCCCCTCAGCACTTACTCATCTCCTTCTGAACTATGTTCTTGTCATGGGGTGCTGCTCCACAGCAGAAGAGGGAGCCAGAAGCAGCCTCTTAAATGTAGATTTTAGCATCAAGATGATGACTGAAAATGGCTGTCATTCTCAGCCCAGGAAACACACAATCACACTGGCAAAAAAGTACAGATCCTGATGAAAGCACTATTTATACACAGGCAAGACCAAAGCCTGCAAGCAGAGGAAAAGGCATTCCACTTGGATCAAGTTTCTGCACCAAAGGCCAAATCATCTCAGGCTATAACATGGTACAAGTGCCTTGAGTGTTGCCCTAGTTAAAGATGAGGTAGGTCTCTCTCCCTTTCTATGAAAGGCATGTCGAGCACATCTGAGAGAAATCTGCCAGCTAACCTTATTGCTGAAGGAGCTCTGAACTGGTGGCACACCTGCAGTTTTATATGCCAGTCAAAAACTACTTAGAATGTGGTCTTTCAGGTACCCTAACTTAGTACCCAAGATAGGCTCCCATCTACAGCCACGAATATTCAACTGTTCCCCCTCCATTTAACTGATGGATATACTTCTAATTTTCCCTTCCAAAGTGCTAAAATGTCAGAGTGCTAAACGACAGGATCTTCAAGTTTTTGAATTTATTGCAGTTTGCCAGTGACCTCTTTAGCAACAAGCAGTCCATTTTTGGTTGGAACTACTGCTTCTCTAAAAGTCAGAAAGTTTCCACATGTTCCTGTGAAATTTGAAACACATTTTCATACCACTCAACCACAAGCCTTCATTACAGGAACAAGAGTTCTGGGGTTTGCTGGGGGAACCAGCCACTGTCCTAAGACTTGCTGCTTTCTACCATTAAACTACTTTAGTGAGTCTTCATTTCAGTGCTTTCACCCAGTGGAACAAGTGTTCCAGAGCCATTTCCTATGTGTTTAAATGCTATTAGGTAAGACCTTACCAAGGCTAAAAGTTTCTCTTATACTGTCCCGCTTCACAAAGCTTAGTTTGCAAGCCACGAGACACCAACCACCTTTATTCCAAACACGGCTCCAAACATGGAGTTAGTCAAAATTCAAGAGGGGCTTGGTCAGCTTGTGCTGTAAGCTTAAGCAAACATGAAAGAAGTCTGACAAACTGGTATTCTACAAAACCACTAAATTCACTGCAGCAGATAAGCAAGAAGGAAGCTGCTAAGCATTACCAAGGTTTCTAGCTGCATGACTACCTTGGAGGCCATGCAGCTAGAAAAGCAAGGCAAGACAAGCCAGGGAACACAAACTCAGAATCTTAGGAGACCTGGCTCTTCATGAAATCTGAAAGAACCTTAAGAATTAAAAAGAAAATGAAACAAAAGTAACCCTCCTGGACACACATTCCACTACCTATAAAACTTAATGGTGAACATAAAATACATCATCAGTGACCAGGTTTAAAGTGTGCAGAGAGATGCTTACTGTTATAATTTTAATGCATAGATAAGTGCACTTTTCTATTACAAGCTTATTTTTGACCCCAAAAGCTCACAAAAATGAGCAAAAGCATCTTAGGAAGGTAACCACATGTTTTTAAAGTTTGAAGTGATAGCTACTGAAGTTTCTCATGTCACATTTTCTTTAACCTGTGACTTGTCTTCATGGCTCTTTATTGGACAGAAATCACCTCTTTAAGGAGATTGGATGCTCAATGATTCAAGCTAGAATCAATTTACTCAAAGGAAGTTTGAGAGGCAAAAGATTGGAGGGACACAATTTCAAAGCCATCCACAGCAACAAGTAACTAAGAAGTTTCACGAGACAACAGATTAATCTTTTATGTGTAGAAGACATACAATGCAAAGCACTGCTTAGGTTTACTTACTACTCTCCAGACCAGCTGCACTGCAGTCCAATACAGAAAAGGGTCAAAGGAGGAAAACAAGTAGCTATCACTCTTGCAGTGCCTGTGCTCTGCATCCCCAGGAAAGCAATATTTCAAGGTACCTGTGAAGTAATCAGGCCTTTGGGATAAGCAGCACCCTAGACATAGCCCATCCTTGAGCTCTTCTTTTAATCCGTCACTGGCAGCTGAGGAACAGGAGCAAAGTTACTGTTCTTGCTAGCGAGCCAGTAAGCACTGGAGTTCAGCAGCT
Organism: Monarcha castaneiventris obscurior; assembly: GCA_026261815.1. NCBI lineage: Eukaryota > Metazoa > Chordata > Aves > Passeriformes > Monarchidae > Monarcha > Monarcha castaneiventris. The sequence goes on from JAMPIT010000550.1 coordinate 6,829,395, forward strand.
GATGTTACAAGGTACATCAGCAGAGCTACAGAAGACAGAGAGTACAATCCTGTCTCCTCTAATCCAGGTTTTGCCCACGCACACAAGCCTAAGCTATTTAAGCTAAAGCTGCGCAGTTACAAGACTAGGGAATAGGAAGAGCTCTAGTACAAATCACAATGTTACTGCACGCATATATCAGTTCAGGGGTATTTCTACAGCCACCACCTTGGGGCAGAAATTACTTCCTAGAAATCAGTGAAGCATCTGCATTGTTCTGTCACTACAAAAATTCACTTTGGAATTTAACCAAGCAGGAATAAGGAAGACAGGAACATTTCTACCTCATGCCCATTCACATATTATTACTACGGAACTTTAGATTCAAGTGTTTTTCTCCTCATTCAGCTAAAGCCCAGCTACAAGCTTTCCAAAAGTCTTCTGAATCCTATTCAGAGTGGGTCGGAATTATGTGTGGCATAATGAATACATTTATCTACCTTTATACACACTAGATAAGTGTGCCTAAATGTTACTGAGTAAAGCCAGCAGATTGCACCAAGGCAGCCATGCAGCTAGAAACCTTGGTAATACTTAGCAGCTTCCTTCTTGCTTAACTCAGAACTGACAGTTCAAAGTGAAAGGGCACCTCAGGGCAAAAATATGCATGATATCTTAAGATTTTTCTGTACAAGAGTCAAAAATCAGGGTTTACACCAGAAGGTCAATGTCCTGCAACAGCAAAACCATATGTCTGCTTTGTAGAGGAGCTCTCCCTTCCCTCGAAAAACCACTGATGAAAGCAGCTCTTTTTTCAGAACCAGCATCATGCAGAAAATACTAAATTATCAAGTCCAGGGGCACAACATGGATTAAGGGAGTTAGAAAATAAACAGAAGTAACTTTGTTTTTGCGCACCCCATCACGGGACCCCAGAAACCTAAGGGTAGAAACTGAGGCAGAGTGAACAATGACCAGCCAGAGAGCAGTCACAGTGTCAGCAGGGACAACAGCACTGGACTATCCCTTTACAGGAACCAATACACACAAACAGCTCAGTCACATGAAACATACTGGATACATAACAGCTGACAATATATTTAAAGGTCCATCCCTTTCCTAAAGGGACCAAGTTTAATGTCAACCAAACCTTTTAGAAATAGAAAATGCTTAAAACTAGCTTCAGACACTGTTCTTCCCCCTATTTCCAACTTCACCTACAATCCAATTTAGGAGAAGTAAGCACTGCCTCAACTAGAAACTCAGTTCTGTAACAGCATTTGTTTTCTCCCTTGGCAAAGTGTTTACTGTGGAAAAAGTAAAACAAAACTTCTGTTTAGACAGGTGCTGTGTGAAACACACTGAAGGGAGGAAAACGTGCAGCTGTCCAAGAGCATGACAAAGGAGTGAAATCAATTACTAGACATGGAAGAGCTGCTACCATGGAAACATGACTGGATACTTCTCAGAGACAAACTGACGAAGCCCAAGTCTGCCACCAATGTCAGTTTGCAGCAAAAGCCGCAGATAACCTAGAGCTGACTGAAAATATCATGTGCAGATTAAAAATATTACTGACATGAGTAGTACCATTTCTTAGCACTTGGGGCTTTGCTTGGATAATAGCAGAAGCCAGCTATTGAAAAATAATCATGGGAAGCATCCACATGAAGAACACCTCCTTCAAAAAAAACCCAAAAAACCAGTTCATTTTTTGATGAACTTGAGGACATGTCACATCAGCTTCACTGTTAAACACTCTCATGAACTAAGTGTGGCTGAGTTCTATGTTGCACACATGGATTCTGGACAGAACTTGGCTTTCACTCCTATCAATCCAAACCACACAGGACTAAAATATGCAGGAGCTACTACACAGTAAGACATAGATGGCTGAGAACTACCCTGCAATTCAGAACTTTTTTGAAAGCCTTTCTACTTTTCCGATTGTGAAAGGTTGCTCTTTTACTAAAGCTTCGAAGCTCACTCCATTCCCTCCATTTCAGGGTTGGGCTGTAAAGAGCAATGTATCATCTAGTGTTGAATCATCCAGCTAAGTACAAGTGAAAACAGTAGTTCGTGGTTAAAGATCTAAAAAAAATTTTAAATTTAAATTATATTTGCTGGCTCCAAATGAAATAGCTGACATCAATGGGTGAATCAGCCCTTAATTTTCTCTCTTCCTTATGATAGGTACTATGTAGAGCTAACCCCAGAATGCTTAGCTCTACTGAACCACACCCAAATCTCTGACATATCTGGTCTGGCAGTTCCCTCATCTTGTCATTAGTCCAAGATTCAATCTGCATTTCTTTGAGCTATGAATTTACTGTTCCCATTTTTCTCCAAGGAGCAAATCCATGGCCAATTACAGCAGAGAAACACAGTGGAGCCTGTCAAAGTTTCAACCACTGCAGCTGATACCATCTGTCATCTGCTGCTCCAGCTTCAGGCTGCACGTGCCTCCCTGCTTCTGTTTGGGCCAAAGCAGGAGGAAGTTTGCCTAGCCAGTGAATGCAGGGGAAGGTTGAAGTACCCCATGCAGACAGCCCAACACAGTATGGGACGTCATGCTCTTAAGGTTTCCCTCAGGGCCTGATGGGAGTTCAGAATCATTTCACCTGCACTTAAAGGTTGCAGCAGCATTTGAAACCCAGCTAGGCCTCGCCTGGTTTAGAGACCAACTGCCCTTTAGAATCAATTACACACTGCTTGCAGATAAGTCAACCAAAAATAGCTTACTAGATCCTCCATAAGACTTTTCTTACAAACTAAGACTGCAGATATCTACTGCTTTCCAGTTACCATTATTATGAGCAACAGCACCAATTCAGTCCACTAGAAGAATAGCTCCTAACATATTCTTGTAGATTAAAAAATGCAGTAGTTTTGGAAAAAAAGTACAATTTCTTACTACACTGTGTTCTCTTGAAGCTATTACATACAGTGACATTCAATGTTTGAAGTCCTTTAGAAATTATTTGCTGTTGCCTCAATAGAATTACAATGTCTTTATCAACTTTATATCTTCTGCAACTCCATTGCTTACCTGATCAAAGAGTTGCTTCCCTGTGGTGTTGGGCTGGATGGCAAACTCCAGCTCAGCATCCATGGTGGTAACACGCACACTGATCTGGAAGACAGAAAAATGCATCATTACAAAACATGCTCTAAGTGATGCTACCCAATAACAAAAACAAACATCTGCCCAGGACCAGGAAGGTCTCAAGCCTCCAGAAACGTCACTGCCAGCAGTCACAAAGTCATCTGCTCTGCCAGCATGGTACTCACAGTTTTCCTGTAGAATATAACTTTCCTGTTTTGCAGTGTGTTTATCCTCTCTGGTTCTACAAATATTCACATGTACTGACACACATGAGAGCCATTTACATCTTATGAAGTTTAATTTCCAGAGTAGAACACTCTGTTGTCTTTCACAAAAGTAGAGATGTTCCAAAACTTGGTGCACACAAGAAGCCATCCAACCCTTTTATCTGAAGGGCGAACATCAAGGAAGTTCCCAGAAGCATTAACAACTCAGGCTGCTACAGAAGGCTGGTCAATAATAACAATACACTTCCAGTCTTTTTGAGTATTTGGAGAAGTTATAAGGCACAATCCCTGACATGCTCCAAGGGCTGTGGGTATGAAGCATACAGGATGTAAGGATGCTCTTACAGGCTAACACAAAAAGGCTGCATGCTGAACATGAGAACACTTCCCACAGCAGTAGAGCTGCTTTCCAATTCTTTCAGGGAGATGACAGACCTCTAAAGACTGCAGAAATTGTTTAGGTGTTATTTAAAATTGCAATCAAGATTTCATGACTATACTAACCTTAGATGCAACATCATGAATGGTCTTCCAGAAGAAATGTGACATGATGCACTATTTTGACAGGAATATCTCACCATCACATTTTCACTTGTGACATGAAACTGGCCAAGAGACTGCAGCAAGGGAGTTTGCAACTTCATCCCACAGAAGCAGGAAGACATACACACACATTTCACTTCTCATGAAGCAAGTTAAACAGCAGAGGCATTTCACCTCAAATGCTAATGTAAAACATTGCTGATCCCATTCAAAACTCCTGATAGTTACTGGGAAACATGATTTAGATGCCTGGGGCTAGACAGAAACAGTCCTGGCCTGAAAGCATATGCCTTAACTTTAGCCCAGGGAAAGTGAGGTCTCCAGTACACCAAGCTGCCTGAGAATCCAATTCTATTTGCATGCCTATCAACAGAAAAAGGTAAAGATATTTCACAATTTTTGAACACAAGCTGTACATATTAAACCAGCTTTATTTAAGATATTTTTCCATCAAAGCAAAAGCTCAAGGCTTGAAGTTGTACAGACAAGATACTCACAGTGCACCAAACCCCAGCACACAGTCCTTGCAATAACAGTTCTCTCTCTTGCCAACAGTCATTTACCTCAGATCAACAAATCCTAATTTTTTGTTCTTCAGTGCAATCAATCCTATTGGTACACTCCACCATGCTTCCAGAGGTGAGAGGTGGAAGGATTTACACTGTGAACAGCTTTAACATATGTAGACTATAAGCTAACTGCATGACACAGGAGACCAAAAAAGCAAGAGTAAGCAGAGAAATACTCAAGGAACCACATAAAACCAGTATAATCACAGATGGTTCTGTTTCCTGTAATTCGACCAAGAATATGTACAGATTTCACATCTTGTTTACTAAGAAAACAGACTTCAAGAGAGCTAGAACCAGGGCTTTTTTCCCTGTAAGCGACAAGTGTTCTGCTAGTTAAATCTAGGTAAGTGCCAAAAAGAGAGACCACTAACTACATCCAAATACTTTTTGAGGTTTCCCAAAAAGCCTGCTTCAGACTAGGCACACCACTATTTTGTACTTGATATCCTCTTGAGATAAACCTAAAGGTTTTCTTGTTTTAAGTTAAGCTAAAAATTCTGTAAGGTTAAAGGTAGGCTTAGCACAGCTAAGCTGAAGTACACACAAGTTGAAGTTCTAGTTTTTTCATGAAAAAGGAATACTATTTAGACATACAAGAACAAAGATATCATGAACAAGTAGATCAGGAATAAGTCGGTATTGAAGCCCTCTAAACCTCCTGACACAATGATGCCAAACTAAGGTAAAACCATCCCACAGAAGTAGCAAGGAGAGAACAAAAGATCTAAACTTGTAAAAACAAAGCGATTTTTTAAAATTAGCAGCTTTCGATAGCATGCAGATGCCTTAAGTTCTCTTAGCATATACCTTCCCAAAATTATTCTCTTTAAATCCTAGACCTTGACAGTGAGCTAATTTCACAGTGCTTTGGTGAAACAAGATTCTGGTCACTTCCTAGAAGGGCTGAATGCTCCTCAAAACAGCTTTGCTACTTACACTTGGAAGCAGACTCTTCTAGCAGAAAGAGTGCTGGCTTGTAAACCCGATTTGCTCTGAAGACCCACCAGTGAGAGCAAAGCTGTCCATAAGCTACACTCAGGTATAAGAAGGGTTACATTAAATGAGCCATTAAGTTACAAGGTGCATTTTGTTAGCTTTGAAGTATTTCCTGTTCACCTAAAGCACTAATGTATCAGCTACCACGAAAGAAAAATAGTCTTTTTGCTCCACTGTTTATGGACAAAGCATAGTTGCTACTCTTATCAGATATCATCTGCACAGGTGATTGAGGGCCAAATACCTGAGCACTTTCAGTTCAGAAAACTGAACATAATAATTCATAAATTCATGCAGAATACTTATTAAGACTCGCACCTTTCTTAGAACAATAAAATAAGGTCCCATGCTGGAACCAGCAAAGTTCCTTCACTGTCAGTCACCTAATGTCCTTAAGCTATCTGACCCAATATCATCCTTCAATTAATACAATCAATAGGAAGATTTACACATTTTCCCTCCTGCTCCCAGAAGCCCCTGTGCTCAAGATGAGTAGCAACCAAAGGTTTAGGAGAGGCAAAGTCTTGAATGGGTCTGTACTTGCAACTTCAGCCTGATCTAAGACAGCAGAAGCTGAGATACCACAGGAAAGAGGCTTGTGCTTTGGAGAACCACACCCCGGTAGTGCTGTTTCCCCAAGCTGAACACAGTTTTAACACATTCAACAGCACACTGCTGTGAACTGTCAGCGGAACGAGCTGGGGAGAGCACAACCTGGGCTGTGCCAATGGCATTTTAACCATTAATTAGTTTGAACCATCAGTGGTAATTTAATACTTGGCTGAGAAGCTAGCTTGCTATAAAATTGAGCTTTGTTAACGCTCATTGGTGTGAAAACAACACACAGAATTTTTTTCCCCATATACTACCAAGCCAGGGTGGTTTTGTTTTTCCGGTTCAGAACAACTGGCTCAAAGTGAGGTTTCTAGTATTTCAGATGCTGGGAGGCACTGATCTTAATGCGCTCTGCCTGCAGCTCAAACGAACTACAGGAAGAGATCTACAGACTGCTATAATCTGTACCAGACAAGTACATGCCAGGCACTGCATGTTTACCTTCTTCCTCCTCATTCATTTAAAGTCTCACTTTAAGTAAAACCACTTTACTAAGGTATTCATAGCTGAGTACTGACCAATACAAATGTTACATATAGGAATAAAAATGCATAGCAAAACAAAGCCAACACAATTTAGACTCATAATTTAGACTTTAGATCATAATTTAGACTCATTTGCTTCATTCCTTCAGAGTTACCCTGCCAACGCACTTTTAAACTGTTTATCAATCTAGTTTACTACCAGTGCTTATTCTAAGACAAGCCTCAAGATTCATCAGCATTAAGCTTTTAGATTTTGTATTTCTAAACCATCTCATAAGGCTTTCCTAGATTTGAGGGCTGGCATAAGCCTTGGCATACTTATAATTTGGGTTGTAAACAGAAAAATGCCAATAAGGTATCCGACTTGGGAGTGCTGAGCATATACAAATTTAGTTCTTTCAGTCCAGACAGGTAAGGTGCACACTGCTGAGAGGTGTGCAAGAGAAAGACATGGCACACCAGTGATTCAATCACAAGGTCTACAATGGCACCACGCATCCCCAAGTATACAACCTGCCTCTTCCAAATATTGTTACTAAACATCTATCAAACTTTCAACACTCAGGTGTTTTTAGAATGCTTACTGGATTTCATCAACAGATTTATCAAAAATACTATCCTAAGGCAGTAATTTGTACTCAAACTCTGTTTAAAGCAATTAATTGAATTTTTTCATCATAGCATTTATAATATACCCGCTGCAGCACATAAATACTTGCAACTCTCTAATTCTACTTGGATCTTAAACTAACAGAAGTTTATTCTAGTAGGTGGCCTCTAGTCTTTTGTCTTTCCATCATCATTTAATATCCTCTCATACAAACAGCTAGTAACACTATATGAAATGCTTCCAGATGCCATTTTGCACATTACAAGAACACTCAACTATCACATTTCAAATTTATACTCACCAAATTTAAAAAACATTAAAAAAAAAAGTGCTCATATTTAACTGATTTCTTTCATAACAGCTACAGGAAAGAGATAGAAAACTAGCAACCCTTCCTCTTCTCTATTTGGGGAATTACCACCGTTCCACCAGTCTAAGCACTGCTAAAGCTTGCCACTGCCAGAGCACATAAAAGAGCTTCCTGCTGCCAAGGACAGTACTGTCAAGTGTGATATCTCCTGCACAGACAGAACCTCTTGCATGGAAAGAGATACTCTTCCAGCCCCAAAGCAGCTGCAGCCAAAGAAAGCTCCCTTTGACTAGCAAAAGCTTTCCAAAGGTACAGTCCACCCCTACCCGCCTCCTCCCATGCTGTTCAGCAGTCTACAGGAGACATACTAAATAGACAGTGGTACCACGCACCTATCTGTAGCATCTTTTCTGGTGTTTTAGTATTGCCCGTATACCTTCAAGTCTCACTTTCTGCCCCACTGAGATTCCAAACAAATTTTACTAGCAGCAGTAATTGTCAGGTATCTTCAAGGTCTCTGAATAAGCCCTTCTAATAGTGTGCTATAACAACTTCCTGAGATGAAAATGCATAGCTGCATATGGCAGGACAAACAGGAAAGACTGATACTGTCACGCTCGGTAACGGATGTAGTGCTTGTGCTAATGCCCCAGTGCATTGAACAGCACGAGAGGTAGAAAAGACAATTCTGTTTATCATAAGTTGAGACAGGAACAGAGTACTAGGAAATTCATGTCAGAATAATAAGTAGAGTCAGCACAACAGAGTATCGACCTCTACAAAACCCTAACCCTGAGCTAAAGCTTCTTTCCTCCCTGCATTTCCTGTATGCAAGAAAGCTGTTATACCCTGCTGGGCTGTAGGCTTCAAGTTTCAGATATCCCCTGCTTCCCAGGTTAAAGCCAACAAGTGGGCTATTTCTGGAGAAAGTAACATAGGGAAAACTTATACTTTATTGCAAATTTGACTGTTACAGAATAGAAGCAAGTTTAATGAAAAAAGATATTCCAGACCAACCTTTATAGCCTCTGCACTAAAAGGAACCAGTTTACCCAGCAGTTACTACACGTAAAGATACTAGACCAGGTATGCACCAGGTCTGACCAGGGAAGCACATCAAATCCAGACAGAGTTGCATGAACTAAGATCTCATAAAGCACCTTAATAACCTAAAAACCTGCCCAGTTTTGGCTTTTAGCAAGATTAGCAGCAATATGGTAAGTTTAACAAGAAGTGTCCCCCTGTTCTCAGAACGGGCAAGTGAATTCTGGAGTATGAGTGCTCTGTACTTCCCTTCCCAGAACACTGGTCAGCCAACACGGGCCCACTGTGAGGACAGCAGAGCTTTGCATTGCCTCAGAGGGGAATCAGAGGTGATGCCCCACACCTCCAGCACCAGCCATACTCACAGACATCTGGCTCCTTCCCGAGCGCCAGCACTGCACCGAAACAGCCCTGGGTCCTCTGTGTCAGGGTGAGGCTGGGATCGGGTCATGTGAAAGCGCTTGCAATTTCTCAAAGGATTACACTTAATTAACCAAACCCCCTTCCAGCAGTCTTAAAGGGCCTTTTCATACCTCTAAGCTTATCAGGGAACACAACAGAGCAGGGACACCCCAGGCACCACACTGTAGATACCAGAGGGAGGTTAACCCTCCCAGCAGCTCCTGAGAGCTTCCCAGCTCTCTCCACCATCTCCATCCTGCTCTGCTGGGGACACAGCACTTCTCATTTGACTGGAGCACAGGGCAGGCAGTAAGTCCACAGAAGGCATCCCATCCCACCCCACTATTTGAATAAAGGTACCACCTGAGGAGAACACTTGCCATGGTACTTCTGGTACCAGTGAGAAAGAAGTAGGACGTACATCTGACAGAGCTTGTGGCTTTCTTTCGGTACGTAAGTATAGCCAGTAGCAGGAATGCACCTTTTAAAGCATCCCTAATGATTTTAGCATGGAGCCTGAAGACAGAGAGCAGTGAAGGGGCAGCTGCTACTACCCAGCTTCATAAAGCTGCTCTCCTGTGAGCACCAGTAAGCCTAGTCAAGGAAGAATTCAGGCTAAATTTAACTAAATTTTTGCTCACATGGTCTTATTCCTTCCTTGTGAAGGAGCAGGGCAGCAAGCCAGCTTGGATTCAGAAGCTGCTGAGGAGCCATACCTGAGCACAGTCACACTAGAGCTGTATCCCCACCACCAGCAATTGCTTAGTCTCCAGTAAGACAAGATGCTTATGTAGGCAACAAACCACAGCATCCACACAACTTCAGGAGCCATGCTGCTGAGGACAGGAAGAGGAAGCAAGCCAGAGCATTGGCCTGCAAGACCAAGAAAGTTCATGGCTTTGAGAAGTCTACTTGCAGAAACTGGATGGAGAAAGGGTGGAGGCATCAGTGTCTGGGCAGACATGTCCTGTGACAACTGTGGCATTCAATACCTCACTGCAGCAGAGACACCAAGGAATGCTGCCAGTGCTTGTTCATAGCTTCCAGCAAAACTCACCTTCGTAGCACCAATTTATAAACATGGGGGAGGGAGGAAACCTAGTTACAGCACTGCATTTCTATAACAGTTTTCTTACAGGGTTTATAGCAGTTTCATATGCAGTGATTGAAATCCTAGCCCTATTCTTGAAAAGGGTAAAGAGAAGAAACTGGTTGAGGTGATTAATGACATCAGCTCACTTGGTTAGAGCATGGTGCTAATAACATACAAGGCTGCAACTTCAATCCCCATACACACTATTCACTGGAGGGTTGGACTTGATGATCTTTGTGTGTCCCTTCAAACACAGAATATTCTGTGTGTGTGTGTATGTGTCTGTAATTAAAAATCTGATACAAAATATAATGCTAAAGCAGTCAGTTTCAAATAAAGGAAACCAAGTGATTTATTCTAATATAATCGCTGTCATGCCGTAGCGTGAGAGCCCCAGTGTATTTGTTTGACTGTTAATCTCAAAACATTCTCCTGCGTTAATTTGTACTACTCATCTCACAGTAATGAGAAGGAAAATAAAATTCTTCCATACAGCAAGTGGTAATCAGGAATACTCCCATTTAAAAAAGAAAAAAAAAAAAAAAAAAAAAAAATCAGTTTCCTTGAAGGCACTTGCTGTTGTTGAAAAGGCAATGCCTACAGAGCACAGCAACGCAACAGTATTTTGTTGCTTATCTGGTTCTCAAGACCAAGTTGTGAGAAACCACAGCTACCTTCCTGTTTAAGTCCTCCTTTGCACATGATTGATACCTGGTATTCAGAGAGGCCTGAGCAGAGGATCACTAAGTGGAGTTGGAGGGGATTGCCCTTGCAGGACATGTTTATCAGTCCAGATAACAGTTATTCATATCTAGTCAGGGAGTCTACTTCAGACACCCTATATAAACTACAGATTCCATTTTTCTCTCAAGTGGTGGAGAGTCAGATTTATTACCCTTAAGGACAGTTTCTTTAAAAAATGAGGTCTTCAAACCACATTCACAGAGTTCACAAGAAAATTTCAAAAAAGCCTATTCCTCATGCAAAGGGTCTGTTGTTTGCAGTTGCCTTACTTTAGATGCCTCCATCCACTAACACTGCCCCAGCTTTGCAGCTTTCTCAAAATCAATGTTTCACTGCTCTGGAGACACCTTCCTGCATCAGTACCAGCAAGCACACATTCGTAAGAGCACTGCACAAGCATGCAGAGCCAGGGCTGTGCCAATGCTGGCTCCATAGGACTGGAAAACTCCACATTTTGGAACTTTGGAGGTATCATTTACCCAATTTAATCAGTGATCTGATTTGGGCAGGCAACCTTTTCAGGAATAATAGGTCTACTTTATGAAAAGAGTACTACTAAGTTATTAATTCAAAACAATTATTAAAATTCCTCTACTGCCTGCATAGTATGGCTTCCAAAATCATTAATGATGTTTCCAGGTTAAAGCTACTTAAATGTAATTCCTCATTTTTCAAGCAGTCACATCCCACCAGTGGTGTTTGAACACTGTGGCTACTAGCAGCTTGCCATCCTCTCCAGAGGGCAAACAAGTTTGAGAAAACAAGTTGCAAGACGAGAGTGCTAAGCCAGTAAAAGCAGCCAGGGGTGGATCCCCACGTTTACAGTCAAGTCCAGATACTCGTATGCCACTTAATACACTACTTACTCCCAACCTTGTGCAATGGATCAATTCCTGTATTTTTACCGTTTCCTTTTCCATAAATAGATTCTTCAGGCACTTCCCTTTGCTTTCCTGTAGCTGTTCCAAGCAATTAACATTGCCATTTTCTGTTTCTTTAGAGACAGTTTGAAGAAGCCCTTGGAATAACTATTTTTGTACCTGTTGTTTGAGCTGCTTAGAGAGAACATCCTTTACTAGTCAAAACCCAGAAGGAAATTAAAATATCATGGGGAAAACCCTTGACCCCTTTTCCGCAACATCTGGATCAGGAGGTAAAATTTGAAGCAAAACATAGCAATGTGCAGTTGCCATCATTCAACTTTTACAATCTGTGCAGCTTTGGGTTTTGTTTTGGGCAGAGGTTGCTTGTTTTGTAAACAGCTTTTTTTTGGGCCTGTTAGAAGGGGTTTTCTCTGGAGAAATATACACGCCTATTACAGCCTCTACACACGAATAGTAGGGTTGGCAGTTGTACTTCACATGTCAGAGCTTAACCATATCCCTCGTTAAAGCTCTTCAACCTAAGTGCAGTTAGCAGGCAGTGGGCATGTTTGAATGCCAGCAGTGGTATAAGTGACATTCCTCACAGCTATTGTGTGCTCCTCCCAGGAAATCCTACTCACAGGTTACAAACAAGTATTTTGTACCACCTGCCTTATGTTGTACACCACAGAAAGGTGTTATGATCCTGGCTGTGACTGCAGTCACTCAACCAGCAAAACGGTCCCTGCCTCTCTCCCACCATCAGAGGCACTTCAGATTTTCTGAGAAGGCTCTTAGAAGGCAATTTTTCCCCCACACCAACCTCCCCGTAGTCCAGTTCTTCCCTCTCCAACCTCAAGCCAAGGGCAGGGAATTTCCCAGAACTGTTTAATGGTTGCAAAGACCCAGTTCAAGGGGCTGATCAGTCAAGACAGGTAGCTAAGACATGTTCCCAAAAAGCCAATCAGCTTTCCAAGCATAGCAACCCGTGAGTGTCTGCCAAAATCATAAGCACCTACTTTGCTGGAAGGAGCTCAAAACAAGATCAAGACAGGATGCTAACAAGACAAGTGTGACCTGCATTGAGGCATCACATGTACAGTAAGTACTTGAAGTTCATGAACTAACAGACTAAACACTCAGTTCCTACACAAAGGTCTCTTAATTCACCTGCAGTTAAGAATTGTTTCAGAGGCAACTTGGAATCGAGGGTAAATAAAATCACTACACTCCAACACTCTGCTAATCATTAAAGACACTTTCCACAGGGAAGAAAGCACGAAGATAACTGCTGTGACCAAGCTCTTCCTTCTAAAGGACTCGCATTTAGATAAAAACTCAGAGCAAGCTTATCTATTTCACATTCTTCTCTCTGTCCTTCAATCAAGAGACTCCCAGCAGTTTAACTCTGTTACAGAGAGAGGAGCTGATCACAGGGCTGCCTGTCCTAGGCACCCAGAGCATGGCCTGGGTGTGGCACATCAAATTCTTTGCCAGCTCACAGCCCTCACTGAACCTCTGAACAATGGCCAGACTTCTAGCAGCTAGAACACAGTCTTACTGTGGGATCTGACTGCCCAGACTGTGAGCCATCTCTCCAAATTTAACTACACACACAGTCAAGTATGAGCTAGAGCTGTTTCATCATCCTGTGATTTTCAGTTTTACCATTTCCAGCATGCTAGACAAATCCTGCAACTTCCTTTCAGTACAGGGTCTCGTTTAGGCTGGCTGCATTTTCATATCTATTTAGGTCACAGTTCCGTAAAACACAGGATTTCCCCTAAATGGCTCAGTTCTACACTTCTTTTTAATATTCCGTTTCCCCACCCATATTTGCTTCCCTCACCACCAACCTATTTTAGGTTTTAAATAGTTCTGTTGGGACCGTCCACAGTTTATAAAAGACCAGCTTGTGATTGCTGAAGTATACTTTGTTATTTTAAGCTCCATCTAGTTCAAGCATTGGAGCTTTCCTAATATAGAGGAGAGTAGCTATACCACCATGACACAGAACCCCATGTCCCAAAAGGCTCTTGAAGGGGCACAGACCTGCACAGGAACCGCACAGGACATGCAGTGTCTGTATGCACCACCATGGGAAGCAATCCTGAGCAACCAGCACCTTCCCAGTCACTTTTCAGGGTTCATATTTGTACTCCACAACTACACCACAAGTAGGAATTCAAAAGGATGAATCAGGGCAGGTATAACTTCTGTTATTTTCTCAAGCAGAATCATTTCATTAGTCCCATACACTACATTTACACAGGGGCACTGCTACAGGCCATAGAAGAGAAAGGGCAAGATGGCTTTTTCGGGACAAGATGGATCAAGCTATTGAAACACTCTTATTTCTCACTCCCAGGCATACCTGCTTTATCCTTTGCTGCAGCTCTGATACACAACCCTTTAGTGAGATTTACCCCTCATCAAGGGTCTTGGGGTGACTCCATGATATGTATCCCCTACCACGGCTCTATGCCAAAAAAAAAATTTTGTACCTTTTCTGTGCCTTTAAACTGAGCTGAGAGGGGAGGGGAAAAAAACCAAACCAAACAAACTTTTCAAAGCAGTTTCCAAGGACACAGAGACAGAGACCCCTCTGCATTTTTTCCGGCTGCAGGAGCGTGGAGGAAGCACCCTTCTTTTTGGCTTCTTCAGCCAGCTTTTCAGGGGTTTTTTTTCCCTCTGGTGTGAGATGGAGAGCTGAATTTTGTTTTCTTGGGACTTTGGTTTTTCCGTTCTTCTCTTCTGGACTGTTCCAACAACATCAGAACACATCAGGAGAATTCCTGACTTGGTGGCGGGGGGGGCACCCCCACACCAGCTCTGAGAAGGAGGGATCACACCTACAGACAGACTCTGAAATCCATCTCTACAGCGGTATGTTCCTCTCTACAGCGAGAGATTTTATTATTTAGCATTATTATTCTTCTCCTGTGTGTTTGTTAAATAAATAGCTTTTATCTCTTTCACTTTCCTTTGAGGAAAATTTCTTTTTTCCCGAACCTGGTGGGGGGAAGGGTGGTTGTAACCTGTTGTTCTCTCAGAGGATATATTGCTAGATTTTGGCCAAACTGGCACATCAAGCCACATAAACACATGCCATTAACCCTGTTTTCTGTTGAACTACAGAACAGAACCGATGCAAAACTTAGAAGTGGCAGCAAACCATCAAAGCTCTCAAGCAAGCAACCGATTTAGTTCAGTCAAGGCTGCAATTAAATCCACACTCTTGAGTTCACATTCATACATTTCTTGAAGTACACTGTTTGAAATTGGACTATTTTAGAAAGAAAGCCTGATAAACTTCAGCTAACACCTGAGACCTAGATGCATTGATGAAGACATTGCAGAATGCCCAGGAATGTCACTGGTCAAGTAACACTTACTAACATAAATGGACTTCTTGTATCAAGTGTGCAGCAGTAATTTCCTTACATGACTTGCAGTTTCAATATCTAGATCCTTTATTCTCCTCCACAAACAGATATGTTATGGAATTTATGTAGGCAAACATGCAGATAAGCCAAACTGTTAGTGCTCTTCCTAAAGCTGCAGGTCAAAACTCAGAAACACAACTGGGTAGTAGGAAGAGAAATAGCCCAATGCTGAGTACACCTCCTGAATAGGTCAACATACATGTGGATAAAACCTAAAAAAGCAAACAGTAAAACTCACTAGTCTAAGGAGAGGCCAGGAGCCTGAAAACCAACCTTCTGCAAAGAACATTCAGAAGTCAATTTGAGAGTTAAGCTCTTACCCAGACCTACTGTGTAGGGCTGCTTTATGTTTTCAGGTTTTTCCATATGCTAAGGTACAGCAGCATAGGGTTTGCAGACATGAATTAAAAGCATTTAAATGGGCAAGTCCTCTATGCCAAACTTTTCTGAGTCCAGAGCATCTGCACATAGCAATTTGTAAAAAGACAAGGAAAAACCTGAAAGGACAGAGCAATGCAGCAGATGGTCCAACAGGTTATACAGAGAAAAAAAGAGACACTCACAAAACACTTTTTTGCAATATGAAAGACACATTCAAAGCTTAGCCATGGGAGAAGTGGCTGGTCACCTCTGACTAAGATACATTTGGTGCTTAGGGGCAGAAGTCCAGAGCAAGCAACAATGCCTAGGTATTAAACCTGTCAGAACTAGAAGCAGCAAAGGAGCAGGACAGCCTTCTGTCAGATTTCTACCTGATTATTTAGCATTTGTCAGAACAAACACTAAGATAGTATTGTATTTCCTGTGCATGATGCTAAAGTAGTACTGTTCAGACTGGTCTGATCTTTTAGTGATTTGGAAGTTACTTAGTCCTTCTATTTGCTCTGTCTTTTGGTAGATTCAAGACAACACTACACTGACACATTCTTACAGCTGAACATGCTGACATGGACCCCCTTTCAAAAAAAGATCTCTACCCTAAACTGCTGTGTGTGCAAAAGGGTATTCAAACTGAGCATAATACATTGCATTGCATCCTGTCATCACCCTTCAGTTTGAGATGTTAGTAACAAACCACAGAGAATAAGGAAAAAAACCCCCTAAGCTGGGGGTTTTTGACATTTAACACACTTCTGCATATATGTCAACACAGAACCTTAGGTACACAGTGCAGACGACATTGGTGTCTATAGGTTTCACAAAGCCCAAAACACATGCTGCAGCAACTCATTACAAGTAGAGTCAGAAAATTAATTTTCAGGAACTTGCTGCTTCCCAGTTTGTCATGCCTGGGTCAGAATACTACCCAGTTTCAGGTGCAGTTTAGTGTTTTAAGCAAACCAAAAAATATTAAGTCAATACTTGGTTTTTTTCAATAGCAACTTCAGGTAAGAGAGGTTCCTCAATAGTTTTTTGAAGTGAAGGACTAACATAGCAACAAAGAGTATGTCACCTCAATATTACAGGAAAGAATAAGCTGCAGTCCCGTTTCTGTAACAAAATCACCACAATGGAGCTGCAGGCTGGAGGACTAAGACAATGCTTATCAAAACGTTTTCTTGGCTTAGTGGTAAAGCATTTCATGGTGTTCAATAAGAACACTCTCCAAACCTTCCGCAGTCCCAACCATGGACCTGGAGCTTTCTGACATTTTAAGTAATACTAGTCTTTTCTGACCCCATTGTTCAAGTTACTAGTAACCTTAGTGTTTTTCAGGCACCTCACCAAATGAGGAGCATGACTTCATACAGCAGCTTCTGGTTGTCTAGGGGATTGTGAACAGTGAAGTGATAGAACATAACCATTTTACTGCTCTCTGCTTCCAGTATTTCACCAATGCAAACAAATTCACATGTTGAGTGTGTCTTAGTGAAAATTACAGATACTGCAACAAAAATCCAGTTGCTCAAACAGCACATTTTCAGTAATAGAAGAAGCCAGGTTTCTCAACTTCAGGCAAGCTCAGATCCTGATTTTCAACTGTAGGAGGGTAACTGTAGCCAGAGAACACTGAATACAGACAGACACTGGATTCAATACATCTCAGCTCAAGCTTTCATTATCTATCCAAAAAACCAAATTAAGTTAATCAGTCACTTTTTCAAAAGCAGTTTTAAGTTTCCTTAATATTGAGATACACGTAGAAACAAATGAAATAAACAGATGTTGGCAAAACAGTATGATGCTTAAGCTTTCAATCTCATCTCACAGACCACAGACAGTTCTTAACATTTGGATGTAACATACAGTAGTAACAAACACACTAGAGAAGCAACATCCTTCTTATGCCTGCTGTTCAGTCTCCATTCATGACTGCTGTAAAAACTTAGAGGATCATATGAATACAAGGAGTAATATAATCTAGTGACATCCCTGAAAGATAACCTTGCTGATTTTAAAAACAAAACACACACAAACCATACACCAAACCAAACATGTCACAATTTAGCATGTTTTTATTGCTTAGACACTGAGTATTCTATTGTTTCAGCTGTGCTATAAGCCACAATATAAGCAAGTTTCTTTCAATCCCTCCAGCTTTCCAGGCAATTTTACTTTCTTGAAGATCTGTTTTAGCAGACAGAGAGTAATTGGATTAACCAAGTTAGTGGGTGCTATTGAAAGGCATTTAAAGTACATTAAAGTATTTAGAAGACAGTGCAATCATCAGGCACAGCCAACATGGGCTCATGGAGGGAAAGTCCTAACTAATTTGGTATCCTTCTACAATAAGGTCACCCACCAAATGGATGAAGAAAAGGTGGTGAATATAGTTTTTCAGTGTTTTAGTAAAGCTATTGACACTGTCTCTCACAGCATCCTTCCGGACAAGTTGTTCAACTGCAAGAAAAGGATGGTCAAGGTGTGCTAGATGAAGAACCAGTGGCAGCAGGGCTCAGAGGGCTGCGTCTGGCTGGCAACCAGTCATTGGTGGTATTCCTCAAGTCTCCTTAATAGGGCCAGCGCAGCTCAGTATTTTTACACAAGAGGACAAAACACACCCTCAAGGGCATCAAACACAGCAAAACCAGCCAGTCCAAAGACATTATCTTCATTAAAGTCTCTACTTAATGATCTGTAAGCAAGTCCTTACTTTTAACACATATGTACAAATCCCTTCTTCTCTGTCATTTCTAACTAATAGGGCTGTTTTCATATAAGATGATGTATTGGACCACCAAATATTGCATGAGTTTTTACTGGGCAACCTGATACTACTTGAATTTGTCAGCAATGGAACTTCCTTACTTCTTATAGTGTACCTTCAGAACCATTTGCTGACATTTTGCAAGTCCTGTAGACAACAACTGTCAGGAAGATTATCAAGTTCTGGATTTTAACAGAGAAAAAAAATATACATAACCAAAACCCTCCTGTCCATCCAGAAAGCTGCCTGAAAAGACATTCAGCATACTGATCAATTAAAAATTTTTTGCCCTCCGAGTACACTATTCTGGAAAAGTGAATTTAAAAAATAAAATCAATGCCATATTTATATTCTTAGAGACATTATGAATGAAAAGTCACACCTCTGGGGGATGGAAGTTATCAAGCATCCTGACACTTCATCCTAATAATTTCTCTGGCAGCTCAGTTTTTGCACTGTAACCAAGCACAATGGAATTCTGGGCTAAATCTTGCCTTGCCATAGCTTTTCAACTGTACAGTACAGTGGAAAAGCCATGGCAAGGCAAGATTTAGCCCAGAATTCCATTATTTAGCCTAGAATTCTATGCTTTATTAGCCTATGTTATATAAAACCAAATACATTTATTAAGTGCTGTGACTAATTGATTGATCAGACTGCAATGGCAGGTTTTTCCTGTACTAAATCACTTCACCACCATAACTAGATTCCCAACCGAGTGAGAAAAAATGCTCTGGCAAAGGCCTACAAAGGAGAATAGCACAAATCAGTGATATACAGACAGACAAGAATGGTTCATGGCTGCAGAAAGTCATCAGTTTACAGGTAGACTCAACAGTCTTTTCCAACCAAACTGATTCTATGATTTTACCTCAAGAACATAGGAAGGCATCGCCAATATTTTGCATGCAAAATTCTCCAATATCAATTTAACAACCCCGCTCCCACCCTGCAAAGAAAAGACAACAAAAAATACAGCAAGAAAGTTTTTACACTATTCACACTCCAAAACAGTAAAGTTCAGTCTCCTGAGAAGCCTTCCTCTAGGAAACAAACAAGTTGACAAAGAACTAGAAATTTGCAAGAACACAGTTCAGTCTGGACCATGAATACCATGGCACCTGATCCACTGCTTCAGGTATTCTTACTGAACTCTGAGATTTCATTTTACTCTACACAGAATCACAGCTGGCAGAGAAAGGAGTGTCTCTTCCCCCTTCTAGTCCATCATCTCATTCTTGCCTAATTGCTTGTTTCTTTACAGAGCTGATCAGATTCAGAGGTTTTTCATTCATTCCTCCTTTAGGGGCACTCCTGTGCCCTTGTCGATAGCTATTCATCAACCAGCAGCAGCCAAAGGGACAGAGGCCTAGGACGGCCAAGTACTCCTATTCCTTAGCCTGGCAATAAGATAAGAACTGATCATTCTTTCATCCACAGTTTGTATTTTTCAAGAGGTTCCTCAGAACAACTACTGCAGCTTCAGAGATGTTAGAACAACTAGGAAAAAGCATTCTGCAGGAGTCATGCCTTTAAAAACATCTTCAAAGAGTGTTTTTTCCCATTTAAGTTCAACAAGTTGCTATACAAAGGTGAGGAGTTTCTGACTGCCCCCCTATTCCACTGGAGTATCACACATTGATAGAAGCGAATATATCCTTTCACAGCTGCACAGGAAGGAAGCAGCACTAGATCAACCACCTATTGACAGCCACAGTTGCTGCAGCCATAATTGTCTCTTGTCAATATAAGGTCCAAACCTCTGCAATTTCAGGTTCTAAACCCCCGAGCAGCTGCAAATGATCTTGTGGTCTTATAACCACCAAGCAGGCCAGTGACTGTCTCTTCCTACCTCCCCATCAAGTATTTGCTTTAAACATTATCTTAAGAGTCAGCGTTAGCTACTGGAGTCAGAAGGGTGGGTTTTATGCCCACAACTTCCAAAACACTTGAATACTCCACCTAAAAACAACCACAGGAATGTTACAAAGAGATGTGCTTGAAAGAGTAGCCTTCCATCAACCTAGAGACTTCAGCCTAGTTCAGAAGTTTCAGATAAAAACAAACTCTTAATTCAGTATTATTGGCTGCACTATGCAAATACCTGCTGTTCCCTAATACCCCTAGGGAAAAGCAAGCAATTAACTCGCTGCTTACTATTGCTCTTCATTTACACCAGTTAATTGCCCTGGATTATTCCTGGGTAGAAAGAGATTTCCTCTTTTCCAATAGTGTGACTACAGCAGCAGAGACTCCTCACTGGAACTGGCTTCTGGTATAACCACTTAACAAACAGACAAAAGGGAAACGGGACTCTGGAATGATAGGGATCCAAGGAGTTGAAATCTTGGAGCTCTTTTCAAACAGACAAAAGGGAAACGGGACTCTGGAATGATAGGGATCCAAGGAGTTGAAATCTTGGAGCTCTTTTCAAACAAGCCCCATTATAGTCCTCAGAACAGTGATTAAGCACAGATAACAGCTTTATTGTGCAAATTCAGGGAGGCCCTCTTGCTGCACAGAAGGGGGGAAAAAAATTAAGTCAGCCAAATAAGGTTGCTTGAGCCACACCAAGCCAGGAAAGAGTCCAGGAGATGACGCAGCCAGAGGAAGCTTTTAGTCAGTTTCCTTCATACCCTGGACCAGAGCCAGAGCCACCTCTGTGAAGGGAGAGGGGCTTCTCTGTGGAGTAGCCATTGATCAGCAGGGACATGGCCAGGCCAGCAGCCCCAGGAGGGTGCCATCCCCCTGCACAACCAGTGTCACAAGCAGAAGGTATTTGAATCCTTCAGTTTCAGTTCATCAGCTGTATTTCAAGCAGCTACTAGGGACCTAGTGAGCTCTTTGCAGGAGAATTTTGCTTCAGACTAGACATACAACCAAAACAAGCTTCCTCTAGAGGCAGAGATGCCATTTCCTGTCAAAATAAAGGAGTCCATATTAAGACATCTTATGAACTATCCTCATGAGAAAAGCAGGAATTGTAATTAAACTTCAGAGGTGAATGACTAATCAGAGAAGGTAGAATCACCCCCAAGGAAAGGGCTGCAATCCCCTGAAAGTTCAAAAAAGATGCTGCCTGTAAACGTCATAGTGACAGGATATTTTCAAGAAGCAAGTGATGATGAACCCCTGATAGGAGGCACCCTGTTCCCCACAGGATTCTTACAGCAGAAGCAGCAGCACTAAAGCTCCCCTTGGGCCCCTTTTATTGAGTGCACCTCACCAACCTGCTTCTTGCTCAACTGCTTCAGGCAACAAATCAAGAGGGCAAAAATTAAATAAGGGACTCAACTAACACAATCTTCTCAAACCACGGGTATGATAAGCACTCTTAGATGTAACACTGTCACCTTGAAGTTCTATGAACTGGATCATGACTACCAATTCAGATCAGGCACTTGGAACGATTCTTGCTCACAACAGTGTAAAACCACCATAACTGATGGGCTTTGCCTGGTCAGGTGCAGGGCTTACCATAAGAAGAGAAAGGAAGATTTTACCAGTATGTAAAAACAAAGTGAATGCTAGTTTATCATCAATGGTATACTTTAAAATCGCTGTTTAACTTTAATATAGAAGGCCTAAAAGTACCAAACAGAAGCTTTTGCTCACTGTCAGACTTAACTGCTTCATCTGACATGAAGCAATTGCTTCTCTTGCAGAACCTAGGAACCAAGCTGTTGAATAGAATACAAGCTAGGGTGTAAAGGCCTTTCCTGTTTCGCAAAATCCCATGGTAGGTATAAAGCTACAGATAATTCACTGCTTTACCAGTTTCAGTAGTTTACCTGGTTCCACTGTAAACTCAGCATGTTTTAGCTATTGTTGCTTCTGAAGTACAAAGTCACCTGAAATTCACAACAGGGGAAACACTTCTGTATGAAGGTCGTTGGGAGCATTCAAACACACCTCTTTACAGCAAATCATATATCTGATGGCGTTAGAAGAAACATAATGGATTGAGTTTGCCTAATAAGTTAGCACACATGTCAAACTTGGATCAGTGTCACCAAGCTTCCCAAGTTATGCTGAGTGAGGAAAGGAAGAGATAATACCAAAGGGTCAGTCATGAATAAGATAGAAGGCATCTAGAATGCTTCTAGTGTTCCTTCATAGCACAACAGGATCGAGAGAGAAGTGCCCATGCATTAAAGTCAGTTTTCATGACTATCCACCCTTCCCCCTTCAAGACATCTAGCAAATTCCACGAGAGAAAAAAAAAAAAAAAGAAAATGATCACCCAAACAAGCGTAGCATTCTGCTCAGAGTTGCTATCTTGTTGCAGCATTTCGTAGCAAGTAGCTACACATACAAGAAACTGATTAACCAGAATGTTCTCCTGCTATCTACCCCAATCTCTCACTTTTCTTCTAACCAGAACCTTGAAGCTCCAAAGAAAAAAGGGAA
Organism: Monarcha castaneiventris obscurior; assembly: GCA_026261815.1. NCBI lineage: Eukaryota > Metazoa > Chordata > Aves > Passeriformes > Monarchidae > Monarcha > Monarcha castaneiventris. The sequence goes on from JAMPIT010000550.1 coordinate 6,851,988, forward strand.
AAAAGCTTCTAGGACCTTTCAAGTCCTGCTGGGAATTAGGACCATCAATTCAAACTACAGACAGGGTACCTAAGTATCTCAATAACTATTCCTATGCTTACCTTCAAACGAAGGTACAATAAAGTTTGGACTGGTACCTTTTCCCTTATTACTTCCTAAAACCTTCTGTATTCACAAGATTAGCTTTGATTAAAAACCCGTCTCTACAATGCGTAAAGACTGTTACCTAAAACAGAACTACCCACGTCCTAGTGACAGGACTGTTGAATGCACACCTCGCATGCGATGAATACTCACGTTTCAAGTTCAGTGGCCTACCCATTCACAAAGCCACAAAGTAAGTACATGCATAGGCAAAACAGTCGATGAATTCCAATACAGAAGCCTTGCTTTTTCTAACTGCTAAAAAAATAAAGTATCATCACATTAAACAGGCATGGCTGTTTAAAAAAAAATTAATTTTAAAAAAATCACTTTCCCTCTCACCCCTCCAACTAATATGTTTCTTATAATACTAATGTTCAAGTGATTAACTATGGGGCTTAGACTAGCCACCATCGTGACAGCTGATTCACTTCTATCAGGATTTGGAATAGAGTGACTTGCAGCACTGCCCAGCCTGAAGTGACTAAGTGAGAAACCAGAGCACCCATCAGTCAGGGAGAGATCAGAGACTACTCATAGCAAATAAACAAGACTGCTCACAACTGGAGGAGAGACTTTTCAGAGCTTGACAACAGCTCATTTTTAGCACTCAACTACTTCCACCCTCTGCAGTACAAAGCATGGGGAGAATTATGTGCCCTTTTTGGTGTCTGCTTTAAGTGTTCACACCTCACAAACCTTCCAGAACACAAAAAATTTAAACCAGAGTTGTATCACTAGATAGAACAGTAAAGGTCTCCTGCTGTGAGCATGGCAGGATCAGCAGGCTGATGTATGATGGACTTTCTACACAGCCTACAGGGCCTCCAGCAACCAAACCCCCCCCCATTACAGGTCACAACAGCAAATCACGTGCACTAGTTCAAAGGTTACCACAGTTACTCTTGGACTCTTACTAATAGTGCTACACAGCCTAGTGTCACTCATAGCAAATCTCACATAACAAAATAGAAATCTCCAGCTACATGTGCTAACATTTAGCCTAGCTTGAGGAGGGTGTAGAGACTCAACTCAACAGGTTTTGCTGCTTAAGCCATACAGCAGCATGTTTCTGTAAGCCTGGTGAGATGAATGATAAGAGCTACCAACCAAGTAGTTTTGACACAAACGCTTTTCCTGCCCAGCCAGAACTGTTCCCTAGACCATTTCCTCCATCTGTCTTCTTCACAATGGATTTATTTTTGTGATGAAGCCCACATAAACCTACATCTAACTGCCCAGGTTTCACCCACATTTGACCTTGATTTTTTTCCTTAAATGAGGAAAGTCTCTTACATTTTACTGTTTTGTTAATTATGCAGCTATTAACAAATCTTAAGATAGCACACTAGTAGTCATGTTTATTTCACATGAAGATCTGATTACACAGTTATGCCAGCATATCCTGTTCCTGCAAACCAAAGACCAAGAAATAATGCTTAAAATATTATTTCAGTTGGGTCTGTAACCAGAGCAGATGGGGCAGGAAACTGAAGGCTGATACAGCAGCAGGCCTGCAGCTCTGTACTGCAACAGGCACAGACACTGGAACTGCTTTCTGCAGAATCTGCAGTGTACAGTACAAAGCATTACTGCAAAACACTTGCATTTATCTGCTCCACTTTTTAAAAGCTCTGAAAGCAGAACTGCTCTGTCAAAACCAGAACTGCTCTGTCAAAATCAGAAAGCAACAGACTGAGAAGGTGAATCCAGCCTAGGGTGTGTCTGCAGAGGCTGCAATGAGCACCTCGAAGCCAGCGTTCACATTCAGCCTGGTGCTGGGAACCCCGCCCCGCAAGCCTCTCTGCAACTTGTTCAGGATTTCTTGGCCGATCCACACTGAAAAAACTCACTCATCACGATTGTAAACTCTCTGGCTAAAAGGTCTCAACTGCATTTTACACTAAAGTCCCCTAACTTGTGCTATTTCTGTTAATCTTACTGAACTTGTTGCCTGTATTTTAGCTTTTTTAGCAGGCAAATCTTCACTAATCATCACTAATGTTTGATGGAAGGCCTTTCTAAAGCTTAAGAAAATACTGTCTTAACCTTTAAGTGGCTTAAATTTAATATCCTTTAAGATGTTTATGTTTAAATAATAATCATCATCATCTAGCTATTCATGCTATCAGAGAGAAGGCATTTAAGACATCAGGAAAAGTAGCTGTCAGTCAAACAGGCATTCAATATCTACTTTAAAGTAAAAAAATGAAAGCCACAGTGGATTTCATTTCAATTTCTTTTTGCACAGGGATGAGTTTTTGTTTGGTATTGGGGTTTTTTTTCTCTCCTTTAAGTAAACCACAGACTCTTAGCTTAAACATTAGATTTTCTTAGGCCACTTCGGATCACTCCAGTACGGAAACATCCAGAGACTTCCACCCTGCTCCTTCCTGTTTTATCAATGAAGGGCTGGGACCGATTCTTTTACTCCAACCAGGAGACATTAAATGGAAAAACCCCATGCTCCTCATTAGTCACCGAACTCCTGCTGCGAGGAGAGTCAAGTGCGGACTTGACTAGACTTTCTAGAGTACTAAAATCTCTTCAGCCAAGAAATACCTCGAGTCAAGCTGGGACAAGGCTCCCTGGCAACCCAAACTGACTAATTGCAAGTTGTGAAAACCCCAACTTCTCCTCTTCAGGGAGCGCATGAGGCGGCCATAGCAGTCACCCGCTCCCACCAGGCTCTCGGAAGCCTCGCCCCGCTCCCCCCTCCGGGGCCGGGCGCACACGGGGGCGGGTGGCGCCGCCGCCGCGCTCCGCCGGACATTTTAGGGTGGAGAGGCGGCCCCGCCGCGCCGAGACCCCGCGGTCCAGGCGGGGCCCCGGCCCGGCCCCTCGAGCGGGGAAGCCGAGGCCGGGGAAGGGAGCACAAGATGGAGGGGTGGGCGGGAGGCTCCGCTCCCCGGGGCTCCCTCGTGCCCCTCGCCGCTCCCTCCGGGGCGGCCGCCACCGGCCGGGGCGCAGCCGAGCCCAGGCGGGAGGAGCCCCCAGGCCGCGCCTGCCCGGTCCCGCGCACCCGCCCGGACCCCGCGGCGGGGCCTCCGTTCTGCCCCGCGCCGGCAGCACCCACCGTTTTCGGCATCTTCCCGGCGGGCTGGGCACGGCCGTCGTTCTTCCTGCGCCGGTGAGGATCCGTACGGGCTCCGCGCTGCTTCTAACGGGACTCCGCGCCGCGCCTCTCCGCCCGGCCAGGCCCCGCCCGGCCCCGCCCGACCCGCGCTCCGGCCGCCTCCGGCAGCCTCCGGCAGGGATGGAGCCGCGGCGCCCCCGCCCCGGGAAGGCCAAGCCGGGCGGTCTCTGCGGAGCGGCGCGGGAGGGGCACGGCCGCGGGGGCTGCGAGCCAAGGGCTTCCAGAGCCCATAAACTAGTGCCTAGACAGCTCCGGTCACAGAAGCTTATGCGCAGATCAGTATCACTAGGACTTCTAGTCCTTGATAAAAGCATTATATAAGAAAATAATGCTATTTTGTCGACGATTGCACTGTTCAAAGTAAGACGTGTGACCAATCCTTCTGTCCCTCGTGCAGCCAGAGCCGTGTGCGCACAGGTGCAGCTCAGTGTGCTGCTCAGCCCAGGCTCCTCGGCCCGTGGTGTGGCCAGTCAGTCTCCTGTTCTGTACAAGGTTTCCACAGCCATCTGTTTGACTAAAAAGCACACTTCCAGCTTGTACGGAAAATCACGCCATGAAAAGCCAGTGTCCATAACAGAGACAGAGGAGTCCTGTAATTTTATTTGAATAAAGGGAGAGAGTCCACCACACTACACACAACAAGACTCTCTCTCCCTCGAGATTTCAGAGGGCACAGCCTCCTTATATCCTAAACTCCTGGCCGCATGTTGACCTCTTCCTTTCCCCATTGGCTGAGGTACTAGGAACCCGGTTCCCGAACCGCCTGAACCCCCTGGTTCCCTATCCCCCCTTGAACCAGTCGTTTTACCCCAAAGTTCAGAAACTCAAGCTTGTGCAGATCCACTTGTCTGTTTCAGGAGCCAGACTGTCTGGGCTCTGCAACAAACCTGCTGCCCAAAGTCAGTAGAGACATTAACACCCATTTCAAAGACGTTAATACCCATACCTTCATCCATTGAATTGTTTGTAAAGACATTAGAACACATCTTCCCTCTCAAGTTCCAGGTGCTTCAAAAGCCCAAGGGACTGTGGCTCCCTGAAGCTTGGCAAGTCACCTCTGGTCTTCAAGGCTTCTCCAAGGCCACAACCATAATCACGCAATATAAATGAGCAATCAAATTCATGTATGAAAATAGTGGAGGACCAGCAGCAGGCCATCCATCAAAGCTTCTCCTGCCATCTCTGTTTTGCAACCACTGATGCAGATAATCAAGGTTCAGCATTTTCATGGGGATTTAAAGAAGCCATCTCATCTCATTTGGGACTTTGAACATAACTTTCAAACAGTGGACTAAGTCCTATTTTCTCCCAGGAAATAAGAAGTCATCCTTTTTAAAGTTAACAGTGTCAAGAAGAAAGAAATTAAATAAATTTAATGTCTTATTTTTAAAGAAAAGTAGGAACATATAGGGGTTTTTTCCCTTGATTTTGTGTCTTCTTGTCAAATCTGTTAAATATTTTTGTCTGACAGGAGATGGAAACGGGGTCCAGGCGCTTTGTTTGCTTCGGCTGAATATGCAGGTTTCACTTAAGCTAGAATCTCTATGCTGTGCCTACACAGGAGAAAAAACATGAGTGTAATTGGATTGATGTAAACTGGTGTAACTTTTCTGCACAGAAAGTCACAGGGTGCCTTTATTTTCATTAAGCCTTTTGTAGCAGCTTCTTTTAAGCGAAGGAGCACGTAAATTATTTGGTCTGACATACCAGAGTTATTTAGCATTAGCACTTAAACAAGGGGCTGTTTCACCAGCATATAGGTTTTTTGACTTGAGCTCTCCTTTGCCTGGCTTTGACAGAGGATAGAAGCCAAAGGTGTTTCATACTAGAGGTGTATTTCAGAGGGCTGAAATTTAGTTTGATTCACATAAGTAAACAAAGGCACAAAATGAAATTGTTACCATAGTATGAGAACTACACCTTCAGCACACAGTAATCCTCAATTGACTCTATTTAAAATTAACTAGTCTGGTTCTGAGCTCTTCTTGGAATAACAGCTAAACTTCTTTCTCCTGCTCTTACTGCTTTCCTTCTGCTCAGACATTAATGCCTATAGGTTCACAATGAGTTGCTCTCAGTGATGATCTTGGATCTTTTTAGTGTTTAATTGTATTTAGGGGTAAAAAGCATCTTTCCTCCAAGACAAATACTATCACTCCTTTCACACTTTTATGTCTTGAGAAGAGGGATAATCTTTTGCAGTGATTCTCAAGGGGGAAGGATGAGAGGGGTAAAGGGGAGAGCCTACCACATTCAGGAAGGCATGATTTGAAAAGGCTGGAAACAACTCCATTCCCATGCAGCTGCAGTGACAGGGCAGAAGCTGATGGGGCCACTGGATGTGTGAACCCATTTCCCTGATCCTCTTTCCACCTCAAGAAAAGAAACTCCCAGCTCCTGGCTTGTCCATTCACCAGGGCAGAAATAGCTGAAACTGGCTGGAAATCCCAGGGATTTGTGTCTGCCAGATGCTTTGTAAAGCCCTAGTTCTTCATTCCCTCCAGCATATAAATCCCCCACTGGCAGTGACACCCCTGCACAGAACATGGAGAAGGTTTTACTAGGAACGATGACTCACTGTATGGCCCACACCACTCATCTCTTCCTGTATGTCTGGGGATGTGCTGGGAATATGCTGTTTGTGCAGGGGGAGACTAAAGAGGAGGGTTTCAAACCAGACAAAAGGTGTGCAATGAATGCAATGATCATATGAAAAAAAAGTAAGAACAACCCATCTGCTAGAATTGTCTCATCTTCATTTTCTCTTTCTTTGTACCATATGGGAGCAAACGCTCATGCTTTCTACATGTTGTACTCCTTGTAGCAATGTGGGGAACAAAGGGAAATCCAATGGATATTCTGGGATTTTACTCCAAATATTTACAGCCCAAATAACAGATAACATCGCTAGGAAGGACAAAACAATTAATGGGAATATATTTTGCCAGTTTGTGTAAAAGGTACTGATGTAGAAATGCTCTTAGATCTGTGTAGAATTGGAACAATGTGAGGTTTGGAGACTGATCCTGGCACCTTCTTAGAGCAAGGAGGTGGAGTAAATCCCGCTGCTCTGTTCCACCTCAAACTAGTGAAGAAAAATTATTCCTGTGGGTGATGGGAAGAATCAAAGTAGGGCTTTCAGTTTTAGAAAAATGTATCTAACTTAAAATGTATCTCCACTGGTATTTATTCTGATAGGTTTGATGGTGTGATGTGTATCCAAAAGGAAACATGCTTACTCATATGTATCTCTCAGAGGCCATTTACAATAATCATGGTCAGCTAAAAATACACTGGAAGTAAAAGGTAAAAAACCTACTTTACCCATTGCATTTTATCCCCGTGAGGCATGTTAAACTTTCCTATCTGCCCATTCAGGAGCCACTCTGGCAGTTACGCTCCCACCACCAGAGACTTTAATGCTGGGACCAAAGCCCCCTCTCAACAGGCAGCTCCAGTGACCTGTTAGGGGCCCCACTTGACTCCCTACACACCCCACTCGCAGACAGTCAGACAAGTTTTCTGTACCAGCTTGACCCCAGGTTTCTCACAGCAGAGTCCGAGACCTCTGGTTCTTTTAAGTAATTTTATCATGGTGCAGCAACAGAATCAGAGTGGTGCCTCCAGGGAGGGACCCTGAACAAAGGACTCCCTGCACTTTTACCTCCTCACAGTCTGTGCTGGCGATAGCCTGGGATCTTCTGAGTCATCAGCTCCTACTTTGTCTCTGAGCGTCCAGTCATCTGGCTGGCACCACAGGTCCTTGTGCCATTGTGCAAAGGGCTGGTGCCAGTCCATGGCCTCCTGTCCTGGAGCTCAATCCTCAGCCTGCACTGTAGTCTGCACATTGAGCTATCTGCACTAAATGTGTTCCTCAACAGGCGGTCCACAAAACCTGTGGACATCCACCAGACCTGTCTTGGCCAGCAAAGCCTCACTGTAACAAACCATGATGGAAAAACCCCTTAAATCTCCAAAACCTAACAAAACCTGATGCTCTGCTCTTCATCCACCTTCCTTTATTACAGGACAAAATAAAGTTTGTAGACATAAAATCTAGTAATTTTTTTTAATTCAACAGGGCTCAGACCATCAAAAGTTTACATGCAGTAGTAATAGGCTTTGCTGCAGAAAGGGGGGTGATTTGGAGTCTTCAGCCAAGATCTTCACAGTTTCAGTGCCTCAAAGAAACAGGCTCTCTGACACTTTTCTCCTCTCTTCCTCCTCTTTCCTGCACTGCCTCCTTCTCAGATGGCTGGTGTGGAGCCAAGATGATGGTACTGGTGTGATGACCATGTAGGGCTACTGCCTTTCTGACTCAGAGATTGGGAACTTGGAGGCTGTAACAAAGGCCACCAGGCATTTCCTTCCATGCCTGCCAGAGAATGGGAGTGGCCAGTCCAACCTCCAGGGCTGAGTACCAGGCTCCAGATGGTTCTGATGCAGGTGACAACTGCATAGGAGTCTATCTTGAAGGCATCCATTTACTCTGGGGTTTTCTGAAGATATCAACATTTAATAATCAGGAATAATTGTAATGCAGTTTCACTATTTAAAATTAAACCCCTCCCAAAGGCGTGTGGGTCACCAACACTCGCAATGAGCTGTAATGAACCTCCAGCTGCAAACAAAATCCAGTTATCCAAGGAGATAGTGCAGGCAGCAGTGTCCTCTGGATTAGAAACGGAGACTAGCAGATATCTCTCCTTGGTCCTACAAGCTGTGTCAGTGGGTGACGGGATGATTTTATATTCCTTTTGACTAGCTATGAAAGTAATATAGTAAGATTGGATATCTTGGAGGGGGCTGACAAGGCAACAGTGCAAATTCTGTATTTTATGTGAATAGTTTATAAATAAATATCTCTACATATTATCTAAATTCTTAATTTAAGAGACTTGTTTCCTGGGTAATTTTTTTGGAGCTGTCAATGCGAAGAGTTTATTTTTAAAGTCTTTTGTGGTGTTACAGTTCAAGTACTTCAGAGCACTGCTAGCTTCAAGAGCCAGAGAGGCAGATAGCAGGACAAGAACAACAGCCATTTTTCTTGTCCAGGCTCTACAATACATAAAAAGGGAAAAAGTGCACAACAGTCTGATCCAAATCCCACCAGCTGCAAAGCTGCAGAACAGATGCAGATTAATATCGAGTCTCATTCTCCATATCTTAGTACTTTGTGTCATCAGGCACAGTAATGGTCTCAAACATGCCCCTCTACTTGGAAACTGTCCACGTACTCATGTTGCACAGGTGTTGAGACCAGCTGAAAAGTCGGGGTCATGTATTTGACCTTTTCACTCTGTACATGTAGGAATACACCCTGTACCAGTGTACAAATAGCTGTTAAAAAGTTTTCACACACCCCCATCATCACTACCTCTAGCTCTCCTGGGGATTATCAACTTCTCAGCCACCAAACTGCATGAGCAAGTCACATTTATATTAGCTTTTTAATTCAGACCAGGAGTTTGGTTTTGAAGTTAATTTCCTAATTCAGTGTATTTTGTTTCCCATCATGGTGCAGTCTCTTACCTGGTGAACTGAATTCCTTTTGGATATGCTCCGGAAGTGTACCTATCATGCTTCAGCTATTGGCAAGCATTCAGTTATCGGACCAGAACAGAGCAACTCCAAAATAACCTCACTGTGAAACACATTTAGTGTTAATGTTAAATATTCAGCAGCAGCTCTTTCGTTTTCCATATCTGCTCTTATTACACCACACTACTTGTTAATGTAGGCATGTTTACCTGTCAAAATGATCCAGACTTGCTTGTGTGTCTATTGCACCTGTTCAAACATTTTTTAGCAAGATAGATTTTAATCAGGGTGACAGAAGTAAGTTAGGAACCAAGAAGACATGCAGATTTACTGGCACCTCTGTGGGGACAGTAACCTCCAAGGAAGACAGTCTCAAATGCAGTCAGAATAGTACCTTCAGCCCCAGGCCATCCCTGGGAGACATGGGTGGGTTTACCACCAAACTGCAGTTTTGGAGCTGGCTTCAAAATTCTCCTTCTTCCCTTTACAAAATGCCCAAGGTTCACCCATACATTAAGGCTTCACTGATAAACAAATTCCTCCTGGAACAGAGGAGTGCACCTTCCAAAGGTTTAACCCTCCAGTCAGCCACTACTCCCATTCAACTGTCCCTGACCTTCTCTCTCACCTGACACTGTGATTTAAAAACCTTCTCTCCCTCACACACAGAGGAACCACTTACAATCTAACTTTCTTCTGCTTCTCCAGGGCTCCAAGACTGACTCTGTGCTCCAGGCATTCCAGCTCCTACAGAGCAGAATTAGAGCAGGGGTGTGGTTCTCAGTCTCAACACTAATATTAAGCCAATTCTCCCCACTGTAATGAAATTTGGTCAAGTGAATCAATGCATTGGAAAATAGGGCTCAGAAAGTCATAAAAAGGGAAAACTGGCCCATGTTTCCAGGTAGTGGCATGTAATGTGGAAGATGATCTCAGCACTAACCATTTCAGATAAATGATCCTTTACCAGTTCTTTCCATTTAAGACTCAGCTCCATTCATTTTTGCCAGTGACTTAGATCTATTTTTGGAAACCTTAAAAATATACAGGGAGTTGCCAGCCGTTTTTATTCCAATGCAGGAACATTTTATACAGAAGGCATTACTCCTGGCACTTGCTCAAATAGCATGTTTTTTTCAAGGTGAACACCAAACCCTGATCCGTAGCAATGTCATCTAGGTAAGTATTGTATCTGTTCTTGTGACAGAACCTGAAGTAGAATCAAACCCAGAACTTCATTGTGCAGAAGGTGCCTAGAGCAGGAGCCTAATCTGGGAATGCTGATGCTACCTCTCCCACTCAGCTGATACACTCAGAAGTGAAGGGAATTCCTTCCCACCCTGTTAACATCACAGGGTGTGATATGCAGTCAGGGTTACATGACTGAGAGAGATGTGCACGCCTGGGCAAGCCTGACTCTACACACACACACTCTGCACCTAGCTTTTTTTTTTCCCTATGGTGAAACATGATGATGCACTGCACCGAATACACCACCCAGCCCAGACAGATGAAGGCATGGGAGATTACATCATTTATTTTTCTTATGTTTTTACTAAACACATGGCATCTCTGATCAAAAAATGCAGAGAATTAAGGAATTTAGTATATTTGTAAAAGCAGAGCAAGTGGAAAAGAGGAATTACAGATGGATAGATGGATAGATAGATAGATAGATAGATAGACAGACAGACAGATAAATAGATGATAGATCACAGATTGATATAGACGCATAGATACATACTGGGTTTTTGGCTGCTCTCTGTCACAGCACTTGCTATTTTCAGCAACAGACACAAAGAAGCAGACACTCAGTCCCAATCATGCTTGTTTTGTTTCAGAAGAATTATTCTGTCTTCATAAGGAACATAGACTTTTACTTTTAAAACACAGCCACAATTTTTTGCTTTGTCTTACAATTCTTTTCTCTCACTTAAATAAGTTCTGTTTCTTCATTCTCAAGAGAAGAAAATCCCCTGAATTAAAATGACAAGGATAAAAGCCTGTGTCTTGGGGTGACTATATGATGTGTATCCCCTATCACGGCTCTATACCAGAAAATTAGTTCTGTGCCTTTAAACTGAGCTTAAGAGGGGAAGAAAAAAAGGAACTTTTCAAAGCAAGTTCCAAAGGACACAGAGACAGAGACGGCTCTGCGTTCTCCAGTGGCGGTAGCACGGAGAGAGAGCACCCTGCCTGTCTCTTCAGCCAGTTTTTGGGGTTTTTTTCCCTCCTTCCCTTTTTTCTCCAGTGTGTTTCCTAGGACTTTGGTGGGTTTTTCTTTTTTTCCCCTCTTCTGGACTGTTTCAACAACATCAGAACACATCAGGAGAACTTCTCTTCAGGCCCGGAGGGGGCCGAAGGCCACCCCCCCCCCCCACGGCAGCTCCGAGAAGGAGGGACCACACCTACAAGAGGACTCTAATTTCTTCCCAGGTTTTCTCGTTATAGTGAGGGGTTTTGCTATTTAGTATCATTGTCCTTTTCCTGTGTGCTTGTTAATAAAATAGGGTTTATCTCCTTCACTTTCCTTCGAGGAATTTTTTTCCCGAACCTGGTGGGGGGAAGGGTGGTCGTGACCTGCCTTTCTCCCAGAGGATATATTGCTGGATCTTGGCCAAAACCTGCACAGCCTGTAATGTCAAAATTAGTTTTTTAAGCCCAAACATATTTTGAGAAGATCCTCAAGCTCAGGCGTCTTCCCCCTTCCCCACCATACATACTCCTTGCATTTCCCTGGTGATAAGGCATCGGCACAATGAGTTTGCTTGGGTTTGGAGCCAATCTGCTCCAGAGAGGTTTTCAGTCATACAGAGAAACTGGGACAGGCCCTGTCCTGGACTTGGCATGCAGACCCTGTTGCTACCACCAAAGACAGTGGAGAACAGAATTATAAACTGAACTCACTTTGCCATAGAGCTCCAAGGGCTTCCACTGCCTGACCTTAGTATTTAATTTCCTGCAGTGTGGTTGGCACTGTCAGAAAATATGAAGTTGGACAGTTAACTTTGCTTTAAAGACAGAAATATGTACTAGGTGGTTTCTTGAAAGTCCATTCCTATTTTCTATTAACTCTATTACTTGATGCATTTGTAGGAGTTGAATGCTTCCAGAAGCATAATACGTATATGAACAAGATGGTGTATGGTAGGACAGAATAGCAAGGTATAGCATAGCACAGAGGCAAACTTGTTCTTATCATTGGTCATCATGTCCTCAAGTCAATGTTTACAACGATACAATTTATAGTAAACATACAGTAAAATATAGTATAGTATAGTAAAGACATAGTAAAAATATAATTTATAGTAAAGATTTCAGGCAATGTCAATTCAGTAATTATTTCATTTCAGCAACACAGACAACAAGATCCACTTCCATATTAACCAACACATGGTCAGGCACCACCTCCACAGACTGCCAAGGTATCTTGAGCTTTCTTGGAACAAAATTTAAACTCTGTATTGCCTCACTACAACATTAAAAAATGGTGAAGTACATCACCAGACCACACTGTATTTCATTAATCCACCTCTGGGCTATGCCTTCTCTCTCAGAAAATGGATTGCTTTGAAAGAATGGCTCATTTATCTCATGAGGAATTACTGCAAGTTGTTCAGTCTTGCCTCAATTTCCCCAGTCAATGCTTAATTACTGGGATGCTGATAGTCTTAATTAACTATTGCAAGGCACTCCAAGGCCCAAAAGCAAAAAAGATTATGGCATTAGCTTCCCAAGATTTATTTGGTATTATGAGTAATTTAAGAGATTGACAGGGAATCTGCCTTTTATCTTATTAGACAAATCACTGGTCCCTGAGAAACTGTGGGGATCTTACAGTAGGAAAGCGTTAAAAATACTGTTAAAAACTCTGCTAAGGACTTGCAGGAATCACAAGAAGAGATTTCATATGCTGTATCTTTGCCTAAGCTCTTGGATGCAGGGAGATGATGCACTCCCTTCGCCCCAGCACTGCTGCTATTGGTAAATAAACAGGGAATATAAAGCCTGTTTCTCTGGACAAATAAAAGACAAGGCAAGAAGAACAAAACCGATACTGATTTTTGCAGGGTTGGCTTAGAAGTGCTGAGTAGCTTCTTGTATTTCAGAATACAAGTGGTGTTACTTTAACTTCACCTTTCTGCACAGTTAGAGCCCAGTCCACCTAAGCCTGATGGCTGGTATCAATATTGTCCAACAGGACAAGGAGATACCAAAACAATGCAATGCTCACACTGTACAAGCTCCATTCCTTGTGTAAAGGCCTTGAGCCTGACTTTTTGGTCTTTTTCATTCCAGACAGAAGATCCTGTACCTTAGATACATATAAAACATGCCAAAAAAACAGTGCTCACCTACTTTTCTGGGTTGGTGAGCAGCTGATCTCCGAAGGTATTCCTTGGCTTTGCATGACTTGGTCCACTTCTCCCATGGACGCAGACAAAACCAGTGACTTGAAGACATGCAGACTGCTGACACCTACTTCAAACAGAATAAAATTAGGAAGCTGTTTTGTCTACCACAGTCACAGAAAACTCTGTTTTCCTCAGGGTTTCTCCTCCTTTCCATGAAGATGCCGATGATCTTGAAATTATATAGGTTCAAGGAATTCCTGTACTACATGATAGATCACATACCCCGCTTGTCAGTATTGAAATGTAGCAGACATCCCCTTCCCTTGTCTCAAAACCAACATGGACTAACCTACTGCATGAATCCCACAGCCACACCCTGCCATGCTTGTTCAGCCCCAGGCCTCTGCATGTCCACAGCAGACCAAAACAAAAATACACCAATAAATGACAAAGCTTTAAAAGTCAACATCTTCCCTAAGTTCCTCTAAAATTACTTCACATGGACCATTTCTTGGACCTTTCATTAATTTTATATCTGTCCACTTGCCATGTGAATCTTGTCTATTGACTTCAGGGAGCATAAAAGACCAAGTGTGAGGACAGAATATATGTTCAAATTACCTGAGTTGATGCCAAACCATAGATGTGAACTGTGTCACTCTCCCTTCAGTTGAATTTTCTGGTCATTTCCATTTTAAAGAATTTAGAGGAAGTAGACCAATGAAATACAAATAAGATATTTATTTTCTTTTAGAAGATTGTTTCCACACAAGCTATGTTTCTGTGAACACTAATACTGGATTCCTACAGTTCTGTAACACTGACAGTAGACTTTTCATCTGAAGCAGACAGGACATTTCTGTCTGATTAGCTAGGGCATTTTGAGTTTTGCTGACTTCATGCTTTAATGATAAAACACTTCAGCAGAGATGAGATTTGATCTGGTATAAATCTATAGGTATGTGGACAGGTGATGTCTGATCTCTCTTCCTGGAACAAACAAATGCAGTAATGTTTTTTAATAAATTTGAACCAGAAGAAAGAGCCACCTCTGGACTGGCTCTTTGTATCACCACGCAAATTTATTTCTGGTCTGATACTTACAGTCCTAAATCTGGCTTTACTGCCCTGGTGAATGACTGCTCTTCCACATTCTCTTTCACTTCGATTTTGCATAGTTTTTCCCAATAAATGGAGTCAAAATTTCCAGGGTGATTTACCCTGGCTATAAGCAGAGATAATCCTGTACAGACCAGTGGTTATCAAGCACACTTTGCTCCTCTCCCAAATATATTATAACCTAAACTTCCATCAGTTCTACTTTGTCATCTTTATTGATCTTCTCTCTACATCATCTGTATTTGTCATAAGGAATTAAGTATTCTCATAAATCCCAATCATACTACGTCACAGTACTGTGTTATTTTTATCTCGCCCACACCCAGAAAACATGGCATCACATGATGCCGTGAAACCAAAGTGGGAAGCATTTAGCAGCAAAGACTAACCATATCAAAAATCACCTGAAAAATACCTGCCATGCAGAGCAGGGAAGCAGCCTGCAGTGTGTCAGCACCAAGTGAAGAGCAGTCTAGTGTAGAAAGTCATCTTTGTGTTGTAGAAATTAAATCTGACTCAGCCCATGACCCAAACTTCCTCTTGCACAAACAAGGATCAATATCCTAGAAACACACAAACCAGTATTTTGGATGAACATTCACACCTCACAGACCTCCACAGGTACCCGTCCCCCAAACCCAAAGCTGCGACCACCCACCCTGCTGCTGTCTCCCCTTTCAGTGTGCAGGCCACAATTTTTCATATGACTCAGCAAAAATCCCAGAGACAGGATAACTGCACAATAGATTTGGCAAGTTCAGTGTTCAGAAGAAGGATCTCCTCTCGTGCCTTGCCAAGCCCACCCCATTAACTCAGCCCTCTAATGACACACAGAATAACAGAAGTTAATTCAAGGCTTCAACACCCCACAGCTCTCACAATGGTGCCCAAGCAACTTTGTTGTCCTGGTATCTTGTTTGCAGCACAACTGGGAGTGTGTAAGGTCCTGATGTTGTCATTAGAACCTAACACTTCACTTCATTGGATGCAGGGTCCTGGCACAGCTGTGCATAAATTCATTTCATTTCCTATTGTTGCACCATGCAGCATTGGGAATGAAGAGCAAACTACTTAATGAGAAATAATCATCTTGCATATATAGCTTTGAAAAGAGTTCAGCATGGTGAAGAATTGAATGGCTTGGTTCTCCTATCCAAAAATATGTCATGGGGAACAGTGCAGTTTTGTATTCCAGTAAGTCCAAGAGAGAGTAAACAGAGCAAAATTTATACATGATTTTACTTTTTGTCCAGTAAACTGCAAGACCATTCTGTTTCCTTTTAATGTCAGTCCCAAGTGTGCTTTATTTATTATACTTGCTCGTATTCTTCTCTAGCCTGACTCTCTTCAGACTTTTCAAGTCTCCTTTTTGGTAAAACAACTCTAATATTCTGATACTATCTGGAGGCATAGGATTGGCTTAAACCCAGATTAAGACAGTACATTTTATTCTGTAGAACAGAGGTTCATTTAATCTGTGTCTCATTTTCCTTAAATATAACATGAAAATACCGATTTCTCATGTTTCCATGACAAAAAGTTACACTGTAATTACTGATGTTTGCCAGGCAGTTGGCAGGAGTGCAAGGGAGGGTATGAGTCCAAATGATTACATGTACAGCACTGTTTTTAAGAAGTTTTTAGCCTTGTTTAGGAAAAAAACCCAGATTTTGCAGATATCCCACTGTGGTCACGTGAAAGTCCGCCCAAAGAGATTGCAGCTGAAGGGTGTTCTGTGAAATCAGCTTAGCTATTATCCTCTGAGAAGTTAGGAGAGCCCGTCTCTCTGAACCCGATTCTGTTCTTCCTTACAGTGGTGCAGACTGAGTGCAGTGATTCAGGATTAACTGTAACTGAGACACAAATATGACTTGTTGGGTCAAATTCCAGGATAGTTTGTGTCTCTAGCCTCCAAAGAGCTTGGCTTCTCACTTTCCAGGAATTGATTTAATGCTCAAAAATGAAGGAAGAACATTTCACTGGAAATATCTGCTATATTGATAACAAGATCCACCTTCCAAAATTATCAAATTAATTTCATATTGTACTCTTTTATATAATCCACAGCTTTTGACTTAACTGCCTTGTATGTAGTGATTTGGAATGAAAAAGGGTAGTATATAAAAAGTAGATGCCTGGTAATGATGAACTGATGTGATTTTGGTGAGAGGCTTCCCTGTGTTTGTCCTCAGATAAGAATATTTCATGTACTTCAGCTCTGCCTCTAAAGTAATCACAGTTCAAGGCATTAATATTTCATGAGGCATAAACGGTTCCCCTTTAGGAAAAGTAAAAGCAGTTTTTCCTGTTTGTGAAATTTCCACATTGCCAAGAACAAGAAAGCTTTTGAAACACTATCTTTGCTGCTTGCAGAGCTTCACTGCCTTATAGGGTCTGAATCCCCTGGATTCACGCTGGGGGCGGGCTGGGAATGCTGGCTTTTCCTCCTTCTGGGTGATTCTGGGAGGCCTGCAAATGATGTCATGGTACATTTTAGGCTACAATAACAGGAAATCATCAAGTGTTTACACTGGCAGACTGGGCTGTGATGTGATTTTCCTCCTCTTCCTCTCTGCCTCCCCACCCACCTCGCCCCTGGCATTGACTTCCTTGATATATCTGCTTCCTCTGATTAAAATACTACAAGGTGGCAACACTGAAGGAGGAAAAAGGAAAGTGGGGGAGGGAGACAGAAAGGCATATTTTAAAAAAGGATGATTCCCCTCAAATCACTGACACAGAGCACAGTCCTCCCTCTCCGGCCCTGCACATACTGTGTTAGTGCAGCGGCTCAGAAACACGTCAGAAACTGGCCTGCTGAGGAACTGGAGGGTGGACCACTCCCAGCTGAGACATGAAAAAGAAACTCTCCCCTCCCTAGCACAGATGAGTCACAGAAATGATCTCCCTGGAAAAGTTTTGCTTCTGAATTTTCCTGCCACATAGGAATATCTGAAAATACGTGGCATGGGTTGATAGACTCCAAGGAGGTGAAAGCCACATTTTCAGGGCTTGGGTCAGAGCAAGGATGCAAGTGACCTTTAGCCAGAGACTGAAACACAATCCGTGGCAAACATCAGGTTTCAGTTTCAGAGGCGAATGAGGGTGCTAGGGTTCAGGTCCTGCTTGTACCAGTGATGCATAGTATGAATGACAGATATTGTGTCCTTTCCAACCTGTTAATACAAAGGCAAGAAGGAGGAAGATGTAAGGTGGTATCTATAAGACAAGGGATTCCAATGAGGTAAAACAGACTAATTGGCTCCAGGGCAGTTCATGTTTCCATGAAGGGTACAGCATGACTATACTGGCATTAGCCCAGTTCGTTAGAGCATGGTGCTAACAACATCAAGGTTGTGGGGTTGATCCCCAATGGGCCATTCACTTAAGAGTTGGACTCAATAATCCTTGTGGGTCCCTTCCAACTCAGAATATTCTGTAATTCTGTGGTATACTTCCAGCTCATTGCTATTGCACTGGGCTAGCAGAGTGCTCACCAGCAGCTCCAAAATGGAGGAATACTAAGGAGTACCTGGGAGGGGCTGACTCTAGAGCAGATATCAGCATTGCTGGAGCTTATGGAGGATGTGTCATTCCCAGCAATGTGGAAGGAAGTCTGAGATGAGAAAGATTGCGAATATTGAAGAAGTTTTCTGTAAATGAAAATGTGTAAAAGAAGCACACATCAGGGGTCTCAGTGCCCTCAGTTGGAGGACCATGACTGCAAGAATAATCAACTCCCAAATGACCCTGAAATTGTGCAAGACCTGCTACTCCAGATGGATCTCCACAATTCTGTGGGAACTGATGGAATTCATCCAAGAATCCTCAAAAAGCTGCTGATGTCATTGCATAGCCTCTCTCAATGATTTTTGAGTGTCTTGGGAATTCGGAGAGGTCTCAGCTGACTGGAAGCTGGTGAACATTGTCCTGATATTCAAGAAAGGCAAGAAGGAGGACCCTGGAAACTGCAGGCCTGCCATTCTCACTTCAGTGCCCATTAAAATAATGGAAAATATTATTCCGGGAAGTATTGAAAAACACCTGGAGAACAATGCAGGCATCAGTCACAGCCAGCATGGCTTCATGAGGGGGAAGTCTTGATTGTCAAACATGTTTCACTCTATGACAGAGTAACCCACGTAGTTAATCTAGGAAAGCCAGTTGATGTAATCTTTCCAGACTTCAGCAAAGCTTTTGATACTGTCTCTCGCAGTATCCTTCTGGACAAAATGTCCAGCATACAGCTGAATAGCTGTGTTACGCAATGTGTGAGCAACTCATAGGATGGCCACAAAGAGTTAGAGTGAATGGGGTAGCATCAGGCTGGTGACCGGTCACTAATGGGGTTCCACAGGGCTCCATCCTTGGCCCAGTTCTCTTGAACACCTTCATTACCAAGTTGGACACGGGACTTGATGGAATACTAAGTAACCTTGCCAATGATACTAAATTGTGAGTAGCTGTTGACTCCCTTCAAGGCAGGGAGGCCCTGAAGAGAGTCCTCCACAAATTAGGGAGGTGGGTAATCACCAACTGTATGACGTTTAAGAAGGACCAGATTCTGTACCTGGACAGGGCAACCATGGTTGTATGTGTAGACTGGGGAGCCAGAGGCTGGAGAGCAGTGCCACAGAAAGGGACCTGGGGATCCTGGACAATGGCAAGGTGAAATGTGAGTCAGCAGTGCCCTGGCAGCCAGGAGGGCCAACTGTGTCCTGGGGCCATCAGGCACAGCATCACCAGCTGGTCAAGGGAGGGATTGTCCTGCTCTGCTCTGCACTGGCATAGCCCCACCTTGAATAATGTATGCAGTTTTGGGTACCACCATATAAAAAAGACATTAATTTATTAGAGAGGGTTCAAAGGAGAACCACAGGATGGGGAATGGTCTGAAGGGGAAGCCTTATGAGGAGTGGCTGAGGTCACTTGTTTGTTCAGCCTGGAGAAGAGGAGATTGAGGGGACACCTCATTGTGGTCTTCAATATCTTCACGAGGGCAAGTGGAGGGGCAGGTACTGATCTCTTCACTCTTGTGACCAGTTACACAACACAAGGAAATGGCATGAAGCTGATCTTTGAGGGTCCCTTCCAACTCAGCATATTCTGTGATTCTATGATTCTACAAGTCTAGACAGGAACAAAGTAGGAAGGGAGAGAGTAACAAATAATTTTATTTCTTTTGTCTATTTATCTCCATTTATGCAACACTGACAGTTTAAATCATGCTGAGAAATCTCCCAAATAGAGATAAGTCTAAGACACTCACTAAAGTGAAACTACTAGGGTATGGGAAGTCTTTCTCAGAGCGCCATGGCCCTGTTCAGCACATTCAGAAATTGCAGGTCTCCAGTTCATAAAGCTTAAGAACAGACAGACAGGAAATATTTTAGAAAAAAATACAGTCAGGGGCACTTACGCCTTGTATCTATGATGCAGCTGTAAAGTGCAATTTATAGCAGTTAGCAGAAGGAACAGGAACCATGAAGATATTATTTCACCACTCTAAGTTACTCTAATAGTTATCCATGGTCAGTGACAAGCTGATACAAACTGCATTAAAACCTCTGGTGCTTTGGCTTCAGTAGTATTACTAATGATGTTATTACCTGAGGCATCCAATCAGGGCTGTGAGAGAAAAGCCATTGCAGCGATGCTCACACATTTAGTATTTTCCATCATGAGTCTATCCTGGTCCAGAATAAATAGGAAGCTTTTGCCCCAAACAGGTATCTGGGATCTTAAGCCCACTTAAATAGGTACTTCACTCCCAGATACACTTAAAATGAAGCACAATGCTTTGCTGAATGAGGGGTTGAGGCTTTCCTCTCTTTATTAATCCCAAAGATAAATTGTAAGGATTCACCCACCGGTAAGTTGCGCAGACCAATTAGCTCATCTTTGGGAATCAGTATAAAGATGAAGTCCTGTGCACACCAATTATTATTATTCAATATACCTCCAAGGCATATATTAAATATACCTCCAATGTGAAAAGAGACAACTGTTCATGCTGTCACAAGCTTTTTAACAGATCAAAAGCAATAGCCTAAATCTACAACCTGATCTATGCTATGAAGCCATACTGGCTATCAAGAACTACATGAACAGATATGGATATGGTTATTAATGCTGCTAACACAGAAGGCACAAATGGTCAACTTTGTGCACGGCTGGGGTGGGGAAAGGATATCTGCTTCATATTTTACTCCCAAATAAATGGTGGGACAGAGATTTTTTTCAAAGAAAGCAAAGGAAACAGCAGATTAAAATCAACCTCACTACATCATCGCTGTCTCCTTCTTAGATAGTGACAAAGGTGGTCTCACTGAGAATGAGTTCTGCAGTTTGGCAGCCAGGATGGAGGGTGCCTACAATTAAGGCCTTGGTGACGATTATGAGAAAGTCTCACTCCTCACCAGTTTCCTCCACTGCTCCTCTGCAGGCAGCGGTAGGCTGAAAGAAGGATATTCAGAATGTTAGGTAGGAAAGATTTAGCCTTACTGCAAGCAGCTGTTTTTCCAGGCACAATCCGCAGGCTGAAAATGGGTTTGTGGTACATCTACACTACATGTGGTAGCATCAGAGCGGTTACAAGCTGCCTGTACACACACTCTCCCATCATTCAGTCACCAAGGATTTTCCATCACTTCTTTGCAAACATTGTGGGATCAGAATGAAAAACCTTTTTGGACAAGTACAACGACATCAAATCTAACTGTATCCAGGAGAGCAATGCAACAATTGCACAGAAACAGGAAAAGGTGGAAGTATCTGGAAGGGGCACCTCAGTGAGCAAAAACTTTAAAGCATGACCATTTGAGAGCCAGCATATGCCTTGAGGGTACTTGTTCTTGAGTCCTGAGGAACATCCAGATTTGGGAACTTTCATTCACATCCCACATGTCAAATGCATTTGCTTTCTGTGAGTCAGAGGCTGGGGCTTCACCAGGCTCTGACTTCACCATTCAAAACTGAATTTCCCTATGCTGCTGAGTCACACTGGCAACTGACAGGCTGTGCAGATTGGCTCTGCGGATGCAAGCTGAAAGATTGTGTGAGTGTGCTGCACCAAACTCTAAATTTTCCATACCCTGAGGGTCCAAGAAAGTCACTGCCCGCACTGGCACAACAAGTTTTCACTAGTCATGATGCCGGCAGTATTCAGGGTGGGTAAGAATATGGATTATTCCTCTGAAAGTGCCCTGAGTGTCAGAGACCCCTCTCCTCCATTTCATGGCTACAGTAACTCTGACGTACTTTCTCTTCTGTGAGCAGTATCTGCCTCTGCCGTAGCCTTTGTAGGGGAAAAGAGAAGCAGTGGATCAGGTTTGGATCTTCCCATAATGAAACATTTGACCAAGAGATTTCTTGATGGGACTTAAGGCTTCTTTGTTCCAGACCAGGACAGGGTGGGTCTAATAACTGCATCATGTTCAAAGCACAGGGAGCACAGATGGATGCTATGGAGTTAACATGGCTAAAATCACTGGAAATTCAGCCCACTGAATGTAGTCAATATTAAGAAAACAGAAGAGAGGGACAGGAGTGCTGAACTTCTAATTGCTTTCAGGATGTCACTGGCTGGGAAGCAAGTAGGAGGTAATATTATCTAACAATGATGAATGGCCACAGTGAGCAGTCCTCTACCTCAGTTCAAATACTGCTCACCTCACAAGCTCTGCAACTGTGCTGGAAGTCACAAGACCAAATTGCATCAGTTTATTTGCTGCCACTCTGTGGCAAAAAAGGTAGGGAGATGGAGCTGCAAATTAATGCGAGAAAAGGATGTGGGACACAGAACAGCTGGCTACCTTGGTCAGGCTTCCACTTGCAGTAGTAGCAAAGTACCTCACTTTGTGCAGTTATGCCTCAAAATCTCATTTGAACAAGAAAGCTGATAACCAATATGGCTCATTTTGTCTTGCTGCAGAAGGCTTGATTTGTCCACTCTGCTGCTCCTGATGAGCAGACAGTGCTAGTCTGGAAGTGCTTGGCTGGCATGGGAAGGCACAAAACTCACTTCTTTAGAAACCTAGTTAGGAAATCAAGCTCACAAGGGAGTTCCAAAGGGTCTAAGGGTCTAGCAGACACCTCATGACCATGAATTTATTTAGCATGCTGGGCATCAGAAGCAGCTTAGTCCTTAAATCACTGTGAGACAATTTGTGTTAAATATATTATTTTTAAGGGAAAGAGGACAGAGTTTTGGAATAAGAATAAAAGCATTGGGGGTGAATGTAGCAAACTAGGAAGATGGTGACTTCTAAGCACAAAGTGCATGATGTGGTTGGTTAAGGAAACCACACAGCTAAAAATCACATCTGGGGACCCAATGCAATTCATTTCTATGCCATTGCTCTCGCCTACTCCTAGGCTGGATATCAAGTGTCTTGGTTTGAAAGACAGGTGTCAGACAGGAAAGGCAGAAGCCTCCCCTGAAATGGAAAAATGCAACCCCCTTCCCTCCGAATTATTATAAATTTGAAAATAAGGGGCTTTCAGGCAAAGATATGAGGGATAGGAATAACAGTTCTTTACTAATAAATATATATGTATAACAACACAAACAGCAGTAACTGTGGCAGTCACAGCAAACAGCAGCACAAACCCAGTGCCGGCCTCTCTCGGCCTCGGGCACTTTCCCCTGGGTGCAGTTCCTCCGGGGTGGCTCCCGGTGAGCAGGGCGGGTGCGATGGTGCCCCCGCGGCTGCAGGGGGCGCTCCGCAGCGAGCTCGGGCAGCACCGGGAATGGCGGCGCGGGGTGCCGGGCAGGAATGGATGAAAAGACTCACAAACCCCTGGGTGTCAGGCCGGATCCTCAGGAACAGCAGGCTGGAGCAGCAGGGGCGAGCACAGATCCCGGGTGGCAGTGAGGTGCACCAAACTGCGGTGCTGTAGCAGGAAAGCCCGGCAGGTCACAGTGTAGGAGCTACAGAGTAGCGACAGCTCCGAGCAGTGGCAGGGGCCGAGTGGCAGCGACCCCAGCTCCCAGACGGGACAGAGAAAAGCAGGCTTGGAAATCCCGGGGGTTCGCCCATAGAAAAGCAAACAGCCGAAGAAGCAGAAGCTTGCAGTGCTGACAAAAACGTCCACACCGAAGGCAGGCAGCTCCCAGACTGAACGCTGAGCACACCAGGCAGCCCCCGGGTGTCCCAACCCCCCAGGTGACAAAAGGGTGGCTCGTTGGACCCCGCCCCTGTGGCTAGGTCTTTTGTTTCTTTTAAGTACCCAATAGTTTGTCCCCTGGCAACTAGTATGGGGAAAATTCTTTTAAGAGAATAAACAGGCTAAAATCCTAAACCCCAATATCAAGAAAAAGCTTTTCACCCAGAGGGTGGTTGAGCACTGGAACAGGCTCTTCAGGGCGGTGGTCACAGCACCAAGCCTGTCTGAGCTCATGATGCATTTGGACAATGATCTCAGGCACGTGGTAGGACTCTTGGGCTGTCCTGTGCAGGGCTAAGAGTTGGATTCAGTGATCTTTGTGGGTCCCTTCCAACTCAGCAAATTCTATACTTCTGTAATTACCAGCTCCTCAGCAGGTCCAAAGGAGCCAGTCATAAGCACAGATAAGCCTAAGTCCCTTCCTTTCCTGGGCTGCACTGGAGTCATCAGGGAACCATACCACAAACTGCTCTCATAATGGGTAATACCAGCAGGCAGCAGTGCTTTTCCCTTATCATTCATTAAGCCAAAATGTCTCACAGTGCTCCTCTTGCTTGGGAAACATGCAACTAAGAGACTCCATGAGACAGAAGTGTGGTCTAGAGAAGGACTCTCACCTTCTTGGCAAAGATGTATTGCCAAGTACAGGCCCCATTTCCCCATCACTTCTGCACTGTATGAAGCTGTGCTGATGTTTTCCAGAGACAAGCAACTCCTCATGCTTCCACACTGGGGAGTGTGGGGAACATGAAAAAGGAGGGGGAGCTGTATTTATTCCATGCTGATTAACAGGTCAGTTGAAGTTAGCAGGACTGGTCAGCATGTGTGAAGTAATTTTTTACTGAAAAATCCTAAGCAAGAGTGTGTTCTTTTTTACTGGTATTTTCATTATAGGAGGCAAAAGTGCTCTTTGTCATATAGTTTAGTGTCATATGATAGTCCTGCAAGGAGCAGGGAGTTGGACTTGATGGTCTTAATGGGTCCCTTCTAACTTGAGACATTCTATGGTTCTATGAAAAGTGGGGTTTTTTTCACTTTCTAACCAATAAAGATGGAAAGATTTTAATAAGCTAAAAATGCCTCGTTACATCTTTCTTATTTTGGACATTACATCTGTATCAATACAGTATTACATCTTCATGTTAAGCATGTAGATGTTTTCTCTTCTTTTGTCTTTATTGCAACCAAATGGTTTTACTCAATCAAAATGTCTCGTGCTCTTTTTCAAAGTGATTGCTTCACTCTGGATGTAACTAGTGGTCACTGGATGTGATCCTAATCGGGGCCGCAGATTCACTC
Source organism: Monarcha castaneiventris obscurior (assembly GCA_026261815.1). NCBI lineage: Eukaryota > Metazoa > Chordata > Aves > Passeriformes > Monarchidae > Monarcha > Monarcha castaneiventris. The sequence continues at coordinate 6,876,750 of JAMPIT010000550.1, forward strand.
CTCATCAGCACAGATCTGTCTCATGATGAGAGGAGTCTTGTCTGAATCTGGTAGCCATCTCAGGGTCTGACCTGTTCAACACACCTCACCTGGTACAGTGTAGCTAGGGCCTGGCTGCTGAGGACCCTGCTCCAGCAGTTTTGGTTTGGTGCTTGGATTCTGGCTCACTGACTGACCTTCCAGGAATTCCTGGCCCCACTGCATCCTGACAATCTGATTCTTAAGAGATATCCAGTTTCTGATTTTTTATTCTGATTCAAAATAAAAGCATGTTACCAAACGTCATTGCCTCTCCAACTTCTCATGGGCTTTGTGTTTGCAGTGGTTTTTCTTTCACTTTAGACAAAAACTAGTTCATTATAATTGCACTGGACTAGAGGGAAGTTACCTCATGTTTCAATAAAAATAAAGCAGCCTTAGAATGCTATTGCAAACAGAAAAATCATACATATAGACAAAACTTAATCAAAACTGAAATCAAAATACAACCTTAATGAAATTTAAATACTTAAATGTTATTGTATACTGAATTTCTAACTCCCTAAACAAAATAATCTTAGAACGTCATCCTACTGTACAAACAATGGGATGTAGATTTTTTTATAGCTCAAAAACTTTAGTTATTTCAAAATTAAACATATGTAATGAGACTATCCAGTTAAAATAGAAATATTCCAAATCTATATCTATGCCTCAAGAAAGCAAATTACATGAAAATTGTATTGAGTAGCGTAGATTATGTACTGCTTTTTGAACAACAAAAACACATAGGTGTTTTGGCTAGTAGCCCAGTGACCTTGTTATATAAAAATCAAGAACTGGTGAAGGGCCTTGAGGGGAGCCTGTATGAAGAGGGCTGAGGTCACTCGGTCTGTTCTCAGCAGACACAGATCTCTTCCCTTTGCTGAACAGTGACAGGACCCGAGGGAATGGCCTGACATTGTGTTAGGGGAGGTTTAGGTTGGATATTAGAAAGTTCTACACCAAAAAGTGTGCTTGCCCCACCTTAAGTACTGTGTGCAGTTTTGGACATCCAAAGGAGGGCCAGGAGGAAGGGGAGAGGTCTGGAGGGGAAGCCTTATGAGGAGTGGCTGAGGTCACTTGGTTTGTTCAGCCTGGAGGAGACTGAGGTCAGACTTCATTGTGTTCTTCAACATCCTCACGAAGGGAAATGGAGGGGCAGGTAATGATCTCCTCAATTTCATGACCAATGACTCAAGGAAATGGCATGAAGAAGAGTCAAGGGATGTTTAGGTTGGGTATTAGGAAAAGACTTTTCACCCAGAGGGTGGCTGAGCCCTGGAACAGGCTCCCCAGGGAAGTGGTCACAGCACCAAGGCTGACAGAGCTCAAGAAGCGTTTGGACAACATTCTCGGGCATATGGTGTGGCTGCTGGGGATGGTCCTATGCTTTCTCGCAAGGCTCCCCTCGCCCTGATTCAGGACACATTTCGCCGTCCCTCAGCTCCCCGCAGCTGCACAAGGGGAGAATGCGCCTGTCTTGCACTGGCCCCAAGCCCCTCAGGCCGCAGCGGCTCCTCACAGCAGACCCGCCGAACACATCCTGCAGGCCCGGGGCTAGGCAGCTCTCAGGCGGCCACCCCCGTCCCGAGCGCGGCGGGAGCGGGAAACGGAAGCGGCGCAGAGCGGGCAGGGCGGAGGTGGCCCGCAGGGAGCCGGAAGGGAGGAGCGGCATTGGCGGTGGCGGCATGTCGGGCCGTGCGGGCCCGGGCTGGCGCCGCGGGCGGCCGAGCTTGTCCCCGGCCCGCAGGCGGCTGAAGCCGCTGCGGACGGTGGTGGCGTGGAGGGGCCGAGCGGAGTGGGACCAGGTGATGGTGGGGCTGTACTGCGGGGACAGCCGGCTGCAGCAGGATGCGCTGGACCGCGTCTCGGCATGGAAGAGCCGGTACGGGCCGCACGCCGCGGGCAGGGAGCGGGATGCGGCTCTCGGGGCTGCCCTTCTGTCCCTGAAGCGGCCCCTCTGTGTTTTTTGCCCAGGCTGCGCCCGGCGCTCGCGGTCCTGGGCCCGGGGGCCGCCGAGGACCCGGGCGCAGCTCCCCACCGGAGCAGTTTCGCGGCCGGGGCTGTGTGCGCAGGCCGCCGGTGCAGCCGGGCAGGCGGCCCCGTCTTTCAGGGCACCTTCTCCATTGCGGGAAGCTGCGGACACGTAGCTTATGCCAAGAACACGGTGGCCCCGTGGGAGCAGGCGAGGCAAAAGCCCCGCATGCCCGCAACTTCACGGGCTGATTTCTCGAGGCAGTAAGCATATTCGAGGCCCCCAAATTGCCCCTGCTGCATCCGTACACAAGACCCGCCCAGGTAAGGCATCTTGTGTATGTGCTTACAGTATCAGTAAGTACTCATTTAACGTGTGCTTAGGAGTAACCGTGTAATCACTCTGTTCCAATAGAAGCCTTCTGGAAAGAGCCTTTGATACTGTTGCATCATATCATGTATTGGGCTGTTATGTACCACAGAACACAAAACATAGTTGGAAAGTTGCCCTTTTTACAGGGTGAGTGTATTTGTGTGAGACTGCTCACCTGTTTTCCTTTGCCTCCAGGTATGGTCCAAAAATGCCTCTTGCAGTGGACTGCACGGCAGAACTGATCCGTTGTAAGGTCCTCGATTCATCTGGCAGATTGAAGTCGCATGAGCTCATCCTCTCTTATGGGCTGGCTCTTGTAAGGTAAGGGCTCTGAAGGCCTGTGTGCTTTGAGAGAGAGAGAGAGAAAGACCTGGACAGATGTCATTATTAAACTGTCCAAGTTCACTTTGTTTTTCTGGGACCACAGAGTTGTACAGCATGTGAGGAGTTTGTCTCTGGAGTTCCAAGCTTCTCTGCAGCTCTTGACAGTCATTTATCTTTTCTGTAACCTGCATGCAGGTTTGTCAACTTGATCACAGAAAGGAAACAGAAGATGGTCAGCATTCCTCTGAGACAGTTAGCCAGAGAGGTAAATATTTAATAAGAGTTGCTTGATAATTTACATCTATACAGAAAGCATATGCATTGGTTATTAACTACAACACTGAGTGGAGGAAATTTTAGGGGGTCATTCTTTTGTAGCCAAAATAATAGATATAGATGCTAGTTTATTCCAGGTGCAAAGTTGTAAACAGGCTTATTGCAACTTGATCTAAAACTTTGTTCTTTGAAGTCACAATAAGAGTACCAAAGGCTGATGATCATTAAAGGTTTTTGAAGCACATGTGATCAAAAGTCTTGATTTACATGCATGTAGTCCCACTTGACATACTGTCTCACGTTTTTCTTTCTTAGCTACTGAGATAGGAAAAAGAGCTAAATCTGTGGTTTATAAATTCTAGTCTTTGACAGGCAAGGTTATATGTAAAAAACACATTTGCAGGTATTTTAATCTCATGTCTCTCTCTTCAGGTGAGCTTTTCAACTTGTGTATGGAGGAGGGAAGGTTCAAGCTGTAATTGTAGTGGCAGGACCACCTCGAGTCCTTTTACTGCCAGCTGCACTGAGCACCATACCTGGGACTGAACAAGTTTTGACAGTGAAGGACAGACAGTATTTGAGACTCTTCTATATATGTTTGGGCCCGTGTGTGAGAATGATGAATTGATTTTTATTTTTTTCCTGGGTTTTTGAGAAGAGTTCTGCTCTCACATTTTAAAACTGATCAAGCTTAAAAGCAAAGGTCTTGCATAAAGGTAGTTATGGTAGGAAGCTTTTAAAGGTGTAAGGTTAAAGGTAGTTGTCCTCAGGAAAGTTGCAAAAAATTGCATGCAAATTATTGTGTAAATTTGAGTATTATATATGATATTATTTGTATCTTTGATAGGTAGTTATCCAGCGTATCTCATCCATTTAAATATAATTTAACTGCTTCTCAGGATCATTGAATTACATGTAACACCTCTGTCTAAAATCTGTTGTTGTATGTAACACTGAAGAACTTAAACTATAAAATGCGAGTTTGCGTGGATCCTACATTACAGGAGGAGTGGCATCAGCGAGTTGAGGGGGTCTTTGCTTGAAGTGGGAAGCAGGGGAACCACGCTGCAGGAGTAGCCAGAAGGTGCTGTTCCCACTTAGGTAGAGGCTCTCTGCAGCTTTGCAGGGCTGCGTGCAGGTGTGGCCTGATGCAGTGGAAACAGAGCGGTAATGTGTGTTGGCTGTTGTTGCAGGTGGACATCCCCGTCTGGGTTGTGGACCTCCGTCATGAGCTGACTCACGGGAAGCTGCCGCGGCTGGCTCTGTGCCGCAAGGGTGAGTGCCACCAGTGGGTGGCATTGGGAGGGGTGGCCTGAGGCATGCTTGGGGTGGCAGTGCCAGTGCTGCAGGGCCTGAGGGGAGCACCCCACCTCCATTTTGGGGTGCAGCAGGGCAGGCAGTGCACTTGTCCTGGCAGGGAGAGTTGTGGTATTGGACACTGGGAGGATTTGCCGCTGCCCTATGGGGGTAGCTGAGCTGTGTCCACTGGCTCCAGGTTGTGGTTCTCACAGGGCAGATGTTCAGAGGCTTTCTCCTATCCCTGAAAAAATTACTGGGAACAAGAGTTTGGTGGTTTTGCTTTTTTACAGCACAAGAAGTTCATCTTGGGGAAATAGGTAAAAGCTTTTCCTGATAATTTAGCAATACCTAAGACTCTTAAAAAATCCCATTTATGGAAAAATGTAGATACTGCAAGCCTGAATGAATGACCAGATCATAGCATTTGAAGGGATTCCTAGGAATTTTGGGTTAAGGATGGAGAAGCCAGTTAAATAATCTTCATCAAGGTCTTTAGATTGAATTGGGAAAATGCTGTTGGAAGTAAAGGCATTTTCTTTCCATGCTATCTAATGTATGCCTAGTGTAGTCCCAGCACAAAAAAAATTGTTATTGCTGTAGATGCTATGTTGACCATGGTGATGCTAAAGCACTGACTCATTTTCTCATCAGAATGCCACTGCAGGGACCTAGTTACTGCTTAAATTTTACCTACCTTGAGCAAGGTGCAGTGCCATAGCAGTGTCAGGCATGCGATACTGGATTTGGGGGTTTTTTTCCTGGTTTCTTTCGGGGGTTGGTTTTGGTTTGGTTTTTTGTTTGTTTGTTTGGGTTTTTTTAACTTGTTTGCCTTTTCATTAATGAAATTTTTTGTGTTTTCAGGGTTCATAACTGGTTAGTAGTATTTATTTTCATAATACAAGTTAGCAATATGCCGCCTACATTATTTTTTGCTGTAGTGAAGAAATTCTCACTGAGAAGATAATGTTTTCTGTTCTCCATTAGGTTGTGATGTTGTGCTGGATTGGTTACGAAAGATGTATTGGAGCCGTCAGCTGGGCAATAACTTGTGTGAAGAAAGTGAGGATGAGGAAGAAGAGCAGGAAGAGGTGGAAGCAAATGCAGAGTTGGACAGTGATGGATGGGGGATTCAAACCCCGCAGCATGAGGCCCGTCAGAAACACAAGGAATTCCATGGTAGGTGTTCCTAGAACAATAGCAGATACAAGGATTAGATAAACTAGAGAAAGCAGTTTAAATATGTCATCTTCCAGCATAAAGACATACCTTCAGCTTGGGTTTTGGGATTCCTCTTTGGGCCTTGGTGGATTGCTGGGGTTGACTGACTGGTTTGGTAGTATTTCTCCAAATTTGTAGCACTTTGGTTTGTGAATAGCTGTAGTGCTGTTGCAATTGATGCAAAATGCAAATACAAGGAATACAAATATGCATCAGAACATAAACTGCATATGGGAACAATTTCTTCCTACACTGATCTATTTAGGGATTTGTTTTCGAGCTGTCTGGGTTTATCCAACTTACCTGTCTTTGGATACTGTTAGTGATAAAATACTGAAATTGTGGCTCAACCCCACTTGAGAAAATTTATGTTGCTGGAAAAGTCTGGGAGTTTTGGGAGTCTCCCTCTGTTGTCTGAACAGAATTGCTGGCTTCATTTGACTGATGCCTTCCTTGAGTGTAAATTTAGCAAAACTAAGCAGCTTCCTCAGATACAAAATTCCCTTACATAGTTGGTCCGCTTAAATGATATATTTATGTTTATTTCTAGAAAAAGTCAGAGATGTTTTGGTATCTTACAAGAATGAGCAGTTTCGGGTAAGTGCACTCTGATGATCAGCACTTTTGTTAATTCTCTTTTCTTTCTTGGGCAATTTTTCTCTTCCTTGTTGTCTTAGTTCCTTGTGCAGGTGTATCTACTAGTGTTGTCATACATGGCTTGCCAAAGGAAAACTTCACTATAGAAAGCAAGCAATTTGAGCTGTGACAGTTCCTAATGTGGAAACTTTGTTTATAAAGGAGATCTGTACTAACTTGAGATCCCAAGGAAGGGGAACTTCTGTGAATTTTTTCAAGTGCTGTTGCTGAAGTACATGTGGCATGTGCATCTTCGTGTCATAGCAGTAATGTTTTTATGTTTGCCATGGGGGTGTATTTTCTGTTAATGCTTGAATTTTTCCTTCATTCAGGTTATGCAGACTATGCAGTCTGTTTCAAAGTCTCGAGAATTGTGGTCTGATTCCTCTTCAGAAGTGGACTGGATTTTGGCTCAGATCAAAGACCTGATGCAGGAAAACAGGTATGTCTCTGATAAAGAAGAGAGGTGAAAGGTACAGTGCTGAACTGGGCTGTAGATCTATCAAATTGCTTTTTCATAATGTCCTATAGCTGATCATGGAGAAAGCAATTAGTCTATTTCCTCAATGTCTTTGAGGACTGGGTTGTTGATGTTCCTTGTGCCAGATGGTCTCCAAGGTGTTTTCCCAGACTTAGCGATGCTGGCCCCAAGGCATGCAACATCTTCAGTGTCTTCAAAAACTCCCATCAACCCTGTAGAGATTTTGATTTCACAGCAACCTTTAGAATTCTTAAAAATTGCAGGGCAATGCTTGGCATTTTCTGTATTTTCTATCTTTCTATTTCTACAGAGCCTGTAGGACCTAGTATGTTGAGACTTCCTTATTACCATGGAAATTTTCATGGAGATCTTGACCCACTTTGAGAAATCTGATCAGTGTAACTGTAGAGGGGAGAGAGTATCATGGTAGAGATAAGAGCTGTAACTCCTTATGTTTTCATATAAATATATATGCTATACAAGAACAGCATTACCAGATCTTTAGTTCGAACAAAAAATTCTCCATTCCCTCGTTACAGTTCCAGGTATTTGGCTGTCAAACTTGTTTCAAAACTAGTACAAGTGGTGTTTTGATAGGTAAAGGAGTAAGTGGCAGTAATAATTCTCTCTGTTCTAGGGAGATGGTGGCTGAAGCTCTTCTTAGTGATGGCTTTCTCATCCCAAAGATGGATTGTCTGAAGATGCTAAATATCAAGTATGAAGGTTAGTGTTCTATGCACCACCCAAGTAGAAAATGCACAGGTAGTGTTATGACCAAGTCTTTTCTTTTTTTCTCATTGTATTCAAATCTGTAATTGTCTGCATATTCTGGGTCCTTAAACATCTTTTTCCCTGTTCTCCAGAACCCCTTACGGCCATGCTTAGCTATTGCTTTTGCATAAATCTCTTAGGATGGAAGGATAGCTCTTCAGCATTGAATATCTAGCCAAAACATCTTTCAAAGCTTGCATCTCTACCCTTTTCTGCAATAGTTGCTGATTTTAGGAACTCCCACTAGTTTCTTTTCTACAACTGAAGATTTGAAGCAAATCAAAATGGATGGGGGTTTTTTGAGCCTCATTCACCAGTTGCATCATAGTTCCAAGCTGCTGCCCATGTATGTGGAGTTGCATTTATTGTTTGCAAGAGAATTAGGCACCTAGAGGAAATGAAAATAAATAAATCCCCTATTTCACAGCAAAGGAACTTTCCAAGAAGGATTCTCAAATTTCCATGACTGTGTAACAGTAGAAAAATTTAAAAGCTTTTTGATTTTATGTTGCGTCGCTCAATGAACCTTCTCTTTGCAGTTATTTTTAGATAGTATAGTTCTTAATTATGTGTGAAATAAGCTGAAACTGGAAAGGGATTGGCAAAACAGGTAGATCTTCCTGTGTTCATAATTTCCTTGTGCTAATTATCAAATTGCTACTTATTTTACTTGCCTAGTATAAGGAAAATAATAGTTTCAGTTTCAGTGAGGACCTCAGGAAATACCCTGGAATCAATCATCTTAGAACAAACCTCTTTAGTTAGGAGTGTCACACCTATATTTCATAAAAAAATTCTGGCTTCTCTGTTTTGTTTTTTCTTCTTATTGCAGCAAATAAAGAGGTATGGCAATTCAAAATTCCCCCGACATTTTACTGCTTTTGGCAGCCTTTGCTGTCAGGCCTCCTTTCACGAAGTTTTACACAGATCCTAATAGAGAAAATGTTTATAGAGTTGAAGGAATGTTCTGACTCTTCAGAACTCCGGCCTCAGTTCTTGATCAACTGGATTTCTGAGTTGCTTACTGGCATTGCCAAAGTAAACGCTGGTGAGTGTGTCTGGAATTTCTGTGTTTCTAAAAGCATAAGAGTTTCTTTTGTACTAGTGTAAACCTACACTAGTAAAGTGGTGGGACCTTTATACATAAAGTGCAGTAGCCTAATTAGTACATTTTGTCATGTGAACATAAGCTTTTAGTGTTGCATTTCTCAGACTTTTCAAGATGCAGCTTGTGCATGTTATGTATTTCTTAGCAAAAAATTGAAATTGTTATTGGTAAGTTTGCTGCAGCCTCCTCAGGATAGGAAAAGCCAATCTCTCACAGGGGAGATAAGGCCCTTAAGTGCTAATTTTTCCAGATATCAATACTTGTAGAAAATAACATCCTTATATGCTATCTGCCACTGTTATATGCAGTCTGAGATCCCTGTTCCCAGTTCTTTCCTCCCTTAGCAGAAGCCTGACTTCATAGGATACGAAATAGTGTTGCTGTCCTTTATTGATCCTATCACAGGATTTTTATGCCTTCTAAACTTACACAAAAGTAATAAGTAATATTCTGTTTTCAGTTCCTGACTCCTTAGAACTTTTAAAATTGGCAAACTGTATGTTTCGTTACAGAGATGGGCACTGAAGGACCTTAATTATTCAGAGTGTCACAGGTATTCTGCTAACAGGGTTTTAATACTGTGACATAGTGCATCCTTGCATAGGTTTCCATCCCTTAATTTTGGTGCCTCTTCTGTCCTCTCCTGGTCTGGCTCAGGCTGCACAAAGATTTTGCCAGTATCTCAGGCAGTCATAGGTTAATATTTGGTGCTTTCACTCAGCGCTGAACATATCTATGATGTACCAAGATCCCTGAATGGTGCTAGTTCCCAGCTGTTAAATCTACTCTTTGCAGAGCTATCTGGAATGATACTGGTCCCAGATACAGTATACTGCATTTATTTGGGATAATACTGTTCAAACACATCTTCTGGCTTTCCTGTCTGGGGTGACATGCTCAGGGCCAGCTTGGGAATGTCTGAACTACACTGTGGTCAGGTCTTGTGGAGCTACCTGAGCTGCCCATGCATTGCCAAGTCCTTTGTAACAACCTTGATGTATTTGGTCGGTACATCTGGTCATGGACTTGAGTTAAAATGCCAGCTTATTTGAGGATGTGTTCCAGTAAAAATGCAGAGGGATGAAGGGTATGTTTTTGATGAGTTTTGAGCAACCTGTTGTTTTCCTTATCTTCTTTGAAGGGAAGAAAAGACAACACTGTAACAAACAGGTGTCTGTGAAGGAGCTGTTCCTGCATAAAGTCCCTTTACAGTGGATAAGATTGACTGACAGTTGCTTGGAAGCTCCCTGCTGGGCAACCCCACATCTTCTTCAGCTGTAAGTTTGATCCTGTGACCTGGAAAGGGAACAGCAAACAGTGCTCTGTAACAGCTTTGGTTTCCTAGTGATATGCTGAGCTATAGCTGCATTCCCTTGCCTTTCTTTGCATCTGGTAGAAATTGTAACAGGTGCATATAAAGCCATGCTTGCTGCTATTCAACTCCCCATTGATTGCACACAAAGAGAAGAAGGAAAAGAATTCTAAAGGCTTGCACCTTCAAAATGAAAGCAGAGGTTATCTGGGGAGGTTTTTAAAGAAGCAACCTGTTCAGAAACAAAGTGACTTGGTAGAGATGTGACTGCTTATTCAGGTGATAGGAATTTACCACAGCTCCTAACTTTTATACATGAAAACAGCAAAGCAGTAATTCAGTTAGAAATATCCCAAGTCATTAATTTTAATCACAAAGATGGAGTATTCCACTGACCAGGGAATAATCAAATTTTGCCTGTTAGATGAGCTGTGTGAGCCAGCTGTCCTGGAGAAAACAAACACTTAAAAGCAAAAAAGACTCCAGATGAAGATTTATTTAAAAGCAAAAAAGACTCCAGATGAAGATTTATCAACCCTTTTAAGACTTTTCCATTGCCCTTTTTCCTTTCTTAGGATCCTCACAATCATGAGACCTCGCTTGCCACGTTCTTCTCGGAAGAGCCTTCTCTATCTTGCTTCCATTTACACAGAAGGAGGTGCCCCTTTGCCCAGTCCAGGCCTCTCTTCAGATGGCAGTGAACAGCCAATTTATACTATAGAGAGCTTACAGTGGAGAGCCAGGCAAGAAAATCAGGTTAAAAATCAAGGACAGACTGTAGAGAAACAAGAAGATGTGCCAGAGAGAGATGATGGTGTAGAGGAAGTGGAAGAGGAGGAAGAAGAGATGGTAACTGAAACAAATGCTTTGGAAGGACTTGCTCATTCTGGTAACATGGTGGCTATTGCTGAGAAAAGGACAGCACTGCAAGGGTCCGTCTGGCAGATCACTGCAGGTAAAAAGGGACTCTATTGCTGACAAAGGTTAATTGAAATGCAAAGACATCTCAGTCCTTTGGGTCTGGCCATAATTAAATTGTGCTTCAAAGTCATCTAAATGCCAGATTACTGAAAAATGTGAGGTTTCTAGTCTTTCGTTTATGTGCAGGAGTAATTTCTCTTAAGCTGTTAAAATACTGTGAGTGTGTTTTCCAGGAACGTGCTATTACTGTCTCGTTATTTTTTTTTTAGGCTTTTCCAAACTTTAAAATTTCAGTGTATTCAATTGATGGGGCAGCATATATGCCAGCTGTGAATGGTGAAGAAAATACGGATGTTTCTTGGACTTCTGTTTGTCAGACTTGGGGGTATTTGAAAGCACAGTTTGTCTGTGAACCCAAGTTCCAAGCTCTGAGAAGGTGGTTGTTATGACATGGTGGCAAACAACAGGAAGGAGCAAGACAAGTTTTTAGAAGGAATAAACAGTATATCGAGTGTTTTGTTAGCTTTGTTATAGTAGCTGTACTTCCTCATGGGGGTTGGAGGTCTCTGTAGCTAAGAATTTTGGATGAGTCATGGAGGGACTCAAACACAAGAGGAGGAAGTTGGCAGAGAAGACTTGGAGTCAATATGGCATTTAAAGGGAAAAAAAGCAGCCACTAGAAGACTGAACTCTTGTATTCCATTCACTGGGAAATTTTCTGAAGTAAAAAAAAAAAAAAGGAGAAGAGATCTTAGTTATGCTGGTGTGAACAGCTTGTTAGAACTGGATGTTTTGAGGACAGAAGCAAAACTGTCCTCTGCTTCTGTGACATTAGTTCAGGTCATTTGCTGAATGGCTGAGCTGCATGAGGCAGTATTTGTGGACTTGGGGAGGGTCATCTTGTGTTTTGACAATCTCTTTAGGAAACTCCGACTTCTTCTTTTTGTACTGTTTTTATCTAGATGAAGTACGATGGAAAGACTTTCCTCTTGGGAAACTCCCAGGTCAGACAGATGACCCTGATGGTCTCATGTTGGATAATTATTCTATGATGTCCCTGCTTGATCAGCCAGTAAGGGATGAGTGGAAGTCTCTCAATACAAAGTGAGTAATGATGTGGGTGGTACTTCGCCCCTGAACCATGAAATGCATTTCTCTCTCCGTGCCTTTGACTATACCATGTGAAAAATTAGGGCCGAGATTTCCTTTTTACTTCTATTTAAATAGTTTGGCCCAAATATCTACTATTGTCTCTAATACCTACTAACGTAACCCTAATGGTACCCTTTGAGGATGCCATCTTATAATATTTCTATCTTCACTCCTGCTCTTTTTTAAAATAAACCATTGCAAGGATTATGAAATACTGCTGTTTAGCAGGTATCAGCACAGCCCCAGCAGGCTTGAAAACTTGTGTTTTTATTAGCTGGGGCTCTGATCCTCAGTGGGTTGGCAGTGCCCAGTGACCTTTTAGAGCTGTAGCTAGTAATTTAGAGCTGCAGATCTGACCTCAGTAAAGAAACACAGCTTGTCCTGGAAATAATTGGAGCATTCTATAAAGCTTTAGTCAGATCACTTTTTTTACTAAGTGAATCTTGTCCAGTTAAAGTGTCCCATTGTAGATGTTTTAATAGGGTCATTATTTCACACTTTTAAGTCATAGAAACTTAAATGCTGTAAGCTGTCAAATCCGTTTCATCACATACATATAAACCTGTCTCCTATTATTTGAATCCAAGGAATGCTTCAGAATAGAAACAAATTGCAGTTATTTTCCTTAACACTTGATTGGACAACTTTCTAATCCCTGATTCTTTCCTGTGGTTGGTGGGCCCAGTCTAGTAGCAGTGTGAAGAACTGAGAATCATGCAGCCTGGGGTATTTCACTGAGAAGAAATCTTGCACATGTTCATATTTTCACATATTCAGAGTTGTGTTCAGATTCCAAACTTCCAGTTTCAAATCTTCCAAAAAGTAAGGCTTGCATTCTTCTCCATCCTGTTGGTCATCCTCCATGGGATCAAGATAATTGACTGTCCCTTATCAGTAACATTATGTTCCTTTGGAGGAAGATGCCTAGACTGCATTTTGAAATATGATTAGTCATAGTGAGGACTGATAGTATATTAATTGCAGGCTAAAAAGCTACAGGCCAGATATGTAAATTTCAGGCTGTTTTTTGAACAGTGTAATGTGTCATGCAGCTTGTATTACTAGACAATACTCATGCAGCAAATGAGAAAGCACACAGCAGGCCAAAAGTAACATGTTTCTGCATCTCTTTGTGTGGGGAAAGGGGCAGACAGTTTGTTCTACTCAGATTACAGCCTGGCAAGATGCCAAGAAGAAAAATCTTAGAAAGAAACATAAGGAAAACCTGTTGTTACCACAAATAAAGGAGCAGAAGCTGATTTATTCCTGAAGCTGAGCCTGGAAATAATCCAGGTTTCATCAGGAGTGCTACAATGGCAGCTTGTTCATTATTCCCATATTTCCCTTGGATAGCAACTTCTCCATTTGCCAAAGGACATGTGGTTTTGGAAAGGTGGTCTGACTTCCCCAAGGCAGAAAGAAGCAGATTTTCTTGACTGCTTATCTTTTCTTCAGTGCAGAAACCTTGTCCTCTGTCTTGTAGCTATGTGGGTTTTTTCTTCCGCATCAAAGGTTTTTGTATGGCCCGTTCCGGAAGGGGTGTTTGTTATTTACTTTTTTGGTACTGCCCTCCAAGTTCTGTGTCTGCAGAGAGCTGTTCTGCCAGGCTCATGAAGGCAGGTACCAAAGGATGGTATGAGAGATTATGAAAACTTGACATTTTTCTTTGAAAATATCCATAAGGTGCTTGGAAAAGCATCTGCAGCATAGGCAATGGGACACGCCCTTTCTAAAAGCAGTGCCCTTCTTTGTCTTTCTGCAATTCCTTCCTCCAAAGAGATGGTGTTCATTGCTGGGTTTTCTGGTCTGTGCTGTGCATGTGTATTGTCAAAGTTCACATTTAGTGTTGCTGAGGCAATCTCTGAAGCTTTGAATATCTGCTGTCATCCTTCAGGCAGATGTTTTGGGTTTTGTGATAAGCATATGTGCTTTTTATTAGGTCCCAGTGTCAGTTTTACCTGACAGCTGGAACAAATTTGACAAATAATGACCACTTGGAGAGTTTTCTGAGGGTGGAGTTGCTGACATGCTGTTGCTTTAGGGTTTGAATGTGTAAGTCCCATGACTTTTTTCTAAAGCTGTAGAAATGGGTAGTATCTGTGTACAGGATAAGCATTGTAAGATTCGTGACAGACTGTTCTCATGTCAATTGCTTGCTGTGGTAGCATTTCACCTGATGAGCTTGTATTCCTAGCTGCAAAGGACAGATGAAGGTTCAGATGAAAATTGTTCTCTGGTTATTTCTGCAGTCATTTCTCCCTCACAATTGTTAGTACCTGGTCACTTTTGTTTTGGTTTGTGCCTTGTACCTTTCATATTTCAGGACTATTGTGTCTCTTGAATAAACTGATTAAAAACTAAGGACATTTCAGCAGATAAATGTTTCAGAGCTAAAAATGAGAAATGTTTTGGAAATAAAGTGCTATCAAAATTACGTTGGTGATGTAAGCTTCTAAATCAGCCCAGTGATTATGTGCTTTTATTCTTTTCCTCACAGCTCTGCAGAATTGAATATTCCCATGACAGGAGGATTGTTGTGGACCCAGAATGACTTCCATAAAATAAAAAGTGGCCTTCAACTTTTCTGAGACAGCAGCACAGTGCTCTGTGACTTTTAATATTGCACAAGTTAAGTGGCATGGAAGATCTAGTAATGGTGGTGGGGAAATAGTCACTCCAGGAGAAGTTGTTGCTGTGATTTACTGATTTTTATCAAGTAAAATCACTGTTTTATAAAGGTGTTGTGTTTTAAGTTTCATGTACAGTAACTTTTGTCTTGCTTAACCAGTTGAAGTTTGCCAAATACAGTTAAGCGTACTTTGGAATCCCTCCATGTTCCTTAACTTTTTCATGGTTAATAAATACAACTGACTGAAGGCAAACCTTGCCCCTGGATGCCATTTCTCAATTTTCACTCCAGAAAGTGTTCTCTGGCCCTCATTAGCAAGACTGTTGAGCCCTTCTTATTTCAGTGATGCTGTCCTGGAGAAGTGATTTTGCCAGGGTAAGATTGTGCTACAGTTTTCATCTTTCTAGGATTTCAGTGAAGCTTCAGGGATCAATCCTAGCTAGAGCATGGCTGAATGCACTGTGATGCATAAATACCTTTGAAATGTTTTTGTCACAATGTTTTTCAAGTGATAGTCTTGAAGCCACTACTGTCTCTTTCTTTGATTCAAGTGTTTTGCTTCATGTTACTTCTGTTCATGATTTTGCTGATATTCATAACCAATACTGTGGTGTTTGCTGAGAGCTGGTATGATTACTGCAGAAATGGATTGAAAAAGTACCTTTGTGGAAAGGTGTTGAGAAAAATGGCTTCCAGATAGTTCTTCCTATTCAGTTTTCTTTACCTGTATTACAGGGTTCTTGGAACTTAAGAAGCTTCTGCAGTTACCTGTCAAAAAACACCAGGAGTTTAAGTGTATATTTATTGCAGGACTCTTCAGCAAGAATTTGTTAGAGTGCATCTGCTAGAGGGTAAAACAGAGGCTTTCTCTGAGTCAATCTAGTAATTTGCAGGTTTTACAAACTAAACAGAAAGAATAAAGTGTCAGTAGGAAAGGATACAAAAAGGGACATACAGCTTTAGCAGAACATTTCATAGGGTTGAAATGTTTAGAACAGCAGCTTCATTGATGCTTTGGACAGGCTCTCAAGTAAAGGCTTAGCTAGATGTCCAGAATGTAAGTATCTTTACTCCTTCTTCTGTAGATTTTTTGTTATCCTGCTCTACTGCAGTTGCTTGTTACCACTCATCCAAAAATGGAAAATACATTGCACATTTCCTTCTCTAAAAGCAAGAAGTGCCAATGCAAAAGGAAATAAACTTTTGAGGGATTTTTCATGGAAGCCCTTCCCCTTTCCAGTATTTTTAGAAATACTTATTTTTCCCAGCAGTTAACTAAGCTTATTTAGGAAATTCTGAGTGAAAGGGATTTGTTCTTTTATTACTGCATTTAGCTGAGTATGAAATTACTTCAGTTACTGTGTTTTGTATTGCAAACAAGCATAACAGTTCAAATAGGAATGTGTGGTCCTGGCAAATACTGTACCACCTGTAACTTTTTTTCCCCCCTCGAAGAAGGGCACTTGGTAAGATCATGTGCTGCTACTACTACTACAAGACCTTGATCAGCTGTAGTTACTGCCCTGCGCATCTGCCGTTACCCCACATAGAGAATCTGGGATTTTTTCAGTCAATCAGCTAAAAAAATTACCAATAAATGACTTGGACAGACTGCAACAGTTGTTTCGGGCAAAAAAAGTTTTTTGGGTGTCTTGTCTAAAGAGGGTTGAAAAATAAAAAGCTAGAAACAAATAATCCAATGGCTCTCAGTTTTATTAAATAAGCAAAATTTTTAATATATATAAACTATAACATATTTCATATTATTAAATAATTGTGCAAAACATTTACATAGAGCAGAGGGGAATAGGTGATAGCCTATACTTTTAGATTCTTGCAATTCTTTTAATACATTTACAAACTTTAAAAACAGACCAAAATCAGCAATATTGTATAATGACTCTTCAAAGGCTAACCAAACACTGGCATAAGAATAATTTACGTGATGGTGCAATTGTATTTTTCCAGTTGAAATATTGCAGGAAATACACTCGGTGAGGGCTCTGTCACACAAACAAGTGATAGGTTCATAAGTAAGAGGAGTATGAAAGCTGAACGCTCACCATTGCAGTAACTGTGACAGATCTAAAGAGCTGACTGTTACAAGTCCTAGAGTACTAATACTTCAGGTAAACTTTTGGCAAGTCGAGGTCAAGTAATATTTCAACTTTGGAACAAAGTTTCACAGAAATTATGCATGTTCCTTCCCCTTAGTGTGGAGTTTTAAAAATTACAATAATCAAATGTTCCTGTTTGCAGGTCGATGTAGATCGGGTATGCGTACATGTCACCAAATATTTTTAACTTTATTATTCAAACAAATGCTAAAATGCAAAATTTCAGAAAAACTGGCATTAGGAGTACGTAGGGGGAAACTCTCCTACTTACATGCTTTTGGTTTTGTTTTTTTCAATGAACTTCCTTCTATTTGTTCTAAGCAACCACACTCCACCTATTTTTAAGTTTACAGCTAAAGCATTTTTACAAAAGCTAAACAGACTCATGCTAGTAAATAAATTACATGCCGCAGCAACTAGAGCAGTGTCCACTTACCACCACAGAGATTTAAAAATACCACATACTGGTTTAACATCCATTTTCACTCATTTTGTCATTAAGACTTACATTATATTTGGGTCAACCAAAAAAACCCAAAGAGATTTATAAAATTTTACAACAATTAAACAGTAATGTTTAATTCTACAAATGAATAAAGCCAACTACTGCAGCTCAAAATGACAACAACAGGACTAACAGCAGTGAAATCATGTACAATTTACTATATTACTGACATGTAATTCTTACAAAAAACATTAAATAATTCAGACTGACATCCCATAAAGCATTTGGTTTTTGATTTATGAATTTAAAGTTCACACTTTTAAGTGACACATTATGTGAAAGTAATATAGCCAAAGATGAAAAGTAAGTAAATCAGAACTCCCAGAGAATGCTCTGGCCCCAGTAAAGCACTAAAATCTACTGCTTAACTCTTGTCAACTGCAGTAGTCCGTGATTTTACCTTCACACTTTTTTTCCCCCTCATCTAGAATTGTTTTTTCATGGATTTTATTAAAATATAGTTTCTAGAACTGTTCTTTTACAGCTTTAAAAACATGTAAATATCATGCTCTAAAAAAGAGCATTTATACAAAGTCTTGTATTTACAATATAGACAGTTATGATCAGGTGTTAATAAGATCAGCTCTTCCATGTAAGAAGAAATCTAAACTTATGCGCTAAAGATTAATGAATGTGTCAGTGTTTTGAACTGTCTTGTAAACATATCTGAAAACAGGTGTGGATGACCAAATTATCACTTAAAATAGTTGATCAGGAAAGACTAAATCACATAGAAAAGTTTCATTACCTGTAGGGAGAACTAAACAAGCACAAAATTTGCAGGTTATTTCCACAAGGCTACACTGCCAATTCTGTAACTATGCACGATAGATGCCAATAGCTTCTCAGAATAAGACAATTTGCCTTTGAAGTGCCTTAGGGAAATAGTATGCTGGGTTTGTATTTGCACAGCACTCCCATTGTTTAAAAAGGAGTTCTTCCATCAGTAAAACAAAGGTTAGTGAAAATTAAAATGACTGGACAAATCCAACAAAAATGGGTATCTCCGTAAGCCACCCAGTACTACATACAGAAATCTCTGTTGAGTTTTCCACATTAGAAAACATCAAAATCACCTACTAAACCTCTCTTAAAATAGCTTATCTTTATAAATGGAGAAAAACAGAACAAACATTCTTCTGCATACAAATATTTAATTCCATGCAGGATGGAAAACATGAGTGCACAATCAACTTCATCTCATACCTAAATAATTTATAAATTAATTGGTTAGAATAAAATAGGGTCTATAGCAATTACTGTTACCTTTTAAACACATGCAGATGAGTTAACAGCAACATTTTTACATAAAGTTTAGTGCAAGAATGTATCTGCTTAATAAATAGACTGAAGATACCTATGTAATGCTTTGAGGTGTACACACAGTATTTGTGCACATATAACCTGGTTCTGAAAAGTTGTCCCTGTTTGTCTATAAACTACAAGTGCCCATTTTAAATAAAAAAAGATCCATAATTATTCATGGGCTACTTCCCTGTGACACATGGTGTCACAAACATTGTGGTGAAAATGTAATACTGAAGTTAATCTAGAGATTATTTTTTTTTATACACAGTTTTTATACAATCAAGAAAAAGAGATACAATTTGTATCAACAAACAAAAGGTCATTTCTGGTTATTTGAGGCATTGCTCTCAGCTGCTTATACCATGCAAGAGAAGAGAATAAGAATTAATTGCAAATTAAAAATATGAAATGTTTTTGTAAACTGGTCAAGAGTTAAATCTGTTTTCCCCCAACTATTTTAAGTGTCTGGATTCCTTATTCCCCACTAACAGAGAGAATAACCAACTAATTAAAACTTATTTTTAAATACCAAGTGTAAGTACAGAATCACCTTCAAGTTACTTCATTTCAAATACATAATGACACAGTCATTATATATGTCACCTGCACCAACACAAGAATATTTATCCTGTGTGAAATGATACAGTTATCATATGTCAGTAAATTAACTGTAGTTGCACCCATAATTGTGGTTTCTTGTTGGTTCATTTGGTGGGTTTTTTTATATGACAGGAACCTATTTTGCACATGATAAAGAGCCCACAAGGTATTTTGAATCAAACCAACCACTACAGTAACACAAGTGGAGGAAATGATAAACTTTGTTTCTCAGACAAACAGATAACTAGAAAGCAGCATGCAAGCCATTATCAAAACACCAGAAACAACCCTGACTGCAGCCTCACGTTCTGTGTGTTTCACAGTAAGAAACATTTAGGCAGTGTCACACCTTCTCATGAAGAAACAAAAGGCCATAAACCAGGCCTTCTCAACTTTCATGAAAAAAACTACAGTAGAAGTCAACAAGTCCTAGCTCGAGACATGTCGAGTTAGTCATGGTTCAAAATGTTGAAATATACAGTGGATTCAAAAAAGGGCGTACAGTCAGTGCAGCTTAAAAAAACCAATAAACGCCTCTTTTGGAGACATTTAGCTACAAAGGTTCCCACCCTGAGCAAGATACCAGTTGCGCAAACAATGCCACACAAAATTATCTCACCTGTTGAAACAGGAACTCTAAAAGCCTTCACGAGGCAAATGCACACCTTTGCGTGGATCTGTGGAGCAAAAACTAGGACAGCTTTGCCACAAACCCAAACTGGAGCACCTCTCTTCAAGAAGCAGCCTTCCCCCTCCACCATTTCTGAAGTTCATCTTGTACAGCCATCTTGAATGTCAGACTCACTCAAACACCATCCTTGCTCCCAGAGGAAGGGCTGTAGTTAGTGAGGAACTTCCATGTTAACATCCAGTTTTTGCTGCTTCAAGCTGAGTAATCCAGTTTACATAACACTGACAATTTATTTTCAGCTTGTCTAGTCATTTGGGCCAGCAGCTGCATACTGCACGTTTGAGAGGAGATTCTGGAGAGAAGCTACAGTTAAACTTTTCAGTTTACTGAATGGCACTCATGCCTTTACATTCCTTAATGTTTTGGTCCTAATTTAATAAAGTATTTGGCTTCTGTTGGATTGAGTCAACATATTGAACAATGTAATAGTTACTCAAACTCTTGAGGAACAGTTCTGAGATTTAAGTACCAACAACCATGCTGACATTGAAAAACTGCGATCAGTTTTTCCTTTAATAAACAATTTTAATTTTTATCAAATGTACTTTTTCTTTAATACTTAAGATGCCAGTAGGCAGTGTCAAATGACAAAGCTGAAACCCTGAAAGTCATCTGGGTGTGTATAGAGCATACTTTTAGAGGCCGATTAGGTATTTATATGCAAATTGTAAGTGTACACTAATACATGCAATATAATTGCTAACACTAATTTTGTAGTAACAGCTTTGAGACACTGATTGTGACATTATAGTTCTTAGTGAGCTATCCATGCAGCAAGGTATGCACTTCCTATAAAATACTATTAAAAATCCCTATATTTAAAATCTTAAAATTTGCAATACAATTGACTTTTATATAGTGCCTCAGCATATATATGATTGCTACTGTGTACAGAATTTTATACTATCTTAGTAGAAAATATTTACAATAGATTGGCCTCTTCTCTCATGTAAGTTTTCCTCTGGGTCCTATGTGCTGTACAGTTTCATTTATCCAAAAGAGGCTGTACACCTCTAACGCCCTGTTCTTAATTTAGCAACAATCATAGCTGCCAGCTGTTGTGCATCTGTCATGTGGGGATTCTTTTCCATCACAGAAAGGACAATGCTTGGAGGGAAAATATTGCAGAGGTTCTTGTATGTTTGATACTGATGTTCTGGGATGATATGAGGTTCCCGTGGCTCACCACATATCCCAATCCAGGGATTTCTCCAGAGTTGCTCCATCTTCTCAGGCATGCTTCTTACCATTACAGGTTCATAACATGGCTGCATGAGGTTGTTACTCAGTGGGTATGAGTGGTAAGTGTAAGAGTCTGATGCACATGGTAATGGATCCCAGCTGGCATGCTGCTCTCGACAGAGAGGTGGTCGTCTCTGCCTTGTAGGGTTACTTTCATAAAGCCGTGAGTCAGAAATACTGTCCATTCTTGTCATCACCAAGGCACGGCTTGGTTGTGCAGTTGATGGATGAACATTTTGAGGCACAGGGTATTCTCCTGGACAACTGGACCGTGCTCCAACAACTGGATGCTGGGCATGTAGGCCTAAGTGGGAAACTGACTGTTTGCGAAGGGATTGCTTAGGCTCTTCAGTTCCGTAACTCTGACCTCTATTTAAGGCTTCATGGTAACCATGAGGGAAAGGCTGAAGACGATTTTTCGATGGCAGTCTGTGGCTCTTCACATTGTCTTCTGGACTGGCATCTGCTACACCCAGATACAAGTCATTGTAAGAGGAATAAGAATCATTACTTGTATGGCTTAAGCAATTGTCAGGACAGGGACTTGAGTTTCTAGAATACATCCCCTGGTCCATATCAGCCCCGTAATAATCTGAGTTACGGATACTACTTATGCTTAAGTTGGAGAAATCACTGAGTAAGGAGTAATAGCCACGGTCCCCCAGTGACTCATATTTGGGATACTGCTCAATATAGCTAACTGAGGTGCCATGGCTATTGGTGACTAGTATAGGAGGATACTGCACACTGGACATATGTTCCAGTGAGGATTTCTGATGTACGAACTGTGAGGAACCTGGCACCGGACTGCTTGCAGAACGAGTATTTAATGCACCAGCTGCATGGCTTTTTGGTGGAGGGAGCGTTGGTACACTTAATGCAGAAACCAGAGACGG
Source organism: Monarcha castaneiventris obscurior (assembly GCA_026261815.1). Classification (NCBI taxonomy): domain Eukaryota; kingdom Metazoa; phylum Chordata; class Aves; order Passeriformes; family Monarchidae; genus Monarcha; species Monarcha castaneiventris. The sequence goes on from JAMPIT010000550.1 coordinate 6,898,604, forward strand.
GACAGAGCTGGCCTCGGACTTCCGGGCTGCTGATAACTTTTCCTCAGGCTCCACAGCTACTGACCTAATGCTTGGATCTGACTGACGTTTTGGGGCAATGCGTTTCACTTCAGAACTGATTTCTCCTTTGGAGCTGGATGGCCCTGTGCCACATTTGGCCAAGGCTCCCTCACTCATAGTTTTCACAGCAGATAATTTGGCACTTATTCGAAGCTCATCCGCTACTGACCTTTGAGGCTGGTTTGCACGTTCTGGGTGGTAATATTTACATTTGTGCCCATAGGTGCACTTTTTACCTGGAAGAAAAGGGTTTTTATGTTAAATAATTCAAAAACTCATTAATACCACCAGTTGCTGTCTTTTTTCTTTATATGTTTCACCACTTTTCAATAGTAGTATTTCTATATTAAACCCCTAAGGAATAATCATGTATTTGATATATACAGAGAGCCACAGACTCTGCTGCCTGTATTCATGTATATCTGCATCAAAGGCAAGACACACCATTTTTCTTCCTACTGGCTTGTGATTTCAATAATGACAACATACACACAGTGCTATATAAAACAAATCAGATTTAACACAGTTTTATTAATTCTTAATCTCCTTCCTCAAATACAAACAAGAATAAAATAGCAAAAATCTGTATTATCCACAAGGTGTATCTGGTAATCCTTAATTTTCTGCTACACTGTTTTTATAAATATGTGTATGAAGGGTATATATGCGGATATTGTGCTTGGATAGCAACATGAAAATGGTACATTTTCTTGTTCTGGTAATGACAAGATGTTAATTAATTGCTTGCTTCACCTACCTTTAAATGCAACAAATCGATCTGACTTGGGCACTTACCATAAGGACACGGTTGTTTCTTGTGTTCAGGAATAACTGGCCTTTTTCTTAAGAAATTTTCAAGGCTTGGACCATGGCGTCCTAAAGGATCATCTGGAGGCATAAATCTAAGGGAAAAGAAATGAAACATGATCAGTTTTTCCTGAGAATGCTGAATTAGCAAATTTACTTACTTTTGAAGAAAAAACCCATACTTGTCATTCACAAAAGAATACATTAGTAGCCGCTCCTCTATGAACTTCTTCCATTCTGGTTTTTCATTCTGAAGATCCCGATAGTTATCATTTGACACAATGATGCCATCTGAGTCGAACGCAAGTTTTACTATGAATCGATCATCATAGCAAACTACTCTTCTTCCCTGAACTCTTCGAGATGGGGTGAAAACAAGAATTTTTTCTTTCTCCAATTTACGTAAGATTTCTTGATCTGTAAAATAATTTTAGTTGGGCAGCTTTTAAAAAAGTTTTAAAAAGAAAGAAATGCAACCTTTGCATTATGAAAATTCTTCCCCTCTTTTCTGACAAAGTATCTTGCAATTATATTCATACATAGTCCTCATTATCAGTAAAAAACACCTAGATGTGGATTTTATTTCTGAGGTTTCAAAGCACTGAGTAAATATTCGATATTTGAACTTCATAACCACTCTGTACCTTTACTCAGTCTTCCTGAACAAATCAGGAACTCAGGTGTTACTGTATTACAATAGCCTTCTTGTTAGCCTAGAGTAAAATGTAAGGACTTTCTATGGGTCAAAACACATGCTGCCTCTTCAGTGTTCAAGACAACCCTATTAACTGAGTCTCTGGCCTGTTACTACTTATTTTATGTTCACCCAGCAAATAAGACTGAGTTCCTGTACGCTCAACAATGTTTGCTAATGGGAAATTTCCACTACTGCTTCTCAAAAGTGTTGAAACCATCCAATAATGTTACAAAACAGACATAATTGTTTAAACATGCAGACACTTAAATGCTTGTTTCCTCACCAGTGAAAACTGTTGTGTTTTCAAATGAACAGTTGAGTGCAACATCATCATCACCACATCCACAGTCCAATACTGGGACTCATCAGAAACATGACAATAATTTTTTTTCTTTTCAACCAAGGGGTCAAAGAAAATCTTGATGTTACCTGTAATTGGTGCATCAGGTCGAGACTGTTCCTTTCTCCATGCAGGTACAAACACAGTGATATCTTTATGTCCTTTTTCCAGAAACCAATCAACAGCTAGTTGAATTCCCCGGCAGGAAAATCCTTCTTTGTTCCCATGGCTGAAGAACATGAAAGTTTTAGAAACAGCAAGGACAAAAGTTACATTTGGTTTTGGTTTTTGTTGCGATGGTTTGGTTGGTTTTTTCCTCTAATGCTGCCATGGCCAAAGGATATAAGGAAAACAAAGACTGTAAAGTTTCATTAGGCCTCCTTACATAACTGGAAAAAGACAACTGTACAGAACTATTCAGCCATCAGATTACAGCAACCCTGCTACTTAAAAAGTCTATAAATGGTGAAATTTCACTATCCCCAGAGCAAAAGCAAGTAAACATGAAGTTTTTCAGTTTTTTCATTTTATTAGCTGACCTAATGAAAAACATCACTTTCCCCAACAAATTGAGCTAACCTTAAGTAGCACCATAAAATGCTATCACAAAGAGAGGAATGAACAATGCTGACTATCATGGGTGACAAGTGCTCTTAAATATCTATATTAATAAAATCTTTTTCTCTGATATTAAATGTTCTGCATTTTTTATTAGAATTTTTTATAAGAAAGAAATAATTGTGTTGGAATTGTTTAAGTTCCATCCCCATCAAAAATTTGTTTTCTGAAACACACAGGAGTCTCTAAACCAGCACACAATTCAAATAAAAGAGTTTAATTTTTAAAAAGGCCTAAGAGGTTTCTGCAAGGGAAAGGAGAAATTTTGAAGAGGTTTGATAGAAACCAAGGAGAACCTTAATTATTAATCTTATTCAATCTCTATCTGCATCATCTATAATTGCAATATTTTTAATCAGGAGAAGCGCATAAGCCTTACAATTTTCAGATATTCTCAGTCTGCAGAACAGAATTTGCATAATTAGGAGACTTCCATCATATTAAAACTGTCTTTAAAATCCATAAAATTCTACAGATTATCATTCAAAATTTCACCTCAAAGTTGCTGTTGTTATTGTTACCATTGTAGAATGACATCCCAGGTTACTGGACTATGTTTTCACAGGCTCAAAACATTACACAAAGTAACACCGAAGCAGACCCAAAGCAGAAAGATCTAGTCCCTTCTGTTTGATTATGGATAACCAGCTTAGTCTAAATCTTCATAACTTAAATAATGAATACAGAAGCCACAATGTTACTAAAAGCATTTTCCTTAAATTTTTATACATTTTAGATTTTACAGAATTTGATATCCTTTAAAACTTTTAGATGCATAGGCATTTTGTTATGAGTTGGACTTGATGATCCTTATGGGTCCCTTACAACTTGAGATAGTCTTACGGTGTTTTAAATAAAGCATCAGATATGAGCTACGAAATAGTCAGAGTACACACCCTTTTTTCTCCAGTTGCTGCCCGCCACATTATTCTCAGAAGTAACTCAAGCAGTAGAGATTATAAATTCAAAAGGCACAGAAAAAAAAAAGGAAAAAAACAGGAAAAAAAAGGAAAAAAAAAGGAAAAAAAAAAGGAAAAAAAGTTAAATCCAGTTTTGGCAATGTTGGTTTACAGAAACATCTTATGGATTGATGTAACCAGAACTTGACACTGGAAAATCCTGTATATAAAATACTGTTACAGGATTTGAAGGGTTTATGTATTTGAAAAGTCAGCATACTCAATACACTTATAAAAATCTGAATTTTCTTAATACATTGAAAAAATAATAATTAATATCCTAAGTTCTTCTAGAGCAGAAGACTTATACTAAAAGAAGTCCATTTTATGAACACTACCTGAATACATCTTGGTATCACTGATTGCTAAACAGACTTTTAATATCTTCCTCATAAAAAAATCATACTTACTCAATGATAAACAAATCATTGGCTAGCTGAACTCTGTACATGTTCAAAAGTGGCATTGGACAGGTATCTCTTGGGGTAGGGTTGACCTAGGCAGCCAAGTGTACATAGAATACCCTGAGTCAGAAGGGACCCACAAGGACCATTGAAATCCAACTCCTGGCCCCATGCAGGACACCCCAAGAATCCCACCACGTGCCTGAGAGCGTTGTGCAAATGTTTCTTGAACTCAGACAAGGCTTAGTGCTGTGACCACTGCCCTAGGGAGCCTGTTCCAGTGCTCAACCACCCTCTGGGTGAAAAAGCTTTTTCTAATATCCAACCTAAACCTCCCCTGACTCAGCTTCATGCCATTTCCTTGAGTCCTGTCACTGGTCACGAGAGTGAAGAGATTGGTACCTGCCCCTCTGCTTCCCCTCAAGAAGATGTTGAAGAGCACAATGAGGTCGGACTTCAGTCTCCTCCAGGCTGAACAAACCAAGTGACCTCAGTGCTCCTCATAAGACTTCCCTTCCAGATCCTCCCCCATCCTCATGGCTCTCCTTTGGATACCCAAAACTGCACACAGTACTCAAGGTGGGGCAACCACCATAGCCGTGCAGGTCAGCAGGTTTAGCTCATGCATTACACCTGTTCCGACAACAGATAAATTGCTTTGAATCCTGAGCAGGCTCAATCATCAGGAGCTCAAATACCATTAATTCACTACATTTCATTAGCACACACTGCATGTCACTTTAGAAAGAACCAAGTTTTCCTACCCTACTTGGTTACTTTCCTTTAATGTCCAGAAGCAATTTTCACTATTGTTCAAGGACTTCAGAATACTAAACCCGTCCACACAAAAGCACACTACAAGTAGATTGCTTGAACAAAAGATTCGAGGCGAGAATTTGGGTTTAAAAGGAGGTCAGGGGAACTGGAATATGGATTACGTATAACAGAATAACAGCATAATTAAAAGCCTAGACGAAAGAGTGCATAAAATATATGTATTATCAGTGTAATAGTCTACATGACTTAAAATTACTTTGCCATCAATATTGATTTTTCTCTTAAATATTTTAGTGATTCATTATTTTCAAATATCGTGACAGGGAAACCCACCTCATAGCGACATTGCTTCCGTCAATGACAATTGGCCTCAAGTTATCACTGTTATCCACCACTTCATCTTCCAGTGACAATTCAGGGCTTGCTATTTCCTTTGGGCAAGGGCCTCTTGGCACCAGAGTACTACTGGTACTGCTGGCAGTGCTTTGTCCCTCTGATTCACTTTTGTTGCCAAGTCTCACAAGCTCTGCTAGAACATCATTGATGAGCGCATCTGCTCCCAACTTATTCAGTACAGCCTGGATCTGATCTCCTGCATACCCAAGCTTTAAAGCAAAATCCATTTTAGCTTGGTATTCCTTGTCCAAATTTGTTTTGCATTCATCTAGCTTCAAGTCTTGTGTGATACTGCTCTGTGAAAAACTTGGGCGATCCAAACACGGGGATCGGCAGAGTGGCCGATGTGGTTTGGTGGAAACCTCCTTTTCTCTCCACTGAGTACTGCTTCTGAAGTATGGTTGCTCAGGCTCACTTTCTGAGCTCGTCCATTCCTCAGATTCAGCACTGCATTCCCCTGCGTCTTGTTCCACATTCCTGTCTTCTCTGGAGTGCCTCTTCTCCATTTTCAGCTTCCCTACCATAGACCAGGCCGTCATCACGTTCAACTTCCAGCCAGGGCGCTCAATTCTCTTTCATTTCCAAAGCCACCTGGAATTCATGCTCAATTGCATCATGTTGGCCAATTAAAAGTTTACACAAAGCTGGGGCTATTTTGCCTTGCTTACTATATTCTGGCATAAGCAACAGCAACATGAAGTTCCTTAAAAAAAGAAAAAAAAATTAAAAATTAGGTTTTGATCAATTCTGCAAAATATTCAACTACAATGATTTTGTTTACAAGTCAGTAGATGTCCCCAGTCATTCATATTCCTTTGTAAACTGAGTATAATAAAGCATATAATTACATTTTCTTTGTAATCACAAAACTCTCCTTCCCTCCCCCAGTTACTCTACCTACAAAAAAAAGGACAATTCCCACAAAATAAAAGTAGAGCTGGAACAAATGGATTATCTCAGTAACACTTAAAGATAATAAAACAGAAAAGGGTGAGCCACCATTTCCACTAGAAACCTGTCTTCTACTGCAAGAACAGCCTGTCTACATTAGGAACAACTGTGCAATGTTCCCATATGCATAAAGTTTAACACAAACCATTTCAGCCTCTTTCAGTAAGGATTTCCTATCAGGACCAACAAGTTTACCTAGCAAAAGTATCTTCTGGGAAACAATACAGACATTTAACAAGATGTTGTAAGCCACAAAAGAAAACTAGAAGCATCACCAGTGTGCATATAAATCAAAGATTATTCATTCTAAATTTTCATATCCTTTTGGTTTTAGGTAATAAGATGCTGAAAATCACAGCACCTAATATACCACTCACAGAATCATAGAATGGCCGTTTCACCATTTGAGAAAGGCCATCCTTAATTCCTTTGGGACAATTTACAGGTGTTTCTGTTCTGCTTCCCAGAGCGCTGGTGTTTCCTGGTTCCTCTCTGACACTCAGGAGCACATCCCTTCCTCTAATGAATCTAGTTCGAAGCTCTGCTAACAAGCCTTAGAAAGGTTTCTTTCTTGACTATTTCCCTACATTAAATGGTGGGACTCTGTTGCCTACAGGAATATTTCAGAGAACAACAGCTCTAGAAGAGTGATAAAATTTGATAAGCAAAACCATAAAAATGTTAAAGGATCTCTGACACAGATCCATATTGGCCTAACAACAACCAAACCCCCTAAAATTGTCTCAAAGTGAAACAAAGATTATTAACCTGCAAAACCTTTTCACAGTAATGTATAATTACCATAAACAGGCAAAACAGTAACATTCTACCAGACTGCACTCCAATTTATGCAAACAAAAATTTACACACATGCAGAGACAGTTCTCCAAAAGCCAATTTCCCTAGGAAAATGCTAAGCACTCCTAACTAAAAAAAAAAAAAAAAACAAAAAACAAAAAAAACCAAAACCCTAAAAGGTCAAGTTTTGAGCCAAACAACACTATTTTTTAATAATGAAGAACCATACCTTTTCATATTTTCATATATTCATACTATATTTATATTTTGTCAGCCTGGGGAAAAGGAGATTCAGGGGAGACTCTCTACAATTGCGAGATAGGAGGTTGAAGCCAGGTGAGGGTTAGTCTTTTCTCCCAGGCAACCAGCAACAAGACAAGAGGAAATGGCCTCAAGCTGTGCCACAGAAGGTTTAGGCTTGGACATCAGGAAGAATTTCTTCACAGAGAGGGTTGTCAAGCATTGGATTTGACTGTCCAGGAAGGCAGTGGAGTCACCATCCATGGAGATGTTCAAGAAACAACTGATGTGGAACTCAGTACTCTGGTCTCTCTGATGAGGTGGGGATCGGTCAAAGGTTGGACTCAATGATCCTGGAGGTCTTTTCCAACCTAAATGATTCTGCGATAGTCTAAGTCCTTTATGCCATATGAAATAAAAACACAGTTTCCCTGCTTTTGAATGGAAATTCCAATCTTGACTAGTTAGGTTTAAGTTAGACTTAAAAAACTGCTGTTCTTTCATGTTATTAATTTAAAGAGTATCCCTCTAAATACTTAGGTATTATTTCTACAGTACTCTTTATTTTTATTCCAAGTGATTTTTCTCTCACATAGCACTGATAGCAGTGTATTTACAACCCATGTACTTGCCAATATAGATGTATTAATAGCTTAACCTGGAATGGATTTTAATTAGGTCTCATGTATAACCTTGTACCTTGCCAAAACTAAAAAAAAATAAAAGCATATATAAAAATAATTATAAAAGAAGGTTAAAAAAACAGGTTATCAGTACACTGCACCCACAGCTTACAAAATATTGCAATGAAGGAACGCTTCACAATACATGTGGTAAGACTAATTTTTTTCAAATTATTGAGACTGTACTGCTTTGGCACTGGACAAGGAACAGCATGATTCTGTTCATCCAAGTTTAAAGAGCTCCATTATTCTTTCCCAGCTGTCATCTCTCTAAGCACAAAGTCACAAGCATGTTTTTGGCTTTCATTAAACTTACCATCTTGAAACCTCCATTCTCTCCCCTGACCCTTACAATGCCTTTGATGCCCCCCCTCTGACTGTCCAAGCCATATGATATCACAAAACACTTTTTCCTTGCATGACCCAAGTGTGTCCCATACTCCCTCCGTCTGCGAGGTGGCCCAGCCAGCCTCGACCCCCAAACTCATGGTGATGCGTGTTACCCCCACAGCACAGCACTGGTGGCTCTCCTATGACAGCCTCCAGAGAAACCTGTGCTGGGCCACCACTTCTCTGTGTTACTGGAGTTCTTGCGCTGGCCAGTGTAACCCCAAACTCCTTTGTGGTTTTGAAGATGAGTTTTTATCACACTCTGTAACAGTTTATTACAAACATTTCAGACAAGATGCATTTTTATTACTGTGTGTAGACAAATATCTACATTTTCGCTACTTGAACTTCTTAAGGCAATTTGTTACAAGTCTTTCTTTACAATGTTTTCCATGCAGCTGAATGAACTGTGACTGAGAAGACAATCAAACTATATTCTAGCATTATAATAAATAAAAGATTAGAAAACGTTCAAACAGCAAAAGCTTGATGCACACAAAAAAATAATATTGTGGTTTTTAAACATAAAATTAAACATTAATTGAATATTACACACATTTCTCAAATATCACATTGTGCCCAAATGTAATTTTAGCTTTATTTAAAAAAATATTTAATAAAGTGCAAAATGCAAAACTACAATGTGAAGAACTCAACATTTGAAATAATGGACCCTTGTTATCGAGCTTAAAGCCTATCTTTGTTACTAGTAACTGTACAGAGCACACATTTCATGTAGTGCCCTTAAATCTTTGAAGTTTGGCTAAAGCTATATGTATTCAATTTCTTTTCTAACAATGACTTAGTGGCTTAACTTTTTAAATTGGCCAAATCACCACTGTGTTTTTCTACCAAAAAAGAGAAGTGATAGTCTGCATGTAATATACATAATTTATATACACACAGTCTGAAAGAAAATATGTGTAAAAATACAAAATTTTTTTTTAATAAAAGACTATTTGGTAGTTTGTATTTCCCACATCCAAATGAGAACAACTCCTTGCTATTAATATTCCTCCTGTTTCCCACTTTAAGTGACAAATTCCATAATTTCTTTGATACATGTAAAAACAACCACCACAATTATAGCCACATCTCCAAGAGTACTTCCAGTCAGCAGGAACATATTTATGCAATTAACTCACTTTCATTTAGACTAAAAAAAAAAAATCCCACAAACAACAACGGTATAGTTTGTTTACTTACGTGTTTTTCCACACTGTACTTCTCAGAAATTCAAACGTCATCTTGCAGAGTACTGAAAATAACAGAGAATTTCTTTCCTTTCTGATCTGTATTATTTAGTAGTCGTAGTACAGCTGTACCTAGGGATCTCTATCAGTTCCTAGCCTATTCTAACCACAAAGTCCCTTGCACAATGAATATACAATCTAGAATTATGATGACAGGCTGGAATATTAGAAAAACCACATGGAACAGTTTGGTATTGCTTGTCCAGACACCTTTAGGACATAGTACATTGTGGGCACACTAAGAGAGTTTATGGGGGGGAAAACGCACTAATTATCAGTTAATAGAACTATCATTGTGAATAATTTTCCACTTTTTTGTTTTCTTACTGCTTATACTCAATAATTTTTAAAGTTAGTATAGATGCACTAAGGAGTTATCACAGTGGGTTAAATTAATTTTTTTTTAAAATCTTCTTACAAGCAAACTCAGAACAAAAATTAAAAACCATAAATAATTTGAGCAATGCTTGATTTTTCTGATAAGAATGAAATTGAGAAACAAGTCAGAAAATTTTTTCAAAGATGGAATCAAACCTCATCTTGCAGATCATGAACAGCAACATTTTACCACTGAAATTTCAGCATTTGTTTATTATGAGTTACATTCCCCCGCTAGACAGCCAAATATGAACACACACTTAAGGAAACAAAAGAAAGCTATTACAAATTTCTAATTTAAAGCTACTACAATTCAGAAATACAGACACTGCAGCTTTAAAATTTTAATTCTCATGATGCTCGCTGCTAAGCAACCAACCAAGTTTGCTTCCTAAACACCTCTTTCAGCACAGTCACGAGCAACTAGTAGAACTGATAATGTGATTCAGAAAAAAGAGTCAGACAAAATCATGTATATTTTGTTCATAAGAGGCCAAACCGAAAGCATCTCTTCAACTTTGATGGTATTAAAACAGAAAGAAAATACCTGCACATTAATAAAGTACTGTAGCATAAATGAAATCACTCACAAGTTATTCAACAATTACTATTCAAATGACAATGACTATTAAAGAGCTGGTACTAGGAATACTCTATTCAAAGCCTGTTCATTTCAGCAGGACCAACAGAAACGAAGGTAAAAGAATGGATTGAACAGCTTCTTTTGGTCCCTTATGGCACTACCTTTCCATCATCTCAGTGTGCTCTGAGCCATGCCCTTCAAAGGCACAATTACATGATACACACATCTACTTTGAAGAGCAACCTTTAAATGAAACATTTTATTAACTCCTTTCACCAACTTTTAAGTATTTTTACTTTTTTTCTGTCATTTCAGATACTAAAATGCAAAATTAAACAAAACAAAGAAACCCAACTCATGTATTTTCTCAAATCTCTCTCTCACTGGGATAAGAAATACTTAATAATGATTCCATAGTATTTATTTTAAGGAGGGATAGGTTTGTTTTCCCTTGGGTACTTTTAAAATACATGTAGCTAATCAGTGATTTTTTTTTTAAATAACTCCCCCCCCAATCTAACTGAAAAATGACATGTGAAATGGTAACATCTAGGCAAGTTCCACACGCACAGCGTCTCCTTTTGTATTTCTCAAACTGTCTGTAGAAACCAAACTAAACCAAAGAAACAACTTGACAATTTTTTTAAAAGGGCCTGGTTTTTATTAAGAAAATTAAGTTATTCCCTCCATGGCTTCAGCATGAATTTTAATGTCTTAGTGTCTCTCTGTACTCTTCATTTCACTAACTTATCATTAGCAAGCACCCATGTGTAGAAGGAAGAGGTATCTTTCTGGAAGAAGTCTGTTCTAAACAACAGCCAAACCTTTGATTACTGTGGCTGTTTCTACATTATGAGAAGCTGACCAAAGTACACAATGACATCTATCCAAACTAATTTTCATGTAGCTAGTTCTGACAATAGCTAGTTCTGACAGTAAGAGCAATACAGACCTCAACAGCAATTGGGTGAACTTATCAGGATCCCACAGGTTACTTGTTCCACAACAGATGAATGAATGAAACTCAATCTATCACCTACACAACTAAAAAATTGATCGGGCTGATATACTATATATCTACAGCTATGCGTCATTATTACAGTGTACACAGTGTATAAGCCTACTAACAGAAAAGCTGACAACTTTCTTGTTACACACATACCAACTACTGTCTAAAGAGCCTAAACCCATGGAAACAATATAAGTAGAGACAAAGAGAAAGAGAAGTCTTTTTAAAAATTATTTTAAATAACGTTCAGGGACACTACAATCAACAAGACCTCCAGCATTGTACTGTGCTACATCACAGACCAGTGGTTACACTCAAGAACCCTAAAGCACTTCCCAAGTATGTTTTTCCTGAGCTTTAAGAACTTCCCCAACACGACTACAATGGCATTTAGTTGTGTTGGGGAAGTCGTTAGGCATTTAAAATTGCCATTTTAAAGACATTATGATTTAAGCCTGTAGTGTGCACACACAGAACCCCAGCAAACCAACAAGCACCAAAATGCATTGCACACATCTTCAGGAATGTGACAGAACAGTATCTGTTAGGCAGTAGTTATTGTCAGAGGACATAGACCAGAAGCAGCTCAAGATGCATATATGGCCCTGGATTTTGGATTAGCCCTCAATTTTGAAAATCGCATTTCTAAAGTGCTTATGAAGAAAGTAACTCAGTTCAACACAGTGTTTTCATGGCACTGAAGACACAACCATCTTGTTGTATTCTTATCTGAGGAGCAGCACAGATATTACATATTGCTGCCTGCTGCTTTGAATATTTTCTGAAGTAGTGAACTATTTTATCTAGGTGTTTTCTAAGAAAGTGCTCAAATCTGACAAAGTATATGAGTCACAAATAAAACCAGTAGCTTTTTCTCATTTTAATTATACACTTAGGTGGTATGCATCTGTAGGGACAGATTCACAACTGAAGAAAAGCAGAGAAATATTCTAAAATTAACATTTGGGTATTTCAGAATGGATTAAAAAATTGGAAGAGTTGTGCTGCACGACATTATAAGCAATTATCTTTTGTCCTTAACAAAAAGGCAAAGAGCCGGAGATTAATAGCATTTTGCCTGTGTGTATGTACAACTTGAACTACTAGATTTTCATACTTATCATTATTTTAAGCAGAGGTAACAGGAATACATTACAGTTTACATATGCATATCATAGTAATGCATATCATAGTAATGCACATCATAGTAACAAATATGTTGCAGTTAAACAGGAATTAATCACTGTCCCCAATTTATTTTTTGAACCTTAGAATGAATTATTTTCACAACGTAACAAATGTGGTAGCTTAGCATATTTAATTTTCATTTACTGTGTCAAATGTTGCATGACTAGGAAAATAGGATATACAAGCTTTTTAGAAAATGCTCCTATTTAAGTTGGCCATTTGGAAATTAAAGTGACTCTGAAATTTGATGCTTTTAGAAAAATACAATATTCACCACTTGTAGCCACAGATAAAACTGTATTTTATCCAGTTTTATTAAGACTGTCCTAAGACCTTTCATCCTTAGCAAACAACACTCATGTAAGCATCAAATCAGTGACAGTTGTACAGCATATATCTTCCGATATAGCTTCCTTAAAATGTCCAAAATACATATAAGTAAAGGAAAACAAATATATCAGGCTTTAAAAGCAGCTGCTTTTTGATGCAAATATTTGGCATTAACAGTGCTTACAACATTTTGCTTGCTGAGCAGTGAGGAACCCTATTTAAAAGGAATACTTTAATTTTAAGATGCTTAAAATGAACACATGTTCAAATAGTTCCTGTACTTTTTAATCTAATAAATTAGATATGGTCTAAAGTAAGATCTGAGGACAGATCTGCAGCTCACTTATACATTTAGAGACATGTATAACAGTATCCACAGAATATGCACTAAGTCAAATAGCATTTTTAACAGAAGTGTTAAAATGGCAGATCAGACTTTTCAATCCCTTGATAATTAGAGCCATATAAATGACAGCATTTTGATTCAGTTTAATGGATTTTTTTTCTTATCTTACTATGCAATGTCAGTCTCAACACATTCCTTGGAAGTCCCAACACTCATTTTGATGAACAGAGAAACCTTAAATTTACACAAAAGCCTAATATTGCACAGTCTTTTATCAAGTGAAACTCAATACAATATCAAGTAATATATTTTATTTTTTTTACTCATTATGACTTTTCTGAAATAAAACATTAATATACATTAAATCTAAAGTAATGTACTAGCAGTTTACACCAGCAGTGAACACCTTGCCCTTAAAATTAATATTGAAACAGCAATTGAAAAATAGCCAGCTAGCTATGGTTAGTAATAAATTTTATTTAGAAGCTTCCTCTTTTCTGAGTCAAATCAGATAAAGTATTTTAAAAGAAAAACAAATTTGCCATTTCTGCTTCTCCATCTGTCTCTCTCCCTCCCTTAACCATCCTCGGAAAAGAACAATAAGGAATGTGACTTAGCACTCTTCTATTACAGAGGCAAAGGACAAAGGAAGATTTTCAGTGTTGACTCACCAGTTAAGATAAATGTAATTGTTACCACCATCCAACCCTGAAGGGGATGTTCTTTCTTGACAAATGCTGATGGAACACTTGTAATAGTAGGAAAAGTTCAGTTGTGCAGAGAGGGCTGAATTTAATGAATTCATACACCAGAATATATAGAATTAGAAATTACTTTAGAAATACCACTAAGCTTTACCTTTCTGATCTTATTGGGCCTACATGTGTCTTGTCTACACTGAACACTGATGGAAAAACCCCCATCATATGAACACACAAATAAATACAGATAGATAGATATGCCATATATACATATACACGTAAGTTCTGATTCTGTCAGTGTATCACTTGATACATTTCACAGATCAGTTCAGAAAAGTGAAATAGAGCTCTTCTTTCCCAAATGCTGCAAGCACTTAGAAGTTTGGTTGCTCTCCTTCCTCACCAAGCTCTAGCCCACTGTTCCTGAAATCCCTTCACCACAGTTGGCTCAGTTTAAGAAAGTTATGAGTGCTGTTTGAGAACTATGGAAATGCAGGGTACTGTCAATGTAAAGTAAGACACCGAGTTAGTGGATCAAGTAATTTTCAAACATTAAGAGAATATCATTGAGTGGGTATGAAAAACTGAATTAATGAAATCATGCCATAGACTCTTCACCAAAACACCTAATTAACTAGGAACCTGCACTTGTTCATGACTCCCTAGCGTGTGAAGAAGCTGATGGGCTCATCATGACAGCTGGAAAGGAGATTGGGTGGGAAGTTTTTGAGGGAGGAATTTGTTTCTTAAACATAGGTCAAGTCAACAGTGCACCTCAAAAAAATAATTGCATCTGCAACACAAAGGCAAGAAAAAACCATCATGGTAGACAAAAATACATAAGCATTGTCATGCAAGAAAATAATTGTCCAACTACCACCCTAAGGACCTAAGTTTCTCACTTTCATTTTCAACACTGCTAAATGCAAGTTATTGGTGTTTGGCTGGATTATTGAACAGGACATCAGAGAGTGACAGTATCCTTCAGCAATGACATGACATTCAGCTGAATTAAATTAAAGAGCCACTCCTGACTTCCCAGGCTGTGAAAAGTAATGAGCACAACTCTGCCTTTTAATGGTCATTTCAAGAAAATTATATTAAATACTACATTTCTAGTGATCACAACCTAAAAAACCCAACCCAACAACCCTAAGAAGAACATCCCATATTTGCAACTGAGTTGCCACAGGTTTCAAATTTAGATTTTTTTTCTTTTTGGCTGACCTTGATGAAAACTTCCTCATTAGCAGAGATTAGCAGAAATTGTACTGAGTTACTGTGTTACTACACTCAACCTCCTGATAACAAGCAAGAAACTAAATAGAAAAGCAGAGTACTTTGCTGCATCGGAAATAAGACTTCAAAGAAGGTGCTCAGATTTTCATTTTTCTAACTCTGCTCAAACTCTACATTTGTACATCACAAATACTAGCTGCTTGCCCTGCAGGATTGACTGAACATCTGTGGCACTTTCCTGTCATTAACCTTTTTTATAAAAGATTCAGAAATTAACCTAGAGACCATTTTAGAAAATGCCAGGAACAGAAAAATATGAACCTATGAACAGACACCAGGGAAATAAGAACCAGCATTTTAATTAGCTATAAGTTGGAGAAATCATGGCTGTTTCTGAAAACCCAAAATAAAATCTATTAAATACTAGGGTCACAGTAGATTTGGAACATTAAATAAAACAATGTTTCCTTTGCTGCACAAATATGCGATTAATCCCTCGGCCCAGACCTACAGCTTTTACCAAATCTAAACTTGCTAAGAAGTCATTTTGCTTTGATGATGACTACAGGAATTAACTCAAACCATATGACAGAAACATTACCATAGAATAGAAAACTTGGTAGGCAAGTATCCATTTTTACTGCACTCTTAGCATATTGTGGAGCTTTGTTAAACTGAAAAATTGTTCTAAAAAACTACAGTAACTACAGAACTAATTGTTCTAAAAAACTATAATGTTTGAGGTACTTCAAATTTATTTCAGCAAATATTTTAAGTGATCACTGATATGTGTATTGGACTATACATAAAAGCAAGCTGTGCCAAGCATGTCACATATAGAACTTGAAATAGCTTGTGAGGAGTCAACAGGGGAAGTTTAGGCTGGATATTAGGAAAAGGTTCTTTCCCCGAGGGTGGTCAGGCACTGGAACAGACTTCCCAGGGCAGTAGTCATGGTACAAAGCCTCAGAGCTTAAGGAGCCTTTGGACAACATGCTCAGGCACATGGTGGGATTCTTGGGGTGAAGGGACAAGAGCTGGACTTTGGTGATCCTTGCAGATCCCTTCCAACTCAGGATATTCTATAATTCTATGAACTACAAACCAAGTGTGAACTGAAGAGAAATGCAAAAGTAGTATAAAATTTAAGCACCTTGCCTCAAACTTCACTAATTTTGTCACACTCCTAAGTATGAATTCAAAGGGATAGGATGGACATAGCTGGAATTATAAACAGAGGAAGCAGCATTTTAGCTCTTTTTTAAGATACATGATTCCTGTTTGGAGTTAACCCAACCTAGAAAGAACAGGTAGTGCGGAGCACAAGACAAGTATAAAGTCTGAAGGGAAGGAAATGGAATATTTCTATTGCATTAGGTATTTAATCATATTCCCTAAGACAGAAAAGAAAAGGAAATAATTATACAGTAAACACACATTTGAAACAGGTGTTCTAACAATAATATAGAGTACCCTTTTCCCACCAATCTTCCCTTTCTAATAATCTTAAGGAGCTAGAGCTATTGCTACTCAAAAGGTCTGTTGTCCCTACTAAGGCAACATTTACACTTCAGCTGACAACATTACATAAAATAAGAGCAGACACGCAACTCCTTAAAGCTTATTTGTGGGCAGTTCCTCATAAACTGAGATGATTTATTTGGATCTGTGACCAAAGGAACACACTAGTTCTCCTAATCCACATTCTGACAGGAGGCCATTTGGTACTACCTACTCTGCAGATATAAATGACTCATTAATGCTCTGCAAAGAGAAAAAAAAGTTGCGATTGCAGCTAAGTCAAAGACACATCAAGGGTGTGATGCATCTTATCATCTTAACTTACACTAATTCTATTTGTAATTTAATATTTAGAACACTACTTTGACAGACCAAACGAAATATTCCTTTAACCAAAATTCTCATCCAGAAGCAATCTTTGAGAAACTTGAAAAACAAAGGGTATTCTGTTTCTAAAGACCTCAATATACTGGCTGGACCCCCACATGCTATGCCATCAAACAAGAGGCAGGATGTCACCTGTTAGGACAGAAGCTTTCTGATAAACTGAAACAACCACTTTAGAAACTACTAAAAAAATGCCTGAAGCAGAGAAAGACACCTCACTCAGTAAGCATCAAACTGTACCTTTGTGGAAAGCTGTAAGAGGAGATTGAAGGCATCTTGTGACTTTGTATTTTCACGCTGGTTACCTTGCTTTTGCAAAAACAAAGTCAGTCCATGTCTAATTAAGTCTGCCTTAAGCATGGTGTTGGACTACATGATCTCTTGAAGGAGGTCCAATGCAAACTAATTCTTTTATGCTAAGATTTCTTTATTTATATAATGGCAACACTGCTCATTTCCAAGGTGAAGAAGCTGGAAAGTCATCATCAAGAAGATGAGAAAAATCCTACCACTTTGCTTTTGAAAATGAAAACGGCAAATCCCTACGCTCCAGCAACTTCATCACTTCCTTTCTGAAGGGAGACCTACATATGAGCAAGACCTGAGGGAGGAAGGTTTTTTGGTGTGATGGATTATTTTGTTTTAGGGGTGGGGGTTTTTTTGTTTTTTAAATCAGGACAACCTAGAAATCAGAAAATGGAGAGACTTGGCAAACAGATGGAAACTAGTATTTGATCTTAAAACAAAAGAAAAAGCATAGCATTAGAGGGGGCAATGGCATGTGGTTTTAGCTTGAAATTGTCAGACTTAGTTTTGAGTTTACGTGATTTGGCTGAGGTGTGTGGGGGCTCATTAAAGGAGTGCATACTTCTTGTAGATGTTCTCACTAAATATAAGAGTCTAAACCTTTGGCTTTAACCTAAGGTTGATACTCTACCCCTGTTACAGCATTCAATTAAAACAGAAGTTGACTCAGCTAATGAGAACAGATATTAATCTGGATGAGGGGTCTCTCACTAGATGGAATGAATGCAGAAAGGGGCTCCTAAATTCCGACTATGTAACAAACAAGCAACTTGGCCTATGCTGGGATTTGTAAAACACTTTATTTGTACTGTACAATGACATCCTAATGATATTCTAGAAGAGGCTTATAACAATTGATGTAAAGCCTAGGTTTTATTTTGACATGGTAAATAAATCTGCTTTCCAGCAAGCCATGTCAAAAATAGCCCATGTAAGAAAATTAAATACAATAGCTACCTTTATGACTCAAAGATACTTAGCTGAAGTACTTATTTAAATATACAACATATATATTTGAATCAAAATTGCCAGCTAATGAAGAGTCTTGCTATTATGGCCAGTCTCATGAACAAATTGGTCACCTCAGAAGAATGAAACTACATCTTAGGAGAAGTTATACTGCTTAGCTCTGCACTTCCAAATATGTTTCCTAACTCTGAAATGTACCTAACACAATACTACATACCATGGCACCAGACGGCCTAGATCTGCAAAGGTGGTCATGGTATTCTTATTTCCAGATGAATTATCTGTGGTACCATGAAAATATCATATAAAATATAGCTTATCAACAAAAAGGGACAGTTCATAGGAAACTAAAACCCACATTTTAAAAGCATTTTAAAACTACCAGTATTATTGCTCAAACAAGCTTTTAATTTATAATGTATAGAAAAAAACAGCCTTTTACAATAAAATTACAAAACAAATGTTTATATATTTAAAAGTATATATTTGTCCAGCCATGAAAATACGGGTCTTCAAAGCCCTTTATGTCTAACAGATTCCATGATGCAAATGAGGACAGCGTTCTCAGGGATATGTAGCATTACAGCCATTTGGGTTTTTAAAATTTTTTTTTCTTCGCATCATGAGATGGACAAATCAATATATCAAACTAATTTTCAATGTGGCAACACCTGGGAACTTCTTCCAAGTTTATAAATCACTTTTCTTCACGTTTCCAAGTCCTACTTTCATAACTGAACTTAGATACTGCCTGTTTTATTCCCAAAAGTCCCACTGCTCCTGCTCTTGATTCAAACAGTAAAAAAATTGTGATAGAAGCCATTTGTTTTACTTCTATTATTCACAGATTTATAGTAGAATTATAAGTGTTCAACAAAACAACATTTCAGTTGCAAACAGTAAAGTGGCTAGGAAAGTCAAAACCAGCAGATGTCTACAATGGAATAATTTGCATTGGAAAAGACTTCCAGAAAGATCAAAGAACAGAAAGCCAGAACTTACCTAAGTCACAGCTGTTGACAGTAAGAATTTACTTTCTTACTAGCTCATCAGCATATAAAGTGTAATTGGTATTTGTTCATCCATCTTAACCCTTTTTCTTGTCATTCTTTCCAAACAGTGAATTTGGGTTTGGTTTAGATTTAGCATTTAGATTTTTCTTTTTTAAAAATACTTTTTATTGCGATCATTCAAATGAAATTGACTTAGGAAGCTTTAGGGATTGCTTCTATTAAAACTTGCTAAACATTAGATTATTTTAGAAGGCAAACAGATACCGAAAATGTCAACAGTGACAGGACTGGTATATGGACAACATGTGACACTGAAGAAGAAAAGACATATTCCAAAGGCAGTTAAATTATTCTATATTTGAAGATGACCTTGAAATTCCCACTAACCCATTTTTCCATTAAGAAGCAAAAATAATTTTATCAGTGGCACCAGCCAAACTTGTGAAATACACCTTCCAGTCCTACATACCAGAGTTCAGTTATAACATCTGTCAAGCAAAAAATATATCTCATCAACAGAGGATACCTCCTATGCAAAAAACCCCCTACTTGACAGGCTCTTCCATTTCAATAAACAAACATACCAAGCATAAGAAATCAGATGGACCTGGAATGCTGCATATTCCCAAGCACTCAGAGCTACTGATATGCATAATGGAAGTTCATAAATGACCAGCATTTTAATATGCCTCCTATTCTTACTTCCCATTTATGGCAACACAAGCTAATCACTGCAACACATTGCAAGATTCAAAAAAAAAAGCAAAACAATATCAGATGTATCTCAGTAAACCCAAATTAATTCAGATTCACATCTATCAGAAGACACAATACAGCTTTTTCTTCAATTTTACTGTTTCTCTAGCTTGTGAAGTACATGCCTCTTGTGAAAAATAATTTCCAAATGATTTAATCACAATTAGAAAAGCTATGAAAAATAACATTTTCAAATAAACTGTTTAAAAAAGTATCAGAAACCTCAAGCATACTGCATGAGTGAGCAGTTCCTTATTCACAGTTGCATTATAAAGCAAAATGGAAGGATGCAAGTTGCAAACATCAGGTATCCTCTACAAAAATAATTTCCTTATTTCACTACCTTTCTTCGTTAATGCAAGTTTCTTGCATTGTTCTTTTGTTCAGACATTGAACACCTTCTTAAACAGCGTGCTAAAGCAGCCTCTGCAATCTCTTCTTGTCGCTTTAAATTACTAAATGACACCAGGAGAATTTCCCGTCTCCATACCCAACTGTCCAGGCCCTTTCACCTGCCCTGCCACAACAGCCCGAGGGCTCTGAGCAAGCTTCCGCAGGCTGTGCGAGGACGCTGGCAATGGGTCCCCAAGAAGGCCTCGTGTCCCCTCGCCCAGCGTGCGGCTACTGCGGGGCAGGCGGCAGCAACCAAGGGCAGCAGCCCCGCAGCGGGGAGGGACGCACCAGACCAAGCACCGCCGCTCCCGGCGCGCGAAGGGCGGCAGGGGCACCCCCGGGCAGGGACGGGAGCATCCCCGTGCCAGTGGCGCTCTCCGCGCTGTCCCCCGTAGCGGAACGCAGTCGGACGGCAGCCCAAGGCCGCGCCGGTGCTGCCGCCGGGCCCGGACCGCGCCCGAGGAACAGCAGGGGGCGCCCCACAGCCCCGCTCCCCCAGCCGCGCGGACCCCGGGGGAGGGGAGTGCTCCGCCGGGCTCCGCCGCTCCCCCGCTCCGAGCCGCCCTCGGCACCCCCGCCCCCGGCTGGGGCCTCACCCGCTGTTGTCGCTACAGACACTCTCCGCGGCTCCCTGCGGGATTTGGTGGCGAAGAGGTGAGGGACGGCGGGGCTCGGCGCGGCCGCGGCACGGGCCCCACTCCGGCCGCTCCCGCCGCATGGAGGGGGAAGGGCTGGCCGGAGCAAGGGGAGATGAGGGGGCGTGGAGGAGCAGAGCCAGGACGGGACGGGATGGGGAGGGATGGGGGAAATGCGGGCGCGGAGTTCAGCGCCGACGGGAGCGCGGGGGCCGCTGCCGCCGCCTCATCGCCGCCCGCGCCGCACCGGGCCCGCGCCGCCGCCCGGCCGCCGTCGCCCGGCAACGCGCGCGCCCCCGCTGCCGCAGGCGCGCAGCTCCGCGCGGCGCCCCGCGTGCTCCCGAGGGCAGCGCACGCGCAGCCTGCCCGCGGCGGCGCGCGCCGGCCTTCCCTCCCCCTCTCGACGCCAGGGGGCGCTGCAGGCGGGGACGGGGCCGGGCTCGGAGCACGGGCCGCTGGGCAGGAGCGAGCCGTGGGAGCGAGCCGCGAGGTGGCTGGCTGAGTGGTCGGGCTCCGAAGAGAATGGGAAAAGGGAGACAGTTTCCCTTGGCGTTGGCCCCTAGGGACATCCGATCCCCTTGCTGAAACAGGAGGAGGAGGCGGCTTAGGGAGGGCAGATGGGTGCCAAGCTGTTTATAAAAAAACTGTGTTTTCCCAGTTTTGCAGGTCACGGGGTTGGAGGATGAAATAAAGGACGTGACCAACTGCAGGTATATTTAGGCGTACCTTTGGGATGGGCCAAGATTATCATATGCAGCTACTTAAACCTTTAGCTAGGTAGGATGCTCTAGCACAGGATTAACAAAAATCTTTAGGCTTTGCTTAAAACATTGATATTTAAAGACTAGATGCTTTGAAGATCTCAGGGCTAGCATGTAATTGCTTCCTATCAGTTTCAGTGTTGCTGATTACTACCTTCAGCTTCCCAAAGCATTCTGAAACCAATAACAACTTTCCTTTAAAATATTAAATACCAGTGCAATTGGGGTGACCCATACATAGGAAAAAATCTGGCAAATGGGAAGAATATATTTTGAAATCTCAATGGGATACAGAAAGAATATGTTTCCATTTAAGAAACTCAGTAATTTAAAACAAATTTCACGACTTGGGATGCACCACTTTGAATCATCCATTTTCTGATATTTCAGTTTTGCAACATTGCTACACATTCTGCTTATGGTGGTTATCCATGGTGCTAATCCAGCAGTGTATTAACCCAAGTTCAGTTCTGTTGTGTGTTTCATTTCTTTAAATGCTATGTATTTCATAAAACGTGTTGCACTTTTTAAAAAGTGCAGTTAGAATATTAATATTTAATAGTTCAGTTATAAGGGCCCTACATTGCATCAATACATCCAGACTTGCAGAGTTAATTGCTGTAGCTGGGATGATTATCTAGGGAGAAAAAAAAAAAACCCATTCTTCCAGTTGGAATTGTTCTTAACTTGATTTGTTGTCATAATGCTAATGTGTGTGGACTGATGTTAAGATTGTTAAATGGAAGCAGCTGGGGATTTTTGCACAAAAATTCAATCCTGTGCTCAATGAAGTAGGGGAGTTTTTTAGCCTTGGTTTCATTCTGCATAATACTGCAACTTGTTTTGAAATCTATCTGCCTGTTAGTTTTTGGGTTTAAAAGGATCAAATAGAAACAAGGTTGAGTTTTTCAGGATCAGCTGAAATATTTTTTTAGTGTCAGTTTAGTGCTTTGAAAAATCTAATCTGCATGCTGGGAAAAACTGATCTTTATTTGGATCCCACATATCAAAGTTTGTAAATAGCACTAGAATAGGTAATACATATCAGTGTGGTGATTTCAGATCATACAAATAACTGTCCAACCCACTTTGTCTAGGAGAAAAATTGAAACACAGACATTAAAACACTTGATCAAAGCCATGAAGCACAAGTCAAACGATACCAATATGTATGTGCTGGGACTGCAAGTATCAAACTTTATGAACACTTCGAAGTGCTTTGAAATGTGGAAATGTAATATTTTCTCTCCTTTTTTTAAACATGGAGGGAAAAATGGTTGCTAATGCTTGCGGGTAGGTTTACTTCCTTAGAATTTCCAACTAATTTATAACACTTTGTGGTTTTCTTAATGTCATTCAAAGCAGAGTAAAGTAACAAGTTGAACTTGCATTTTCATTTTCTGCCCTCAACCTTTTAGCTTAGCCTGTAAAACCAGAAATTAAAAAACTGGATAAACAGTGCGAAAGTGGGCTGGGATTCTCATCACTCCTGTTCAAGGGCATTTTCCTTCTCTCTCTCTCATCCTCACCCTGCCTGTTCTCACTCCCTCACTGTCCTAGCAACAAGATTCACTGGCTGACTGTAGCTAACTTGTCTTCTACCCCCTCAAACCAATTAGTTAATCTATTTAAATCATGCATTGAAGAAGCCTGCCCCCTTTGAGCACACAGCTCACTTAGGGCTCAATCCTACAATCTTCAATTTTTAAGGCAGCAAGAGTTTGCAATTGACTCAAATTACATGAGGATCAGACCTTTATATTCTAATTTCTTTATAAAAGCTGTAGCGTGATGAAGAGGGTGCTGGTGCTATCACTGTTTTCCTTCATCTACCTTTTTCTTTATTTGAAGAACACAACAATATACGGAAAAGCCCTAAATATTGGAGAAAATAACTAAAACATCTTCTATTCACTAATCATCTGCTATTCACAACTGCTGCTTATTCATTATCTGTTCTAGAAAATTGCAAAAATGGGATTTGGTGAGCAATCAGAGCATTGAGTAGAAAACTCAAGAACATCCAGGAGAAAACAGCATTGTAGTAGTAATGACTACAGCATGCCTTTTTGTCAAAGCTTTTAATCAAAATCATAAACCCATCAGCAGTCTTTTAGGGCATATTTTAACGAAATGCTAAACTTTGCACAGATCTCAGAAGGAAGCCTTCTGCTCTTTTTGCACTCCTAACAACCTTTGACATAATGAGGTGTGACAAATTGATTTAAAATGTAGTTGCAGGAAGAAGGGCAGGCAAGCTTTGCTCTGCCTTGTGGGTGTTGTAGTCTTTCTGCAGCTTCTCTGCCTGGGCAGCAATAGGAACTTGGACTCTAAGTCCCATAGCTCCCACTAGAGTCTACCGCACAGGCTCAGAGCCCATATGCGAGGAGGGGGTGACTACATTGTGTCTATTGTATGTTTGTTTGGTTTGGTTTGGTTTCGGTTTGTTTTTTTTTTTTTTTCCCCTGGCATTTTGCACATTTCACCGGAGGTGTAAATCGGGAGTGAAAAGCATGGCAGATGAGCAAGAAATAATGTGCAAACTCGAGAGCATCAAGGAGATCAGGTATGTTTGCTTTGTGCCCCATCGGTTACATGAAGCAGCTTTTTCCTCGGGGGAGCGGATGAGTTACATCGATCTGAAAGTAGCTATTGTGCTACTGAGGGAAAGAAAACTACCGCTGGGTTTACGATGAGAGCAGAAAATGCATTTTTCTAAGCAGGGAGAGAGCATCCGCTGCTGGGAATCGCCGCTGGAATGCTTAGTTAAGGGCGGTAATGGTCGTGCATTTCCAGAGCACTAGCCCTGAGTGATAACAGGAGAAGGCGGAGTGCGCGGGTGGGAAGGACTCAGCAGCCCCAGCGCAGCTGGGGGGAGTGGTGTCGGCGGGCCGCGGGTATGGTAGGGTTTTGTTTGTTTGTTTGTTTGTTTTTAAGTCCTTTGAATTAATATTTCATATTCATGAGTCTCTGTGTCTTGAATCTGTTATTTGGCCCACTCCCGGGCAGGAGCCTTGTCGGGCTGAGAAAGAAGGGGGATGGCAAGGAAAGCAGAGTCTGACACCCAAAGCCGAGGGCGGACATGCCCTCGGGCAGGACAGGGCTGGGCAGCGCTGCTGGCTCCGGCGGAGCCCCACCGGAGTGCAGGACAGCCGGCCATCCATCCATCCATCCATCCATCCATCCATCCATCCATCCATCCATCCATCCATCCATCCATCCATCCATCCATCCATCCATCCATCCATCCATCCATCCATCCATCCATCCATCCATCCATCCATCCATCCATCCATCCACCCATCCCCCGCGGAGGGCGGCATTAGGGCCCGCCAGGGAGCGGTGGATCCGTGCGGGTGACGAGAGGGGAGCAGCTGAGCCTTAGCGACTTCTCTGCCCTGCCCTCCCCTTCGGCCGAAGGCGGGGAGGCAACCGAGAGCACCCTCGGAGATCTCCCCACCTGCTGCTTCTGGCTGCCGCCCGGGTTGCCTAGGGATGGGGGCACACCGGACGAGGCTTTTTCTGCCGTTCCCTCCTGCCACGAGGCCGGAGCTGCCTCGGGCTGCGGTTCATGCAATGCAAAACACCAGGAATTTATATATAATGTCCTTCATAGGGTGAGTTGCAGGATGCTTTGAAAGAGAGGGCTCATAAAAAGCCATGCACGGTACAGCACGTGCCCACATCGGGGACATTTTTCATAACTTCAGGTAGGGCATTTCCACTCCTTGGCTTAGAGCACCGTTTTTCAGGATTGGGCCTGAGCTGTCTATTTAGTAGGAAGTGGTGCATCCAAAATGCGTTAGAGAGGACAGTGATTTTGAATGTAGCTGGGAGGTGGAAGGCATGCTGACTGGGTAACCCCGGAGCAATGAGAAGTGTTTTCGGACATGACAGCCAGAGAGGGGCTATCAGACAGAGAGGAGAGAGGACTGGCAATGAAAGCGTTACCATCAGCAGTGCATGGAGGTGACCACAGGGACTTCTGGCTGGTTACAGCATCTCTAAGAAGCACACTTTATCCATGGAAGAAGTAAATTGGGCAGCAGAGTATGGGCCTCAGCCTTCTTCACACAATACCACAAAGGTGAACAAAGATCAAGCAAAAATATTTGTCTGCCTAGTGTCCCCAAACTACTTGTAGAAAGAGATGTGATGGTGTAAGAACAATGATTTTCTACTCAACTGGTAGACAGGCTCTGTTTTAAAATACAGATCTAAGTATTGCCTACTACAGTTTGTGGTCCAATTATTGTAACAATTTAAATTATTTTTTTCAATGAAAGTGTTATTTGGAAATTTACAGTGCATTCAATTTTCTGATCACATATTCAAAGGTCACATATAAACTGCACTTAAAAGATTTTTCCTATTATTTTGTGGCATAAGGTAGTGCAAAGGTGATGTTACTAGCTTTACAATGAAGTATCAAAAAAGTTGCTTGAATGTATTTTAAATTTAAACAAAAAATGTCAAGAAACCAGTCCTACTTGGAACATTGATGTCTATTTTGAGTCACCTTTAACAAAATCTGATCAATTAAACCTATCTATTGATTCCCAAACCTTTTTAAAGGAGCTTGCATTCTATGAAGAATTTCCTTCAAAATAAACATGAGAATTTCTTATGTTTAGAGATTCACCTTTGATAGATTTAGCAACTTTATTTTAATCTGCATTCCATGTATTCTACAGAGGGGAAAGAAATCTTCATTATCAAAATCAAAGAACTTGCCCATTTGTGTAGTTGATCTCTATCATGTATTAAAAGCAGCTGGGTTTTGAAGAGATGTAGGAATTTGATTTTGAATCTGGGATCTGATATCTATATCCATATCTGTATCTATAGATAAATACATATAATTTGTAGTCAAGGGAATACTGTTTTCAGTAAACAATTGTATGTCCACAGTCCAAACGTATATGCACATGCAAATTTATGTGCATTAAATACTTCCACAGAAATAACCCAGTCATAAAATTAAGTAAATACCGAAAGACTCAGTGTTTTGACTAAGAGGAGTTAAAAGAGAATGAAAGTTAATTTACTTATGAGAGATGCACACACATGTCATAAATACAAGAGAGGAAACAGGACTTTTTAAATGGTTCTGTTTTAAATTTCCTTCATTCATATTATCCCTGCCCTGACCGCCTGCTTCTGAATACATATTTTAGAAGTTATTTATGATACTTTTTTTATCTCTTGTAGCTTTATAAACTCCTGAAGTGACAGAGGGAGGAACCCAGGTCACATTACTAGCTGTGACACTTGGAATACGTAGCCATAATTAATTGTCCGAGTGACTGACTCTCCTTTCTGCCATGCTCTGTTAAAACCTGACAACACTCTATTAATTTCATAATTCGCTACAAGAATTCTCCTACCACTGAAAAGCTCAGCAAAAGAACTGGGATTAGAATTCAGTATTCTCCTTGTACCTCACCTTCTCTCAGATACATTTAGTCTCACTCATGTCTATTGCTACTATTGCCTTCTTTCATCTGTCTAATCCCATATTAAATGACACTTCACAAAAATATGTTTCAGTGACTTACTGTTGTCTCTCCATCTTCTTAATTTTCACTGGGATTCAGGAATAAGACTTTGCAGATGGAAAAAATAAAGGCACGACTGAAAGCAGAATTTGAAGCCCTGGAATCTGAGGAGAGGCACCTGAAAGAATATAAACAGGAAATGGACCTGCTGCTGCAAGAGAAGATGGCCCACGTGGAGGAGCTGCGACTGATCCATGCTGACATTAATGTGGTATGCAACAGCCCAGCTGCAGACAGTCTAAGACACAGCTGGATATGAATCATTTCACAAATTGTGGAATTGTGCACAAGTGAACTGTCACTGGTTCAATAATAAGGACTTTACAACACCATCCTAGGATCCTAGAAAGAGTGCAAAGTACAGTTACCTCAGGCTAATTGTTTTTTCCCTTTGTAGGGCAGGATATTTTATAATGTTGGCATAATAAGCTGTTGCACTGAGAGCGTAGATAACCAAGCCTACTGTGGCTGTGACTTTACCAGTAGCCACAATGATGTCACTCCAGCTGTCCCGTAGAAGACAGTTCTTCCTGTTAGTCTTTTCTCATTTAGCACCCAGAAAGAGAAACTTTGGCAGGTCGGTGGGACTAAGAGATTTTGAGAAAATACATAGTATTTGTTAAGTTCATAGTAAGACCTTCATCACTGAGTGGAATTGCCATACATCAAGAAGCACCAGCCTGAAGGGAATTAATTCAAATAAGAGGAAAAGAATTTATAAACAGGGAAGATTAGTCAATTAGAGGGTCTAAATAGGGAATATATTTTAAATACATTTTTTTATGTCATGTTAGGGCTCTTACATGGGGTTTTTAGCTCTGAAGGTATCTCTTTGTTGCACCAGAAGAAAAAAGCTCCAACAAGTAAAAAAATACAAGCTATGAACTGGATGTGCAGACTGCATTTATTTATGATTTCAAATGTCTGTTCCCGTGTCCAGCTGCATAATCTCAGCCTCTGTTTCATCCTCCTCTCTTTTTCCAGTCAGATTGTCTTTTTCTCTGCTGCTTTTCCCACTTACTGCAGTAAGAGAAGCAGAAACCTTTCCTTAGCTTGTTTGTTAACTTCTACAAGTCAGTGTTCAGGTATCTTAGAAACACAGAAAATTAGTTTATACTACTTTAAGCTCTTTTTTAATATCTCTTGAGAGTTTTCAGTAGCTCCTCACTTGCTGACTTTATTTGTAGCTTCTCTCTCTGCTTTTTCTGTTGTTCAGAAGGTCATATAGGTTGAGCGCACCTTTTTAAAATGAAAATGCGTCTCATATGTCACTTTCTGTTGTTTCTCCTTTGCCCATTTTTCATCCTTCCAATACCTTAAGTCTTTGCTTTACTATTGCACTGTCTCAAATCTCTTCTGACTTGAGTGAGAAAAATCTCTCCTTTCTGATACACTCTGGCTCAGTCAGAGAGGAACAGTTCTTTAAAAACATGCCCAACCTGCTGTTTCAGATGGAGAACACTATCAAGCAGTCTGAGAATGATCTTAACAAGCTCTTGGAATCTACTCGCCGCCTGCATGAGGAGTACAAGCCCTTAAAGGAGCACGTAGATGCCTTGCGAATGACTCTGGGATTGCAGAGGCTGCCAGACCTATGTGAAGAGGAAGAGAAACTGTCCCTTGAGTAAGTCTCCAAAGCGAACATTAACTGGCTTTATGCTTTCTCTCAGTTCTGCTGGTCATTTTGTCATTTTACTTTTGGTGGTAGGTGAAAAAAAAAGAATCCAAGAGGTAAGCATGAAAAACAAAAGTTAACAAAAAAGGGATGTAGAGGGTGTATTTGATAACATTCAGTCTGAATTTGTTCCAAGTTAGATTTAAATTACTCTGAACTGCAAACTCTACATACCACATGCAAACATTCAAGGGTGGTTGGCCTTCTAGGTTTTATACTATATGTTGCTTTATCTATCCTTTTCCCTGAAAATTACTTGTCTAGCGAGCAACAGTAGCAGGCAATACAAGAGAGGGATACAAACCAAGTATTCTTCAGTTGGTTTGTGCTGCTGCTTGTCAGAATTTTACTTTTTGCTGTCTGCAGGTGGCAGTGGCATTTAGCCAAGTACCTGTGACTGTCAACAAGTGTTTCCCTGACATGTGGAATAGATTTGGATAATAAATCACAGTCTCATTTTTACGTATAACCTAGGCAGGGGAGAGTGACAGAATTAGCTACTATTCAAAGAACAGTGTCCTGTGTTTAACAGATCAGTTTTAAAAGCAAGGGATGTTTTGATGGGCATGTATTTCTCTTAATACCCAGCACAATTAACATAGTTCTCACAGGCACACAATTTTCAAGATTTCCGTTGTATTTCTATAGACATGTTATTTTGCATTCCAAACACCTTGACACTACAAAGAATGTATTCATCTATTGTGTACAAAAGTTATTAATTTTAGCAGAATAAGATAGAAAAACTGTTTGACAGAGGTGCATCTGAAGCTGTTGTCTATTTTTCTTCTATACATGTGGGCTATTTTTCATCTTACTAGATTTATATCCAGTTGTACATCAAGATGCCTTAGAAGCTTATCGTCTGGAATCTGGCTGAAGTGTAAAAATGCAGAAGAAAATACCACATATTCTATTTATGAACTAGCGTATGTGTAGGCAATTTGGCAGTTTGACTCTAGTGTAGGAACATGATAGGGAAATGTGATCCACTGTATTTTAACACAAAATGTTCTTTATGGACTAATGAAATACTCCAGAAGGTGGTTACATTTTTTGTTTGTTATTCTTTTGTCTAGCTACTTTGAAAAGCAGAAAGCAGAATGGCAGACAGAACCGCAGGAGCCTCCCATCCCAGAGTCTCTGGCTGCAGCTGCAGCAGCTGCCCAACAGCTGCAAGTAGCTAGGAAGCAAGATACCAGGCAGACAGCAACTTTCAGACAGCAGCCACCTCCAATGAAGGTCAGGAGATGGAATGTGCTGGGTTTTCTCTTTTGTCGTTGGAATGCATTATGTTTATAAAGTGATCAATATTTGTGAAAAGGAAAAGGTATGTATCCTGATTCTGATTTTCCTTGCAGTGGTTCAAAACAAGAGCAAGCAGTAGACTTAAAGTAGTAGCACCAGTCATCAAGGGTTAAGGATAAGAATCTTTTAGGACAACAATCTTTTAGGACTTAAGAGTCACCCTCAGCAGAGGTGTAGGCAATTCCCCTCCTCTTGTATTTCACATGGGAGCAAGGCATGTAAGAAAGAAAAAAAGCCTTGGCAAAAGGAAAAGCAGTAGCTCTTAGTTAATACCATATGGAGTCATATTAAAAGCAATGCACATATTTTATGAGGGAAATTACCAGTGTTATAAATTACCAGGAAAGGTGATTGTTTCTGCACTTGGGATCTTCAAGAGTAACATGTGGGTTAATGTAACATAACCACAGGCACTTAAGTGACAGTTCTACTCAGCTCCTTCTGTAGTGAGAAGAGCTAAGTAGTTACATAGGGCTATTCATCCCACCCATATTCCAAAGAGTCACTAAGAAGGCAAACTGATGTAGGTACACTCCAAAGTAATATACTTACTATTTGTAGTTAGGCAACTGAAAAGCCTTTCTGCAAGTAATATACTTACTATTTGTAGTTAGGCAACTGAAAAGCCTTTCTGCAAGTAATAGGCTTCAGTCAAATGTGAATTAAAGGGCAGAGTTCTGTACCTTGTGTTAAATATGTGGATTTCATCTAATCACCTGCTCCTGCCTCAGTTCTGTGACATTGCTGTTGGCCATCACTGTAACTTCTCTGACTCACTGAGCTATTGGGCAGGTAAATACCTTTAAAACATCACTGTAACATTTAACACAAAATAAAATTTAAAGTTATTGGTACGTGTATGACCCACGTGTCTGTGGAAATGTAGTTTAAATTCAATGAGATACTCCTGTTTTTCAGTTGGCCTGAAATTACTGTACAATCCACATACCTAGATTGTATAGAATGTAGCACCAGTTTGCCTTTGAAGGCAAGAAGCCTTTTTTTTTCTATACTGTAACATAGAGTATGATACTCAATAACCTGTGTAACAATGCTACTTTTTTTTTTTGTAACAAGAGGCTGCAATTGCATTTCAGGCGTGTTTATCGTGTCACCAACAAATCCATCGGAATGCGCCCATATGTCCACTCTGCAAAGCAAAGAGCCGATCTCGGAATCCCAAAAAGCCCAAGAGAAAACAGGATGAATGAAAACCAGGAGATTGAAAAGCTGTGTGACCTGTCCCAGTACTCTTCCAGTAGAACTGCAAATTTGCCCAGACTTTACTGAATTGCAGACTCAAGTATGATCGTCTCATTGTTTTCTATTTAAATGCAATGTAAGCACAATGTTCCTGCTCTAAGTTCCTTCCAGTCTTTAGGATTTGGTTTTAGGAAAGTAAATATTACTGGTGCTACAGTTTAACATTTCAATTGTTCCATCTTTTGTGCTCCTAAACAAACTGGAATTATTTATGCAAGTATCCTAAATGTTAGGCTATTTCGATTGACCAAATGTGATTACCACAAATGCTTTTTGTTCTTTTCTTAAAAAACAGATGTTAGTAAAAGATTATTCTGTTTTCTCCTGGTAACAGGAGACTATCTGAAGTGCTAAAATAGCAGACTGTCTGTTTGTTTCACTGAAGAACAATTTGTTTTCCAATCTCGTAAGACTGGGTAGGTTTGGGTATGCAATGGAACTCTTTTTAAACAGGAAATGTTCAGGGAAAATGAGATTTGTTATACAGAAAATCAATGCATTAATGATACACATGGGTTTTGATTTACTGAAGTTTGATTGTACCATTCCCTCAAACTTGACTTAAAACTTGGAAAGGTGCTGGCTGTGTATAAATTCTAAAAATGATGTAATTTTTCATGCTTTAACGTCTTAACATCTTAACAGGTTATTATTTTCAGCAGTCAAAAGACTGATTGACTTAAGAACAAGGCTGAAATGAACTGTATTAGTGGTCCTCCCTGGCTCTATGGCCAACCAGCACACTGTGGTTTTCTAGGAAACTTGCATGATATATCTCAGATCTTTTTCTGCACTGACTGCACATCAGCCATTCTGCAGGTCTTCTGTTCCAGGTTTCTACAGCCAAAATCTGGCAGACATATCCTCCACTGGCGCATAGGAAAGTTCGGGAACATGCATGAGGAACAGTTTCAACTAAAAATTGTGTATTTCACCAGAACCAACGAGCTTTGGTGTCATTGTACTCCCTCAACCAAAACTTCCTATTTTTTTGTCTTTTAATAGGTCATTTTCAAATAAGCTTTACTTCAGGCCAGTTTGTTTTCTTGTTCCTTGTGTGCCAAAAGAACCTGACTAAAGCATCTGGAGTAGATCACTCCCTGTATGTCTTCCCTTTGTTTCATGCAGTGTAACAACAGGTCTTCCAATGGGGAGGACTGTGGTGGCCGGTGAACGTACATTGTGTTGGGGTGACCGGATGGGCTCCACAGAGGATGGCAGTGACCCACTTACAGAACTGGCGCTTAAAATTTACTCACCCTAATCCCAGTTTTGTGACCACCTTTGTTGCCTAAATTGATCTCAAGTATTAAATACTCTTTTCACTAACTTTAGGATGCAGGAAATGCTTGTTCACATTCTTCTCTCTTTAGCCCAGGTTTCTCTCTACTATTATGTTAGAGTGATTATATTGAGAATTTGGCTTGTTAGATAGGAAGAACAGGGAAGCCCCAAGTCTCTCTGCTCGGAACTTTGCCAAACACTGGCAACTGTAATAAATGCAATTTTGCTGGCCAAATCACATATGTCACCATTAATTTCCTAAGCCTGCCACAAAGTACACAAGTGATTTACTGAATATAGTCCTAAAACTTAAGCCAGATTCAGGAGATATTCCCCCATTTTAATGTTACATAGTCAAACAAATGTCTGTCAACAGCAGACAGAGTGTGGACTACCTGCCCCTGAAATTACGTGAAGAGCAGATTCTGCTAGCTGAATTACAGGGATTTGTTCTCTGAGATAGCAATAATGGAAGATAGTCTGACTCCATGCTCCAAATGGCAATAGTGTGTTATGCATGTTTTGTAGCACAAATACTGGATTCTACTATTTTAAATGTCAGTGTCCACATGCTATGTGCCCTGTTCAGAGCAATTCCTATGGAGTTGAAGGGAAAATGCACAGAGTTAAAAGACAGTATGTGGGCTTCCCCGAAGTGCATACATGACAGGAGCATACTTTGATGGTAGTTGTACATAAATTTAAGAAGTAGTGACAATGGAGTGGGTGAATGGTCTGCAATGAAGTAGTGTGAATAGAAGGATTAATTTGTAGAAACTTCAATTTACAGTTCTGAAATAGGTAGGATTAGTCATAGTTATTCTCACTTCACTGTTACTTTGCCAGGTTCTTTCTTTCTTGGGAGATCTCTGAACTGAAGTATACTTAAGGATGCGCCATTTACTAATTTAGTACAACAGTTTTGTTTTTTTACTTTTTTAAACTAGTCTCATATGCTCTTGTGTTTTTCAAGGTTAGGGTTTGGTTTTGTTTTTTTTTTTTTAATGAATATTAAATACTGTATTTGCATCAATTGTACTAGTATTTACAAATTTTCACATCCTTTATGAAGTTCTGCCATATGAATAGCATGCAGTGCTGAGAGTGAGTGTAAGTGAAGATAAGTCAGCAGGGTGCCATGGCCGCCAAAAGGGCCAACCACAACCTGGGGTGCATTAAGCACAGCATTGCCAGCTGATTGTCTCACTCTACACTGCACTGGTGAGGCCTTGAGTACTGGGTGCAGTTTGGGATGCCTCAATGCAAGAAGGACACAAGACTGTTACAGTGTTCTACAGGAGGTGTGTGACCAAGATTACAAAAGGTTTCAAGGCCAAGACCTCTGAGGAGTGGCTGAGGACACTTGGCTTGTTCAGTCTGGAGAAGAGAGGGCTGAGGAGTGTCCTCATCGCAGCCCCTGACTTCCTCAGGGGGGAAGCAGAGGAGGAGGTGCTGATCACCCTCTGATAACCAGCAACAGGATATGAGGAAATAGAATGGAACTGCATTGAGGGAAGTTCAGATTGGACACCAGGAAAAGGTTCTTCTTTGAGAGGGTGGTCAGTCACTGGTGCAGTGACCCAGGGAAGTGGCCAAGGCACCAAGCCTATTAGGGTTCAAGGAGCACCCAGGTGACACTCTTAGCCATACAGTTTGATGGTAGGTAGCCCTGTGAGGAGCAGGGAGTTGAACTTGATGATCCTTATGGGTCCCTTCATACTTGAGATATTCTATGATTCTAGCTATTTCAAGGAGATAAAATATGTATGATATATTAGGGGACCATGGGGTGGGGGCAGGGAGGGAAGCAGTATCTTTCATAGAGAAAGAGTATTCTTTTCTCACGGAATAATGATGGAAGTTTAACTGAAGAACTCTTCTCGTGACAGCCCCAGGCAACTTTCTCAAGAGAGTGGGGGAATAATTATGAAATATTGATTTACTGGTTTTCAGACAGAAGAGGAAGCTGTCTGAAGTACAGTTCTTACCACAAGTCTACTGCATTTTTGTTTCATGGAGCAACAATGGCTTCTTCCTTTTTATCTAAAGTCTTTTTGGATACTTCTTCACTTAGTTTAAATTTATTCTTATTTTAAAATTTATTTTTATTCTTATAGCCACAATGAGACCCTCCTGAAAGCTTAGAAGACTTTTCTATTACTAAAGTCTGGTTTAACCCTGTCTTTGTCATGCGATTTTTATAAGGGTATCCAAGTGACAACAAAGTAACTGTATTCTCTTGGTATAGATGGCTTCCAGGGTCTTTTCCTGGTTCATCACTTGCCTTGAAGGATAGTCCTGTTGTTCTGCAACCAAACAGAAAAAAAACCAAATGAAATCCCAAGCCTTTCACCCTGCCACTGACCTTAAGCTCAGCATAAAAGGATGCAAACACTGTACTGTATCTAAATGGTTTGCTATAGAAATTTTCATACCCAAACTGGGGTGGATCAGTTGTCCAAACTTTAGTGCCAAGGACACCATTAATTACAGAGCAAATGTAAGGCAAATCTAAATACTTGCACTTCCTTAATTCAACCATAGCTTTCTAAACAGGACCCCAACTGAACCTGACAGTGGCTTCAATTTACATAATCTAAGTTTGAAAGAATAGACATTGATGTGTTACTTTAAATAGCATACTATTCAAGAAATTAGGACTTCACTAGCACTTTAAATAAATAAAAGTGCTTTATTCCTTTATTTTACAGTTTTCCAATTCTTCCAGCATACGTTTTCATTTTAGTATTTCGGTATTCTAGCAATGTTGGCTGTTTTCACTGGCTTCTGTGTTTTAAGTATTTTACTCCTGTGCCTCGTAGGAGTAGCAGTGTGAGATCTGTTTAATTTGTCTGTACAGTCCTTTTAAATAAATGTTTGTTTCATGTCCTGCTTTCTTCTTGCAGAGTATTTTCATATCTATTATTTGCTTATGCTACTAAGAAGCAGCCATAGCCTAGATGGTAAAACTCAGCTCTCTGATTTTACAGGATAGACTTAGCCACAATCTATTATACCTTTGTAGAAACTTGATGGAAATAAATATGGGGAAAGAAAGATCTCTTCTAATAACCTTTAGAAAATAGAACAGAAAAGGAGATATCATGACAGGTTTTAGCCTAGCCAAACTTCTCAGTTTCGCCTTCTAAAGTTAAATTTGAAAGTGGCAAGAAACACAATTCCTTCTCCAAATTAAGGTACAGGATAGCTGCTTTTTCAGGGGTCCTGCTTTGTCCTATAATGTCCTGTTAGGACATTATATCTACCAGTGCTTGCTAGAAGTTGCTTCTCTCATCAAACTGAAGACTGAGGAGCTTATGGGAGCACCCCCTAATCCAAGTCTGTCAGGAAAGCCCACAGATGCTGTATACTGCTAGCGAAGGAGGTAACCTACTCCATGGAGTAGGTTCTGAGAAACAGCATAATCTGTTGGCATAGCTGGATTCAGAGAAGAATGTCTATCCCAGACCTCACAAAGCCTGGAACCTGTGACTGGTTAATTGTAAGAGGCTTTTTTTTTTTTTCTTAACATAGGTACTGTCTTCAAACACACATAAAGCACAAAATCAAAGAAGTACCCCAATCTTCCTTTGTACCATAACTAATCCAAGACAAAAGAAATAATTTTGATATCTGTTCATTTTGTTTAGCAATATGAATTGTTTAGACTTTGAAACATCCTGCTCTAATTTCTCTTCATCCTGCTGCTTTTTTTCAGTTTCTTAAGCCTAATCTCAGCTGTAACATTACTTGTTAACAGTAGTGAAAAAGGTAATACACATTCATATCTTCCTAAGAACTGACACTGAAATATTCCCTATAACTAACATCAGCTTCCATCATATTTTCCTGGGCTTAGCAGGGTTCTGCAGTAAAATGAGCCTCAAACCCCTGGATCTTCCTAAATCTAATATTAAAATGTAGCATTAAAAATAATCTAATATATTTCAAGGAAAAAAAACCCAAAACAAAGCACCAAAGCTTGTCCCACCCCTTAAAACCACTACTTAAAAATTTCTGTTGTGCTCTTCAGGCTTTATTCTCACTAGCCCTACTCTTAACTTCCCCTCTTCACTCTATTCAAATGAAGTGGTTTAGTGGTGGATTTAGCAGTGCTAGGTTAATGGCTGGACTTTGATGATCTCAAAGTTCTTTTCCAACCTAAATGATTCTATGGTTCTTAATCTCTGTCCTGCTCCATTTTTCCCCCTCTCTTGCTGTTCCTCTCTCCTTTTTCTTGTCCCTGTCTTTTCTGTTTTTCTCTGTCCCATTCCCAGCCTTGTGCTTTCCCTGTACACCCCCACCACCAAGCTGGCTTCCTCTTCCCCTTCCCCTTCCCCTTCCCCTTCCCCTTCCCCTTCCCCTTCCCCTTCCCCTTCCCCTTCCCTCATCATAGGCCCTGCTGCTCGTTTTTGGTGGACTTCACCTCTGTCCAGCAGCCCATGGCTGCAGGAGCTGACCAACTGTCAGTTCCCCTCTAGACTGACCAGTGCTGCTCTGGAAACAACCACTGAGGTGTCCCATGGGCAGGGGCAGCATCAGGGCCCTCAGGTGACTACTGAAGGAACTTGTCATGTGCATGACAGAATAAACCCTTATTGGCCACCCTTCCCTCCCTTTACACTGGGCAGGAGGTGATGCCCAAAGAGAATCGGACGATGGCCTTCTGGGCCCCAGCTGTGGGGCCTGGTGGCATCTCTGGTCCTGCACTCATGGTTCTTAGACAGATTTTTTATGTCTCTAGGTCACATTGTTTCTTTTGTTTGTACAAATACAGATATATAGGGGCTTGAAAATACAAATGTAAACTCTGTACATATAAATTATATAAATGAAACAAGAAAGGGCTTAAAAAGGGGAGAAAATATGGTCTCTATGAAGGCAACAGAAACCGCTCCGTGTGTTGAGGTTTTGTGTCACTGCCAACAGCCTGAGCTCTTGGCTGGGCCCTGAATCGCGGCAGCCCCCTGGTGACAGCCCGCGGTACTGCAGCCGCCCCGGGAGGAGGGGGCGCTCTGTAATGACTCAGTGTTGCCGCCCGCAGGCCACAAGCGGCACTGCACCCGCGAAGTGCGCGTGCGCGGTGACCCGAACGCCCCGAGGGTGCCGCTGGCAAAGCAAAAGCGGCGTTGCAGCCAAGGAATGCGGGTGTGACTATTGCAGCGAGAGTGCCTGTGCACGCGCCGGAGCTGTCTACAGTTTCTACACTTTTTGCGCTTTTCACCCCCAGTGCTGCTGCCCGGAGGGGAGCACCCGGTGCTGCGGGTCGGAGCGCTGCGTTGGCGCTGTCTGTGGCGGCCGCTGCCTCCCGCCTGCCCTGCCGCACCCCTGCGCGGGGCCCGGGAGCAGCGTGGCAGCACCGCTTTCTCCCTGAGCAGCAGAAATCCAGCACCCAAAACCCTCAACCGTCTCCCCTCCGAAGCTGGGCAAAGACTGACCACCCCCAGTTAAACTGCCAAAACAACCCCGTTCCCCCCTCACGCCCGAAACCATTTCAAGGGTATGTCGAGGCAGTCGGCTTCCTCTTTTGTCTCTTGATCGCTATTTTCCATCTCCGTGACAACAAACGCGAAGAAATTCCCTGAAAAAAACCTAACCCTCAACACACGAAAACTCAGAGAAGTGCCATAGCAGAGATTTTTTCCACATCTTGAATTCAGTGTGTCACATCATCACTGCTTTTCTCATTCCCTGTGGCTGGAGAACTTCTTAAAGTGATAATATTTTCACTAGATATGAACAAAAACCGGGTACAAGCTTTGCAGTTACACATAATAGGGTAAGACTCATAGCTCCCGTAAGTGGATGTATATTGCTCCCTCCCACTCGACCTGGTTGTGCAGTCAGGGACCCAAACCACGGGGACTGTCACCACCAACAGGACAGTGAACTGTCACACCAGCCTCTGCTTCTCCCAAACAGCTGCTAAGATACTTTCTCTGTAACAGATCTTATGGGCTACGATTTATTACAAGTTTTTATTTTATTAACAAGCAATGCTGGAAGTCTTTTTACTTGATGTCTTGCTAAAAGGGAAGTGCATTTTGCTCATTAATTACAGGTACTAGATGTGAATGGGAGGAATGGCTTTTGTTTTCTCTCTGTTCCAGCTAGTTAACCACATGTATCTGGTGAGAAGGAAAAACAGTCATGCAGAGGTAGATCCCGGGAGATTGAAACGCTGCCTTGTGGCCTGCCTTGAAGATGCTGGGGGGATGATGGTGCACCTCTCAGGCAGAGAGTGTGCAGCGCACACACAAACTCTGCCAGCAGATCCCAGTGACTCCCCATTTCACAAGCTGAAAAAAGGAGCCATGCCTTCCCACCAGAAATTCCTCCATACTGGGCTTGCAAGTGGCCTTCAAAGGGAAAGAAAGGAAGACAGGACCCTGTTGAAGGGTGGAAGGATGAAGGCCAGAGTGCTTGGATGTTCTTCAACTATGTCTCAACCCACGCTCACCATCATGCTGGGTAAAGGGGCCCCGGGGCTGGTCATGGGCAGGGCTCATATCCTGGCTGCCAGAGGGATTCCTTCACCCAGATCAGGGCACAGCAGTGCCCACGTGGCCAGTGTCTGCTGAGGCTGGAAGGGTTTGTCCTGTGGCTTCTGATTCCTGCCCTTGGCTATGGCTGTTCCATCCCTGCCAGCACAGGGCAAACCTCAGGGAATTCTGTGGTTTCATTCAGACGCATTTATTCTAAGTGCATCCACACTCTGCTGAGGATATTTTGTTTGGGAATTTCTCCTTTAACTCTTTTAATTCCTCTGGGAATAGGCAGCTGCCCTTTACTTAGCAACTGCCTGAGCCATTTCCTCTCTGAGCAATCCTCTCGGTTCACTCTGCAGTACTTCCTCTTCACATTTTCTACATCTTCTGATATTTTTTCTTTTTTTAGCTGAGGCAGGCTGTTAAAAATAGCAACAGAATTTCACTCTGTATTTGTAAAATTAATACTACCACCCCAGAGATCTCTTTATGCCCTTTCTCAGAATAATTTCCATTTTCATTTGTATAATTACTGTTAAGTTTTGAGGCAGAGAAAGGTTGCATTTTAGTGGTCCTAAGAAAAAAAATATCTTAATGGAGATATAAACTTCTTCAATATAATTCAGATTTCTGTTTTGAAATATTACTGAAATAATATTGACGTAGACAATCTTGTCAGAATAGGAAAAACAGGCTTAACGGTTAAAGCTTTTTGCTGCCTTTTCATTCTCACCAGATGCCTGGAGGATATCAGAGAATCATAGAGGTTGGAATTGTTAAGGTTGGAAAAGACCTCTAAGATGAGTCCAACTGTTAATCCTGCACTGGCAAGTTCATCACTAATCCATGTCTCCAAGTGCCACATTCACACATTTTTTAAAGAACTCCAGGGATGGTGATTCCACCACTGCCCTGGGCAGCACATTCCGGTGTCTGAGCACCTTTCAGTGAAAAAAATTTTCCTAATATCCAATCCAAAATCTATAGACATACATATAAATATCCTATATACTGGTTTTCAGTAGATTTTTCTACACTAGTTTACATTAATTATCACAGAGAACTCCCCTAATATGAGTTTATTTTTTGCTGTAAAGAGATACAAAAATTCCAGTATGTGAAAGCCCAAACCCTGTAACTCAGTGGAACAAGATGTGCTGCGCCAACCAAGGTCATTTCAGGGAAAAAAAAAAAAAGCCCTGGTTTTAGGTAAAGGAGGAGTTTTGGATTTACCAGCTGCAGTAGCATTGCTTTAAGGAAAACGTGTCCCTGTCCCATTTCAGGGCAAGGACCTTGCTCAGACTATGGAGAATAAGGCTTCAATATGAGACTTCCCAACACATCCCATAAAATGTCCTTTCTGAAAGAAGACAAGCCACACCTGACAGCCAGTGGCATTTATGCCATCGCCATCCAGGCTGCCAGAATCCCCGCCGTGAGAGTCCTGGGTCTAACCCATCCTCAGGAATGATCAAGGAAGCCTCTCTGCCAGGAGCACCCCTTCCAGCCTGTCGCTGCTCTGGGCAGAAACAAGCCTTGATCAAAAGTGTGTCTGGAATTCTTGGGGCCCAGGAGATGCTTAAATCCAAACCTGGATCTGACCCCTGCTGAAAGGATGTACCTTTGCAGCCCCTCAGAATGTCCTATCTGCTCTGCTCAAGGCATTTGGGAACTGAAGCAAGATTTTAATTGTGCTCTTCTAGCTCACTTCTAATTGAGTTTTGCTTTAATGTTTGTACATGAGAAGGAGTGATAATTGAAGGGGAGGGGACCCTGCTCAAGGCAGAAATGTGTATGTTCAGCTGATTTATAGCAGGTATTAACCAGGGCCTCACTAGATTGTTCCCATTGGGAAGAAAGGCTGAAAAAAAGTCAGATATTTAACAATACACAACCTTGTTTCCCTAAACACAGAAGAGCACCAAGCCCTATTCACTGTTTCCAAACCGGGGTCATTACACCCAAGTCTCTCCTGTTATTTCAGGAGTGCCTTAAGATGACTCCTTTTCTCACTGACACACAAACCACCCAAATCCTCTACCTTCTGCCTTTGCAAGTACAGGCTTTGACACGCCCAATGGCAGCCCATTGTTTTGGCTGGGAAGCCAAAGAGAAACGTCCACCCTCACCTCTCATTACAGAAATAGGTGGTAATTGGTCTTTTTTATTCAGTTTCCAAGATCCCAGTGGTAAGTAAATGACCAGCTTTAACCAAGTCTGCAGTCGACACACCCTCCATCTCACATGAAGTATTCATAATTCCTGATTTATTCCATTCTGCCACAGCCCACCGGAGCCAAATTCCAGATCAGATATTACATAGCATCCTTCTGTGCTGTATCCTACATTTTGTTACTCCACACTTGCATCTTATTTCATTTCCCATGTTCAACCCTGCAGTGTGTTCAAGTGGATGATTTCTGAAGGGCTGTACTGCATCAGAGGCTTTTAAGGAGAATAGACCCATGAAAGCAGGATGAAATCTGAATGTAGAGGACAGCTTTGTGCTTGTACCACTTCTCTCTGGAACTGAGCAGCAAACAGGCATAAGTAGTTCTCCTTCTATATCTGCAGGTGGCACCAAGCATTTAGTTCTGAGACGTATTTGTTCTTTTAAAGCTATTATTAACTCCTAAAAGATGGTCTGCTGCTCTGCAGACCCTGTGTGGCTGCACATGGCCTCTCTGCAGCTCTGTGAGCCCATGTTCCAGGGCCAGCTGGTCAGTGGTTCACCCATCAATCCTTGTTGTCTCTGGGATGGCAGTGGGATCTGAGGTGTGAGGCATGGATAGCCCCAGACAGGGTGAAGACTGGACCAGTGGCATGAGTGAGTGTGGGATTACAGCTAAAGCAAGCCAAGATCTTGGCAGGGGTGTCACTAACTAGACCCCTATCCCAGCCCTATCCCAGCTCTGCAGTCCTACCCACGTCCTATCCCATCCTCCCAACTTGTCTGAGCTGCTGCTGCACCCTCAGACCCCTCTCACAGGGTCATTTTTCTGCTGATTTCAGAGACAGAGACACCAAAGGGCTGGTGCTGCACGGCCAGGGCACCCTTTGAGCAGTGAGGTCTACAGAGCCACCTGCAAGTAGCATGCCAGAGAGCCCTGTTCCATGACAGCTCTGGCTAATCCACACCCCATGCTGATCTGGTGAGCCAGGGAAAGAGCCAGAACTAAAGTGGACAAACCACACAAACTAAATATCCATATTCCTAACCACTTGCCATCACTGAAAAACTTCAGTGCCACAGTCATAACTCTCAAATTTGCCAGATGTAAGCTCCCATATCCAACCAGGCTGTGTGCTTTGAGTTTTTGAGGCTGCTTGGGATTACCCACCTGAGCCAGTTACCTTTTTGGGTGCTCCTTCCCGCAGATGGCCGGACTGGCTGTCCTGTGTCCGATCCAGATTGCGTTTCACTGCAGCCTTTGGAGCTGTCACTCTATCCCCAGGATAACATATCTGCCATGCTCGTGTGCAAAGCACAGAGCGACAGCTCCCTGGCCCCAGCCCAAAAACATTATGACTTGTTAATTTAGCAAGGCATTTAATTCACCACTGGCAGCATTGGCTGAAGAGCAAAATGAGGAAGTCAGATCCATCCTTGTCTCCAATGCATCAAAATAAAAGAACATCTGTAGCACTGCACAGCACACTCTTAGCAACCAGGAGCTCCTGGGCTGGACATTGGAGGAAATAATTGGAAATCAATGATGCTATACCTTCTCCATCCGCCTCCAGCCTTGCTCACACTGTGATCAGATTGTGCAGAGGTTTTGCACTACACCAAATATTGTTTTATTTGGCAGCTATTTGTACTCTGTTTTTCTTAGCTGGGCTATCCATGCTCTGAAGGTACACATGCTATAAATTTAAAACTGATGAAGATTTTTCTCGATTTCCTTGTGCCATGGGGGCAAAAACTCCCAGATTATTTCCCTTAGGAAGCATTTCTG
Source organism: Monarcha castaneiventris obscurior (assembly GCA_026261815.1). NCBI lineage: Eukaryota > Metazoa > Chordata > Aves > Passeriformes > Monarchidae > Monarcha > Monarcha castaneiventris. Next base: position 6,942,027 of record JAMPIT010000550.1, read on the forward strand.
GCCTACCGCTGAGTGTGCAGCTGTGTACTGAAGCATGTACTTGTTAGAATATGTTATAGAAACATTATAATACTTAAAAGGTAGATAGTATCTTATAATTTCAAAGCACTGTATAAGCACTAACTAATTGAGGTTCATGGCACTGCCTTTAAGCAGGTAAGGAACTACCACTGGAAAGTAGGTAGCAGCCAACGCTTACTACCCTGAGGTCTGAACTACAGTAGTTGTTTTTTCAGGTGTGGAATGGCAAAATATTCGAGTTTTCTCAGATGTCACTGTACAGTAATAACTGGCAAATGTCAGTATTTAAATGAAACTTCAAATGGAAACCCCCCCACCCCCATCCACTCTCCCACCCACTCACCAGCTGAATTTGTATGGCTGAAGTGCTGCCATCACAGGACTTGTCACAACTTCTTTTCATACAAGTTACGCAGCCTCTATGCCCCCTTGAGCAGTGGGGTGCAGGTTGGCTGAAAATCCTGCCCCTGGGGATCGCCTGAGAAAAGGCAAGGCTCCAACCCTGGTAGGCCAAGCAGGCTGTTGTCATACTAAGAAGAAGAACCAGTACTGCTGGTGGAAAGCCAGCGCCTCATGCTCAGCCCTGCTGAAGCACTGGCTGCTCCTTCTTTTTTCGTTTCCTGTAGCAGTAGAAGTTTCAAAGGGCTCCTGCGACAGCTGCCGACTTTGATCCAGGGCTAAAACACCTTGGAGGTGAGAATCTCAGATACTAAAGCAGGTGCTGCATCACCACAGTAAGGCAAGGGCGACTCTCCAGAGTTCTTCAAACTTCTCTCCTTTTTTCTTCTTCACTGTAAAAAACATTCAACCCCAACAATATGCTTGCAGCCCAGTTTATGCACATATGGGTATTACTAAACTGTGCTCATGGCTATTCATACCAGGCCACTCACCACAGGATTTCAAACCACTCAGGGCTCACCACTGCTGACTTGAGACAGAAACCTTCACACGTGAAAGCTGAAGTCATGGCAAGGAAACAGGTGGAAACTCTATTAGCAATGCTGTGACCTGTGCTAATAGCAGTCATACTGAAAGCCATTAACTACCAGAAAACAAGAGCCCTAGAGGTTTCTGTTAGCTGAATGTGGGTTGGAGAGTACCAAAACTGAAGGGTTTGCGTTGAAAAGCTCATAGAGCATGTGCTCAGTGCTTGACTGAAGCTGTTTGCTGGATGTTCAGGTGGTTGGTGGCTGCTGTGCCTGGTTCACTGTGCAGGGGTATGGAGGAGAATTGCCCTCTGGAGGGTTCTTCTGGACATAATATAATTAATCACCCAGCATTGCCACAAAATTTATCTAAAGGATTCCTACATGATATGCTACATTTCATTCATTTCAGAAATATTTAAATGTCTTGCTAGTTTGGCCCTTAAATTTCTAGAAGGAAGAAATCTGTGTCCTTGCCAAAGATGCAAATAAATGTAGATCTAAAAGGCGACAGACTGGGTGGAGTGGATTTCATGGCGGGCAACATCCTTCATGTTTCTGCCCGTAGCATTAATTTACTCATCATACCTATTATTTTACACTCACAGTGCTTCAAGAACCGGGCCAGTGCTCACTACTGACAGCTATAGCAGGAGCCTAATTGCAGAGCACATCCCTGATTGCTTTGGAGGGGCTGGATAACTGATTGGCTCTGCAGGCAGAGTGGCACTGCCAGACTTTTAGCATCTGCATGATTTATGTCTCTGACTGAAAACCCCAGACACCACAGAAAGGACTCACACAGATAGACTGCCTCACATCAATAACCTTCACACGGTCCATGCAGGGACCTCTTGTTACCTGCCCATTAAAAAAACCGGATCATTTTATAAGAGTAATTTTGATTAATTAATTTTCTTTTTCGCAAATGGAGCACGTCCTTTTTCTCTGGTGTAAAGCCTGATTCTGTTGCAGCTCACAGCCACATTTTGAAATGTGTTCTACTAGGAAAGCTAGAAAATGCTTTCTTAGATTTTAGTCTTGAAGACTTCCCAACTCTGACTTTAGATAAAAATATGAAGCCAAAGGAACCATGGAATAGTTAACTTTTGAGGGAGAGACAATCAGAAAATGCTCAAGGAGAAGCATTTGGCCTCTCTCTTCCTGCTCCATGCCACGAATCAAAGCTTTTAATGCAAAGTAACCCAAATGGGAAACCTGCTTATGACAGACGCAAGCGATTTGTTGGGGCTATCCCTGCAATGCAATCCACAGTGTCAAGAGTAAATGGCAGTGCTTTGATTCTGTAGTAACAACTTCACAAAAGAACCCCACCAGGCAGGGAAACTGGCCACAGATGGGCTGTTGCTTGTGTTTTAAGGCTCTCAGCTCCAAATTTGGCTAGTTATCACTCCTTCTGGAGTCTGAGGTCCTCAGTAGCACAGCTCTTGTTGGGCTAGTGTTTCCAAAGAGCTACCAAGTGGGTCCAAAAGTGATTTATGGGTGAAATTCAGAAAATAAAAAAGTGCAAAAAGAGTTTTGTATTTGTAAAATGAGCAGAAGTCTGATCAGAATCGCACCCTGCATCTCTCACTGTGTTTGCATAGATGTGTAGGAGCAGGGAGGCAGAGGAAATATGTGAGAAAAGCCATAGAAGCTCTCAGATAATGCCTCCAAAGTATTTCTAAGCCATTGCACAAGGAACAATATACAGAGACTTAAATTCAGACACAAGGGATCTATTTACGGGGATAGAAGAATCCTCATGTGGAATACACTTACAAAGAACCTTCTTTAGGCAAAACAAACAAACAAACACTGGAGTCATTTATCTCCTTGCCCTCTTTCTGTGCTGGAATACAGGAGCTTCACAGTGTTACAGTCCCAAACCGTGGCAGGGGACTCCTGCTTGTCCCTGCAGAATCCCACTTCAGTTCATTCAGCTGGTCAGGAGCAGAGGGCCTATTTCATGGGAGGACAAGGTAGGGTCTATGGTGAAGCAGCCTGTGAGACCAGGGTCTTTCCAAGCCATGTAAGGAGCCGGTGGGAATTGCCAAGGCAGCAATCTCCAAGCCAAAACAGGAAGGAACACCGCAGAGTTCAATAACAACCACACTGCTTAAAGCTCTTCTCCAAATACATTTTCTTATAGATAGAAACTTCACTGTTTGCCTAAACATTATTTCAGTATGAAATTGGTCTTTTAAAACTGATTAAGTAATCCAAGAGTGGAAAATTTTTCTTGATGCTGCTGAATAGGACCCATAGACTTTACCCCATACTGAACTTGGTAAGATTTGATTAATTGAATGGGGGAGAGGCAAATTCAGTAGCAAAATTAACAAGTTGTTACTTCCAGGTGAGAAATGGAACCACAGCTTCTCAGCATAGTGAATGCAGCCAGCACTTCCCTGTGCCAGACTCACATATGGGCCTTTATGGTGCAGCTCCAACAGCATCCATCCCACACCAAGAGCATCTTTGACCCTAAGGAGAGCGGAAAGCAAACTGGAGGAAGTCATCCTAAAACACAACTTGTTAGGGCCCACTCCCCTTACAAGCTGCTTGGAACAGCAGCTAGAAGGCATTGGGATAAAGGAGGGATTTTCAGGTTGGTAAATATCAAAATACTGCAGAAAGTTAAAATTTGGATTAAATTAGCTCCAGCTATCAAGTGTGTTCATAAAATCAATATTAGATTTTTGGTGGATTTTTGCTGCCACTGCTGCAAAGCCATTTCTTTGTCCTCTCCTCCTTTGTGTGCAGGACAGTGTAACCATCACTTGCAGGGTTCTCTTTGGCTTGAGCTCACTTTCCTTTGGAATGGGAACGGCTGGCCAAAGGCATCACATTGCCTGTACCAAACCTCTGCAGGGAATCTAGACAATGTAACAAGGCTATGAAATCCAGGCCTGCCAGGAAATGTAGGGAGAGCAGGTGGCAGTCTGAAGCAAAAGATCTACACAAAGTTTGGGAAATGGGAACTATTCCTGACAAATCTCATTCTTACTGCAGGCAGAGCCATTCTTCAAACCCCAAGCAAACATCTTAGAACAACTTAGGGAAGCAAACACTTCAGACCAAGTTTCTGTCCTTGTGCTAAGAACCTTCCCTATCATCACTACAACCTGCTCTTTATTCTTGCTTTTTCCAAAGGCAATGAGGCAGTTACCAGGGACTCTCCTGTTCTCTGCCAAGGAGCTCTGCACAAAATAAAATTTGCATGACTGACTGTTCTTTTTTGTCCAAGGAGACTTCCTGGACAACTGATCTTTCAAAAGCAGCAACCTTCAAGCTGTTACAAAGAAAAACATCTAAGCAGCACTAAGTTACTTAGAAATATTTTCATGCTCAAACAAATGAAAAATTATCCTGTATGCTCATATTTCCCATAAGTGCTCACTTCTAGGCAGGGATCAATCAGATGGATTTTTAGATCATTACATAGATTTGAGAAGTCACTTAAGAGTCTTCAAAAAATGTCCTCTCAGTCAGATGCACAGCACTGCTAACAAAATACTGTAACTCACATTGGTGTTTTATCTCAACACCACTTAGAACAATAAAATATTCATAAAAAGCTACTACTGGAATATATTATCTCATCAGCACATGGTGATAAGATTAAATTGTTTGGTGTTAGAAGTGATAAGGATTACCATATCAGTGTTTAGCTCGTTGAAGTCATATTACCTAGTGCCATTGACAGTAATCACATCAAAATTCTGGATAATTTCAAATGATTCAGTAATAATTACCAGACTATGCTGTAGGCAAAGGGAGATGCTGCAATCTGCACAGCCAGTGCCAAATTTGTGCAATGACTCAGTGTGATGGGATTTGTACCTTAAGAAAATTGACTGAGCTGATTCCCCTTAATCTTTCCTTAATACTGCTCTGAATCAGATCAGGACAGAAGGGAAACAAGTATGGAAATTATTTTTAAAATTATTCAGCTGCTCTACAGCTCCTGTAGCAAATCCAGGACCAGGTTTGGGCTCTTTGGGGTAGGAAGCAGCCTACTGTGGTCTGTGTTTAGCCATTATTGCTGCAGGCTCCTAGACCATGTGGCAACACAAATAAATAGCCAGTGATGACACATGCAGTGAGAACTTGAGCACAGAGCATCTCAGTTTGGTTGAACAGATGCAGCTTTGACACACACTGTTAGGCAGCCACTTTCAGAAGAATTGGCCTAAGAGCTTAACTTTTATAATTTACTATTATTTGTTTACTGTCTTCAGTGTGCTCGACTTACGAGACACACCCATACACACACACGGTACAGCAACTGCCAACCTCAGGGAGAGCTTATGCTTGATGGAAAGCCACAGAATAAATAAGTAGATACATAAACACTGAAAAGACAAGAGATGGTGAGAACAGATTACTTAACCCTATTTTGACCCCTGCAAGAACTAAAATTTGTATGGGAATATGCTTTCTAAGACAACACATACGTGTAATTCTATGAAGTGAGAACTGGTGGGAAGGCACGGAATGGCAGACAGGAAAGGAGTCTGTTTCCATACGTTACATGTGCATGTTCTTTCCCACTTAATTCCTTTCTGTATAAGTTGGTCTCCTGCCCTTACTAAACTATTATACAGAAAGGATGATCTCAGATACAGAATTGGTGTCACGCACTGAAGCATCAAACCCTTTCTTGCCAGCCAACCAAGCAGCCACATGACCACCATGTCTTCCCTTGAACTCATTTATCTTTTGTCACTGCTTAGAACACTCTATCTAATTTTAGAAGGCAGTTCTGCAACCCTTGCAGTGAATAACACTTGTTCTGGCCAGTAGTCCCAAAACGCACAAGTAGGAGTGCCAGAATCACAGAAACACAGAGCTGAGACAGAGCTGAAGAGGTCATGGCGTCCCTCTGATCAGACCTGTCTTTCTGGGCTGATACTCACTCAGACACAGATCCCCAGTGCTGGAGCTTTACTGCTTCCCCAACAATTTATCCCACTATTACTTCCCTACCCATACCTGATAATGTTTTCCTTAAAATCAAATAATCTTCCCTGAGTAAAATCACATCAATCATCTTTTATTCCTTCTGCTTCAAAGAAAACAGATTATTATCCTTCAGTTACCTCTTCTTTAGACTGAAAAAAAAAATCCAATTCTTTAACTTTCTTCATTCGTCCTCTCATTATTTCTCCTGATTTCCTTTAGATGTTCCCCATCTGGCTTGTATCTTCTCAGGCAGCACCCTGAGAGTGATCCTGCTGATCTCCAGCACTGCTGATGAGCAGAGGGGGGCTGTGTGTGCCAGAGCCCACCCTTTGTCCCTGCTCTTGGGCACTTCCCTTTTCACAACACCAAGCAACTGTTGACTCATGCTCAGCTTGTGACATCCCAGATTATTTTCTGCTCTGCCAGCTATTTAGCAAGCTGTCCTCTGTCATGCCTTTCTGCACTGAATTGTTCTTGTTTAAATGTTTTATCTTGAATCAGTCCCTATTTACCCTCATCTTCTCCTGGATTATATTGCTAACTTTCAGGATCATTTTGAATTCTATGCTTGTACCAGCAGTGCCTACAAATGATGAAGGAATACTTCCCATTCCGTCATCCAGGTAACTAATAAACATCCTGGGCCAAGGAAAATGGAAGGCTGGATTCTGTATCTTTTCTATTAGGCAATATTAGGCAATCTAATTACTTCATATCTAAGGAATTATTCACCCAGATAAATAAAAGTGAACTTGAGCCAGAGCTGAGAAATTAGGTCCTTAGGGTGTATTAATAACACCAAGGTTTGCAGGTATTTGTCTCATCAAGAGAGTAATAAACAAGAATGTGCAGTTAAAGCCCATTTGGAAAGAAGACTGGGCAGCTACAGTAATTTTCATGCCACCGATTTTCTTTCCATCAGCCACAGCAGTTACATTCACCACAGGAAACCCACTATAATCTGTCACAATACAGGCCTTACACTTTTGGACTTAAAACATTTGGAAATACTAGTTCATAATTTTTCAAAATCCTACACAGGGATATAAATATACAAATACATTTAATTCCCCTGGTTTCTTGTTTTAGCTCTCACTCAGCAAGACTCTGACATAAATAGAGTTGAATACACACAAACATTTTACTGTTAGATACTTCAATGACCAAAGGAATTAGGACCTGTGTTGCAGTTTCGGACACGAACACGCAGATTCAAACAGCAGGTAGCAGCAGGTCAGATCCAAGGCGAGGCCAAAAAAAGGCCTCCCACCTTTATTCTCACACTTTTATACCTTTTCTAAGACAACCATACATTGGTGGATGAGGTTAACACCTCTAGCATTTTACAGGATAGGAACACAGTCTATCACCTTTCTCCGCCTTGGAGAAAGAATGAACACTATCAAAAAGTTCTGTAAACATTCTTAGCCGGTCAGGAAAACAAGAGCTATGTTTATAGAAAGTGCATGGGAACTTCTACTACAAAAGTAAAAACATGGAGCACTGTGAAAACCAGGGCGACAGACCTGTAGTCTCACAGAAAATCTGGGGGCTGTTTTCTTGAACTAGAATATAAAAACCATTATACCAGCTTTCAGACTGAGTCCAGACAAGCACAACATCTAATACTGAGTAACACTGGATACTTTGGGAAACAGAGTAAGGAATAAATTAATAGGTGGGTGCTACTTCCTCTGACACTCTCCCCAGACCTATCCATGGCTTAGGTATTTTCTGAGCATTTCTTTTTGTATGTGGGTCATCACAAGTGCAAGCTTCTACCTGACTAATTTCAGCTACTGTTATTCCAACTACTTTTAGCATTCCTTAAACTGAAATGGATAGTATAATCCCCTGGAATCTCACATTATGTGCAGTGCCAGGGCTCTATTGATATGTTAATATGCACTCATCAGTGATTCGGCCTGAAACAGCTTTGAAAGATTTGTCAGAAACTATCACATGAAAACTAAAAGGACGGAAGAAATGACTGTAAAATTAAATTATTCATTTTTCCACAGGGACATGGAAAAAAGGACAGTTGCTAAAGGATTAGGATAAATCAGCTACTGCAATCAAATCTGCAAATGCTGAAAAATTGAAAGGCTATTGCAAGTGCTGCAGAAGCCATGCTAGGTCAAAATTTTAATGAAGTTTCACCAAAAATGCATAAGCAGCAATTACAGGACTAAACTGAAAATCTAAGAAATGAGGTTTAAAAGGAAATAAGATGGATGTTACATTTGCAATTGCTGCAACATTAGCTCAAACTTTCCCAAACTCCTCATCAGAGAAAAAGATAACCCATTTTCCACATTTGGGCAGATTTTCTTAGCTCAGTTCCTGTGTGCCTAAAGATAAAATATATGCTTATCAAGCAGTATGTAGATACATGGAGAGCAGGGAGGGACAATGCCCCACTTCTACCTCAAGAGTCCTTTTGTCTCTCATGAATTTGTATGTGCTTGACCTTTTTATTTTAACTTTACAGCCTCCGCTGCACCACCACAAATATCCTGAGTGTGCAACACTTGGTTTATTTCCCTTCCTGTAATTCATACCTTCTACTCTGAAGCTTTGCATGTGCAGAATATCGGGCGTGTCAAATTGCAAGCAGTGAGACCACTCACATATGTGTCTGTTGAGATGGAAAGAAAAGAAAATGCCATCTCATCTGAAAATGAATTTTAGTTGCCCATTCTGTTTGCAAGCATCCCCTTCAGTGGGATTGCTCCTATGCCAGTTGTCTTATCTTTCTCAGAGGAATAAAAATGTATAAATAAACTCTGACCTCTTTTATTGCACAGTGTGTTAAAGAAATGGGAAAGTTAAGGAAAATAACTGTAACCTAATAAAAATTCAGAGGCACCTCAAAACATTAATGAATACTTTATTATTACAGATATGGAAAGTACAGCCCCATAACTACACATTATTTTCGGGGCTTGCAAAACATAAAAATTACATTTTATCAGGTAGTTTGACCACTTTTTTGCACCACACCTGTTGTACTTTATGCTGTTAAGACTCAATACAAACAATTTTGGTGATATTTTCTGATAGCTGCTGATTAAAGGAAGATGGAAAAATACATGGATCTAGAACAAGGAATCAAGAAACGTGGGCTGGGTTTTTTTGCTGTGCTGCTTTGTTCATGACATAACCAGAGACTTTGATTTCAATGACTCAGTCTTCTTGTCTGTAAAATAAGGATAACATCTGAATGTCTCTCAGTGGAATGGTGAAATTTAATTTCAGCACGTGTATAAAGGACATGGAGATTGCTAAGTGGCAAGGTGCTATTACCATACATTAAAAACAAAAACATAGGAAATTTGGCATTGAATGCATAGGGGATTTTTGCCCTTTAGCTGCCCTTTTGTTTTAAATACTACTACTAATAATTGACATTCTATTAACACTGAGAGGAAACAACAGACAAAGGATTCTCTACACACATATATAGCCAACATAACAAAAAAAAAAAAGAAACAAAAAACAGGGCAAGTCTGTGGTCTGAACAGTCAAGCTAAAATGGAGCCCTGCTTGGAATATTTAAAAGGTTCCTTTTTTGTTCTCTTCAAATACTACTTCATCTTACTGCTTCTTTTTCTGCATTCATCACATTTATGGGATAATTTTTTAGCCCACTGGCAGGCAAACTTTCTGTTCATGATTGCAAAAGGAGTTGCCTGTGCAAGGCCCAAAGAACCTGCCCTTTAGTATAGCCATGGACGCTGCTTTGCCCTTGCTGTTCTCAGAGCGTAAACTCAGAGGCAAAATGAGAAGAGATTATTCCTGAATTTATTGATAACCAACTAGAGCAGCATCTCTCCTTGAGAGGCAATTGCCGGAAGGCAATTTATCATTGTTAATAACACATTGGTTTAGGTTGGAAAGGACCTTAAAGACCATCCAGTTCCAACCCCCATGCAGTGATGGGATGACATTTGCAGTTGTTGTGGGGACACAACTTACCCCTGGCCTGTGAGGTATCTGGGGAGCTGTCCCATGCCCATCTGGCTCAGAGCTGGCCAGCAGCGCTGCGCTGCGCTGAGCACTGGCCCACAGGGGATCATGATGGGTCCCGTGGGGCAGCCCATTCTGTCGGCCCCTTTGGCAGATGTTCATAGAATATTCAAAATATTCAACCCCTAAACCACTAAACCAAAGGCGTATTTAAGAGGTTTATGGATCTGGCACTGGCTGATATAGGTTAGTGGTTGCAGTGGCAGTGCTGAGTGGACGGCTGGACTTGATGATCTTGAAGGTCTCTTCCAACCTTGACAATTCCATGATTCTAAACTACATCACTCAGCACCAGATCGAGACACCTCTTAAACACCTCCAGGGACGGTGACTCCACCACCTCCCTGGGCAGCCTGTTCCTGAACAGTGAATTTCTTCTATCTAATATCTAATCTGAATCTCTTGCTGTCGCCGTTTAAGGACGTTTCCTCTGGTCCTCTCCCTGCATACACGGCAGAAGAGACCGGCCCCACCTCACTACACCCTCCTGTCAGGGAGTGATGAGGACCCCCTGAGCCTCCCGGAGACCTCCCGGCTCCCTCAGCCGCTGCTCATCAGACTCGTTCCCCAGTCCTTGCGGGAGGCTCGCCGCCCTTGGCCGGACACGCTCCAGCATCCCCCGTCCCTGCGGAAGCGCAGACCCAGCGCAGGACCCGGCGCTCCCCGCGGCCGCCCCGGATGGACGCGGGAGCGCTCCCGGTGCCGAGCACGGCGGGAGCGGGCGGAGCCTGCGCACTGCGCCCCGCGGCCCGCCCGCCACTCCCGCGGCCCGGCGCTGAAGATGGCGGAGGGTGGTGCGGCGCCCCCGTCCTGCGCTTCCTCTTCTTCCTCTTCCTTGAAGGGGCTGCGGGAGCAGATGGGTGAGAGCGGGAAGGGAGGGGTAGCACGGGGGTTGTGGGGGGGGGGGTCCGGCGGCCCAAGGGCGCGGTTGGCGCCGGCTGCCCCCCCCTCCCCCGGCCGCCCCCGCTGGACGTCCGGCCCCGTCCCGGGGCGGGGAAGGGGCACAGCGAGTGGAGGCCGCCGGGGCTGCCCAACCCCAGCCCCGCTCCCCGCCCGCGCGGTCCGTCCTTTCCCGCAGCTCCGGGCGGTGATTGCTGGCTCGGGACCTCCCGCAGCCCGTGGGCAGCAGCAGAGGCGGCTGCGTTACACGAGCCGGCCGTTCTTCACCGGTTCTCGAACTTGTCGGTGTCTGCGGTGGCTGTTGCCTTCAAACGGTTTGCCCAGCCATGTGTTCGGTCCCGAGTGCTGAAGGCAGAGACAGCCTCTGGCATTGATTTCTAATCAAAGATTTTATTCTTTACTTTTTTTTTTTTTTTTTTACTACTGGTGTTATAAGAGGGCTAAAGAAGTTCTGCTTTGATTTTGTCTTTGGCTGTGTTTATGTGCCTATTTATACTTAAGGTCCTTAATAATATACTCTGGAATGAGTATTGTGCATGCATGATGTGTGTTTCCAGCATAGTTTCATGGTACATGTCCACGCAAAAGCTTTGTGGGTCAGCCATTAGAAATGATAAACATTTTCTTACCCAGTCACAAAAAAAAAAAAAAAAAAAAAAAAAAAAAGTAGAATTGTGGTTTGATCTAAAACAACTAACGAGGACTAGGTACAGAAACTACTCTGAGAGCCTCTTGCCTGATTGTTTTTCGTGTATCTGTGTAATTACACAAAGAAGAGTGCTGGCAAAGGGTCCTGAATGCACAACTCTCATCTGGCATTCTTCTTCAGTGTGTTGGGTGTCAGAAATATTATTTAATTACTTTTTCTTTCTATTTCAAAGTTAAGACAGTTTAGTGCTCCAAAAGGATAAAGATCTGCCAACAGGTAGTACTTCTCACCTACACAGGCTGTGTCTCTTTGGACCTTATTCTTCCTGCTAGAGCAGCTGAATTTTATTTTGTGTATTGGATGCACTTGCATGGTGGCTCCTAAGTTTTTCTAAACATGGGCACCCATATTTGCTGATAGCTGTCAAGACCTATATTTAGTCCCAAAGTCAGAGAGGAAATGCTCCTTGGGCCAGGTAGCTCCATCTCCCTTCAGATATGCACATGCATATTGTATGTGCATACTGTATTATGCACATAATGTTAAAAAAGCAACCCCCCTCACTAGATCCTGTAAAGACTAGACTTTGAATTTTTTTCCCTGAGGGGGTAGAAGTCATTGAACCAGAATCTAAACTTCAATTTGCATTTGTAGCAGTTATGTGCTCAAAGATAAACTCAGTGCTAATGTGCAGTGAATCAATGCTGTCTGTGAGCTCACAGGCCGCTGCAGCTCTGCTCCTGACTTCTTGTCAGTAACACTCCCTGGAGAGAGTAAATGATGTTTAGAAATCACCCTTGCAATCCAGTGGTTGACAGTGGAATTTGCAAGATAATTTGCCACAGTATTTGCTGCTTTGTAGAGAAGTTGTGAGCAGCAACCAAGTCTGATATTGCAGCTGTTTGGAGAAGATGTAGAAAAAAAAAGACACCCAAAGGAACCTTGACGTTCAGTCCCATGCTACTCTTCGGCATGTTTGGGGAGGAATAGAACTTCCTGCTTTTCTAAGCTCAGTTGGCTGCGTGGGGGGACTCCTCAGTTCCAAAATACCTGCTAAGTAGAATACTTGGACCAGTTGCTGCTGCTCTGTGGGCAGTTGTGTACTTTGCTGTCTTAATCAATCTGGAGAGCAAATATCTTTGTAAAATAAATAGTGTTTTGTGCCTTCAGTCGTTTGTCAGTGAACTTCTGTCTGGGAATCTCACATTTAAAGACAGTAAATAGAACGAAAGCATCTTGCTGAGAAACCACAGCTCTTTCTGGCAGCCTGGCTGCCACTGTGTATACATACTGCTTGTATAGTCACCTTCTGCATAGGTTCCTTTGTGGGTCCTTACTAAAAGACACTTCTGGGTTCTTGTTCTGTTCACTTCTGCTGTCTCTGACTAGCCTCTTGATACTGGTTTTATTTGTGGGTGATTGGTGCTTGTTAATTATTTTAGGCCTTACAAGTGTAGAATCCCATGGTGCCACTTGTAACTAACTTCCATACCAATTTGTTATGTTTGGCAAGAAAAATATTCTCTTAAATTTAGTCTGTTATTGAGGTAAGGAAAAGGTGTTTCTCCTTCTTTGACTATCAACTGTAATTAAAATTCTGCAGACCAACTCATGCCTGCAGTGCCAGTTCTACAGTTCCTTTGTAATAATTTTCTGCCCTGACACACTTGTCCAGTCTTATTTCCTTTATGTGGATGACAAAAAGCAGAATTTGCTACTACAACTAGAAGGCAGTTAAGGTACAACTAGAAGGTCGTTAAGGTTTCTGAACGTCCCTTAAAGTTAGAAATGAATTGTCGTTGTACACTGAACCAGCATTGCATAGATGGCAGTTGCTTACGCCACTTTTGTTATCCATGCTTGCTGCTGTCATCCCTCAGGGATGAAGAGGAATTTTTGATCCTATTCTAATGCCATAAGTACTGCTGAGCTTGTTAAGATGTGAGAAGAGGGGAATAGTCAGGTACTTGTGGTTTATCCAGTAAGTGAGGTTTTCCTTGAGTGGTGTGGGTAATCAGAGGAAAAATGCCAATAATTTAAACTGCTGTAGTCTACATTTATTGTCTTCATTTTCACTGGGATGCTGAAAACCCCTGTCTTTTGTAGTATGGGTGGTAGAGAATGTTGGTGTTTTTTTATCAGAGCTTGGTAATCCTGTGCCAGGATTTCCACTCATGTATTGAATTACTGTTGTGAATGTTGTTAAAAACAGTATATTTAAATGCTGTTCATTTATATTTTCCTTTCCAAGATCTGCATGATCTTTTGGGAAAACTGTCTCAGGTTTGGGAAAAAAATAAAGTGCCTTTTTCAACAAATCGAGCTGCAGGCATAAATTCCGTGACCTGCAGGTCCCAGTTTGGTTGGAAGTTTTCTAATAAAACTATAGCTTCATTCCATGTAATCAGTTTTTTCTCCCTGTGTAAGTGACATTGTCTGGCTTTGTCCATCTTGCCCAGACCACAGTTCTTAGCAACAGCTTTAACAGGTGCACGTACACAGAATTGGCATGAAAAGAAGGATGGATGGATGGATGAGTGGATGGATAGCTAATAGTGCAGCTTCATTGCTCAAGCAAGTAGTCAGGAACATTCACAGATTTGTCTGGTCTCTAGATAACAGTTATAAAACATAACTTAAGAACACATGCTTGTACCAACACCTGTAGAAGTACTAGAGAACTCTTGGGTACAGTCTTGGTCCCACAACAGAAGGTGGTGAGTGCTGTCTAGAGGAAATTATTTGGGATCCAGATACATCTGTCAATCAGACAATTGATGAATTGACCTGTGCGTCAGAGCTGCTTGCTGGAAGAGAGAAAGAATTTACTGCTGCATTTGGATCCTTGAAAGCCTGTGGGATTTGCAGTGTGGTTTGTCAGTAGAGGTGAGCTTCAGAAGCTCAAGCTGCAAGACAAAGAAGCCGTTCCTTGCCAGGTTTCTCACAACATGGGAGTGCTACATTAAAAGCATCTTGAGCATTCAGTTGTTGTCTTACTCAGTGATGTTTGAATGAGTGACTGGTACAGGCTCCATCTGTGGAGCAAAGGCAGCCCATGACTGTAGCATTCAGCTGATGATCGCTGGGGCTGGCTTCAATTTCTTGTTTTGTCAAATTCCTCAGAACTTTGGAGAAAGTTTTAAAGGTTTTTTGTGCTTCATCTTTTTTCCCTGCATGAAAGTAGTAACGCTACTTTGCAGAGTGCAAAGGCAATAAATGCATAGAACTGCACAGAAATTGGATTTCACGTAGATCTCAGTGGTGAGAGAACATTCCAAAATCAGGCCGAGAGCTTAAGGTAGTTGTGATGGCTATGAGCCTTAATTTGATTTTCTTTTTGTTCATGGAAATACAGTTGTACAGGGTAGGGATAATTTCATGCTGATTCATAAAGATGAATGCTGTGTATTTAGGTGCTTAGCATTCTGAAGATTACTTCCAGTTGTAAGTGGATTATAGAAGGTTTTGTTAGAATTTAAAACTTTAAATTCTTAAGATTTCTCCAAATGCATTCAGGAGAGATAGCTTCCTGTAATGAGAAAAAAGCAAACAAACAAAAAACCAACCCAAACCATTTGCATATACAGCATATTTTTTTCAGTTTCTTATGTAGAGTGTTCTGTTTTCTACATATTTCTTAATGCGTTAAAATTGCAAAATATAAATTTGGCTTCCACGCATCAATTCAGATGAAACTGTTTAGCAAATAATGACTTGCAAGGGTCATAACTCCAATGGTGAGAGCCCAGAGATGCTGTGGCTTAAACTGTCCCTAACTGTGTACAGTCTTAAAGACTGCTGCTTCTTTATACACTTGGGTTTTTCAAAAAGGAAACAGAGGAATATTTAACATACTGATACACTGTTGTTGTCAGTTCTTAAAGGTGATAAGAGAGTAAAGAAGGGTTAGTATGGTTTACTATAAGATAAATGGAAGAAATCTAGATTAGTCATAATTATAGGGGCATCAAAAGCTGCTGGTTGTCTTTAAATTTGATTAAATAATTGGAGATGTTTGCAGTCGTCTTGTGAAAGGACACCCTGAAAAATAAAATTCTGAGCATGCAATTTTAATAACTCCTGTGAATGTGACTTATTAGATTACTTGTGATATTCTAAAATCAAACTGGGACTGCAGATTTCTTGTCTGCCACAAATAAATTAGTGCCATTTAGCTTCCAATTATGCAGCTTACAACCAGGTTAATATTAACTGATGATATGCTTTGAGTGTGTATGCATATGTCTGTCCAATAATCAAAACCTTTCTAGATGCTGGTGATTAAGTTTTTTGGAGTGTGGGGTTCATGGAAGAAAAAAATGTTGCTCAGAATTGGGTTTTTTTGAAAGAGACAGAAACCGCTGCTGTGCTGCATAATGCCTGTGCATAAAGAGACACAAGTCTTTGCTTTTAAGGAAGGCTGACCTAGTTGCTTGACGTTTGTTTTCATCTAAATTATTTTTGTATTCAAGTGAGTTTGGGACTTCTGCTTTCTAGGTGAAGGATCCGCAGTTAATGTTGCCTTTGAAGAAAACAGTTACCACTGGCTATGCTCAGAATACCTCTCTCTTTTCTCATGTTATTTTTTGCTTTCATAATTCACAGGGAACTTCTAAAATATTCTTTTATGAGTACTTAACTGACTTAATTTACAGACACTCTCTGTTGTTTAAATGCACTGACCTGAATCTTGGGAGGGAGCATAGATATTGTAGTGGCTCCTTCTCTGGGTAAGTGTTTCAAAGCTTCCAAGTGTTAAAATTCCTCAGTCAAGTCCAAGAAGGCTTGGCTACAAGAATATAGGAATACTGTAGGGATCTTTATACTTAAAGAACATCATTTAAAAGAACACGTTTATTAATTTCAAAGCTTATCCTCTGCTTAATTTTGCCAAGAGAATTTCTTAGAGGAACATTTTTGCAGCACAGTGTTGATCAATAATATGTAAGTTGTGTTCTGGACATTAAAATCAAGGACAGTCATCTCCAGATGACCAGATCAGTGAGTGTCACCTTACTCACTTTCAGATTTCTTTAAAAGACTTTCTGCCATTTGGTAATGAATTAAGAAAAAAATATAGTCTCTTTATTGGCCTCTTCAGCTCTGTTTTCCTGCTTGCTTTTTTTACACCCATTTGCCGCTTTTCACTTACCCTTCAAGCTCTTTGGGGCAGGGACTGATTCATGGTTACTTTGCTGGGGTCTTACATTGCATGTAGTAGAATGTCTCAGAGCCTTCATTTTTTTTGTTAGCTGGGTGAACTGTACAGCTTTAAGAAAATCTGCAATTTATTTCCTTTTACATCTTGCACCCCTCTGTTCTGCTTTAGACAGAGAGTTTGCTATATTAAACACACTGTGGACCTGTCAGTGTCCTGCAGCACTTTTCTGTATGGAGTGATTTGATTTGAGACTGGCCTGTTGGGGGTAAATGCCAACACCAGTTTCTCTTGTTTTGAAGCACAGACAGTGTTTGAATGAGGTCTAAATTTTCCATAAGAAATTCATCAAGTGTAAAAGGCAAAAGCAGTAGTTTTCACTGCCGTCTTGCAAAGAAGCTGCTATCCTTCAACCTAAAGAAAGCTCAAAGTAGTGTTTTCACAGGGTTTTGTCTCAAGTCCATTGTGATTCGAAGTGCTGGACTGTATTCTGGGCTGGCATTGTTTGGGCTGCGTGAATTGAACAATAGCCACAGCCTGCAAACAAGAGGACAAAAGCGTTTTCAAGGCGGCGCTTCTAGCAAGTGAAAAAAACCAGACCATTCAGAAAGAGGGAAGTCGTGGAGAGAAGTTAGCTATTGCCAGTGTTACGGATAGTGCAGTGTAAGAGAAAGAAACAATACAATGAGAAAAACAGATGTGAAATAAGAGAAGAGAGCAATAGTTTGTCTTGAAGTTACTTTTTGCCATGGCTGTGCAGGAGTGTGAAGAGGAGTCGGTGTTAGGGAGCCTCCAGAGTTGGAGGAGTAAAGCAGAGAGCTGATTTCTGTCTGTAGCTTTTGCCAATGCTTGAGCTAGAATTCCAGTGGGAACTGAACTGCTCAGAGGAGGTTAAAGTGGAACTGCTCTGACATCTGTGAAGGCAGTCCAACATTGAGGGACAACATATATACCCTTGAGGCACTGGACAGTGATATTAAAGAGAGAAAATTATCTGTACAGCAGACTGGTTACTGATAATCTTCCACTCTGTGTTTAAAACTCCACCATTTTACCATATGGATCCTTCTGTAGGTGTTAAACCTGTGTCTGATTCTGTCCAGTTGGGGTTGTTAAATCTGTATAAACCTATATGTAAGCATTTATGTCACATAACTAGTAAATTTCACAATGAATCCACTTGAAATAATGCAAATGCATATTCATTGCATAGACTGCTTTCATTTTAGTCCTGTGTATTAGGATACTTTGGAATTTCCAGTGTGCAGAAACAGATAAATATTTCTGCTAAACTTGAGAAAGTTCACAAGGGTCTTTGTGAGAGCAGAGTTTCTGCTGTCATTCCATTTAATTTCTTTCAAGAGATGAACAATAATATGCCTAATAAAGAACCCCAAATTGTGGAAGCCAGGTGTCTTTTCCAGAGAAGGGGGTAGATTTAGCTTGTCAGCCCTGTGTGGACAGTGCTTCTTACTAACCTTATGATGGCTTCTGCAAGAGTTGGTGGCATCTTTGTTCTTTCTGAGCATTATGCTGGCAGTTGCTTTTCCCATTAAGTAGCAAGAAGCCTAACTCGTGGCTGAGCAGTGTAAGCGAGGTTAAAATAAGAGAATACAGTGACAGTAGGAGTCAGTGAGACTCCACAGATGTTTTCAGTACTGTTCGGACTACTGAAGGTAGTAAGAATGGTACTCATCTGATGTGGTTGTCGGGCAATGGTATAGCATCTCTGACTGTAGAAAGTTTCTGGAGATGGCTACCAATTCTGTTAAGGACAGATTTCAATGCCTTGGTCTGTGCTTGTATTACATTAAGGTTTGGTTTAGATTATGTGCTTTTGCTAGGGCAAAGTATACAGAGATCAATGCAAAAATTAACTGGCTCTTAATCTGAATGTGGATGTTTAAAGATGAGTAAAAATGTAAGTTCTTGCAAATGTGTCTCAAATACTTACTTGTGGAGCTGCTAATTCACGTACTGCAAAGGAATGCTTGTGTTGGGTTTTCCGGTGGGATCAAGACTTGTGATGAACTGAAGAAATCACCCTGAACTGCCTTGAACTTTGGGAGCAAAACCAGATTGTTGTACAGAATTAGCTGCAGAAATGGTCTTAAAGGGAGGAAAGCACATAAAGGGAGTAAAATAGGCATCCCATGTAGGGAATAGACACAGGACAAAGTTTGCAAATAGAGTCTAGGATAGGGATAAGACAACAGGAAGCTCTTCTAGCCTGCTGAAGGCGAGAGCATGCACTGCTTTCTGGATATCTATGTGCTTCCCATCTGGTGGCTGCCCAGACAAAACAGGAGAACCATCTGCCTTCCAGCTGGTCTGTCAGAAGGAGCCTACCGGGAAGCTCACGTGTTTGTTTGTGGAGCCTGTCCGTCCTTGCAGCCCAGAGATGGGATGTGAGGATCAACAGGGACAGACAGAAAAGGGGAGAACAGGAAGAAGAGGAATGCACACAAGAGAGGGCTTTCTCTTCATTGTTAGAAACTTTGTGTTGTTCACTTGCTTGTGTGAAGGTGCATCCTTCCTCTGGTGTCATCTGAACAAGGAGTCGTGGTGTAAAAACCAATACCTAATTTTTCTTAAAGCTTCAAACATATGATCTTGCATCTGTTTGTCTTAACCTGTGTTAATTAATGAGTGGAAATCAGCTTAAAAGGCAGTGCACAGAAATCTCAAACTTGAATGCTGACTTTCCTCATCTTTCCTGAAAGCATGTTCAAAAATTATGGAAAGGCTCTGAACACTTACTGACAAACAGTTTGCTCCCTGTAGTGGAGCAAAAATGGCAGTCCTGCAGATTTGGCACAGTTTGCTATAAAATCAGAGATACTTTGCTGCAAAGTTCGCTTCTGGTTCATGGATTGCTTATTGGTTTCTTGTTACCTGCTCTAAACTTTTATGGAAACACTTAGATTCATAACAGTGCTTAACATTCAGGAGACCTCCGAACACCCCCTGTTTCGGAGGCTTAGTCTGGGATTTTTTTGTTTGTTTGCTTCGCATAACGAGTCATTAAATCATAAGAAGCAGAAGGATTGCTGTGGAAGTCAGCTCATTCTGCTCTCCTTTGTAGTTCTGCAACGGAAGAGAAGAACAAATGGGACAACGTCCGGCCAGGTCATGGACACCAGGAGAGGTGATGGGATGGAGCCCTGAACCTCGCTGGGTGAAGGGAGAGAGCCACTTCAGTCCCTAATGAGGTTTACTAAGAACAGCAGTGCGTCCTTTGCCAGTCTTGGCCGGGGCCAAGGGTATTAGCTGTGTGCAGGGGTTGAAATAGAAATCAAGGTTTATTTTTAGCACTGGTCTCTTCAGGGCATATTGGAAATCTGATCAGGGAAGGGAAGTACCTTCATGCTCAGTGTGAGGGAGGCACCTCAGCACCTGCACTGTCAGTGAATCGTGAGCTGGAGGTGAAATTGGGAGAGTTGGATTTATCTAGAACGTCACCTCCTGGTGTTTCTGTTGGTTTGGTTTATCTCTGATTTGCTTGGCCAGACCTGTGGTACTAAGCAGTGATGAGGGCACAGAAGGAAAACTGCTTCCCAAATTACCTGATCATATTATGTTTTAAATAGCTCTATTTTATTATGCATGTGTGCAGATATTATTATTGGCATCATTCATGGCTTATAATTCTGTTAATTTTACCCAGAGCATTTAAAGGTAGACTACTGTAAAATAAACACACTTTCTGCTGATCACAAAGTATTGTTGTGAAAGACTGCTGTGGGAGGGCCAGCTCAGAATAGAAATGAGATTTAATTTGACTCTAAGAGAACTTTTCTTCTCCAGGGAGTTTGCTGAATATGTCCATGAAGGCACACCCCCTGTAGTGCAACATGTGACACGAATTCTAGTGAAATGGTTGTTAACTGGTTTCCTGTTCTGGGGTATCTTGATTCATTGCAGAAGTATTAGGCTTATTTTACAGAGATGTATTTTGTGGAAAATTCTTTTCAATGAAGCTTTGCTCTGTGGCAGGCTGCTACATTCATTATGGAAAACTAGGCAAAGAAATTGTAGGTATATGTGCCACAAAACCATTCACATGTATTAATTATTAAGTTTTCTTTTATCATATTAAAGCAAAATAAGATATGTATTTTTTAAAGATTGCATAGTGCAACAATATGCAGTGCATTTTCTTTTACTGTAATAAAATGTGGACTTTGAAAATCACAGTTTTGTATTGTAAATTTACCATGAGCTTGTCAAAGGCTATAAAACCTGTCTGTTGACCAGGGACTTGGTGAAACTGAGCTCACGTATCTCAGGGATGTATCTAATGTGATGTCTGTTCCCCTTTTATTAATCTTCTATTCAGACCCCCAGTTCACATTTAATTTTGGCTTTCTGTTGGTTAAATGGATTGCATCCATGTGGCATTAAGCCACACACCTTGTGCTTCAAATCTGCAACTTTCAAATTTGTAAGCACATTGTTTCTATACAAATAATGAAGCATTGAAGGAGTGAATATAAAGTATTTTATCTGACATACAAAAAACCTTGATGTGTAAAGTCCTCTGGCTAGGTATTTCTAGACTTTTTTCGCCTCTGTGTCCTCTGCAAGTTGAACTGTTTCTGTAACCCGCTTTCCTGTCTTATAGAACCTCAAGTAATCTTTTGCAACCTTAATTAATTAAGATAAACTGACTAATTGCTTTGCAGATGTGACACATTTTTAAATCAGTGCCTTCTAATGAATAATGAACATTATTCCAACTGTATGTTTATTTTTGACTGACTAAATAAATACATAATCCCCCATATCTATTATGGCTGGTTTGTTCAGCAAGATTTTTAATAGTAAAATACTTCTGCAAGTAAAATAAAATTAATATTTTACCTGTTTAATTGCAGGTTGCTTCTTACTATAACTTAGATATGGAAATTTGGATATTTAAACTTCGAGAGTTGAGGGAAAATTCCAGTGTTGGTCTTAACTGAAGCTGGTGTTGCTGCAGGGTTGAATTTGTTCTGGTGGGATTATTTCCTGCCTGGGTTGAGTTGGCTCAGGCTGCCTGGGCACCTCTGTCTACTCCCTTGAGAAGAAATCTGAAATCTAAGTGGTATTTGAAGAAGCTTATGTTCCTTCAGCCTTTGTGATGTATGAAGGTGTCATTGGATATGAATGTCCTGGTTGTACGTTTCTGCTCTCAGAACACCTGCTGTGGGCTGCTTTTCCTCTGGCTGTTTCCACTTCTACTTGTGTTAGAATAGATAATTCTGTTGTTCTCCACTTGGTGTTATTTTGGGCTGAATTCCCATCCATGTGACATGCAACAGTGTACAAAAATCAGATTTTTGTCTGACTTTTGATCTAGGTAGTGAAATTACAGTGATCCCTTTTTAAGCTGGTTTTTTTTTGCCAATTGGTAATCTCATCATGTCATAGTATCTGGTCTCTGACTTGTTTGAAAAGAGCCTCAGAGATGTATGGGATGGGGTTGAGGAAGACTTTTGTTTGCTGCTGCAGTGAAAAATTAATTCAAGACTTGGCAACAGCTGCGGGTGACAATTTAGAGTTGCTGAATAAGTATTGTAATCAGCATTTATCACTGACATCACGTGGGATTAAACACTTTGAGGTGATCGTTCTTTGGCACAGCCTTTGGGAGGGTTATTACCATGACACAACTAGTTGTCATGGCAATGCATGGAGAAGAGGGAGACTCTTCCTTCCCCTTTTGCATTCTGCATTACTCTTATTAAAGGGAAGTCAGATCGTTGGCAAAATTGTAGTCGTCTTTTTTAAAATATAACAGCAAATTGTACTATTGGTCCTTCATGTTCTGGTTGAGATCATAGCATGTTACGTGTTCCTTTTGTCGATTTGCCTTTTCTGTGTAAAACTGTCCTCAGTTTTCTCATGTTGGGGTGGTTGTGTGGTGTTCCCTTGCTTCCCCTGAAGTTGGGCTATTCCAAGGAACCCAGCTGAGCTCCCAGTGTCTGTCAGCCAAGGTGAGAACAAGGTGGCAGTGTGTGAGGACACTTCTGTTTGAGCTGTGCAGGGCACTGGGGTAGTGCTGTCTTACAGGTTGCCCTGTCTGCTTTCCCTGTAATGCTTTACCTTCATGCCCTGCAAAGTGATTAGAAAACATCAATACCAAAACAAAGAAAATCTTGGGAAAGTCATACAGTAAATTAGTCTCCCCAACTTGTTAACGGGTTTTGTTACTTAGTGAAATTAATATTGGTAGCATTTCTTTTCTGTATGATTATCTGTGAGTCATAACCCTGCATTTTGCTGAAGTCACCTTAGTGAAACTCAGATAAGGTGAATGGGTCTTTGCACAAATGCTCAAATTACTCTTTTGGAGTCTAATTTATAATTAAAATTTATTTTTGAAGATCCAGTTTCAGAAGTATGTTGTAAGCATCCCTTAATGGTTTATTTTATGCAGCTAATCTTTCTGTTTCATGTCATGAAGTAATGACAGGTTTTCATAAACCTCTCCCTGCTCGGGTCTCATCAAAATATGATTCTACCAGTGCTAATGGACTATTACATACATGTGTCCAGGCCACAAATGCTCACGTGGTAGCAAAGAGTTTTTATTATTAAGGGTCAGACAAATAACTTTGCAAAATAATGGGGTTTGTCTTAGAAGAGTTATTAAATGAGTTTGATCTTTGAAACTCTATAGTCTTAAGGTTTGGTAAATGTTTTTACAACAAAAAGCTATGCTAGGTCTCAACTCTCATTTGACAATTCTTCCCCTATAAGTTGAGCAGCCCCTAGTTAGTTATTTGATTAAAGCATCAGCAACCTCAAATAGAATTTTATGTATTTACTTCAGATATTTATTTCAGCTCTACAGAGCTTTTCTTAATGTGGAATGATTCTTTCTCACAGTTGCTGCAGCCCAAGCCATAGCAGAAGAAAGAAGAAGCCAAAGTGGTATTAGCCCTCTTGCAGTCCAGACCTCAATAAAGACAGCAACTAAACCAGGTATAATTAGAGGTCATTGCTCTTAATGAAGTGCTGGGTTCACAAGGGAGAGTTAGTAGAGATTGAAAAGAACGTATGTAAAGAGAAGTTTGGTGCTCTTTCTTCAGGGGGCATCAGAGCACAGAGCCACCTGGTAGATGGTTTGTGGGTCGGATTTTGGTGACAGATTTCTGTTTTTGACTGGCTCAGAGTACAGTTGAACTCTGTAAGCGAGGCATGACAGCAAAGATAAATTATTGTTTTGTGCTCTGGGCAAGATACCAGCTCACTTCTTGCTGAAATTCAAGTTTTTATACCTGCAAAGACTGCTTAAGTCTTGGTTCTGCTTAGTCTGCAAATGAGGTGTCCTGCAGTGCTCTGAATTTGTCATGACAGGTGAACTATCTGTTCCCAGATGACATTTTCCTAAATTCCTGTCATTCTTGTTCATGGGAGTTAATATGTACAAAAATGAGGATCAGAGCTGAATTTGGAATAGGGTATGTTCTCACACGTCTGACTTCTTGGGCTTTCTTTTGACTATACCTGTTGAGCCTTTAATATGGTGTCTGCTTTCTCTTGAACCTATTAAAAATCATGTTGTGAGGGAATGGAAAGGGGGGGAAAGGAGGATGTTCAGCTTTCTATGAATTTTTCAGATGGTGTCTTTAATCTCTTTATAGAGTGTTCAGTGATTCGGTGGTGTGTGCGTCTCTCAGGAAGTTTCATTCTCTTTTTGATAGTAAAGACTTGACTTTTTTTTAAAATTTGAATGTTCAAAATCATTGACAATTATGCATCTTAAATTTTTGTTTTGACAGTGATAGATGGTTCCATGCTAAGAACAGAAGAAAGGCAAAGACTGGCCAGAGAGCGTAGAGAAGAGTGGGAAAAGCAACATGGTATTTTTGTGTTTCACTTGAAATAAAATATTCTAAAATGTTTGTGTTAAAGGAATTACTATTCCCCTTACTCATGTTCTTTTTGTCACTTTTTGTCAGCATGCTGGGGACAAGAGACAAGGTCTGTTCTTGGTCTTGCATCAGTGGCCATCTGTGAACCTCAATGAAGAAGTTTTTGGTTTCAGAGGAAAACAACTGTAGAGAGTTTTAGCTTGTTGAAGCTCTGTTTCACTTCCGACCTTCCATTTCTTAGTGACCACCCAGCAAATTTAGCCAATTCCTTATTGAAAGCCTTAACAAAAACACTTTGGAAAATAAAACTTTTAGCTTAGAACTGCTTCCTATAGCTCTGAAGACTGAGGTTTGGAGAATGCTGATTCAGAGAAAACCAAAAAAGATTTACCTACTTGAATGGCTTGTTTGCCTTGAACACTGCTTCCCTTGTTTCCCAGCACATTGAAATGACTCCCGGATTGAAGTGTCAGCATTATACACTTTTTCTTAGCTGGGAATCTGAGACAAGAGAACAGCAGAAAACTCTTGCCCAGCTTTATGCTGTTTGTGATGTGAATCAGTGCATGTGTGTGTAGCAGGAGATGAAAGGGTCACAGTGTGCCCTGCAGTCCTGGGTCTTGGGCAGCCAGCTTGTGAGGAGAGTTGTATGTTTGTTTCTTAACATAAAAGCAAAGACCCACAACAACAGGAATTACTGTGTTATCCTAATATGGGAGCAGGGTAGTATTATGATGCATATAAAATTCAGAAATATTTTGGGGCCCTATGTGTAGATGCTGCCTGGGCATTGTTGGTGTAATTGTCTGGTCTCCTGGTTCATTTCATCTATCTGGCCATGGAAAATACCCTGTGCATTTACCCACTAGCTTTGTGTCACAGGACCTGAGGCTTCCTGTTGAACTGCACACAGCTGTTCCTTGGTGGAGGCTGCAGAGAATAATAGTGATATAACTATTTTGAACTCCAATGCAGGAACTGTAGGGTCTTTCCATCTTGTCACTCAGTGCCTTGAATATTTTTATTATATTTTGTTCTTAAAAAAAAAAGAAAAACACGACATAGTAAATTCTGCTTTTTGATTCTTAATTTACTGCTTCCTTACATAGACATCACTATTATGTTGATAAGAAAAGTGTATGCTTAACATAGCGAATATACATATCCTGATATTCTTGTCTAGACAGTAAAGCCTAGTGGCAGGCAAGGTTCTAATTCCACTTCCAACCTGGGGACAGAATTAAAGATGAACCTGTTGTCATGTGTGACGTCATCCACCTCTGCAAGCTCATCTTCCTTTACATTTTCACTTCAAGTGGTAATAATTCTGCTTGGATAATCTCTTGCTTGTAAGTTGCATTCCAATATCAATGAATGGCTAAGTTTGGTTTTAATTTTTTCTTAAAAATGTTCTCACAGCTGCCAAAGAGACACAAATTCTTGAAAAGGAGAGAAAAGCAAAACTCCAGTATGAAAAGCAGTTAGAAGAAAGGCAGAGAAAGCTAAAAGAAATGAAGCAGAAAGAGGAACAACGGAGGGCAGCAGTAGAAGAAAAGAGGAAACAAAAAATAGAGGAGGAAAAGGTAACACACATCAAAGTTCTATAGTTTAAAAGAGCTATATTGTTTTCCTACATTACCATGCTCTGAAGTGGTGTGAATGAGAAACTTAGGGAAATGATGAATGTATTAGAATATAAAAGTATTTTCTACATCCACAATGGACTGTGTAGACACATGTTCACCTTCCCCACAGAGCTTTAGCTATAGTTGAGGCACTCGGGACTTCAGGAGCTGTGGCTGTTTGAGTGCTGGCTATTTTTCACGTGAGCAAAAACCCCACCCCATATTCCTAGATTTCCAGATGTCTTCAGAGCACTTTGTAGAATCTGTCTGTAAATCAGCGTGGGTGACAGGTCTTAGACTTACTTCTCTTATTTCTGTGTCTTGCTTCCTTTTAGCCCTGCTGTGGCCTGAGACTCACATTCTCTTAGTTTTTCTAAATCAGAATTCATTCCCATATGATGAAAGGTGGTGATGTTACCTGCGTATTTGTCATTTGCTGCTTTGAACTGTGTAGTGACTGTTCTCACTGGCCTTTGCTCTGACTGCACATGGGCAGGCAGATCAGTGTTTGAGTTTGGGACTGACTGCAAATGAATAGAAGCTGATAGCAGAAATAAATATGTGAAGTTATTCCATCCTTTTGACAAGTAGCTCTGTTAGTGCATATTAAATTTGCAAGTTCTGAAAGAGTTCATTTCCAGGGTGTCAGCAGTGGAAGCATCACACATCTGTGCTTTCATAAACTGGTGGTAAGAACTTCTGTGGGACATTGGTGAAGAGCCTGTAAGCCTGGCTGGCTGCTCCTTTGGAGTCCAGCATTGTTATACCGTTCTAGCAATTCATCTTTTGTACCCTTTTTGACTGGCAGTATTCTACACTGGTATTTGGTTTTCTGTAATCAGCTCCTGGGTGTGATCAGATAGAGACTTCATTTGAACTTCATGGAATAGTTAACATTGCTGGAGAACGGAAATGTTTGGGTGGGCTCTGACTGCAGTCCAGTGCAGTGTCATTTCTTTAAGCAGCTACTTTATGCAAAAAGCATCCCTTATGCTTCAAAAAGGTGTTACATTTACATTTATTACATTTATTCATGTAGTTTTGAGGATGGTAGATATGTTTTAAGTGGCCTCCCGAGTGAATAATTAAGGAAGACAAGGACTAAAAATGAGGTGTTAATCTTGTCTTTTACTCAGTCCCTGGAGACCTTCTATGTAGAGAGTTACACATGCAGAATCTGGAAGATGGGAAGACAGTATGGATTTGACCTGTAAAACCTTGCCTTCAATTAGAAAGTTGAAACAGATCTTGACTTTGGTACTCTGACAGGAGGAAAAGATACCAGCAAGATGCCATCTACAGTTGTAAATTTGGTAGATAGAAGTGCATCAAAACACATAGATCCCAATATTATTGACTTACTCAGCTAAGTCTCATTTAGCTAATCATCTAATAAGGTAGAAGCAGCACAATAGCAAATACTGTGGAAAAGGAAGTGGTTCTAAGAACCTTGAAGACCACTATCCATGGTGGGGATTCAGATACCTGTCTCTCCACAGCTCCTCAGTTATTCTGTACATCTCTGCAGCTCACTGTATTGAGGCCTTGAGCTCATTTCTGCCATTTGTAAAGTGAAGCCTATGTCTTTAACTGACTGAAGAATTACTGCATTGCAGATACCTCCATGGAAATACAATCTACAGATTACATAATGTCTGGGTACTTTGGCACCTTAGGTAAACTCTAGTTCAGGTTTCTCTAACACAGGGGAAGCTAAGGTTTATATTTCAAACAAAAACTTTTAGTTTTATCTTTTGTCAATGAGCAGAATCCTCCCTTCCTTTACATTGTATATTTTTCACAGTGACTTTCTTAGTTTGTGTTGTGAAATGGTGTTGAAAGAAGGTGAAAGCCTTTTGTCCTCAAGTGGGAGAAATGGCTGTAGTAATGAGTTCCCTTGACATCTTACTGCAGTGTATCAGGTGCAAATACTGCTTCAAAAGATCACTTGGGATATAACTATTCCAGAAGAGAAACATGTTGTTGACACATGTGGAAACCTGGCTGGAAAGAAAGAGTCTAGCATGGTTACAGTTCATCTTTATGCACAAGAGCTAAAGCTCCCCTGTTAGCAGTTACTAGTTCTGGAGACAGCAGCAGAAGCTTCTTTCAGCCCCATTTGTCCTGTCAGCAGTGGTTGCTGAGGCCTGGAGTTGATTGGTGTTCTTTTGTGGTTTTGCCTTTATGTCTTGCTGTTTCTGGTTTCATCACATCTCTCTTAATGTCAGTGTCTGTTAAGACCTGGGTCATTGTTTTTATAGCTCTTTGAAAATAGAAATAACCTTATACTTAGTATTTTATAATGGAGAATTTTTATCACCTTCTAGAAGTAACTTCGTCATGCAAATAGTTTCAAGGGTAATGGATTACTTTTGCTCAGTTTGGAGTTCATCCCTATTTAGAAAATAAGTAGTGCTGTTTACTGAATAGGGGATCTGTTTGATGGCTATTTTAAGTAAAGAGTAGAATAGATTATCTGTGCTTTAGCTCAACCTAATCATGTTTGCAGTGTTTTGAAGCCATTAATTGCCTTCAACATCCTTTGCATGATAATTTGTGTAACAAAAGCCTGGTAAAACAGATTATAAATCATACTGGGGGTCTGTATTTTGTTTTCTGGTGTGGCTGTGTTTAACAGTTATAAGCTTCATGGAGATGTTGTTTGGTAGGAGCGCTATGAAGCAGTTCTACATCGTACCTTGGAACGGAATCAGCGGCTGGAAGCGCGACAGAAGAGATGGTCATGGGGGGGATCCATAACTCCAGACTCAGAAGGCAAAACAGGTAAGCAGCACCGTTTTATAGCAGGACAAAAATCACAGAATGTTTTGTGTGAACACTGGGAGATGCAGCACCATTCATAGGGACCTGGGCATCCTTTCCTATCTTGGATCTTAAAGCAGGATCTGTGGGTTGATCATGGGGAAAGTATCAATCTGTATTGCCCTCAAAAGCTGCTCAGACTTAGAGCTATTTTCGGCCTTGGGATCCGCTGGAGAGAAGCTCTGTGGGACATACCACACCTGACAGCACTGCCAGCCCCAAACATCAGATAAGGAGAATTACGATGTGTAATGTTAAGATAATTCAGAGTCCTCCCAATGCAGTTCATGTAGTGGAGTACTAAGACTGGTGATAAAAACAAAAATACCCAGTTGTACTCTAATATCGCATCTAAAATGTTTTAAACACACTCTTGGAGTCATGGAATGCTGACTGATTATTTGAATGCCCAGTAATGGGTAAGGCAATGAAGTGGACAGTCCAAGCTTCTTGGAGTATGGGTTCCATTCTGGATTAGGTGATGCATTTCAACATTCTTTAATTTGAACTGAGATAATTTCATGTTTAACAGTGACCTGTTTCTGTTTGTAAACATTCTGAAATCAGACCAGCAAATAAGGATTGCAGTGGAAGGGATCTTTTCATGCACTACCTAACCACCAGTAAATAATATTAAGTTGTTGGCCAGGAATAAAATAAATCAAAAAATGCTTCAATTCAGCCTGTCTTCTGTATTGGTGGAATTGTACTGAATGTGTTTTAGTACTGTCATTTTCTGTCAGCTTGAGTGCGTGTTTGTAACATGTTTGAAAGTGCTGTGATATAAGTTGTCATTATGATATACAGCATCCCCATTTTTTGGTTAACTTGCATTTTTTGCTATTTGACCTCATGACTTAGCTTACAAACCTTATTCTTCTACAGAACAACAGAGCACAGATGAAGGTGGAACTGGTGGTATTGATTTCTAAAAAGTTTCTAAAAGTTTATTTTTCTGTTGTTTTGCACTCACTACTAACCTTTTAAACTTGAGTTCTTCTCAAACTAAGGAAAACCATTTTCTTATAGATCTTTTCCTGGATCTTGGCCAGCTGTGCAACAAATGTGATCCCTATGTAGAAAGCAGCTCCCCTCATTTTGGCTCTCCCTCCCAGCTAATTCAACTACAGCATAAATCATGGCATCCTTCGGGAATTTTCAGGGAAAGGCTATGTGCATTTGGGTTTTTAAAGATGTCTGGATGTTTAAAAAGATCAGGGAGAAGAGAAATTCCTAATGGCAAGTATTTGAGTATAAATTAGTTCAGTAGTCTAAGATTTGGGGGTTTTAAGGGTAATTTCAGACCCTTTCATTGCTCCCTAATTTGCTAAGAGTATATGGTAGGGCTTGGTTTGTTCCTTCTTGCTTTGTTTTACCAGCAGTTGAAGTAACATTTGCAAAATCAAATTATATATTGCCAAAACTTTGTGAAAGGGAATGGATCTCTTGTGCAGTTTGATACTTTTTCCATGAAGGATTTTGCAAAATCAGGACTGTCCCAATTATCTAAAGATAATTCTATACATTAAGTGTGTTTTCATTAGATTTCTGGCACTTTCGAGTGCACAGACTGAGCCATTCATAGAAATGCTTTGAGTCACTGATACATCTGTTTAATAAGCAGAATTATTTCTTGTATCTACTTTGAGATGAAAACTCTCAGCTGAGACCCAGCTGAATCTGAATCCTGACAGTCTGTGCGTGCCCACAGCATTACTAATGCAGTGCAGCTGTCTGTGACACAGAAAAGTGAGACTTAAAAATGCAGTGAAGATCTGACTATGATTTAACTACTCTGGCAACACAGCAGAAGTATATGCATTTTAGTTAACTTTTCTCTTCCTTTCCCCTGCACATCATGAGCCCCTAATTTTCTCCAAAATCAGCCTGTTTGGCTGGGTTGGTTTACCTGCTTTACATGTGTTCCTTGGATACATATATAAATCCATTTGCTGTATCTCTCACTGCCGAATATAATTTAACCTTGAAACTGGAAAATCACATTTCCTTTACATATTTAAGGAAATGCTGGGTTTTATTCTACTAACAAACACAAAGTAATGTTCTTTGCACTCTCCTGATTTATGTGAGGAAATGAGCCTTGTCTGTCCTTTTTGTTGTGGAGGAAGATCTTCAGTGCTGCTGAAGCACATTTAAGATAAAATTTTTTTCCAACACAATGCTCCTGATAGGTACTTAAACTGTGACTTATGCATCATAAAGCAACTAAGCAGATAGTTCAGCAACAGTAGATCAATTTGGATAACTTGGCAGCAGTCTGGAAAAAAAATTGCTATGGAGATAAACAGATAATGCAATGTCTAGTCAAACCCTTGTGTACCCACATTGTTTTAAAATTGTGTTTGATTTTATGCTAATGTTTCAAACATGGAGCTACGATGTGTGGGGTGGATAATGTGGAACCATGACTGGTTTTACATTTCTCATATTTATTCCTATTTCAGGGTAATTCTTTTTAACTTTAAGAGCTCATTACTTAATTATTATTAAAAATCTACTTAAGTCCAGCTGGCTTTCTAAAAAATACTTACGTGGTCCATTTTGTCCTATATTTGCAATTTTTGGAAAGACAACAATTACCCTTTTTTTTTACTCTGAAAAATGACACCAGGTGAGCTCTGCTCCGTTACATCATTGTGGAATAGTGCACCTTCTCTAACTGCACATCTAGAGCAAATTTCAATGCAATATTATAATTCCACCATCAAATTCTGTGGAAGATTTGAGATTAAAACCCAATTTCTTAAAACGAGAACCATTTGGGGAGCTGATTTCAAATATTCTTTATTTTATGAGAAAAGGCATTCTTGTCTGTTGTATGGCTGTGCAAAAAAATGCAGAATCAGGTATGGATCCCATGAACTGGGTCTGTCAACAGTAATATTTAGGAGCATTGAGAGGCAGAGCAGAAGTTTTGGTTGATAGTGTGCTCTGGAAAGTGAAGCCCATGTAATAGAACGTTTCCCTGACCATCAGCAGTTCTGTGGGATGTTGAGTGTGATTCATGAGACCACGGCAGGGATCCTGCTGATGGTGAAATGTAAAAATTAATGAAAGCCCGAGTCAAGTGTTACATTAATGGCATTGCTGTCAGTGCTAAAATGAAACAGGCAGGGTGTGGGTCTCCCAAGAGAAATGGCCAGGCTGTGCAATAAAGCATCCTTGATGACAGCCCTGGTAAAGGGAGTGTTTTAGTGGTGCCTGCTGAGTAGAACTAGAGGTTCAGGTGCATCAGGACTGGAGACGTGCTATTACAATAGAATTGGGGCTGCCGGAGTCTCTCCTTGCTAAATAAAGAGCTTCCTTGTCCTAGTAGAAATTTGGAAGGAAGTGAGAGATAGCTAATCCTATTTTGTGTAGCCTAATGTTATCCAGCCTCAGGCAATGATGCAGCACCCTCTCTCATGAAACCCTGTGAGGATTGAAAGCTCCTCACTCTGAGTGATTTTCTTAAGATCCCACGTTTCCCAGCTCCTTGCCCAGTTCCAAGCCCTGCTGCATGGCAGACGTGCTTTCTTTGGCTCTGCTGCTGCAGTTTGCTTTCCCCCTTCCATTAGAAAAATAGAGAAGTTGGTGTCACATGGGCTGTGTGCTTCTTCCATTTCAGACCCCTTGATGATGGTTTTCTAACTTTCCCCCAAAGAAGATATTTGAGGTACTTTTTCAAATGATGTTTCGTAAATAGCTGCATAACCAGACTGACCGGCTCAGGAATATCCTGTCTCTCTTCTAAAGCTTTTTTTTCTAGTGAAAAGAGCTTTAAAATTTGCAGAAGCCGTTCTGTGCATGAGGTAGGGAAAAAGTTGAGGCCATCTGATCATGCAAATGTATTGATCAAAAAAGCATTGACCTCTTTACCAAGGTCCCAGTAGGTGATACACCAAATCTCAGATTTCATGCAAGTGCTGAAGGGCTAAATTGAACCAAGAGAAATTTGTGTGATGTGTCTCTGCGATGTTCAGAGGCCTTGGACTCAGTTGAGTTCAGGCAGGAGCCAGGATTTCCTTTTAAGAGCAGACACTAGAGGGTAGCCTTCCCCTTCAAAAACACCCGAATACATGAATTATGAGTTTCCTGATTTTTGTATATAAAACCTCTTAAGGCTGTTTAGTTATCCCAGTTCTCAGACTCCATTCATAAAATGCCCCCTTCTTTTTCCTTCTTTTTGTTATGTTGGGAAAGCATCCACTAATCTCAGATCTTCATTTCTTAACTAGATTCAGTAGACCTCCCTCTCTTCCTCTTATC
This sequence comes from Monarcha castaneiventris obscurior, assembly GCA_026261815.1. Lineage (NCBI taxonomy): Eukaryota > Metazoa > Chordata > Aves > Passeriformes > Monarchidae > Monarcha > Monarcha castaneiventris. The sequence continues at coordinate 6,975,260 of JAMPIT010000550.1, forward strand.
CCATGGTGACTTTGCTCTTGTTCGATGTCACAAGAGCTTCCCATGGGGCTATCCATAGGAATCCTTATGTCCTGGCTCTGTCTATAAGGGGCTGTTATAGCATGCTGGCAAAGGGAAAAGATGCTGCCTCTGTGGTGAGTAGTGCTGCTGTGTCCTTTGGTACTTATGCACTAATGAGTTCAGATTAATCATCTTTGCTGTCCAGTATGTCAGTAAAATTGATTACTTGTGATAGGTGTATAGAATTTCATGTGTTTGTTATGCTGGTCCGCACCACTCTGTGTACATTAATGTTTTCTGCTTACTGAGTTTCTATAGCAACAGGTACATGCTTTTCCAAGGCTTTCACACTCTGGAGTAGTGTTCATCCTGAAAGTACATTATTTGAAATTAAAAAGCAGGTATTTATGTGCCTTGTAATAAACTTGCAATTCTGTCACATGAGATGTGATTTTTATGTGTGTATATGTGTCTGTATACACATACCAAAAAAAAAAAAAAGCCTCTTGTGGCAGTTTTTTTCCCCCAAAGAATTGCAGATTTGATAGGAAACATTAACTTAAGAGTAGCTTTTAGAGAAAAATAGGCAATTTCTGAAGTACAGCAACCTTTTTGAAGCAATCAGAAATAGGAATGCTTTCTTGCCTTTCCTCAGGACTTGGTTTTATCTCTCCAAGAGAATTTTTTTTGGTTTGGATTTATTAACTGTAATTTATTAAGCTGTTTTGACATACCTATGTGACAGGAATGAAGAAAGAAATTTTCCAGATTTTGTTATTTTCTCTGTCTTGCCAGTCTGATAACAACACACGACCTCAGTAGCTTTTGTCTTTACATGTTAGGGGCACAGGGTTTAAAAATCCCTTGTTTGCCCACATATGCATAAATCCTGGCATGACTCCACTAAACTCTACCTTTTCTGTGCCTGTCCCAGCTGGCGCTAACGGTATCAAGCCTGTTCGAAGGAAAACAAAATCATTTGTGTTTCTCATTAAACAAAAGCGGAAGTAGCTTTCAGGATGTAATACTTGGAGAGTGAGCTCTCAGCAAGATGTGAAAGGCTCAGTAAGAAGGCGAGTTCTAAAGTTATCACTTCTCTCCACAGCCAGCAAACGCTCGCCCTCCACAGCCAACCTCAAACAGGCAGAGGCTGCCGTGAGCAAACGCCTCTCGTCATCTGCAGCGCTTTTAAATGCCTCTGATCGAAGTAAGTGTGGGTGTGTGGCTGCTGGGAGCAGGGCACTGCTGAACTGGGGCCGGGGAGGAGACAGGAGGTGGAATGAAACTCCTCCTTCCTCCCCTGCTGTGTGACTCACGTTGATGCATTTCATGTAATTTGTTAATCCAGCCTGACTGTTCAGGGCTTTGACCCAGTTGATGTGATCTGTTAGAGGAGAAGAGCAACGGTAAAAATTGCTGGTTTTTTATTTTTTATTTCTGTAATTCTGTTGCTAAAGTCAAATCTTGGTGAATGATTCACAGATAATTTCCCATTGTCTCTATGGATTTGCATACCTTAATTCACACCCTAAAATTTCAGCAAAATAGAAATAGTACGAAAATAAAGTTTGCCTTGTTCTGTTAGACAGCTTCAGTCATTTGATTGCCAGTGGGAAGGAAAAAATTAAACTTAATTTTGACAAGGAATTGTCCTAATCTACTTGTTAAGATAAACAAAAGCTATTTGTTGGTGCACATATTTTGGCTTGTTTTAGCAAGAGATTTCCTGATGCGAAATCTTCCCAGAGTTTCATAGGAACCTGCCTGTATCGCAGTTAGGGAGGTTTTTGCTCTCGGGGTTTTTTTTGGTTTTTTTTTGTTTTTTCTAAAATGATGAATAAGCTAAAAGCTGTTTAATACAAAGCAGATTCAACTAGGTCTGTGCTGCAGTGTTCTGCCAGTCTGCAGCCTCTGATCAAGCAAACTCTGCTAGAAGAATCCCTGACATAGACACAGCTAAAGGTGGTTTTGCTAGTTTTTGTTGGAAGGTGATGCAGCAGAAAAATTGTATGCCTGGTGGGGAAATCAGTTACTCTTATCTGTACTGGCAGGGACTCTGAGTCACTGGAGGCTGCTTGTGATTTTAAATTGTATTTATATATTATGTGTCTGCAGGGTTCAGCTCTGGGTATGAGTCAGAAGCAGGGCTGTAAAGTACAAATTAAACATCTTACAAAGAAAGTCACTAATTATCAACTAATTGGGATTGCTTTCAAACTTACTGTCATACCTTGAAATCCTTTGTAAATCTGTAGTCACTTTAGAGAAAATATTCTTAGGTGGCTTGAAATACAGCAAATTTGGATGGGACTCCAAGTGAGCTACATAGTCAGGATGTAGAGGTTGACTAGAGTGATCCTGTGCTCTCAATCCGACACCTGGGGAGAAATGTCTTTGTGGTGAAAAGATGGATAAATTCAGAGTACATTAAATACAATCACAGAATGAACCAGATTATTTCTGTCGTGCATGTTTGCCTGAGAGGGTGAAGGAGCAGAATGTGGAAATGAGAAGATGATACTTGCCCTGGATCAGTGGAGTATCTCCATTTAACACTGTATTCTGTGTAAATTCTAGGCTCACTCATACTCATGGAGAATGTGAGCAATTCCCTTTTAAAATTCTCATGTATTTTAAAAGGTGTACAAGTACGGCCTCAGTAGGTCAAACAAGAATCCGTTGTGACTGACATCCTGCTGCTGTGATCAGAAACATGCAGAAATATAAGAAATAATGCTTTATATAAAGCGATTCTTCCCTGGTCCAGTTTTTCTGCTTCTGAAGAATTCAATATTATAAAGTGACTTAATCATTCTTCTCTCTCTTTAGGAAGTGGGGCAGGTGTTGGAGGGGACCTCTGGGCTTTTCAGCGTAATTAATCCATGCACTTTCACTTCCAGGTACCACAAAGAGAAGTGCCTCATTAAACAGACTGAATAACAAAGTTCCTCCACATTCCCAGCAGTCAGCACCGAAAGGTTCACAGGTGGAACAGAAAGGTGCTAGAAACCTGTTTGTTTTGAGAATTAGGAGGCAGTAAATGGGATATTTGAAGATGACTTTAAGCCATGTCCCAGTTCCATTATAAATGTTTTCACTCAGGCATTCATGAAGTCTGTGCACTGTGGTGTAAATACTGTTATGCACGTTACAGTGCCAGATACTGGGTAACTGTCTCTAAACCAGCCTTATTCCTCTGAAAAGTGGAAGGGTGGGGGGAAAGCAGACAAATAGTAGCCAAACCTTTTAACTCATGAGAAAATAGTGCTTCATAATGATACATTGATGGTTTTAGCTGATCAGTAAAAGCAAAGCATGGGATGGCAATTTAGAAAATCATATATAAAAATAACTTGTTAAAATAATCTTCCTTACGCTTGGTCTCTAGGAGGAACAGAAAAGAAGAGAAGCACATCTTTGAGTAGAATGAGTAGTAAACTCCAATCCTCTCCAGAGCTAGAAAAAGTGAAAAAGGAAGAAAAACCAGGTGGTTGTTTCATAAAACTGTTTTTTTTTTTAAAAAGCCTTTAAAGTTTGAATAGGCTTAATTTCACTAGTTTCCTAGGTTCTTAAATTTCTACGACTTTTTAATGGCTTTTTAGTTACCCAGTGTAAAAGATAAAATGGTAAAAGTTATTTTTTTACTTTTGGACAAAAAAAGAAATCCTTTAAGAAGGCCTTTGTTAAATAGCAGTGCAAGCAGATAGCAACGTCTCTCTGTGTAAGAGAGCAGTATATTTGGGAGGTGGTAGGTTTATGTGTCAGAAATGGTAAAATGTCACTGATTTGTTCACTTGGTAAAGTTAAATCTTACCTTTGCTTTTTTAAGTTCCCTTTCATTATTCAGTTTAAAAGCAACTTCTCTGTTCCTGAGCCTTCTGCTGCTGCTGTAAACCATGTGCATGCAGAAGGATGAAACCTGTTCTCACTTCAGTCTCTTTTGGTCTGCGTATTTCCCACTAGGTTACAAATAACCTCTTTCCTAGGAACTCCTCCTAAACCTGAAGAATAGCACCTTCTCTAACATGTTTTTTTCCCTCTGCGTTAACAATTCTGAAACTTTCCTTTTTAGCAGCTGTTGCCAACAGTTGAAATTATTTCTGCTTCAGAATCTTTCCTATATGAGAGAATAAGGGGTGCTGTCCATGTGAATCTGTGTGTGCAGGCGATGCTTGACCATAACTGCTCACTTTGACTTGAAAGTCTTGTGTTTATTTTGTCAAAACAGCCTTTCCTGCAATCCAGAGAATGTAGCTCTGAAGAGCTCAGTCAAAAACGTCTCATACTTTGACTGGATTCAGCATTCACCTCTGTTGTACACGTGCCAGTCTCTGCACATTAAAATTGCTTGTACTAAGCAAGGCAAGAACATGAAGTGCAACATAAGAGATTGCAGTGTTTAACCCTTCTGTGCTTTTAGTCTGGATTTCCCTCTCCATGACTTCAGTATTGTTCTTCCAAAACCGTAATGATTTGCAACAATGCTCAGTCTTCCTTTGCTTTGTACTGCTTGTCTTTTCCATGATATGATTTCATGTTGGATCCTTTTTGATTTGTTCCTGTCATTCAGCTCGTCGCTCCCAGCTCAGTCCCCTGGACAGTAGCGTAATCAGCCGCCTCCTCGCCCCCACACAGGCCTCCCTAGCTAGGAGTAAAAGTGCTGCTACCTTGTCGGCTGATGGACAGGACCCCTCAGGTAACAGGAGGGCAGCAAAGCCTCAAAGTCTTATGCAGTTGCTCTTCAAGCAAGAACTTAGATGATAGCTGCTAACTGTGCTACACTTTGGTCGGAATCAGACAGTTAATACATGGTTCTGTATAATACTACTTACCAAGTATTTTCTGTGGTCATTAATACCCAATTCGTATGCTATACTGCATGTTTACTTCACAAAAATATAGCATAATACTGGCTTTTAAACTCCAGTGCTGGTTTACTTGCTCTGCAGAGAATCAGATGCTGGTGTTCGTTCTGGGGCTTTTGTGTGTGGATTTTTTAACTGACAGAGATCTGCATTTGTACCCTCAAATCAATACGAGACATTCTGGTTAGAGCAGTACTAGGTAATAAAAGGAAAAAAAGCCCCAAACCTATAATTTCAAAGTGCAAAACCTAAATTTCTGTAGGGGAAGAAACTCTTGCAGGAACATGACAATAGGGTTATCTTAAGTACAGGAAACCCTGAGCTGGCTTTGTCCAACTGATAGTAGAAGTCAGGGTATAATAGGAGAATAGAGAAACCCTGGCTTAAGCAGTTTTGTATTGGTCCAGACTGAGCTGATACATCCACGCTGGGGCTCAGTTTAGTACTAGAGCAGGAATTTGCATTGTGGGCAAGCCCCCCTAGCTGCATCCCACATGTCCTGGAACTGCTACTGGTAATAATAATGTCCCAGTAAATGCATCTCTGGAACCAATGCGGAGTCCTTTCTCTTTTACCTTACAACTTGAGCTCCCAGTTTTGCTTGTTTTCTCTTAAGTATGTTATCCCATCTTTATTTTTTATCTTACACCACTTCACTTGGTCCTTGTCGGTAATGGTGACATTTCCATACTGTTGCCCTTGTCTAATAATCAGGTTGGTTTTTTTTTTGGTTTGTAGTCAATAGTCATATTTTTACACACCTGTGTATGTGCTGCTTTTATTTTACCATGAATACTTCAGTTCATGTCATGTGAGGAAATACCATCTTTTTTTCTATTACTGTTAGCATGCGACACTCACTATTGCTGAATTAAAGATATGTTTTTATACATTTTCTTAGAGATACTTTTTTCATTTCAGTAGAAAAGTACCTGTGCTTTAGCACAACCTGTGCACAAACAGAATGCAGGTCTCCTTGCACAAATGCTGCAAATACAAAAATAAAATGTATTTTCCATAAAGTTACAAAACTACGTGCTGGCATTTGTCACAATTTATTTGACTTATAGAAGAATGCAATATTTAGTTTTAGAATATTTTTGTATTATATGTGCTTATCTGTCTATGATCATGTTAGTGAAAAAAGTAGTAAGATAAAATTTATTTCAGTATCTTATATGTGAAGAGATTGACACTTCAGGTAGGAAAGGTATCATAGTTAAATAGTTGACCTTTTTCTCGATTGATTTCTTTTATGCCACCTTTGAAAAGAAGGAAGGTTTCCTCCTTGAGTATAGAGGAAACATGCTTAAAATCTGAGCCTGTCATGAAGAAATTGTCAGGGAAGATGCTAAGCTATTAAAACTGAAGCACTTGTGATCAAATGCAACTTGACTAAAATTAATGCTGGTGTACTGCAAATATGGTCCATTTTTGGAAAAGCATTTTATTTTTATCTATTCCAGACTGCTGCTTTCAGAGTGGTTTTATTCTTGGTGCTGTTGCTTCCCAAGTACTAATTGTGTGGTGGTGGTGTCTGTCTGTGACCCGTTGCACTGTGCACTGCCTGCGGTGTTTCCCTGTATGGTTTCTAACACGCACAATCTCTCTTTCTCTTTTTCTCCCTCTTCCTTCTCTCCTGTTCTTATCCTGTGCACTTGGTTCTCGTTTTGTCTTGTCAAATTCCTAACTTTTATAGAATCTCACCTCTGTCCTCGTTCAGCTTCAGCCAGTTCCATCAATTCCCCAGTCCCAGCTCCTAAAGTGCCGGTGCGCAGCCGTAGCATCGACAGGTTGAAGTCGTCTGTATCTTCATCTGATGCAAGTTCACCTGATTCAACCCAGGTTTGTTGAAAACGCACAGGAATTAAGTTTCTGTTAATCCAGGGGGTTGGAACGGTTTAGGACGGAATCTTGTTTTACCTCTTTCCTGCTACTTTCAATAAGCATTAATGAAATGTACGATAGCATTTGCCGAAAAAATACACAGTATTAAAATCAAATTGGAATTTTATGGTACTTGATCTCTCTTGTATCTTGAGGGCATATTGTTTGCTGCTTATGGTTCCCAGAGTTTAATTTATGTAAAAATTGAGCACATACCAGGTTTGTGTTTTGGAACATAAAGGAAATTCAAAGTGCATCTTGTTGAGAACTTGTTTGTTTGCTGGAATCACAGCACCTCTGTCAGCAATGTATTCTAGAGAGTCAGCAGTATTTTGGTTTTGTGTATCTTACAGAAATCAGAGACAGAAAAACCATCCCCAGGTTCTGGTTTGAGGCGCCCTCCCTCACCATCCATGTCTGCCTGTAGAAGATCCCCCTCTCCTGCTAATTTGGTGAAGCGTCCTCCATCCCCTTCTGCAGTCAGGTACGTGTCCAGGTTGAACCTCTTCTGCAGACAGGTATGTGCAAACACCTTTTATTCAGCACAAAATGAAGGCTGCTTCCTGTCTCAAGACCGCTGAGCTGTTAGTTTGGATGACCTGTGCTATGCCTTGTTTGTACAGAAAAGACTTCGTTTTGGGTCCAGTTTCCCTTTCCCACAGTAGGGATGCAGCTTTTACTTCAATCTTTGTTATGCAGACAAAACACACCCTAATTTTCTGTGCAGTCCATGCTCTAAAACCAACAGGAGGCCTGCAAGCTTTTGAACAAACTGATCCACCTGTATTAGTGTAGGAAGTTTCTTGGATTGGCATCATGAGGTTTGTCCTAGATGTGGAGTAAATGGAGATCTGGGCTAGCAGTCCTGTTTCCATGTTAGCCCACAAGTAGCAAGTCTGGGTGCCTAGGGTGTTTTGGAATCCTGGCTTGAATTTTATGGGGAAGGCACCAATAGTTTGTGGGTGGATTTATTTTTAAAAGTGAGGTATGTAATATAAACTAAACAAAGGAGACTGCTTTCCTCAGATGCATGGTTGAGGTTTTCATTCTTAGCTCTGAAAAATATTCTTTATTTCAACAGACAGAAGACTCGCCCACCTTCACCTGGCATGTCGAAACAAAGACCACCATCTCCTACTCCAGTCTCTAAATCAGCACCCATCCAGCGTCCATCTCTCACACCAGGTGTTATAAACATTACCAAAAAGAAAACTGAAGCAGAGAGCAAACCAAAAGATAAGAGCACAGAAGGAATAGGACAAGAACAAGGTGCTTCCCCAGCCTTGGAGAGGGATGCAGGAGCAGCTAGCACAAAGACCAAAGAAGGTGAGTGTTTCTCAGTGTCTGACTCACTCCTGCTCAAGGCCTCTCCAGTGTGTGCTAGGACGGGGGAAACAACTGGCTTGTGAGGCACAGCACTGGAGGGTAGGATGCTTTAAGGCAGAAGCTGTTCATTGCTGACTATATAATAATTTTACATGGTATGACTTTGGGATGTGAATTCTAATGCAGTAGTTGGTTTATTTTACTTGGAGATTTAAGTCAGAAGTTCAATATTACCACTTGTACTGTAATTTTAAGAAAAGCAGAAATCCTCTTTGCCTTTTGGGCTTCAGCTGCTCTAGCTGAGGGATCTACTAGCTTAGGTTTATAAAGTCAGTAGTTAAACTACACAAAGGTCTTTCAGTTCAGTTGGTAGTTCTTAAAATGCTCCTGTAGAGACCTGCTTGGAGGACAAAATCAGCTCCTGTTCATCACAGGCTGAGAGAGAGTTTTCACAACGCTCGAAGGCTGCTTCGGCCTAAGTTCCAGTGAATGTGTAATCATTGCTGCCTTGGGAAGAGTGATCAGTTCACAAGTCACACTGAGATATTATCCTGGTAGATTAAGGAGAGCCATATACTGCATAAGCTATTAGTGTCCTAGTCCTCTTCATTGTGCCACATGAGCCCAGTCTCTGTCCTTCGCTGGGAGAAATGCCAGCTGCCATCTCTGACAGAATCTGGGAGAGCCTTCTGGTGAGGTCTGGCAGGCAATTCACTGTGGAGAAGGACTTAGGGGATCCTTGACAGGAAAAGGAGGGATCTTTAGAATATAAGTTACAGCCAGTGGGCAGTACTGGGGGTGAAACCCGCAGACACAAGGTAAGTGGGACTACGTGCTTGCTGCACGTTAATGCATGTGCAGTTCCTGTGTGCATTCCTCGGCTGCTGCTGTTCTGTGCTGCCGTTTCTGAGGCTTCTCCTGACACTGCTCATGTTGGATGTGAAGAAGTGTCATTCAGCTGAAGAACCCACGGTACAGTTCTCTGGGCTTGTCTTCCTGTGGAAGGAAGCCTGGCTGTCAGAGGTGGATGTTTGTATGAAGTCGCACATATGTCTTTGGTGTCACATCCTTTGTCTTTGCAGTCAGAACATCCATCCCTTGATGTGATACTATTGATAAATGTCTTGTGTGCCTCAGAGCATCATCACTTCTGATCAATGTCATCAGTTGGTGGTCATCAGTAAGCCTCCATAACAATGTGTCCTAGTCCTGTATCTTCCAGTTACTCTGGAACAAGAATATCTGTCCTTGTTCCTTGGATGCCTGATCTGTCTCCTCTCTACACTGACTTCTGAAACTGTATTAACCCAGTTTATCTGTTTCCCTTTTAGTTTATTTCTAATCTCAAGATAATAATCTTTGTAGTGATTCCTTCCGAGGCTGGGCAAAGCTCTTTTTCTTTGACGCATAGAACAAAAGGAAATAGTGGGCATGTTCTTCAACATAAGAGATTATTTAATTTCTCTCTTTGAATTTTTGGTACACTGCAGTATTGCTACGTGAGGCAAATTTTTTTTCTTAAAAAGAAAAAGTTGCTTTCAGTTTTCAAGGCAATTTTCATTTTACATGTCTGTGTCAGCAGTTCACCCCGTGGGTTGCTGCAATTTCCTATCCCAGACAGCTTCTGAAGTCAGAGCACACCAGTGAATGGCATGTGGCAAATCAGTCTTAGGTCTTGTAGGTTTAGCCTAATTTCAGCTTTGTGCACTCGTATCTTCATCCCATCTTTTCTCCTTCAAACTGAACTTGTTTGCCTGTTGCTGACAGCAATCAAGTTTTTGTCTTGTTTTTTGTGTCTTCCTACTGCAATATACTGTTCTGCAGTAAAACACTTTTTATTTTTCAGTGACTTGGAGCAGTTGTAATTTCTGGCAGCAGCCTCTCGCAGCTTCTCTGAGAATTAAAAGGCTTGTTCAACTTAAAGCATAAGAAGTGCTCCTTCATGAGCTCTCACCTTATGCATGATGATAGGTAATAAACTATCATGGAGCCTCACATTTTGTATCTGAGTATTGAAGACTTTGAAATATGATTCCCGAATTAATTGTGAATTAATTACTTACCTTGAAATCGGTTGGAATCTTCCCTCCATCCAGCTAGTACTAGATTTTGCAAGTGTTCAGAGATTGTTTCTCTTGCCTATTTCTCTCTTTCCCCTTCCATTCCAAAAAGGTCCTTTGATAAAAAGGCTGTTCTTACCAGCAATGACTAGGAGTACAAGGAAGAGGAAGCTGAGTGTAAAAGACTGTCAGAATTTCCTTAAGGTGTGCAAGCAATCATGTTGGGAAGTCTCATGTCCTGCCCTATGGAAACATGCTGTACAGGGTTACATGGAGATGAAAACAGTATTGAAGTATCCATATGGAAAGCATCAGTAAAACTGCAGAAGTGGAAATGCAGCAGGAAGGTCCCCAACCCTTTCTTTTGGTTTTTTTCCCCCTCTGTTCTTTCCATATCTGCAGTGTTCTGAACTGTTGTGACTAATTTTTTTCTGTCAATACCAGATAATCATATTTAAGCTGTCATTATCACGTTGTAAACCTAGAACTTAAAAGTCTAAAACCTTTAGGCTTCTTGCTGAGCATTAGTTTGTCTTATTTAGGTTCAGTTTTGAGGAGGGGAAATAGGTTAAACCTGACATTAAATGTTAACCATATTTGATACAACTGGGAGAGATGGCAAATGTGCAATAAAAAATGGCCTCTGCTGTAAAAACAGAGTAATCTGAACAGAAAGTACACTCATACGGCAGAGAGACATTTTGACTTCTTCATGGCTGTACACTGGCGACAGTAAATGAAACCCATTAAGTTACAGAATATTGAAAGAAAAGTATCTGCCTTTCTTGAATAGGCAGATCTGCTAATGGTTTTTATAAATGCAGAATGGTCTTGCTTGCTCAGGAGGAGGAGGACCCCTTTTGACTGAGTTAAAATTTGGAACAGTCATGGCTGGTTTTTGTTAGTGCCAACATGACTGCAGCTTTTTCCCAATTCAGAAGCAATGTGTGGTCTAGGGAGGTGGTGTTTTCTCAGCTTTGGATAAATCTAAATGTTAGAACACTCTCTGCACCCGCACTCCATCAGTGTTGAAATGCTTTTCCTAGGAGCGCAAGAACAATTTTTATGCACAAAAGACAGCCATGATTCAGCTGCTGAGATTTTCCTCTGTGTAATTATACCCTGCAGCTGCAGGTAGTGATTACATGTCCATGGGGCCTAAGCAGCTTTTCAGGTATTTCAGTTCCTATTGATGACATTGTGTTTTGAATGATTTGTCTTCAGGTCAGAAGCAAAACAAGAGGTCAAACCCTGATATCATCTTTCATTAAAATTACCTTGACTTGAAGGCTTTATTAATGTTAAGCAAACATATATGTGCTGATTTGTGAAATGTTCAGGAGAATGGCAGGTCCTCACCAACATTATGATGCTGCTGCTCTGCTGACATCAAGAGCTAATTCTCTGAAAATTCAAATGATGAGTTCTTAAATCACATTCAAACGGAAATATTTCTAGGTAATGGGAATAACTGATAGAAATCAGAGTTCTTTTAATATATATATATTGAGAGCAGCTGGATGGCAAGATGGTTCTGTTTTGAATTTTTTCCTAACGTTAATTTATAATAGTGTCTCTGATGTTCAGACACCATAACACCAATCAGGTCATGAAGAAACATAAATAGCAGGACCTACAAAGATCTACTCGCCTGGTGGTTGAAGCTGTTTTGATCTCCATGTAAATTGGAAATTGATTTGTTGCTAATGTATAGAAATATGGTATTACTGAAGTCATTAGTATGTGCCTTCAGGGCCAGATAAAATGACAATTATTTGCACCCTAAGATATTCTATAAATATAGAGGCGTGAATGTTAATGTTATGAAACAAGAAAAATAAAAGAATGAGAATTTCTTCTTTAGGGTCATGTGCATGCAGTTTTATTAGAAGGAAGTTAAAGATATTTCCTAAGGCAGTATTTTTTTCAGTTTTCTTTTCAGTGTTCAAGCGTTACAGAAATAAGGGTGTCTTGTCAGAGACATGTTTTTAAGTGCTGTGATAATTGGAAAGTATCTTTAAATGCATCATATGGAATATGGCTGGAACATTGTTGAAATCAGCTGCTACTATTTCAGTGTCAGTGCAATATCATGGCTCTGTATCTTCAGGGCTCCCCTTTGGCTCTTGTAGGCCTTCAGATAAGGGTGCACTCACTGCGTGATGAGCAATGATTGAAAAGATACTGAATCAGTTGGCCATAAGATCTCATCTCACAGCAATAACATCTTCCTTAGTTTTAAGTTACTGGAGCTTTCTAACAGCAGATTATTTTAACTTTTGCAGAATCAGGTAGCAAAACAGTAGCAGGGACCACCACAGCTGAAGAAGCTGCTAAAATCTTGACAGAGAAGCGACGTCTGGCACGGGAGCAAAGAGAGCGCGAAGACCAAGAAAGAATTCAGAGACAGGAAGAAGAAAGGTAACAATTGAGGGGAAGGAAGGGATGCTTTCAGTGGTGGGGTGTGGTTGGAAGGGGCATACCAGCTGTGTATGTTTTCTAAGTTTTAATTTAAGTTCCTGCAAATATTAATCCAGTTCCTGAAGCTGAGAGGCACTGGCAACAATCTGGGATAGGTTGCTGTGTGTAACATCAGTTTATACCTCAGTATATATGTAACGCACAGTCCCTGTGAAATCGCTGCTTCTTTTTCTTTCCAGTCACCAGTGGGGCTTTTGTTTTAAAACTAGAATATGCTTTTTGCACCACTTGTGTTTGGTTTGTTTGTATTTGGTTTGAAAGAGTCAACCTCTCTGTATTAAACTTTCCTTTGATCAGTTTAGGCAGTGGTTTGATGGTACCTTAAATCTCACTTTAGTGATATGAAATATCAATCAGGAATGTTGCAGGCAAGTAATTCAAAGTGTTAAATCAGTGTGCATTTGGTTCACTGCATAGAAGTTGTTAAAAATAAATTGCTAAGTTAGTGCTGACTAACTTTATTCCAGACCAGGGGTCACCTCTGCTTCTGTGAACATGGTGGAACATCAGATTTTTTCTGTTTACCAGTTGTGGATATGAAGCTGTCAGAACCTTGCATAATAATCTGCTCTAGGTGTTCTATCAGAAATACGTCATCAGATCTGTTCTGTATGTCTGCAAGACAGTGTACACTTTTAGGGTATCTCTAAATTCGGGCTATAGAAGAAACAGTCTTTCAGGAAATCCCACTAAATTTATGTTTGACAGTGATTAAAAGCTTCATTCATGTCATGGTTGCAGATGGTTTTTATTAAATGGTCGTTGCTTAATCCAGCTCTCAGTCAAACATTCCATTGTTGGAACAACCTGCCTTGACTTAACCAGCAAAGAGCATTTACTCACAGATTATTTCTTCCAAGTTACTCTGATTTTTGCTTTGACAAGTCTGGATGGTGGCATTTGTAAATCCACACCAGAAAGTGTCTTTATGCAGTTATTTTTTCACTGGAATGCATAGAAATTTCTTTCTTTCCCACTCTGTCTCTTGTGCATGCACACTTTTAAATAAATAAATACCTAGTAGTCTGTACCTTGGAAACTCCAGAATCAGAGAAGATGAAATGGCCAGGAGAGCAACTGAGGAAAAAGCACGACGGGAGGAGGAGCTCCAGAAGCAGGAGGAGGAGAAGAGACTGACTTATGAAGAACAGCAAAGACAAGCTGAGGAGGAGAGGATCCGCAGGGAGCAGGAAGAACAGGAAAAACTCGCAGAGCTTCAACAGCAGGTCTGTGACTCCATCTGTGTTCCTGGAAGAAGTTGCTGCTGTGGTTTCAAGAGGGTTGTCTTTGATTTTTCTTTTACAGAATGGTTTTGACAAATCTCTGTCAGGCATGATGCAAAGCTGAGTTCATCCTGTCTGAGGTGGATTTGAGAATGTCTGTAGGTCCTTTCCTAGCCCTGGTCTCTGTGATTTATATTTTTTTTTTCCCTAGTATTTAATAAATTCAAGAGTGTGTAGAAGCAGCTATTTTGGAATATGTTTTTTAGCCATCAGGGATGCTCTTTTGCATATGTGAAATACTTGTAGTGAGCCCACTTTACCAGTGAACTGCTATGAGTTACAAGGAGATGGTCTGTCTGCAAAGTAATCTGGGTTACTCTTGATTGCTCTCAAAGAAAGATTGGTAGTGTTTCCAAGTCTGCTTTTCCTGTTGCTGAGTAGTATTCCACAGCAAGTATTCATGTACCTTTACAAAGGCACGCTTTGGACTGAAGAGAGCTGTTCTGCAGAAAGTGGGCTTTCCTTAAATTAGATTAATTCTGAAAACTAAAGCAGTTTTACATTGAAATTATTTGTATTCAAAGAGCTGTATTTTATGAATGGCTTTGCCATGTGTCTGGATATTTCTTTAAACGTTTGTTTATAACAATTACTCAGAGTGTGAACTATGTTTCTATCTTCTTTCCAGTCATGCTGGAAAAGATTATCCAGTATAGAAGGAACAGAAGATGTTCAGTACCAAATGTCTTGGTAGCAATACCTGACTGCCAAGATTTTTAAGTTAACCTTGACACATTCAGAATTTAATTGGAGTCTTGTTACTTTATAGATTGTTCTTGTTAGCCAAATGTTGATCCTGAAGCGTAGTTTGAACAACAAGATTTGGTGGCTCAGCAATATTCAGAACATTTGCATTACCTCAATATAGTTGAGTTTCAGTTTCTGAATGTCACAGTAATATATATTTCATGTCAGTAGCTGGGTAATTGACATTGTAATGTGTGGTCATATTAAATAGTGATTGTCTGATGTTCCTGTTTGTGTTGAACCAGAATCTGTAACTGCTTTGCTTTTGACTGTTGGGAATGAGTTATGCACTGGGTGCTCTCTTCTTTTATTTTCAGAGAGAAGAAGCTGAAGCAAAAGCTCAAGAAGAGGCTGAAAGACAGCGACTAGAAAGAGAGAGGATTATGCAGCAAAATATGCAGGAAAGGCTTGAAAGAAAAAAGGTAGCCTGTTTTGAATTCTCAGCCTAAAGTGAAGAGGCACATGGTCTCAGATACAATTAAATAGAAGTGTGTTTTTTTTAAGACTGCCAACTCTGGTTTGTGAACTTTAAAAACTGTGATTAAAATAATACACTCATGAAATATGAAAATATATTATGACTGATGAACATTTAACCAGAATGCTGAAATGTAAAGCTTTGTGTGTCATTGCAAATGTTTTCCATGTTTTAACAGAGAATCGAAGAAATAATGAAAAGAACACGAAAATCGGATCAAAATGAATCCAAGGTACCTTTTTGTTTGGATCTGTATCATGACAGAATAGGACTTTTTGCCTTGTATCCTGTCTTCTTCTGTTATCCTTACACAAAATGGCTTCCACAGGAAGTGCAAAGTTCTGGTGGACCACAATAATTCCCAGTAGCTTCCCATTGCACACATTCTTCTGCTTTGCTTGCTCTGGTGAAGAGTCTTTGTTATAGTTTTGTTCAAGGCCTATAGACACAATGTTATCTGGTGTTAACACTTCCAGATTGGTTTTAAACAAACACTGGTTAGTAATTGATTTTTTTTTAACTGTGTACATTCTGTCAGGACTGTTTTTCCCCAGAAAACTTAGATTCCTGGCATCATCTGTTTGCTTAAAGCAAGTCTTGGATTCTCTTTGGATTGCTAGTGCTACAGTAAACTGGATGTATTTTTGTTAGTGCAGCGAGCTAAGTTTTGTGGAAAATTGTGCATATTAAGGAATAGTTGTTCTTCTTTGAACATTCAAATAAATGTCTTCAAACATTCAAGTCTTCAAATAGCTGAAAATCAATAAAAGTTTAGCACACACCTTGGAGAAATGAGGGGAAAAGGAACTCAGGAATAATAGGCAGGAGGTGGAAGTGGGTCCCATAGGCTCTGGCTCAGCAGAGCATGTGTTGCTGGGTGACCTGGTTGTCTGTGAGCCTTTCAACTCATGTGGCCTCACTTCTGGGCGCAGAATGTTCTTGTCTGGGAGCTGTGACTGAATTTGTGAAACTTTAGAGGATAGGGAGTTGTTCCAAGTAACACTCTGGCAATTCAGGTGCAGAATGAAAGGAAGTCTGCCTCGGAGGTGATGGAGGGAGAGGATATTGAAGAGGAGGAAGAGTTGGGTCTTGAGAAGACTGATCAACCAGGTAAGGAAGCTGGATGAGTCAGGCCTGGGTGGCAGTGAGTGTCTCAGTGATGTTTAAGCTCTGTTGAAAAGGTCACTCCTGACAGCACTGGGATCGTCTGAGACACCAGTCCCAGAGATGCCAGAGGGACTCCCTTCTTGAACGGAGAATCAGGCAAAATTATTTGAGAGTGAAATGCAGGCAGTGTGCTTTCATTTTACAAGTGGATTTTGAAAGATGAAAAACAAATTTCATGTTGGTATAGGCAGCTTGTCTATAGACAAATTAACCTATTGAAGCCTCAGGTTTTGGCTAGGAAAGGTTATTTTGGCACTTGTGTTTTATTAATTTAAAATAGCGATTCTGCTACTCAAGTTCCTTTTTTCCTTGTATTTCATTTTTTCTGCCACCTCAATGTTCAGGAAAGCTAAATGGTGTTGACTTGCTCCAGAAAGTCAAGGGGGAGGCAGAGGATTGCTTGGAGACTGCACAAAGCATGATCTCTGCAGAATCTGAGGAACAAGATGAGTCAGAGTTGAAGGCCAGTGAAGTGTTCATGAATGGAAGTGACTTGAAAAGTGACGAGGGGTCTCTGTCTGTTACTGAACTGAAGGATTCCAGGTGAGTCTGCTGTACTGTGGGGGCACTTAGCTCTCACACAAGAAATCTCTGTCTATGTTTAAATGAAATGCAATACTGTCTGCAGCACCTTGATAGCTTAGTGGCGTCTGTGTGCCTTTCTCCAGGCATGTGGTGCGTGCTGTCAGCTCACAGCCTCACACAGAGCAGTTACCTCAGGATAATTGTTTGTTTAGGTGGCACCATGTTAACAGTGCTGTCTTTGTTGAGAAGTGGGACACACAGCCAGCAACATGGCAGTGTTGATTATAAAAAGTGACATTGGCTTGAAACCTTTTCCACTGAAATGCCTGGCAGTTCTTCTCATTAACAAAACATTAAACAAGAGGGAGGAGGATAACACTGAAAAGGAAGAATAACCTACAGAAAGCTCTAGAACGCTGTCAGTTATGCCAAAACACCAGATACAATGCAGAAGCCTCCGTTAGTGAGGAATTTCGGTTTTTTATTATTTCAGATTTTATTTTTTGAACGTAAAGCATTTTCATCTACTACTGGAAAATCTGTCCACTGATGCCTGTTCTATTTGTTCATCTAAATGCTATTGATTTAGAAATGACGTTGTGAACACTTTATTAATGTCATTCCTCCAGTGATGGAATATGAAGATGTTTCCCTGATTGTCCTAAGAATAAATGAAAATTGATCAGTAATTTGGGTTTAGATTTTTAATCCGTTTTAAGTATTGTTGGTCTTCTGAGACTTAGTTTTGTGTTCAAAAAGTCTTAGCTGGAGAAAAAAAGGAAAAATGCACACTACAAAAATCAAGACTTAATGATCAAGGCTTAAAACTTGTTGCTTTCTTTTATCAGATTTCTAGAGCCAGACCTTACCTGAGAGCTGTTAGTATAGTAAAAAGTGGATGTATATTGCTGAGTTGTTCTTCCCCATTGGCTCTTTGAGGGGGGATCCTGTGTGGCAGCTGCAGCTTGTCTGGGAATGCCCTTTGGGATATTCAGTGCTTTGCAGAGTATGCAGACTGTTAATTGTCTGGCCTGGAATCAATGTAAAGGTTAAACATGTGGAAACTGCAATACAAGTACCCATTCTCTTTTTTTTCTAGCCATCCTGCAAAAGAAATGGTTATCGATGACTCAGGGAAGTTGGGTGTTCATGAAACTGATCATACAATTGGACTTACTCAGAATCTTAATGGAAAATCTGGTTCATGGACTTTTGAGGAGTTCATTGACGTTGGAGTACATTCCAAGTCAACCAAACTGAGCTCAGACAGCATCTCTGCTGGTAACTGTAATCAAAACTTGAATGATGCTGCTACAATACCTTCTAGTCCCAAATTGGCTTTTGAGGAAGATGGTGCAGTGAATTCATTGACCAAACCAATAGATGCTTCATCAGGTAATCCAAGCTGACTTCCCTGTCTGTCTCTTCGCCTGGCTAGGCAATTCACTTCCTTGCGTTTTGCTCTCCTTGCCTTAACTACAGCTTCTTATTTTGAAGGCACTTTTTCCAATGTGTAGACTGGAGGGAAGGCTCTTTCCTTAGTGTTTTTAACTTGAATTCTGTCAAAAGGAGTCACCAACTGATGCCTTTTTAGGGATTTGCTGAGGCCCGGCATTAAGGCTCTGCCAAAGACACAGCTGAGCCCTTGTGAAGTTCCAAGCAGCATTGAAGCTCATATGTTGTTTTCTAAGATATGTTAAATGGCACGTTACTTTTGAAGATACTAACAGTTTAAAAGGTGTCTGATGTAGCTCTACACACAAGAGCTTTCCACTCCTAGGTGTGTTCTGTAACTTTTTGATGCTGACCTGTGTGGTCTTACAAGGTCTCTTCAGACTCTTAGCAGTGTATTAGTCTTCTCTACTTAGTAGTGTAGAAGAGTCTTTCACTTCACTGAGGTAGGTAACACTGACCTGAAATTCCACAGATGGTTGTGTTACATTTTGGGAGGAGTAATAAAGCTGTAGACACAGAATATTCTGAATTTTCTGAAAGAGGCGGGGCTGTATCTCAAGCCACATGTACTTGAGAAGCCAAGCCCTGATGCAATACAGCATAGTGTGTCAGAGAAGCTTCAGGAAGCCAGTTTATGTAAGACTGGACTTCTCTGGTGTTGGAGCCAAACCCCAAAGGGCTATTTTCACAGGAGATCTCTTTTCATGGGATA
The DNA here is from genome assembly GCA_026261815.1 of Monarcha castaneiventris obscurior. Taxonomy (NCBI): domain Eukaryota; kingdom Metazoa; phylum Chordata; class Aves; order Passeriformes; family Monarchidae; genus Monarcha; species Monarcha castaneiventris. The sequence continues at coordinate 6,994,246 of JAMPIT010000550.1, forward strand.
AATGACAGTGTGATCAGTTGAAGTGAATGCTAGTGGAAAAACAAGCCTTGCTATCCACATTTCCTTCCAAAGATGTGTAGCACTTTCTTTGATTAAAGTGTAGCACTTTTTTAGACTGAACTGTTTCCCGAGTCTCCTCTGTCACTCTGCATCTTGTGAATTTTAGTCCCATGGGCACACCCTGATGGAGGCTTCCCTTGAGGCCATGACGAACTGGGCCATGGGAATAGACAGATTTATTGTGGTTCTGATCACATTCTGTTGGGATTAGAAGCATTAACTTTTTGGTGAAGGAAGTGTGGCCCTTTAATTTTGGACTTGAAAATGTTTATATATAATATGGTTTAAGAATTCTGTACATAACTTTGAAAACCAGTATTCCTGTAAAAAGAAAGAAAACCTAGTGTGCTGGTTTTGGACTGTAAGTGACCAAGTGGTTCTGTGCTCACTCCTGAATGTAGACTGACAGTGATGATGGATGCATGTGGCATACACACAGTTACGATGGTTAAGCATTTTCTTCTCTTTGCTCTTTGGACAGAACTGTGAACACTAGAGACCTGGAAATAATCTGATTGCCCTTCAGTAATCCAGTTTTCTCAAGTACCGAAGGCCTTGTTTTGAAAAGCTGCTTGTTTACCTTTATCCATCTTCAAGTTTGCAAAAACACCAGGGGAGGGATGACAAACTTCTAATTTGCACCTTGGAACATTTCAGGGAAACTGTTGTGCTAATGTTCTTTTGCCATTCATTTAGCTACTTGTTAGATAAGGTTTCCTACTTCAATTATTCCTTGTTTCCCCTTTACAGACTTTAAAGTAACCTGGTTGAGTCTTTTTTTTTTTCATATCAGTATCACGTAGAACAACATGCCACTGAAAGCTCCCCACTTAGCTGCAGACCTTGCATCTTTCTAAAATGACCTTGGTGAAATAAAAGACTCACTCAGTGTATGTTAAAGCTGAACTCCCTTTTTATGTCTAGAAAAATGTTGTTGCTTGTTGGTTCATGTGCTATTTAAAAATGCAAAATCGAATATCTTCAGTTTTGAATGGAGAAGAAAAATTCCTTATTATCTAATGTGAAAATATTGGCAGTTTCAAAATGCTGTGTTGTACCATCACTAATATGTTTTAATCTATTGGCAAACATTTTACAGCATGTGCTCTAATATATTACAAAAATGTTGAGTCCCTAGATTCGTCTGTCAGTGCAGTTTAAGGTCTAAAAAACATTAAAAAATGTTTTCCTTTTGAATTGCCTATTTATCTACACTTATGGAAGTATTATTTTATTGTGTACATAACAGTATTAGACCATTGAAGTAATATTTTATTCATGTTAATTACTCTAAGTGTTTCGGTTCCAGCTTTGTAACAGCGGCTGCAAGCTGCATATATATTTCCCTTCTCCTAAAGCCTGAATTAAATAATCTATTTAACCTGAACTTGCCTGCTTTTTTCAGCATGAAGAGATTAATGAAGCATCTTCTGAAAAGTGCTACTAAAAGTAATAATGCAGCCTTGTTCTGATGTCTCCTGTAACAGATAGACTGCATAGGTGATTACTTTAAAGGGTAGCTGTCTCAAATCCTATTACAGCCCATTGGCTCACCCCTCAATTCCAGTGATGCGTCCAAGAAGCAGCTGTGTTTGCAGTGGGTTTGTTGGAACTACACCTGTTCTTTCCTCGACACCTCAGTTGCAACAGGAGCCCTCAGCCTTCTCCCTCGTGCTGTTCAGAAATACTGTAGAACTGTTTTAGACTTTAGAGCAGTGCCTTAGTTAAAAGGAAGACTATTTTTGTATGATAGCTGTTTTGTTCTGGCAGAGACAATCATTCTAACAAAGATGCCAATATTTTTTTCCGTGCTGGGATTTGTTGGATAGCCTGATCCAGCCCTGTGTAAATATGTGCGCACTGTTAAATAAACTTTGCAGCTGAATAATGCTTTATTTCTGTAATGTTAAATATGACCTTACTAGGCCTCTCCACCCCTTGCCATGCTGACCTGCCTTGGGATGCCCTTTGGTGCTGCTCTAACTGCTCCAGCTGCAGATTGCCAAACTAGCAGCCTCTGGCAGTTGCATCTGTGTGGTTAGGAGGGGATTTGCACTAACACCTTCAGCTCTTGCTGCATTTGTCTGTGCTGATGGCACGTTCTGAACTGAGGAATCTTTAACCTGCTTTTCCCTGCCAGCCTTTATCTTTCCCCTGCAGCGGCAGCATCTCTGTGTTGTGAGGGTGAGTCCAGCAGTGGAGCAGTGACCAGAAAGATGCTGCCTTTTCATTTTCTTGCAAGGGTTCTTTGTCAGTAGTTGAAAGGGAATGGCTGGAGCAGATCCATGAGATAAAGTATTTCACTACTGTGGAAGAAAAGACCTCCTTAAACCAGCATTCAGGTTGCTGAAGGGTGGTAGATCTGTGCATGAACAGTGGCTGTACATATGCTCTCCAAGGGGCTTTTTCACACAGGCTGTTTCTGGCAGATGGTCCAGTGTCAGTTATGTATTTTAAAAATTAATTAGTTTATGGAAATGGTTGCTTTAGTCCTAAGATATTTAAGGGTGCAGTGACAGCACAGCTGACGCCTGCTTTGCCAATATCAATGTAGTAGACTTGGTTTCAGTAGCTGAGTCCTAAGACACGTCAATCATGTAAGATGGCAGAATGAAAAAAAAAATAAATTTCCAGACTATAGATTCCAAGCAGGCACTGGTCTCACTTTTATTCAGTCACGAAACATACACTCACACGATAGGAGAGCTAGTGTTGTCTGAGCTATTTTTAAGGCACATTTAAATGCATGTGCATGTTGTAGGTGAAAGATTTACTACTTGTTAATGGATTAATAATTGTACACAGCCTTGTTTAAACAATGATATAAAAAAAGCTAATGAGGAAAACTTGCAGGCAAACCATGCGGAAATCAAGACTAAAACAATTTTATGGAAACTTTAAGTAAGCTAAATAACACTGCCAAAACATTGTTATCTGTAAGATGAAGCCATTCCGTACACGTGCTGCAATGTGGTGTGGTAGAGTAAGCTAAGGTTTTTATTACTTATTCATGCTGTATGTTGCGTATCTACTTGTAAAAGCATAATAATGGATCCCTCTGATCCCAGGTGCAATCTTAGCATCTCTGTGTCCGAGGTGCATGCCTTGCCAAACCCACTTCAGTTAAGTGACAAGCTTAATCATATACCAGATAAGTTTAAAACTAGATTTGTTTTTGTTTAAGCCGCACACAGATGATGCAGTGTGTGGATCTCTAACAGCATTTCAAGCCTTTATACTAGGAGTTACTTGGAGGCGAGGTTAGATTTTTGCAAGGCTACATGCTTTTGTACTGCAGGAGCTTCAGAAGTCAAACCCAGTATATTGAGGCTAATTTAGTTCTTTTACACTAAAATGGAAATAGTTAGAATTCTAAACATGCAAAAACCTGCTCCTTTACCAGGACTGATTGGGAAAGCAGGTCTTTAAAATCTGTCTTACATCTGCTCATTACAGTCGTTTGGGACACTCAGCACAATAAATTTTTCCATTATGGCAAACAAAGCGCTTGTTGGCCAGACCACGGGCACACTTTGTGCACTTGAAACAGTAATCATGCCAGGATTCATCTTCGTAGTTAACCACACTGGTTCCTCTTCCAAATCCTGCTAGGAGAGAACACAATTATAGGACGGCGATAGTAGCTTTGCCTTGGCTGGGTTATCCCACCAAACAAGCACAGCCTGTTCCTGCTGCCCCAGTGCTTCCCCTACGCCTGCGGGCCACAGGGGGTGCCTGAAATACCAAAGTGGCAACTGAGGCATGGTTTTGATGCACCTTCTGATGTTTCCTGGAGAAACAAGTATCTTAGCATAAGTCTTGCATGCCCTATCTCTGCAATAAGCTTTAGCTTCTTTCTCCAGCAAACAGTCAAGGAGAGATGTGGAGCAAGGACAGGTTGGGCTAAACACTTCTGGGCTCAGATCCATGCAGGATGGAATGTGAGCCTCATGGGACTGGCAGGACAGTGGCCACATTTCAGGGGTGAGCTCTGTAATCCAGTGAGTTTTAAGTAAACTATGTCAGAAGGAGTAAAAATGTCCCTTCGGGACAATAAAACACCGCTTGTTTTAGACTTAAGGGTCCCAAACGAAGATATGGGTGGAAACAGTTCTGGTTAAGGAAGTTTTGAAGGAGGTAAATTTGAGACATGCAAAGGCTGAAGAGCTCAGTTACTAGCTCATCCTCCATCCAGCGCAAGCACGTGGCTGAGAGTCAGATCACGTAAAATGCTGGGATTGGGCTTGGGTTACCAGACCTGCTTCTGATGTTACCCATCCCTGTGCTCCCTGTCTATGGGGGATCACTGTCCTGACCTTCAGCACCCACTGCCCTCAAGCTGCATTTAACCCAACATACCTGTAATAGGATTCTTGCAGCCAGCACACTTCTTGGCAACACACTCCTTGTAGCATTCAACGCAGTAAAATTGATCCTCCACAGCTGTGAAGCGCTTCCCACCCAGTTGCTTCTTGCAGTTGGAGCAAATGAAACACTCAGAATGCCAAGGCTGTTCCTGGTAAGTGAGGCCTCCAGAAGTGATGGGCTGGGAGAGGAAGAGCAGAGGTGTGGTTTAGAATCAGCAGGGGAGAAGAGAGGTGACACAGGCGTGGGGTGTAGGGTAAGGAAAGCTTTGTCATGAAGAGGATCTTTCCAAAGTTTACAAGAAAATTTAGTTGTGCAGTGCACTTGAGTTCTTCTGAAATCCCACATACCTGGCACTTTCATACTACTTTCTTTTACCTTCAGTAACTGAAATTCCACGGTTATCAGTTGTAGAAGTTGTAAAACAGCTACTGTTTCACTTCTTGAATATTCAGTACCACTACAGAGCTTAAACTATCCCCAAGGCAAGTGCAAGACTGGTATCACTTGGTTTCTGCAGTGTTGCCGTTAGCTAACCCAACAACCCCTGCCCAGATCCTGTAGAGCACAGGAACCATCAGCTCTCCGATCATTCCACCAGCTGCTGGCACCCATATCTCAAGGAAGGAGCATCAGCATGGGTAGAACTTCAGCATGGTTTGCCTGCTGGTTCACTCTCCCAGCTCCCAAAAGGTACACGAGGGCTGGTTCTGGCAGCTGCCTCTGCAGGGGGGAAGGACTTACGTTCTTGCACTTAGCACAGGTCTTGGCAAACTTGTGCTCGTGGCAGGAGACACAGTAGAATTCATCACCCTTGGGGAAGAAGCTCCCAGATCCAATCACTTGCTTGCACTGGCTGCAGGTGAAGCAGTCCTTGTGCCAGACCATCTTCTTGTATTCAACATTTTGGTCTCCTACAACAGACAAAAATAACTTGTCATGTGGGATTTCAGGCCTGTGGCAAGCCTCTCCCCCTGTGCAGTGTAATATCTGTGGGCAAGACCTGTCCTTAGCTATGCCCAAGATTCCACTGGAATGCAGATAAGGGATGAGCTGGTAATTTCTGTATCTGGTTTTAGCCAGGGCCTGCTAGAATTTCTTAAAATAGTTATCAGACCAGCTGCCTGAGCCTTTGAGGACCTTGATTTACAGAGCAAAGCTTTTGGTAGAAATGGTTTAAGACTGACATTAGGGTTAATTATCCACATGAGGGTTAACTGCAAAGCAGCCTTTCAACACTTGAATAAAATGGACAGGGGAGAGGAACAGTCAAAATTTACTTTTCTGAGGTGCTCCAGCCTTCCACTGTGATGCCCAAACCCCTAACTGCAGCTTCTACAGCCTGATAAACCACCCTGGTTATGCCGTGGAGCAGAATGTGGCCCTTGGGCCCCTGACACTGGCACAGTACCTGCAATAATGGGCTTGAAGCAGCCCTTACACCTGGGTGCATCCTCAGCAGCTGTGCAATTGCTGCACCAAACCTTGTTGTTCTCCCGCAGCATGAAGGGCTCATTGACCAGGGATGTGTAGCACTTGAAGCAGCGGAAGCAGTTGTCATGCCAGTAGCGGTTCTTGAAATGCAGCTCCTGGAATGAACAGAAAGGGAGGGAGGGAGTGAGAAGCTTTTCTCTCCCCCTGAGCAGCCCTAAAGCCAAGCTTCTGTCTCATCAGCCTGGGCAGTAGAGGATAGATCTGTTGTTCCTAAGTATGTCTGATTCAGTGGGCAGAGCTACAGCTCTTCTGCAATCAGTTAAAGGAAGGATATTTAACCAAACTCGTTGAACACAATCACATTCACTTTGGACTTTCAGGGGGGCAGAAGATGCATCAAACCAACAGCTTGGAGATTTGCAGTTCTGCAAGTGTGGGCTTCTCGGGTTCTTACATTCCCTCTAGTTCAGGTGTACATTATTATTGCTATAAACATTTATGTGGCCCTGAAGGTACATGCTAATGACTTCAGTAATATCATATTTCTATATTTAAGCAACAAACCAATTTCCAATTTTCATGGAGATAAACACAGTTTCAACCAGCACGCTTGCAAATATTTGCAGGTCCTGCAGTTTATGTTTCTTCATGTCCTGCCTGGTAATATGGTGTCTGAACATCAGAGATAGTATAAATTAATGTAAGGAAAAAAACCCAACAGAAACATCTTGCTATACAACTGCTCTCAATAGATATATATATTGAAAGAACTCTTGATTTCCATCATGAAGCAATAAGCATCTGACAAACTGACAAAAATCAGACCTCAGTGGTTTGCCCAGATGAGTTTTGCAGGCCCTGTGCACGCTGGCTCCCTGCAGTTGTCTCTCCAGGGCAATTCAGCATTTGCAGCAGTTCATGTGGCTGAATCTAGACCCTGAAATGAGGCCGTCTGCCAAAGCAGCCGACCATGAGCATTCTCTGTGCGCACCCCAGCGCCGCTCCTTGCCCAAGGAGCACACTGCTGGCAGCCAGAAGACTCGCAAAGAACTTGCTCTTTCACAGGAACTCAGTGCCAGACCAGAGGAGGGTGATCAGCATCTGCCTCTCCTCATCACCCACTGAGGTGCTCAGCACTGACCTTGGAGTCGGCCCCAATGGGTTTCTTGCACTCCATGCAGGTGTTGGCGCAGAACTTCTCAAAGCACTTGACGCAGCAGTGCCGCCCCTCCTTCTGCACGTACTTCTTGCCCTGCAGGGGGTCACGGCAGTAGTGGCAGTCGAAGCGCTCTGACATCGTGCCCACGGTGTAGCTGCCAGGCCCTCCTGCAAGAGCACAGTGGGTGAGGGGACAGCACTGAGGCCCTGAAAACTCCAGGGCTCCAGCTTCCTGGGGCTGTGCAGATCAGTAGGAGGAAGATGGCTCAGGAATGAGCATGTGGTGGTGTTACCACACTCCTCAAGGGCTCCTTGGTAGAGAAAGCAGCTCCAGTTGAGGAAAGCAGCGTCCCAAACCAGCCTTTCCCCATCCCCTGGTTAAGTGGAAGGATGCTAGATCGCTTTATTTACATACTGAGAATTGAGCAAGGGTAATGGCACCTAATCACTCCCTGAGAGTCCCTTAGTTCATTGCTGCAGGCCTCAGTGAGGTCCTGTGCACAGAAATCAACAAACATGAGCAGAGTGGAATTGTTTCCATGTTTCCACGCTGAACTCGCAGCAAGCTGCAGCCCTCCAAGGCCTTTTGTGCTGGATAGTTGTGCAGCTTCCAGCTGCCTCTTTTCACCAGACTTCCACATATAAAATCATAAGGGTGAAAAAAAAACCAAAAAACCAAGAAAAAATCTGCCTCCATGGAGAGATACTTCTTCAGTTCATGCCAGCAAGTCTCTGCCAAGGTCTGATGTTCCACCATGGCCAGGGAGCTGTCAGTGGGTGTTGGGGATCTTGACTGGAGGGTTTCCTACTTTGGCTCACACTTCCTCCCTAAATATCCATCTGTTCCTGCACTCCCAGTCTCCTGCTAAGGGCTCCCTCCATTCCATGCACCCTTCCTCAGCAGAAGCCACCACCACTCCTGTGAGGGGCCTGTGAGGGCTCCATCAGGATTCAGAGAATCCTGGAATGGTTTGGGTTTGAAGGAACCTTAGAGATCATCTTGTTCCAACCCCCCTCCTATGGACAGGGGTGCCAGCCACTAGATCAGGTTGCTCAAAGTCCCATCCAGCCTAGCTTGGAACACTTCCAGGGAGGGGGCATAGGAGTTACAGAAGCCTGTGGAGTCCCACAGAGGCAGCTCCATCCCTGCCCCTGCCGCTCGAGCCCCACAGCCGCAGAGCTGCAGAGCTCTGTTTCCCTGCACGTCCAACACCCCAGGACATAGCCTTGAACTTTCTGCATCATCACCAACCGGATGGGAGACATGGCCATGGTCTGGCAAGAGGGACTGCCAAGAGGAAATGTCCTCTCTTCCTGATAGAGCAGCAGCGTCAGCATAGAGCAAGGAAGTGAGAGGACATGTCAGGCCATACAAATTGCGGCTGCCTCCATCACGTGGCCTCACCTTGCATCACTCCACCCAGCCCTGGGGGCTACCTTGGAGCCTGTTCCTCACAGAGCTCAGTGTACAACAGTGCTTATTCCAGACATGCTGCTCCAAGCCCAGCACAATGTGCCTTTATAAACCAAACCAGTAGGGATTTTGGGGTGCAGAAACAGTGTGTCGCTCCTGGCTGTACCCTCACAACAAAGGAGGGTCAGCCCTTCTGGGCTCGCCTTTTGGCTGCAGGATACTCTTGGTCTCCCCTATTGTTATGGCCTGTTCACACAGATTTTTATGGACACTTGCCCACCCCAGTAATTCCAGACTTACCATCAGCTACAGGGCCCAACCTCACCAGACCATTGTAGCACACCAGGAACAGCCCAACACAGCGGGGTACAAAGCCAGAGGAGCCTGTACATGAACCTTTTGCCATCATAGCAGAGCACCTGCCTCATCTGGGCCCAGGAAGAGTGGGACTCACACTGTTAACTTGCAGGTTTTAAAATCCAAGAGTCATCACACTGTCTCCTCTTTGTCACCCTCTCCGTAATATAGGGCCAAAACAAGTGAAGAATTTATATTTCAGAAAGCAGGACAGAGAGTCCTAAAGAAAAGTAACATATGGATAGGCTGCAGCAGAGGTGAAGGCTGTGTTGACATCCTATTCCTTCCCCTAAAACTGACAAAGGCAGGCTGGAGGCCAAACTGGTAGGAATTCTACCCTATGGGGGAACCAAGGTCTGGAAATGCTCCCTTGGCAAGTCCAGGAGAGGTCATGTCCTGCTGACAACTACACCAGGGGCTGTGAGGTACCTGTTCAAGCAAATGAAACAGATAAACAGCTGGGAAACATGGAAACTATGTGAGCCACCACCAGCTCTGCAGAGCTCTAGCAAGCAGGTCGGTTTTATTTGGAAGAAATGCAATTGCAGAGTCCAGGGCAAATGATATTGAAACCTTCCTGATCTCAGGTTTAGGGTTGTTTTCAACCTGAACACATAATCTTGAAAGTATGGCTCGGGGAGCAGCATAATCCCCTGTTCCCATCATGTGCTAATGTGAGACACATTTATCACAACAGCTCTGGAGCACCACAGGCAAATTAACACTTGGCCCTGGCAGCTCCCAGACTGGGCTGTGCAGGCAGCTTCTGCCTGCCTCGTGCCATCTCACACACCAGAAGGCCACTCTCATACACAGGCAGGGGCATGAATTTGCCTCCAGCTTTTCCAGAAACTTTCTGCCCTCAGTACTATCATTTCTGAATTCCTGATCTAGAGCCAGGAAAGGCACCTCTGTCCCCTTTCCTGCAGTGAAGATGCAGTGGTCACATTGCCCCTGCAAATGTGCTGGCTGCTTGTGGGCTCTGCTCACCTGTGCCATGTGAAGAGCTCACATCAGCCAGACCATCTCCCATGACCCTCCCACAGGAGCAGCCCACCCAAGATATGGTGCACAAGAGCACTGAAAGCCACCAGCGTGTGGCAGAGTGGAGAGCCAGGCCAGTAGCAGCTGTGATTATTTTCACCAACTGGAGAAAACATCTCTGGGCACTTCAGAGCTCAGCTTCATTTAGTATCCTACAGCTGCTCCCCTCAGCAATCCTGTCCCCTCTCATGGAAGGTAAACAGAGCAGATATTTCTTGTGCTCTGTATAAAAATAAATGTATTTCTAAAGCCTGCTTGGCAGCAGGTTGTGGGTTTGGAGTTGTTTGTCTCCTGTTCTCCCTCCTGCTGCACCAGGTCCCCACAACTTAACTTTCCAGAGCTTCCAGGTATATTAACCCTGGCAGGTCTTTACTCTCTGAAAAGCAGGCAAGTTATGAAACTAAAGGCGCACTGGGTATATGGAAAAATAATTAATTCCTCGGGGTCCTCCTTCCTTACTGTCCTCTGCATCACTTCCCATATGTGCGGTGCAGCAGCTGCTGAGCACAGGGTAGGGATTCACACCAGGGGTACAGCAGTGCTACAGCAACCCAAAACCAGGGTAAGCACTCACCAAACTACCACTAAAGCCCAGAGCACTCTGTGCTTCTTTTCACAGTGCTGTGCTTAGAATGAGAGTGGTACATGCAGATGTTTTAGCTTGGAAATTACTTGAACACAAGTTTCTGTGGCTGTACCTTTACACCAGACTGTGGCATCTTTGAGGTGACAGTCTGGTCAAGTGTCTCTTGTTTAGCCCCAGGAGAATCACGTACCCTGAGGACATGCACGGATCCAAACCCCATGTCAGCTTGATACTGAGGCCACAGAATGGGATTTGGAAAGCAGAGGAAAAGTGTGGACAGGCTGGAGCTATTCTCCCACCCAGGCATGTGCAGAGGATTGTTCTGCTGGAGAGAAGCAGATGAAAACAGAAAGCACAGGCAGATGGGGAGAGGAGTAAATGCAGAATGTGCCCATCCTTAAATAGCCTAGAGGACCCTCAGTAAGAGATGAAGAAAAATACAGCTATACGTCCAGAAACTAATCCCCCTCTAAGCAAGGTATCCCTGTCCCACCAGCCCTGGCAGGCTGTTCTCTAAATGTAGCTCCCTGATGGATCTGACTTCAGCTGGAGGGTGCAAGGCCAGGCCAGTGGCCTTCTCAGATATCAGGGTATTTGGCACAAAGACCCACTGGAATACAACCCTAACATTTACCTGACCACAGAGGTGCCAGTTCGCCATGTGTCCCCTGAAAGCATCTTCTACTTTTCAGAAACAGCACCTCAGCCCTTGGACAACCACACCTTCCATCCTTCAGCAATCTCAAACACTTGGGCCCCAGGAGCCTCCATGCCCCTCAAGTGGTACCAACACCAAGCAGTCACAGGGCTGACTGAGGGTCAGGGCCACATCTGTACCCTGCAGCATGGCCAGCTTTGGGATGGGAAGGGTACAGACCTAAGAAGAGCACCCCACAAAAGCTACTGCATCCACACAACCCCTGTCTCCCCCTGGGTTCTTGCTATCACCCTGGGCTGGTTCATCCCAGTTCAGCCATATACCCAAAGCAGCATCACAGTGGTTTGCGCAACAAATGGAACCAAAGCATTCAGCAAAGGGAGCTGAAGCACAGCTGATAAGCAAAGCACTTAGCACAGGATATATGTTAATGTCTCTGGGGAATATGTTTAAATGTGATAAACCACCAAGGAAGATCTCGAAGTGTGGTCTCTAAACACAACCAGAGAAACTGTACTTACACTTTACAGATTATTCTGCCACTTAAGAAAGAAGATGAGGTTGGAGTTGTTAACGCTCTGCCCTGAACACAGTTACATATGGAAGATAAAGCAATTGCTTTTTGACTCTCCATTAGTTTTATTTTTCTCAGCAGACTGAGCACACAGCCCCATGCTGCCAGGCACTGGCTACACCTGCCTGTTTCGGCTCAGCCCTGGCAGCCCTGGTCTGTCACCTGAGTTACTATTCTCAGCATTCCTCTATACAAAGTCATATGGTTTGCTATAAATACCGGGGAAACCCTTAAAAGAAGGGTCCTGTTAATCCCAAGTGCAAAGTGACACTCAGGACTGCACTGGCACAAGGCCCTGGGCAACAAACATTTGCAAAGCCCAAGGAAAGAAAGAAAGAAAAGAAGTCTCTTGTAGGTCGTTTTTTCTGGGAGGGCTGAAATTACCAGAGCTGTGCTCTCTCATTGCCAGGCTGGGGCATGTGCGTGTCTCGTACTCTATAATTCAAAAATTAGTCTGTTGATAAAATGGAAGGTTCTTTATTTAGAGCAAGAACAGCTTCGAGTTCCTCAGGCAGTTGCCAAAAACATTCCTTACGGTCCTTTTGCCACCATGTCTGAGCACATCTCAGTCATCACTAAATCTTCACAGTTCCCCAGGGAAGTAAGGACATGCTATTTATTAAAAAACACTGGCCTGGCCCTACAAACACTTCCCCCAGGGATTGCTTTGGCACTCAGTGCAGAGCTCAGTGAAGGCTAACAAGGCACCACTGCTGAGCACTTTAGGCAGAGTTTAAGTGACAAAGTCCAAACCTTTCAAAACGAAACAAATCCTGTTCAGTAACTAACTCTGTGGCTACATTAAGTTTTGTCCTTTGAGACTCCCCTATTATGTTCCTAGCTATGCCATGGCCTGTCCTGCCTCAGCAGCTGGATGCCCTTCTCACACCCAGGTCCTCCCAGGTGCCAAAATGGTATTTCCTCCTGCTCTGGAGGATTCAGCCCCATGGTACCCTCACAGCTGCCCTGGGGTTCCCAGTGGTCTGCAGGATTGGACACTGTGCTGTGACTTTTTGGTGGCAGCACTCCAACCTCAGCATTTGCTCAGAACATCCTGCAGCACTTTATATTACAGCATAGCATCAAGTCTGGGAGTTCTTGCCCCAGGACATCCCCTGAAGAAGATGAGAAAGAAGAAAAAGATATAGCTGGGAACATAATGGAAGGATGCTACAGCATCAATCAGTCTTGTGGGTAAAGTTAAACATCTTTTTACATCAAATGATACCATAGAAGCCAGATTTTACTCACGCCAGTGCCCTGCATAACATGTATGTGCATCCCGTGTACAAGCAAATCCTGAGCAGTTAAATGCTGTGCAAGCAGCCTCATGTGTGTGCCTTATTCTGAGAAGCTGAGCAGGAAGCTGAGCAGCAAATTGTGCCTTTTCTCCCCAGTTTTGAGGAGGGTCTGTGTTCCCAAGTCTCACGAGCACCCCTGGCTCCTGGTGGGCAGCAGCTCAGTTTGATTCCCATGGGAGCTGTGCCCCGAATCAACACCCTCTCCCCAGGCACATCCACCCTCAGGGCTGTGTCTCACCAAGAGACGCAATGCCACTGCCACTGTACCGTGGTGTAGGACTGTGAATACACCCTGGACATGCACAAAAACAGCTTCTAGAATTTAGATAGGCTTTCAAAAATCCCAAAGAACTTCTGATTTTCTTCAGCTGTAGGGCTAAAGGAATCAGGCAGGATGGGAAGACACCACAGAGCTGCATGCCATGGAGACATGTAAAATAGGATCTCAAGATTCCTGTCAGTGTTAATGCAAAAATTAACATTTTCCTGTCACTGGTGAGGGTCAGCCCATCTGAACTAAAAGACAAGCAGAGAAGAGGGAGTAACCACAAACTTCCCACGAGAGCAGAGCAAACCATCTGAGTTTACACACTGATCTCCCCTCTGCTCTGGGTTTGTCTGCTCACTGCAATAAACTTGCAGCAAGGAGTAGCATTGTTCCCCATTTTCACCAATTCTTCCTCAAATAACAGCCTTCCCACAGCAGCAGATACAAAAACACCATCCAATGCATTTTACAAAATAAACAAGGCCGCCACCTGCTCTGCTCCAGCACCAGTCTCCCACACTGGTTATCAGCCCATTTGCCATCAGGAGTTAGAGCTGCAGATTGCTGAGGTTTAAGACTGCATTAAGTTATTTCCCTGGCACAGGAGCCTGTTAGTAAAACCTGCCTCCCCACTTACCAGGTGTACTCCCACAACACCTGGCAGCACATCCACTTTACCTGTGTGCCTGTGGAAAGCCATGGTCAGCAGCCCAAAGTCACCAGCTGCCCCTCAGGTAATGGAGTTCAGAGTCTCTAGGCTGATAAGGAGCTGCCCCATTTGATAACATACATTTAAACGGAGGCTATTAATATGGACAGGACTCCTACCAGATGTCTATTCCCCTCCCCAGAGATCACAACCTTAATCCCCCTTGGAAATTCTTACCATTTTAGGTGATCTGAGGGAGAAGAATAGGATCCTGAAACCTCTAGGTCTCTGCAGGCAACAGTCAAATACCTGCCCAGCTACTCAGCACCCAAATTAGTCCCAAAGGCAGAATGAACTCATGAACTTGACCCCATGCTGGTACTATTTGGCCTTGGCATTAGAGTGAGATTGTGTCTCGTAACAGTCCTGAGCTAAATTACAGACCCAACATTAATGCTTCTGCACCATGGCTGAAGGGAAGAGGTGGGTTACAGTCCTGTGGGAGCCAGAGGGGCTGCAGTCCCAGGAGACAGCAAGGGGCTGTCTTCTGGTTGTAGAGCCCAGAAAGGATGTGGCTATACCCCTGGGGACTCTGTTGACAGCCCGCAGAAGTTCATGGGTGGGTTGGATTTGCTCTCAACATGGAGGTCATGCTGAAGTTTTACTGCCAGTAAAACTTCCATTCCTGGTCCTTCCCCAGCTTTTTCCCCTAAGGAAGCTCACAGCATTAACTGTTCAAAGGGTCCAAGTCCCTGAAGAGCAGCACTTAGAAAGATGGGTGTCATGATATGGGACTTTTCTAGCATCTAGCATGGCTTTAGAGCGTACTGGCTCATGCCTCTGTCCTCTTTACTCAGATGTCTGCAGAACTCTCAGGGAGATCCCAGCTCCATGGCTCCAGCCAACCTGTTTCCACCCAAGTCACAGCAGGAGGGGAGGGGGCTCTGGCTTGGGATTCACTCCTGTGGCGACCCCAGGCTGCAGCAGCTCTGGGTTGTGCAACTGCTGCCAGCGACGCTGAGGGCCAGGGGCCAGGGACACCCAGCTGCTAATCCTGCCTCCCCACTGACGCACTGCACAGCCGTGGGAAAGTCACTGAAGCTTCCTGACAGCCACTGGGAAGAGCCAATGTTTATCATTCCTTCCAGGGAGTCCATCGTGGTAGTGTCTGGCCTCTGAAGAGCAACCCTGCTACAGCCAGGAACATCTCTGCTTCCTGTTTGCAGAGGTCCCAAGAGCTCCTCAGCCACATACACATGCACAGTCTCCAGCCTCAGCACTGGGCTTGGTGAACCCTTGAGCCTTCACACCCATCTTATCCCCCCAGGCAGCACATGCACAAGCTCAGTATCTCACCAGAATCCCAACATTTCGAAGTTTCCAACATGGCCTGGAAAAGGCCACTCTTGACAGCATGCCATTCCAAAAGAGCACAGCATGGATCCACTGGTGTAGCAGATTGAGGCTGGGAAACGTGCTAAAATACTAATACACTGAAACACTTCGGTGAAGAAAAACCCAATGTTATTTTGCCCCAGCTCATCTATAAACTCCAGCAAATTGTTTGCATAATTCAGATGTCAACAGGAACCCTAACAAATGGTATTTTCCTGTGCTAATCTTGCTGTGTGCTGTGTAATATTTACAGACATGAGTTAATTTTTGGCAATGCATGTAGAGTTTGCACCATTAACCATTTTCATTCCTTTCTAGCTCCCTACACAAAGCTCTGGCACCCTCCCACCTGGCAGTCGTTTCCTACTTCCCCCAGAATGCCCTGGTATTTCCATTAGAAGCCTTTGCTCCCATCCTGGGTGGTGTCTCTGCATGGTGCTAGTGGCTGCCATGTCCCGACTGGAGATGACTGTAATCAGCAATGGTTTGGCAGCTGCAGAGGGGTGTGGGGAGTAGGGACGGACACTTGGACGTCACAACATTTCATGTGCACAAGCACACGTGTATTCACAACAGCACAACAGGAGGAGAGAGGAGAAGGAGAAGGCTTGGCCAAGAAACAGGAGGAAGACCCAGACCCGAGGATACCTATGGAGCTCCCTGGCACAGCTCACTCTGCGAAGCCCCTGCTGATCCCCCACAGCAGACTTTAATAAAAAGGCCATTTTTTTTGAATTTGTGGCCTCCTGGTCCAGCCGCAGAAATGGGCTGGGGAACAATCTTACCGCTGCTCTTGGTTTCTTGCCTGGTTTTAGCCAGATTACTTTGGCCAATTCCCATTTCCTTTCCAATCCCCTGTTCATCCACACAAGCCCAGGTGATTAAACACAGCAGTGGTGCAGGTGTAGCACAAGTGCCAAGGAGGGACATCAGTGCCCTGTGAAATGTGTCAGGGAGCAGATGCCTCCAGGAGAGAGAGGGTGCCCCAGAATGGAGCTGTGCCAGCCCTGCCTGAACCCTTGTCTGTGCACCATGCACCCACAGGCCCCAGAGGGAATAGTGCTACAAATACACCAATGAGTGCACAGCAGGGTATAGAAGGCTTTTTAAAATATTTTTAACATTAAACCTGTCCTGTAGGTTTTCCAGGGAGCTGCCCTGGACACACTGATCCCACCCAATGGATCTGAGTGCAGAGCAGCATGGCTGGGGCATAGTGTCATCCACTCAGATAAACAAATGATTCATGTTGTGATTTCCAGAGTATTTTCTTGCCCTAAGAATCCTGCCAGAAAAGGTCTGGGTCTCTCAGCTTGCTCACACATCCTGCTG
This sequence comes from Monarcha castaneiventris obscurior, assembly GCA_026261815.1. NCBI lineage: Eukaryota > Metazoa > Chordata > Aves > Passeriformes > Monarchidae > Monarcha > Monarcha castaneiventris. Next base: position 7,010,841 of record JAMPIT010000550.1, read on the forward strand.
TCACTCAACAGGCAGAAACTCCTAAAGAGAGCTGTTCTAACCCAGGCATTGATGATCTATTAGTCACCATCAAAGAAAGCAGCAGTAAATACCAGCAGCAGAGCACCTGTGCACCTCTTAAAGTAATGCTGTGCCTCCTGCTTCCATACATGCTGTTGGCAATGCATGGTGCACCTGTGCAGAAGAGCACACTGCCATTCACCAGGCTCCCCATAAAATGAGAGTCCCACATTTCTCCCTACCCCTCCTGAGGGCAGAACAATTTTTTAAAAAATTTTATTTTAAATGTCACAGGTTGCATGCGTCCTCCCACAGCAGAGCACTCCTGCCCAACAGATCTCAGTTACAAACTTCCTTGGCTCTTCCTATGCAGAAACAAAACAGGTTTTTTAAAATGTTTCTTTATTTTGATATAAAGACAAAGTTTGCATGAAGACAACCAATAAGAGCATTGGGTTTGAGAGGAGAGAGGACACAGATACAGATCTCTTGAAGGAAAAGCTCTTTGCAGTTGTGGCAGACCCATCAGAGAGACGTAAGAGGCAGCAGTCCCCAATGCCACAGAAATGCTGGACAGGTCTGGCACCAGGACTGACACTGAGGGCTAATCCAGCTCTCCAAGCACTCAGTATCCAACATGCTTCCTGCTCCCAGCACTGGCAGAAGGCACTGCAGAGCAGTGTTTGCAGATCATCTGGAGAGGACTGCCAGGGGATGATGGCCCCTAGACCCCCAGCCAGAGACCTGCATGACACGATCACACCTAAACCAGAATGGGGATTTTCCACCTAAGTCCTTTCAAAACTGGACAGTTTCTCTTTCAAGTATCCCAAAAATGCCCCAGAAGTCTTAAATCCAGCTCTGTGTACAAGGATTTCCCTCTGCACCCCTGAAGCATCCCACAGGCACTCACAGGAACACAAGGCAGAGACGGCCAGGATGCACCCACCTCCAGAGCAAAACCAGCAAGGACATCACTGCAGTGACAGGGGAATGAACACACCAGGCACCAGGGGAGCCCCTGGTGTTCTCAGGGAACCAGCTCAGAAGGGACAGTAGAGAAGGAAAGCAGCAAGACATGGCAAAGGCACAGTTCCTCCATGCTGAACTCCAGCTCACAGCTGGGTCAGAGTGGTATGCTGAGCCTTTCAGTGCCAAGGGAAGCTTTTTGGATCAGCTGTGGAGGTAGGGGTAGAGGGACTGGGAATAGATTTATGCGGAAGCAGATGCAGGGTGGGCAACCTTCAGGAGCTCAGATACAGTGTGAGTAGAAACAAAAGGCGGAAAAGAAGGCAGGGTAAGAAGAGACAAAAAAAGGGATAAGGCTGTAGTAATAGACAGGAAGCAATGGTCAAGAGATAACAGAGCTGGAAATAAAGGCACCTGAAAAAAAGGAAAACTAGGATATAAACCAAGTTTTTCCTCATCTGCCTCCATCCACAGGCTGGACTGTTTCCAGGACTATTCCCATGGCAGCTCCAAATTTATTTCCCTGCTGCCATCTGCTCTGTGACTCCCCTCCACACATGCTCCCTACTGGCACTTCTTCCCATCACCTGTTGCTGACATGGCAGACCTCTTGCTGCTGCTGAGAGCCAAATGACACTGAGGCCTGGGGGGAGTGTCTGCACATAAATCAAGAGCTGCTTTGTAGTCCCAAAGCTTTGTTCACCTCCTGTTCCTTGTCCTGGCTATGGTGGTGTGCTGGGATACAGGCAACAAACATCCCCATGGCATCAGCCCCAGGCTCCAGAGAGGACAGGGGAGAGGAGAGGCTGCAGCAGGTGCTAAGCAGAGCTGGCTTTGAATCAACTTCACAAGAAAGTCCATTTCCTCCTATCCCTGCTTCTCATTCATGAATTACAGAGAAGATGCCAAGACTGTATCTCCCAGCAGCAAGGATGCTGAGTGCCTGCTGTAGTCCCAGCAGTTAGAATTAGACCTTCAATGCAAGCTCAAAAAGGGACAGCCCCAAAAGACTGAAGATTTTTTAAAAATCTCTCACAAAGACAAATGTCTTAGTCTTTAAATGCACTTGCTTAAATGTGAGTTGTGTTTCTCTTCCCACCTCTGTCTCCCATGTCCTTCTGCTGTGAGCATGCAGGCAGTGGACTGGGAGGCTCAGCAGGCTGCCCACAGCTCCCTTCATGAACTGCAAGATGAAAACCACAGATCTGAACATACTTATGAACATCAGATAACCCTAAGAGGAGACAAAGACTTCTTCTGCTCCTCTTGGGAGAAAGATCCACATGTACTGCCAAGATTGGTCTGATTCAGATGCCTCACAAGACCACCAAGCCCATAACTGGGCTAAAAATCTTCATTTACTGCATTTACCTCTTCCTCCCCAACAGCCCTTTAACTGGGTAACGCACAGGCCCACTTAGCAGTGCTATGGTGCCTCTCAGTCTCTTCCACCAGGTGATGTGGTCTTGGGAGGAGACATGGGGCCAACCAGCTGCACCAGAACTCAGTTATTCCCCAATTTATTACCCCAAAACTTCACACTTAGGAAAATGGAGCTCCTTAGGGCCATCTTGGTTAGCTTCAGGTCTTTCTTTGTTCAAGTTTAGTTGCACTCATGTGCAGGAGGAATGACCAGTGGAGCCAGACGTGAGGCAAATTGTTGCCAGTCACAACTTTCCCCTCATGGCTTAGTCCTGGGCTTCAGAGCTGAGAAAAGTAACTCAAGTCCTTGTCAAATAAATACCACAGTGATCCAGCCAGGCGGCACGGCAGTCTTTCCCAGCACAGATGAGGTGTGAGGAACAGGCACAGCAATATAATCCTGCCATACCCACACAAGAAATGCTCATGTCAGGGCTTCACCAAGTAGTGAGTGAGCCATCGCTGAAATAATATTTCATAGTGTCCATCAGGCTCTCTGCACTTCTAATAGCTCCCAATTCCTTCTTGTGGGCACAGCAACCGGCTGGGCAATGCTCTGCCCCAGTGAGATTAAACAGCTCACTGTGAGGAACATGGAAGGAAGTTCAGCTACTAGTTTGTTCTACTGCTCAAAAGCTGTGTCATTCCTTGGAAATCTATCCACTAGGAGTCAGAAATTAGCAACTACCCAGCTACAGCAGACAAGCTCTCCAGCATCCCCTGACACCCTCCTGTGTTCATTAACAGAACCTGGCAGCAAGGAAGACTCACAAGGTGGGTGCTGCAGGCTCTGCCCCAGCTCTTCCTCCAAAGGCTGGGAATGCTTTCCATGTGATGTTTTCTAGCAAAATACCACATTCCCAGGAAGCTGCTGGGTAGATGGTTCTGCAGATTTCCATCCTCTGCCCACACAGGACAGTGGACAAGCCAAATTCTCACACCAGCAGTGCTCTGTGGTCCCAAAGAGCATTGGGCTTTCCCCTTAGAGATCTTGGTTTTCAGGGGAGGAGAAGAAAGGGCTGTTTGTGGATGGACTGTGATTCTGGCAAAACATTCTCCAGAAATTCAGCATGTGAGAGACACTGAGGATAGAAAACTTCAGCCCAGGTGGTCAGAGAAGGGCGAAGCAAAAGTCCTCAGGAAAGGGCTGCCTGTCTAAGGGTGAAGACAGGCCACCTCTTTGATGAGGACGTGCCCTTCCAAGCATTGGCATGCCAGTTGGGAAGACTCCCTGGCATCCAGTGCACCATCAAAGTACTGCCCGAACTTGGCACAGGCCACAGGGCCATGCCCTCAGAACTGATTTAGAGCTGACAGAGACAGCCCTGGCACATGATTTTAGCAGGAGAAGCAGCCCAATACCCTGGGAAGGACAGTCGCCTCGAGCAAGATTAACATTTGGCTGTCTGCATCCTCAGTTGTCAGCCAGAGCTGGTGGTTGAAAGGACCAAATCACCCTTGTTATGTGGCCATTTTAAAAATAACCTTTCCCAAAGCCCCACAGTGCATAACCCTGTGTCAGTCTCAGACCCAAGAGCTGAAGGGGATCAGCTTGCAGGGCTGACGGGTTTTTTTGGGCACTCTGACTAATTGTCAGGACATATGCTGAGCATTCTTTACAAGGAAAAACAAAGCTGCAAACTCTCCTCCAGTGAGGCCTAAGGGGTTGGATTAGTCACAAAAGTTATTTTCATAAGCCTCTGCTTTACGAAGGTTTGATTTAACTTCCAGCTTCAGATAAGTGCAGTTTAGAAATGGAAGAAGAGGTCAACTTCCTTGCACCCCAACACTCACCACGAAGGCTGGGCCAGGCTGGGCCGCATTGCACCAACAAGGGCAAGAGAAGTGGAAACTCTTCACCTTGGAGTGGCTTCAGATTCACTGTGCTTCTTTGGCACCACATCGAGTATTTTGCCAGTTGTCTCCCTCTTCCTTCCTCCACTCTCAGGAGCAAGAGCTCCCAGCTCAGAGGCTCCAGAGCCTTGATGTCCTGCAGCCCTATGTGAAGTGCTCCTCAAAGGCCACATCCTTTGAGAGGAGCAGAGATCATCCAGTTCTTGCAAGTTTATTTACCATTGAAAAGATTTTATTCTAAAAGCCACCTGTTTTAAGTGGGTTTTCTTGCTGCAGTTCCTTGCTTCTTCTCCTCCAAAGGGCATCTTCCACCAACATGAGCACCTCAATAACACTTCACTCACATGCCAATTTAAGCCAGCACTCATCCAGTTCACTTTCTCTGCACTTACTAAGACACCAAATAAAGAACACCTGTGCAACACCTCCACAACACCCTGGGACACACAAGCCAGAGCAGCCCATGTTTCCCCACCACCTTGCTCTCCCTTTCATCCCAGAAGCTCTTTGGGATGCTTTAAGCCCCGCTGCTGTCCCAGCCCATGCTGTTGGCCTATGGACTTTTCCTTTCTCCGGTGCAGATCAAACCTTGCTCTTCTCATTCAGCAGACACACTGCACCAGAAGCACACACATCTCGAGATGACAAGAGCTCTCCGAAGTCTCCAACAGTGCGCTCTGTACATTTTCCCCGTGAGCTGCTGAGCAATTTCCACTGAGGATAAGTGTTGTCAATTCAATTTCTAATAACGGCATTAAAATGTATGAGCCATTTCTCTGGAGTCAGGGATAATATTTTCAAAGTACCTGTGTGATACCCGAATGTAAATCTCATTTTTCATAAAGTGATAAAGATCCTGAGTCTCTGTGGAAATATGTCAGATCAGAGTTGGGCAAGGAAAAACATTGGAAAGCATTCCCTGTGGGGTTGGGTAGAAAACACAACTTCAAATGTTAAAAAAGGAACAAATATCTTTAAATCTTTCATCAGGGTTAGGTTTCAATTTCAGCCAAAACCAGAGAGTCCCAGCCCAGAATGATTTTCGGAGCTGTGCCATGGTTTGTGGTATCCCAGCTGAGTGTCATCCACAGGATAGAGGCTATCTGGGAGAGGGAAGCAGTGGAATTCTTCACCCCCAACATACTCCCACTCCAGTTTTTTGGTAACCTAGCAAAATTTGAGTTCCTTTGGTGTCTTGGAAATGTTAAGATCAGTAGACTTATACTTGATAAGAGACAGTTCAGGCCAAAGGAGGTGGGGAGGTGATGTTACTGAAACTGCTAAATTTCATGCCCCTTCTCCACAAGACCAGGGCATTCTCAGCCAAGGGAAGATCTCTCCTCTCCCATGCTCCTCCAAGGGTCTCAGAGCAGCTCTGCATGTTACAGCATTTCTATCAGTGCTGACTCTTGGAGGAATGGCAAGTTCTGTGTGGGGGTACATTCATTAAAAGCAAACTTTGGAATAAGAAAAGTGAGATACTTAGAAGAGTGTTTGATTTTAAGCATAGAAATAAACCAACTGGAGTTGGTAAAAGAACTCGAGTGTTTGATTAAGCCATCCCCTGCTCTGGGGCTGGATTCAGGCCCAAAAAATTATTTTGCTTTCTTTTTCAAGTAGCAGAGAGACAAAAAATTCAGGGACAACGAGCAACACAGTCTGCAAAGAGATACAATAGCTTTGCAATACAATCTCTTCTCAATACAATCTACAATCACTGCAAGCTCTGCAACTACTGCCCACATCCAGCTATTAGAGGATGGGCTCCATGTGACAGAAAAGCAGTGCTAATTGCACACGAATTCTAGAGAAAGCTGTCAAAAAGCTAAACCAGATGCGAAACAGCAGTTTGCTTTCTTTTAAAACCAGCTTGTGCAATCGCACTGCATGAGAGTCCACAAGCACCATGTCCCTCTGGGAATGCTGCAGGACAATGGGGAAAGGGTGAAGTTTCTAAATCATTGAGGGCTTTTCCTGCAACTGCAAGGATTCTGCTGTCCCTTTGTTAAAGTTATACCCCTTGAGACAACTTCTCAACTGTGCTAGAAGGAAGCCTGATAGGAAGCCTTGCCTGCTTTGTGCCAGTGCCGAGCAAGGTTAGGCTTGGTCTGGGATCTACAAAAAGCAGCAATGGGTTTAGCCACCCAGAGACAGCCTAAAGGCAAACACACCTTGATACCAAGAAGGTGAAACACTGGGGGATGACATAGGGAAGACCTGCAGGGATGCCTGTTGAGCTCCCAAACATTAACACCCAGTGCTGCACCCCACAGGAAAGAGATGACAAGAAAGAACATCAGATACCACTTGTAAACAATTCACATTAGACTAGCAGAGTCTCATTTCCAAAGAGCTGCTGAAAACAGAAGATAAAATGCTTCAAGTGGCATTTGTAGGTTTTAAAGCTTTTTAGCACCCTGCCCAGCTCAGTTATGGGAAGTTTGGGGTCACAGTGGCTGGGGCACAGGACTGTGCTACACAGCAGGGTCACATGGACTCAACCCCAGGCACTGGGACAGCCCAGGCACACCAGAGCACTGCCCACCTTGCAGCTAAAAAAGGTGAACTCATGTCTGTCTCACCCAGATCTCACTCAGCTATATGTCCTCACATGAAAATCACCTTCTTTCAAATGCCAGCTGGTCCAAGAACCAGGCTTTCCAGAAGCCTTTTCCTGAAGCTGATGGCTGAATGCACACCTGGCACCGAGAGCTGTCCGTGATTCTGAGGGACTTGGTAATGTCACCAAAGCATTTCCCACACGGCTCAAGAAAGGAGCTGGAAAAAATCCACCCGCAGTCCTGGAAGTGACTTACAAGAACACACAGTGTTACAGATCTCTCCATGATTGTAAAATTATAATAAAAGACTTCCAAAATATAAAATACCCCTGCTGAAACCAATCTCTTTTAATAGATGCAACTTTCAACCCTTGCTTCAAAAAGCTATGACGTTAACCCAAAAAAAGGATTGTGTTTTCGCATCATGTGAGTAGGTTCACACATCACTTTTCAGGGGCTCGGCTTTTGTTTGCATTTGTGCTGTTGATAATAATTTTCACTCTGTTTTCACCCTGTTTTCACTCACTGGCAGCTACGTCTTAAAAGATTTGCTGAAATCCATCAGTGGGCATCTGGTAAGGGGCTCATGCATTTCTTCATCCAGACAGCTGCCAGGTGATGTTCTCATGTATTTCTACATAACTTCATGAATTTGAAAATTCAGCAATGGGGAGCAAAACTAAAGCAGAGACCACTGCCCCACCTTTGTCAGCCTCCCCCCTGCAGTACCATGGTGCAGAGGGACAGGCAGTACTTCCTCCTACAGACAGACCTTTTCAGTTAAAAGTTGTGCTTCAGAAAATGTGAGTTAATTGAATGAAGTGCATCTGGAAACATCTCTGTCTTAGCAGAGAAAGATGCAGGATGCTACAGGAGCCCTGCCTAGGCTGCCAAGAGACTGAGTGCATCACAGCCTTCTTATCCTGCCTTTCTTAGGCACAGCTGGCACCCCACAAGAGCCCACTCCAACCCCAACCTCCGTCAACCCAGAAAAGACATCTCTGCTTGCAGCAGCTGCTCCCATAGTGCCCACTGTGCCCTGGCAGGAGGTGACTCCAAAAGTCCAGTCCTGACCTACTTGAACTGGGGACACTTCAAGGTGAAATAATGCCAAAGTCCAAATTTTCAAGCTCCTGCTCCAGGTATGTTGCAGAGGAGGGTGAGGTTTTTCCAAGCTCCTGCTCCAGCCCCTGGAGCAGCAGCAGGGAAAGGCTCTGCCTCTCAGTACTCCTGTCTAACCAGGTGCTCAGAACCAGCCCTTATTTACAAGTCAAGCATCTCAGTTTTCCCTACAATCCTTTCACAAGAAGTTTCCAGGATAGGGGAGATGGCAGAGAAGGCCACCTGTGCAGCATCTTAACCACCCCCAGGGCTCTCCAGCCCACAGTCCCAAGAGGAATGTCATTGCCCACTTCCAGGAATTGTAAAAGCCCTGTCCCAGCAGCCAGCTTCGCGCACCATCCCCCGCACGATCTCATTTACAAGGCAAAAGCTGTTTGGCAAAACAGCTCACACAGCATCCAAATGTCGGTAGACCAGACAGGATTCCTGGCGCTGGCTCCCTTTCCATCCGGCTGCTCCGGCTCAGGCACCGACGCAGCTCCAAGGATGAGCTCATCACTACTTCAGGTTGAATTTGCAATCTCCCTGGTAACCAAAACAAGATACTCCTTGGTTTATAAGAGATTTATTGGTTGTTTGGTTCAGTGTCTAGTGAAGCACACAGAGACTTCCCCGCATTACAGCACCACCACAGGCTGGGGGAAGAGCTGGAGGGCAGGAGGTGCTCGCAGCAGTGCTCCGGAGATGGGCAGTGTGAGCACTGCAGGGAGGAGGGGAAGCTGCCTTAGGGTTCACCCCAGCGACATGGAGCTGAGGAAAGGAGCTGTGAGGCACGGCTTTCACTCACACACACCGCAGGTGAGCCTTTATGGCAGCCCCCTGCCACCTCAGTGTTACAGCCTGTCCAGCACATCAGAGTAACAACAGGGATGCTCTTTGCAGACCTCTCCAGCCAAAAATCTGCAAATCTTTCCCCAAACAGGAATGGTGTGTCCCCCATCCACTGCAAGAAACCCATCCCACCACAGGAACAGAACCAGAGTTGAAGTTTCCACCTTTGGCTATAAATCATTATGGAGATAATGGCATAAGAGAGAAGGGAATATTATGGCAAGGGGTGGATAACATGTTCTAGCATCCACCAAAGCAAATCCAGACAGAATTTAACAGATTTGCATCCCACTGAGTGCCCTTGTGCTGCTGTGAGGTGAACGTGGGCTGGTCTCCAATCCTGATACCATATTGTCATCCTGGCCATTTCCAGAGGCAGCGCTGAAATATGTCATACATCAAGTGGCGTTCACCTGGGAGGCTGTCCCATGGGGAAGTATGACTGGCTTTCAATGGGCAGAGCACAGGTGGACAGGAAACTCTATCTGCATGTGTTGAGTGGAATACATAGCTCTGTGTATTTTTAAAGTGAGATGAGACTAAAGAGAGACAAAGACAAATCCTTGCAACCTGGGCTGTTTATTACTGCCTCTCCACAATGCTGTCAGAAACAAGATCACATCAGGACAATGCTTAGAGATCACCAGGGAATTTCTAAGTGGAAGCAAAGCCACTCAATCTCCAGATTACTCTCTCCAATTACCCAATCCAGGTGAGGACCCCACACCTGTGTTCTGGAGGTGCTGTGTTTGCATTCCCTCAAACCACTGACTGCCCTGTGGTTAATGCTGTACCACAGAGCAGGACATGGTGCCAGGCACCTGGGATGCTCTCAGGATCCTGACACTGCCTCCATGGGCCCTTCAACTGAACAGGCATCAGTAAGAAACTCATCAAACTCATCCACGGAGTGAGGTAAGTCAAGCTAGAAAAATCTCTGTAGCACACAGCAAGAGCATTGTGAGTGCACACAGCTGACCTAAGGCAGCAGTTTCCTGGGATGCTGAAGCCCTGTGGATGACACACCTACCAAGAATTTTAAAGAGCTCTTCACTGTCTCAGTGCAATGAGAAGAGGGGAAAACCAAGAGGCACAGAATGAAGTGGAAAAGGCTCAAGAGTCCAAAAACAAGAGGATAAGACAGAAGTTGGAATGGGAGGCAGGCAGTGCCTCAGAAGTAACTAGCTCCAAGTAACTTTGCTCCAGTGTTTATTATAGAAAAGAATAGATAAGAAAGGCTGATGGTAACAACTGCCAGGGGCAGTCAATCCCAAGGTAAACAAACAGCAAATGCCTTGGGAGCAGCCTACCAAGTCCAGATGGTTCCCATATCTAGGGGCATTTCTTTAAAAGAAAGCATATTATTTTCTCCCACCCAGTATCCTCCCAGGAGTGGGGGGGCTGTCTTTAAGGTAGTGTCATAGTTAAGGGGATCTTTGTTCAGAGACCACTGGAAGCACATGAAAACTGAATATTCCCAAATGAAGGCTCTGAGGAAGACCTGGGAGCCAACTCCCTGCAGGAAAATCAACTAACAACCAATGTGGGCTGGACAAGCCATGGCTTCAGTGTGATGAACCATTTCTATTTTTCTTAGCACAAGAAAGGCATGTCCAGCACCCTGGTTCATATGAGAGAGTTTTGAAGGATTGAGGGGATTTTTTGCTTTCTCCAAGCAAAACAGCAAGAGCAATTCTTGCTCTGCCAGAAGAACTGAACTCCTCTGCAGCTGAGAGCTGGTGTAACTCAAGAATCCTCATGCTCTGGGACAGCTGCTGCAGTGCTAAAGGGATCTTGAAGCAAAATAGGTGGATTATAGATCCCTGTACCAACTGTGCCTCCCTGTAGGAGTCCCTTGGTATATGCAGCACATGCAATTTCTTGTGAACAGGGGTCTCTTAAACACATCATTTCCGCAGACAGACACCACTGGAGCCAGTCAGTATTTGATCTGAAGCTCTCTGTCAAAGCATCATAAAGCATGAAGGTCTCTTATGTCTTGAAGACAGCTGGGAGGGTTTTCCAGGAGAGAAATTTTCTATTCCATTTGGTCAATTTAGCTATTTTTTCCTGTTTTACCTCCCCATCCACATCACAGCAGAGATAGGAGAACAGATTAATTTCACTGTAGCTCTGCAGTTCACCAAGTAAACTGGCTCTGAAACATTTTGATCCAAACTATTAAATCTCAAGCTATACCTGTTAGGCAGCCTCTTGTGAGGCAGATTTTAGTCTTCTCTCTTCCACTCTGCTCGTTTCCCCTTTCCAGGAATGGAAAGGGATTAGAAAAAGGAAGCCAAAAAGCTGCCCTGCAGTGCTTCTTCCCAGCAGGGATAGTTTTTCCCTGTTCTTCATTAGGTGTCTGGGTGACAAGTGGCATTGTGAATTTGATCCCAACAGATCACAAATGCAGCCATGTCCCACCACTTTCAATCCCTTGCAGTTCATGACTGTTGGCTGCCAGCTCACACCACAGACATCTCTGCTGAGCAGCAAGAGGAGGGATGCATCCCAAATGACACGAATCACTGGGGCCACATCAAGGTACAGAAAAAAGATGAGGCGCATATGTGGAACAAGTGGGTCTTCTGAAAACACCAGTCCAAAGTCAAAAGGGTTTGAATTTCTTATTTACAAAAATAATGCAACTCTGTAACAGCATCCAAACTAAAATTGTAACTCTGCCTGAAATTTTCCAGTCAGGCACACAGCAAAATAGCTGCCCTTCCACCCTGGATTGCAGCTCCATTACTGCCTGGAATCCTGCCCTAACCCTCCAACTTCTTCCAGGGAACTCTAGTTGAGCCTATTTTGAAAAAGTGCTTCCAATCCTGTGTATCCCATTCCAGCATGGCTATAATGCAATCCTTGCCCTACTTCGATTTTCTCCAAAGCCTTAAATGTAATTTTAGCCCTGTCTTGCCATAGGACACAAACCCCATTTCCCATCTATTCTGATGGAGACGAAAAAGCTGGAGAAGCAGAAGAGCATCCATCCGTCCATCCATCCCTTTGTCCCACAGAAACTGCCATGTTCTCCTGCTCTGAGAGTAGGAATTTACTCCGGCAGCACTCTTGGCACTACATGTGCCCAAATCACTCTGGAGGTATCAAGGGCCAGCTCCTGCCTCAGAGTGTGTTGCTGGAAGGGTGAGCACTGGCCCATCAAGGGCTTTTCTGTGACTTTCCAACAGCAGCTTGGAACAGAGCAAAGCCTTTGCAGGAAATACTCCGAGCAGCAAGATGAGCCATTTCTGGTAAGAGAGTTTTGCCTACAGGCCTGGGGAGGTTTCGCAGAGAGAAAAGCTCATCACACACCAGCCTCGGCCTCTTGGCTCCAATTCCTACAGAAGCCACCTGGGGTGATATTCCCAGAGCTGGCTCTGGGCTGCCCATCTACAGAAAGTCCCAGTTAAAGCACAACGGGAAGAGGAACATGCTGGGCTATATCCTGTCTCTGAGTCCAAGGGAAGCCCCAGTCCTTTGGCTCTACACCCTGCCAAGTGGCTGCAAAACAGGGTTTTTACTGGACCCAAGAATAAAAGAACCAAAGCCAGAATATATGGCACAGTCCTTCCAAAACCACACTGTGGAAGTGGAAGCATGCATTTATCTAAACGGCATTTAATTCTTTAGAGTCCCAGTGTCTCAAGAGCCATCTGCTTAAAACTCCTCTCCAAACAGAGTATCTAAATGAAATACGAGGTCTCTTTTGTCCTTCCACACTCCCTCTGCCAAAATCAGACATGAAATGACTGATCTCAGACATTTCTTCCTTGTTACTTTCCATGTCTGCATTTCTATAACAGAGAAGTGAAATAAAAAGAGATCCCAATGAATCAAGCTGTAGTATTTTGACTTACAATGGGTTTTGTTTTTTGTGAAATCACAGGTCAGTTCTGGGAAGGTTTATTGCATAGACATGATTTCCATTACCTTCTCAAGCAAAAGTGAGTCCACCCTGCTCAAGGTATAGAATTGAACCTGAAATCTCAGCTTTTCTACCTTTGCTCTTCTACCAGAAGGGCGCAAGATGATGGTGGCTGGGGACCATGAGGGTGACAGGCAGGCATTGACTGCTTGGCTCAGCCCTCCACACATCTGCATCTCTGTGCGACCTTTGTGGAAGCCTGGCACCAGAGCCTGCCCATCGCTCTACAGGGAGCTGTTCTAATTTAGAAGCAATCAAAACCAGTCAAAAGCATGAGCAAGCTTTGCACATCACTGGTGGTGAGGCTTATCTTCTTGCATTTAATGCCATTGGGACTTCAGGGCCAAGCAGCACCACAAAAAGGAAAATCCTAAACACAGGCTTGTGTGATCCTTGTCTCATCAACAAAGATCAGAGGAATTTTCCATCTAAATTCCCCAATGCATCCACTGGATGGTGAGTAAACTTAAAAGAACATAATTCACACAGGTTACTGCTGAGGGGACAATATTATTCCTGGCTCACATCTACCTCTCTGCTCCACTTTGTGAGACCTCACCTGCAGAGCTGCATCCAGCCCTGGGGTCCCAGCACAGGAAGGACATGGTGGAGCTGTTGGAACAAGTCCAGAGGAGACAATCATGATGTGCTCTGAGGGATGGAGTATGGAGACAGGCTGAGAGAGCTGGGATTGTTCAGCCTGAGGAAAAGAAGGCTCCCAGAAGACCTTACTGCAATATTAATAATACTGCAGTATTTCAATACTTCAGGGGAGCTCACAAGAAAGATGTGAACAAATTTTTTATCAGGGCCTGCTGCAACAGGACAAGGGGCAAAGGTTTTAAACTGAAACAGGTTAGATTTAGACTATATACAGAGAAGGAGATTTTTACACTGGCAAAACCAATAAAACACTGGCAAAGGTAGCCCAGAGAGGTGGTAGATGCCCCATGCCTGGAAGTGTTCACAGCCAGGTTGGACAGGGCTCTGAGCAAGCTGATCTAGTTGAAGATGTCCCTGTGGACTAAATGACCTTTAAAGGTCCCTTCCAACCAAACTATTCTGTGATACAAAAGGAATTAAGTTGCTTCTTGGGTGCAAGGAGGTCAGTTCCTTAAACTTTTTGTCACATCCTAGTGCAATGGGTGTGGACTTCAAGTCATATTCATGTGGTAAGGATTTAGCTTACAAATGAAGTGCATCCTACAGCATCACTCCCCTATCCATGGACATGAACATGGACCTGACCAGGCTCCCACCATCTGCTTATTAGTACCCTATGTCTGGATTTTCCATCAGGGTATAGTTTGATGGAAAAGCTGCTTCCGAAATAAAGGCCAGCCAAGACAGGCTGGAGAGTGTTTATTTTCAAGTGTTTGAGTACCCTAAATGTTGCCTCCTTTTGAACAGCTGCCATTGTTTACATTCAAGCAGAGAATTATACCAGCAAACAGAGAGACAAGCCATCACTCACAGCAGGGAATAACTTCTCTTAGAAACAATTCAAGAGCCCAATCCTAAAAACCTTCCTCAGCCAAAATTCTCCAAGAGCAGTGCACGTCAGAAGCCAGCTGTGAAATCCCAGCCCTGAACTCATTCCTCAGAGCCACAGTCCAAAATCTGAGCAACTGGCTTTCTGCTGCACTGAGATCTGGAGGAGTTGGGGTTTTTTTGTGCTTGTGGTGACAGCTCTGAAACACCTATCCACATTTTTCTCTCAGGTATTAGTCAAGAAGGAATTTTTATATACTGAGCTCCTTAAGGAAAAATTAGGAACTGGCTTGTATTCAAGAATGCTGTATTTGGGGAAAAAAAAGAAAAGGGTGTTGTCACTGAAGTACACGGGTGCTTTTATCATTACAAAAGAAAGTTGAAATTTCAAAGCCATATTTGGTTGCTTGATCAGCTATTTGCTTTGTACATCACGGCTTAAGAATTTAATCAGCTTCCTTTCAGAAATTTTTTTTTGTTACTTTTAAAAAAAGAACACTCTTCCTTTCAAAATAGGGTAAAAGACTAATTGGTAGGTGGATTGTTTTATTAATTTTCCCCATTTCATGTGCTAGATTTCAGTGGTTTAAAAAATAGTCGCATCCCTTTCTGAACCACGGACTGGCTCCTGCTTACACAACACAAACTGGACCAGAGTCACATGCATTAACTTGTCTTTTGACCGATTACTAAAGAAAAGATTAATGACAGAAACATCCATCTTGCAAACACATGGCGAAAACAACTTCACTCATGCAAGTGACTTCCCAAATCTACATTGATAAGGGGTGCAGCATTTGTGCAAAGCTAAAGGTGTTTGCATTCATGTGGGTACAGCTGCAGGAACTCTGCAACTGCCTGATATTCCATAATACAAAAAGAAAGAGGAAAGTGTGATAATTATTAGGTAAAAGCTTGCATTTCCATATTCCCCAATTCTGTTAATGCCAGCCTGCTCCCAGGATTGTTCCTCACATCACCTGAGACCCCACAAAGCAGGCTCTGCTTTAGCTGTTTCCTCCCCAGCTCTCATTATAAAAGCCTCAAAGAGGCACATCTGATCACCTGCCTAGGAAAGCACAGAGCTGACAGCTCTAACACAACTCAGTACCACAGCAAATTCTCCCTAAGCAACAGCTCAGCTTGGAAGCAAAGGGAAAAGTTGTATTTACACTCCAGTGTCTGCCTGTGCTTTAAAAGCAGCCAACTTCCAGGAGGGAATATGTATATCAGAAAAAGAGGATGCAAGAGAAATCAGAAGCAAGAATGTAGATAAATCCCATTTCCAGATCAATCCATAAAACAGGAAGTTTCTGAGGCTAACTCAGTGAACCACGGAGAAATTGCTTGCTAGATAGTGTTTCAGAAGTACATTACACACCCACAGGCTTCCCACTCCCCATCCCTTCTCTCACAAACCCTTCTCCGGCAGAGCAGTCACAAGGCAGAGAAAAGACCAGCACCAGCCCTGAAATCCAAAGATCTGCGAAGCGTGGGATGCTGAAACGCTCCCTGCCCTGCTCAGCGAGACGATGCTCGAGAGGGAGAGAGGGAGGCATGCGCTTACTGGCTGCCGGAGAGTCCGGGAATGCTGAGAGGCGGCTGCTGCCGGGAGGAGAGAAGGGATGGACCAAACGCTGCGAGCGGCTGCGGGACGGACACGGGAGCGCTCTGGTCCAGGGCTGGGCTAGGGTGTCCAGCAGGAGAGACGCGGCTTCCACACTTATAGCAGGGAGGTGCATGGCAAAAACCATATGCTAGTCCAGCCCATACCACCGATCCTGCCCGGGGAGGCATGCTCCTCCCAGGGTCACTGCACCATCCACGAGGGGGAAAACCCCTACCAGCGATGGCACTTTGCCAGCAGAGCTGTTCCCTGCCTCCCCACAACAGCACCGCGCTGTCATGGGAACCCTGGGACGCAGCAGGCTGGGAAAAGCCCTGCTACCCCCAAAGTGCCAGCAGCTGCACTCCCGGACAAGGAAAATGAGGCACAGAATCTTTGCAGGAGGATGCATTGCCAGGTTCCTGTTCTGCCCAAATAACCGTCTCTCAATGCTAAAGCCTTTCCTGGAAGCTCAGTTAGACATCACATTCAGGTTCATAGAGGAGATTGCAGGACACAAACAGCAGGGATGTATTTCAAGTGAGAAGTCTGCAGGGAGGGAAAGGCCCCAACTGAAGAGAGCATAGAAAAAAATTATGTCAAAAGAGGAGGCTTCTCTTCAAAGCAGGCATTAAAAAATGTACTGCCAGGTAGCAATTCATTCCTATTTTAAATAAATCTGTCTGCCTGTGCTGCATCACACCAGAAAAATCTCACAACATTCACATTTGTTTTCTTTTCTCCCTTTCTCCATCCCTTATTCTTTTTATATTCTTCTGAGTTTATCCCACTTTCTTCCACTCTTCTACTATTGGACACATGGTCCAGCAAGTAGCTCAGCTTGTTTTTTAACAAGAGGTGCTTGCGTTGGAGCTCTTTCTCTACAAACAGGCTTTTGTGGTGCCTTGGAGAGCCACCACAGAGCTCCTGACTAGTGGCAGGAGAGGCTGGTAGGTGTGCTGGACGCAGCACCAATATCCCTGGAAAGCAGATCACAATATTTGGGGCAAGGAATTTTTCCTTGTTAGTAAAACAAAAAACATTGTGTAAGAGTAAACACTCTCTTTACAAAAACATTCATATTTTTCTGTGTCTCTGTTCATTCAACAAGTAAGTCCCACAGATTCCTCCAACACTGCATCATCCACATTAACATCTCTAGCAGGGACAAGAACACTAGGCTGCCCCGAGGTTCAAGGCTCAGACAGCCACAACTTGCCAAGAACAACTTCAGGCATACATAAAACACAGATGTGAAACACCAACATCATTTACCATTATGGACTGAAGTTTACATTTGATTTTCAAAGGAATCCAAATACCCACTTCCACCTCATTTTTCTGACAGCTCTCCCAGCAATCAGTCACCATTAGTGAGAGCTTTTCTCTAATGGCTGTAACGGACCATCAGACCTACAGGACCACTAGCAAAACCCCCTTGCCCCTAAGGTGTGATGTGTGTCACATGTTTGCAGCTGCAGATCTCCAGGATTCATGAGAAATTGCAGAGAGGAGACCCTTCAAGGATGGGACATTCAGACAGAACATTCCCAGTTGGATAAATCAAGCCAAGATCTCCAGGAGAAACCAGGGTTGTAGAGTGTGAGGATACAAAGACAAACCAGGTGTTACACAGCTGTAGGAGAATGTCTCCAGGGAAAAGCTACGCTGCAGGCAGCTCCTGTGGGGTTTCTTCTTTCAAAGGAAGGAGCCCTCCTGCCTCTGGCCATAAGCAAAGAGGAGCAGAGAAGAATAGGAAGGGCACTGCTCCAGGAGCATCTATGCCAACAGAGTCCCTTCACCAGAGACCATTCACTGCCCCTGCTCCATAGGAGTACTTGAGGACTAATCGGGCACCTCTGCAGTTGCATCTTAGAAGATCCCAACCAGAAGATGCATCCTGGAGAAGCACAAGTGCTCTGATAAGTGCCTGACAACCTGCAGTGTAACAAGCGTCCCATATCTGCAGAGAATGTCATCAGGCTGCTATCAGGATCCTCTGCCTCTTATTTAAAGTATTGGATGCCTTCTACATACAACACAAACTAGATATTTCATGGCCAAATCCTAAATGTCAGCTACCATCAAAGCGACTTCCAGGCAGCATGTCTCTCAGCTTAACAGAGTAGCAGCTAAATAATAAATTCATCTATTTAATGTGGCTCTCACTGATTACAGCAGAGTAGGTTGTTATTTGAGTAATTCATTGCTCTCATTGGATTGCAGCTCAAGGCCTCATCCTGCAGTTGCTGCATCCTTTAGACTCCTGTTGGATTCACCATCCAGTCCCATGCGCACAATGCCACATCCAGAAAAAAACCAAAATAAAGGTCTGCAAAGACACGTGGCATAGTGCAAGTGCTTTACCCCATCTTCAGTATTGCTACTCCTGCCAGAAAGTGAGTGTGTGTAGGATCAGACCTTAAAATGACCAGTATACCTGACAGAGAAGAGTTTAAGCACTCCAGAGCTTGCACTAATCATAGCAGCAGTTTTCTTCTGTTTGGAAAAGAGCAGTGGATGATTTAGAGAGCAAGGCCAGCATGCAACCAGAGTCAAGGAACAGGCACTGGGGCACTGCCATATTACAGATACTGTAGAGCACTATAAAAATCTCTGCCAAAGCATTGGATTAAACAAGAATAAAGTGCAAGAATGACACAACTCATTGCAAAGGACTGAGTCAATCCCCTGCTACCACCAGTGCTTGCTAAGGAAGATAATCAGTTACCCTGCAAATTGATTTTTGTCAAACACAGTAAATAAATCAAAAATAGAAGGACTCCAGTAATCCAATATGTCCTTGACTAGTTAGCCAAACAAAATGAACTATAAGCACAAGTATTTAAAACTGAGTTGGTTGAATTACTCACTCAAATCTACCTGCTAAGAAACTTTATTTGGAAATGGTAGAGCTTGCAGAGGGTGTGGGGAGGCTTACCTACAGCCAAGTGCTCTCCAGGAAACCCTGAGGGCAGGACACACCAAAGTCAAGGGCTCACCCCAGAGCAGGAATCATCTGCACCAGTGGAGAATAAGATGTGCTTTGATTCATCCTTTGGGTCTCCATTCTGATTCCATTAAATCCCTCTCTGTCTACAGAGGGGGATAGTCACACCGTGGGGCCTGGTTTTGCCAGTGGAAGGAAGCCACTGCATCTTGGGGTGAATCCAAGAAGAATGCCATTCACATACCCCATGGGTGGGTTTGGCTGTCCTGGTTTCCACATGCCAAGCTGGGGCTGGGTGTGACATGTCCTATCCATGGTGTCCCCTAGTCAGGGCTGACAGTGGTGACAATCATCCTGTGTGAGATGGGGCTGCCCCACTCACCTGCCCTCTGTGGGACACCACAGCCACACAGAGCCACAGCAGCTCTTCACAGCAGCAGAGATAATTTCCACACACAAACTGTTCAAAGTCCTCCTCTCCCAGTGAACACCTCAGCCCTCTCCCTCAGCTGCAGGTGAAAATAATTGGCAATCCCCCTCGTTAAAGTAATTACCACTCGTTATCCCCCCTCACCCTTTTGTCCAAAACAGCTGGGAGGGGTTCTTTCCCCCTTCCAAGTTGCAGTCTGAGGGATGCAGCTATTTTGGGCTTAAGGTACCATCACAAACTCTCTTAACTCCCTATCCACACTGTCTCCTCAGGGTCACTGCCCTGTTAATACCCTAATTGATGGGCTCCATCCTCCTTTCACTACATGGTCACCTGCTTTCACCAGCCTCTGAGAGGAGGAAGCTTTCCCAGCAGAGGTGGCCACACAGGCTGGCTGCTCCTGTGACATTTATGTCCCTAACTGTGTAGAAGTCAGTTGTGCCCTGTTTTGCATGGGTTCCCCACTGGAATATAAAGCATCCGTGGCCCACACAGGGCCTCCCAGCTGAAAGGAGAACTATCATGTTGTAAAGCTGATCCCTTGAGGCCCCAGTGACAGCTCTGTCCTCGATCTGTCCTCTGACTTCCAAAGTCTGTTTTCAGCCCCATTAACACAGGAGAAGACAGCTTGTCCTGCAGTGAGTCATTTCAAGAGGAGAAGGAGAGAGAGAGAGAGAGAGAGAGGGAGAGAGAGAAAAGAAATAGAGAAAGAGATCCATCAGCCTCCACACCCTCAACCATCCCACCATTCTGCTACCCTGGGGGATAACTTGTGGCCAGATGGACCCTCAGCCCTGCAGGCAGCTGGAACTCACCTGACACCAGCTAATTACCTCACAGCCATCAGCACACGGTCTCCAGGCAGGCAAAGTAATGGAAAAGCTGAAACACTTCAGAGTCATTCCTCTCTGGGAGTAAGTAAGGGAGGGGTTATGGAAGGTTTGGAATGGTGTGGTTAAAACCTCGGTGATGCAAAGCCTTTTCCATGGAGTTTAAATACATAACATGCTACTGTCCAAGTTGATGCAAAAGAGAGTATCGCAACCTGTCGGCCACATGCTATGGGCTGTGATCCTCAGTGGGAGCAGCCAGGCAGCCAAAACCAGACATCTCTCAGCTCTCTGTGCTTCTGCATTCTTCCCATCAGCATGGTTTGGAAATCATACACATGCAAGGGAGTGAGGGTGAAATTGCTGAGGGACAACAGTGGATTTCTCTTCATCACAGGTTGAGCAAACCAGAAAAGGACCAAGTTGTTCTGGTCTCAAGTTGAACCATGGAAGGTTTAGATTGGATATTAAGAAATATTTCTCCACTCAAAGGGTGGTCAAATATTGGAACATGCTGCCCAGGAAAGTGGTAGAACCGCTGTCCCTGGGAGAGTTCAAACAACATGGTGGTGCTCAGAGACATGGTTTAGAGCTGGGATTGGCAGTGCTGGGTTAATGGTAGTACTCAATCTTAGGAGCTTTTTCTAGCCATTATGGTTCTATGATTCTTTCAATTTAGTGGGCAAAACAGCAAGCCACAAAACAAGGATTATGGTTATATTAGGTGACATGCACAAGACTACTCAGCTTTCCCCAATTTAGTATCAAAGTATTTCTGTAGCATAGTCGGAAGATACCATCAGCAAACCTGGATCAACAGATCAAGGTGATTTCCAAAAGCTGGACAATCACCTGCTGAGAACCTGCTAGTGAATAAGCCCATGAGTAACTACAGTGGCTGTGTTATTTGTGACATCACTGCTAATTAGATTTTCCTGAGTGACACCAGAATCTGCACATGGAGAAGGGATCTAGCTAAAGATTGTTCCCACCTTTAAAAAGCAGCTGCAGGGATGGCTCAGCTATCAGATTAAGAGAAGCAGCTGTGTCAGCCCTCTTGGCGTCCTTTAACAGAGTCCAAAATGCTTCTCCCAGTACAAGTTGCTCCTTCTGTGCATGGAAAATTACAAAGGTGACTCCCATTTATAAAAGATGATGCACCAGAGCCCTGCAGGAATGGAACCATCTGTTTACTGTAGCAAGGCCACCTTTGGAAAAGGCAAGAGAAGCTAAGGTTTCCAACAGTCTTTCCAGCAACAATTTCAGTTTCCAAGGAATGTTGGCAACAGTCACAGCTATTTATCTGCAGCCTGCAAGGGGCTATTCAACCACACCAGGTTTTCTGCCAAGGGTAGGGCTTGAGGTTTTCTGCTCTACAGTCGTTTGACGTTTCCATATGCATTCATGTACTGGGTCCTGTTTTTTTCCTGCTGGATCACAAGCAGGGATGTGGGAGCAGCAGGCAGCTTGTGGCCATGGGCATTGCCCTACCTGGGCCCACGTCCCTGGGACAGGGTAGCCCTGTGAGTCCAGACCTCTGCCCCTGAATCCCCACACACCAACATTGTGGTCTGTGCAAACTCTGTCTAACCCTGAGCAGAGCCCACAAACTGAAGCATGGGGAGCAGCCTGGGCAAAAAATAGCTTTTCTCCTTTGCAACTACTCCTATCACTAGAACTTTTCAGCCACTCTCTGTTGAAGCCAAGTAAATTTCCATTGACTTCAACAGTTGCTGGGGCACAGTTTGCTTAAGTGTTTCCAGACTTTGGCCCTTCCAGCAAGCACCTTGGCCAGACATAAAACAATAACAGGAATCCATCAAATATTTGAGTATTTGCATAAGCCAAACAGATAAAATTTGAGAAGGGGTTTGGTTCTTGGTCCTTATCAGTTATCAGTTCCTGGGTGGATACCTATTGAGAGAGATTGTTAACAAAGGTTTCTAACAGTAATGAGGTAAAGAAATAGAAGTATAATATCAGGTTTTCCTTCGAGCAAGCAAAGGGATTTGTGATGATATGTAGTATAGACACATGTATATCTTTATCTTACTATACATAATAACCCTAAAGCTGGTCTTTTTCCTTGGTGCAAGGCTCACCAGGAGTTTCATGTTCCAGATTTGAAAAGATGGCTTCCAGGCATCAGACCAAAATTAAGCTTCTTTATTAATTTTAGCTTTAGATTTTAGTCTAGGAAAAAGTTCATTCAAGGTACCCACAGGCTAACATAAGCAGAAGACATGTTTTAATAGAAGAGAAGATTTTCAAAGCATGACAAATTTCATTTTGCTTGAGTCTGCAGCTAAAATCAAACCAATTGGAAAGCTGAGGACCATAAAGAAACACATACAACTGGATCAGATCATTCCATGAACATGAGAGACAACAGGCACAGAATGGGCTGGAGCTCACAGTGTTTGCTACAGCTCACGCGACCAAAATTAAATTCCTCATCGCGGTACAAACTGCTTGCTTGACTTGAGTTGAGTCATAACATCAGCCCCTCAGGCAATACCTGTCTGGCTCCAGGGCTGCTGGGCATGCTGTGGGCACACTCCAGAAAGGAGCAGTGGTGTTCAGTGCCTGAAGTCCCTTGTTTGTGGCCACTTTCACCTGTCAGTATGACCACGATGGAGGGATTTGCTCAGTGTGCCTCAGGTTCCTGTGTGTACACAAAGACATAATAGCATTTTTTGCTCCCCTCCTAGGGAGGCAAAGATATGTGAAGGTTTAAAATGCAGGCTTTGAAACAACAGACAGGTAGTAAGAGGACAAGCTTTCAGACACAAAAGCACCCCATGGAGAAGATTCCAACTACATAGAAGAGCTGGAGATATGGAACCACTGCAATAGACTCACACAAACCTCCTCTGCTGCCACAACATCTTCCAGTCCATGGGATGGGATGCAGAGTCCCACCCCAGTCCTCTCCAGCATCTGCCACCAGCATGTCCTTGTCTCTCTGGATGCAAAGCCTTGAGCTGGGGAGTCTTAAATGCTCTGCTGGTTCCTGCATAGTGATTTTGTATGACTCACCATTAATGCCAGTGAAAGTCATATTTAGTGAGATAGTTAATGGCATCTGAATCTGTGCGGAGGCTGAAATTTGGTGTGCTCCAAGGTACCAACTTCAACAACCCACATGGTGCCCAGGGTTACACCAGGAGCAAAATGCGGAAAGCAGCCACTTGTCCAAGGCTACAGATGAGAGCTGTCCCAGGGGCTGGAACTGAACACTAGCCTGGCTCACCACACCCAAGTGCCTCTGCATAAATCAAAGGCTTTTATATAAAGGCACAGGGAATCATACTTACTGCTCAGACCTGCACTCATGGTGATGTGGAAAAACCGGTTCACACCTTTCCGTCATTTCTGCTTTCTCCTTGTGTCCAACAGCACTGGCTAGACAAGTATTTTTAATTTCTATATCAGATCAATTTTCCCTTTGTTAAAAAAAAGAGATTGTATTAAAATTGTAAGATTGTTGATGGAAAACTTAGTTACAAACAATGTTGGGATTTTTATCCTCTATGCCAAAAAAATCAAGTGAATGGTATCCCATTAAATTGTATACTTCATGTTAGCTTCATACTTGGGCAAAAAGTAAATCTGTGTAAGACTTCCAGAGGCTTTGTTTCACAAACAAAAAAAGAAATAGTCATGGGAAAATTACAAACCATTTGGCACTAAGGAAATTATGAATGCAATTTCCTGAGCTCAGTGTGCTGAAGGAGCTGCAGTAAATAGCTGTCAAGCAGCTTTCTCAAACAAAAGATTTTAGACTTGATACCCAGCTGTGAAGGAGATTTGTCTGTGCTGGACTTTTGTTCTCCTTCCAGCCAGATGGGACTTTCAACTGGCTTAGTTTAGCTGGCACGAAGGGAGCATGGATGTGTTGCCTTTGGTTTAAACCAAATTTTCTGGGAATCATATCTTAAGTAAAAATGACAGAACTCACTTCTTTGCTGAGTTCTGCTGAAGAAAAGTGATTTAAAGATTATTTGAAGTCAAACTGAGAGACCCAAGAGAAAAATTTCAGACATATGCACGGCTAGAGAGAAGCTGTCTTCCTGCCACTTCCAAACTGAAATAAATCTCTTCAGTAAAAGCAGATTGAGATTTTTTTTCCCTCAGCAGCTCAAGTGAGGGTTGGGAATAGAAGAAGAAACTGAACCAACAGCAGGGAAAAATATTTGGCATTAGATATTCTGGATCTGAGGAAGAACATGGGAATTGTGCACAGACTGCTTAGATTTTGATGAAGCAGCCCCTCAGGAGAGCAGCTCCCTACCATGAGGGGTGACAGAGGTGTGTCCCAAGACAAAAAGGGCTCTGGGTGATGCACATTCCCTTCCCACCTCCCTTATGCAAACCTGAGCAGGTCAGTGAAAAATGCTACCAGATTAACTTTGAGGGGCTGGTCAGTGCCTCATGTCCCCCTTCCCAAAGCTGCTGGCTGGGGTGCAGGTGTTGGTGGGTACAGCGAGTGCTGCTGTGATGCGGCAGCACAGCCAGAACCAGCTCTGGCTGCAGAAAGGGTCAGTCAGAACCCTGGGTGCTCCTGGACGGTGCTGCAAGGAGAAGTGCCACAGCACTGGCCTGGCTCCCTGCAGAGAGGATCCTGCCCCTGCCAGTGTCTTTGGCAACACAGAGCCTCAATCATCAAGCGGTAGGAGCCAGGAGAGACAGAGGGATTGGCCAAATATGAAACCTGGTAACCGGCTATAAATATTTACATGCTGTGCCTCAGCTTTACTCGTTCTGCTGCATCAGACGCACGGCCAGCCAGAGGGTCCAGGTATTAACTGTCTGGCTTGTCATGCTCCAGGACTCTCAGCTGGACCATAATCTCCACTCAGTGTCCTGAGTCAGATCCACATCTGAGGAGGCCAGTGGGTGCTCCTTTTCCCAGCCTGAGGAGCCAATGCATCCTTCTCTGATGGTGGTGTATCCATAGCAGAAGTTTTGCCCCTGTTCCCAGGACAGCCCAGCCAGCTCATGCTGCTGCAAACAGAACTGCTCCAGTGCCATCTGGGCAGGACTGCCTGGCCCCCAGCTGGGCTCTTCTCCCTAGAGCAAAGCAATTCAGTCTTGCCAGCATTACCGAGGCCAAATGCTAGTTATGGAATCTCAAACTAAGTATCTGTAAAGCCAGGATGATCCATTTTTTCCAGGGAGTTTTTTCACTCAACCCCTTCACCCTTGTCACGAGCACCATCAGTCTATTATCAGCTCTGTCACTGGAGCACAGATTGTAGCTGAAGCAGCACGTCTCTGATGGAGCTGAGTTTAGGAATGTCACAGTGCCACTGGCCTGGCTTCTCTCTAGCAGGACAATAGCCCTTAGCCGTCTAAGGCATCTGACCAGAGCCAAGGTATTTTATCAACAGCAAATATCTCAGCAACAAAGCTCCAGCCTGTGCAGAGCAGAAACCAATCATAAGGGAAATTTGTTTGCCTTTTGTAGAAATTTGGACATTTTTGTGTGAGCAGTAGACACATGTCTGAGGTCCCAAGGTGGAAAATATAATCCAGACATACCTTGTGCAGTTGCAGAACTGTGTCACTTGACCTGCCTCGTCAGAGGAATCCTTGATTTTGCACTTTGAGAAATGGCACCAATGCGAATAGTGACCTCAGACCACTCAGACATCATTTAGATAAACAGCTTTAGGGTGTTCAGGGCTATTTCAAAGCTAAAAAGTAATGGCAAAGTACATGAAGAAGGGAAGAAATTTGTATTAAACCTGGCCCATCTGTCACTGACATACACAGACATTTCCACTTCTCTCTTATTGCAGATCTCAAAGGCTTCAGAACCTGGGACAATTCACATAACATATCCAAAGCACCAGTGATTAATACTAACTACCTGAGAAAAGGGAAAAGCAAGCAATGTTGCATCTCTTGTTCTCTCTCCTCTTGTACCTCTGGGAATTCTAAGAGTGAGCTGTATTACAGAAGAGCAGATTCAGCCATCCATCATCAAAGGGTGCAGAGGAGACACTTCAAGGCACTGCAGAGAATGAGGATGCTGTGAGGATGTGGAGGCCTGCTGTCCTTAGCTTTCTTTAAGGTCATACCCATGGAGCTACTACCCAGAAAAGGTGCATTTTGGTTCGGACCAGTGCTAGGTGGAGGAGGGGAAGAGAAAATCTTTGCTGCTGTCTCAACCCAGGGACATTTACATTGCCAAGTGCTTCCATGCTCAGCCAGTTGGTGTTTTCTTATTCTCAAAGCATCCTTTGTCCTGCAATGCATGCCCTGCCCAGCACAGCACCCATGTGGATAGGTTGGCATAACTACCCTGGCTGCTGCAGGTGGAAGGGCTGACACACTGTACAGAGCTGACAGCTTTAATTTATGCACATTTTTAATCTTCTTCCACATTCCTGGGAGCTTATGCACACAGGAAAGGGAGCGATGTTCACACATATCCTTAAAAGTAGCTATGACCACACTATTGTGGAACATGCAGGGTTAGGAGATTGCAACCATATATGGGCTTCTTAGGCACCCCTGGGAGGAGGACAGCTGGTGGAATTTCCTATGAAAGGACAATTAATGAAGACCAAATCCTTTTGTATACACACATGTTTAAATACTGGACAATAGATTCAAGGCTTTGCTACCCCAGAATCCTGAACCTTACAGGACTCCTGCACTCATTAAGAGTGCAGCCTCTGACACAGGTTCTAAGTTCAGGGACTGTGGGGGCTGGAGAAAGGAAAAGCACCAAGAGGGGCTGTGTAAGCACTGCAGGTCTCAAAGGGACATGCTCCAGAGCCCCTGGTCCCCAAACACTGTTCTGAGAGCAGACCTCCAGC
The DNA here is from genome assembly GCA_026261815.1 of Monarcha castaneiventris obscurior. Taxonomy (NCBI): domain Eukaryota; kingdom Metazoa; phylum Chordata; class Aves; order Passeriformes; family Monarchidae; genus Monarcha; species Monarcha castaneiventris. Next base: position 7,037,668 of record JAMPIT010000550.1, read on the forward strand.
AGCACTGAGTGGTGACCGGCTGGAATGCTGCTTTCCCTGGCTATGATCTCTCCAGTCACAGCCTCACCCTGACACCTCACCTCTGCAGCAGCCAACACCAAGACTTTGCTTTACTTCTTATCTGAGGTTCAGGAGATTTCAGGGACATCAGAGCCACTGTGCTGCTGTGCCAACCCCCACTTACCCATGGCAGGGAGCAGGGTACCAGAAGCCAGACTGACCTCAGCACTGCCCCTGCCAGCAAGGTGCAAATCAGCCTCTGATGTTAGTGTGGCTGAAGGCACCAGGTGTGTTGCAAATACCTTTGGGATCAATGGCACACACATTGCTCCCAGCTGAGGAGGGAGGTGGAAAGCAGAGGGCACACACAGTGTTTGTGCCTGGCAGTGTTGCTAGGCCTGCACTAGACACAGAGTACACAAACAGTCACAATTCCTGAGTTCCTTCAACAGCTTGGCAGATTTTGTTAGGGTTGTCAGCAAGGACACCGTTTCTCCGTTTCCATATTACTTGCCTCATCTTCCAATTATTCTCCCATCACAGACACATGTGGCCAAAAGACTATTTTGCAATTTACTATTGTGAGATTATATTTGGGCCCTCTAGCATCTGAGAGGCACTTCTACCCCACCTCCTCTCTTCACCTCACCAAGAACTTTCCTCCGTAAAACTCCCCACATCTGGTGAGAAACACTATTTTGGAGTTGTGACAAGAGAAAGTCCTCTTGCAACAGTGCAAACAGACATGATGACCACAAACTGGCTGCAGATGTCAGCAAAGCCTAGTGCTAGGAGTGGCCCAATGCCCAGGTGATGTGAGACAAACACCTGCGAGGCATGGGGAGCATGTGGGGGAAGATGCTCTTGCAGGCTCAGTGCTGGGGGCAGTTGGACCAGCTCTGAGATGCATCAGCAGTTCAGCAAGGGCTGCAGATCATCTCTGACCAAAACTCATCCTTCAGTCAGCTTGTGGCCACCAGCCTTAAACTTCTCATTCTGAAAGCTTAATAGGGGAAAAAATGGCCAACAAGCAGCTGGGCTTAAAGGCAAAAACAAGGTGCAGGGGAGATGACTGTGAGCACCTCCAGACTCCCAGGTGTTTGGAAGGTGGTGGCTCCTGTGAAGGGGCTCAGGGTGTCAGAGCAGTGGGTGTTGCAACAGGGTCTCCTCTCCTTTGTGCAGTAAGGACTCAGCTGGATGGTGCATGAGGGGTGGTGAACATGGCAGGAGATGGGGAGTGTCTCTGGTCCTGGGGTGGACTGGTGGGCTCTGCATGGCCCACACCTGCAGGGACACTGTGGTGGTGGACAATTACTGTCCTTTCCAATATTGCCATCTAGAGGACCCAGCAAGGACCAGATCTCCTTGCAGGCCATGATGAGATAAGGAAGAATCAAAGCCTTGGTTTTTTTTTTAATTTTACCTCATATGAATGCTACCCCAGCATGATGTGGAGATGCAGAGCCAAGTGTGCAGAACTGCCTATGGCTTTGGGCATGGCAATGCAGGATTGCTCTAAAAACAGCCCTGTGATTTTTTTGAGGCTGTAGATACCCAGTGTTGGTCCATTTCCCAGTGCTTTACTGATCTCCACATGAAGGTGGACAGATGGTACTGACTGAAACTGCCCCTCATCAGCTCAAACTGAACAGAACTAATAAAATGGACTAATCAGCAAATGGCAGCTCTGTGCACCTGCCTGCAGGGAAAGCCCCCCTCCCCAGACCATGCAGGGAACTGCCTTGTCCCTGCTTGCTGTGCCTCTGAACAGCACCTGTCCAAAATATGGTTGCATGGCTGATACGACGTGCCAACTCCTGGCACAGTGAGCCCATCCCAGTGGGTGCCTACCTGCAGCTGCCTGTGCTGGGGAGGGTGGATACAGACCAGAGGGCTCCAGCTACATTTTGAGTGCTGGGGATACCCCTCACCAATGGTGAGGGGCCTGTGTCATACCTTGTTTCAAGGAAACAATCCTTTTGAAAGGGTCTGCTACACTACTTCTGAGGGTTTGGGGAGGTGAAGAGCTGTCAAAAGGCATTTGTTCAATTGCTAAATGATGTCCTTGTTTGTTTTAGTTACATGCCTGAGTCCAACCCAAGCTGGGCTGGACGGCACATCCAGTGGGATTAGTGGGATGTATCCAGTGGGATTAGTGGTGTTTATTCCGACGGTCAGGATTTTGAGGTGTGAGTGTACAATGGAATTAGCATCATTTCATAGCAAGAAAATAATATAACACCTTTGTCTCCTGTCCCACTGCTGTGACTTCCAGTAGCACAGGCCACCCACAACCAGTGGGCAACCCCAGCCGGGCAAGTCCCTCTCACTTGCAGCTCTTGTGAGCTGCTGTCTCAGTTTTAGGACAGCCCAGCAGCACAGCTCAGGATTCACCACCCCACACAAAGACCACAGTCCCTTTGGAAAACAGTACAGAGAGCCCCTTGGCTGCCTGCTGCTATAAGTGGGAGATAAGTCTGTCTAAATAGGTGTCAGGGCTACCTTCCTGCAGTGAGGCAGAGCTGTAACAACATGGTTTCACACCATTCAAGGGATGAAAGTTGCCATTTGTGAACCAAAGCCCTCAGAAAGAGATTCCTGAAGTTTCTGAGGTGTCCTCTGTACTGAAGGATTGTAAAGCATTTGAACATCTTGCCTTTTCAGCACAGGGCACCAAAAGTAATGGTACAGGCAGGAGTCAGAGGGCAGAATCACCAGCCAGGAGCCCAAGTGCAAATTCAACAAACACAGGGGATATAAAAGCCTGGGAAAGCTCAGGAACCCTGATATTGCAAACACCGCATGGTGATTCCTCTATGCAGGTCCACTCACTGGTCCAGGGCTGGGAGTGAGCAGCACTATCCCAGCTGGATTTACTGATCCTGGAGGAGCTTTTGGCAACCAGGATGGCTCTGCTCCCCAGCACCTGTTATGGCAAGTAAGGTGTGTCCTGGGAGCTGGGGTGAAGGCAGAGTGTGGACCCCAGCCCAGCTACCCTCCAGTCCTTGGGGTCCAGCATCTGTGGCTGCTGCCAAAGGCCATGAACAAACCGGTCTCAGAAGGTCAAGTGGCACATCGTCACTTTGCTACAGATTTATTTCTGTGTGAATTAATGAAACAGTACACACAATTAAAAAAAAAAATCTTTTATAAGCCCATAATCCTTCTTTCACAGTACAATGCAACAGTAAAGGATTTAGTCAGTGTAAACAGAAGGTCCAATAGTGATCATCAGCTATCACAGATCAGCTGCACAAACATCATAGCTACAGGGTTAATGCCATTACCACACAAATTGACAGTACCAGTACAAATCATAACTTTACCTACAATGCTTTCTCATGTGCAAAAACCATGAAAAGTCAATTTACAGAAGAAAGGCACCTTCTCTAAATCTTCGTGGGGGCTGTAAACTGCCTCCTCAGGGCCATCTTATCTATTTGGCAAAAGGTCTCAGGCCCGGATTTTCCAAGGTACCCTTAACTCCATCTGCAGCACAAAGCATCAGGGCTCTGCCTCCACACACCAGGCATTCCTGTGTGCTCTGCGGCAGCCCAGCAAAGAAAATAATCAGCTGAGGATGAATCCCATTCATTTATGAAGTCACTCCTGAATTTCATTCATTGACTAAGGCTATTCAAAACAGTCCTGATTGTATTATATATGAATCATAATGTAACCCATAAAATCATAATTGGTTAACTTTTTTTTTCCTTTAATGTACTAACTGAACTGTTACTGGTGTGAAAAGTTCAGACTTCTGGGTAATGTGTTGGCAAGTTTACAGTGAGTGGACAAATCACTGAAGTCAAAGGGTCAGAGAAAGAGAGGAATGCTACAGCCATGGGAAAACATCACCTCGCAGCAAATTTGCACCTCAGCTGGGAATGCCTGGGAGGGAGCCCCGGGGCAGAAGAACTGTCCTGCACCTCCAGCTGCACCAATTCTGTAAATTGAATTCATAGTCAGGCTATACAGGAAAAAACAAGAGGTAGTTATTTGTCATACCTCTTTGAAAAGGCAGAACACAGGAAAAACAGAATGTAGAAGTGATGCAGTAAACCTAAAATCAACAGGTTCCTACTTCTTTTTTTTCTCCTTATTTTGTTTTTTTTAAACACAGGAAGGTAAGTTACAGACATCATATAAAATGCACACTCACTTTATGGAATTCCTGCATAGTAGGAAACAAAGGCCAGCGCTAATTCAACAGCTTTGTTAACAGCGGGATGCCATTTACAGGTGCAAGGAAGATGCCCCAAATATATCCAAATATAACAGAGTATTACCCCCCTTCTAGGGAAGTCCTATGGCAACACTTACACATTTTGTTCAAAAGGAAAAAGAAAGCATTTTCTTGGGGATAAACTGCCAAAATAATTATTGTTTCATGTCCATAAATTTAAGGCAATGTTACTTAGACCTGAGAAAATGAAAAAAAAAAAAGCGTAGATTTATTTTCTTAACTATACATATACACTTGAAATTTCAGGATTTCCTGTCTCCTCCAACTGTCAGGTGATGCTAGGGAAAAAAGCTGTGGGGACGCTGCTCTGAGGTCTCAGGGTCATCCTGAGAGATGCAGAGTTTCTTCCAAAGACAGCTAATGGGAGCTGTGAGTGCTCAGACTCATCTGGCTCTCTTTCATGTATTTTCATTTTAAATACCTCTGTTTAAACCCTCTGGAGAGGGTTAACTCCAGAATGGGCCTGTAGTGCACCAGTAACCCTGAAAGGTTTATGTAGAAAAACTGCAGATAAAATAGACAATAAAATTACATACAGTGAATTTCCATGATTCCCCCTTTCCAGGAGAAAAAAGATGTCAGGGTTAACAGTTTCACTGCACCTTTAGCCATTCCCATAACTACAGAATAAATCCTTTAACACTAGTGTGAAATCGCAAATTGTTCTGTGCTCTTCCTTGGAAAAAAAAAAAGTAAATTAAAACCAAAAACCAACTCGCAAACATTTCTCATTAAATGATAAAGAGACACAAGAAAGGTCGGGTGGGGACTGCAGACACACAGCATGCTAAGGAGTTACCAAACAAAGTGCAATGGTTTTTGACTCTCTGGGAGGATGGACGGAAGGCTCCCCTTCAGTACCAGCTGGATGCCCCTGGAGAGCTCCGGAGGTACTGTGTGGATCTGCAGCCCTAAAGCTCGAGTTTGAGGTTGGCTGGGCTCCACAGCCCTATGTGCAGCTGTGGCAGATCTGCACACCTTGGCTACGTCTGTGACTGCAGGACAGGAATTCACCCACACAAGGAGACAGCCACTTCCCAAATGTGAAATTTAGTCGCCAAAAGAGGATCTGATGGCTGGTTCTAGAAAGTTGCTTGAGCCACAGCTGAAAGATGGCCTCAGATCTAAAATCTGTGCACACCTGGTGTAGTTTCTGTGGGATTGCCTCCTTCTCCTGAACACTACAGACACCAACCATCCCTTTCTTCTTCTCCCATCTCAGCAGCCGGACACCCGTAGTCCTTGCTGTCAGCTTTGGCCAGGGTCTGCCATGAGCCCACTAAAGCAGGGCTTGGGCAGAGGGTCACTAAAAAGCAGAAAGTCTCCAGGTTCCCACAGTGAAACAAGTTTGTCACCATCCACCGCCTGGCAAGAGGGTCTGTGGGCAGATTTTTTGTTGATATTTCAAACGTGACTATCCAAAGATCAGAGACCAAAAGAAACTCAACAATCCTCATTTGACTAGAACGCAATTTCCACTGCTCACCAGCAGCTCCCCACCCTCCTCTCCCAGGTTCAGAAGATGAACAGTGAGTCACAGCTCCTTTACTTACCCACTGGGAACTAAACCCTTCATCAAATCACACATTAACGAAGCTCACTGTGTGCAAAAGACTCTTACGCTAAAACAGTTCCACCCTACATAGTGCAGTCAACACAGTTTTTAACTTAAATTCGCAGCTTGTTCTTTACAAGTGCTTGGCAGAGAATATTTATATTCTTCTGACACCATATAAATAATATTTATACAGCTTAGACATTTTGAGACATGCATTAGACTTTAGGTAGTACATACTTCTTGATCATATATGCAAATATTACTGTCAATTAAACCGAGCAACCTTATGCTGGACCGTGTCTCGCGTTATCCAGGACGTTTGACGGGGGCTCTGAATCATCCATGGGCAAGACTAGACGTGTTCCCCGGATTACGAGTTCATGGTCCCCAAAAGCCAGCTCCCGGTCTAGGGCATCCTCCGAGCTGTTCCCCACAAACCGCCGGGATGTGCCGCTGGATGCCACCGAGTCAGTGTTCACCGTCGAGTCCCCATACGTCAGGCTGATGTCCCCATCGTTCAGAATCAGGTCGGAGTCATCATCCTTCAGCTGCTCTTGATTCTGGGGAACAAACAGGAGGAAAGTGCTGTTAAGTTCTTCCAGAATAGCTATTTACAATCACATGGTGATGGTGACTGAGCAGAGACACAGGCACTGAGTAACAGACTCTCCTGCACCATGACCAGAACCAGACATGGCACACACACATCTCAGAGCCCAGGTGACTCACACCATGCAGAATTTCTCTGCTGACTGCCTAAAAGGGCATCCCAGCTCTCTTCTTTCTGGTGCCACAGCCAGGTACAAGGAGAATGCAGTATTGAGTGGCTTTGACAGGACCAAACACTCATGAACTCATGAACACAGGAACTGCATTGCTGACCCATCACAGCCATTTCTGGTTTGTCACGGAACCTGATGCTGATACTGTGCAGACAGGCCAAGAAGACTCCTGTCATGGACAGCTGCCACTGTAAGGGGCCCCTGGGCAAGGCAATGCTGGCAACCTTTCTGGTTGAACCTTTCTGCAGCTGAAAGGGCTGCAGGAATGGCTCAGCTGCAAGGCTGGAAGCAAGCAGGGGATAAGGAATTGTGTGTCCTCCCAGCTGGGCCTGGGGAAGGACAGCTGTGACAACTTCACTGAGCCAGTCACTGAGGAACCACCATGAATACACCACAAACCCCTTCACGACCCAACAGCGGGCTAGAAAAGCAAAATGCTTAGGGGAATTAGCTCACCCATCAGACCCAAGGTCTCATCTCCCAGCTTGATGCTGCAGCGCAGCATCCAAAAGAGAAACATAAACATATCAAACCCACAACACTGTAAAAGAAAGGACACTAAAGGACTCACCTCATACGCCTGTGGGCTCGTCAGGCACCGGGCAACAGGCCCACAGCACCCGGGGAGCGTGGTGGTCAGCGGGGGACCACTGTGTGTCAGGAGAGGCTTTAGATAGCTACGGAGAGGGTTAAGGAAAAAGAAGGAATGGGGCCATGCCGGTGAGTCAAGGAGTGGGATGGCAGCACTGAAGGACTCAGCACTGCAAGGGAAGCACAGAAAGCAAAGAGACACAAATGCATGGAAATACCCAAGTTGTAATGGTGTGCAACGAGAATGCAACCAAACATAGCAGGACACAGTCCTGGTAAGATGCTCAGCAGCCATCACCCTGTGCCTCTCAGCCTGACGTCACTCCTCCACTAACTCACAGAGCAGCATCTGGAAGGAAGGAGAGGCACAGATCTACCAAGAAGAACTGCAAATAAGAAAACCCCCATCCCTTCCTACCCATCTGCCCCTGGGATTGAGGACCCCCAGGATTACAACCTTTCAAACCTCAGCTTTGAACGGAACTCCTGCTGCTTTCCCACTGACGGCAGGTGGGAATGGTCATTTCTTGCAGCCACAGACACAAGTAGGTGCAAACCAAAACACAGCAATGTAATGGGAAAGCAAACACTGGCTCCTCTGCCAAGCAGGGAGCAAGTCATGGTCCAAGTGAGAGGTGTCTGGGCAGTGGGATCTGACACAGCACATGCTGACTGGAGCTCAAGGATACTTGTGATCGAAGTTGTACCACATGCGGAAAAGCCAAGCACTTTCAGCCTTTGTGCTCCTCCTCTCGCTCTCTGGGACACCCTGTGGGAGGGCAAAACATTAAAGAAGGACAGGACAACAAACCATGACCTGGATCAGGGCTAGGAGACCCCATGGGACACTGGATTATCCCCAGGGGACACAAAGAGACACAGACTTTCCCACTGCCTCCTCAGAAGCCTTTGGGCTGCTGTGTGTATAAGGACATTCACACCACAACAGGCTGCATTGAGCAGCATTCAACCACCTTAGGGAGGTGGTATCAAAGTACAGTGACCATTTTGCTGCTAGAGCCTTCCAGTGTCTGGCCCCAAGGTTTAAAGTGCCTCAGAGCCAGCAGCTGCACCAAGACATCATATTTAATAGTGACTGACAGGTCCAACCTCCATCAGATTTCGCCTGATATTGCTGTATGCAAATAATTGCACGTTATGGGAACTTCAGGCCTCCTTTTAGTCAGAGAAAAAAAGTACAAAACTGTTTGGAGGGGACTATTAATACAATTACATATTTCATAGAAATCTGGCTTACAGATTTATGGCCCTGGGCTGCCTGTCACATTTGATGCTTCCTCTCCAGGAGGTGAACAGCCTGATAAATGGCTCTGAATAAAATGAATCTCCAGGGTGCAGAATCCACACTGAAACCAAGGAGAGCCACAGCCACAGCAGGACCACACTGCAGACATATGAATCAGATAGCTGGAACTACCAAGTAGGAAAACTCCTGAAGCTGTGGGGCTCCAGCATTTATCTCAGTGTGGTCGGTGGTTCTGGGGCTGCCACATAACTATCCACAGGAAAAGGGGGTAAGCATGGGCTGAGGGTACCCATGGGTAAAAGATGGGCAGAAGATGCTACATAAAATGAGTCAGTAAATGGTGTTTCTGTGCTGCCCTGGACGCCGGGATGAGGCAGAGCCTCCATGTCATGCTCACTTTGGGATTTATTTCAAATCCAGCAAGGGAGAGACTGAATCTCTTGCAGCAGCAACATGGACTGGCTAAACAGTCCAGCATTACTTCTGTGACCTTCTTTCCAGCAAAGTCAAAACAAGGCTCATGAAAACCAGAGAGCACAGAAAAGCTGTGACTCCCACTGACTGCAAATTCTTTCACTTAGGGAGCTAAAAACTCCTGCAGCTGGAAGGGAGCAGAACACAGACAGGCATTCACAGGGTCAGGATGTAAACCCTGCCCTGAGGGTGCAGTGCAGATTTCTCTGCAGAGGTGCCCAGCAATGCACACTCACCACGTTCTCCTGATCCGCGTCCACACCGACCCTGTGAGGAGAGAACAAGCACGGTGTCACGCATAGTGCCAGGGGGTGCAGGTTGGGATCCGGGGGGAAGGACGAGATCAGCCTCTGGTCTCTTAAAAGCCGAGCACCCTGAGCTGAGAGTAGGCCGAGGGGGAGGATGTGCTGAGTCAGGGGAGCCCCACACTCACCGGATGTTGAGGCAGGACAGCATGGCCGTGGTGCCCCCGCCAAACACCCACACCGTGAAGAAGACGATGAGCAGGGTCGTGCTGAACATCATCTGCCGGGCATACGTGGCCGTGTCACGGATGGCCAGGGCGAAGGCCATGGCTCCTCGCAGCCCTGCAGGAAGGGACAGCAGAGGAGCTGTGTCAGCCCCAGTACAGGCCACCCCCATGGCCAGCTTCCCATCTGGGGTTTACATCCTGCTGCCCCTCTGCTGGGACATCCACCACCAAGGGAGAACAGTGATGATTTTATCACCCCTCTTTCCTAGTCCAGAAAGGCAAACACTATTCCTGCCCTATGCCATGCATTCAAACCAGGACAGGAAGAGCTCATTCCTACATTTCAAACCACTAAGCCCCTTCCTGCCCAGCCTCCCCTCCAGACGTTGCCCATAAGAGATTTAGAGTTGAATAAGGAATATTTCCAGGTTCTCAGGGGCAAGGAAGTGCCAGTGGGCCACATGGTCAGAGGAAGGATGCAGTAACGTACCAGCAAACATCATCATGTGCTGCAAATTCGTTCCGATCTTATTTCTTCTCCCCAAATTCAGTAAAAATGACAATGGGTAAATATTGGCAGCTCTTCCTAGGAAGATAGCAAGCTGTATTTGTTAAGGAAATTGCTCTTCCTGTGTCTCCCATCACATCCCACCTGCACACAGAGCCAGTTTCTACTGCCCAGCAGAAGCTGGGAGCCACAGAAACGCCGGTGCTCTGGCTGCAAATAACCCAGCTCTGAGTGCTACAGCACTGTGGGAAGAGCAGGCTACTGCCTCGCTGAAACCCAGTACACACTGCAATTCAGGAATATGATACAGAGACAAGTACAAATAAACGAGGGAAATGATGAAAGGACATGTTAGACAAGTGAGAGGAGAGAAAAACCACCATTTCCCACAGTATGCTCTCTGCTGCCAGGTCCATTTGGCACTCCAAGAATTGTCTTCTTTGAAGCTCAAGTTATCACAGCTATGACAACCTCTCTGACATTCCCCAGCACGCCACACTTCACAGCTAGGTTTGAAGCTTTAAGCCAAGTCCCATTTCCAAAGATTATTCAGCAAAATGAAAGCAGCAGCCATTGAGAAGGAAAAAAAAATCTAATACTCTTTCTATTTTCATCATCTGCAAGATACAAGAATCACCAGCCCCTTCATACCGCTTTTTATCTTTGAAGCTGTGTCTTTTAATACCAGCACCCAGATGGCAAAAATAATCTTGGAGCCAGTATTCAGGACAGCCTTGAATAATATGGAAAATGCTTCTAGCTTTTATGTTCTTTCCTGAACATCACAATTTGCATAAGAGATGTATTTCATGATCTCTCTCATGAATGAGCTATTTCATCAGCAAGTTAGCCAGCTTCCACTGACGAGGAACAGCACAAAATTCCAATTTAACTGCCCAAATGGCATTTCTCTGCTCTCCACACCCTCTGCCCCACTATAACCCCACAAAAGCTGATCAGAGAAATTCAGCTGAGCCCGCTGCAAACTCATGGGCCAGCACTGGCAAAAATGTTTTATCAGTATAAACTTGCTCCAGTGCTGTCAAATGGTGAAAATAATTCTGCACATTTAACTGGTTTCCCTGGGACATGAAAAAATTCCTTCAAAATTCTTGTTTTTCTGAGACATACCAGGGCCCTTGTTCCCGTTAGCATCAGCCTGCAGAACGGGAAATCTTTTCTCATGACATCATTCAGAGGCATCTACTGTAGCTGTAACTGCGCTGTTTGACCAAAAAAAGGCTTTTTTCAGGGTTAACCATGTGTACCAGCAGAGAAAAGAGGAAATAAACAGTTAAACCACGCAGCTCCCTTTTGCAAAGCCCCTCCTGGTGCCACATGACAACGCCTGGCATTGGCATAATGGCACAATGATTGATGAGTCCCTGCAGCAGCTGGTTCGGATGCCCACGAGAGGAGAGAAGACAGGGGGAAGAAAAAAAGTAACAGAAAAGCTGGAAAAAGAATCTCAGTCTTCTTAAAATAACCAGCAAAGGCACCACTACATGGCAGAAATCCCTTTCTAAAAATAAAGCCAGACTGATTGAAAAAAACAAACCCACTCATTTGAATGAAAAACACAAATTGGGAATGAGGCACCTCTTCCTTTCTTTCTTTGTCTTACAAATTGGGCTCCAAAGGATACGAAGGCCCCCACCACAAATGTAGGGTTAAAGACATGATTCTGGAAGGTGAACAGTGCAAGTCCCATGTAGGAGAAGATGAAGTTTTCTGCCAAGAAATTCAGAAGCTCAAACAACTGAAAGAGAAAAACAAATTAAAAGTGAGTTAGACATAATACAGATTTAACAAGAGAGGCATGTTAGCCCATCTGTCACGTAATAAATACTTCTGCAGAAGCAATTCTAGTGAAATGCAGCTGTAAAAAGACAGACGCACATAATTCTGGCCAGAGGGAAGGAAAAAATATTGAACTTGAAATTCAGAGAGACTGAAGGGGTCTGAGGAGTTCTCACCTGCTTAGTTCTGTGTTGGGACTCTGTAGATAAGTTGTTATAGGTATAATGGGCCTGTGTGATCCCACAGAAGAGCACAGCCACCACACCTGGGGAGCAGAGCATCACATTAGACTCCTGGTCAGGAAAATGGAGCTGAGCTGCACCCCAGGACCATAGGGAACTTAATGCAGTAACCCCAGAGCCCGGAATCATTAAACATCTGCAAGCGGAGGGAAAGCCATGGCTGCAATTGATACTGAGAGAAGCAGAACTCAGTGGCCCCATTAGCCCTGCAGATCTCCATCCCAGAGGCAGGGCTGTGCTGAAGCTTGCCTGTAAAGCCACACGCTTCAGCCAGCAGGAATGTGCTCCAGGACATCAAGAAGAACAAGCCAGTCTCCAGCAATGGGAACTCCCGAAGTTTGGTGAACTTGGTGACGTGGCAGATGGTTAAGGATAATTTGGAGAGACACTGCAGGCTAGCAGCCTATCAAATCCAATTGTGTATCATAGCTACACAGTCTGTCCCTAAAAAGGCTATGGCACTGTCCTTCATTAATTTAGGAAAAAAAAATTTAAACATGTGGGTGAAATGCAGTGCAGCAAAAAAAAAAAAGAAGCTGTTATGCAAACACTTGGAGAAAGAAATAAACAATGAAAAGGATATTAAAGCTGTCACAACTCCTGTAGCTGCTCCCATTGCAAAAGATCCACTGAATATCCCCAGGAAGATCCCGATGGACTTGAACATCGCTGTGACATCAAATGTGTGGCTGTTGTCACCCGCTGGCTGATATGCAACTATTGAGCTGGAAAAGGAGGGAAAGCACAAGAACAAAACTGCTTAATCTGGAGGGAGAGGCACCTCACAGTGCCTTGAAAAGTGCTACAACTGCTGCAAACACCAAGCCTGAGGAACCAGGGAGACACAGCACACTGAAATCTCCTGGGATCACAGTGTGCAGTGGCTGCACATGCTCCCTGTCCTGGGGAGTTTGGGATCAGCTACCCCACCTAGGCCTGGCTCTGCATTTACTCCTGGACGTTAGAGGGCAGGAGCCCGTGCCTCGTGTGATGTGTCATTTATGGTGGTATTTGTGGGGTTTGGCACCAGCTCTCTGTAATGCCAGGTGCTGTGGGGCCACAAAGCATTCAAGTGGGAAACTTGCATTTCTCCACTGAGGCGGCTGATGTGAACATCCGCTGAAGAACTGTAACTTCTCCCATTCTGCCACAGTTAACATGCACTACATTTAGTTTGCACTGCTTCGAGTTCCAAAGTGCAATGCCACAGGGTAGCAAGGGCAGGCAGTGCCATGCACAACAGAAACACCATTCTCTGCATCCACCAGATCTCAAAAGACCTTTGTGATGAGATGGCAAACAGGTCTGAAGTGCTGATCCCATCTCCCAGTCTGCTCCCTCCTAACTCGTGATGAGATGGCATACAGGTCTGCAGTGCTGATCCCATCTCCCAGTCTGCTCCCTCCTAACTCCTGGTGAGCTGAGCGTTGCATCAGCTGTTCCACTGCTCTACCTGGAAAGGCTGAGATACAGGGGGGCCCTTATCCAGCTCCTAAATCCCATTTATCAACTCCTTACATCACTTTCCTTGATGTAAACTTATCAAAAACATTAATTTACTAGTTAGCAATCCCTTGGTTCACTCCGTTAAAACTCCTGGATGTGAACTTTAAATGTTTCCTGTTTAATCTGCTGAGAACAGACACTTACTGCCTTGCACACACATCCTGCACCTTTCTCCCCAAACTACACACCAAAATTTTTCTGCAACACAAATGACAAACCTCCCCTTTCCAACACATCACAGATAATTTCCCTTGCTAAACTTCCCTGCTTTTAATACATCTCATTTTTCTGCATTGCTTTTTACACTGCAAGCTGCAGATTTCTCCGTGATTTAATTCCTTTCATCAATTTCATCTTATACTTCTCATTCACCAACATGTTCTTACTCTGGGTTTTCAGGTTTCATTTTTTTTAAATCCAGACTGGTTTCATTTCCCCTCCATAACCAACTCTTTGGATGTTGGTTTTGCATTTTAACCTCTTACAGTTCCCCTTCTGGGTTTGTTTTTTGCGTTGCCAATAAGACATTATTGTCAGCTGCCCTTTATTTCCCCTATTCTTGCCCATGGGCCTCCCCATGGTGTTTAATCCCTGTGAATCCTCCCTCTGGGAGAAGCAGGTAGAGACCCTGCAGCTGCATTTATCCCTCTGCTCCCAGACTGCAGCTCTGGAACCTCACTGCCCACCAGCTTTCGGTTCTGGGTTCAATTTCTCTTCATCCTGCAACAAGTTCCCACTGCCAAGCCACGCCAGGCCAAGACAGGAACAGAAAGGCATATATCTTGCTCCTTAAGCATGGGAACAGACATTTGTCCAGAGCTGAAAGCAGGCAGGAGAGGAGCCGTGGGGCACGCAGACCCAGCAAAAGCCATTGAAGAGCCCAGCAGCACCTCATCCTCCCCTGCCTGCAGCGCTGAGGCAAAATAAAATAACTGTTGCATGAACTCAGAGCTGCTGCCTTGATACAAATTATCCTGTTTCGGGACGGGGGTGGACTGAGCTCATCCTGTGGAGAGAGGAAAGCAGGAAATCAGAGCAACAGCTACACAGCTGCACTGAAGCAGAGCAAGAGGCAAACCACTGTGCGTGGTGCCGTCACCCACACGTGTAGAGATCCACCACAAATTCCATTACTCTGAAGCTCAATCCACCCACTCCCACCCAGAACCTCCCAGCACAGGCTGGAAGACCCCATCCCCTCCTCACTCATGATCACTTCTGAAACACAATCTGGCTGTGTAGCATTTCCCCTGGCACCAGCCGTGACACATCCAGCAAAAAAGCCAGAGTAAGCAATACAAAGAATTCCAGAAACCTCAACAGAAGTACTCAATTTAGTAAATACAACACTCAGCTCACAGTGTGTTACTTGCTGCCTCCAGTGAAACCCACACAACCAGCACACTGGAGTGACAAGTATTCCAGAAATATTTTCTCCATTAGTCTTAGCTATACGTTAAGCTGTCACCATTGCAGGTATTCTATATTCCTGAACCAATTCCCATGACAACAACACAGTGAAAACGCAGATAAAATATGTCCTGCATGCAGAGGACATAAAATATTAAATAGTATAAAATACTCTTTAGAAAGGCAGTAAGTTTCCCAAGTGTTCAGTCAAGGGCATTAACTCCAGCTGTAAGAACATTAACTCCTCAAAGTGGAGAGAGAAAGGAAACAGCTGCTTCACCAGCTATTTCCACCTAAACAAAAGCAGGTATTTATGAATGGGAAGCAATGCAGGTAGGAGCAAAGCCATCAGCAAGGAGTTTTGGTGGGATCTTGTGGCTGAAAAGCAGACATAGGGCTTTTCCTGTTTCAGAGGGACATAAAATCTTCCCTATGGATGGGTCAACTGACCACAAAAGCAAAACAAAACTATCTATCATACAGGGGGAAGTTGTAAGGGCAATCCGTAATCCCAAGCAGTAGTAAGCAATGAGGACATGCATCAGAATGTCACTACAGCTTTTTGGGACACTTAAGATGCTCTTGCAAACACCCATGTTCCTATTTTACAGGAGCAAGGCTAAGTGGCTCCCTCCAACTCCTGACATGTAACATACATAACAATTCTAAATAAAAACAGAAGACACTTACGAAGACAGCACTATGGCAACAGCATCATTGAGGACGCTTTCACCAAAGAGAAGGGCATACAGCTCAACATCAACCTGGAGTTCATGGAATATGGCAAGGACAGTCACTGACGAATAGAAAAATAGAGAGACATTCAAAAAGGTGCTGTTATTTCGATGTAATCAAAGACAAAACGTCCTTTTTAGAAAGCTGCCTTCCTGCACATCTGTGCCACTGCTGCAATGGTGCCAGCTGTCCCTCATACTCCCTTTGATAGTCTTCTTCTGCTCTTTCAGATTTGGATTTGATTCATCATTTCCCTCCTCCTTTTACTAAAACACATCCTGGCCTATTGAACCTTTTGCAGGCAGTCATAAGCAAACTCTGCTCTGAGCTTCCCAGAGTCTGAGCTCATGGGCTGGGCCACAGTACCAGGCTGGCATGAGCCACCCAGCTGTTCAGATGCTGCTAGCTCAGAGCATCAGGGAGAGCCTTCCTCCACCTGCAGAAGGCCAGAAGCATCAGGCTTGTCCAGGATGAGGACAGCCTTTCTTTCCATTCCTGATACTCTGAGAGAAATCCTTGCATTCAACACATTCTAAGTGCCAGCACAGACATGTAAGGTTTCAGACCTGACTGGAAATAGCCAGGCATCGGCTCAAACCCCCATGTGGGGGCTTCTGTGATTTACAGCCACATGGTAGCGATCAGAGTTCCCTCAAGCTCTTCCGTGATCCAGCAGCTCCAAGAAGATAATGGAAACCAGCAGATTTTGTGTATCAGCCTCACAGGAACATCTCAACATCCAAGCCAAGCAAGATGTACCACATGGTGCATCCGGCACAATTCAGGCTGAGGGCTGAGCCAATTCCAACCAACTTCCATGAAAGTCTTTTCAAACAGCACTCAGGGCACATTGAGGGGGTTTAACCCATTTATGCACAGGGAAATACTCCATTTCTACCTGCAAAATCTTCTTGTTCCTATTTCAAGCCCAAAGAAGGGACGTGACACCAACAGCTCATCTGCAGCATTTCTAAGCATTAGAAGATTTCTGGCCCAGCTCAGCAAAGGGCAGGAGCAAAGAGAGGTCTTTTTGGGGGCCTGCGTTTTTACATGAAGTGAGAGCATGAAAGTAAACAGCTACCGTATACAAGCTATTGTGAACTAAATTCAATTTGGTTGGACAAGGCATGTTTTTCATACTTCTGATTTGAAAAGTGCATCAGTAAACCAAGATGTCACTACTGTCCTCAGTACTGCTCATTAAGGTGTCTCATTAATCTAATATCAGTTAGTTTAGCCCCTGCCAAAATCCAACCAAACTGGAAGCAAGAGAAAATAGCTAAACTAACTAAAACTACCAACTGAACCCTCCCCACATTATACATCTTGTTCTGCAACCACTGCTGGCAGGGGGTGGCAGAGACACAATGCCAAACCCCAACAAAGTCAAGAGAGAGGCTGCCTAGGACTTCACTACAAACAAGGATTCAGGAAAGCAGAGGTTTGGAAGTTGTATTACACACAACTGAAGAAAATTAAAAGGCACAGAGACAAATCTGACCTCTAAGAATGTCACAAATAAATTAAGCTCCAAAATTCAGAAGGAGGGAACTGTCAGGGGTTTCAGACTTTCTTTCCCTCTGCCCCACAACTCAAACCAGACCAAAATGTAGGGAAAGCATGTAACATACCTGGGTCTGTGGCTGACACGATGGCTCCAAACAGGAGGCAGTCAGTGAAGTAGAAATCTCCCCCGAGCTGCCCAGTGACTTTCATCAGTGCCACGCAGCCGTACACAACAGAGCTGGGGATCAGAAGACGCAGTTACACATCTCTGCGATGCATTAAAACAACATTCATATGGGCTTGATTTCCCTGAATTTACCAGATTAAAGCTATCCAAATGCCAGAACACCAAAGAACTGCATGGGATGGGCTGAGCCTGGTGAAACCCCAGGGCCATGATCTTGGAGGTGAGTGCTGAACCACATACACCAAAGCACCCTCTGAACTGGAGCACAAACATGGTGCCAGCAGGGAACTGGGACCAGAACGCCTCCAGGAGCACAACATAGCTAAAGAAAAGCAGCAGCCAGGCTTATGGGGCCGCACAATCACTTTGCAGTGCTGCACATTAACACAGTTCAGTGAGGTGATCTTGAACTGACTCTGAAATGGCCAAAACTTTCAGCAAAGAGCAGATAATGCAGACGCTGAGTTTGCTTGCATCCACTGGACTCCACCGGAAAACATCCTATGCCAGCCTGTGTGCTACTATCCAGAGTGGGAATCATCCAGCTGCCTCTGCACAGAGGGATAAATAATTTGAAACACATCTGTGCTCACTAGCCTTTATGATCCTGCCCTCTACTCTTATGTCTCAAGTTTATGAGGGCTTATGCTTTCACTAATTTGAAGTTGCTGATTTTTCAATACGATCTTCAGAGAAGTGTGAATCTTTTCTTGCCATGAATAACTATTCTCATGGGATGCTGAGATGCTGAGAGAGCAATTTGCAATTAGACAGCAACCACCCTGTTCATGCAGCAGAAGTTTGGACAGTAAATAGTATTATTTGCTGCTGCTGAGCAGCAGTAGCAGAAGCTGTGTGACCTTTCAGAGCTGGGACTAGCAGCTTCAGCTCCAGGCTTAGAGCACTTCTCCCAAGCACAGCTCAAAACCCTGTGGAAGAATCAGACCAGCTCCACCTACTCACCCAATCACCAGGCAGGAAATGGCAGTGCCGAGGAAAGCATATGCCAGGATGGATCCCAAGTTTCTGAAGAAGTGCCTCTAGCAGGAGAAAAAAAACAAAATCTGAATTATATTTTGCTAACAATTTATTTCAAGCCCACACAGGCACCCACACAGTGTCCACAGCAACCTGGACCCAGCTCAGACACCACAAACTGGACAGACACAGGGTGCCCAGCACAGCATAGTGTCAGACCAACAGTTAATGCAGCATTAATAAACATAAATGTACCATTTTCTCATACTTGTGCTTTTAATAAGGTGCTACTGCAAGTCCTGGGAACTGATTTCCTAACCCAGCAGCATTCCTCCTTCCTTCTCCCACAAGCTAAACTGCATCATTCTCCTCTCCTTCCAAGTCAGCATTTCAGAGAGCTGCTGCTTTCTAAAACCTTCCCACACTCCCATGTGCTTGGAAAGCTGGGATGGCTGAAATGGCCTGGCTGACCTCAAAAACCCCTCCTGGAAATGGCTGAAGTGGCTGACCCTTCCCAGGGCAGAGAGGCAGACAAGAATGATGGGGGCACTCAGCTCTGCTTCCCACAATCCCACATTTGCTGGGGAAAACCATACCCATGCCCGCAGCCTCGGCCTGCTGAGCAAGCATTAAAGCACTCGCAAGTATTAAAAATTCTCTGGAGGCAGAGGAACTAAAAACATTGGCACTGTAAAGGCACGCACCCTTTTCAAGCTGTAGCCTGCATAAAATATAATGGGAGGAAGCAAAATGTTGAAGAATACTTCAGGATCAAAAGTCACCTGTTAAGAAAAAAAACAACCAACAGTAAAATGATTTGTTAAAACTTTGCAAGACAAAACACAAATAAGAAAGTAATATATGGAGAAAGCCCTGTACCCCCACCACGTGAATCCTGTTGGGGCAATGCTGAGGATGTGTCTGGGATCTTCTAGAGACAAATCCCAGAGTCTAACATCTTAAATTAAGATGAGCTAAAATCAGAGTTTCATTACATTGTGTTCAACATATAAATTACTACTCATCACAATCACAAGTTAAAAAACCAAAATAAAAACACTTAATCCAGCAGATCTAGGATCCATCCCCATGGAGGGAATGGGAAGCACCACTCACCTCTCCATCACTGCCTCCCTTACCTTTCTTAGCATCTCATTATCCTGGACATTGTTGAGCTCCTGGGCGCTGATTTCCCCCTTCAGGGTGTACTCATAGTACTTCCCACTGACGTTCACAAGCAGTGTGGCAGGACTAGTCTGCACTTGGCAGCTCAGGGTTACGTTGTTGACATCGCTGGGAACATGGATGCCGTAGCGCAGGACCACACCAACCAGGACACCTGGGGAGGGACACAGCTCTGTGAGACAAACCACGGCAAACTCCCAGAATGATCCCTCTGAGCACGGATGCAGCACCAGGATCCTGACCCTCTGCTCAGCTGCTGAGCACAACCACCAACTCAATAATTGCCTGTGTGAATTGAACCATCCTCGACCCCTGTAAGCCAGGTGAATACTCCATGCTCGTGGGGAGTTTCTAACACAGACATGGACAAGTCCTGAAGGATTTGAACTACCCAGCAATCAGTCAGACCCTCACTCCAGTGCAGCAAACAGCCAACATCGAGGGCACACTAGGCTTTTTAGGGTGAGCACTTCGCACTGCTGGGCCAGGTGCTGCTCATACATGCCCAAACTGTGCCCTTTGCACCTTGAAACCTGACATTGATAGATTAAAATCTTCATTTTGGCAGGGATTAAAGATGATACCCAGCAACCACCCTGAGCACTCTTAAGGCTGGCAAGCATCCTTCCTAAGGTGCTGCAGCACCATACAGCCTCCTCCCAGGCCTCCCTGTTTTTATAAAACCACATTTTAAAATATAAACATAGAAACATAAAAAACTGTTTCCCAGTCCAGGCTGACCACCCAGATCTACTCCTTGCCCCTGGAAACTTCAGCCCTGCACCACAAGCAGCAGCCCCAAGGCAGCCCCATGAGGCAACTCCAGCTTAGCTGCTAAGTAGGGGCATTTTGGGGTTAATTTGCAAGTCAGCAATTTATAAGGCATTTTTCTTTTGTTGTCTAAAGTCTCAAATCCAGATTCAAGTGTGTTGAGTGCTCTCCTGACAGAGTGTTTTGACATCTGCAGGCTGGAGAAGAGGGGTGTCCCACAAGACACCTTTCCACGTAGCCTTCAGCACAAAAGAGTTTGGAAACTCCTTGATTAAGGAGGCCCCGAGCCACCACAGAAATCCTGGATCTTAACCCCATCTCTGAACCACACATTCACGAAAAGCTTTCAGACACGTGGGAACTAAACACAGACTGCAACACTCTGAAGGCTTCTCCGTTTGCCTCCCAGGACACGCCTGCTTCCTTACTGCTGCCTTAATTTAAGACCTTGCTCTGTGCTTTCCTACAGGCAGGGCACAACCCTGACTGATGGGAACACCCAACTCTTCCTGTGCCACCACCTCTCAGAGCAGAGCCCAGGCAGGACACTGTGGGGTCCCAGCTCATCCAGCATCTCCTGCAGCCAGTTCCTGATCTGCCACCCACTTTCTGACTTCTCCTCCCTTGGCCACAGTTTTTCCAGGACAAGATTCACTATTTTTCCTGATGGCCAGGAGAAAAGCCCCCACCTCGTGTCCCAGGGGATGCTACACACAGCAGGGCCACTAGAACACACACCCAGGCCACGAGCAGAGGCAGATGAGGTAGCTGCACACAGAGTCACCACTGCTGACCCATCATGCCATAGCTCAAGGACTGCACAGACCCAAAACCCCAGTCTAAAACAGCACTTTGCAGCACAGGTGAGCTAAAAGGCTACCCATGCTTTCAAGCCATGCACCATCAATCAGGTGCTCACCACTTTGGGCTTTATCCTGCCCTGAATCACTCCAACAGTCACAGAACAGTTCCCTCTGGGCACAGCCAGGCACAATCAGCTCCAGCAAAGAGAGTTCAGGGCATGTTACACCCCGCAGAGCAGCTGAGATCGACTTTTACACGACCATTACTTAGAGGGGACACCAAAAAGAATTCCTTAGATTACTTTTCGGCCAGCCTCTGCTCCTGTGATCTTCCAGTGCTCCAGAAATAAAAGTATAGAATGAAAGCAAGTACATCAAGCACATCAAGGTGCCACAACATGTATTTACATGAGCATGTGGCAGTGGCTACATGGCACCACAGCAGTGGGACAAAACATCCCATTTTCATTTCACCCAGAAGGTGACAATTCCAGAGGTACCATGGGAAACAACCAAAACCCTTAACTGGGATTAGAAGAGTTTCAAAGGGTTATTTACATTTGCTTATGGCCAATAAGCTACGCCACGCTTCGCAGCCCTCCAGAACTATCGGGGGTGACTTCTAAAAAGTTTCTTCTTAAAAATAAAGTTGATTTCAGAGGTTCATGCAGGAATCAGAAACCAGCAGCCTGGCTTGCTCAGACGGAAGGAAACCTACCCAGCAACCCCTTTAACACCCGGGCTCAGCACTGTGAGATGAGAGGCCCCACAGGAGGAAGGAGGGACAGACACAAGGAGTCACTGCTGTGAATTCAGAAGAGGTCCTGACTCAACCGCCACTCCACTCTTAATCCCTGTCCCAAAGCAGTGCTACATCTGATAGCACCCTGCTCCTCCGCCATCTCCTTATCCGGGCAGCTGTTCCTGGCCCCAGGTGCCAGCCATGTTCCAGACAGGGCCAAATTCCCACTCTGGCCAGGAATGGAGTAAGGGAAAAGGGACAGATAAACCTACAATATCTGCCAAGGACCCGTGTTTGGGAGTTCCAAAATCAGACTTTTTCTATTGCTCAGTAATAGGCTGCCTGGGAGGCTGCAAGAGCTCCCCAGACCAGGTGGGGAAAGACACCCATGTGCAAATACACAAATGCACAAATTGCTCCTGGGCACTGAGTGTGACCCTGCCAGCAGCTCCCACCACAGCACCACTGTCAGACTCACCTGCAGGGAAAGCATCCTGCTGCTCTGCTGGAAACCAATTATTCCACCAACATTAAACAGCCCCACCAGCAGCCCCTCTGCTCCACAGAGGATCTGATCCTCCCGACTCAACAACGCACACTGGATGCACTTGGGACAAACCTGACAAGGTTTTCCAGACACCAAGCTCAGTCCTGAGCTCAGGCTCCCTGGACCAAGCCCAGGGGACCGTGTAAGTGCTCCTGGTTCCAAGAGGCTCTTAGGAAATGGTTCAGACTCTCTTGGCACTCACAGGGCTGCCCCAGCAGCAACCCGTGAGCCAGTATCGACATGCTTTTGCAGCCAGAAATTTTAAAAAACTGCGCCCTGGGAGGAAGCTGAGCTGAGCAGAGGGAACCCAACACCAGGGAAGCTGCCAGCCAAAAGCTGCAAGGAGTTGAGAAGCTAAAGGCAAAGCCGGCAAATTAATTGAGTTCTTTTATGCAAAGTGCAAGAGATTATTTTCATTGCATTTCTCCTGACTTCATTAAAAAGAACAAAAGCCCATGGGCTTTTTTTAAGGTGCTGTTGAACATTTCCGAGGTAATGTTTTAAATGAAGACTAATATATTACCAAACCCAGAACTTAACAACAATGGAAGCAGACAGGATCCCCAGGCGAGTATTAATCTGGACACCAAAAGGAAAGAAAAATGTAGCAACTGAAGACATCCTGACAACAAGCAGTTTAGACACACGCAATCCAGGGACCAAGTGGGAACAGGTACAAGGAAACTAAACTTCTAGAGAAGCTCCTGCACATCCACCATCAGACTCTGAGAAGAACTGAAACAAAATTGTTAAATTAAGTATCCTAATGCTGAGTACCTCAGATGTGGGAACCTCATTTTAAACACTGGAAGGAAGCTTAAGGGCTACTAAGCACCTATTGTCTATCACTATGAAATTACTCCAGCAGGTGTCCAGCTCTTGAACATCAGCTCTGAGCTGACAGTGTGATTTGCAAGACAGAAACCCACCTGGAGCAAGAGCTTATAACTTCCAGTAAAAACAAAGACAACTTGGAAACTGATGTGTTTTGCCAAAAGAGATATATGCAAAAGTTTTATTTGACTTAGTTGTTCGGTTTTTTAAACAGAAAAAGACAAGCTTTTGCAAATTGCTTCTCTTGCTCAGATTTCAGGGTCTGTTTTGGAGCCCTTTCATGTTTTCAGTGAACTTCCTTGGGACTAAAAGCATTGCAAGGTAGCCAGGGACAGCGATACCTGCTTTATTCCCTGCAGATTTTAAGCTGCCACTGTAAAAGAACAGCATCTCACCAGTCCTTGGGAATTACACATCCCTTTTCCTATGGTAGCTGCCACTACCTGAGAAGCAAATGCCAAAAGCCTCGATACCAGAGAAAACTTGGGATTTTCTGCATGATCAGACAGGTGACATTACTGATTTCACCAGCAATTCTCCAAGGACAGTCTGCAGAAGAACAGACAGAAAAGGTGCATTTTATGGATCGGCAGGAGACCAAAATGACCCAGGTTGTGCTCTGAGAATAAAGTGAGCACTCAGGTAGGTCAGGGAGAGAGGAGAAACAAGAGGAAGAAAACTCCAGGAGAAGAAGAACAAGGTTAAAGGCAAGTGTGAAAGCACGAAAAGAACAGAAAGTCGCATGTCAGGAGCTCTGGGGCAGCAGGAGAGAGAAGACCTTCCATGCTGGAAGCATGTCCTCCCACTGCACAGATCCTGTCCCAGGAGGTGACCATCCCTGCCGTGGGCAGGAGGCCAGAAACGTCTGAACCCCCCTGAGCGGTGGCTGGAAGGAATCTGAAAATGCAGAGCAGTATTTTGTGCCCCTGAAAAAGCAGACCAGTATTTCATGCCTCTGGGCTGTTGCAAGTGACTCCACCCCTTCATTTAGAAGGACACTTCCAATTTACTGAAATTTAGGATCACGAAAGCCAGTGGCCCAAACAGGTCAAGTCACAGCCTTCAGACCAAAGCTTTCTGCTGGGTGGGGGATTCGGCCACATCTGACTCTGTGTGGTCACACATCACCCCCAGCCAGCAAGGGTCGCACAAAGGACAGACATTAACTATAATGCATAGCAGATGCCTTCTCAATCCTAAATCCAACAAATCTTCCCTAGATATGGATCCAAGGCCATGTTAATCACTTCTCCAGCACAAGCTCCCAGTCCTACTTCGGCTGAACTCGAAGTCATGCCAGATAACCCAGGGAGAGCCATATACGGCCCCTCCATATGGTGGTTCAGGCCACTTTACAAGGCCACGTCACCTCAGTAAATCACAGGCCACTATGAATACCCAAAGGTCTCCAGCCTCACTCCACTGACCCACAGCCTTGCTCCACTTCCTGTGGGAATACACAGGAGGAGAAACTCTAAAGGTAGGAGCTTGTGCACACAGGTCCCCAGGCAGGAGGATGAAAGGCTGATGGCTCTGCAGGTCCCTGAGCATGGCAAAAGGTGAGAGAATCCCCCAAATGGCCTCTCCACTCTTCTTGGACAGCTTCTGGAAATCTGGATGCTCTAAATACAGGGTGGAAACACAGCCTCTGGCCCCAGCATGTGGGATCAGAGAATCACAGATCTGGGTCAGAGGGGGACCATGATGATCATCCAGTTCCAGCTCCTCTGCCATGGGTAGGGACACCTTCCACTAGACCAGGTTGCTCAGAGCACCATCCAGCCTGGGATGCAAGGCTCCTGACCAGTGCTAAGTCTCTGACCAGTGCAAAGACTGGTCTGTGCTGCCCCAAGTCCCACTCTCAACTTTGGAGCAGGTAAGTGGGACTTGCCAGTGCTTGATGACGTGGTAGCCCATGACCCCACCAGCTTCACTCTGTGAAGCCATCTGGAAAAACCCAACCAGTTCCTCACTGCCAGAGATCTGTGAGTAACTCTGCCCTCGAGAGCCCTCCATATCTAGGGTTTGGAAAACAACCAACCCTCCCTCCAGCAACACCCAGATAAGGCTCAGCACAGGACTCCAGGATGGGGCTGTCCCGGTGACACGACAGTGTCCAGCTGCACCCACGAGGGGATGCGTCGTGTCCCCCCGCACCCCTTCGCCCACCAAACAAGCCCTGTAGCAGACCCTCGGGCAGGGGCCACCAGGCACTGACCGAAAGAACGGTGCGCTGCCGGTCCCCAACTGGTGCTGCCATGGGAGTGGCCGGTCAAGCAACCACCCAACCCCGCAGCCGGCCCAGCGCACAGCCGGGACTGGTCGGAATGGGGCTCCCAGTGCTCGGGACAGCTCCCACACGGGTCTCCCAGGGAACATGTGCGCGGGGCGAGGGATGCACGCGTGGGGCGCGGCGCAGCTCACCGTAGATCATGGCCAGCCCGGTCTCGTGGAGGAAGCGAGCGCGGCGGTGCTTGAAGAGCCAGATGGTGAGGATGGTGAGGGTGAGCAGCAGGATGAAGACGAGGAGGTTGGCGCTGTCCTGACGGTGACTCTCCTCCGCCGCCTTCTCGGACACGATCTCCTCCTCCAGCGCCCCGGGATGCGCCGCCGCCACCTCGGCGCCCGCCGCCCCCCGCGCCCACAGCCCCGCGGCCGCCGCCAGCACCGGCCCCGACCCCGCCATCGCCCCGGCACCGGCCCGGCCCCGCCACCAGGAAGCGGCTCTGGGCGCAGGCGCCGGGGGCGGGAACAGAGCGGGGAGCCCGGATAGGGACGGGCCGGCAGCAAGCGGGGGCGGGCTGGCAGCGCCGGAGCGGGGAAAGGGGGAACGGGGAGCGGGGGCAGGGGTCAAGGGCAGCCTTGGGGAGCTCGGAAGGCGCGGTTTGCCAGGGAAAGGTGTGCCTGGGACTGCCGGGGGGCTGCAATGAGCCCTGGGTGCGATGAGCCCTGGGGAGGCTGGGACGAGTCCTAGGGAACAGGATGCGGGGGACGAAGAAGTGCGCAAGAAGGGGGTGGTTGATCAGAGTTCAAGGGGGTTTGCAAGAGGGAAACGAAATCCCCAGACAGACTTGGTGCAAGGTAGTTTAGCGCGCCATGCTCAGCAGCGGGTGTTGTTTGTGTGCAGGGTGCTTTGGAGGGATGTCCTGCAGGACACGCCCCGGCCCGGGCTCGTGGGGACACGGGGTCCAGGGGGAGCCTGGAGGGTGGTCGTGCCTTCACACCGTGACAAGGCATGTGAATGGTGCCAAGAGCTGCCGTCAGCCCCGAAGTGGGATCAGGATAAACTTCCCACCTTGTTTACCAAGAAATAGGGGCGATGCGTGGAGCCGGTGGGGCAAGGGCTGTAATAAATGCCAATGATCAACTTAAAGGTGACTTGTAGGAAACGCCCTCAAAGAATTGCCTTTGTGCCTTGGGGGCATGGAAGACCCAGGACGCTTAGCTGTGTGGGACCCTGGTGTTTCTTTGCTTTGCCTCAGGCTTGGCTCGGCCAAGGGCGTCCCTCCTGCATGTGCTGTGTGCATGCCTTTACCCCGTTTTTTCTTGCACCGGTTTCTCAAGCTTTGAGGTTAAACACGTGGAAAGCGGGAATTAACTCGGGCGCCACTGGCCCTACGCTCTGTTTTCGGCTGGAAGGGATCCGGCCTGGCTCGGTGGAAGGAACGGGAACGGTTCGGGGGATGATGGCCCCCTTCTCCCTCAGCCGCCCCCCAGGACCATCCCCGGCTCCCGGGGTCCACTCACCCCCTCGCATTTTACCAATGGCCCCGCGTGGGAAAGCGGCGGGGTGGCCACGCCCCCTGCCGCGGAAGCCACGCCTCCTTTGCACGCCCCGCGCTGCCCGGGCGCGGCCTGGTCCCGCCCCTTCTGTGACATCATCATCGCGCGCCGGGACGCCCTGGCGGCGGCAGGCGGCTATGGCGGCGGGGTCGGTGTGGAAGGGGCTTGTGGGGCTTGGCCTGTTCGCCCTGGCACATGCGGCCTTCTCGGCGGCGCAGCGTGAGTCACTGCCGGGGCTGCGAGCCGGGGCGCCCCAGGGCACCGGCACCCCCCGCACGGCCGCCGGGGAGCTCCCGGGGCGGGGGCCGGGCCGGGCCAGCATCATCATCGTCGTCCTCAGCCGCGAGCCCGCCGGCGGGGGCGGCCCTGGCCTTGCGGGCCGGGCTGCGGGGAGAGCGGAGGTTTCGGGAGGAGCGCGGGGCTTGCCCCGTGCGGGCGCCGCAGCAGCCGGGAAGGGAGGGAAAAAGGAAGGGTGGGAAGGTGGAGCTGCCGCCCGCCTGGTCGCGGCTTCAGCCTGGCTTCTGCCATTCCGCTGCCTCCCGTCCCCACGGTTCGCCTCCCTCCCGGCTGCTTGGGGTAGGGCCAGCCGTACTCCGGAGCGGTGGAGCCTCACAGCGGCACCAGGGGCGGCCCAGCTGCCCGCGGGGGGTGGGGGGTCGGGGCTGACACGTTTCTCGGAGCCGTTTCTCTGGGGGTTTTTTGTTGCCAGGCTGCTTATTTGCGTACACAGAGTGTTTGATGCGCGCATTTCTGTTTTGTAGATCGTTCTTACATGAGGTTGACAGAAAAGGAAGATGAAACGTTGCCCATAGATGTAAGTTTTTGCAGTGTTTGAAAGGTGTGACTGTGTGGTAGTTTAGTCTCTCAATTGCTTCCTTTTAATGTGCTAGGCAAGCATTAAGGGTAAAGTAGGTTTTAAGCTGCACTTTCATCAGAGTTCCCACTGTCAAAAAGAACCACACTTTCCATCCCAACTTCCTGAATGTGTTGTAGTTGTCAATGAAATCGAACCTCAGGTCCAGACCTCCCATTTCTTTAGAATTATCCTGGAGCATCTTGCCCAGGATTCCTTGAGTGTAGCTCAGAGATTTTTTGTATCCATCACCTCCTTTGCAGCATAAACATCCTGCACCCTCTGGCTCTGGTTGGTAGACATGTATTTATCCAGTGTGACTGGGTGCCTGTTTGATCCCAACACAACTTGCTTCAGGAAGGGGGATTTTATTTACATTATTTGCTTGCTTTTCAAATTTCCACTTCAGTTATCTGATCCCTTTCTCCTTAATCAGAAGGGTGGGGAGATCAGGTGCCAGGAGAGCCAGGCATGGCGCCTAGCCCAGGGCTCCATGGTGTGTTCCTGGCAGGAGTTTGGATCCTGGAGTGCATAGGAACACAGTGTTTGGTCTCAGGCTCTTGCTGAGGAGCTGTGTGAGTCGATTCAGTTGGTTCAACCCAGACTTATGCTGTGGCAGCTGGAGCTCTGCCAGAGTTTTGCTGTGCAAATAGGAGGGATTTTTAGTTCTCCAGTGCCTCAGTTTCCCCACTGCTGGATTGCCCACCTCTATTTGCTGTCACTGGATGAAAAGCACAAGAGACACTGTGTGAAAGCTGAGATTTTTTGGTAAACATGCAGAACACTCAGTGATGTGTGTATTGCACTGTGCTCCTTCTGTTGCAGATAGTCCTGCAGACTCTGCTGGCCTTCGCAGTCACCTGCTATGGGATAGCACATATTGCAGGAGAGTTTAAAGACATGGATGCCACTTCAGAACTCAAAAATAAGTATGTTTTATTTCTTCTTTTTGTATGCACCGGTATCCGCTTCTCTGTACAAACTGCACCCTGAAATCACTCATCTTTAGCTCAATCCTTCAATGCATGTTGTAAGGCAGTGGCCTGAGGGGAACAGCCACACTTGGGAAAGCCAACAGTGTCTTGAGTTTTAGGAAGAGTTAGATAACAGGCAGAAATTAAATAAACTTCTTGCTTTTCCTCATCTGAAATCCTGCTGTGCAGAGCTGGTAAAGGAATGAAATGTGCTTGTAGAAAGTAGAGCTCAGGAATCACCACCTGTTGTCATAACATGATCTCAGACTGCAGGGCCTGGCTCACACTTTGCTTGTGTTTGCTTCCTCACGAGAATCTGAGACACTTGAATCTCACACAGTATATTCAAGGCAGGACATGTGAAAGACTAAGAAAATAAGGGATTTTGGATCAAGATTTTGAAGAGGGTAGTTGGTTAGAGCATGCCAAGGTCATAGATTCAACCGCTGTATGAGCCATTCACTTGAGAGTTGGACTCAATAATCCTTGTGGGTCCCTTCTGACTCAGAATGTTCTGTGAATCTGGTACGAAATTGGATGGGCAGATGTTGCCTCTCTGGCCATTTCCAAAACCACAGGGGAGTATTGAAAGTGAAAAAGTTGACATAATTGTATTTCAGAGTGTTCACTTAAAGCCTTTAGCTTGAGGCACCCAGGGGGATGGAAAGCTGAACATCATCAAGGTGTTAACGCAAGTGACAGCTGAACTAAGGGTGGCACATGGTGTGTCTGCAAGCAGCATCCACAGGCTGCCCCTGAGCTCAAGGAAGAAAGGGGAAGTTTGTGACGTGGACACGTTGTGGTCTTTTTCACGACTGGATGTGTATTTCCTCAGTGTTTTAGTTTAGGAAGCTTAAAAGCAAGCAAGAGTTTTGGATTGAAAACTTGTACTTCTGTGTCTAAAGCCAATATGCCCCAGACTGACTGTTCTAAACTCCCTGCTCTGAGAGAGTATTAACCTTGGCTTTTTACATTTATTTTGAAGGACATTTGACACATTAAGGAACCATCCATCTTTTTATGTATTTAATCATCGTGGTAGAGTATTGTTCCAGTCCCCAGACACAGTGAATTCTTCTTCAAACCAAGATGCTTTGTCATCCAGCTCGGCACTGAAATTTCGAAAACTTGAACCTCTGCGCCGCTAAGACTTTCACAGATGATACCAATAACGCAGGACACTGAGATGTAATATTCAAGTCGGGGATGTAAACACTTTTTTAATTTCTGGAGCAGTATTTATATTGATCTTCCAGACTTTATAAAGTATATATATATAAAAAAAATATATATATATAAACTAATGACCTTCTTTGTACACTGTTAATGAGAATGACCGAATTGTGGATTGGCAATGCAGTGTAAATTCTACAGTTATGCTGTGAAACACATCTTCAAAGTTTCAGATATTAAAACGAGTTGCAGCTGACTTAACGTCAGTTAAAACAAAAAGCAAGCTAGTTTTTCCTGCAATTAATGTTCTTTGACAGGAGGGAATGTTTGAGTGTATTTATTTTCTCAGTTTGCTTGCACTACAGTCTGTGGACCCCCTCAGAAATGCTGTGTGCACTGCATCACTGAACAGCAAGAAAAGAGGCAGCACCTGATCCTAGAATGCCTGTGGGACAACAGCACGGTGTGGCAGGGGAATTCAAAACGATTGCTTTCATTTTTATTTTTTTATAGTGCTGAAAAACAGTTGTGTGAAGGGTTATTCTTTTTCTCCTGGTTTTTCATTGCCACATTATTTCCTTGTTGCCCTCCTTTGTTTCATGTAAGTTGCCCCAGGTTGCCTGGGCTGTGGCTGTGCATTGGTGCTTGTGTGGGGGAGGCAGCTCACATAGATAATCTGCTACACTCCCTGTTTACCCCCTGGGTCCATGTTCTCTGGCTGTGAACTGGGGGATGTTGAACATTGTGAACATGCTGAATGTGGTGTTGGCGCCAGGTACAACCTCCAAATCATATTTAAGTATCAGTAAGAACTGTCCCTTCTGTCAGTGATCCAGGGATAGGGTCCAGCAGCTTGCTCTGTTTGCTAGCACTAATCCAGGACAACTACCCCTTTTCTGCTAACAGAGCCTTTCACCTTGATTTTTTCCAGCTGAGCCCTTCATTGATTTAAGATTACTGTCTTGATTTCATGTATTAGAACTGATGATACTGTCCTTAATTCTTACTTATGTCTAAATTCTTACCTCCCCTCAAGGGCTGAATCAATACTACAATCTCTCTTGGTCTGGTATTTCACCTCCCTGACACAGCAGAGGGAGGGTAGTTTGAGATACTGGTGGGGCTAGCAAGAATTTTGCCTGGTTTGAGGATTATTCGCTGGCACAGTGGAAACTCAGCCTTTTGTCCTGGCATATGTTGTGTTTGGGTTTTTTTAAAACTATTAAGAACTGTCAAAGGCAAAAAGCTTGGCAAAAATATTGTGTAAACTGAAGCCTCTTTTTCTAGCTCTGCCCGTCCTATGGAGTGGGTGCCCCAGTGCTCGAGCAATACTGTGGCTGCTGCTCTACAATCACTCTGGGTTTGATTAGGAAGGGTTACTCTGCAAACTGAAAGCATCTGAGCTGCAGGATTAGTTCCTAAAGTGTCCTGGTTCCCCTCTTGGTGGTGTCACAAATCAGCTCCTGCCAGCGCCAAAGGCCTTAGAAATAGCATTGGGTCATGTCTCCATTGTGGACAGAGCTGTTCCCTTGGGGAATAGGGCTGCTGTGCGGCAGCTGCTGCACAGGGGGGAGGCTGAGCATAGGCCAGGTGACCTTGTGGGGCAGAGGAGAGACAGAATTAGCAAAGGGAGGGAGAAGCATAGCAGGAGCTCAGTAACCACTGTAGCAGATGGATCCTGCAGCCGTGGTTGCACTGAGCCCTTTGCTGAGGGTCTTAGAGCAGAGCTGCTCACACGGAACGTCTGAGAAGCCCCATTTGTGCTGCTGGAAGGCTCCAGGGACCTGCCTGAGGTGGGAGGTGCTGCTGTGGGACAGGGAGGTGGAGAATGTCACCTGCTGCTCAGAGCAGGTCCTGCTGGGAGTACCCTGTGGCTGTGTCAGGGCCCTTCTCGTGAGGAGTAGCCTCACTCTGCAGCAGCAACGGTTCTATCACAAAGCTGTACAAATTATTTTTTCTTATTGATCTCACAATGTCAAATAAAAATTGATATCCTTAAAGCGTTTGTTTGTTTATTTCTGACCATCCTGGAGCCTGCTGCAGCAAATCCCTGGTCAGTGACTATCTAAAAGTGACTGCCCAGCACTGACATGAAGTGATTGCCTTAATTATGGCAGCTCTGTGTGAAAGTGCTGTCTGGCCTGGTGTTCATTACTGGGAGGTAAGATCAGTAGGGGGGATCAAAATAGCTGCAAGTAGCTGAGTAAAACATTTAGGAGGGAAGTATTACCAGCCTGGGGATCTGCTTGCCTTTGAGGCTTGTCGTCATCCTTTCTGGCAGAGCTGACATATTTTCTGTCTTCAATTTAACCACAGTAAAGGATTTTCTACCATGTGCTAATCCCCTACCAGCCGATGGGACAGGCTCCTGCAAGGTCTGGTATTGCAACAGTCCCTGGGGGAAACACTCAAGCTGCTCCCGGGGCTGGCGATAGTTAAAATCCTGGACTTGAGCAAGATCACTTTTCACTCCATGCTCTGCTTTTCCACTGGGGGAGGTTGAAAAGTTAGCAAAGCACTGGAGGAGTTTGCTCAACTACAGCATCCATCAGGATTGCACCAAAGAGAGAACACTCATCTGATTTCTGTGCTGCTGCAGCTCTGCATCCAGCACACAATACAATGAGGTGAAACACCAATAAAACTGGTGTTCTGGGAAAGGGCACCTTAACTAGCTCCCAAAGCCACCTTGTGATTACCTTGCAGTGTGGGGCTCTTCATAGATGAGTTTCTCTTCAAAAGCAAAGCAAGAGTTGAGCCAAGTATTTCTTGAATTAGACTGGGGAGTTTCCAGCCTTGCCCAATGCTCATTTATACCCATCACATCTTGAATTGCTTTGGCTAGAAGCCGTGCTATTTCTACTACATTAAATAGTAAAATAAAAAATAGGTGCTGATGCTATCCATTCATTGCTGAAGTAGCAGGTTTAATCTGCATTAGTTTTGCTGGGTTTTTGAACTACTCTAGTGAGAGCTCAGTGAGGAATTGCTAAAGAGGGCAGGAGTCATTTACACCCTTGTAGGTGAGGGGATGGGGACTATGTGTCAGAGATCGGTCACTGGTGCAGCCCTTCCATGTGAGGCTGGAATGGAAGTGCAGCTGGCAGAAGTATTTATTCTAGAGGTCAGTGAGGGCTGAACTGCAGCACCATGTGTGGAAATCCCTCCTGGTTACACATCTGATGTGTCCCCTCTGTGTGTCCCAGATGGAGCCATTGGCTGCAGTCTGGTGCCAGGACCCACGTGCTGTGTGCCTCACTGCTGCCCAGAGCTGGAGCACAGCTTTCTCGGGAAAGCTGGCAGCTAACGGCCCCTTCCAGGTGCTCTGGAGCAGCCACACAGTTCCCCTCGCTAGAGAAAGCAGAGAATGATGATTACTTTCTATTGATTTTCTATTGATGATTTTTGGCTTCCTTATCACTTGCTTCCCACAGTTTGAGTTCTCTCGCCCTTCATCACACTGCAGCAGATGTGCCCTTCTCCATCTCTGACACCTTCAGCAATTGTGGAGACATCCTCCAGCTGGATACAGCCCCCCCCCACCAAGAGTGGCACCATTTCTGCTCCCTTTTGGGGCCACCTGCACCAAAAGGCAGCAATTTTCCACCAGATGATTTGGGAAGGCTGAGGCTCACCCCACAGCAGCCGGGGCCATGAAGCTGCTCCCGGGCTCCCTTTGGCAAGCTCCTCAGCCGGGCAGAGAAGCTCTGCAGTTCCCTGCTGTCCTGGCTGTGCTGTGCCAGGCTGGCAGACTGCCTGCAGAGGGGAAGGGCAAAGCAAGGCTATTTTGAATGTTAAACAAGCAGAAAATACTTTGGTACCAGCTTTCCACAGCCAGCACTACCAGCAAATGCAAAACACTCCTTGGATTTGGCCTTGAGGTTCACCTTGAAGCCATAATCACCAGGGGCAGAACCCCAGCGGAAATAAAATGTGGTATTCCAGCAGGTAAAAGCCTTTTAATCAACCCCAGGTTGGTCTCAGTGACACAATGCCATTTCGAAACACTTTGGACTGCGACGAAAGCTACATCCTTAAAATGGCAGCTAATTAATTTTCCTGTCCTGCTAACTTAATCCTTTTTCCAGCCAAGAGAGGCAAATGGGAGTTCACAGAGCAGCGAGGCAGCCAGGAGCCTGGCAGTGCAAGCAGGAACACAAGCTCCAAGGCTCCTTGGCAGGGGCCCAGGCTGTGTGGTGTCACAGCTTCCCAGGCCCTTTTAATAGGAAGAGAGATAGAAAAAATAATTAAAAGGTGACATTTGGATTATCAATGGCTCATCCTATGCCAGTAGTCCCGGGGAACCCAAAGCCCCCCACACAGAGATGTGGCTGTTTATTCCCAGTTCACATCCCAGTGCTGCCAGGCAGAGCACCTAGCACTGGCCGTGCCCTCCCTGCCCAGACTGGTGCTGGCTGAACCAATTTCCCCAGGATCTGCCGGTGGCAGGCCGTGCTGCAGGGGCACTTCACTTTGGATTTCAGAAAAAAAAAAAAGGAAGGAAAATATTCCCCTCCTCCCCCAAGGTATTTCTGCTGCGTATTTTAGAGCGGTTCAGGGCCAGCCACAAAATGCCAGTGCTGATGTCCTCGGAGCCCCAGGCTGCTCCAGAATCCCTTGTCCCTGCCCCAGGAGGTCTCTGCTGCAGTGCAGGATGCAGGAGGAGCATCCCGTGCGCACAGCAAACACTGAAGCAGTGATTTATTCCCCATCCCGGATGCAGAAGTGCACAAAACAAGACGCATCCCAAAGCAGTTTTGGAGCAGCCAGTTAGGCAGGCACTCCAAAGAGGGCCTTCTCTTCCCCACATCCACACCATGCTGTCACTCCCTGGGCCATTACCAGTGCCTCCAAGGCACCCACAGACCTGGGTGAGCCCTCAGCAAGGGCAATCCTCAGCACAGTGCAAAGCACATGGAAGGAAGGGGCCAAATAATGCCCCCTCCTTGCCCAAGGCCACCATGCTGCTCTACAGCCTCCTGTCACACACAGATCTCTGCTGAAGGACCTTGGGGATGGTGGCACCATTTCAATGTCAAGTCACCACCACCACTCTGATGCTGGAGCCAGCTGCTCCTTCCATACCTAGTTGAATACAGCAGCTTCAGATCACAAAGGAAAAACCACAGCAGAGCGAGGCCCATGTTCATCTCGCACAGGAGAGACCCACATATCCTACAGGATGCACCAGGGCTGGTTAAAAACCCCAGGTCTGCTGATGGTCAAGCACAGCCATGGCCACGGCCACGCTACTGCCTTGGGTTGTCCTGGGCTGGCACAGGGGACAATTATGGAAACAGCCTGAGCTGTCTCCCAGCATGGGAGCAGTGGGCAGGGGAGCTCTGCAAGGCACTCTCTTCTCTGCCTTTGATTCTTGTGCTCAAGCAGCAACCGCAGAGCTTGGAAGGGGCAGACCTGAGGCTCAACCCCACCACATTCCAAGAGCAGAGCAACAGGATGCTCCACAGAGGTGAAGTGCAAGTTAAAACAGGAGCAGTGGAGTAAGGAGCGAGTCACGTCAGACAAGCTCCAGACAGCAGAGCACTCCATCAGCACAAAACCCCCCTTGCAGAGCCCCGCGCCAGCCTCGCACTGAGCACAGCACCGACCTCCCAGATTCACCGCTGGTCAATCCCTCAAAGCAGCTTTCACATCGTGCCTGAGGATGAACAGGGAAAGATATGCTTTCAACCTCTTTCTGGTTTCCTATCATGGCAGGAGCTGTCCCTTTCATCTCCTTACTTTCACAATCCCTTCTCCCTTCAACAGTGGGCACACCAAGTCCAGGGGTGCAAGGCAGACCCTTCGAAGGAGAGCCTCTTTTATCTACATCCACAGCAATTCAGCTTTGACCACCTGGAACCCTGACAAAAACTGCTTTCAGCTGCCCCACGAGGTCAGAGCCTCCTCAGGGTCCTGATGTGTGAAGAAAAGCCATCACCATCAACCTATTATCCAGCAACCGTTTCCCATCACAGTCTGGGCCGTGACTCACCAGCAACTGCCTTTCCTACGGGGAATTCACAGACAGTTCCCAGGAGTCGCTCTGACCCGGTTTCACCTGCTGGAAGCCACAAGGGCTGCCGCAGCAGCAGCAGCTCGGTGAGAGCTTTCCCAGCTCGCCGAGCCCCAGCATGTCCTGCCGAAATCCAGCTCCCAGCGAGCCAAACGCTGCCACCGCATACAGGCATTCCTGTTCTCTGACAGAACTCCTGGGGGAGGGTCTGATGGATGTGATAACTTAAAACAGCCTCTTCTAGAGCTCCCGAGTCCCCCACCGTCTCCTTTTTCCACTAATGATCATCTTCGATAGCAGCTTCTAAGTTCCGTGTGTGCAGAGGGAGGAGCCCTGAACCCACGGATGCCAGCAGCATTTCAAAGTACGCTTTCACTCAGCTGGGAAAGGAAAGGTGCTGGAGCAGCTCGGGTCAGAAGCCAAACTGACGAAGAGGCAGTACCACAAGTGCCAACAGGGTTGGGCAGCTTTCTCTACAGCCCTCCTATCTTCCTTTCCAAGCTCCTGCTTTTTTCTAGCCCCAGAAGCACACTTCCAGCAAAAAGGCACTGACTACAGCCACCTCTGTGTGGAAGCAGCAGGCAGCCTGTCCTGTCTCCACCTCACGCTGCTCCCGTGCCAGACCCAGGCTGGCAAGTGGAAGAGCACAGGGAAAAAGGAACCCAATGACACGTACAAGAGCCCAGCACCTAGTGTGTTGGTTTGTAGTGGGATTGTCCACACCAGGGAAATAATTCAAGTGTGCAAGTCCAAATTAGGGCACACCTTTTATAATCATCTTTGTTAGTGACACACTATATGACCTCGGGTAAGTCCCTCCATCCATCTTTAAAGACTCTCTCAGAGGAGAGCCACAAGACTTTAATTAGCAGCCCTACAAGTGCTGGAGATAGTTTGTCTCCCTTCCAAAATAACCAACTGCAGATGAATTGGAACAATCTTATTTTCAAATTCTGCAAGCAACTGAGATCCAGGCCGCTCTCAGATCAGTCAGTTCTACAACATAATCAAAGTTAAATGTGCCAGCTGTGCATGAAGGCTTTTAACATGCTGTGCAGACTGGAAAACAGCTCAAAGAATCAATGTTATTTTTCCATGGCTGGGATGTCACTGTCGAACAGCTGCATTATAATCATCTGCAATCAGCAAAATGCCTTTTTTTTAATCACTTTCTAGTCTTGGGGAACAGCACTTATTTTTCTTTTTGTCCTACTTAGGAAAGCACCCTTGATCCCTGAGATACCCACTGCCTGACACTGCCAAGGGATCAGGCAGCCGCTACAGCAGTGTGCTCTGACCAGACTGGTGGCTGCTCAAACCCCAAATATCCCAACAGCCTCCTCAGCTCTGAAAGTTGTGCCCAGACAGGAACTGCTCACGCTGCTACCACCACCTCAAGAAACAAAAAGTGCGTTTCCACAAACCCAGCAAAAATCAGCTCCAGTTACCTACTGTCACATACTGAAGACCTGAGATGGTTCCACAGCAGTCCCTCCCTGTGGAAAAAACTAAGCACAGCCCATCCTTCTCTGCAAGGGCCACCTCTGCACAAACACATCAGTCACAGCTGCCAGATGAAGCAAGGGGGGCAAGTCTCCCAACCCCATCCTTTAAAAAACCTCTCTTTGATATATTCTACATATTAAATATTTATAAATACAATTTAACATTAAAATATGCACCTACTCTGGAATAAATGACAAGAAACAGGCTGACCACACAGAAAGAGCTCTGCCCTAGTAACTACCAAAATGCTTTAATAACCCTCTCCTCCTGTTCAACATCCTGCAGGGCTCTAAGTACTTTGTAAATGAGCACACACCATGGGGATCATTCCCAAAAAGCTCTGTCCCTCCTACCAGCTGCTCAGCAGTGGCAAGTGGAGCACAGGGATACAGCAAATTGCCAG
This sequence comes from Monarcha castaneiventris obscurior, assembly GCA_026261815.1. Taxonomy (NCBI): domain Eukaryota; kingdom Metazoa; phylum Chordata; class Aves; order Passeriformes; family Monarchidae; genus Monarcha; species Monarcha castaneiventris. The sequence continues at coordinate 7,075,520 of JAMPIT010000550.1, forward strand.
AAGTGTCCAATATTTTAAGGGACATTATGCAAGACTGTTTGCATTAGAGGAGTGACAGTGACTGAGATGACAGCAAGCATATACAAAGCCAAGGATCCATTGCAGCTGCAGCCAATCCAGGACTAGGAAATAGCCGTGAATTCCCACTGCAGATGTGAAGATAAAACTTCCCCAAGCTCTCAAAAAACCCAGATCTCCAGCAAAAATCTCAGAGGTTTCCATTCCAACCACCTTTTCCAGGCCAAAATATTCTTTTGCACTTCAATAAAAATTGTTTGAGAGCTTCAGCCCAAGCTCAAAATCTGAAGAAATATGCAGCTGCCTTGAGCACTTCCCAGATCCTGGTGAAGGGCAATTTTTCTTACGTGGTACCAGCAGTTCTCATTGATGGCAAAGCCCTGTGGCTGAAAGCATGTCCAGCTCAGTTCTTCCACTGCCTATGGAAATATCCTCCAGCATTTACCACGAGGCTGTACAAGTCAATACAATTTAATTCCTTCCTTGGCACATCCATCCTCTGAACTCTGAGTAATCAGCTGCTCAAGGCACCAGATCTGTGCTAGCAGCCCTGAGAAGCATCTCATACACTTTAAAAATGAAGGCTCTGACATGGGAGAGGTGAGGTTGAACCACCTCCCACAGCACACAAGCAGCAACTGCCTTTTCCACAGCTATTCCCACAGCCCCTGCCCTGCACTCCCAGCTCCATGGACAACAACACAGCTCCCCTGCCATGCTGCTTTACCAAGAGACACCACCACATCACAGACTGAGAGAAGAAAAACACCAATGCCAAAGCCAAGCCAACAGTCTACTTTCAGAGATGAAACAAGAAGCCAGGTTGCAGCTCAACTGAATGGATAATTTCAGTAAAGTTCAACATTTTTTGTTTAGTCTGTCCTCCTTGAAATGATCCCAAGATTCACATTTAGAATACAGCTTAATTCCTGCAGGCCACAAGATAAATCCCAAGGCATTCTTCTTCTCCTTTTCCAGTTAGGATAGACTTCAACTTGTTTTTGCAGACCTGCAAGCAGCAGTTCCTTTTAAATCCAGTGACTAACATCCTTCCTTCAGATCTCGGCCAAACCTCCTTTCTGCCAGATTTGAAGTGTCTTTGGCTTCGTTTTCTGCTTAACTAGGTTGGCACATTCTCAAGTCCATTTGCTAAAGGTGTGATGTTGCCATGTTGCTGGTATGAAACACTGTAATTGAGCTTTATAGGTTTTTAAAGTTTGTGTTAGATAATGCATTTCTTGTATTTTTCCATCAGAAGTTTCTAAGTAGATACTAAAGAACAGACCAAAAGAAATCAAACTCAACAGCTTACACTGCTGCCATTTCAGCCAGGCAGTTTAAAGGAAGAATCTGGAGAAAATTACCAGATTAAAAAAAAAAAAACCAAAATAGGTTTGGGGGTTTTTTTACAGTTTCCTGCAAAGGGAGACATACAATTGCTTGACCACAGCACAGTAACAGCCTCTGCAGCTGCTATTTTGGAAGATGACAATCACTCTTTAATGCTGGTTAAACCTGGCCAGGAATACACATGCCCACCATAAATGCACTGTGCCCCCAAACTGGCAACAGCAGCATCCAACAGACACCTACCGTAGTGACGGGCTTGGGAGCTATATCACTTACAAGGAAAAACCCTTGATGTCTACACGGGAAAAATAAAGATAACATGCACTGAGGAGGCCTAGGTAAGAGAGGGTCAGAAAACGGACGTAGCAGAACTCACACAGGTATCCAGACTCCAAAGCATCTCACAACCCTTCTACCCAAGGAAGGCAAGTGCTAAATTTGTTAATCCAGATTGTTAAACAGTGCTCCTTACAGGAAATACAGTCATATTTCTTCTCTACTTCCTAACATTCAACTGTGCCACATTATTTCAACCTTACATAAATAAGGGCTCAAAAATGTAAGTTTGAGCAAAGCACAAATGGCTTCCAATTCCAGGATGCATCAGTGGACCCATCCTCTGTCCTGAGCCCTTGCTGAGGAACGTTCCTGCTACAAGAGGTTCCCCTGAAGCCCAGGTCACAGCCCTGGTGACAAAGCTCTTGCTGCTGGGCCATGGTCTGTACCAGGAAAGGCAAGGCCTGACACCAGTGTGGCCCTCCTGGTCCCTGAAGTGCCACCACAGCTTGGGACTGTGTTTGTTCAAGGCATGTCCCATCCACCACCTCCAGCACCGTGGTCAGGCTCACAAGGAATTCTCTCCACTAATAATCTTCTTAAACCGGTTGTGGAGCATTTTCTGCTTCCCAAATGAGCCATGTCCATGCTGTGCTCCATGTGGAATTCAGGGCTGTGTGTGCTCTTCATCAATTGCTGTTGCTCCTTTTTCTTCATCTCTGCACTGACACAACCCCTGAGGACATCTTCCTTCCTTCTTATGAAGACTCACGTCCAGTTCACTTCTGCTTCTGCTGCTCTAATATTCTAAGACAAATTCCATCCATTCAGATAAGACAATGGTAAGGTATGAGAAAATTCTTAACTGCCCGCACTTGAATAGAGTATTTTGTAGCTTCTGAGGTACAAGATTCCAAACGAGTGAATGAAAGTTACCAGCTCCCCGCAGCTAATTTAGCAGCCAACTGCATCCCACCAAAAGAGCAGATTCACACACTAACAAGGTCACTAGTTAAAAATTTGGCCCCTGCTCAGACACACAATGATCAAGTGAGTGTCTCTGGAATCCACGATAGAAATTAAACAGCCATTAACTACATGGAAGAAAGCTGTCTCCTCTTATCACCTACTACTTCAAGAATAGCAACTTGATGCACTTAACTTCTTAACGCTATGATTCAACAATTGCAACTTGATGCATTTAACCAGGCCATTTTACGAGGTATGCACAGTATATCTGACCCTCTGTAAATAAAATCCCTTTTAAGAGTCCAACATTTGGCATGGGAGGTCCATCATGGTGACAAACAGCTTCCACGTGAAATTTTGAAGGCATTAATCCCCCTTTGCGTCACTCCAAGGTATTTCTGTGGCTTTTAAAAGAATATTCACTTTTATTCATCTGCACAGATGAATAAAAGTTACTTCTAAGAATCAGGATACATTTATAGTAATGCCTTCCCCCATGTCACTTCATTCATTTACACCGTGACAGAGATTTGCTGTTGCTGGATTTCATTTCCTTCTTGAATTTCATTTCCTTCTTGAATTTCACTGGTGTCATTCCAATGGTCAAACTGCATCTTCCAAGGAAACCAAGGCCACTGCTTCAGAGCCGATGGAAAAGATGTCTCACAGGCTGGTTTGTACTAAAAATACCAGCAGGAACAGAGAAGTACAGGCTCACCACGAAAATCTGTTTACCTGCCTGGCCAGTCCACTGGAATCCCTGGGATATTTCCCATATGAGGCCAAGAGCACAAGTTAGCATGAGCACAATTTCAACCTGTCTTTTAAAGAAAGCTGTTAGAGGATCAGAGGATGTTACGAGCAAACAACTGAAAATACACACTCATCCCAACAGCCACTTATTACTGGCACATTATTGCACTGCTTTAAAGAAAAAAAAAATTACATGCAGGTGGCTTCAGTCTTCTTTGTATGTTCTGTCATATATGGAATTGCCTTTGGACAAAATAGTGAAGAGGAACAGAGGAGGAAATACCAGCTCAGGCAACCAAGGGTTTGGTAAACTGGAACTTAGTGCCCTCACAACTGAGTAAAAATGTGCACCCCACAGAGGCCAAGCTGAGTGACACATGGGCAGGTGCTCCAGGGTACAAACATATAACATGGGCAGGTGCTCCAGGGTACAAACATATAAACAGCTAACACCACAAGCTGTGTTTGGGGATGTGAAAAGACTAGGTTCAGCTGGTTTTACAAAAATATCCTCAGTCTGCTGGTAGCAGACAACTGGAGGAACTCAGTGCTGCCCGCTACAGACTCCGCAGATTAGCACTTCTTAAAAATTAATAAAATGGTTTATTTTATATATACACATATGTTCCAAAAAAATTTATACAGTTAAAATATCAAATTAGTGATCTGGTAACAATACAGTTCAAAATAATCTCTTTTGTATGAACATTAAAATACACGTTTTTAAAAGCGGTTTCCTTATAGTGCTTCCAAAGCACAGCGTGTGCCAAGGCCACCTGAAGAATCTCCGTCCTCCTCACAGGATGAAAGAGAACTGAAGTCGGGGACCTGGGAAGCCTCAGGTGCACTTTCATAATGTCTGCAGACAAAACAGAAGAGAGTCTGAGGTAGATTGTTTAGTGACCATCAGGTGGTAACAGTCACAGGGCTGTCTTTAGCTTTCATTAACACAATAGCAGTTTCTTTACTCTCAATCTACACTGAATCTCAAGTTTAAAGGCATGGCTAGCAGTTCTTGGGAACAAGACCCTTGTCTCTGTGGTGGCAACATGCAATTTTACCAGTGCAGCTGTTTCTGGGAGGGTTTTTTTGGGAACACACGGGCTCTCTCCACGATGCAGACAGTGTGTGCATTTGACAGTGCCCCATTTTAGTGCAACCTGCTGCCTACAGCACGTAAATGTCTAATGACAGCGTTCAAATGAGTAAATTCTCATCACCTGCAGGAGGGGCAGCAATGGTTATTTTCTTCCGCCTGTTGAGCAAACAGCACCCTCCACAGGAGAAAGCCACACCTTTCATAGCAAATCCTTAAGGTTATAGCCCAGCTTCTGCTGAATCAGGCTCTTAAAGTTAAAGCTCCACTGCTTCTTCTCAGACTGTGACAGTAAAATCACTTGACTGCCAAGATGGTGAGGGCAGCAGCTACGTCCTCTTCCACTCTTCTGTGGCACAGCAAACTCATTCCTGGTCCGCATTCGTCTGGCCGGTACATTATTATCTACTGTTGACATGATTAACTCTGGGTGGGCTGGTGAAATCTAGTTCCTCTAGTATTCTCTCTAAGTGTTGTATTAAGACCCGTTTTTTAAACCTACAGAAGAGAGGGAAAGCAACATAAATTTTTTCTTCCAAAAATACAGTTGAACAACTCAAGAATATTCAGCCATGACAAATCGTATTACCAGAGGCTCTCTGTTTCCAGTACAGAAGAGCTTACTTTATTTCTGGCATAAGAATGGCTAGAAAATTTAACTTAATACATCTGCCTCTCCCCAACCCACCCAAATTTTGGGTTGGTCTGCAGTAACAACCCATTGTATCTCTAATTCACATTTAAACACCAAGTAAAGACCATTTACTCCATAAAAATGTAATGGTAGTTTGACAACTAAAACGATTATAACTTAGATATGTCAAAACAGAAAATCAAAATACTAGCACTGATACAGTTTATTTAATTTATGACTCTGAGTCATTTCTATCCATACAAACCTTGCTGCTTCCTTGATAGCAAATTCAATGAAATACTTCTGAATTTCCATAGGTCCTTGCACCTCCTCAAGAAGAGAAAATATTTTTTCATAATCTAAAAAAGAGATAAAAATTCAACTATATACTAAAAATGAACGTTGCAGATGCAATTTCAGAAAAGTTTAAGAGCCAAAAAGGAAAAACAAAGCCCAGTTTCATGTATCTGTGTATGATAAAAGACATAAGGCAAGAAAAACACCTGCATTAGCTTTAAGAGCAGAACATCGGTGATAGAATAATTTAAAGTGATACTGATGATCTGGGAATTCAAATGTGGCACCAAAGATTAAGGTTTGCTTTAAAGAGCAGCAGCTAGGAACATTTATCCTCAAAAAATGCAGGCTGAGTAGAGAGAAGCCTCCCATTTCCATTATCACAGTTAACATGCACAGGGCCACCAAACCCTGATCTGGCCTGGAGCCATCGTTTCTGAAAGCAGAGGTTGCCTTTAGATCTCTAGAAAGACAGATTATCAACCCTTAGTGTGAGCACAACATGACTGTCCCACTGGTACAAGGTAAATATGTCCACTGCAAAAGAATAAACTGGACATAACAAATTGGAAACAAATTCAAAACCAGCATTGTTTCACTATTTCCCATAACTGACCCCAGTATGAATACATTTATGCTGCTGTGACCAAGAGTCTGCTCAGAGTGATGCAGTAGGCAGAGGGAGCATAAACAGTCAGACCTCTGAACAGATGTACATATTTAAGCCACTACAATTTAGCCACTTTCTTTGATGACTGCTTGGATTTTGCAGCAAGACAGGTGACTCACACTGAACACAGTTTTACTCTACAACACTATTTACTAGACATGAATTTGGTATAAAATTGGATGAGCCCACTTTGCAGAATGTCATTTTTAGCCTTCAGTTCTTAAAAGTTTGCAGCAGCATTTCATCATTAATTAGTCTCACAAAATTAAAAAAAAAACCCCACTCTGCTGTAACCCACATTAACTGTTAATATTCCCTTTCAAGCATATTCCAAGATGCACCCTTACAGAGACATGCCTTTGCCCTGCGAATGGAGTTTTGATGGACACACAGCATCAAGTACAGTTTGTGTACACAGGAGCAGTGCAGCCTAAGACAGAGTTATCTAGTCTTACTAGATCACTGGCAACAAAACCAAAACCTCTGAAGGGTGCTGCTTTCACCGGACACCTCATACACCAGTTAACCTGTCTTTGAGGGCAAACAGGGTGACTTGGCACTCAACCTCCCAAGCACAAGTCGAAACTTCAACTCACCTGCCCAGCATTTCCTCCTTTTTTTGCTCCTCCATTGCTCATTTATGAGCAACCAGAAATTACTCAGCATCTGAAGTTGTGTGTATATTGAAAATAGCTCCTTCCATCAAGGAAAAGTCTTCTCTATCACACCGCATATAATATACTACTAAAATAAACAAACACAAATAACTTACTTCTTCCAGGTTTCCGAACCTCTTTCATCACTTTAATTTTGATGTCAGCATTGTTTCCCTCCAACATGGTAGGTGTTATTTTAAAGGAATTTGGCACAGATTCAGAAGTAGACTCCATGGCCCGCTTTTGGTCATCTCCACTCGCACTGTAATTCAGAGGCCCTCGAACAAGTGCATTGGTACCAGGTTTATGATCCAACCCATCTTCACTTAAACAATTGAATTCAACAGGTAGAGAGTCTAAATCGTTAGGTAACATCTCATCCTCTCCTACAGCAGCAGGAACCACAGGAGCCATTTGCACAGGTAAGCCATCAATTTGCTTCTCCAATGACTGACAATTTTCTGCTTTCTTCTCTCCATTGCCATCTTGGACAACACTGTTACTGGTATCTACAAGTGGAAAATACATACCTTACTGGTGCACAAGTGCAGCATCAAAAGAACCAAACAGAAGTAGTTCTGTATCCTTTTTGTCTGAAGTGCTGTGTAGCAATCTGACAACACTGGACAATACTTCAATACTTTCATTCAACTGTGCATGGGACCAAGGGAATACTTCCCCTTTGGACTGTTATCACCTCCTATCACTATTGTGAAGTCACCATGTTCTGTATTCCTAGTGCAAAGTCATGACTCCTAAGTAAACTCTTGTTTTCCTTCTTTTCCCCAAATCCTGCTAACAGAGTTTTCTTCTGACTCCATTCGCTGCAATAGGTGGGTATGAGAATTCCTATTTGTCAGAAATGAAACAACCATAATTTAACTTTCCTTCTTTGCCACAGAATACACAAAGAAAAACTAAAAGCTGATCTGAGATAGAAAAGTATCTCCAAACAGGTTTTTTTATTTCAGATTTCATTAGCTGTAGCAGCAGCCTGTTTATCTATCTACGCCAACAAAACAAACTCACTCCTACATAACAGCGAAGCACAGAACCTTTTCCCTTCCTCCCCAGATCTCCCACCACCCAAGCTGCTGTACCACAGCTCAGTATACCTTTATTTGCTGGGACACCCTTGAGGTTCAGGTAGGAGGGGGAGCCAGGAGCAGCGGGTGGCCCCTTCCCACCCACATGGTTGGTGACGACAGGCGGTGACTGCGGCCGCCGCAGCAGGGGGGACATGCTCCGCCGCCTCTTCAGCGATGCCGGCGTGTTGGGCTCCCCGGGGCGCTTGATCTTGTTTTGGGGCCCAGCCACAAACTCGTCAGCTTCATCTATCATCATACCCTGAAAAGAAAGTAATAATTTAAGTAACAGTACAAAACAGCAACTGTTTCACCAATCCACTGATGAGTTAAGTCTCTCTGTGTTCAGATTCAAGTGGCTTTCAGAACACTTGACAGCTCTCAGAACAGAGATACCCAAGGCAACCAGAGAGAGCCTAGTGCCACTCTGTAAAACAGCACGATTCTGTACACATTCCTCCTGCACCACATGGGAGACATCCCTCCTTTCCACAGGCCGCACAGATTAGCAATATATTGTAGTTGTGGGGGAGAAATTCTACTCACTAATTATTTCAAGCCGTGTTAAATATAAAGGCACAGCAGGCAGCAAGGCCCCTCCTACCTTCTTATCCTGTTTAAATGGATTGCCAAATGTATGAAGTCTTTTTGGTTGATCTGGGTCAATCTCCCGAAGAGGTGAAGGCATCATTTTCAGGTACTCCTGGTAATTTCCCATCTGAGCAACAGGAACACTATGAAGGCAGTCTGCAACAGAAAAGAGATCTTGATTTAGTCTTAAGGCAATATAAACTTCACACACCTCAATTTCAAGTGTTAGCATTTAAGAACTAGAACTAAGTACTTCTTTTCACTACAAAGGAAGAGCTGAAGACTACAGTTGTGGAAATAAGCCTGACAAGAGCTGAGCTTAACTGTCAGAAGAATAAAAAATAAGCAACTTTAATTTCTATGCTGACAACTGCATCTTTAGACCACCAGCATCTCACAAAAAACAGAGATCCTCTCTGCCTTAAGCCCCCATAACTTTATGCTGAACCCTCGTGCATGTGAAAGCTCTCCCATGAAACTTATTTTTAAATTTCAAAGCAAGCATGACATCTTGCATGACAAAAGGCAAAAATTTCCTTCCTTCCCCTTCAGAGTTAAGAAAAGGACATTGTCTGACTCAGCAAGAGATGTAATGGCCACTTCTGCTCCCACACCAGAGACAAAAAACACTGCCTCAAGGAAATAATAAAAATAGCTGTATTCTCTTCAAACTATTAATGAAGAACTGTGACTCCTTACCTTCATCCTGTCCCAAGATAAGCTTGTGTGTTTTCAGAAGATTGGTTCTCATTCTTGTTAGCTGGTCTAGAAGACTGCGACGAGGAATATCATATGCATTTCTGAATGCCTGTGGCTTCAAATCCTAGTTTTGTAACAAAATACGTAACTTTCAGTTAATCCAGCAGTTCTCATGCATGGAGAAATTCCACTATGAACTGTAATAACATTAGCTATTAAAAAATGTTCTTACAGTTTAGACCTTTGTAACTGGCTACAACAAGCTCAGTGGCTGTCTTTTCAACATGACCTTATTCAGCATTAGTGCCCTCAGCTCCATTAAGAGAAAGCATGTTAATTCATGGATGAACAACAACAGCTGTCTTTTGCAGAGACTGGCACTTGAAGCACAGTAATTTTTGTTTATTACCATGGGGATTTCAAACAGCGTCCCAAAATCAAGTGCAAAAAAATTGCATTTACTCTTCTCCCTCTTTATGTCTATGCTGTACACATCCCAGTTCAGTAAAGGTACTTCCTTCTGCACTAAGTCCATAGAAGTTACTCATTTAAAACAGATGAGATTAACTGCTTAGTCATGCAAGATCACAGTGCTGTTTACCTTGTTTAAAAGTCCTATGTGGAATCCAGCAAATTCTTTAACATTTATTTCCGATAGTCTCAGTGGAGATTCCCCAGTGATCCCTTGCAGCAGTTGTTTAAAATCCCTACTGTGTACCAAGGAGAGGCCACTGGAGTGATTTTTCACTTTTATTCCAATTTCTTGTGGAACTTTCTTACCCACTGAACCTATTATCCGTTCCGATTCTATTTTTGTCTAAAATGGAATCACACCGTGAGTTAAAGAATCAGCAGGCATTGCAGATTTCCAGTACAAAACACAAAGTACATTAGCAGAATTAAACTACATACTTAGTTCCCAACTACCTACCCAGGGATATATTGGATTACATAGATTAGATCTGAAGCATAAAGAAATCCTCATGTGCTAGCATATGGAAAAATATTTAGCCAGTGTATCTAAATTTATATGCTAGTAGGAGGTCTGTGAATATCCCTGGTTTTGCTGCAAGTCTGTGACTCTCGTGTCCCTGAAGAACCATCTCTAAAGGGAAAGAAAAACCAAAATGGAAGGTAGGATGCCTTAGGTTACAATAAAGCTGCATCTAGAACAACAGTATTATTCAGATAAAGTAATATAATTTCAGTTTATTTTTGAAGCAACCTAGGAACTAAGGTTTGCCCTGTATATTTGTAACAATATAGGGGGAAAAGTTGTAAAACAAATCTGGTTTATGAGTCAATTTTTAAAAATGTATCACTTCTCCAATTAGCACAGATTTCTTATTATAGCTGCAGAGAATTTTACTGTATTAAGCTCTAACTGTATTCAGAGTAAAGTTTTATTTTACCCACTAGTAATACATCCAAAGGAAAAAAAAACACCCAACCAACCAAAACCCCAAAACCCACTGTGATTGCAACCCACTTCCCTCAGAGCTCCTCCTCTGCAGAGTTTGCTTCATTATCTGTGGGAAACTGAATTTAAGGACAGCAGAAGCACAGCAGAATTCTGGAATTGCCTGTGCCTATACAGGAGTTTATAATGCATTCCACACATTCAAAGTGCTCCACATGCTGAGAATGTCTGTGAGAGCCACAGAAGCCATCTCAAGTCATTCCAACGCCATAGTGCAGATAAATAATATGAATTTACATATCATTAAATTACCAAAATACCACAGGAGGTTTTATGTCTAGTAGATGCTCAGTTATTCAGAGGCTTTGGGATGTATTTTGTGCCTTCTTTAAGGCAGAGGATTTTTTCTTTGTAATTTTAAAGGCTGCACTGCTTCCCCACTGCCTTCTAGATATTGAACTACTGCTGTAAGAGCCCCTCATGCTAAGGAAGAGCTTCCAGGCCCTTACACCTGGAATGGCAGCCTTGGCAAAGAGAAAAAATATGTAAGACTATTTCCCATCAGGTCACACTTAACACATAGAATGACTTTGACCTGAAGGAAACAAGAAGCACAGATATACAACTGGAACTATGATTTTACTCCCCATAGACAAGAACACACTTTTTGTTTGGAAAATACACGTTGCCAAGGGACACATGGAAAAATAAACATGAGACTGAAAGAAAGCCTCTGACTTCAGCTGTGAAAAACAATGGCAAGGGCAGCCATAAATCCAATTAGTGATTATCTTTGGAGTTTAAAGTCTAGCAGATATTTAAAGTATAGCTGAAGAGGTTTCCTTTGCATTCCTCTCCACCCCTTACAGAAGGCACAATCACTGGCTACAGAATTACACCAGATTCATCCATATTTGCAGTGGAAATGTTCACCACTCTTCAGTTATAATATATGCTGCACACCCATATGAACTCCCACAGGGATTAACTGCTTTATAATGAGATTACCACAAACTAAATAATCAACGCACTTCTAATTGCAAAGGTTTTATCAATACTACCTGTTGGCTGAGTTTTTTAAGGTAAGAGATAACACTGTAACTAAGTCCACAATCTAAATTATCTGATATCAGATTTGGAGCTCCCATCATCCTTAGGGCTTTCTTTAATGGCTATAAGGAAAACAAAATACACAATAGTAAGAGAATAAATATTTAAAAAAGAAATTTATAAGCTCAATTACAGGAAGCTAAGGCACATTAGATTAGTGCTTTAGCTTTTCCACTTTTGGCCACTAAAATTCAAGTCTATTCAGATAACATGTGACATGAGTTTGGTGTCTAACTAGCTCACAATGGACATTATGCCACATCACCAAGACACCACATAGCGTGGTGCCACTGGCAATTTCCACTCAAAGGCTCAGGTCCAGAATAGCCGGGATGATGCAAGTCCATATTGAGGTGCATTGTCCAAGCTACACATAAGAGGCGATACAGTGCCTCCCCCAACCCTTCATTTGGCCCAGTCAGTATCAGCTTCCCAAGTTCTAACATTTCACCCACATTAATAAACAAACTAATCTGCATTTTCCTTATCCAGTTACAAAAAGAATGCCAAATTTGGTTTCTCTGAACATTCTGAAGTATTTTTGATCAAAACTCATTTAATATTTAAAGATCAGAAAACACATTTATTAAACAATAACGTAACTACTACTTAGTTTTTCTACAAATTTTTTTAATTCTTAAAAATGTTTGCTCTAATCTACATACCTCTGAAAGGCAGAATGCTAACTACCTAAAATGCCATCATAATTATGTAAAAAAAATTTTACTAGGAAGAGGTATGATGCAAAGGACTCTGGTCACACCAGCCATTATACCCCAGAGGATGAGATGAGAAGAGGAACATACCAGTAAGTAGTAAGGAGGCATTGTTTTTAAGTAGTTGTCAAAAGCCTGTCGCCACTTCAGATTTGGCTTTAGTTTGTGAACCTTAAACAAGTCATCTGCAACAAGGAAAACAACAAAAGGAGGTGTCATTTATACAGTCCCAGACCTTTACCTTTGTCCAAACTCATATGTGCCAGATTTCCCTGTTTTCTCCCTCCACCCATCTCCCAATGGGGCTTCCCCCCAAAAACTGCTCTTAACCTTAGGTGTGAAGGATTGGGAATCCCCAGTCCTAGCTGCAGTAGCCAATCCAGAGCAAGACCCCATTACAAGCAAACTTACAAGGTATACCAGACTTAAAAACTGCACACAACCAGCAACAGCATGGACGGTGCAACAGATCCACCTGTTAAAGAGTTTCACCTCCCTTGCCTCTCTCTTGCACATCAGGGAGTCCCTGTATCTGAGTAAATCAAACAATGTTAATTTGGTTAAATTTCCATTTTCAAACCAGCTTTCTTCTGTTCAACCTGTATGATGAATTCTGGTCTCCAGTAAAAATATTCTTTAGCATCAAAGGGAAAGAATAAAAAAAAAAAAAAAAATCCAATCAGGGAATCCTGGCCAGCTCTGCTGACTTGCTGCCAACAGCAGCAGCTGCACCTGGCAGAGAAGTGGTAACCTCCAGCCACAACACCTGCCTCATGCCAGGGCAGCAAAGTCTCCCACAGGTACAGACGAGACAGAAATTAGCTACAAAAACTGCTGCCCTTTAAGAGAGGGGCAACCAGACATTTCTTTCCTTTGGATACTGTTTTAGAAGCACTTTGCTCACTACAGGTGTGCACCTGGTCTTTTAGGAATCATTGAGGTGATGGAAGTGTGGACCTATTTGCTGTGCACACTATGAACTGTGACAGTGGTCTCTACACCAAACACAGCATCCTGCAATTTACCATTTGAAATTTTGAATTATCCACTGAGATAAAGGTTATTCTTAGTAGTGTTGTAGCATGCTGGCAAAGTGAGGCTAATGGAAGGATATGCAGGTATGGAGAACGGAATGTCCAAAAATTAACTGGGGAGAACTGCAGTGGACAGAGATGCACGGAAGATGGTGTGCAAAAGACAGATGCAGCAAGGAAATTGTTTTCTCCATACTGAGTTTTCAGGAAGATTTATTTGGAGAAGAAAATTTGACTTGCATAGTACTCTGCATAAACTGAACAGATGTTATGATACTACTTCCCAAGTTCTCAGAGACAAACCCCACTCAATTACAGGTATTTGCCAACCTAAATGAATTCTGCATTACATAAAAAAAACACACTACAGATGCTACTTCTTCTCTTCCCTGGCCTGAAGAAAGTGGTCTGGAGTTTAAGAGGACAAATCAAAATTTCATTTGAAATCTCAACATACTTCAATCTTAGCACTATTATCCAAAAGAATGTGGGATGATATCATGACATATGGCAAATAAAAAATAACATCCATTCTTATCTCACAAACCTATTACCTTTTTGCAGCAAAATGCAAGTTAAACTACACCCCTCTCTCAAAAGTCAACATTAAAAAGCCCTAAAAAGCAAGATGTTCAGTATTATAGTATGTCCTAATATTTTAGTCTGTGAGTTGGTTGAGTACAGCTTGAGCCTTAAACCCCTTATCAGCACTCATCTCGCAGCACTCAGTGTCTCGCTGCACTGTGAGGTTGTACCAGTAACTGCATACAGGCACTGTGACAGGGCACAGCCACTCCTCAGCTCAGCCAGCTGGGAGTCCCCATCCACAGCAGAGCTCTACTCCCAGACATCAAAGGCAAAAGCACCTCCCTGATCACTTCTATCAAAGGAAAAAGTTCTCAAACCTATGCAGACCTTCAGCAAAGATTTGTCTGTTTAAAATTAGAGTCTCCCCACAGCACAAACTCACTGCAGGAACTGCCACCCTCTTGAAAGGGTGGTAAACACAGCCACAAGTTTCAAAGAGAACTTCACCATCAGCATCTTACCTGCCCCTAGCTCAAGAGTTTGAGACACACTGTCAGCAGATTGTAACACAGCCACTTGAAAGGCACTTCTTCCCCGTGCCCTGGGCTGCACGTGATGACAAATAAGCAAACTAACAATAATCCCATTATGTCTTTCACAGATTAAACCCCAAGCTTTTGTAGACAAAAATCAAAAAGTATTGAAAAAAATCCTAACATTATTTAGTTTTACTTCTACCTAATTATTATCAGATACTAATATATTAATACTAGTATAGTAATATATACTAATATATTCTGTATAGTCCAGAAATCCAGAATGAATGCAGAACTCTTTTCACTTCTGAACTCAGAGGAAGCTAAAAGCACTATAATTGGGAACATGGTATTAAAAACCATTAGGAAAGGGCTGCAAGCGGTAATAACTCAAGAAATTGGGTAAAACCACACAGACCAATTAACCGAAAACTGTATTGCAGTCTTTATCCACTTTGGATTAACATACAAAACAACCAAACCATGACAAACAGGACAATAATACACACCTTTAACACCCAGTACTATAGAAGGGGGCTGGATGCACCTTTTAAGATCAGTGAACAGTTAAGAAAAAATAGAGCATGAGAGAGAGAAGAGTCAGCAGGTAATTTCAGTAGTTCAGCTGGAGCCTAAATTACAACAGTTCATGCACCATGTAACCCAAAATAAAACTTAACAGTTTTTCTTTTTAATCACCACTCACATTAAATTCCACCTGAGCAAGTACACCACCATTCCCTGTTGACTCCTGTAATTCTCCCAATTATGCACTAATAGATTTACTCCTCTATTCATGATTCTACATTCACAGAAAACAGTATCCTTCCCTGCAAATCATCTAACCAAAAATAAGGCACTGCAATGGAAAATAGCATCCATCATTATCTAGGAACGGTATTGTGTCACTGTTTCTCCATTGACACAAAATGTATCAAAAGGTATTTGGCTCTCCCTCCCAGAGCCACAGCATGCTGTGTACACACTGGTGAGAACACAGCCCTTTGTTTCCAAAACACAAAATCCTTACTTGCAGGTTCTCTCTCAGAGCCTGTAAAAGCATCAAAGGAAACTGTCCATGCTGCAGTCCTTCACAGCCAGACATTTTCTAAATGCTCATCCTGTTGCATATTTAGACCCACAGAAAAAGGGCATTAACAACCTTCTCAAGGCATTTCCTGCATGGCTGTTTCACTGCTGCTTCTGCTGACACTCCCAATGAACAGTCACTCCTACTGCCCAGCAGTACTTGCCTTCCCACCCATGCAGCTAAAAGGAGCCAAGGAAACATCTCAGGCAAGGCAGAAGCATTTAGAAATACACCTCATCTTTACTTAGCGCTCCCTAAAACCCCTCCTTTGACTTCTGCTTCATGACCTTGGCTGTACAAATGCTTTCAAACAGAACAGCACCTGAAGTACAACAGCTTTGCAACAATCCTTCAAGAGGAAATTCCTATCATCTGTAGGCCAAGAATTCAGCATTGAAGCACGTCAGCAACTGCCTGCAAAAAGCTCTGCCTTCAGCAGCCTTCCACTGAACAGAAAGAACTGCACCCCACCTCCTCAGTTCTCGGAGCAAACCACCATCAAACTAGTCAGGACTTCTCTCCAGCTTTCTGAGAGCAAACCAGAGCTGCTCAGCTCCAACTGCACATCCCACATTATCCATCACCGCTGGAAGAGGACCAGAGACCAGCGTTTTTGTCAGACAACCAAACAGTGCAGGAGTCCATTAACACACGGAATGTGAGGTTTTACTGTTTTATCAAGTCCTATTAATCAGCTCCCTTCCCTTACAAAGCTTCTGAACACACGCTCGGGAAGTTAAAAGCCAGGAGAAGCTACAGCATGCCCAAATCCACTCCTGCAGAAACCAAGACATAAAATCACCAAAGCTTTAGGATGTGGTACAATTTACCTCCTTCAGCCACGGACCATTACAACTTGTTTCAGTTTGCTCAAGCATCACCTGCAAGCTGCTTCATCCCTACCTATCTTACCTGTTTTTAGGGCTGTCTTACACTACTTTTCAAAAAGAGAATTGAAACATCCCCTGCTCAGGAATGCAGGAGGAAAACAAAACCACGAGCAAAAAAATTCAGAAGCATCTTACTAACTGTTTATAAGGTTGAACACACTTGAAAGTACAGTACAAATTCACAGTTGTAAAGTGGTTTTGTCTTTGAAAGAGTCACCAGAAGGAACAGAGATTATCCATGGTACTGTCCCAACCAGTCCTCCAACACAATATTCTACCAGTAGCACAGAAGCCACTAGAACCACACTGATGCACCAATATGGGAGGCAGTGGCTGAACACAGCAGACTTCTCCTTGTCTTGGGAGTTCTCACATCCTTTTAAATCTGGGTGAGAGTAATGAAAAATTGGTTTTACACACTCAAATCAGTCCTCTGCTGAACCATCAGTATCCACTACTGGCATGTATGAAGGAAGACACAGGGGGAGTGCTCCTACCTACCTACAGAGCCAAATACAGAGTCAGTATTATTAAAAACATCTACAAATAATTTACCAGGCATGCTGCTTATCATCTCACTCATTTTCTGTACTGCTAAATAGAAAAGGGCCCAGACCTACTTTTGTGTTGAATGTATACTCCACAGAACTTAATTCCACCATGCCTTAGAGAGCAAAGATAAACAAAGTTCAGGTAGGAGATCTGAAGGTAACACTGTGTGTGTTTGTGTGAACAATATGGAACGCATCGGATTCAGGCCCTCAAGAAAACATCTACTTTACAACTCGGGCAATGTGGAACCTCTGCATTTTCCTGTGAAGGGTCTTCAGAAATATAAGAAGTGAGATTACCAGGTCAGTAAACTCTGCAGAATAGCACTACACACACTGAAAAGTGCCTTTCCTCAAAGAGAAGGAAGAGCTTTACACCCCTGTAAAAAAAAGGCAGGGGGAAGACAAGAGCTGCCACAAAAGACACAGCAGAACTGCAAATGTCAACATCAAAATGAACAGGGAAATTAATTTAGGATCAGTGATGGCTTTTCAGCTAGTGGATCTGCTGCAGCATTTCAGCAACGACAAAGGAACTCTCACCCTCCTTGCACACTTTGGGACAATTATCAGGCTACACAGATAACTATAAAAGACACATTATCAGCAAGCACAAGTTTCTTTTTTTTTGGTTATGACCAGGATTATGAAAAAGCATTCCTGAATTGTGTTCTTTTTTTTCCTAGAAATGAATGGAAAAATCCTGTGTAAGACAGTAAGACTCAATGTTAATTCTCTTGATCACTGTTCTTCTTATCACTGAACACACCCACAAAAACTAGAACAAAAAAGCCTTACAGCATCTGCAACTGAAAGAGTTAGTGGCACTCTGGAAATTCCTCTCTGCCATTACCTTTATGCCAGATCCCTACCAACCACAGTTA
Organism: Monarcha castaneiventris obscurior; assembly: GCA_026261815.1. Taxonomy (NCBI): domain Eukaryota; kingdom Metazoa; phylum Chordata; class Aves; order Passeriformes; family Monarchidae; genus Monarcha; species Monarcha castaneiventris. The sequence goes on from JAMPIT010000550.1 coordinate 7,093,373, forward strand.
CTGTGGCACTTACTTACTCGTACAGCACCTTTTCATATTGTTTTTCCTTAGAAAGTAATTTCATTGTGGGAATAAAAAAACAAAACCAAAACCTGGTCCTTTGGGCAGGAAAGAAACGTAGACTGTTCCACTGCTCAATTCCTTCTTACTGCTCTAAACTGCACTAGGAAATCCCTCTTCCCAACACCCGTGACAAAACACTGCATCTCATCTTCCAGTAAAAAATAGGCTGCTACAAGAGCAACTGCAAAACCTGGATACACCACACCCTAAATGAGGGAAAAGAATGGAGGTTGAAGCTTACTCCAGGTTAAGGAAGAGGCTACGTGTCTAGGAGGTGAACAGCATCAAACATGCACTGGAAGCAGGTAGCTCTCCTCCTCTGCTGGAGAGAAAAAAAGGGAGAGGGGGTATGAAAATCCTCTCCTCCCAAAGTATGTTAAAAGAGTTTGCAACATTCTCTACTCTCTGATCTCCATTACTTTATAATGTCTCAAACTAAGGCAGAACACCATTATTGTTTTGCTTTTACTCTGAAGCAGCTGCACTGGCAGTCCAATGCAGATGTGTTACCTACCTAACAATGGAAGTAAAACAGGGTAGTTGTAAGGCATCACAAAGAGGTTTACACAGGTTAAAGTAGTGCTTGCTTTTAAATACCCAAACGGGTGGCCAAGTTCGCTGTATTTTCCACTGCTACTCACAAATACCTGACAAAGAATAAGAGAGATCACTGCATTAGAATGAAGAACGTGAAGAACATTAAGCACAGGGCATTTAAAAACTCAAATGAATCTGAACCGAACTGTATTAAGACAGTAAATTATCAAGAACAGACAAACCTGAACCCATCATGGTTGAGTATGGACTTACATTCCCTAGTCACAAAACTGAGACATGCAACATTTAGTGTATGCCAAGTGAGTGTGGAAAAGCTCTTCACAGAGTAATCTTTACTGCTTTAGTGATACTGCTGTGAAGTGATGCTCTGAAGTTTTTACAATGATTTAGAATAGGTTAGGGTACATCTGTTGAACTGATAAAAAGAAATGCAAAATGTTTTTAAGCATAGAAATTAAACAAAACAACCAACCACTCAAGAAATGTCTTGATTATGCCCAGTGCCAACATTCTTAAAACTGATTTTATTTTTTTAAGTGCACATACATGTGGGTATTAACCCTGAAAAGTAATACATGTAAACAATATTTAAACAGGATAAAAATCGTAGATATTCTTGACTGGGGCAAGCAAAATAATCCACATCTAAGTCAAAAATCTTTTTCCTAGAAAAAAATAAACCTTGCAGCAAATAGCAAGTGGTTATCCTCTGTTTTGTCAGGGCATAAGGAACTGGGTTTGTTACATGGTTTCTATGACAATGAGCCTATTTCTCTGATTTGTAAGGGTCTGATGTGCAGCTGGGAGAGAAAAAGCAGTGTTTGAAAAACAGCAGAGTAATTTTAGTAACTCAGGCAAATAATGTACCTATGAATGTTTAAAGGACATTTTTGAAATTAGTTTTTTTACAGTAATTTCAATTTTTCTTCTGAATATGCATGTCATATTTTCAACTGAGTTGTAGTGTTTATTAGGTATACAAAAAAAGAGACACTTTCAAGTTCACCTTTCCAGCTGAAGTATCATACTAAGCATACTCCTGGTGTACACGTTAAGCTATTATCTAAAAGAACACCACTAAGAAGGGAGCCTTATTTTGCAGAGGACACAGAAACTTATAAAAAATTACAAAAAGAGCATGTGACAAAGGATTTCAGCAACAGAACTTCAACCTCTTCAAGGCCAATCTAGTCAATAGGATCAACAGTTTCCATTCATTTCCCATTAGCAGCTTCAACCATCTAGTGAAAACAATTCACAGCTGTTCATTAGGTTAACATGATGGAAACTAGTGCTGGGTTTTCCCTGTAAGCAAATGGAAGCCTACAGAGAATTTCAATTTAGTCAAAAATGGAACCTGGGGGACATATTTCTTAGCAAAATGAGATGGACCTAGAAAGAGAATTAAATGAGATTACAAAGCCTGTGGACGGAACACTCATTCTGACTTCTGATAATTCTCTTCGAAAGGAAGTATGTGAAACCTTGACATGTTTCTCCTCATCTGCTGCAGAGTCTGAACCAGACCCCAATTCTCCAAGCTTAAAAAGAATGAAGTACCTCAGATTACCCATTGCATTTCTAGAATCAAATAAAGGGCAAGTACCTGCCAGCAGGTATGGGGAGACTTTCGTTCCAAGATGTACTGGGTAAGGGGTGAAGGCTCAAGCTCATACTTGTCAAAAGGAAGCTTGTCTATCACCATGGGCTCACAATCCACACAGGAGAACCTCACCACGGGGTGAGCTGTGCGCGGAGGCTGAAAGGGGGAAAAAGGATTATCAATTTTCACATATCTACGGCAAACAAACCAATTCTCTTAAGAACATCCTAAAGCAGGTATTTTACTATCCTGCAAGTCTTAAAACACTCAGTTTCCACAATATTCCTTCAAAGAGAATAAAATACAAGCTCCCATAACAGAATATAGATTAACTAAGTATTTCTCTAACTGAAAAAAAAAAATGCTCACACACTGATACATTCTTCCCACCAACTGAAAAACATGGTTAATATGCCATTATTTATCCTGATATTTAAAAGCCTTCATGTCAAATCAGGCTACAACAACAGAGAGAGGTTTAAAGAAGACTTCAACTCTTCTTCCCAGCTTGATGTTCACAGAAAAACAGATGTGAGACTGTGCTCAATTCACAAAGAACCTCTCAAAAAATTCTCGACAAATCTCTGGTTTTTTCTCCTCTTTAATCAGGAGGTGGGAGCAAGGGGAACGGACAAACAATACCTAGTGCACTTGCAAAATGCAGGAATAGAACACGCCTAACAAAAGAGAGATGTTTAGAAAGGCTAGTAAGGCATGCCAAATGTATGATCATGTCAGCAAGAAAAGGAGACATTAATACTGTTTTCTCCTCATTTTCTGCAGGGAGTAGCTCTTCTGTTTCAGTTTCAATTCTTTCTGCTAGTGAAAGAAGAGTCCACACATGAAGTAACACTAAGAAAAAAAAAACCATGGTTGATCTTCTTTCAAAAACAAATACTCCTTTTTCCATGTAAATGACTTTTATAAAGCTTTGAGTAAAATTTAATAGGTTCACTATGATTTGTGGTACGTGAAGTAACTTACAGTTCAATTTTATAACCTTTAAAAACCACTCAACAAATTAACTAACTGCATACATGGAAGTGAACTTTCTGGATACAAGAAATGTCACAGGTTACAGTATCCATCACAGGTTACAGTATCCACATCAGATTATACCACTCTGTTAAAAACATTTTAAACCTTTTAAAGCAAAGTCACATCATATTATAAATAAAGTAAAAACTATTCTATCCATTATCTATTTTCAGTCTGTTCAACTATTAGTGCAGAATCCTTTTTAAAGTTCTTATTTTACTTACCAGTGTTGGTGAATTCTGATCAGGCCAAAAAGATTCTGGGATGGGCCAATGCCCCACAGGAACACCCGTTTTAGGGTTAGGCCGTACATAAATGAGCTTATGACAACTATGCCACGGTTGAGAAGCAAATGAATTGATGGGCCTGGATGAATCAACAAGTCCATCTAAAATTTAAACAAAGCAAAATAACAAACAAAAAAAGAAAATGAAAAGCTACATGCATGCATTTGTCTGCTAGCAAAATTTCTGTATTAGCAGCCAGTAAGGCATTTCATTACTCTTGTTCCAAAGACATACAGATCTTTACACCAGAGGCTGAAATAACCTATGCATCCAGGTGTATCACAGAATCATCTGAGAAACAATTACAACATTTGCCCTGATCTCCCTTCTGTTCCTGTTACACAGCCATTACACAGTGAGTGCAGCAAGGCATATTCACCTATTCCAGAAAATGTACTTGCTTAAGCTCAGTGCCTGAGATAGCTCCCACAGGCAGCACCAAGCTACTGCTGCTGGTTCTGCTGCACCTAGAAAGGCTGAGAATTGGCATTTACATTTCTACATGGGCTGCAATGCTCACTGACTGATGCTGCCACTAGTGGAAACCGAAAGAGCAAAATTTCTTGGAGAAGTTGGATGCATCTTGCAGGAGGCAGCTTTTGCCAAAATTTTAATTACAACCATTCACAGATCACTTAGACCCCACAGCCTGCTGCAAAGGCCAGTGTTCCCTGCCAGCCCACTGCAGTGCACCATCACTGACACCCCTGCACACCGAGGACGAAGAACTTTTTAGCACTACAGATGTAACCGTTAGTTTTCAAGCACTGCCTGGCAAAGCAAACAGCACAGCAGAGATCACCCACTTAAACTATCTTCTCTGTTTTAAAAAGACTTCACATTACTAGTTTTTCTTGCTTTAAAGAACTGCCCAGTAATACTGTGGAAGCCATGTTTCAGTGATACATCAGTTTGGTTTCTCTGCATTATAAAAACAACGACTTTTACAGCTTGGGTAAATCCTATTGTATTTCTCTCTAGTTTAGGACTTTCTCAACTCCCATACAGATGAAAAGTCTTGACATTTTTATACACTCATATCCACAGTCCATCACCATTCAAATGTGACAAAAATGAACAAAAAAACCCCCCAAATTTTCACCAGTCGTTTTGCCACACAGGAGAGAACATTTGAGCCACCAGTGACATGGGAATTTGCTGCTGTGCTGTCCAGCACAGTGTTACAGGAAAGCCTTCCAATAAAATGACATTTAAAAAAGCAAAAGGAGAAAACAAACACAGAAAAAGCTGATACCAGAACGAAAGCAGGAATAAAGCTGGCTTTGCTAGAATGTTCAGGTGATGCTAAAAGTTATTATGTTTTCTGATATTCCAGGATCCTAACTTCCTAAATTGGAACTGGTCAGCCCCCTCCTCTTCCTTTAAGCCAAAAACTTCTGCAAATCTGAAGAACTGCTTCACATTTGGAATGCACTTTCCTCTTTCCTTTTATGCACTTGACTCACAGGGAGCAAAGTAATTCCTTGCTCTTTGCAAAGTTTTTCACTCACAGCTAAGAACATTCACCTGAAACTTACTGTTCTGTGATCAATTAGCAGAACAAAAATGTACAGAAAATAAAGCATTGAGATTGTTTTAAAGATGTTTAAGTGTTTAGATTTATTTTAAGTACAGTCTTGACAACACTGTAATTCAAACTTAAATGCTTCCTGCAAACATTCACTTTCCTCAGCTATACAAAAAGAGGTAAAAGGAGTGACACAGAGCCAGCCAGCACTAGATGATCCATACAAGCATGTGCAGACATACAGCATCATTTAACTTAGCAAGGCTCAAACTAACACTTGTAAAAGATGCATCCTTTACACTACAGGGAAAAGCTGGCAGGAAGGACATGGAGGACACTTAACGACATTTACATACAAGCAAAACATTTTGTCTTAAACATTAGGAGGGGGAAAATAACCCAACAATCACTGTACCTTCTCCGATAGGAGCTGGGTCTGGTCCTGACTTCTCAAAGTTAATAACAACTCCACTTTGGACTTTTTGAACTAAAGATTCTAAACATTGATTCAACATTCTTTGTGTCCGAACGCAGTACGAACGACCTATGCAAGAGAGAAATTACATAGGGAAATAGAAAAGTAAGTTTTGAGTTATCTTACTCAAGGAAGATGTTTTATTACCTAAGTCAGGCTGCCAAGGCTTGCAATTTTATCCAAAATAATAGCAATAAACTCTGTACAAGTTTATGTAAAAGGCAAAATACAATTTCAAACGCAATACAACCAAGAAAAAGTACCAAAACCCCACAACCTCCTGAGATTTTACTTGTTACCAAAAGAGGTCATTAAGGCTTCATCAGGCTAGACCAAGAACAAGTTTATAGAGACCCTTAGGAAGGCCTTGATGTCCCCAAGACTGTGTAATCTATCTGCTTTTGTCTAGCCAAACCTCCTCTTCCTAGGCAACAATTTCTCCAAGCACCAATTAAAAAAAAAATTCTGATCAACGTATCAAGCAGTAGGCTCCAGAATGAATTCTTTTAAGATTAAATTTAGTTTAACAGCCCTGCAGCAGAATTAACATCTCACTAACAGCAGTCCTGCTCAATTCAACACTTAAATTAAAAAAAAAATTTCAAAAACCAAAACCAAACAAAATAGAACAAAAAAAACCACAAAGACAAAAAAAACTCCCACCAAACCTCATGATGAGCAAAGATGGCCTCCAGAATAACCAAAGGAATTTTCCAAAACCTCCTATTGCATTTAGGAAACGCTCTCATATCTAGATCTGAAATAGGAGTAACTCCTTTAAAGTTCTCCTGTCCTACTGGAATCCAAGAAAGCACCACATGGATTCACATGGACTCCGAGTAATTCAGACAGAGAAAACAGGAAGAGGTGAAGGTGAATTAAAGGAAAATAAGTATTTCAAGGCAAATGCCGAATGTGAAGCAAAGCAAAAAAACATCCAGTTACCTCCTGTAACCTCGCACATCTGTGTGATAGCAGATTCATCAGTAGGCACACTCCCAAGCTGCTCTGGTTCAGCAGATGCAGCTCCTGGCAAACGCAGTACCAGAGCAAACAGCCTTTGATCCCAACGGAATGGTTCTTTGGTTAGTTCACTTCCAGGCAAAGGAGAATTCAATGGAAGATGAAGCTGGTAAAAAACCATTTAAGAATATATTCCAGTATTTGACAAACCATCTAAAAACATCATATCTAAATTAATTCATTTATCTGTAAAAGATCTAATTTCTCTCCAACCCACTAATTTATCTGAAGTTCTCATCTCAAAACCCTTACAGACCATGAATTTAGGGGCTGAGCAGTGACAGGATATCTGGTTTCTATTCTCTCAAAAAACAGGTCAACGACGAAGAAGTCCAATTAGCAAGAAAGAACCAATTAATATTCATCTCAGCATAGCACCAACTTGCACAATCATAACTTTAAAGAACTGAATGCAAGTTTACCTCCTCTTGGACTCCAGCTGTATTTGTCAGTTTGTTTCCGTCTGTGATGGTAATCAAAATAGATGGCTCCAAAAAGAAGGGATTCCTTCCCTACAGACAAAAGCACAAGAATCCTAAGAGCAACCTTAACACACAGGCTTACAGGCTTGTATTTTTGTCATTATAAAATAAACAGTAAGATAAGCAATCTTTCAAAATAATCCTGTAATTTTTTAATAGGTGTAGAATCACACAGAACTACACAAGATGGGCTATTCTCATGTGTCTATAGTTGGGACATTTATACTCTGCTTCTTTGTACTTCAGTAAGGGAAAAAATGCCAGCATTTTCCAGGGTGTTTTCAGTAGCCATAATAAGAAAAAAGGAGTTTCCAGTTCAAGCCACACAGAGCTATCCAACTTTAAAAAAGAAAGTTAAATGCAAAACCAAACTTTAACCACCAAAATCTCTCACCAACTGTAATTTCAAAAAACATAGAAATATAGAAGACAGAAGACTATAAACAGATTTGTTACCTGTCCATAATTGTCTATTCCAGACACTAATCTATTGAGATTTAACAAGTCAAACGATGACCTAAGTGCCTGACCAAGGGTTGTTAGTCCTGAAGCCTGAAGGTTTTTCAGTTCATTCATGAATGTTGCGTGGTTTTCCTTCCATCCAGCCTGTTACATAAAACAAAAAAGCTTATTAGTTATTCTAGCAGCAAACTGCAATCAACTGCAAGCTAGCATTTATCTCTCTTCCCAACAGATATTAATTATATTCCTGATTAACGGATACACTGCACCATTTACATGCTGCACACACCTAATCCAGGTATGCACAACTCGATGTGAAACATGGTTACACCTACAATAGGAGACTCAAGAAACACACACACTGCCAAACACTGGAAAAACTTTGCATTACCATGAAAATTGCTGTGGAGATGATGCTGTTAATAGAAGTATTTGGATTTAGTATGTGAATATTTTTCTAGGAGAAACTGCCCAGTTTGGAAATCAGAAATGCAGCTGCCAAAGTAACAGCAAAGGTAAAACCAAGACAAAAGCAGCATAATGTCACTGCCTCTTCTGGCATGCACCCATTCCCCTTATGTCCTTCCTTCCATAAATTAAGGCTGGATGGAAAGAAAGGAGTGGCTGCAAACACCCTGTGGAAGAAACAAATCACTGTTTAGAGTGTCTGAGTGTAACAGATTAAAATTCTGGAGGTCTTTAAAAGTTATTGCTGACAAAGTCTAGGGATCAAAGGAACAGCAAGTGACAAGGAAGGATCAGTCCAACCAAGCACCCTGGACCCTATGGTAAGCAGGCCCAACAGATATGATTCACATACCCTTCCCCTTACAAGTGGTCTGCTGCACAGTTGAGAAGTTATTTTAGAAAAGATGAGCTCACAGGGAATTGGTACAGGATTTAAAGATGCCTCAGCTAAAACAACCAAAGCTTGGAAAATCCTGGATATTCTCACAACTCTCAGCCTTGCTACTACACCACTCTCCAAACCACTCCTGCTGCAAAGCAAGCAGTTATTCACCCAGGCTCACTATCATCTGGCACCAGAGACATTGCTGTGCTCCCCCAGGAATCCCAGCTATGTAGACATGGAGGGGATCATTTCAGACAGCCTGACTTTTGCTGGGACAGCCTCTGAGCAATACATCCTCCAAGAGAAGCAGGTTCTCCTCCCTGTGCACTGGGCTCAGCAGCAACCACCTGCCGACTGTACCAAGCTGTGCAAGAACATGAGAGGACAGGATTTTCCCATGCTTTTTAAAGCAGCTATATCCCATTGCCAACCTTTAGTACACACTGAGGACTCTGTAAATGGTCTTAGGATAGATGTGTTCAGAGCTGTAAAAGAATATAAGAATTGAGTAGAAAGGACATGTGATGATCAATACTTCATCTGAGCTGACAAGCCTAAGGTGGGCTGGTTTCCTTCCAGAATGGAGAATTATCATAAGACAATACAAAAAAAGCATTTTGGTCAAGTTTAGCCCCCAAGCTTGAGATTAATGCAAGGGATACAAAAGAGAGAACTCCGCAATGGGGCAAAGAAAGAACAGACTTTCAGCAGGACTGGTTCAGCTTTATGATTAAACTGCCCTGGAAGCTCAAAAGAACCAGATAATTCTCCATAAAACACCATGAACACACACACAACCACAACTTAAAATACAGCATCTCATCAGCAGTACCACAGCAACCTCCCACACCTGTGGTCAGCTCAAGGCAAAAATGAAGTGCAAGCACAGGGTCACTGTTTTGGGGTAGAAGCGACTTACTTAGTGGTATTTTTCCATTATACAGAGTGAAACAGCACCAAATCCCAACAAGATGATCTGTCTTATTCCTAAAAAAGCTTCCCTTAAACAATTTCAGTGAACAATTATGACATTTTTTTTGTCTGAATTCTATGGATCCGTAAATGTACGTGAGACTGCTCTCTTTTGTCTCGCAGAAACACCCATCAATGAGTCCAGCTTCTTGGGAATAGCAAGGCTGGAGTTCAAAAAGTGTTTTCCAGCAAAGACCCACAAAAGCACATGGGGGAACAAAACGTTTACAAAGGAAACACTATTTTCAGTGTACACTTCTTGATTTGAACTCCAATGAATTTAAGAGTATTCTTTATAAAATAAACAGAGTCTTCACTGACATTTGGAGATTCTGCTGTTTTCCCGTTGTGAAAATGTTTGCTCAGCTTCCAGCTCTCTGTTTGATCTCACAGCAGCATGGTCAACTGCCTACAAAATAAAATATGTACCATTTCCCCAGGCATAAGTAGGGAAGCTGAAGGTACAAGGAGCAGCTGATCACCAATGGCTGGCTGTCCAAGAAAACTATTTTTCATCTTACAGCTCTCACAGGATCTTCAAAGATAAAGCCAAGGAGAAATGAATCTTTGAAATAAACAGAGTAAAATGAAAGAACGTCTCATTATGAAAACAAGAGCAGCAAATTCAAGATTTCCATATCCAGCTCTAACTAAATGTCTGACTAGCTAATGTATTACATTCTCTACCTTATCCTCAAAAAAAGACTCTTGAATCAAAAACACATCAATGACAAGAAGGTCTATTTCTGTAAAACGTTTTTCTCCGGAAAGACTCAAGCCAATGTATATAATGAAACATGTATGTACTTCAGGGACAGAAACTCTAGCCCCAAGAAGTCTGTACATTCTCCTTTCCATATATGCAGTAGGAATATTCTTAGGGAAAAACAGAGTCAAGTACCCAACACAGAGCAGATGCAATGAATTCACGTTAAAGTGATGAAATAATAATTTTTCCTATATTCAAAATACTGCCACGAACGCTGCTTACAAGAAAACCACTGGCTCTATTTGCCACCAGAAACACTAATGACCAAAAAAACCCCAACCAAAACCCCACAACCTTGAAGAACCAAACACAAACATATTCCACAAAACTATGTATCCTCCACAGGTCAGTAACTAAGAAGTCAGAACTGAATATTAGTTATTTCAGTTGTTTATAAACCAATTTGAACATTGAGAGGAGTTTCTTCTAATCTTCAATATTACATTCCAATTTAGTCACTTTTATGCCCAGAATTTATTAATAGCAATCTGAGCAGCCCTTACCTTGCCAGTATGTTAGTGGCCTTTCCTTTAGTAATTTATATGAACAAATGATTTTAGACACTAAACACGTACCAAAAGACTTGCAAAGATAGCTAGGAAAAAACAAGTACTAAAATAAAAAATCTCACCCTCTTTGCTTATGCCAACAGGGAAAATGCAGTGTCATTTGGCCTTCTGCAAGCTTTGGATACCATCCTACAAACCACCCAGAGATTTGGAAGCATCACACCACCTTCCAGCTCCTGGCTTTGGCCTTTGCAAGCGAATCATGCTGACAAGAAATAACACACTTAAAAAGTTTTTCTCTGGTGACTTAGCTTTCAGACAAATCCATGCCCTCCTCTATTTCACCACACAGCTATAGAAGTATTTGAGCTGCTTCAAGAAGCAGGTAAGGTCAAAACAGCTTATTTCGCAGAAGAAAGGCCCAGATTAACAAGAATTCTAACACCAAGGTGAAAAATCCAGCGAAGAAAAGGAGGCCTTATTTAGGCCAACCAGCATCAGGACTAACTGAACATCAAGAGAACAGAGTTGAGCAGCAGAAGAAAATCTTGGTCAGAGTTGGTAGTTTAAAAAGACCTTCAAGACTTAAAGAGAAGATTTTAGTTGCAAGAGACTAGAAAGAAAATCTTATAAAATGCTGTAATGGAAGTTAAAAAAAAAAAAAACCAAACCACTCCACCCCACCTTTATCACATAAAAGGGAGCAGTATTGAAGTACAAGTAAAACAGTACTGAGTTTTGAATAATGTGTAACACACATCTCAAAATCTCAGCTACACTGGCTTAACCATTGGGTTTACTGGTCTTATTGTAGATTTTTTAGTGGTTCATTGCTGGTTCATTCTGGCTTTGATTGGTGCTATACTTTTTTTCTTTTATTCTTTCCAACTATTACTTGGCACAGTTTGGTCAGCCGGTAGAAAAAGGGGCAGAGCAAAAGGCTGGGCATTAGAGCACAAGAATTCCAGGTCCAAAGCAGTTCCCAGTTTCATCAGCTTCATGAGATCCAGGAACATGAGGCTTTTGAGGCTGCCAAGTCTTCATCTTTAGGGCTCCTAATAAGCAATGCCGTAAGACCAACCTGTATAGCTTATTGTTCACTGGATTGCTCTCAGAGCTGGTTCAAAAACTGCAACATTACTAAAAATAATCTTCCAAGAAGACAATTTGCAATCCTGCATGCCAATCACAACAGCCTGTGTTACAGTAAGTACTCAAGTTTAGTCAAACACACAGATTTTTAAGAGTTCTGCTAATGTTTCCCTGGAAAGAACAACTGCATTTCAGATGCAGTTTCAAAAAACTTGTTTGAAGTATTTAAGTTCCTCAATAATTCAAGCTATTATTAAGTGCACCCATCTTAAGAAAAAAGAATACCTCAGGACAGCATGCCTGTAGCATCCTAGTTTGTCAGTGGCAATCACTTGGAAAAGGTAAGAAAAAAATCCAGATGTTGAAATCTGAAACCACTTCTGCTATGGAATTTCCAAGTACTGTAGGAAGACAGTGAAACCAGCAGAGCGTTCTGCCTCCCAAATCACCAGAATGAATCATTTTTAAATTACTTTTCTGTTCACTGGTGACTGTACACACGATCACAACTCAGACCTGCTCACATCTGAGCCAAAGTCAAGCAGGTGTTTCGTTTGTAGAGAACTGAATTATTCTTTTGGACACCCTACAATGCAAGGGGCTGCTTCCCAAATGCTAAAGTATCTTCACCTCTTTGTAATCTCCTGAACCCAGTCCCAGCACTGCTCAGTGGGTTCTGAAGCAGGGAATTACCTCCTATGTAGGCTTGAGCTTCCCTGCCTGAGCTTCGGCAACTTTGGGATAGCAGTTTTGGCAAGAAAAGAGTGTCTTGGTCACCCCAGTTCTGCTACAATAAAACTCAGCAAACAGGGAGAGGGAGAGGTGCTGGCACCATGTGTCCCCCTGCCCATGAAGAACAGGGTAAGGCTGCTTGTCAGTACAGAACAGCCAATGCCCACACTACCCCCATGTGTTTTATTTGTTGTTCAAAGATTTGCTAGCTAAAAATAGCACACAGGAGAAGAAAGGCACTGACTACACTATGAACACCATATACATTTTTATTCAACATTTTTCATGTCCTAAAATAATTCGAAATCATATGACTTACTAATCACCTACTAATTTCATCCTCACAAATGTTTGTCCATGCAAATGGGGCAGAAGAACAGCCCTAAGAAACACTTACAGACATTGACTCCCCTCCAAATATTTATGAATGCCATTTTTGAGGCAACAGAGCTCTCAGGTTTTCCATAACTTTGGCTGCAGGAGAACTCTTCTCTCGTTTCAGCACCTCTACCCTCTAGTTTGTTCCGTGCAACACACCAGTCCTGTCACTGCACAGCATCCAACAGCCCTTTAGCAAAGAAACTCACAAGACCAATTCTTTTTTCTTCTTGGCACAGGAGAGCAGCACAGCACCCACCTCTCATATCTGAGATCAGCACACCTCCAGCACAGTACGATCCTGGAACACAGGTCTGAAATCAGCTTATCACTGGGGCGGTGCTGAACGCAGGGAGCAGCCAGGGCTCACTGGTGGCTCCAGCAGGTGTACACTGCTGTCCGCTGTGAGACCTGCCTAACAAAGACCCTCCTTCTCAGTTCTCATATGAGGAGTATTTTAGCAGGTAATCAATTCACAGGTTTAAACTACTCCCTCGATAATCCCACAGAGCAGTCAAGTACAGTGAAGAGTCTACAAAAGCATCACTTGGTCCTCCTTACATCAGAGCTAGGGAGCATTGGGTCAGAGTGCTATGGCTAAGTATTGTGAATAGTAAGTTAATTGTTTCTTCCTGTAAAGTTATATCTGCTGCTTTTGTAGGACACTCAAGCCGAAAACTATCCATCAAAAGTGCTTTTTTAAATCCAGAGGGAACTTTTTTAAAATTTAGTTTTTAAAAAAAGCACGTAAATTCCAGTCAAGTAAAACATCACAGAAGTTTAACACACATAAAATGTCTCCAAGAGACCAGAGAAGCATAAACTGCTTTAAAACATCTTTAGAAAAAATCACATCTTAAAAAAAAAAGACACTGGAGTAGATTATTCCTTTGATCCCACACAGCTGATACACTCTGACACCAGATTTTTAGCAGAAAGCTGTCAGTTTGCACACACCTCTATGTCCATCCAGCTCCAGGCACCACAATTCTTCCTTTTTCTCTGAGACACACTATATACCTTGATAACACAGAATCTCTCCTCCCCTCACCCACACTATTTTTCCCTACACAGCTGGAAACAGTGCAGGGAAGGTGTCATGCACCTCCAGGCCCACGGCCAGTGCACACAGATAGGGCAGCTGTCCCTTGGGAGACAACAGCCACACTACTGCCCCTCCTGGACGCTCACCACTCACTTCCCCTCAAAGCACTCCAGACCTTGCACTCCAAGGAAGGGATGCAGTGTGAACTGAGATGCCCAGGAGATCTCCTTCAATTGCACATTTCTAAGCTGAACTCTCCTGTATCTGCACCCATCAGACTAAAAATTTCTGAAGACATATCGAACCAGTCGGTTTTCTAAAGCACGTGAGTGAACGTGAACAAGATCAAAACTGCCTTCTAGCACAGTATGTTAAATGCCAATTTTTATTACAGGCAGTCAGCTACACAGAAAAAGATTTCATCTTGTATAGAAAGAAGTATTTCTCCATGAAACCTTAAAATAAAAAAATCCAAATAAACACACTCAAACTTACACCATGCGGTTCACTGTCCTTTCAAGATGACTTCACCATTAAATAAGATAGAAATGCTCTTCAAGAAGAATTAAAGATGTTTATGTAAGAACAACTCAATCTTTAAGCCCAGCACCCCTGCAAAACACTAGTAGAAAGGCTCTTCAGCTCCAGTTACAAAATGAGTACTGGGGCCTTTTGTTAATAAGAGCATTTAGAGAGAAGCAGCACCTTCTCCTGTAGGAATGCCAAATGTACATGCTGTATGAACAGCTCAAAGCTGGAAACTGCTTGGAACTAAGGGATAATAATCAATGCCAAGCAGAAATAAAAAAGCCTACACTACCTTTTTATTTATTACCTGCTGCTCCTGCTTCAATCCATCTCTGGATTTAGCTTTTTGGTCAACAGTATTTCATGTATTTTGACAGTTACTCTCACTGTACTTTTCCCTGCACAAAGATAAAAGGAAACCCATGAAGAAAGGAAAGTATAAATACCAAAGAGATCATGGTATCGCCCTGTTCCAAAAAGCATTCTTATTTAAACAGAAAAACACTATCCAGTTAAAAAAGCACCTATTTCTGAGGAACGCTCGAGAAGCCAGGACATTTCAGTACAGAGCTGAACCAGAACAAGCTACATTTCGCGTAACAGCTTAATGGAGAGGAAACACAGAAGTAGTAATCACAATTTGCAGCCTTAGCACAGTAAGCATAACAAGAGGCTCCATGCTCCTGTTCAGCTGCACAGCAGTTATTTCAGAAATACCATTATAGGTGCATCTTATCCAAACACTGTAGAGAGGGCAACTGCTGAACTGTGGAGGTTTCAATCAATCATTTTCAGCTACTCACAGTGCCTGTTGCTCTTTCAGCCTATCAAATAGACTTTCAATACCAGTCAGCCCCAGCTCTGTCCTACTCCTGGTCCCTTCCTACACTCAGCATGGCTGGAAAAGTTGCAAGGAATATAGGCAACAGCTAAGGGGTTACAGAGTAGGTGCTATCAGCAACAAGGGATTCTTCACTGCACATTTCTGGAAATCAAATGGAAGAGCATTCCTGATGATACTCTAGCTTTACAGCTGTAGTGGAACCAGCCCTCTGGTCCCACCACATCCCAGCCTGGGAGAACCACCGGAAGGCTTGGCAGTAGCTAAAGGCACCAAGTGTTCTGCCTCAACAGATGCACATTCTCCCACAAAGCAGAGCTTAACTTTTTTTTTTTAATCAAAACTCACTGGCTGACCATTAACACGTTATGAAGACCAGTGCTAATGCATTATTCTCACTTAGAAGCAGAGCATAGCAACACCAGCTTAACTACACTGTAGATCTTTGTTTTCTGTCCAATTAATTGCTTGACAACATCCATCTTACCAAGATGCTTACGTTTTTAAATACTATTTCACACATTTAAGATTTTAAAAGCATCTGTGAGAACACAAACAAATCAACAATTGCCTTATCTTTAAAAAGCAAAATTAAGGACTTCTGAACTGTTAGATTTTTAGTCTAGAAAAACATTAAACAAATGTAGTGCTGCTTATCCTGAAATTTGCATAGATATACAAGGAAAGAATCATAACTGGGTAAACTGTGATCTAGAAAATTATAAACAATAATAATAATAGTTATTTAAAAATAAAACAAGACTTGTTTACTTATTTGACAATAAGCAGTTCAAGTTTCAGAGATGCTTGTCAATCTCAGTTCCTATACCAAAAGAAATTTAGTCTTTTCAATACTCTGCAGAGTGAATATACAGATCAATACAAGTCTATGGGCAACTATAGATTCTGATCTGCAAAATAATAGTCTCTTTACAAGAATGTACTTTTTTCTTGGCACCTTCCTAAAACCTTGACGCTAGAACATGCTGCTTACAAGTGAAATTGATCGGTGCGTGTTTTCTAACTATTCTGAAATAAGCCAGAAAAAATACAAAGCAAAAAAGTTCCTTTAAATTACTGCCTGCTATATTTTTAGGGGGTATAAAAGTACAAGAATTACATTGTTAAGCGGTACATTGTAAGAATAAAGTTTAAGAAAGAAGAAAAAATTCCAAGACTCAATCTACAAAAGCACATTACTTAAGTAATAATCTGCATTTAAAATTCAGAACAGCATCAACTGCTCTTTCCATTGATTTTTTTTTTTCCTGTAGCCTATGTTATTAAATAAAATCAAGGATACAGGCATTCAAAATACAGACAGTGAAGAGAATCACTAAGGCTGAAGCCATCTGGAACCCTCTGACAGGGCCCTTGGAGTTGCACTGCTCCCCCCTCCAAAAGTACTCAGCTCCAGAACACAGGTCACACGGTACAGAATATGCTTTTTCCCACTGGATCCCAACTGCCTGAGGTATGAGAACACTGTAGGAGAAGCACTAAGTTACATCTTTTCTAGATTACAGCAAGCTCAAAACATCATTGTTGCATCACTGCTGCAAATCACAGTTCCTCCTGGCAAGCCGTTGAAAGATATGCAAGGGTGAACAGGGTAGAAGTGTCTGCAATCTTAATTACCTTTTACCACTGTTAAAAAGTGAGCCAGTCAGCACTTAATACTATATCAGTTCTCATCAACTTTAAAAAGAATGAATGCCCATTCTCAAGGCATCACAGATGTACTTCATGCCTATTTTTAGCCACACCACACAGTCAGGGTACAAAGCTCAGGCCTTCTTACATATACATACCAACAAAAAAGACATCTTTCAAACATCTCGTAAGTGAAACTCAAATAATAACAGCAGAAAAGGCAGAGACAGACCATAAAGATTCCATGTGGCAGGAACCACCAACTTCACAAAGCACCTTCCTCCTTACAGTACAATCTCACTACAAAAATACAATTAGGGAGATCCAACTCAACTGCTTGATTCCACATTTTAAGCTTCTATTTTTAAAATAAAAGTGACCTTTGCACTGAGGATGAGTTAAGCCTCTTAATGCAAACATATCTACTTTTGTCTAGTTTATCCTGTAGTCTTAAGGGCTTACATCTTTGAATGTGTCCAAGCTCAAATAAAGAACCAAATAATTAATGGAAATATAAATTGCTATAGCGGCTATGAACAACAGATAACCATTCAAGGCCTCTACTATCTCATCTACTGTACAGCATAAAGCAGAAATCCACCTCAGATGAAAAACCAAGCTTTTACTTTGCAGATTTCTGCAGGAGCAGAACCAGTTAAAATGTTTTCATTGAGAATTAACCTAGCAACACACACTTGCCCTTCCATGAAGACAGGCAGCAGGTGAAAGGACAAGTTCAAGTATTTAACTACTTCAAAAATATAACAATAAATAGGACAGCTAAGCAGAGTTCAGTCCCTCATACCTATCAAGAAATTAATTTCTGAACTGTACATCCACTTAAATCAATTCCTCTCAAAAATTTAACCATTACCTTCAAGTTCTTGCATGAATTTTATTTTTTACAAAATACCTCAATTTCAGAATGCATAAAACTACTCCTTTTAGAAGAATAAATCACCCTGATTATCACTGCTTTGATTTTTTTAAAAGCAAAAGGTACACTACTTTTCACAAAATTTCTCATTTCTCATTATAATGTTCTGTCCTCATTACACCAGTTCCTGAAAGACAATGCTTACTACAACTCACAGGACACAAAGAAGTAAGACAGCATGCTTATGCATGTTTAAAAGCATTTTAACATGTTTTACACTACCCAATATGATGTTTCTCAGGAACGGGAATGTGCTTTTTAAAGAACACTCTCTATAGGAATCAATTTAGTACCTTTACAAGCTAAAAGTGGCTACAATACTTCCTTGCTTGCTGAAGGGATGCCAACCGGTAATTCCTAAGATTTCAGTAAAATAGATTTTTAGATGTTTTCAGATTCTGAGAGACATGCACTGCAGTATGTAAAATACAAACCTACCACCTGCACCAACAAGAACTTTCTGCCTACGGCCTTACTTACCCAATTTCAAAACAGATGCTTAATTTTCAAAAAAGAAACTTTTTTGCACACATTCTTCAGTCAGATTCAAGTGATAAAGCAGTTAAATCGAAAGGAACATGTAAAAACTGTCTGATAGTAATTCCAAAATAAGTATTAAGTTCATTTTGTTTTGCCTTCAAAAAGAACTAGACAATCAGGATTTGCATGAGTGTTCCTTAAACAATTGACTTCTGTTTCTCTTCCTTAAGTCAATGCGTTTAACAGAGGAAAAGCAACTGTTGGTTTTAACCTGCCAGTCATTTCTGCTCAAAGACAGCCTTCTGAAAATACACAAATTTCAAAACAAAGCCTCAAACAATCATAGTGGAAGACGTGGAGGAGAGGTGCATATAGTAGTTCACAGGCAACGGAAGATGTCAGTGCTCAGAAATAAAAATACTGCTGTAACTGACCCAAAAAGTGTATAGTGATAGAACAGGAATGGGTCTCTCTCGCCACTAAACAAGTACAGAATATAGTCTCCTGAATTAGTCATCAAGAACTGACACTGTATGCTGCTTACGTTTCATCCAGCACCTCAGTACCACATTCTGCACCTTTTTCCCCCCTTTCCAACAACGCCTGGCCAGTAGGTTCACTAAGTGTGTACATTATTAACAGTGTATCTGGAGAGAAAGATAGGCCTCTCCCACTGACCTCAGCTTTCTTTCCCTTTAGCACCTCTCTGATAGCAGCTTCCCTCCTGCCCCTGCAGCTGCTATCTGCCTTGCACCAAAAATTCTGCCTGTCCATCCCACTGCTAGCTTGCAAACCTCCAACCATATTCCCAACTGTTCACACCACACCCTCCACAGCACAGGCCAGACCAAGTACTCATGCTTGCCGAAAGTCAGACCTTTTACATATAAAACCCAACGATTTTCAGTGTCTCAAGGTTCCTGTAAAAACCTAATCACTTAGACTTATTCTGTGGATCTGCTACAGTTTAGCTTGTTAGGTATTCTTCTGGTTTTCTTCCTCCACAAAAGTGAAAAAACACATGAATGCATTTCCTACCACGTCAGGCAGCATTCCTGCAGATCTTTACCTCAAACCCAACAGGTTTCACGGTTGGGTTTCTCTTTCTCCCTGCAGCTCAGGGTCAGGAGCTCTGATCTAATTTCTTCCAGAAACAAACAGATCTCACATCTCTCTTTCTGCAGCACAGCCTATTAATTTGCCACTGCCCTGTGCCAAGTGAGTGATAATCGGTTCCATTCTGCACCAGCACATGCTCTCCATGAAAGTAAAATTAAAAAATGCTGGCTAAAGCTTCTGTGCCACTGAAATAAAAGACAGCAAAGTTAGTCTCCTCGAGTGTGACCTTATGAATTCCCAGTTTTGAAGCACTATTTCAATATCATAAATGAACAGGTTATTTACATACAGTAAGTACTCTCTGACAGACGTTTTAAAAAGCCTTCTACAAATTCCTGATCCAGTCTCTAAGATAGCCTGATCCAACTGCAGAATTTCAGCAGAAAAAAGAAGAGGTTGCTCAGAGTCCATCACAAAGGGCTGCTTCCACAATGGAGCTCTTTAGCACTGAAACATATGTTCAGGCTAGCAGGGAACAGCAGCGGAACTGGAAGGCATCCTATCCATCAGTCCCAGTTTGCACATCTCAAACAGTACAGTGTTTCACATACACTGTATAAAGTAATTTAAGCTACTTCTTAGACAGCTATATACATACTTCTGCACTCAAATTCATGGAGTCTATTTCTGTAGTGCAGTCACAGCTGACTCTTGAATTCAGTATAACACGTTAACAGAAGGAGGAAAATATATATTTCAGATACAACGTATGTTCCCTCAGTCCTCTGACTTGTGACCAGATCATTTATGAAGGTCAGACTACAGAGTCTCACAAGAACATAAAACAGAAGTCATATTTCTGTGACCAGATCATAAATAATATTCCTTGAGCCCTGAGGAAAGGCCGTATCACTGCCAGCAGCCAGATATCAGTCACAAGGGAACAGGCCAGTCCAGTTAATCAATAACTTCACATAAGGCCACCATTGTGTTTTCGGTCTGGGCCTGAACTTGCCATTTGTGGCCCAAATCCACAAGCAAACCATGAACTGCAGGATGTGAGGTTTCACAAAAATCAAGAATGGAAAAAAATAAATGAAGAGCTAAGCCTTGCTTTCCTTTTCAAAAACTCTTTAGGTTGAGATTTTGGCATGAGCTCCATTTTCAGAGAAATCTAGATAAATCTTGCTGAAATATCACTGGAAAATACAAAAATCTTGGGGGGGGGGGGAAGGGCAGGTGAGAAGACTGTTCTCTTTTCCCCATACTTTTACTCTAGCACCATTACTTCACAAAAAAAATAGACAAAATGGCTTAAGATTCTGCCCACTTACATCACGGCATGTGCTTACATACAGAGAAACATCTGTATTTGACAGAGGATGCTGAAATTTATGTGATTTCAGAAAAAAAAAACCAACTGGGCAAATACATGAAAAAAGCCACAGAAGACCATTACGGCCATACCAACAGCTCATCACAGGTCCCTGGTCCACAAACTGTGGGAATTCGGGAAGTGCTCTCCAGAACTGCCAGTAACACAAATCGCCTGTCCCCACCCTCCTGCCCAGGCATTCCGGATCAGCCACGTTGCGCAGGAAGGGATGTGAAGGGTGGGGCTGGCACACAAAGCTTGAAGGTACTGCAGCTCCAGGTCACAGCATGGCTGGGATGGAGCAAGATCCAGGTGCTAGCAATACACGGACATAAAGTCTTCAAAACAAGAACACATCAGGTACAGTATTCCCCGAATCGAACACATCAGGTACAGCATTCCCCAAATCAGACAATGCACTTCTCTTAGCTAGAAGGCCAGGAACATCAAATACCCTGCCAGGCAGCAAGGCTGTTCTTGAACCCATTTTTCTTGCCCAACTGGATACACGCTGGAGAATAAACTCCTTCCATACCTAAATTTAAGCACCAAATTTTTAATATTAATAGACACCTTTTACAAAAGTGCTTTACTATACATATTATTACCTTCCCATATATGCCAAATACCCAAAATCAGATACCCAAATACCAAAATAGACTGGCTCACTTCCATGTTAACATGCCACTAAGACAGACTCACTTGATAGCACCCTATCACAATTTTAATCTAAAAAATACACTAAAAACATTAGGCTGAACATTTTTACTCCATGAAATATCATAGTAATTTTCACTCCTAGTTCATAAAATAAGTTTGACCCAACATCCAACGGAACGTACATGTATTTTTCCAAGGTTAATACACTTCAAAACATGCTTTTAAAGTATTATTTGTCTCTTACTGTAGAGTATTTTGGAAACAAAGTAAGAGTTATAAATGGTTGTGCCATAATTGGTGTCACAAATCACCACCTATACATTATATAACAAATAGGAGCCAAACAGCTGATGAGGTTCCAGAGGCATCTGCTGCCAGAGTGGGGCTCAGATTCCTGCCATCCCCATCTCCCTGTCCCCACCTTCCCAGGACAGCACCCTGACTCCTCTTTAGACACTTGCCATCACAGTTCTTTGCAGAGCCCCACCGCAAACTGAGAGACTGAATAATTCCATTTTTAAAAAATGGCACAGATAGCTATAAGCAGTCTTATATATATATATATAGCTATAAGCTATATATAGCTATAAGCTATAAACAGAAGCAACAGGTCCTGTAAATTATTTCAAACCATCTATACTAAAGACGGTTTCAAAAACATCATCTTACTTTCACAGATTTTGGCAAATCATTTTTGCAAGAGCATGATCTTTCCACTCAGCACAATACAATACATATACATACTTTCTTGTGCATCAAAAGTGAACCAGTGCTGTTGGTTTGAAATACTTAAATTCTACAGGCAAACAAATTCTGAAACAAAAAACCCCGAAGTACGTCTCTCAGCTACCCCTGCTCCAAAACTCAAGTTCCTGTAATTCCTCTGCCTCCTAGGTGGTCTCAACTCCACCACCAGATTATTTCCCTCAAGTGCTTCACTGGTAAACTATCTGAGAGACTATGTACTTTAATTACTATAAATCATAAAGAAAACAAGAGGATATAGCTGCCACTGCTGCACATACTTGGAAAGCAAGCCTGCAAAACACATTCACTTGCCGAGTTTGCTTTCACCTTCTCTAAATCAAGAGAAATAAAGTATTTAACTGCAGCAGTATTAGCAAAGAAACTTAAATTTTATGTCTTTCACATGCATGTTCTGTAAGACACGGAGAATCTGACCTAGAGCAGGAAGTTTTCCTGGCACAACTGTGATTGTTAGAAAACACAACAGAGGGAACATCATAAATACCAGTGCACATCTTGAGAACAAGTCTTCACTCCTATCAGGCTTTCTCTGCTCAAGGAACAGACATGACAACAGCACAATAACATTCATTTATACCATGAAGTCTTTATGCAACAGCTGAGCTGGACTTGTGATCATAATTACTATAATCAGATACTTATTGAATCTGCAGCCTGTTCCTAGAAAAGTTACTTATTTTCGAAAAAATATTTTAAGATTGTTAAAGGTCCAATTTAAAAACCAGCGTGCTAAAGGCAGAAATATAAATTTCCAAAAGACATTAGCAAGTTAAAAGAACCACAACTTTTCTTTTCCCTTGGCTATTTACTGTATATTAAATATGATGGGTATCACAGTCCCATTTATTTCAATTACTATTTACTACAACTGTGAACAGTCAGATGCTCATTAGCACATCAGAATGTACACAGACACTCATTAAACACAAGGATCTTCCTCAGCAAATCTGAGTATAGATGTGGTAATAACCTGTAGCATTACCACACAGACCTCCAGCAGCAAAGCCATTTTTTTTAAAACACCAGTATGCTTGCTGTCACTGCAGGGATCAAGTTCATTTCTCAAACCTAAGATACACTTGTAAAATATATGACACAAAACTAGGAGAAAATAAATCTAGGACACAAGAAATCCAATTAACACTCACATAACAAAGACTTGGGGTTTGCATCCAGCCACAAACACAGATGGGGCAAATGGTGTATGCATCATGTCTAAAAAACACCTCTCCTATGGTAGGCAGACGTAGGTTTTATGACAGTAAGTTTCTATAAGTCAAGTATGGTTTCAATTCACAGAAATTACTTACACGCTTTCTTCTGAGGAAATGAAAGGTGCAATACCAAACAATAAATACTTACTCTATCACTTGTCACTTCAGAAAGCTGTGTAAATTTATTACTGATGAAAGGAGACAAGATTCATAGCTCATGATAATTACATTTCCTCATTAACAAACGTGAGTAAGACAGCACCAGTGAGCACACTTATTTTTAAAATGTCTCAAGAAGTTCTAGCTGGGAGGTTGAGAGTATTTTCCTTTCTTCTCTAGGATGACCAACAATGTATTTGTACACGCACTTCTTTGGCCTTCATAGCATGGGTCTACAGCCCAACAGTTATGGTAAGTACTGTATTACTCGGAGCAAATACAGTCCTAATCCAAGACTATTCAGGAGGATTCTAAAACTCCCTTTCTGTGACAGACTTTACCTAAGTATTTTAAGTTAGGGCATTTCTATCACCAACCTACAGCCTACGGGATACAGCACACTTTTTTTCACTTTTGCTTAAACCTTGGTGTAGCTGATGTTACGTGAACAGCATGGCCATACTTGCCCCAAACTCAAGGAATGAGAAAAAGGGGACAAGAGGAGCCAGCCAGGCAGACTTGTTTACTCTCAAGGAGGCTCAGGGGGAACCTCATCATTCTGTACAACTCCTTTACAGGAGGCTGTAGTGAGATAGCTGCCAGCCTCTTCTGCTGTACCTGCAGTGAGGACCAGAGAAAATGGCCTTAAACTGGGACAGAGGAAAATTCAGATTAGATACTAGAAAAAAAATTCTCGTGATTCAGGAGGCCAGGCTGTTTAGGGAGGTGGTGGAGTCACTGTCCCTGGAGGTGTTTAAGAGGCTGGCACTGGATGACGTGGTTTAGTGGTTTAGAAATTACAGTAGCAGTACTAGGTTGATGGCTGGACTTTGCGATCTTAATGGTCTCTTCCAATCTTGATAACTCGACAGCTTCACATCCAGCTCACCACATCCCTGCACAGAGTGTCAGCTGCGAACACCTCTCACAGAACTGGCGCAGGCTACCGTGCTCAGCAGGATGAACGGGGTGGGGGGGACGGGGTACAGGGGGACACACAACCTGGCTTCTTGAACTGCAGAGGCGGATACAGCCACGGGTGCTGTCCCACACCCACAGCCGCGCCAGGGCCGGGGCTCCGCGCTGCTCCTGTCCCGCAGCTGTGAGGAGCAACTCGCCGTGACCTGCTCGCAGGGGTAGGGCACTGCCTGCCCCACCCTGCCCGTGTGTCCCGGGGGTCTCAGAGCTGCGCGGGGCCCGAGCGCGGTGATAGCCCCGCCGGAGCCACCGCCCCGCGGGAGGCGGAGCGCGGCCGCCCCTCGTTGCGCCGGGGCGGTGAATCACGGCCCACCCGTCTCCTCCCCCCCCCTCCTCCATCTCAGCAGCGCCCTCAGCCTCTCTCCTCCATACAAAAGCAAAATGTCCGCCATCTTCACAGGCTGCTGCTGCCGTCGCCGGGCCGGACGGGGCCGCGCCGCGCCAAGGGCGGCCCCGCCGCGGGACCGAGGAGGCCGGGGGGGTCATTACCTTAATGCAGTAGGGCGGCTCGTCGAACGTAACCAGCATGTACCTGTCGCCGCGGCTGGCCGGGTCCCGGGCCCGCAGCTGCGGAGAGAGCGGAGAGAAGCGGCGTGAGCGGGGCGAAGGGGGCGAGGGGGGCGGCAGCTCCCCCGGCGCCGCGCACTCACCTTCATGAAGATCTCCACGGCGCCCTTGGCGATGTCCAGGTAGCTGGTGCCCAGGTACGCCCGCTGGTTCATAGAGGCGGACGTATCTATGAGGAAGAGGAGGATCGGCATGGTCCAGGCAGAGCCCCGGCCGGCGGGCTCCCTGCGGAGGAGGCGCGGCGCTCGCCCGGGGCTCGCTCGGCTCTGGCGGCGCTGCCCAAGCTCGCCCGGACTCAACTTCTCTTCCCTGAGCCTCCACCAGCACCATGTGACCAGCGCGCACGCCATTGGCTGGCAATTATACCCGTATTTGCATATTCATGACAGCGCGCGCGCGGCGGGAGGAAGGGAAGGAAGGGGGGTAGCGGGGTGACGGCGGGCGCGCGCGCGCCGCACCTGTCACACACGCACAGCGCCCGCCCCGCCTCTCTGCGGGGTCCCCCGCCCCGCGTTCCAGGGGCCGCGGCGGCTTGCCCTTGGCGGGCCGATCTCTCATGCTGGGTCCTGGTCCCAATCTCGCCGCGGTCCCCCAGTACTTCCAGGTACCCGCGGCTGAGTCACCGCGCCGCCGCCTCCCCCCGACCCGCGCAGCCCTCTATGGCTGCGCCTAGGGGAGCCCTTCGGGGCTGAGGAGAGTGTGGAGGAGCTGTGCGCTGGCCCCGGGAAGCCTCTTAGCTGCTCACCCGGTGACATAATCGCCCCCGTTCCTGGTCTCTAGAGGTTTCACTTAAGCACAAAATCCGCAGCCCCCCACGTGCGATCCTTTCCCATTCAGGTAACAGCCATCTCCCACAGGCAGTGCCTGGATCTGGGCATCCACATACCCGGATCAAGGCAGGATGGCAACAAATTAATTGCAGCAAAACTGAAAATACATAAACCCTGCATTATTTCTACCACTCAGACTTAAAAAAAAAAAAAAAGCATCTGAAAGGAGGGATCACAGAATCAATTAGCTTTGAAAGTCTCTCTGAGATCACAGAGTCCAAGCTATGGCCCAACACCACCTTGTCAACCAAACCATGACACACAGTGCCACATCCAGTGGACCCACCTCCAGGGATAGTGACTCCACCACCTTCCTGGACAGCCCGTTCCAGGGTCTAATCACCCTTTCTATGAAGGAATTCCTCCTGATGTCCAACGTAAACCTCCCCTGGTACAGCTCAAGGCCATGTCCCTGTGTCCTGCTGCTGGTTGCCTGGGAGAAGAGCCCAACTTGCACCTGGCTACTACCTCCTTTGAGGTAATTTTAGAGAGAAATAAGGTCCTCCCTGACCATCCTCTTCAAGGTGTCCTGCTCTGGTGGGCCTGGCAGCCACCATCAACAGCAAACAGATGGGGAAGGAGACTGAGGAAGTATTTAGTGCTATGTCCACTCATGAATGCTTGTTTGCTTCCAGGAGTAAATCCGAAACACACAAAAGCAGCACTGTCAACATAAACCTTATTTTAAAATAATAAAGAAACTGATAATATTTTCCAGTGCTTTTAAATTCAAATGTTTTTTTCCACATACATTTTTGCCATTAATTTCAACAGCAGGCAGAATCAGTTTCAGTTCTCACTCTGTTTTTGTGAAGCACTTGGACAATACTGTTGTTGCACAACATCACAGGTGAATTCTAATGTCCCATTACAAAGCATTACAAAAGATGAATGTTGGTAAAGATACCATTGCCCATTTTGATCAGAATAATCAGAGATGTAAACTCATTTAATTCAGGCATGTATTCATCCCTTTTGTCATCAGAAAAAGCCCAACACCTGCACACAGGACCTGCAAAGTCTCTATATTGACTTTAGAAAGAAGTTTGTCTTTTAAAAAAACTTCTGCAGATATTTTTCAAATAACATTATCTCATTATTTAAATCTATTGAACCAAAAGTGGGTAAATTAATAGTTGAAAAGCAGCTCATTTTGAAAAAGAATCCTGTCAAACTTGTAGACTCCATTCCGTTATCCAGGCCCTCCATAAGTTGTGCATGTGTGAGTGTATCTGCGATCAAGGTTTCTGAATTTCAGCAATCCTAACAGAAATGCCAGGAGAGATAAACAGATAAATATTTTTACGCAAGTGATTAGTACACATGATTGGAGCCCGACTGAAACAAATGGGATTTGAATCTCTATAGATAAGATAAAAATGCAGATGCTATATTTTTGTACTGCTGCATGTTAGTCTGGAAAGATAACTCCTGGACAGGAATGGATTTGCAAAGGCCTGAATGGAAACTGAACTACTGGTAGAAGATGCCACCTAACACCACCAGGTCCTGGCACCAGGAACTCAATGAGGCCACCTATGCATTGCTCTCATGTCAACCAGATGAAGTCAGAGACTCCCTTCTGCCTTCAGCTGACCTCAGCCAATTCCAGCCAGCAACCCAGCAGCCCCATGTCCTGCAGCCTCCTTGACTGGCTGTATTAAAGAATTACAAGTTCATATCCTCACCATTTTCTTTTTGAATTCCATATCACCAGATACCTAAAAGCCACTTCTTTCCCATCCAAACATAGTATTTAAAGGTCAAGATGAAACTGTTGTTTCCCATTTCACAGATTGACCTTTCCAAGGGCAGCAGCAGGCAAGGTTCACATACTCTCCTTCTTTCTCTCTTGAGGATCATGTTTGTTGGATCCTGCTCTAGCTGGACACTGCAAGACCTAAAGTCTAGCAATCTTCTAGGCACAATGCAATACATTCATTTAGTTTAATGAGACACTTTTTATTCCTGAAATTACAGACACCATGGTTGCTAACATGCATGAATGCAGCTAGAGTGGCTTTTACTGCTCCTCTGTACAATTTGTGTTTGCAGTGCTGACTACCTAGCAGCTGTGTCAGTGGACATTTATCACCTCTATAAAGTTTAAACTTTTCTTGGTTTTTAATTGAAAATACACTCATCTACATTTCTTCAACTGCAGTAGTTAAAGAAATTGTCTTTATGGGGCAATCAATCACAACAGCTACAGCAGGTTAAGCTCTCCTATAATTAAATATTTTGAAATAATTTCTGTGTAGATATCCTATCCCACAGTAAAAAGGAACAGAATTCTGGATTAATAATTTTTGAACCAAACAGATCAGTGGTATTTTTTCCTGTTGTGCTGATAAAGTATTATTTTTCTGTTTCTTGTCCTAATACAGCTTAACTGTGTTAAGCTGTTGCTTCTAACAGGATTTTAGCACTAACAGTTCAATTTCTTAACACTTTTATATTGCTTCATCTAACTTTTTTCTCACCTAGCTGCTTTCTGCCCTGAACAGGCAATACAGCTGTGAGACAGAAGCCGTGCTGCTTTAGGCACCGAAGGTACTCAGCTTTGGCACTGATTAGCCACCTGAATTTGGGGCACACTGGATACATTAGTCAGAAATTATCTACTTAAAATCTGGATCAACAGCTAAACCCTTCAAACCTCCCTCTGCTGCTGTGGCTCCCTATCTTGGTCATGTAATACAGCTGCCTGGATGACTTTCCTGCTTAATATAAAATGCTTCCAGCCAGAGCAGAAATGGTCACTCTTAAATGACTACAAAAATATGGATTAATCCATGCTGTGAGCTGGGAGGTATGATCCCTATTACACAAAAAAGGGGCTGCCACCAGAGCTAAGCGACTTGCTTGGCACCACACAAGGTGCATTTTTCAGTACCACAGTGAGAATTCAGAAGGGTTCAGGTCTTAGCCAGCCACAGATCTGTGCCATCCCTTTCAGAAAGGTGGAATCCCAGGTTATCCTAAAGAATATTTTGTGCAGCTGGACCCAGGTGTGGAAAGAAAGAAATTGAGCTAAATAACAGCTCCTTCACAGTTATATTCAAGATGGCAGAAGCTGAGCAAATTCAAGTCCTTTGATACTCTGTGCTGTATCAGGGCAAAATATTCTCCCCTGTCAGCAGTTAACTGCTCTTAAGCCAGAGACTAGAAAAGGCCAGACTGCTTCTGCCAGTGTGTCACACAGCCCCTTCTGGAAAAACGAAACAGAAAAAAATCCCCAAACCAACAAACACAAACAACCCCTCCAAACCAATATTTTCCAGGATATTGCTTAGCAGGACCTTTTTTCTATTTTGTAACTACACTACAAACTTCCACAAAATTGTAACTCACCCTTAAAGATTTCTGCCCCTTTCACTTGTTCCATCTCCTTTCTCCAACTCTGCAACTCAAGAGCTTGCAACTGCAAACTCAAGAGTTTGGGAGCCTGATCCAAAATTTGCCCTTTTGCTGCTTTTCAAGAGTCTAGGTTTGCAGATGGGAGGACAGTAATGGAAGCTGAGGAGCAAACCCTGGTTACTGTGAGCCATCAGACTTTGTGTAAGTCTCTGGTGGAGATGTGCACCTGAATTTCTTTTCACAGGCTTCAGCAAATTCAGGAATTCCATTTTCAGCTAAAATATAAGGAACAGACTATGGATGCATGCCCTGACTGCAGCACGTTTTCTGCTGATTTATTGACTGTGCATAAATACTGCACTATAACTGTCATATTTAACTACAAAAAAGAAGAGAGCTATATGCTCAGGAAGATAATTCAGGGCAGCTCTGAGGTTTTTCATCTGTCTTCCATGTACTTCAGAAAAAGCAGCCACTTAGCAAAGGGGCAGAGTCCAGCCATCCTGATTTTTTCCACTTCTCCCTCAGACACGTTAACCCTTTGCTGTGCACAGTTCAGCAAGGTTTCCTCTTCCTGCAAGGTTTTTATGCAAGCACAGTTAATACACCCACAGTCCAAAGGTGAAAGCCAAATACCCAGCCTGCGTAATAGCAGATACAGTTTAATTTCCATTTTGCTTTGAAGACCAATGAGAAGGGGATGAGGAAGTGATTGGTTGCCTAAGATGGGGGATGGTTTTGCAATACTAGTAGATAAGCAAAATTCTGACAAAATTCTCCGGGGAGACATAAAATGAACCCACGAAGCAGCACTTTGAACAGCAAAGCAAGCCAGAACAGATTTCCAGACAGGCAAGGCTTTCCATATGAGAATAGGTTTCAAAGTCCAAGAGTCTCCAAAGAAGAAACGACATGCACAATAAAAGTTTGAAAAATATTCTGGCTGCTGAAAAAAGAAACTGAAACCTTCTCCAGTTCAGCAAATTGGAGAATTGAGTTACTCTAAACCTGAAGATGGGAGAAAGAAATTAAAATTGTGCACATACCTATGCAGGGAGATACAAAACCAAAAGTGTGTGCTTCAGCCTAGTGCATGTTTGTGATCCAACAGCAAATAACATCAGATTAATGGCCCCAGCCCCCATATGTCCTGCCAAGTTCTCCCCACAGAAAGATTTATCGTTTCTCACTCATAAACACTGGGAGACAACAGCGCTTGTTCTGGAGGGTAAGAGAAAGGGAGAGGGATTTGTGGCTGAGACAGAAACCTTGCACCAGGCAGTCACAGCCATGGGAAGCAGGGGCTCACTGGGGATGCTCCGACTGTAGGTGCACTTGAATTGACAGCCAGCCAAGAACTGCATGAAATTCCCCGTTACTTCCTTTTACTGGTCTTATGCTAAGTGTTGCTAAGCTGTACCTGGGAATCAAGCCAAATCAGCTTGGGATCTTTGGATGAAAGGCATTAAAAAAACCCAAAATCGAGAATATTACCAATGTGGAAAGCAACAATATGAATTAAATGAATGCACAGTGGCAGGATTTGGATTTTATTACATTCCACAATGTAAAATATGAAGACAGACTAAAAAATTGCCACTTCTGAGGAAGAGTCCTTTTCCTGTGAGGAAGAGTCATAAAAGCAGCATATCGTTACCAGAACCGAAACCTGGAAATACATATGTTTAAATAGACTAGGAGAGTCACTTTCCCAGGCTATGCTCCACAGATTTGTGCCACCAAGTGAGAAGTTCACATTGCTTCATCTATTACCTATCAGCATTTATTTTATGGCAAAGAATACTCGTGGCCTGGGGACCTGATCTGAACTGACAGGATTTATCATAAAGCAAAAGCCACACTAGGCTGTTTCATTTCTGGACACAGTTATGATTTTTTACTATGTATATGTCTTGCCTGCAACAGAAATTCTCCCTTGCAGAGTTCAAAGTATCTCCCAGAAAGAAAGTTTAGCTCACCTGACTGCACTCCACATGCTGCTTGTGCCTGATCCGAAGCAGACCAGACCCTGCTGGAAGCCTCAGCCCTCTGATTTCAGCTCATCAAGTCACCTTTCACCCCTCACCATCATTTCACTGCACTCGGAACATGCACTGTCCCTCACTGGCATGGCACCTTGTGTCTTAAAAAAAACTTAGGGACAGTCTCCAAAATATTGATGGATGCCATTTCATGGGATGTTAACTCTGTGCTGAGGGCACCTAAAGTAACTTACTGGTCCCAAACAGGACATATTACTATCATTTAGGGATGAATATTAACATTTCCAACATATCCTTAACAGATCATCATCATCTTACTGAAACCAAACACTTCCCTGACATGAATATGTTTATCATGATTTAGTTCCCCCAAAACACCCAAAAATGATACAGAAAACACTGTGCCATAAAGCATTGCATTTTACCATAAGCAATTTTCATAGAATAATTTTTCCCGCAAAGGAATCCCATATTTAATCCTAAAGACTGTTTGTCATTAAAGACAGTTACAAAAGCAGACAGAACGATCTACTTGGAACACAGGCTTTAGTGGCACATGAGCTCTTGCTGGCTCTGTTATAGACCTTCACCAGCACTTTCCATGGGTACCTGGCCTTTCTACCTTGGTTTCCCCAGTTGCAGAAGTGCTTATTTTGTTGTTTTCACTATTTTTTTTAATATCACTTAAAACCATATCAAGGCCTCGCTGCAGAGACGAGAGGAATCAACCCTGCCCTGTAGTTCTTACCAGCTAATTTCAGCCATGATCTAATGAGTGGGTGGTAACACGACAATGGGGCAGGACTGGAGGGAAAGGCCCAAGCAGCACTGGGAGCTCAGCAGGAAACTCAGAAAAAAGCAAGTGCATGGGAAAATAAAACAAAGATCTAAAGATCTTTTCATTCTTTTTTTTTTTTTTTTTGATAGATAATGAAGAAGAGGAAGTGAAAACTCATCTCCTGAGGTATCTGGTAGGTGTTTGGAAGAAACAAGTTTCCAGGAAGACCTTCGGCCAGGACATAATCTCATCTTGTGAGAGCAGCTCTCTGTGTAGGGGCATGGAAAGAGGAGACAGCAGGAGGAGACAGTGCAGGGCAGCAGCATTGCCAGCAGCACACAGCAGATGGGAAATCCAAAGAACCGAGACACAGCTGGAAGCAAGAAGTAGGTGTGCAGTCTTGAGGAGTCAACTCAAATGTGACAAGGTAGGAAAAAAAGGCACAAGGTGGAAGAGCTTTGTCACTTTGCCAGACTGAAAGGACAGCAAGGTGTTCCCTGCAGATGGTTGTGCTCAGATCTGGAAACATTTGCATTTGCCTCTCTTAGATGGAGTATTTATGCCAGATAGGAACATAGAAACTTTAAAATGTGCTCTCTTTTACTCTGCTGTCACTTCAGATATAGACACAACAGAAGGTATTGTGCTTATTCTGGACTAAGTAGAATAAATTCCACTCTCTGTGGAACTGCTTTTTGTGTCCTGTTAGTGCTGCTGACCTTGTTCACTACAGACTGAATTACTGAACTTCCTGAACTCTCAGGTCCCAGTTTTGTTACTTCCTTGCACTCACTTGATTTTTGTGTATTAAGTTGGAAGGTTTGTTGGCAACAAAGGAGAACTTCAAACCCAGACACTTCTGTTTACTTGCTGCATTCTCTTACCTAGTTTTGGATATGAACACAATCTCAAACTGGAGGGGGTCACAAGAACAAAGTTTTCTCTTCCTTTCAGAAGCTTTTGGTACTTTCCAAGAGTCAAAAGCTAATTATTTTGGCACAAAGAAGCACCAAAGAATCATTTAACCATGGCATTCCTGTATAGGGTTTTACACAACACTTTTGTCTGAGAGGAGAAAAAAAGAGAGGAGTAATAAAAAGCTGACATTTATCTTTTTTGAGATACAGAACAGTTTCACTGCAAGGAGAAATGAGATAGACAAAGGCTCTTCAGGTTGGAAAAAAAAGATGACTGCAGCGGGAAATAATGGCAGTCTGTAAAACGCTGAATGGAGAAGGTAAATGCAGAGTAATTGTTCGCTTTCTCTTGCAGTACAAAAGCTGAGGGGGCATCCAACAAAGACATTTAGCAGCAGGTTTAAAGCAAACACACCCAAAAGGAAGTACTCTTTCCTACCATCCATAATTGCATTGTGGCAGTCAGTGCCTCAGGAGATTGTGGAGACTGAAAATGGATTTTAAAAGGCATTAAACAAATTCATGTGGGACAGTCGGATCAACAGCAAATAGACACTGTAGCTTTGGTGAAACTTTTGTGTTTTCAAACCCTTACCCAGAGCTGGGAGGAGGCACCAAGTCAAGATGATTCGGTATGTGGCCTTTTCCTCCCTCCCTGAGTGCTGCTGGCTGTTCCTGGAAACAGCATGGCAGTTCCTGTTCTGTGCTGAGCCGTGAGCCCAGGTGTTGCACATCACTAATGAGCAGTAAACGTTCTTTGCATTCTCCTGCCTGACTCTATCTTCCAGAAGACTTCCTCAGAGGGCAGGAGATGCTTCTGGCAGTGCTTTTCAATCCAACCCTCCCCCAATTTTCCCTAGAGCAACCACACTTATAATTTTGCAGAGAGAGAATATTGCATTATCTCGGGTTAAACCAAGGAGAATTTCAATCCTATGTTTTGGCATTTAATTGTAGCATTTAGCTCATATTTAAAGGGTGGGAAATGTAGCTGCCCTCATTACTGGTCAAAATGCTCATGAGTCCCCAATAATAATTCAGTACTTTCTACAAAAAAAGAAAGACAAAGCAACCAAACAACTGGTCTCCATAGCCAAGTGAAACTAACAATTTACCTCAGACAGCAAGGAAAACCAAACAAACAAAAAGGAAAACCAGAAACTCTACCCTGAAGTCACTCAGTTTAATTTTTAAAAAATAGTATCTGCAATAAAATATTTTATATTCAACATTCATATAAAGGACAAAAATTTCCAATTATGATTATGCTCACCCTTTTATTAAAAATAAAAGGCTGTAATCATGCCAATTCTCATCCAAACATTTTCAAACTTCAATTATTCCCTATTCCGCTAAACCCATTGTGTTTGCAAGGAAAATCCAACTGAACTGGGAGTTTGTGCCAGTCCTTTCCCATGTCCCAACACGCTCATTTGTCACCTCAACACTTCTGCAGCCTTGCACAACACACACTCTACATCACCACCGAGCCAAGGACAGGTGAGCAGCTCGTTCCTTATCCCCAACAGCCCCACCCTGCCATCTCCCTGTGCAAACGCCCCTTTCCTCCCAGCACACACATCCTGCTCCCTCATTTTACCATCCAGCAGAAAAGCAGAAGAGAGGAGAAGGCAGCAGACAAGGGGGGAGGGAAAAGGACATGGTGGGTGATCAGTGCGGGGTATAGGTCTTTTATATATACATATATATACATATGCACACACACATATATATTTATAAGAAATGAAATTAAAAATTTAAGGGAGAAAACCACAAAAGCCTAGTGACAGTCTGGCACAGTGGAAGTCTGAGATAAGCTACTGGTGAATCAAGGTTTCCACAGCACTTGTATTGTCAGCTTAGGAACACGTTAAAATGAAAAATAGAGGCAAATGGTACACTTGCACTAAGGCAGGAGGGTCCTGAGTTGTTAAGCACCCCTGCTGCTGTGGGTCTTCTGGGAAGGGAGTCACTGAGACTGGACCATGCCCCTCAGGGGTTTGTATCTCACTGCAATGCCTTGGGGTTTCCAGCTAAGTGCTCACAAAGCCTTGTCCCTTCTCTAGTTGCTCAGGTCTTCTCAGTGCTCACACAGTAAGGAACACAGACAACAGGGAAAATAAAATGCAGGAAAATGGATGTATAGAGGCAAAATAAAGGAACAAACCTTTGAAAAGTTGTTATGAAAAAGCAAGTGTAGATCAGAAGGAAAACAAGCAAAGAGAGAAGCACAGTTCTACAAGGTTCCTGTTGTTCTTTAGGAGGAGCCACCATGATGCAAAATACATAATTTAATGCGTTGAAATCATAAATTACCTTTCGATACACATAACAGGAGCTTACCTGAATCATATCCCAGGCAAACATCACCTGATAAAACTAAAATTACCATAAAAATAGAAGTTAACTTTTTAAAACAATTCATAAATTAGCCCTAAAGAGAGTATTTAGTCATCAAACTTCTTAAAAAACCAGAACAGTATATTACCTCTCAGTATATCAAGACAGAATACTTCAGAATGGTGGCAAAGGAAAAATTAGCTTCAGCTTTTCAAAGGGACTTTCAGTGAAACACAGACGTTTCAGTTAATGGGCTTTGACTGTGGGTATTTTAGCTCTAGGCAGTCTCACTTGGTGCACTTTGAGCTTAATTCTCTGAGGTATCAATCACTTGAAACTCCAGATGAACTCAGGAAGATCAGCAGCTGATGCTAGTCAGAGTCAGGCCCAGCTGTCCCGAAATGGTTAATCAAAGAGGCATTAAAAAATGTGAATCCAGCAATGTTATGGCAACCAGCAGTTTGTGTACTAAGAGGGCAGCAGGACCCTAAATCTGAGGATATTGCCTGTCATCATGGCAGAGCAAAAAACAGAAAATAGACTTTTGTCTGATAGTGATATCCAAATATATTCTTTTCCAAATGTAGCACGAGTTGCAACATGCAGCACTCCTGCCTGAGGAAGGGTAGTCCCTGAGCCTGAGGAGCAAGCAGGACAGCACCTGTAGCCATGTGGGTTGTGGCTCCTACAGGGAATGCAGTTAGGGCCAGTGCATTCCTTGCTAATTAAATACAGTCCTAGGCTGCTAGCCAATTACCCCTGCAACCCTCCTAGGGCCACGTTTGCAAACCTCTGGTCAAATAAGGGATACGTGGAGCACTTGAAAAATAAGTAAACTCAAATTTAAAGCCTCACTGCATATCAGATACAACCATTATTACTGAGTCCCCACAGACCATAATATTTTTCTTACTTGTTTACTATTTTCAAGCAAAAGCAGCAAAGGCTGTCTGGACTCTTAACTTCCCATTGCTTGCAGAGACTCAGAAAGCTCTGCCATGAACCCTTTGCCTCCAGGCTCTGGGACTGGCACATCCACAGCTTCCCCCACCTCCCTGGAGCTGGTGATGTGGCAAACAGGAAGAGCAATAAAATGAGGTAGGGCAGTGCTGCAGTAATGCCATGGAAAAGTGCTGTACTAGCTGTGAGTGTAACATGGAGACTCCTGCAGTCAGTGCAGCTCTTTGTCAAAGTACAAAATGAGAATCTTATATTTTCCAAAGCTTTCCTTGAAACACTATACAGAGCTGCCTGTGTGCAAGCTTTATCCTCAGCTGCTCCTTTCCCAGTAGATAGGTAAAAGAGTGCAATCTGATTTAAGAGGCCAGGGCTACACTCTGCCTTCTGCCTCCAAATAGAGCTTTTCCTTAGCACCGTTAAAACAAAGCCAGCTCATCTAAGAAATGGGACTCTGCAGACAGTGGACTTCAGGGGTTTGGTGACAGTTCTTTCTCACTGAGGCTTGTTTTCTGGTCAGAGTCTAATCATGAGTTTTCCAGAGAACGTACACATAACTCAGCAAGGCAGCTGGCAGTGGCCACATCCTTTCAAAATCCAGTGATGAGGATTTAAACAAGCTTGGTAAAAATCTTCATTTTGTGATTACTCTGCAACCAAGAAAGCAGCTGGGAGTGATTCTGTCACTACCAGGTCTTCCCACACATCCTGCTTCATCTTAATTTTTATTCATTGGAACATGCAAATTTCCTGTGACATGGGCTGGAAATTGCCTCTATTGCATTTCCAAAAAACATCAGAGGATTTCAGCATCAGTCACTGTGTCACACAGCCCATAAAACAAATTTTAATGGACAATAGTGAAAAAAAATCCTGAACCAAGAACTAGCACAACAAACATAGATAGAGACTCAGTTCTCCCTCTGGAAACACTACTGTTTATTGCTGTCAAGGTCAATGAAGCTATAAGCAAACTGTTACAGCAAGCCCCACAGATTTATGTGTGCTAATATTCTGCATTGTTAGTGCAGAAATATTTTAAGAACAGTTAAAATCAGAAGTAGTTAGGCCTCAAATACAGTGGCTGAAAAAAACCACTGTTGGCTTGAATGGCATTGAGGCCAATCTGCTGTCCCTCTAATAGAGTCCCTTCCTTTTCAAACCTTGGAAGAGAGGCACAAACAGGTCAGTTTTTGCAAACACAGTGAAGAAAGTATAAATTTCTGGCCTCAAAAGCTAGGGACTCTTTCCTGCTCCCTCAAGGGGACCAAACTGGATCCAGCTCCTTAAGACATCCCAGATGCTTTCCCCAGAATCCCGCAGAGAAAGGAAAGAAGGTTCTGTAAAAACCGAGTATTGCCATGCTGGAAGAAGCTCTCCAGATGAGCCTAGATCTGGTCTAGGATCATAACAAATTGAAACACATGGTTGTGGGCATGTTATACATCTCTCGTAATAATTAAATTATTAGTTTATGTGAAAGTGGAGCCTTTTGTGTCCCAGAAAAAACTAAAGCAGGGAGCATAACCAACCAGCAAGACTGAGCAAGAGAGACACTCTTCTTGTAGACACACTCAACTTGCGTAGTTGCCAGTATTTTAGTTTAGTGACAAATACTAGTCCCAGCTGTTAACAGTCATATAAACCAATTCACATCCAACAGGCTTCACATGGTGTCAGTGTTTTATTCTCATTCACTGAGGAAGAAGTCAGTGTCTAATCAGTAGGCGCCAAAGGCACTTTTGTCATAAAAATCACCTTGACTGCTGCATGCCCCCTTTTCTTCACCACCCAGAAGAATTTTGACTGTTGGTAACAAGTTTGGTTTGGGGTTTTTTGGGTGTTTTTTTTTTTTGGTTGGTTGGTTTTTCAGTTGTACACTTTCTGCCTTTTTAATCTAGGGTAATATTTGCAGTCTGGTCTTTAATGACTTAGGGCAATACAGGGAATAAAAGGCAGAAATGAGAGCAGAACCTACATTTCCTCACTTAAAGTTATGAGCTTTTCCAGTCTCCGGTGCTGCCTCCCTCACTGAAATAGTGAAGTATAAATGCAGGCAATTCTGGTGTTCAGATTATATGATCCCAGCCTTTCTCTTTCGTTGTTGCCCGTTCATCCTTTTTATGTAACTGTTGCTTCGGCTGTGAAACCCATAAAGGTCAACTTGACTCTAAATTGTATCACTGGGAAAAGTTATCAAAATTGTGGACAAAGCATTCAAGGTTGCCACGCATCTTCTTGATTTTTTGGGGAGAAAGTATGTTGGTAACTTTATTCTAAACACAACTGCTTCAGTGAAAATACTTCTGCAATCGAATTTACTGCCTAAGATTGGGCCTGCAATAGGAGGAAGCTGTAAATAAATGGCAGAGTCTTGCTAATGACTGCATAGAGGGCAGAAATAAGGTCAGGCAGCAGTGCTGTTGTTTTCAATAAATTCCATGGATCTATTTTTTATCTCCCATTGCTATAATTTCAGTGGTATAACTATATCGACTTTTATCCTAATATAATCCAAAGTATCCCAACTGTACATTGTTTCTCTTAGTAAAATATTTCTTGTGAGTGTAATAAGGCTTTGGTGAATTTATCAGTATTACTACAAAAAGTATAAAGAAACTAAAAGTAAGAATACACCACTTCAATATGTATGTGGTCTACCCTGAACTGTGCTATTAGTTTTGTATTGGAGAAAGACTGCACTAGGCCAGAAGTTTTAGGAGGATCTGTGCCTCACTTATGCTGGGAACACCTTTCCCAGCTAAAGCCCACTTTTACTGTAATGAAATGATTCAAGCAATCAATAATTTTCTCAAAATTTCATTTTAGAGGAAAACTTCTGAGATCATCTGGTGTCTTGTTTCAATATTTTCTCTCCAGAATAATTTTCCTGTGACAAGTAGCGCAGTGCCTATAAGCAGGGGGTACACCATGCTGCAGTTCAGGAGATTCTGAATTAAAGCCCATGTTTCAGTCTAACCATCACGCCTTTATTTCCTGAACGCTGCAATTTTACCAAAACTAAGAAATTAAACTTCACAAAACTGGTGAAAGAGATTTCTCCCTCCAGCGTTCATGGTGCTGTTTCCTGCTTTCTTCCACTTCTCCCTGGAGCGAGGTGGGTGCAGTCCTGCAAGGAGAACATGGCAGGAAAGCTGCTCTCCATGCAGGTTTGTAGCTCTGACTGGTGTCACTCGCTGTCCCCACTCTCGCTCCCGAGCTGGCGCTGGCATCTGGCTGGGCTGCGCTGCTCGGGCACAGCTGAGGGGGAGGTGGGAAGCAGCACATGGAACTGCAGTGGGAAGGTGAAGGGGGCCCTGTGGAAGGTAGTGGGGAGAGCTGGTGGTGGCACAGCAGGCAGTGCCCACAGAAACCTCCCCGAGGCTCCGCAGCACTGGCTGAGCAGAGCTTGGCTCTGAGTGTGGCAGAACATTTTGAAAGAAAGGTTATAGACTTCGAACAGACAAAGATTATGTCCCCATCAGGTTGTGGCCAGGTGTCGTTTAGACCCCTTACAACAAGCCATCACCCCTGAGCTGAGCCATCCCTTGGGCTGCACTCAGACCATGTAGGTGCTGCAGGTCTGCCGTGAAACCCCAGGTTATGCAGCAATTCTCCTACCAGTGCCAAAGGAAATCTGGGAACTTCAATGCTACCCTTGTCCCCACTGACATTTTAATGACTTTCAAGAGGGTGATTACATCTGAGAACTGGTTATTACATTGGGGGGGGGGGGGGGGGGGGGGGGGGGGGGGGGGAAGAGCAAATTAATTTAAAATAAATTTTGTTATGTTTGCATTTCGGAATAAATGTAAATTTGCACCAGAATTGATGTGGAATGAGAGTTACTAATGTGTTGGTACAAGGCTGCACATGAGGTAGTCACAGATGATTGATACAATGACTTATACTATAATTTAGCTTCTTATGCAGTTTAAATGAGCACTCAATTCTGTACCCTTTAATCACAAAGTGGCATTTCATCTCAGGAGTAGCCAGCTGTAGTTCAATAAAAGAAAGGCTGCCCAACAGGAATAGGCAAAGTAGGCTGAGGCCTCCAAAAGAACACAGATCAAAAACGTTATTTGAAAAATGAAATATTAATACGGGCAAGGTTTCCAACTAAATGTTTCCTTTGGTATTTGTTCAAGTGAATATTATACCTCTAGTGGCAGCAGAAGTGAATTATTTAGCATAATAATGATGAAAAATTCAGACTACAGTTAAGGAGTTTCTACATCTTGGCTATAGGTATGTACATACAAAAATGTGCATAATTTTTGAAAAACGAAATCTTAAATCCCCCTGTTGATAATTCACACTGCTCAGAGCCTGAAAGTGGAGCAAGAGAGGATGAGCAGGCCTTTCCAAGTTAAATATGGTGATTTGTTCAAGTAAAATGACAGAACTCAGGCTTCCACACAGAACTGGGATATGCCCATGGCTGCTGCTGAAATGACTGGGTCTGGCCATTACCTCCCCTCAAAGGAGAGCTTGTTATAAAAACGCTAATGTACCGCCTGTTCCTGCAGGCATGAGGGAAGGCAAAGTGCACACTCCAGCTGTTCCAAGAGAAAGGCACACGGAAGGCCTGGGTTAGGCTGTGACAGTGCTGGGAGTCGGGCTGTGGACACGTCTCCTCCCAAATCCAGCTCTGTTGACAGCACAGTCATCCCCCAGTCTGCCCAGAGGCTGGTGAGCATTGCCCAGCAATAGGTTACCACCCCTCTGATCTGGATATACTTGTTTGAACACTCCCTAACCTATTTCAGTGAAAATCAGCTGGGCCAGCAAACCCTTATTACTTAAAATGTTAGGCCATGGTTGCACAGACATTTTTTCTACCCTGCAAAACAAGCTCCAGCCATTTCTACTCCCTTTCTTTGGCTCTGCTTTGGCTCTGCATTCCCCACCCCACAGGTCTATGCCTTATTTTGTCTATATTTATAAACCTAAGTAGTTGTTGTGGGTTTGTTTAAGTTGGATTCCCTCAACACTTCTCATTCACTTAACTAAAAGTTACAGTCTGTGCCAACACACCACAGGAGATGGTGAGGGGTTGGAAAAAAATCATCAGAAGGTTCCCTACATCAAATTTGTCTTCAGAATAAATGTCTTGAGGAAACCATGGTCTGACACTCCTTAATCCTCTTCCGTGTTTGGCCTTTGGTAAACTACATGACTCTGGTTATTTTACAATCACAGCAACAATGATCTTAACCTCTTCTTAGTGTGACCTCCTCCAGATCCACCAAACTCAGCAGAATCTCCACAATCAAAGGGGGTTTTGGCCTGGGCCTTCATGTAAGCAATTTAGGGTGATCATGAGTGGTACCCTCCCATACACAGTTTGGAATATGCCCAAGACAGGTTGCTTCTAAAGCCTGGAGTCAAGGTGATCACTGTAATACCAGATGGAGAAATAAACCCTAACACTGTGTGTGCAAATCAGGCACAGGTAGGATCTGCATGTCTTCTTCGAGCCAGAGCAGGTAGATTATCTGCACTCTAAGCTTCTCAATCGTTGGTGGCAGCAAAGCCCAAATCCAGAAGCATTTTGAATTTCCAGGTCAGAGATCAACTCCAGTCCAGTTGCCTCCCAGGTCTCTCTTTTCTGCAGCGTGTTTGCAACATGTCAAAGGCTGCACAAACTAAACACCAGACCATCTGCTTAGCAGCAACAGCAGCTCCTTGTCCTCAACTTTTAGCCTTTTAAAATCCCTTCTCTTGGTCCCGCTGACCATACTAAGGAACGAGTTCAGCAGGAAGGACGAGTGCTCTCCAGAGTAATTCCCAACAGAACTCCACGAGGAAGCCTGGAGCCTGCCTTGGCGCCATGCTCGAGAAACACAGCGTGCAGTGTGGAGAGCCCTTCAGAGAGCAGCTGGGATCAGAAAGGAAAGGACAAAAGGTACCTGTAGTCAGCTTTTAACAACAAATCCAAATATCAGGGCAGGCATTTGCTGAATAGCAAAGCTGCCGGTGAGGCTGCCCTGCCTCCCCTCCCTACAGCTGCACAAAGACTCAGTAAGTCACACAGGGAGAATGCTTGAGCAGTAGAGGTGCAAAATGGAGCATATTAACTGAAGCTTTTAATAAGATTTTGATAACAATGATTTTTATGTTAATCTCTAAAGAGTTTGCTTTTGTAACATATAACTGACAAGCATATAATCTAGTTTTAATTTAATCTCTGCAGGTGTTTCCCGATGGTAAATGTTAAATTTTTATTGCTTCCTTAGGCAGTAATAATAGGCGAAATGTCTGTAGGGGTCCCACCATCCATTTGTATGCAGATAGCATCATATTTTATAATAGCTGTAAATCTGACAGGATAGACTCTTACTGTCGAGATGATATTATAAATGTGTGTCAACACTGAATAAACATCTTTGAAAGGAAAATAAAATAGAGATGTTATTAGAGGTCTAATGAAACAACCATAACTGCTTATTTATAAGAGATGTATGCACACATCCTTGGAAAAAAGTAGAGCCCATGCTGGGTTTGCAGCTTTGCAATGAGCAGGACATGTAGATTCTCAGCAGGGTCCTGCAGACAATGCAGAAATAGATCCTACACTTCATAAAGATGATGACTGTCTATAAACCTCTAAATGTTTGTTCTCTCTGAGGTTTCAAAATTATTATAAATACCACAGTGTCTAAGACTCAATTATGGCTTTTTTCATACAGCTTAGGAGCACAGCATGTCAGGAGCTCTTACACCGTAAGACACCAAGAACAAGGAAGTGAACCCTGATGCCTGTCTGAAGTGTAAAG
This sequence comes from Monarcha castaneiventris obscurior, assembly GCA_026261815.1. Classification (NCBI taxonomy): domain Eukaryota; kingdom Metazoa; phylum Chordata; class Aves; order Passeriformes; family Monarchidae; genus Monarcha; species Monarcha castaneiventris. The sequence goes on from JAMPIT010000550.1 coordinate 7,136,428, forward strand.
CAAGCACATTTTGGGCAAAATTCATTCAGTACCAGATCTGAGAGGGACTTAATCCTTTAGCTCTTACACTTAGCCTTATTCACTGAGCATGCATGAAACCTGTCCTTTTTTACATTTAGTATTTTAAAGAGAGTGACACTTTAGGATGTATTTTCCTCAAATAATTTTATCTGTCCTGCAGCAAATGTGGCTCTCAGGCATGTTGTGCTCACTGTTCCCATAGGCACATCTCAGAGACCCTGCAGCACAGGCAGAGAGCTGAGCTAAAAGGTTCCTAAGATGGAACTGGCTTGGCTCCAGCCAGTGGGGAGCATGGGCAGAGAGAGCTTTGAGCTGTCTTTAACTCTCCTGCATAGGCGTACCCTGAAAGGGATTACTCTTTAACAGAAGTCTAGATGTTTCCTCAATAGCGCTTAGATTTGTGGCTCCCAAGGCCCACATCGCTAGTCATAAAAACAAACAGACTAACCTCTGACACAAAAAATACACACAAGTACATCTAAGTCCCCAGTGACAGGGAATGGGAATACAGCTGGCTGCCACTGGAGGGGGGAAATTTGAAAACCTGCCACATGAGCAAGTTAAAAAAAAACAAAACATTTTTTCTGGTGAATTAAAGTTACAAGAACAGCTTGGACAATTTAGGTTGAAAAATTCTTGCTTCTGTTGTAAGTCAGAACATGTATGCTGCTTTAGGGTGGTAGTTTAAATGCAGTATTGTTTCTTCTGCTAGTCTTTAAAAGTGAAAAAAATCTGTTACGGAGACTTTTTAATAAATTGGTATTAACTAGAAAGAAAACTCCAATCATTTGCTGCAGAAAGACAACATGAGTGCAAATGGCAAGGGAGATACATCACTCCCTTTCCTGAGTTACCTCAAAGCCAAAGAGGATCTGCCACATTGTGCCATGGAGAAGGGAACTGTCAAGAAAAACAAAACACCACATTAAGAATATTCACTAGTAAGAATTAAATGCATTACGAGCTATTGGTAAGATTCAGATATATAAAATATTTAGTTCTCTCCTATCTGCTCGCATGTTGTTTTCATATCAGACTTCGTAAGCAAACAATTTAGTATGTGTGACTTCTTCAGACTGAGGATTCATTAAAGGAGGCCCCTCATGAAGTGTTTGCAGCCAGCCTCTGCAACTGCATGGGCCAGCACACATGTGCCAATGTTCCAGGCCTGCTGGGCTAGTGGTGAACACAGAACCCAAGTATGGTACCCTCTGTTTATAAATGCTACACCATGCCCTTATGCCATGGCAGATAAAGTGGAATATACTGCCAAGTCAAGTGTGTAAAATTACAAGAATCTGGCATAATGCTGCTGTGTTAAAAAAACCTTCTCCATTAGAAATTAGTTGTGAATCTCCCAAATGAAGTATTTAAACAGATGGATAATCACCACACCAACCAAAACCACCACAGAGTCATCCAGGAGCATTTAATCTCTGCATACTCCACAGTCAGGTTTTATGCTATAAGGAGGCAATATTTTATGTAACAGAAGACTAGACAATGCTTTTAGGTAACTCACAGTGGTTTCTAAGGTAGGTAAAAAATCAGAGGACCAAATATAGTCTGCAGGAACAACATTTTTTTACACCTTGAATCATACTTAAGGTGACCTGACAAACTTGTTGTAGATTCTTTGCTGCACCCTATGTCTCTGCTCCTTTGCATTTGTATTTCTGTTGTCTTCTTCATCCACATTTTCTCCTCTCATCTTTTCCCTGCTCTACCAGCATCATAACAACAAATATAACCTCAATCTGCCTCTGATTCCAGAAATAATTAATTTTTGGGCAGAATTAAGCAGCCCAAAAAGGAGAAAACAAAAGAAACAATGACCTAATGATAAAAGAGAGAAATTCCCATAGATCTGAGATACTCCCAGTTACTGCCACACAAGGCAGCAGTCTCCATCTCCCCCGGTGCAGCTGAGCAGCCTTCCCAGAGCACCCGACACTGGGCACCCCTCACTCACCCTCTCCATCGTTTTCAATCCCCCGGAGGCAGAGAGCACGGGAAGAGCAGCGAGACGGTGTCAAGCCAGGCTGTCTGCGTGCCCCAAAACAAACAGCTCTAGGATGTTTCAGCACATGTCAGCGCTGGTCCAACAGCCACGGCACATACGTACCTTTAGGAATGTCTGGGATGGGCGGAGTCTCTCCTACGGGCACTTTACTGCACAGTTGTCAGGGATGGCGCTTTGTGCTTTCCGAGGCGTCAGCATCAGCAGCAAGGACAGAACACCACCGAGTCCTACTCGCACGCATACAAGTTTTCACACTTGATTGGAGTTAACGCAGGGCTTTTAAAAATCACAAAATAACCTGGACACTAGCTGTAGTGGTGGATGGGTGGGAGAGGAAGGAGACCAGCACGATTCCTGATTTTCAACAGGTGGATACAAACCTTATCAAATGTGTGACAGAAAAAAGCTGGATCCTGGGAAACTTACAGAGGTGGACATAAAACCTCCTTTTTGAGAGTCTGAACTTTCTTTGTAAATGAAATGGATGAACTGGAAAATACCAATTTGTCTAATTAATGTGCTTTTAAGTCTAGCCATTTTAGATTATGTTTTTATTTGATCATTCTGTTTGTTATTAATTTGAATATCTCTGAAGTATGTTTATGTCTGCTGCTTCTCCTGAGAGAGGTTTCCAAAATCAGGAACACCCTCCATTGGATTAACTTTCAGTAAAATCATTATAATTTCTGAACGTATCCTGAAAGGCTGAAGTCTGATAACCTTTTTAAAAACAAGAATTCCAGATTAATTTTAAACATGTTAAAATCTGAACTGATTTACACTCATCAAGAAACAAAATATTTTTCCCAGTTTTCACTGCATACATTTTCAAAAATTCTGACAATTTTATAATTTATATATATAATAATTCAACGATATTGTGTCATTTGTGGCTGTAAGACTGAACTTCTTAATGAATCACTAGATCTGCAGAAAAAGGTGAGTGCTAATACACACATCTTGCCTAAGTTAGAAAATACACTTTTTAGAATTTCTTTAATGCCTAAGTTAGAAAATACACTTTTTAGAATCATGTCTTCCATGATTTTAAATAGACAAAATATGTTACTTCCTGTTCTGGATTGTTTAATGTTGTTATTGTGAAACATTCGTGGCTGCTGTATTTATTTCACCACGGATGTGTGTTCATTTCGCTGAGGGGTAAAGCTTGGTAATGGGTAAAAGATTTTGCAATCCTGTACTGGGTGGCTCAATATAAACCTTAATTATCCACCTGACTTGCAACAAAAACATTTTGCTGCATTAAAGATCTTGAAGTTTGGGATAATATTGGGTGGTGATTACACATGGATTTGTTTATATTATCCAGAGAGGAAGCTGGGAAAAAAACCCAAGGGAAGGTGATATAGTGGATAATGCAGAATATGAGCTAAAGTCCACAAACAGTCTAATTGAACGAAAGCACATGAAGTAAATAAGAGCAATAAAGAATAAAGGTAACGGCATGGAAGTGTTTACCGGGACACTGTGTCCCATTTAAGGCGTCCTGTCGGATGATCAGACGGTCACGCCTGTATGTTCGGCTCGCTAATACTTCTGCTCTGATTCAGCCCAGGGGTGACACTCGCCGACCCTTCCACCGGGAAACCTGCCAGCGATGGGCGGCATCGAGGTGAGCCCAGGTGCTCTGGCACCCCGCAGGGCAGAACACAAGGTGGCCCCGAGCGCAGTGGGAGCCGGGAGAGGAGCAGGAACCCCTCCGGGACGTGGTCAGATGTCGGGAACCGTGAGATGAAATGAAGGATTATCAAAAAACACCTCCCCGCAGGTAAGGGGCGCCGGGCCGGCCGCACAAGCCCGGCTGCCCGGGGAGCCGGCGGTGCCGCGGTGCTGCCCGGGCGGAGGAAGCAGCGCCGAACCCCGCGGTGCCGAGACCGCCGAAGCTCAACGCGCCGGGGCAGCCCCGACATGGCGGCGGGGGCGGGCGACAGGCGGCGGGCGGGGCGGTGACGCGGCGGCGGCCGGTCGATCCCGGCAGCCCCAGCGCTGCCCGCAGTGACGGGCGGACAAAGGGGCGCCGCGCCAGCCCGCACCAGCGGCCCCGGGCGGGTGAGTCGGGGCGGGGGGCGACAGCGGGCACGGGGCGGGCAAGCGGAGTGACATCCGCGGCCTGGCCTGGCCTGGCCTGGCCCGGCGCGGCCCCGCGGGCCGGGCCTCCCGCCCTTGCCCTCCGCAGGCCCTGAGGGAACGCGGCGGGGCCGGGTTGGGGAGCGAGGCGGCGGCCGCGCTCCGAGGCCCCGGCTTGGTGCCGCTTCCCCGCGGGGCCGGGGCTTGCTCCGGGCAGTGGGGGGTCGGCTGTGGGGCTGGGGGTCGCTCCGACGGGCAGCGTTGAGGGGCCGGGGCTCGGGCCGGGCGGTGTGGCGGGGCCGGGCCGGGGGGCGGCGCGGAGCGGAGGTGCCGAGCCGGCTGCGGGAGGCGCCGTTATCGCGCAGCTGCCTCAGCCCGTGTCGCTGCTGCTCCTCGTTGGAGAACAAAGAGGATCAATTAAGAGTGTGCAATTACCGCCGTGCCCTGCCGGCAGTAGGCACGGCTCGGAACGCCTTTCCTCCCGTCGCTCTCCCAGGGAAGAGTGCTCCCCTCTGTTAATCTGAGGCGGTTTGGGGCCACGCAGCGGTAATGAGCACAATACACGTTTAAAAATCAGCCAGTTTAGTGCATTAAACACACACTGAAAGTGAGAAAATAAAGACTAATGCACATGTGCCCTTGAACGTCTTCTCTACGATTCTTGTGAGTTTGTAGCAGAATGGATCAGAAGCAATGCACAGCTGTTACTTAATTTTTTACTGCTTTTCATACCTCTTAGTTGCATTTAAATATTTCGTTTTGTTAGTCATCTTTTCAACATTGAAAAGAATAATGTGGTCCTAATAAATTTTGCTGTCAGTATCAGCATGATTTATGCGTGTGGTCATCCATGCTAATAGTTAATGCTCCGAGACTATTTCATTTTACAGCATCCTGGAGACAGTTACTGATGACATTTCTCATCATCCTGTGAAGGGGTAAACAGTAGCAGTTTTGCAAAGTATCAGAGCAGTTCTGCTAGTTCAAAGAGGACCGTCTGCCTACTGAAATACTTGCCAGAGTATGTGCCTTCATAGATCAGCAAACTGAGGTGAGGTTAACCACCTTGCTCAAGGTCATGGAGTGTCAGTGACAGAGTTAGCAATAATGGAATCCAGCCATCCTGGTTACTGGCTCTGTGCTCTCGTTGGGTGACGCTCCCAAATAATTGCAGGTAGTTTAAACATTGGTTTGCGTAAGTGCGTGTTAAAGCCTTCAAAACATTTTGGAGAAACAAAATGTTTATGGAGTGCTTCAGATCCCGTGCTGCATTTGCATGTAGCTTAAAGTGATTGCTCGCCTTGGCATAGGAGGGAAGTCTGAAGACTTTGTGGAGACTTTGTGGTTTATTTTGTAAATATGCGCTCAAAAGGCATCAATTTTACTGAGTATATAGTGTAGAAAGACTTGCATAGATTTAGAGTGTAGATCATGAGATGTAACAAAAGTAGATTACACTGTAATTAGGCAACTTTTAAAACAGCAGTGTGGAGACATGACTGTAAAGAGGTTTTCTTCTGAATGAAGTGTTTACCCAATGACATTCTGTAGAGTTATTTGCAGTTATTATGAAGAAAAACAACCAACAAATGCACTGGGAAGACATGGTGATGCAGCTGTTGGAAGTTAAAATGGGAACAAAAAAGTCCCTCCGTTGATTTATTTATTCAGCAGATACTTGTTAAGTAAAAACAAATCACAATTGATGTTATTTCTGACCCTGGAGAGAAGTTATGTTTCACTTCATGTTTTTCTCTGTCAAGTTAAATTTATGAAGAAAGGGATTTCAAAGGAAACACAGGCAAAGCTGTGCTATTGTGATACCAGCGGTATATATTTAGTAACTTCAGGGAGGAAAGATCCTTATTGTGCTGAAAAAATATCAGTGACAATTGTTTGTCAGGACTTCAAAGAGCGCTGGGAAATGAGCTGGCATTGTTCAGGTGTTACACACTGGCCCTAGCAAGTATAACCTCTGACAGATCCCTGCTCCTGCAGGAATTTTATTGGCGCTGCTGGGATCAGCCCATCTATGCAGTGCAAATCACAGGCCTGAGACCACAGATCCTGGGTTGGGACAGATTTGCTTGTGCTTACCTTTATGTGCTGCAAGTAATCGTGGTGACTATTGCCCACAAAATTTAGTGGTTGCGGTGTAGTGGAGGTGCAGGAGAGTGGCAGCCAAGCTTCTGTTCATGTACTGTCTGGGGTACGTGACCTTATTCTCACCATTAGAGCTGCTGTGGGGTTAATCTGGGCAGAGAAGTTGTGGTGATACAAACTTTATCTGTAGAAGTGTTGGCAGTTTCTCATTGATGGGAAAGGTGTGCTGTTATCAAGAGTATCAATACTAAACCATCACATTTCCCTAGCATTTGTGTGGTTTATCAATTAGTCTTTGGGAAGAGTGCTTTTGCTACTGTCACTTGGTGAGATGTCCCAGCAAGGTGACTTCTAAGTTAAAATTGTTGTCTCAAAGAGGGTACTGGTTGCTTGCTTAGGAATCCAGAAATTTATACCCTGAATGACACTGCTGTGTCAGTAAATGTGTCTGCTATAGGCCTGGGTTTGCCAGACATTACTTTTGCCAGTTTGGGCAGTAGCTCCTCATCCAGCCAAGTTAAATAGGAAAAGGAAGCAATAATGGGATATACTTTTTAAAGATTGGTGGCGTTCTACGTGCAGGTTGTGGAATCATGGGAGGTTTGTGCACAGTTTTCCACAGATATGTAACAAAAATGAGCGTGTTGATAAGCGTAGTGATGCATACCTCCACTGATACTGAGAATTGTTGTGTTTTGGACACTGAACACTTGCCATGGACTGAGCTGAAGAAACTGGAGATGTGTTATGAAGCCCGGAATTGGAATGAAACATGTGCAGTGTTTAAAAAAAAAACTAAAGCATCAAAATAATACTGTTTATTATAAATAATACTTGAAAATTTTATTAAACATAGTCAGTTAAGTTGTGTAGCAGTAGCTCGCTGTTGGTTTTATGGTAGCTTAAAACATATATTTGAAAAAATCCCTTTTGTTAATGTCAAAGTTTGCCTGTATTTCTGTTACATGTGATGTGCACAGTGTAGATAGGTGTGAGAACCAAAGATTCCGACATATTCTTACTGCATACTGCATTGGGCAAACTTTGGTAAAAGAAATTTAAATAAATAATTCTTAATCTTCTGCCTATGGCAAGCATCGAAAGTTATTTTGTATCCCTGTGAGCCGGCAGTTTTTCCACATTAGCTTTTCATATAGTCTTAATATGTTTGAATTGAACAATGAAACTCATTTTGCAATAGTACATGAAGTTGTTCAAGAAATAATACTTACACTTGCTGTACAAAGTCATTCCAGAGTTTGTTGATTCTTCTGAAACAAAAGGGATTCGCCATAATTCCAAGAAGCACTCAGAACCCAAATTGCCACTTAAAGAGCCATTTCTTTCTCTAGACTCTTCTTAATAAGGTAACAGACATCAGCTTGGAACACTATCATTGGGGATTTGTTTTCAGAATATTATTAGTTGCATTTCAGTGAAGTGGAAACAAACCTGTGCTCTGAAAAGAAACTGGATCGTGGGGAAAGACATTCCAGTGAGATCCATGAATTTAAATTCTACAGGGATAATTTGCTATTTTAATAACTAACTAAATAAATTTAAAAGCTTAGTTTGTGAATAAGAATCAGAACCTGTAAATCTGTGGGTGTGACAGATATAACATGTGAATGTGTGTCATGTTTCAATGACATGTCATGTATTCATGAAGTACGTATCTGGTGCTTGGAAATGTGATCATCATGATGTTTAGAATGCAGAAACAAGCATTTATTTTTGATTGATCATAATGTTTGGGCTATTTGCTGCTAGAAGTTTCAGAAACTAAATTCTTTAAGGTGCAACTAAACCAGTGTATTGGGCTGGAGAACAGGTGAAATGTACCTTGTTTTAAAAGGCTTTATGGGAAGTGGAAATTACATCTAATGAGTCAGCAGGAACTTCTTGCTCTTTTAATTTTTTTTACTATAAAGTTGGGCCTCAAAGGACACCTTCAGTTTGATAATTAACCTATAGAAGCTGCAGTGAAATATGATGTTCTTGGGGGAGGAGAAGACTTTGTTCCCTCTGTCATGTGTAAAGTCAATGGTATGTGTACTGAGGAGTCTGGCCTTAATTTTATTTTATGAACTACATTTGGGATTGTTTCTTGGTTGGGTCATGGGTTCTGGTTTAATTCTGGAATGTCACTCAAAATAAAACAGAACTGTGGGGGGTGGCAGAGGGAGGATTGTGATGATCGTACTTTGGTTAGAGGCAGTGGTGGTAGAAAACCTGAAGTCTCTTAATAAAATAGAAAATCCCAAATCTGTTTGGTGTTCCTCATCCCGGTCATTTTCCCATTCATTACCTGTACCTATGCAGTTGGAACAGGGAGTTTAGTTTGAACAAGACATGAAGGTGTTCCCCATTCCTTTGTTCTGAATCCCTGGGATTTGACATACCTGGGTGCCTAGTTGAGGAGATTCCTAATTTGTTATACCTCATCCCTAGGGAGGTCATCCCTACGGAAAGGTTCCTGCCTAAACAGTGACTCCTGCTGCCTCCATGTCATTGCATTTCCTCATTTCTGCCCTAGTGTTTCTTGGGTGTTGGTGTCCTGAGGCAAGGATGGGATTTCTTTTTGCTGTCGTTTGATTTGCGTTGCAGAGACCCAGCATAAGCAGCCTTAGTCATGGACTTGGCCCCCAAATGCTGCCACAATACACTGGAGAGTGCTTATCCATTTATTTATAGCAGTTTGTTAAATAGATGGAAACCCAGTGGAAATATTTTTTTCTTTTTCAGTATTTTTGAAGGAACATAAGTAGAGGTAGATTCATAATCAAGCATCACATTTTATATTTTTACACCTTTGTTAACTGCCTCAGTTTAGTATAGACTTACAGAAATAATCTTCTTGCCTTTTCTCTTTTTTTCCCATTTTTTCCTTTAGAATTGCCAAAATGCTTTGGAATTCTTAAACGATTCAAAAACTGAAGTCTCTGAGGATACAAAATCATAAGAACACAAGAAGCAGCAAGGAGGATTCAGTGCCAATGCAGCAACAAAAAAGACAGCCAGAGTTAGTGGAAGGAAATCTTCCTGTTTTTGTTTTTCCTACAGAACTTATATTTTATGCAGATGACCAGTCAACACACAAGCAGGTGTTGACTCTATATAACCCCTATGAGTTTGCCTTAAAATTCAAAGGTGGGTTTCTTAGGTTAAGTTCTATTTAAGGGTTAGTTGGTGATCATGAACAGTCCAGTTGTAATTCATGTAACAAATCGTATCTGTGACAAAACCAAACTCGTTTCTCTACATGTATCTGTTGATTAAGCTGGTGATGTATTAATTCATTATTTGTTACCACTCCTGTCCTTTTCCTTGCAGTTCTTTGTACTACTCCAAATAAATATGCGGTGGTAGATGCTACTGGTGCAGTGAAGCCTCAGTGCTGTGTTGATATGTAAGTAGAAGTTGGTTGGGTTTTTTCCTAATATACAACATTTTATTGTCTTAATTTCTTTTGTTATTTAAGAGGTTGTAAATGACAGCATGCATGTTATAAAATATAAGTTGGATAAAGAGATAATCTCATGTACACTTGTGGCTCTTTTTACTATTCTTTCCTCTAGAGCTGAAGTATTACAATATTGGAGATATGTCCTTCTTTAATTTTGTCTTTCAGCATAAATAAAATGCCAGTAAACGCATCTTGTAAGGTAGTTTGTAAACCAGGAATGAGAGTAATATGAGACTCCTCAGAGCACCTTTTTGTTAGAAATAACAAGAAAAGCAAAACCCCCAGGGCTGGGATTTTGTGAGAAATACTTGTTTGCAGATTGGCAAAATGGAAATATATGCAGTTCTACTGAGCACATGTTCCTGGGCCATGCTAATAAAGGTAGTTTTGCCTACCTTTCACCCTGACCACTCCTCTCATTCTCAGATCTCTGTGTCTCCCCTTTGTCTCTCCTGTCAGGTGTCAACCCAGTAACTCAGAACAGAAGGAGGCTACTTAAGTGACCACAGTAATGTACAGGGTCTGTAGGCTGCTGAAAGCTGAAGAAGAGTAGGTGTATAAGCTAAAATAGACCACAACTCTTTTTATCTTCTATTTGCCACATTATTTCTGTGCTGATGTACAGATACAGCTGAAGAAAGTCTGAAGTACCTAGAAGAGCAGACTGAACTTTTTGAGTAGACATTTTTCAAACTGTAAAACACCACCTGGAATCTCTGGCTAACAAATGGCCGTATACAGAAACCTTTTGTCAGATAAATAATAAGTGTGCTTGGGGAATGGCTCTTTATTCCTGTAGACTGTTTTCCTTAGGTGCAATTTGAAAAATTCCAAGGACTCACCAAATAGAAAGGAAGTTTAAAACATGGAACTAGAAAAAAACTAGTTTAAAACATGGAACTAGTTTCTATGAAAGTTTCAGTGAGCAGGGGCAACAGTGCTAAAAATGGAACAAAACAGGTCAGAATATGCCAGTGTATCAGTGACCTGTTCCTGTCTTCAGCAGACATTTACATAAGCTTGATAACATTTGGTTAAACAAATGGGTTTTATTAAATAAAGGAAAATAAGACATACACATGTTCCAAGGGGATTTTTTTGTGCAGCAAAACCCCCCATCCCATTCCAGGGGTTGCTGTCTAAGGACAGTGTTTACTGCTAGGATATGAGCAGTACTATGGAAGTGTGGCCATTTGCCAGATAAACAGATATTCTACAGAGCTTCCAATTATGCAATGATCTCTAAAAAGAAACAGGAGAATGTATCTGTTTATAAGGGTCTGCAGAAAATATTTCCTTGCTTGGCAGCAGATACATGTTCTCCTAGCACAGTGTTATGTAAAGATTCTGTTTAGGGTGGTAGTTAGTACCATGGTACTAGAAGTAGGAACACCAGTTTAAAAGGAAGTGTTAAAGGAAGAAATCGGAGTTGATTTGCTGTGCTGATATGCTGAGACCTGCATGAATTAAGGTTGTGGGGTAAAAGGCTTTTTGTTTTAGTGAAGGCAGCTGCCCACCCAACACTCCACTTGCTGAAAGCCTGTCATAGGCACACTCCTTTGCCTCTGAAGTGACGTAAAACATCACTGCAGCCCTCTTGCTGAGGGGATGACTTGGTCTCTGTTTCTGTGTTGAATAGTCTATTCAAACTAGATACCAGTTGCAAGCACTGGCTACGTGCTAATGCTTGTAGATATCTTGATGTGATATAGTTCCTTTAAATGAAGACTGAAAAACAAAAATCCGTTTCTTGCAGCATTTTAATGTATATATAATCACAAAGGCCAGTTTCTTGAAGCAATTTTAAGACTACTATCCTGTGTTACTAAGGGTGCAGTCATTTTTTTCCCCTCATGAGATGGCAACCTTCTTATTTGTATGCATGTTCTTCAGATTAGCTGCTGTTATCTTAGAAACCTAAAATAACCTTTCACCAAAAACATTTGGAAAAATAGTTGAGATCCTTATTTATCCTAAGAGCTGATACCACTTCAAAACCTAAATGTTGTAGCTTTTCAATGCTAGATATGTATTCTCATGATGAATCACGAATGCAGAGTGGAGGCAGTTGAGCAGAGCACTGCTCAGAAGTCTGTTTTGCTGTTGATCAGTACTATTTTAAAGCTGTGCTTTTTATAGGTTCCAAACATGCTCTCAGTGGTGGGTTTCTGATTCTGAAAATCCCTATCTGACTCTTGTCCATAGAGTGAATGAGTTTTGCTTCTGAGAAAGAATTGTAAAGCTTTGAGCCTGGTTTCCTCAAGAAGCTGGACTTTTGCTTGCCGAACACTTGTCCAACTCCTTTCCTTCCCTGTTCACTCCAGTCCCCTCATACCTTTTAAAAGCGCAGCATCAAACAACTGATACAGGAGGAAGAGGCATCTTTCAGATAATTGTTGCTTCATCAGTTGGCAGCTGGGCCTGACTGAGGCAAAGATGGGCTTGGGAGGAGATGGGGGGAGAGGAGGTAAGATCAAGTCTTCAAGAACATTGAGTGATGGAGGAGGTAATGGAGGTCTGGATTATTCCAATTTATCTGGAGGAGGAGGACAGAGGGCAAACTTTGTGATATAGGATGTAATTCCACAACGGACATGCTTCTTAGTAGTTCATCTGTTTGAAAATGTTGTTTTTCTCTGCAGTGTGATTCGTCACAGAGATGTTCGGGCTTCTTACTATGGTGTCATAGATAAATTCCGTCTCCAAGTGTCTGAGCAGAGCCAGAGGAAAGCATTAGGGAAAAAGGAGATTATTGCTACTCTGCTTCCATCTGCAAAGGAACAACAACAGCAAAAGGAAGAAGAGGAAAAACGAATAAAAGAACACCTGACTGAAAGTGTCTTTTTTGAGCAGACTTTGTGTCAACCAGGTGGCTGAATTTTTTTACCACTCCTGTGTTCTGAATCAGTTTTGAATAGCTCTAGTGACTAGAAAGACTAGACTTAAAATATTTTTAAATATAAACAGAAATAAATTTTAAAATAATTCTTTTTACTTACTTGTAAGGCTGCTGTCTTTATCACTTGAGGATGACAGTACACAAGAACCGAAACTGTGGCTATGCTGTTTATGCTGTCTTGATCAATCAAGACCCTTTGCTGCCCTGTGTCATACCTTGGAGAGTGCATCCACTGTTCCTCTGGAGCAGGAGTTCTCATACAGACAGTGGGAATTTATCTGTGAAAGGATGGTAGCTGTTTTTTCCCTTGGGCTCTTTCAAAACATATGCCCCTTCTGAGTTTGTTCCAAACCCTTAATCCCCTATTTCCTCATGAGCAGGAAATACTGCCAGAACATCTTCTAAGTGCTCCTTGTTCTCCGCCCATTCCTTTGTCTGTCCCACAAGAACAGAAGAGCACAGTTGGTGGGTGAAAACTTGAGGAAGTGCCTCAACAGTCTTGGAAACCTGGGCTAGACAGTTAAATTGAAGGGGTAGGATAAAAAGTGTCAAGTTGTACCTGAAATGAATCTAAACTGACACTTGATGGTCTACATTCTTGTTACTTTGATTTATAATGAAATGTTCTTGTCACTGTTATATTTTTCAGGACAACAAAAATCAATTCTAGAAAATAGACGAAGCTCCTTGAGAGTGTTCATGTTGTTACAATGAATCTGTTTCACTGTTTATACTGAGTTTGTTGGCTGGTGAAACACTTCTTATTAAAAGAAACCTCATAACAGACATTAGTAGGATATACAGTTAAAGCAAACCTACAAAGATCTCTGGGCTCACAGAACAAAATGTTCCTGTGATAGTTGTTCAGGAAAGAGGTTTGAGCCATCCTGAACAATCCGATACTGGTCTTAATCCAAATGCTATTTCTCTGCTTAAAAACCTTGTTGACTACATTATATTGCTTACTTAGAGAAAAGCAGTAAACAAAAAACCTGCAGTCTTTGCATGTAACCTACAACCTGGAAATAAGAGATTTATGGAATTAAAATAGAGCACATATTGCTAGTCACTGAGGATAGGAGAAGTTGATAAAAACATTGGCTATTTTCCAATGGGTCTTAAGGATTTGGCTAGAGGTATTCAGCTAACATGTTAACAGCTCTTTTCAAAGATGACACAGTAGGCCTTTGAGTAGGTTCCAGCTGTTAAAGTGTAGGGCAATAAAGACTATGAAGGAGTCTTTATTGTCTGTGGTTTGCATTTCCTTATTCTGGTAATCCTGGACTGTCAGAGTGGTTCACTCTTACAGTGTTGAGAGTAAGATTCAAATTTTACTAATTTGTGGCATCTAAACTGACTCTGGTTCAGGTGTAGCCCTTGAATCATATGAAGAATGAAGGGGAGCTCATCTGGCCCAAGAACCTGTGCTTCTGCTGCAGGCAGGTTTGGTTCAGGAGGTGTGAGCAGTTACCTGCCTGTGCAGGTCTTTTGGGTGCTCTTAACTGATTGATTACTGATCACTGAAGGAACATATCAAGGAATGGAGTCAGGATGCACAGGGAATCCTCAAGAATTGCTGAGACATCCAGCTGTCCTGAGTGTGTATATATAGCAACTGGGCCTGGCAGGCTCTGTTCCCTCTAGAAGGGAGGGGTTTGGGAAGTCATGTGAAAACAAGTTCCAGCATCAGAACAGGGAGCAGCCTCCTCCACCTCAGAATGCAGAAGGTTTAGAAGGGTGGGTTTAAGAGTTGTGTTCCACCCCCGGCAACCTCCAGAGCAAAAAGGAATATCTGAGGATATTTCAGCTCCCATGTACTGCAGACATTTTTGCAGAATATTTAACATTTATATTATTTAGATATTCCTTACAGTTGGTGCTGTCTTGCTTTTTCAGAAAACAGAACTGCCTCATCGGGACCTAGTTTACTCACAGTCTTCCTTGGAGTAGTGTGTGTCGCAGCACTAATGCTACCTACATTGGGGGAAATGGAATCCCTAGTGCCTCTCTACCTCCACTTAAGTGTGAATCAAAAGTTAGTAGCTGCTTATGTTTTAGGTAAGTACTTTGCATTTTATAAACATTTTCCTGCAATATCTGTGAGTTTGGAAAACTTTGCCTGTCTTGTCCAGTGGCCTAAGGAAACTGGATGGAGACAAAGCACCACATTACATTTTGTTTTGCATCTTGGCTTAGATCTTAATTTGCAGCCATGTTGATAGCAGAGTAAATTAGTTACTGTGTTTTCGACTAGATTTGATACCTATTGCACACAGGCCCCTACATGCTAATTTCAGCTTTATTTGATGATGGGCCAACAATAGTCATCTGCCAACAAACCTGAATAGAATGTGCTGTGTCTTACTCTTGCATTGCAATAGTTACTCTATTGCAGAATGTTGAATGTGTTACTGTGTTTCTCCCTCCAGCCCCCATGAGGTGTTTTCTAAGGCTTCATTCTCAGTACCTGTTTAATAAGAGATTGATAAGATTGATAAGAGTGTAGCAGTAAGTTGTTGTAAACCCTGTCTGAGACCACCCTCCTGCATTAGCCAGCATAGATGAGTTGCACATTTCATTTGTTATGACTATTTCTCTATAACTATTTCAGATTTGAAGAACAGTCACACTAAACTCAATTCTACTGTCCCACTACCTGGCAGAAATGAGGATTTAAAGGAAAAGAGCTAGGCAGCTTCAAACTGATAGCTAGAGGTGAGGTAGTCATGGGGAAAAGTGCGAGTTCTTGTTGGTTCATGCACACTCTGCTGACTCACAAAGGTCCATCTGCTGAAGTGGTTTGAAATCTCACTTGTGGCTCTTTGCCCAAACTGACGCTGATGGATTCTCAGATCGGACCTTGCAGTAATCCTCACTTTGTTTTTATCTCTGCTTTTGAAAATTACTCCAGGTTCTGCTGGTGCCAGCTACAGTTTTAATCCCTTTGACTTTATACATGTGCAGCAACTGAACCTGTGTCTTGAATCCCTTTGAAGTTTTGACAGGTTTTGACTTCTTTGCTGGCAGCATTTTTAGTGTTCATGGACAGATTCTTTTGTGTGCAACTCTTGCTCATGTAGAAAGTCAATTGCTCTTGAGAAGTTGAAACCACTTTCTTGCATAAGGAAGTACAACTGGATTGTGAAGCACGCCAATTGGCAAGGGTTGCTATATCACACCAACAGGACTATATGATATTTGAGAAGTATTTGATTAACAGAAATTAGTTAAACCCTTTATTGTCTGGAAGTCCTGTACAAGTGGTACAGGCTGTTCTCCAGAAGCCTGTGTTGTTCCTCTGAGATGATGGAATTGATCCAAGCTAAGCATCCAGCAGTTGTGGGAGCACTGGTTGTCTGAATCAATACACACCTTAATAAATAGCTGAGCTGTAGTTCCTCTTTAAGGGATAAATTGCTGATCTAATGGAAGGCAGTGTTGCAGCTCTGTTCTGTCATGCTTGTGCCTTCACCATCTTCATAAAGTAGCCAAGTTCCATTAGTATGGAGTGGCAGGAGATAATCTCAGAAATGTCTTTATCCATGGTGAGATCTGTAGGCTTTTGCTGAGCTCTCTGAAGTGAAAAGCTGTTACAGTGACATCATCTGAGCCTGCAAGAAAGTGAGATTGCCCAAGAACTGATAAATTGTTATTTTGATGTTACATAAGGCTGGAATTCAGGGAGCCCTTATGTTCCTCCCTTACCTTGTGCAATATACCCCATGGCTAAGAACTGCAGATTTGCGCTTTTTCCTGTATCAGCACAATTAAAATGAACTTTGCAGTGTGTCATGAGTAAGTTTATTAGCCCCTATTTCCTGTTTTCATCTGGTTTTAATTGTTTTTAACTTCTATCAGAGCAGTTCTTTTTTTCTTCCCTCTTTAAAGGTCACAACAAAGAGTCTGTTGAAAGCTCTCTCTGCAGACTGACAAGGAAGCTTAACGTCTTTGTCTAAAACTGGTCTTTGATCAGTTATTATGCACAGAGCAGAAAAAAAGCCTTGGAGCCTTCAACTAATCTGCCTTACTGATGATTCAGCATTCGAATGACACTGCCCATAACTGGCCCCAAATTAAAATGGCGTTTGGGTACTAGTGTTACACTTACCCAAGTCAAAAGTTCAGTGTTAAGATTTTCCAGTAGAGAGATCAGTAATTGTTTGGAGTATTTATATCTTTATTAATATTCAGTTATTACATGCACTGCACTTAAGCGTTGATTTTTTGACTACCTCAAAATTTGGAGCCATACTTCTAACATTTAAGTGTATATATAAAGGCATTCTGCATATATTTATGCACTTTTACCATGTTTTCTGGTCTGTGGCAGGGTAAACTCTTTATTTTAAACGTTTTATTTTGAGTGAAATCAAAGCGTTTAGTTCTTAATTCTTGTCTTTCAGGTCTCATCACCATGGTTATTTTGAGAACATGAGCAATGAGTTCATAGGATGTCAAACACCTTACTGTATATTCACATCATGAATGTGGACTGCCTTTTACTCCCATTTGGCTCATTAAGATGCTAGCAAAACTGTTCAGTGATTTAAGATACCTTCAGAAGTGTAATATATTTTAACTGTGTATAATAAATGAAAGACTCAAAGCACTTTGCGGTGCTTCTGTAACAGACAGCTATGAAATGTTCAGTGATACCTGTGAAAATAATTTGAAAAAACTTTTATATCTATGCCTACTGTAAAATATCCTTATTAAAACAACATTTGTTATTTTTAGTCTATGTTCACATCAGTGCGTGATCACTATAAAAGCAAACTGTCTTCTGTAAAAACGCTCATTTGGTTTGTGGTTGTACCTGCCAAGGCTGGCACATAACACTTCTGTATATACATACCAGAGAGGTGAGAGTCGTGACTGATCATTGAAGAAAATTAAAAATTCCATCAGTGAAACTATGAAATAAACCATGAATTTTAGGTGAAGAAGTAATTCTCAAATTTCTTACTTCATCATTACCAATATATCGTTGAGTGCTCATTTTCTCACCTGGGGAAATAATTTCTTGCAACGGCCATTTTGTACCACAATTGTAGACAATAAAAACAAATTCTGTAAGCAGATCACTTCATTTCCTAGGGATGCATGAAAATGGCATTAACGCAAGCTGAATTCATACAAAATTCACCATTTTTTCTATTTTAGAGACCAAACTAAGTGTAATAGCAAAGGCATTTCTCTACATCCCTCCCCCCACAGCTACCAAAGGGACTTCTTTTCTATCAGAAACTCCTGCTTAAATGCCAGTTTCATATTCGAGGTGAACATTAATCTTGTTTCATACAGGTATTTCCCTTCATTTGACATTTCATTGTCAAGTTGTTAATTCTAAAAGGGCAGCTATTACTGCTTTGGATTCATACAGACAAATCTTTGTAAGAAATCTATAGAGTATGCTCTGATATGAATAAAAAAGTTTGGAAATCAAACCTTCTTTCCCCCTGCATGTTACGGATCACTTTTCTGCTTAATCATGGAAATACAAAGAAACTGTGCAAAAACCAGTTTCTTAAAAAAAAAAAAAAAGAGACAAGTTGAAAAAAGTTGTTAACCACTACATTTTTTCTTATATAATGCTACTTCAGTTTGATTATTGGAAGAACGGGGATTGTGTCATCTATCAGCATCAGATGATAAAGTCAAACATTAACAGTCACTAAGAAAAAAAAAAAAAACAGTAAAAGTTCCCAGCTGGTTTAGAAGGCCGCGTGCCAGGGCGTGCTGCAGGCACAGCACTTCCCTCCAACACTGAGCCTGTGGCTGGGTCGGTGTTTTCCTGCCACTGCAGGGCTCTGTTCTTGTAGCTTCACTTTTCCTCAGTACCTACACTGTGAATTTTGATTTTCACAAGGTGGTTTAACCTGCTGCTGTGTGGGGAAAGGTGAGGGAATGGAAGAGAAGTTGGGGAGGTAAAAGCACCATGTGGTACCTTGTCTTAGCACCCAACAGCCAGGCTAAACATTTTGTTGTGCCCAAGCTGATTAAAAAAGCCCAACACAAACCCTTTTTTTCCCCTATATCCTGATTTTCCAGTCATGGACCGGGATCATGTTTTGCCAGGCAGTTGCAGAAGTACGGAAGTGACAATCTCACCCGTAGGAACTCAGAGTCACTGTAACCAGGTCTGACGCTGCCTCAGTCCTGCAGGACAGCACATGTGTGGAGAAGGGAGATCCTGGGACATAGATGCCAGCATCATTTTCAAGGAGTCTGAAGAGAAATGATTGGTTTAGAAAAACACCTTGACCAAAAAAATCAAGAACAAAAATTTATCGTCAACAAAAAGACTAAAAACATTGGACCAACTTCTTTGTCAAGGCAAGCAAGGAGCAATACACAGAAAAAAAAAAACCCTAAATGCACAGAATAACTCAGCAGATGCAGATAAAACTGGTGCTTGGGTGAAATAAGGATGACAAGTGTGGATTTTGACGTCTTTCTCCTTCAGGGAGATTGCAGCACGCTGCACAATCACAGATTTATCCCAGTTGGGAAAACAAGACCTGAGGACATTTTCAGTTCAGCAATGAGGGAGAGTATATCAAATTATGTTACTGCATAGTCATAGCAGGGCACCAGTAAAATTTTACCAGGTGGATACACAAGATTTGTAAGATATTTCCTGATTTTATATATATTTATGTGCATGCACATACCTCTAGTACTTACATACTAGAGTTTCAGGAAACACTAGACGCCTTTGGAGACCCAAGACAGTGAATATACCTCTTAGAAACACCAGGAAAAACAGTTAAGTGTTCACATCATTTCCCATTCCTGACTCTTAACACAAACAAACAGTCATTTCCTTGCAATGGGCAAGTATTTTCAGCAGACAGTTGGGAGGGCTTTGAGATCATCCAGCAGAAACAATCCTGGTGTTTACCCAGCACTTGCTATGACACCAATAGCTCAGACGAGCTGTGCTGGCAGCCGGAAGTGGGAACACTGCCGAGATCGCTTTGGGGAGCGTCACTCCCAGTCGCTGTAGGCTCGGTACATGATCTTCTCTAGGTGTTTGCACTTGTCTTGGTCAGAAAATCCTGAGATTATCCTGTTTCTCGAGAGGAGTGAATCACAGTGTTCTTGAAACTTCAGTAGACCCAGTGCACTGTTCCAGAGCTCCAGGGGTAGACGGGGCCTCAGGGAATCAGTTAATTGCACCAGGGATCACAGCTGATGATGGAGCCCCCAGAGAGAAGGTCTGGCACCCTCAAGTGGCCATCACCTGGAAACAAATCAGTCCCTGCAAAGGGAAAAGCTGAGCTGCTGCTGCTGACATGTCTCTAAGACACGCCCCAGGAAGACAATGGAGCGTTGCTTCGAGATGGGAACAGTCACTGCTCTTGAAAGATCTCCACAGGGACATTTGCAGCAGCTCCAAGAGGAGCCCATGCACAGAACTGTGCCTTCAACCAAAAAAAGCAGAGAACTCCTGCAATCAGCTAATTAAGAGCTGTCAAATCCTATCATAAGTTATTTCATCTTTTGCTCCTATGTACAAGTGTCTGATAACCAAGAAGCCTAAACTGGAAAGAAGCTGCCAAATTGGTTTGGTAATAAATCATTGTATTTTAGTCCTCATTTGTCAATGTACATTTAAGATACCTCCTTTCCTTGTAACAGCT
Source organism: Monarcha castaneiventris obscurior (assembly GCA_026261815.1). Lineage (NCBI taxonomy): Eukaryota > Metazoa > Chordata > Aves > Passeriformes > Monarchidae > Monarcha > Monarcha castaneiventris. Next base: position 7,156,674 of record JAMPIT010000550.1, read on the forward strand.
TTCCTTATAAATGCCAAGTTCCATTGCCCCTTTCCTTTGTCAGGAGTGTGAATCTCACACTTCAGACTTACCCTCAGGGCAACATCAAGTTTAAGGATCAGGTCTTTAAAAAACCCTTGTACAGGAGGCCTTAAAAACCCCCAAAACCTTGAATCATTTTCTCTGCCAGGTGGGTATTTGAGTTGCTGGGTCGGAGCAGCTCAGGTGCTTTGCCCTCTGGCCTTGCATAAGCCACTCTGGGCAGAGAAAAGAAGGGAACACACTGCCCTACAAAGCATGCAGGGCTGAGCAATCCTGATATTGAACCTCCTGCCAGCTGTGTGCAGAGAGAGGGGCCAAGTGGCTGTGGAAAACAGGTCCCCTCCTGTGTCCCTGGGAAACAGGGCACTCACCTGCTCGCTGCAGTGTAGGGAACGCACCATCTCCCACCAGAGCTGGAGGAGGAACAGCCAAAGTTAATACTGCTGGAGTCCCTTTCTGCCAGGCATGATGTGCTGCCTGAGGAAATTAAGACCGAAACCATTGAAGGAGAGTGAAGTTCACTGCTGCCAGCAGCCCATCACTCACTTGTTACTGCCCCACAGGAGCTGGTGAGGGTTAGGAAACCTCAGCATTCCTGATTAGGAAAACAGTCAGCAAGAGCCATTTACAGATAACGACCTCAGTGAAAGGAGCCTGGAGAACAAGTGCATCCTCCAAAAAGGAGAGCTGGAGGAATGAACATAGGCAGTCAACACTTGCAGTGTCTCAACTAAAGCCAAGTGAGGGCATACACTCACTTTTGGGTGTATTTTTGTCTTCTATAGAAGCTCTCCTCTGAACGCTAATGAGCCGTTTACTTTGGATAACGAGCTGTAGCTAATGCACATCAGCTCTTGGAAATCTGCAAAGCTGTATGACCATGCTGACAATTTAACGTGGAATTAAATGCAGGCAAAGCGACCACACTGGTCTTCAAAACAGTAGAGACTGCAAAGAAATAATTTAAGCAAGAGCACAACCACTATTACAGCTGTGGGTGTCTCCTCAGCTTTTTTTTTCTATTACACCTCAGTGGGTGTCTCCTTGTCCTTCTCCTGAGGAAAAAGGCTGGTAAGAAGGTCTACCTAAGTAACAGGTGCCCTATAATGGAACTTAAATGCATGTTTCCAGTTAAAAAAAAACAAACTAGCAATAAGATTAGCAAAATATGATTTACAGAAAAAAAATGAGAGCGTTCTTCTCTAGAAAACTGCACACTCAGTGGCTCAAGGTAGGAACATCAAGGCATTAGATGAGCATTTGCTTTGACAAACGAAAAACCACCATCAAGAGAAATAAAACTGCAGTAGGGCTTTGGAAACCCACATTCCATCAACATCACCAAACCCATTAGCGCCTTTCCCTCAAGAATCTACCAGGAATCTCCACAATCCAAACTGACTGCTGAAGTGAATGCACTTAAAATGAAAGGATGTTGTTGTATTTTTAGCAGGAAGCTTCTTGCAGCGATTTCAGTGCCAGCTTTATTTTAACTGGCTTGAAAGAAAACACGGTAAGCGATTTCTGTGCCACAAACCCTGACGTGTTCTGTGCACATCATGGGTTTGATTTTTCTCCATACAAGAACAAAAAGTAACCAGGAGACCCACGTTTCCAAAGATTAGTACCTGCAGCAAAACCTGCTTCCTCTTGAGCAGCTCTTCCTACCTGGGTTGACATCCAGCAAAATTCTAAACATTTACAATTATTTGTCATTTAAGAAAATCCTAAAATAGCAAGCATTTTCTAAGGCTCTTATGAAACAAATAAAAGACTAAGAAACCAAACTAACAGAAGAATTTTAAATTTGCCAGATTTGTCTGAGGAATCTTTGTTACATTGGGGATGTCTCACCAGTTCCTTGAGGGACACAGGGGAGCCAGCACAAAAGCATGTTGAGGCTGTGTTTGGTTTCAGTTTAAGTGCACCCGACTCCTCCCAGCTTCTGAAATTACTGCTCCCAAGCCAGCTACTGAAAGTCAAACAAGGTTATTCTCCTTCAGTGGTTTATTTTTTTCACCTCCTCTCCTGTGCTTCTACCACAAAGACCCAGTGGTGGAAGCAGTCTCAGCGTGTGTGGGGTCTGGGTCTTTGGGATGCAGGGTGTTTGCCTCAAGTGCTCCGTGCCAGAGGAAAGGCATCTCCTGACCAAGGCCTGGGATGGCTGGCAACTGCTCTCAAGTTTATCAAACAAGGATGCTACCACCAGATATGCAGAAATGGGGAGGCTTCACTGGTACAGGTAAAACAATCACCCCTGGAAAATGAACCTCAGGTGACAATTTTTGCACCCAGTTATTGAAAAGGATTCTTGCCAAGCACTCCTCTCTGTATCAGTAAGGTTTCAATTACTGTACTGTAGCTGTAAACATTCAGCAGCATTTACAAATATTTTAACTTGTTGCTTCCAGGAGAAGAGGGATCAACTTAAACTCCATCTGCCATCTCTGGTGATGAGAAAGGTTGCTTAAAACAGGATAGGAAGAGCTTACATAGTTTAATTATGACTCCTGAAGCTCTCTATTTTAAGTAAATGAGTTACAACTCCAACATATGCAAGAATACAACAGCCTAAAGTGAACATTTCTGAAATGACAATTGCTAAGGGAGGCACAAGCTGTTCTCAAGCTCATGGAATGCTGGAGGTCCCTCCAGTCACTTCATTGGCAGATCATTGCACAATAGCAGGCTCACAAACACAGGACTGATACTGGAAGCACAGCACACATCTATAAATGGAAATATCTCAGTCTCACCAGACTTTGGAGACTTGTTTTATTTCTACGGGTTGGTGATCATTTACTCTCAAGTTTTCTGGAAAAAGGTGAAAAGAAAGAATTTAGGATTAAGTTCTTACCCTGATCTCAGGAGGACCTTGGGCAGCTGCTCAGCTGAGCATTCAGGTCACCCCCTTTGCTGGCAACACACAGAAGGCCCTGCAAGTCAATCTAGCTGAAGCACAGGCTCATTTTTCCTGGCATTTGTACTTCTCTTCCAGAGGGAAGTATCTATCCCTCTGCTATATGCAGCAACCACCAAAGGGCTCATTCCAAAAATACAGCCCCCTGAGCACTGGCACGGTTAATGATATTCCCTCAGCAACTGTGTCACTCTGGAGAAGGTGGAAGGAAGAAAAACACCCATCAGTTGTCAAGGAAGACACAGTGGCCCAAGATCTGATTTAACTGCCAACGAATCCTGCAGGATAATTTTCAACCTGACCAAGCAAGTGTCAAACACAAGTGTGACTTTTGGAAGGTGCCATTTGTGGCAGAATCCCAGAGAGAAGCAGAGGCAATATTAAAAGCATGAGCTACTAGACAACTACAGGGTTGATTATGTGCATTGTGTAACATCCCTGCATCCAGATACATGTTCTGGAACATAACTTGGTTACAAAATTTTTCATTTCAATGGAAAAAACCCCGGACTGGAAATGGAAATGGAAAAATGTGTCTCCGGACTCCAGGGTGCGAAGCTGCAGCTTCTTGGTGACGTGGAGATAAAACATTGAGATGCTTTTCCACAATTTCAAAGCAATTTCTGTTTTGCAAAATCAGGGAAAGGAACAGATACAGATAAGTAACTATTTCACTCTCCTCCAACAGCATTAATTGGCCCAGAGAGGTTGTGGATTCGCCATCTCTGGAACTGCTCAAGGCCAGGTTGGATGGGGCTTGGAGCAACCTGGTCTGCCGGAAGGTGTCCCTGCCCATGGCAGGGGTGGAATGAGATGGTTTTTAAGGTCCCTTTAAACACAACCCATTCCATAATTCTATGATTAACTGCCCTATTAAAGCAAAACACAAAGACTCCCCACTTCTTCCCAAGAGTTAGGACCCTCAGTACCTTCCACCAGCCAGCAGTAGCTTCTGTCTTCCAAACTATTTCACCACAACTTTGTCTAGGTATAAACTAGGCACACGTATAATTTGTATTCAAAAATGTTTGGGTTTATTCTTCTCTATTCCTAGAGTTGTCACAGACCTGCAAGACAGCACTGCATGAGGAAAACAAGGTAAGTGTGCTGCAGATTTTAATACCTACTTGCACGTTAACTAGACTAGGTAGACGTAAATTACAATAAATATTCTGATTTTAAAAGAAAGCATTTAATCCCAGATTAAAATAAGAATATGTTTATCTAAAAAAGGGTAAAAATAGGAGAACACATTTATTAGGAGAACACATTTATTTTTCCATTTATTGGCACTTATTTGAAAAATAGCATTAAATATTCAACAGAAAAGAGACAAGTTGACCCACACTCAGCTATTAAACCCCCCTATACTGATGTGTCTTCTAACAAAGACTGGAAGAGACACCAGGAGGTTCACACTTAAGAAATAAGCAAGATTTTTTAAGAAAAGAGTCTTGCTCTCACCACAGAAGGGTGAAAGCATAGCAACTCTTTGGCACAAACCTGAAACTGCAAACCCAAACTTTGCCTCAGCAGAGAGAGCAAACAGAGCCCGGTACTCCTGTGTGCATCTGCCTGGGGACAAAGGGCAGCTGGACTCAGGGAGGGACTGCAACCAGCAGGATGATTCTTATAATGATTTAAGAGGAATGATACCAGAAGTAAACCATGTCATATCTTAACTAGAACTGAGTCAGACTATTAAATACATTCTATTTTCTCTTTACAATAAGGACACAGAGAAATGGGTCACCAGGTCTTTGCACTCCAAGTAATCCCTTTCTCATTTTGCTGGCTGCTGTCAGTCAAAGCTTCATCTGTGTGAATCTTTCACAGCAGAGTTCAGGGCACGTTTTTCTCCTACTGAAGGAAGTTCTCATACTTTTCTTGCTTTATGACACACTACAAAGACTTAGTGTTTAAAAAAAACCATTTTGCTTCATTATTAACCTCTATGGGAGAGAAGGTTTGAAACCACATAGCACAGATGCACAGACATGTACAAAGAGGGACTCAGCTGGGGGAGTTCAGCTGCACAACCCCAGTGAGGGTGTCACTGCCAAATCCCGGACAGCTGTCTGTAGGAGGAGGGGGTCTGCAAATTCTTCCTCCTGGTTGGGGAATTTCAGAGTTGAGATCAGGATGCCTCAACACACTGACTTCTTCAAACGTCTCAGATTACCAGATTCCAGGCTTCCAATCAGCATCTGAAGTTTTCAACAGCAGAAATGACTTGATGTCATTGTTTGAGGAAGCAACATCAGGAAATTAAACACAGATTAAATATGTTTGATGGTCTCAGCCTGTAAAAAGGCATTCAAGAGTCCTCACCATATCTGTCATGTATGAGGACAAATACTGACTATTAAAATAATGCATTCCTGAAGTACTAAATATTAAAATCTCAGGATTTAATGTATTGTTCCAAATATTGTCACTATTTTTCCCGATTAAAAGACCTTTAACAGAGCATCTACCACTCCAATACATCATCTAAATGGGGAAGAAAAAGAAATAAACCCCAGATACAAAACCCCAGAATAATGTTCCACACCTAATTTAGATTTAGTCCCAACAGCAGTCATGATCATGAATAAAATCCAACATATAAATTTGACAATTCACCAATTTGTTCTTTTCTGAGATTCAAAGGATTGATTAAGAGCCAATCATAATAGAACACAATAATAATAACAATAATAATAATAATAAATTCCCCCCCTGCAATATTCTCCCTTTCATATGAAGAAGAAAAAAAATATAAATATCTAACATTCTGGGAATAGAAACAATTAGTAAGCTGCTTCATTGGTTTTAGGCTGAGGACAAATATGAGTTATCTGCTCCTCCACAGGCAGGGAGGACACTGGCTGCTGGCAAGACAAGTCTTCCACAAGCAGGACACATTTACAGTGGTTGTAAGTCACGGCAAGGAGATCACATCCACTGCAAACCAGCAGCTGCTGACTGATGTGAGCACCCAACATGTCTGCAGCCCAAATGCTTCTGTATTGTAGTAAATGTCATACAAATCACTAGAAAGGTGAATTCCTCCTCAAGAAGCTATTCTGGAAGTTTTCTGGAAGTAATGACATTGCTGGAAGTTCCTATGAGGAACAGAATGGGTTACACACAATAGAAAATCTGGGCAATATCCCGGCTGTTTCTCAGTGTCCATCAGCAGATTCCTGCTTCTCAGTCCATCGGTAACTTGGCTGTGAGATCAACAGGTAAAAATGGCGATCTGGAGTCAGAGAGCAACACTGGAGAGTCTGTGCTGGTGCCAGCTTCAGCCGGAGAGTCACAGGAGGAGCCTGCACTGCCCCTGTTGTCATCCAGGACATGTGAGGACAGACTGAAAACAGAGCGACAACAGGGAGTGAGAAATGAGGCACTGGCTCAGGTAAGTGGCCAAAACCAGCCCATATCATCACAAAGCCATTCTAAACACGTGTATCTCTGAAGGAGCAGTAAACCCTGTGATCTGAAATACACCTGCAGCTACATATCTCGCAGTCACTTCCAGACACACACAGGACATTGCCTATTTTCTCTTTTGCTCACCCAAATACGGGACGCAGATCAGAAGTCCCAGGCCGAGCAATCCACTGCCAGCTTTACTCCATCCTCAAAGCCCTGGGCCAGCACAACAGCCAGAGGCCTTTTTGCGGGAGAGCCAATGATAAATTATCCATCCTCCATTGTACTATGTATTTCACAGGACATAAATTCATAACTATAGTTGATCTATCCTCAGTGATAGCAGCAAAGTGATTTTTTTAAATTACCCTCTCCTACACCAAGATGCAGCAAATGAACCCAAACTGCTAACCCTACTGTAAACAGGGTGTGCAAAAAAGATATGTTTTTAAAGTACCTTTAAAAACATCTATTTTGCTATTGCTACTCAAATCTTGTGCATGACTTGTACATCAGCTGAACAGCAAAAACACAGAAGTACTGTGAACAACCCTTGAGAGTTCTGTGGGCACACCCTATATATGATTAACCTTTTGACTAAAACACTAGATCAAAATCCCTTGCTATTACCAATCACTACAATTTTTAACTAAGTACTTTTTATCTCCTCCCAGGTCCTCTGACAGACTCATGTTCCTCTGTGACTAAGAGCAAGGGCGAAAAAGCAAAACCCAATTCACCCCAAAAGCATCAGCATTTACATTTGATTACAATTTGAATCAGACTCCAAAAGCTAGCATCCATGAGGTGTCTTTTCCTAAACATGCTCAACTGTTATCAGTCAGGCCTAGAAACTGCAGAATTGTAGTGAACATTGCAGCCTGTTTACTGTGATAATTTCAATGCTGTAACATTATGAGATACCTCTATTAAAAAGAGACAAAAGCAAGCACAAAAAACTTCAAGCGTAATCACTGCTAGAAAAATAAAAGATTTGTTATTCTACTGCTGAAATGGACAATAAACAGCACAGTGTTTACCATGCCCCAAGGTCCACCTGATGTGCAGCCTCAGGGGTTAGCATGTTGGTGGATCCTTGGAATAATCTTTTTGGGTGATCTTCCATCTCTGTCACACCTTTGGGAAGAGATAATGAGTGATAAAAATTACTACTCATTTAAACTAAAATCTATTTTCAAAGTACTTCTACATAGCAAACAGAATAGAGGTTCAAACATAATAGATTACTCCGTTTGTAGAGCATAGAATTTAGATGCTGAAATTTTAAAGAGTGTCTTTTTCCTGGAACCATTTTGTCCAAGCTTCAGTACAGTTTAGTGAGTTATTAACTAAGGCTTAGATATCAGATATTTAATCTTCAGTAGTGAAGAATAATCCTTTTGTTTCAGTTTACCCAGCTATCAGTTCACTGACCAGCTCCACTAGAGCAGAGAAGATGAAAATAAGGAAAAAGAATAAGCTCCAGGATTATCACAAAAGTCTTGTATTGACTTAGATTTCCAAACACCCTAGAAGAAGAGAGGATAGATATATGCTTAAATAAGCTATGACAGAACTCAGATGAAAGTGTTTTAAAAGTTGTCTCAGAGCCAGAGGTATTCTGTAACAAAGGTGAAGTTTGAAGATATAAAAATAGGTGCAATAAAATTGCCAGAAGTTAAACTTGAAGAAAAATGCAGAAAGACAGAGAAACATTTCCTAATAAAGCTGTGAGGTGCCTACCAGGCCAGGGCATCAGCTTTGGGTTTTGAAGAGTTATTCTAAATGTACAGTACCTGTGTGCTTCAGTCAACCAGGACTTTCAAAGTTTTCTGTTTATATATTAAATATATATGTTAAATATACCAATAGTTGTATTTATTGTTTTGTTAAGCAGGTTACATCACATTTTATATCACATCTATATGACCACAGCAATGGGGAGGAATTAGAACAAAACAATTATTAGCATTACAGAATTAAAAGCTTTATGGAATAGTAAAATCTAATTTAATTATTTCTCTGTTTTATTATGCGTAATATGTTCTACTTCCAGTCACTTTTTGAAATATAAGCCAAGTGGACAGAATTACAAAGAAAGCTATATGAATTATTATATGACTAGCAAGCTGGCCTATTGTATTAGCCAAACCAAAATACTGTACCTTTTCTTTTGATTGATCCAAGAACACTTGGTCGAATGCAGTTAATTGGGCTCTGGCTTCTCCTGCTAAAAGAAGACAAATGCTGCACTGAGATCACCATTAAAAGAGAAAGGTTGAAAAAAGAACCAAAAAATACTCAGAAAACAAACTACTGGGTAGAAACCACTAAGAAAATAGGCATTAAAACAGCTTATCCAAAACAAGTCCTTTTGTTTTTCCTCTGAAGATAGGCCAGGAAGCACAGAACTGAGCAGGAAAAGTTTAATTACACTATTTCACAACTGGGGCAGTCTAAATGCTCCCATCCAAGCACCGACTACATCTCAGTTGACAGGCAGTGCTTTGCTGAACTGTGAGAACTTGTAAACTTTAATTGTATGCCCACATCCTTCAAAGGAGTAACAAACCCTAAATCTCTTTGTGTTTTCTTCCCCTCAGAATTCAATTACTAAAAATGTGAATGAGAGCAATATAGAGACTACGCTGGGAACACAGATGCCACAATGCAACCCATTTCCCAATGTTATGACATGAGGATTTTGACAAGTGTTTCACACCACTGTAAAATCTGAAGTCTACATGAGTATATGAAGTTGTGTTTGTGCTCAGAAATCAATTATGGATATAACAAATTCTGGTATTTCAAATGTCTACTGTGAACAAGCTATGCCAATTTTCTATCATTGATATGATTTGGTGACTTACCTTGAATATCTCCTTGTTGGGCTTGGGCTGGGACTTGGAGGCAACCCACTGCTGCTCACCAGACTTTGCAAAGATGGTGAGAAACATTGCTGAGAGGAAAAGAGTCTGTGTTATTATGAATACTGTATCACTCCCATGTGGTAACAATTGACGCTTAACTGCAGAGAAATAAAAAACCCAGTATCAGTTTCAGCAAGCAGTCACTGGGTATACTGAGACATCATTTTTTGCTACTGAGAAAAGAAAATTAAAATTGCACAGATTCCATTTTCATGCAGATTTATTTCACTGTACTCTGGTTAAACAGACTTATTTGTTTTTTATTAACCACAGCATAACAGCTGAACACTCCACAGAAATTCACACCCACAAGATGAGCATCTGGTATGTTCTGGTTTGGGGTTTTCGGGGGTTTTATTTACTCTCTAGTTTCTTGTTTGCAGCTGAGGTAGAAAGGAGCAGGTGGCTTAATCTTTTGCTACTAATTTGGTTGAGTTTATTCAGCTCTACTTAAGATAAAAACATTATTATCACGTTTTGCTCACCTTCCCTATTCCTCGTGTAGGTGAAGGAGCTGGAGAAACTGGAACAAAGTCTACTTGCTTTGGTGATAGTGATTTTTCAAAATCATTGTCACTCTGTAAACAGTACACACAATTAATCTTATGAGCAGGTACCTTAACAAGAAAAGGACTGTTTGGTGTGAAATTCCAAAGTTATCCTCCATCATATCGACAATTTTTAGGCAGCCATTTATGAGCTTATGTTTAACAACAACAACAAAAAAACCCCTTAAACATTACATGGAGAGTATCAGAACATGGAAGAAAATTTGAACAGGCAGACATCCATGCAATTTCCTTTTGACATAGCATCCCAAGGAAACCACATGTACCTTGAACAACTGATAATTCTATGCCTTGTTAGTGTGAAAAATTGCTGATCAAAAGCAGTGCTATACTAACACCTTAATTGTAGGTCAAACTATCAAAGGAAACGTTGACATGAGAGAGTCTCTAGTGTCCTGATACTGATGATAGAAACACAAATTAAAGCATGAATGCATTACCAGGCTCAAGCTCTCCTCCCATGAGTGGCTCATCTGCATTGCTACTTGCACTTCTCTATAAAGAAGAAAAGAAATGTATTGTCCCAGGCCCACAGACAGCTGCAGTGACTGTTCTACTTCGCCTTAGTGCTCACCTTTCATGAACGGTTTCCCTGTTCAGCAAATTCATTCCTTCTTCCTGAAAGATTAACACATGAAGAAGTAAGGTCAAAAAAAAAAGCACTTTGTTCCAGCAAATCAGAAAAGCTGTGGTTTCACTTCACTTTGGCATGTGGAAAATTTAATTCAACTCGGTTAAGCAACAATAACCTCAAGCTCTCACTCCATGAGAAGGAGCAAGGAAGAGAGGATGAGAAAGAGATGTAGCAAGAGAGACCATCAAGTAAGAAGTGCTTATGTGAACTGGTTGTTTCCCAAGCAGCTTTATCTTCATTACTAACCAAGAGGTAGCTACAAAACTGAATAACGATAGTATGAACTAGAAATTCTGCACATGCCAGAGCGTCTTTATGCAGTCTTGAGTAATATCATTTTACAAATGGGGCACTAGTACAGATAAACCTCAAAAACATGGCTGGATTTTTACCTTACTCTATGGATTAGTGACTAACTAGACACTTGCCAGCATCTCACTTGCAATACACTGCATTGCACACAAGGAATTCAGGATTCAATGAGTTTTTTTCCTTAAAAAAACTCCATAAAGTATTATTAAAAAGGATCAAATATGTAAAATTAAACTAAACATTAACACCAAGTACAAACATGACTCAATATCTTCTTAGGCAGACACCATTCCTTAAAATTACCCGAACGCTACCCAGTCTGTTCAGTGAATGAGTAGATTCCTTAATTCAAAAGTTCAACTAAACATCTTCACAATCCTCATCATAAGTAGGAAGAGTCTAACCTACTTTGCCTGTATGATAATTTGCTCAGATTTGAAAGAGATCAGAAGTAAATCACAGAGGTTCTCAGTGAGTACACACAACATGGAATTAATTCCAACTAGTGAATCTAATGTTCAAACACAAACTAGGAAGTTACACTTTTTGCTTTAATAAATGGATGGAAAAAACAGGAATGCAGAAGCATTTTCCAGAAGATTGAATTATCAAATTTTACTTCATGTAATAGAGCGGAGCCATAACAGTTCATTCCTTTGCTCTCAGCATATTTTTCATCATATCTCCCTGCTCACTGCAGGGGGGTCGGACCAGATGACCTTTAAAGGTCCCTTTCAACCCAAACTAATTTATGATTCTGTGATATTTACATGTTAATCCTAAGCCTTTTTATATTGATAAAAAGAGCTGTACAACTGACCTGAGTGCTTCAGAGTCTATTTAAGCCAGTAGATTATTTACATAATGAAAGCAAGCAGTTATTTTCTTCAGGATTACTGTGCAACTACCTGGCATAACTGAGGTGGGAAGCAGGAGTGCCTTCCACCACTCAGGCAACACACCCTAAAAATGCTGTCTGAAGCATGAAATCGTTTTCTTAACTTTTGACCCTGTAAAAATCAAGCCTATCCATTGACAACTAGCCAGCTAAAAACCAAAATTTTTTAAAAATGAAGCGTCTTCAAGCTAATTTTATAACAATTCTACTGTCAAAAAGTGGAGATATAAAATGAAGGAGACACAAGAGTTTGAGCTTGTTGATTCTAAAGCGGGAGTCTTCAGCCTGCGGTGTGCTGGCTGGGAGCAGAGCTATTTGAGCCTGCTCAGATATTCCCCACACCACCCCCCCTCCCGAGTGTTTGCTCGGGTGCCCTTCCCCCTCCATTCGTGCTGTGACAGCACAAGTACAGGGATCTGGATAAGAAAATTATACAGATGAAAAATAGCCCAGCCAGAAGAGTACAGATTATTTTTCAGCCAGAGTGCTTCCTTATTCTGCTCATTTTCTGGCTGCACAAAAGTCTTGCGCCAACACAAGTTAAAGAACACTTTGTTATTGGCCCCGAATATTTATGCTGGCATTGCTGGCAAAAACTTCGTGAAATTTAACAGGGTTTACATTAAAGGTTTCCTTTCTAAAATGTCCATTCTAAGAATCTTCTCTCTGGTTAAATCTTCTCCTTGCTGTAAGATGCATTTTGCTTCATGAAATGTGGAACTGGGCAGCCAGTTTGAAAATAAAATCTACAGCCAATTGAAGGACATTACATATCAACTGCAAAAAAACCCAAACATCTATAAAAAACTCATTTAGAAGAATCTATGCTTACTTGTTTGATTTGATGAAGACGGCTGCTAGGAATACGGATAGGAGATGACGGCACAAACTGCAAAACAAAGTCACATACAATTGAAAGTATAGCAGAAGGGAGGGAAAGGTGCCACAGTAATGTTAGTAAAGTAGTGCTGCCCCAAACTAAAAAAAAAAAAAGAAAAAAATCACTTATAACATTCTCAGTGTATATATAAACTACATCACTTGCTTGCAAGAACATGTTAATATGTATTTCCACATTATACTGCTGTGTAATCTCACAGATGCTAATTGGTATCAGCCTAGCTTCCATTCCATTTCCAGACAACTAGAACTGACAGCCTTCCCCACAGAATGGAGCTGCTTTTCACTAGCACACTGTCAGCCCTAGTATATATATGCTGACATAAATATTTTCCTTTATGGGATTCGAAATATTTATTTTCATTTAAGTGATCCAGAAAGCTCCCAACAGATCCTTTAAAAATAAAAAGCCAAAACAACACATTGCACAAAAAGGTTCCTGGATTGTTGTCTGCCTATAAATGAGTACTTTGACAGGTGAAAAAAATCAGCTATCAGAAGGCTAACAAAGAGTTAAACACTTTCTTTATGGTTTTTCAAGACCTTCACCAATTTGGGTGAAATCAGGGAAGACGTCACTAAAAACGGTCTTCTGTTAATGTTGACAGATTTGCACCAAGATCTCATTGGAATGCTATGATCTAAAACTGCACACCCAAAACCGAGTAATTTAAAATGATTATTTTCCCAAAACATAGTATTCTTTCATACATATTGTCAACCCTCAGTTGATTTATGTCATAGCCATTCAGGGAACAAAAATTCTAAGCTGAAGCCTTGAACAGAGGTTTAACTTCTCTGTAAGATGACAATCCTTCCAAAAAATAAGGTGTCTTTTTAAAATGGATATGTTCAGCAAGTAAGGTTTGCATTATTATAGGTGTTTTCACACTTCATTCATTATAAGGCTTCATCTGCTTCACAAAACATTACTAGAGCTCTTCATCATGCTGAAGCTGAAGAACTAACAAGCATTCAGTTAACTGTTACTGCACCATCCTCCAATCAGTGCCACAGAGAATACAAAGATTTTGCTGCCTGACAGGGTAAGTTAACACAGACTATTAATGCTTCATACATCCAGGACTCTCCTTATAAAAAAACAAACATGAAGACATCACACCCTTCTTCTCACAAAAGAATTCAGCCTATCAGGCTCACACAGAAGATGACTAACATTTGTGCCAGAATTTAGTCATCGTAATATATAGTACTAAAGTCTATAATATCTTGATTTCCTACTTTTAAAGTCCAGTTTAGGTCAACTTTACTATTATGCTGGGTTCCCAAAAACCCTGTGCACCTAATAAAAATTCCTTCAAGCTGCACCAGCCAATGTAGACCTTGAGCTGACCTTGATTCTCACACAGAGAAAAGGATTTGGACAATAGTGCATTCCTGCCTATTCACTCTGTCATTCCACAGTAGAAATGCATTTGTTCCACTCATTATATTCTAATTTTATGACTGTGATCCACATACTTTAAGGTTTGAAATTAATAGAATACATACAAAAACAGTGGCTTGCAGTATAAAACAAAAAATATAAAAAGACAATTAAGTGTTCCTTTTCAGGGTCTGATGCACTAACACAGCTCTGAGGATCCTACATCTTGTTTCCAACAAGTCATCATCTTTGCTTTGTCAGTGTGTAAAACTCCCTTTTGCATCCTTTGATTCAATTCTTGTGAAAAGAAACTTCTGTCACTTTCAAAGGATACTTGCTAAACAAACTGAACCCATTTATTAAAATTATGCTACTCAAATCCTCAATGTTTTAAGAACGCACAAAGCTTAATAAAAACATTATGAACTATTACACTACCACAGAGAAGAGAAACACCTTCCCTCCTACTCCAGTGTGTCAGATACTGTGTTCCAGAGCAGGTAGTTTCAGCAGTGCCAGGCTGGCAGGAGCCACTGCCCAAGTGAGCAGGGAATGCCCCAGTGCCTCTGCCCTGCCCTGCAGTGCCCTCTGCCTCCTGCCAGCACAGCCACTTGTGGGGCCACACTGAACCCAGCACGGAAATTGCCCGGCTTTAAAAAAAAAAAAAAAAATTAGAAAAATTTAACATCAACTTCTGCTGAAATAGCACCTAAACATCTAACCACAGACTCAACTGCTCTGCTTAAGCAACAAAACAAAAATCCCAGCCATGCAAAACAAAACAAAAAAGCCACCAAAACATTTTCTCACTGGTATCTTCTGGAAGGAAATAAACTGCAGGTAACTGTGCCTGGTTGACCCTTCCTTGGCAATTACATGTAGCATTAGAGAACTGCAGATCAAGCCCCAGCCCAGACAGCACCACTGCCCTTGCAGTCATCATTATAAATCAGCTGAAGTCTGAGACTTGGAGAAGCTACTCCAAAAAATGATTGTGGAATTCAGCTGAGGAACCAAGACAGCACTGAAGATGGATGGAGTACGACCTCTAGTTACCAGAGATTTTAGCAACTCCCATTGTTCCTGAGACAGGGAACACTATCACAGATCAGACAAAAATGAATCAACTTTTTTCCATGAAGTTTAACAAAACATAAAACTTAATATGTACTTGTAATACTAAAATAAAGAAGCTCCTTTACTGAATCTTTTAACCCTCTTACAGATTACACTGCAGTTAAACTTGGATTTGTTTTCTTAAATAGAAAGAAGTGGCTTTTGAAGTACATTTTATCACCTTCTTACGTAAAAATGTAATTTATCAAAGTAGATGTGATCTTGCTCCTTAGAATATCTCTAACATCATAAAACTAAATGTACTTCTTTGCTACAGAAAGAATACCAGGGGAGGTTGCTTAGGGTCCTTGATGCTGAAAGTTTAATTCTTATCACAAAATCATTTAACTGTGGATGATCCTGGTTTAAGACCACAGAAGGATGAGAGTCTCTAAGATCCTTTCCAATTCCATCCTCCCTGCCATCTTCAACAGAACCATAAACCAGATCCTAACTCAAAGAAGTATTTCAAAGCAGACAAGGCACTGATCTAGCAGTCAGTGGGGCACTTGATTTTCAGTGTGAGTAAAATTTCATGTATTTTGTCAGCACCTGGTCAGCTGGGAGTGAAGAATAAGGACACTTTTTAATAACATTAGTGTGAGGGGAAGGGTTAGAAACATCATCCCATGAGATAGTAACACTGGTTAAGTTCGGGACACTGCAACATTTATGAGGTGCAGGTGGAAGAGCAGCCCATTAGTGAATTAGCTCCTGCTTCCCAGCAAGTTCTGGCCAAAACATCCTGAATTAGCATCATTTTAGCCCAACAACTGAGGATCTTCAGGACTAAACAAAATAAACTGAGCTTTTGCCTTTGTTTTTTTCTCCTTTTGCCTGACCACAAGCACAAACAGATTTACACTAAGCTGTCTCCCTAAAAATATGAAGAAAGATACTTGTTTAAGAAATCTTGACCATAACGTGTTCAGTTTTCTCATCCCAGCAAGAGAAAGGCTTTTCCACCAATCTTTCTTGTATGTAACTATCCTGGTTCTGTTACAGATGCAACCTTTGCTGAAGTATTTGTCTGCACTTTTTTTTCTTAATCATCAGAAATCATTTAAGACATTTATTACTGTCAACAGTACAGCTATGTAATTAATTTTCTTAGCAAGCTACCTTTCTTACTCTATCTTGGAACATCTGTTTATAAGCAAAGTTAAGATCACAATGAAATACAAGCATTCTCCAAGCCAAATGGTCTATAAGTAATATTTCATTATAGCTACAGCACATTAATGTCACAGTCTAGTGTCTTATTTCTGAAAACAATGTGGTATTAGTTTCACAGACTATAATCTAATTTCGTTTATTCCTGTTTGCACACTTCTGCTTGGCGCCTGATGGGGTTGAAGTAGGAGTTTTCTTACCAGGCTGTGCCGATTCATGACCGTGGTGCTGTTCCTGCGGGTGCGCAAGACGCTGGCCTGGAACACCTGTGAATTATCGCTGTGAAAAGAAACACTTGTCAAATGCAAAAGCCATTTCCTTCCTAGCAAAAAGCACCTCTTCATATAAGCTCAGTTTCTTCATATAAGCTATGACAGCTCTCCTGTCGAGACAAAGCACTCTAGAGACAGGTTAAGTAAGAATTCTTTTAACTTGTTGACAGAGAGTGCAAATCAACTTGTTCATCCTCCAATTCCCAGCTACTTAAATTAACGACTTAAATTAATCATTTTGTGTCTTCAGAACAATTGAAGAATTGTTTAGACTGTGGGGATTTATTATGTTTGCAATGGCTGCTGCTTGTATATTGCTTCAAATGTCATTCAACAGAACAAATGTATAAACGGCCTGTAAGCAGTAACTGAAACCAGGTTCAATCCCACAGATAAAATTTAAAAATACAGCATCTTGATAAAACTTATCACTACAAACATTTAATATCTTCTGAACATTTTTCCAGGAAAGGTTAAATTAAACTTACAGCAAACCCAGTTTTTAAGGCCCCACAGTAGCATGTCCATTTAAATGGTATAGGCTTATTTATTTGACACAAAATTAACTTTCTCAAGGCAACTTCAGTTCTATTGATTCCTAAAGCAAGTTTTTCTGGTCATGTCATCACCAGTGTTATCAACAGCCAATGATCAGCACTTAATGAATGCCACTGCAGAAATAAATGAAATTTTATGGTCGCTAGAAAAAAATTTTTGAGCCACAACCTACAATCCCCATGCCCAAAAATCAGTGAGGAACTGCAGAGGTGAACAAATACAAATGTAACACCGTAATTAGATTGAAATTACAAGAATTCACATTGTATCTTTTTGTTTCAGCTGCTAACTTGTGATGAACAAAAGCACCCCACAAATACAATTTCCTTAAAACTAACCTGATCAACCGCACTACCTTGTTGTAAGGACTGATAATCCTACTGCATTTTCATGACACACCATTGTCAGAATCCTCAAGTTTAAAACACACCAGTTAGACACATAAATTTGAGACAGCTTTTATGTAGCTGTAAATAAAAAACAAATAAAGCTTATACTGTGAAATAAAAGCCAACAGCAACTGGCATAAGCACTGTACTTTCTGCCAAAAAAATTGCATAGACCCTCCTTCTCCAAAATGTCAAGTACATATGACCAGACGTAATTTACAATTTTCCAAGAAGTTTCACTCAGCTCACACCCACAGTGTGAGTTCAAACAGCTGCCATTTGACAGAGGTGGAACAGGAAAAATTTAAGGGATCCATGACATGATGTTTAGAGATGAGTTTTGGCTGAGGCCAACAGCTACAATTCTTGTCAGTGTAAGTGTACTGGTTGGCATGCAAACATAAGACAAACAGCACATCCTGAAATCCAGGGTCTGAGTCAAGGAAACAGGTTGGAACAATTCCGTCTCACATTACCATAGCCCGAGTCAAATACTCAGTTCTAACTAGCAGAGAGGGAGAGAAAAAAACCCTACAAATAATCCTACCTGTAATCTGCCTTGCACAAACACCAGAACTGGTCAGATTTCAGACCTACTTTTCACAGAAAACTACAGTTCCCATTAAAAATCAACTTTATTTGTCATAAAAACAAGAATTACAAGTTCTGTGAAAGATAACTTCTGTGATCTAAAATATTCCACTTATAACTGTTCTCTGGATCTACGGCAACTCATTTTCCAAGTTCCCTACTAAATCTGTTAATGAAGAAGTCAAAACAGGAGGCAGAGGTGAAAAAGCAGGCTGTGTAAAAGCAAGAGCTTTTGTTTCAGTTTACCCAACAAAGCCATTCTGGGAAAAACTGAAGTTTCTTGCCAAGAGCTGCAATCTTGCAAAAACAGTATTCTGGTGGAAAATTCCAAACTAACAGGCAAACCACTGCAACCACCTCAAATTAGTTCAATGGCATATGCATAGTGTCAAGGCAAGAGCTCAGGCTTACCCTTCTACCTGCCCAAATCCTGAACTAAATAATTTGTTTGGGTTTTTTTTAAGAGTCAAGGGTCTTACAATTTACAACTTACAAAAGGCTGAGATTATAAAAACATCTTGTCTCAGTTACACAATTAGTTTACCTGCTCAGAAACTTCCCGGGGGAGAGCTGCCATACACAACCCTTCCATATTGCATCAAAATGTAAAATGGGAGTTGTTTCATTGTGATTATATAAAAGAATCACAATTACATTCACTTAACATTAAATCATGATGGAATAGGCAAGAAATAGTATTTCTTCTGAATTGTCAGGCACTGATAACCATTTTGGTAAAAGAGGTATGCCAGCTTTGTTCATCATTTGATATCCAGTTCCTTACAGAAACAGAAAGGGAAAAAATAATCAAACCACCAGGAAGTACTTACCATGTAATATACTACATTTTATGAAATTTATTGTCAATATGCTCTCCCAAACTGCAGACACACCACTAACGGCAGCACATGGACCACCTTACAGTTGGATGGAAGCCACACCACGTAGCAGATGGGGCATCTCCCAACTTCTCAACAGCCCAGAAGAGACATGAAACAGCACTTTGGCTTATAAACTTACCCAAACAAAAATGTACAAGAAACCCTACCTGTCTGAAAGCTTTCACTTGTCCCTGCCACTTTCTGTCCTGTCAGCTGAAGGGAGCTGAAGAGACCCAGCAAACATCCAACCTTCCTGGAAACAGACCTGCTAACAACATAGGC
The DNA here is from genome assembly GCA_026261815.1 of Monarcha castaneiventris obscurior. Lineage (NCBI taxonomy): Eukaryota > Metazoa > Chordata > Aves > Passeriformes > Monarchidae > Monarcha > Monarcha castaneiventris. The sequence goes on from JAMPIT010000550.1 coordinate 7,175,927, forward strand.
TGGTGGCAAGCACAACTGTCTATACAACACATTGTATTTCTCCCAGTAATGCATATTACAAAAATTAGTATCATCCAGAAAAATTCCTGGACACCTGACACAGTTTTACACTAAATGTAAAACCTATGTCAAGGTCCCATTGAATGACCTTCCTAACAAATTTGCCTGACTGTTCCGAAAGCATTTACTGTGGTAATCATACACAGAGCAGTGATTTATTTTGTTCAGACTTGATCCATTACAGCAATCATAGCGATTGTTATTCGATGTACAAGAACAGCTACAACTCTGACGTTTAGGACGGCGTTTCTCTGCAACACACAGCAGACCTTGGTGAAAACAAAGCTTTTCAGTAAAACCAATGCACGTCTCTCTAGGCTTCCTCGCACCCCTCCACACGTTGATATATTCCCTAAATCCCTCCCCGCCTGGGACAGCGCTCAGGAACCCACTTTTCCCCATGACGCCGCGGAGCATCCCCGGAGCCCCCGCACAGCCGGGCCGGGAGCCCCCCGGGCCCCTCACCTGAGCCCGTGGATGAGCGGGGCGCTGTTCGACCGCCTCAGGCCGCCGCCGTCGCCCGGGGCCGCGGCGCTCCCCGGCGGCAGCTCCAGGTCCAGCTCCATCTTCTCCTGAGACATCACGGCGGCGGCGGCTCCGGCTCCTCCCGCTCCGCCCATTCGCGGCCTCAGGCCGCCGCTGCCCCGGCCCTGTCGAGCCCGCGGGCGGGGGTGCGGCCGCAGCAGCGAAGCCACATGCCGGGGCTCCGGGGGCGGCCCGTCCCCGCTGTTCCCGCTGAATCCTGCAGCCCCCGCGGGCCCACGACCACCCTCCCCGCCCGGCCCCAGCGCAGGCGGGCCCGGCCGCAGGGCGCAGGCGCAGCGCTCCGGCTGCGGCCGCTCGGGCACAGGTCTGTCAGATTTTAGGTGTCCAAAGTGTGCTTTCCAGAGCTCTCTCGCCAAGGGCCACAGCGCTGATCGCTACATAGCGAAAATATCGCTTCTGAGTTCATACCGAGCTGTTGTTGCTTGCAGAAATAACAGCGGATGGTTCTGTGCAGGCCCAGACAACTCCAGGAATAAAGAATAAAACCAATCGTTTTCAAAATACTTTAATAGCTACATGTGGCCATAGTTTATACCTAGAGGAGATTGTGGTGAAATAGGTTGGAAGACCAATGCCACAATGGCTGATGGACAGTGCTGAGGCTCCTAACTCTTGGGATGAAGTGGGGAATCTGTGTTTTACCTTAACAGGGCATTAACCATAGAATCACCGAATGGTTTGGATAGGAAGGGACCTTAAAAACCGTCTTTATCCACCCCCCTACCATGGGCAGGGACACCTTCCTCTATCCTAGGTTGCTCCAAGCCCTGTCCAACCTGGCGTTGGACACTTGCAGGGATGGGGCAGCCACAGCTGCTCTGGGCACCCTGTGCCAGGACCTCAGCACCCTCACAGGGGTAGACTTCCTTCTAATATCCAATCTAAACCTGCTCTCTTTGGATTTGAAGCCATTCCCCCTTGTCCTGTCAATCCAGGCCCTTGTAAATCTCTCCATCTTTCTTGTAGGTTTCCTTCAGGTACCGGAAGGCCACAATTAGGTCACCCCCAAGCTTCTCTTCTCCAGGCTGAACAATCCCAATTGTCTCACCCTTTCCTCATAAAGGAGGTGCTCCACCTCCTCATCTGTTTATACTGAGAGTTTCAGGCAGTCTTTAGGAACAGAAATAACCTGAGAAATAAGGTAGATTATAGAGAGCTAAAACATTTTTCATGAGCCCCATGCTTACTAATTTATCTAAGGATGATGGCATTTTGTAACTGTGGCTGTGTTTATTTCACCCACAGGGATATTTCCCTGAGATTATCAAATACCTCCCACATCATCACCCACTTCATGCCCACCAGTCCCTCTGTATCACTGGACCCACGTATCTCGTTCTTTCAGTCTCTGTTGCCCCACTATGAATATCCATCCTTTACCTGTGTCCTCCTAAGGCTCTGTTTAACATGTTCTCTCCTTTCTTAATCCGTCTTGCCATGGTGCTGTTTATCTAATTCAACAACTTGTGATTTCCTCATTTCTATCATTCTGTTCCACAGCACAACTCTCTCACAGGTACCCCTTTGCTTCATTACCCTCCTCAGCCCATTTGGGGGTCACCCTGACAGTCTCCACTTTCCTTTGTACATATATTCCCATTAAAGTTCTCTTGGCTACAGTAAATCCTGGTCAGACGGTAGGATGATGTGCCTGGCACCGGAAAATTTGAGGACATAGAGCAGAGGTTTTTGAGCTCTCAGCCACATTTTGGATATTGTTGACGTCTTCCTTAACATGGTACATGCCTGGTACATGACATTGGAAGCTGTTTGCTGCCCTTAGTGGCAAGAACATAATATAATAACTCCACAATAAAAATAAATAGCAAAATCCACATAGTTTGGTGCTGTAGTGAGATACTGCAGGTGGCTTTTGTATTAAGAGAACCAGCATATTTGTGAGTAGATTTCCATTCAGGGCTAGAAGTTTTGCTAGGAACTGTCACCTGAATTGCCTTTTAGGCAATTCTAGCCATGAAATATGAAGGTATGAAAGCTACTCCAAGCTGTGAAATGCTTGTGCTGAAGCACCGGACAAGGAGAATGGTGCAGATTCTGTAAAAATGCCGTGTTGCTTTTAGAGAATGGTGGCAGTGAAAGGTGATTAACAGTATATTTCTTTTGCAGCTGCAGATCCTAATTTTCCAGTGAATCAGACTGGTCATAATTATTAGAAGTTAAACAAAAAGATTTAGATATTTACATTCTCAGTCTTTTCAGGAGATGGCAATTCTGTATCAACTCACAGAAGGGTGTCATTACTGGCTGTGATAGGCCATAGTGTAAGCAGGGGACAGGACTGTGAAATACAGTAATACAAAATAAGGATTTTTTCTGTGGATTTTTCAATACAAATACATATCAAAAAAATCCTGTAAATATTTAAAATGTAATCTTGTGAATCTTTGAACTCGTCTTCATGCACCTTTGTGCATCTCAGCACAAAGTTCTTCATTAATAGTATCAGTACAGTGAAAGAAATGCAAGGATGAGACAAGAGTCCCTAAACGCAGAAAAATGGAATATGCTCAAGTCAGTCTTGATTAGCAAAAAATGCAAGGAGGTACCATAATAAATATTAAGCTGCAGAAACAAGAGTTCTAATGGGTTATCTAGAAGCATGTACCTTGAATAGTTTTAAAATAAGAGCCATGTTCCCAATTCAGGTAGTTGAAATGTTGAAAAATCCAAACTTTTCTATCTTAACTGTTTCGACACCTACTACTCTGGCAAAAGAAATGTTTTATCCCTTTTTAAATTTGGTGCTGGGAACAACCCTGAAGCCACCAGCATGCAAGAGACAAATATGTATGGTGCAACAGTTATTGTAGAAAAATACTGTAAAATAAGCACAAACTTTGATACTTTGATCACTCAGAGTGGATTTGCCAAGGTCAGTCCCGAACCTGAATACAGTCAAGAACTGGAATCACATGTCTCATAACAAATACTACTTCAGATTTCTGAAAGCTGTGCAGACTCTCATTGCAATCAAAGCCCTTGTATGTGCTTCAGCAGCTAGGGAAGCCTGAGGAAAACACTGGGAAAGCCTGCAGGACTTAAGTCGGAGAGGACCTAATCTTGAAGAAGGCTGCAAAACCTTTTCCCCACTAAGATGGAAAAATGCCCCGGAGAAGCCCAGCTCGGAACACGCCGGGTTTCTGGCTGGGGTGGGCTCGAACCCGGAACGCTCTCAGGCCACGCCCCTGACCACGCCCCCGCGGCGCGCGCGTCCTAGCGACCGTTGCGGCGTTTCAAACACAAACACGCTCCTCCCGCAGCCAATCAGCGCGCGCACCGCGCCCAGGGTCTGTCGGGAGCTCGCCCCCCGCAGAAACAGTGCCGGGGTGCGGAGCTATCGCGCATGCGCTTCGCGAGGCGGGCGGCACTGCCTGCGCCCCGATCCCCGCGCATGCGCAGTGTGCGGCGGCGGGCGCGGAGCGCGGTCGGCACCGAGGGAAGCACCGGGAGTCCTCCCGCCGCCTCCGCGGGCAGCGGCATCAGCAGCAGCCGCTGGAGGAATTGGTCGCCCCCGGGCCGCCCCTGGGATGCGGCGCTGCTGCGGCCGCCCCCCCCGCCGGGCCCGGCGCACCCCCGGGCTGAGCCCGCGGCGCCGCCCGCGGGGCCTGTAGGGCCGGGGCAGCGGCGGCCCGAGGAGCCGCGGCGGCCGCCGGCAGTGAATGGGCGCCGCGGCGGGGCGGGAGGAGCCGGAGCCGCCGCCGTCGCGATGGCTCAGGAGAAGATGGAACTGGACCTGGAGCTGCCGCCGGGGAGCGCCGCGGCCCCGGGCGACGGTGGCGGCCTGAGGCGGTCGAACAGCGCCCCGCTCATCCACGGGCTCAGGTGAGGGGCCCGGGGGTCTCGGCTCATCGAGCCCCGGGGTCGCCGCCGTCCGCCGGCCTCGCCGCCAGGCCCGGTCCTCCTTCAGCGGCCTCTGGAACGTGTCCCTTGTCCTGCAGGGCCGGGGCTACCAGTGCCCCCTTGTCCCTCTTCGCCTTAAGGAAGATGCTTGCCGCGCTCCCACAGCGACGGCAATGCTCCTGTTCAAATGAAATGATGTTTTCAGCGCTCTGGAGACTGCAGCACGTGTCACGGCACTGTGGAGCTTTAAGTAAAGCACACCCGAGAAGGCTGTTCACAAAACTTTGTTTTCTCCCCCTGCAGTGACAACTCCCAGGTGTTTCAGCCTTACGTGTTGCGGACTCGCAGGAACAGCACAACAGTTATGAGCCGTCATGGAATGGTGAGGAATCTTAAGCATGTCATGTTTACTCACAACAAGGAATAGTTGGAGTAGAGAAATGAAGTTAAATTTGATTTGTATTTGCACTTAGTATCCTAGCAAGCTTCCAAGCTGCAGAATAAACATTTTTTCACCACCAACTTCAACTTGCAATGAAATAATAATGGTGTGTTGACTGTGTGTTCCCAAGAAGACAAGAGTAGTTGAAGTAATATGTGACTCCACATATGAAGTACAGTTTTAAAGTTAATTTGATCCTGACTATGTGTTAGAAGAGTAAAATGCTGACATAGTTAAAAGTCTTGGAAGGGTGTTTTAATTTGTTGTGAGAAGGGATGAGGGAGTCACAGTTCTTTGTTGACCTGTTTGACATAGTGCTCTTTTTTTTGGAAAGGCAGAACACTAGACCTCAGAAAAATCACTGAAAGAAGAGGAATTTATTTGTTGCTTTCTGTTATAAGTCTGGTAGTGTACACTACTGCAGTTGTTTAACTTTTCAAAGATGGTGCATTTCTTTTTTTCCACCCTCTCCTTGTCAGGTGGATTTATATGCTCCTTCCGCTGAAATTTTTCTGTCTTGTCTGAGGGTAGTGAAGATAAAATATTGTTTTTCTCAAAACCTTGAAGTCCTGAAATAAGTTTCCTCTATGTCTTCTGTTCAGGAAAGGTGACAGGGAATTTTAATTCAAAGTCTTCTGTTGTGAGATTTCCTAAGAATCCAAAATTTTGGAGCTTGTCAGTAGGTGTGACATTGGACACATGGTCATCCTGAGTGGGAACTGTTGGCCCACTTATATGCGATAGAGTTCCAGAGGAATTAGATGCATAAAATTGCACACAATTGAAAAATTGCAGAAGTCAACCTTTAGGGAGCATTGTTCAAGACTGAGTTGAAGCATTTAGATTTCTCCTTTATAATAGCTAGCTGGTTGAGTAAGGTGTACTACAGGAGTTTGTTACATCCTGGGCAGTGGGGAATTGTGTAACAATCATAGCTTCATTTGTAGTAGCTCACTTGTCTAAATGGCATCTGTAGCTATTTGTGTACTTGAGATGCTGAGCAGCGTCTGCCTGCAAGTCAGATCCATGCCACTTGCTGAGTGATACAAGGAATTTGTAAGTGGTAAAACAAGTCTTTTCTCTTGAAGGTCAGTGTTTGCTTTTTTGCAGCATTGTTTGAGTCATCCACATGTAGTTGTGCAGCTCATCTTGAACTCCGTAAGAATGTAGCTGATGGTAAATTGTATGTATGCAAGCAGTTATGTGTGATTTAATCATTGTGGCTGTCGCTTTTTTTTCCAGTTCTTGTCATCATCTCCTATTCGTATTCCTAGCAGCCGGCTTCATCAGATCAGAAGGGTATGTAGTTATCTGTGTATTCAGTAACAGAATGAAAAGTACTATATAATATTAAAGTACTTGCACGGTGGGGGTTTCTTTCCTGTTGAGTTTTTCAAGTACTAAAGAAAACGGAGTATTTCTTAAGACTTGATTTCAACAAGGAAGTGGCCTTGCAAGGCTTATTGTTATGTTTAAGCTACCCTGCATTTTAGAAGTATTTAATTTAAGAGAAGCGGTGAGCTGGACTGGTGGCTGTCCTGTCTTTTCTGTAGTGGTTCTGCTGCTCACGTTTCAGTCCTGATGGCAAATAATGGAATCATGAGTGTTATTCCAAGTACCTGTAATGAATCAAATGTTATGGGGAAACTTACGACATTTGTCTCTTGCAGGAGGAAGGAGTGGATTTAATGAACAGAGAAGCAGCACATGAAAGGTGAGTGTTATTGAAAGAAGGTGATAAAATAGCCAGAGTTATCCTGTTTGTAGCTACTGATGGGGTTTTTTGTATTCTAGGGAAGTGCAGACAGCAATGCAGATAAGCCAGTCATGGGAGGAAAGCTTGAGCCTGGTAATCTTTTTATAGATGTTTCCTATTTAATTCTACTTTTACACTCAACTGACGAATTTAAGGGAAAGAGAGGAATTAACTGTGAAAATAATTTAAGAAGAATTTAAGCTCATCTGCTTTAGCTACTTTGTGCATTTGACCCAATGACTTTCCATTAGAAGGTTGTACCTTGGATTTCAAGGTAATATCCTGTGCCAGTGTTAAAGTTGATGAAAACTTGTATTCACAGAGTGACAATGACTTGGACAAGTCTGAGAAATCTTTTTCCCCAAAGAGGATAGACTTCATTCCAGTTTCGCCTGCACCTTCACCTACAAGAGGAATAGGAAAGGTAGGATAAGTGAAATACCAAACTGGGACAGTATTTCAGAATTCTAGACCAAGCTGAACTATCAAGGTGTGTAACTTCATAAGTTGTTCAATAGTTCAAAAAACCCCTGAGCAACACCACCAAACAGGCACCAAAAAACCCACATCCGTATTTTGTTGGTTTCTTAGAATCAAATGGCTGCCAGCTGGGAGCCTGCAGAGTTTAAGCAGTGAAACACTGGATATTTTCAGTTACTGCTATTTGTGCAGTGTTCGGGTGGGTTGGGGTTCTGGTTGTTGGGAAGCTGGAAGAGGTCATGAAAATAGTCCTGGACAGGATCTTCAGGTGCAGAAGTGGGGGGATGCTGGGAATGAAGCACTAAAATTGGATTGCAAATCTGTGTGATGAGAGATGAAAATGTGTCCATCAGTTATGAAAGGAAGGCACAAATGCACTCTGAAGGAGGACTTAGGTGTGCTGAACTTGTACTGAAAACTGGGGGCAGGTGCCAGAGAAAAAGAGGTGCGTCTTAGATAAACTGCTTTTCCAGTGAGGATTGGAAAATTGAAATACAGCACAGAGAAACTGGCGTCTGGATTTAAAGATGGGCTGCTTGACCTTGTTTGCACCTTCTTGTGTGATTCTGCTTTTGTACTGCCAGTATTTCACTGTGTGCTCCTACCAGACTGGTGCATGTAACAGCCACGTACGAATGCTGGGTGAGTGTGTTCCTGGGAAAACACTGATGCTGGCAGCTGGTCCTGTACCTTTGGAATTCTGACTGTAAAGCACTAGCAGATAACTTGACAGAAAGATTTTTGTGTTTAGCTAGAAGCATTCATGGGCTAAGCTCAAATTAGCTGCAGAATCACAGAGCTAAATATCCTGTTTTACTCTGGAATACTGTCAGTTTTCAGGTCAGATGTTTTTTGAGTAAATTTGTTTAACAAGCCCCTTGAAAGAAATAAGTCCTGAGTACTGTACTGCTGCTTCTAAATGTAACAAAGAACAGAAACAATTCTCTTATTTAGAGAACAGTGTCTGTTTCAATTTTACTTTTCTTGTGGGTTTTGATTAATCTGAGCAGAATTTTATGGGCCAGTATGTTTTTGTAAGTTAAATTCTAATACTTCTAAGATTACATTTGATAATCTGCCTAATACGTTGCTAGCTTTTCATAAGAATAAAAAAGGGAATAGAAGAGGGAATGTTTGGTTTGGAGGGTGGAATGTAACATCTGAGTATTTTAAAGGAAATTCTGAAGTATCTTCATTTGAACTTTATTCCTGCAGCAATGTTTTTCACCATCATTGCAAATGTTTGTGAGCAGTAATGGATTACCTCCAAGCCCTATTCCCAGTCCAACAAGGCGATTCTGCAAGTAAGTAATGAGTGTCTGTTGTGCTAGCATTGGAATTTAAGCCAAAGATTAATTAAAGTTGATGTTAAGGCATTAAAAGAGACTTCAGTTTTACAGCTGCCGAAGCATTGCCACATAGAAATGCTCAGAAATTGCGGCCTTTACCAGTGGTTGGTGCTTTACCAGTTACGTGGGTGCTCTTATACAGCCTGTATCAGCTTTAAACTAGACTTGGTAACTTGAGGGGAGGTTCTCAGGTATTTCAAATTAACTTTGTCTGCAGATCAGTTTTATATAAATATGCCCCAAAATTTAGAAAAGGATTGAAATGAGGATGTGATGCACTAAGGGAAGTGAAAATAGAAAATTTACTACAACTTCTTGTGGCAGATAATCTGGTCTAATAGGCAGCACTTATTTGTTATCTATGTATGTAGATTCTGTAAGAATTCCAGTTGTGCAGGAATAGTTTTGAAGAATGCTTCAGATGCTGTGGTTGTGTTGATTTGATGCGAATTGGAACCTTTACAGGACTGACTCAGTATTCTCTCTTCAGCAGGAGGAGTCAAAGTCCAATCAACTGTATCAGGCCCAGTGTTCTTGGCCCCATTAAAAGAAAAGGTGTGTGTATTTACCTTACCAGATGTTTTAATATGGATGTAGTTTTCTAGCTGGATACATTTTTTTGTTGTTCTGTAAATATAATGCACTTGTATCCACAGTGAACTGGAATTTGCTAGGCATAACTCAAAAATACAATGTAAAGTAGCTAGTCTAAAACACAGCAATCAAAAACTTAAAAACCAGCTACTGCTTGAAAGAGGGAAACTTTATTATACATCAAATTAAATGTCAGAGCTTACAAATATTCCTGAGTTTCCTACAAGTACCACTGAACAGTGCGCACCCTTCAGATTATCTTAGGAATGTTGCTTATCGTGCAGTATCTTCTAAACTTAGTACTGAATGTTTGCTTTCACTCTGAAAGTTCAGAAGGTGTTTAGAGAAATGGAATAGATCAGTGCCCTTTCCTCCTGAAGGGGAGAAAATGCATTCTTTCCTGGAAGTGTTCCACATTAGAGATTTTCAAATAACATCCCCAAACACATCTTAATAGAACTGTAAGAATGGGATATTTTCAAAGTGTGCCTTTAGCTGTTCTTATCCTTTCTGCTTTTTTTTTTAGCTTAGGCGTTCTTTATTGCACCAAAAACATGTCCTTTTATTGTACAAGACTTGCATGTGAGAAAAGTTACTGTTTGTTGTTTGACTTTTTTTAGCACTGCTTGTCCTATCAGATAAAGAACATTGTCTAACTGATACTGATTTGACAGAGGACAGAGACAAGTTTTTTCATGGATGTCAGTTCAATCTTGGCTTTTATTTTCTGTGAATTTTAGAGGCATTAAAATTGAACAAAAGTTTATTAAGCTAAATGATCAATAAGGAATAGGTATCCACACTTACACTTTACACAAATTGTAAAAGCAATGCAGGTAGAGAGAGGCCTTCCCTCACCAAATCCGTGTGCTCCCATGGAGCATCTTTTACAAAGTAGAGATAGGAGTTTGCCTCTTCTTACTTGAAGTATCAAGGACTTTTTAAAATGCTTGATTTTGAAAGATCTAATCTATTTAAATGAACTTACTTTCTTTTTCTAAATATGTGGTCCTGTTTTTTTCTGAATTTTAGCAGTAGATTTATAGTAGTAGAGGGAAAGCCATGAACTGAAGAACTTTTCACTGCTATAGGGAATTAATACTGGTAGACTGTGCAATGTGTTGTAGCAGTGCAGATTTGTCTCTGTGAAATTTAAGGGGCAAAAGTGTTACCTAAGTTGTTGTTTTGTTCATTTTGTTCATACTGCAAGACTAAGTATTTTATAAATGTTTTTTGCCCATTCTGCTTGCTAGAAGCAATTATTCCTTACCTTAAGACAGGAATGTATCCCTGTGGGCTGAAGGAAATGAAACTTGGGGGGGGGTTATCAGTCTTTTATAAAATGTGGCAGTGTGATTCTGTTGCAGAATGTATAGACTGGTTTACTATAATACTTTTAACCTCTGTCAGCTTTTCAAACTGACTCTGCAACTACTGCAAAGTGTATGTAAAAGCCAGAAAAAGTATTACTATTTCATGCTTTTTTTCCCCCCAAACTAAAAATGAAAATATAGTGTAGCTGAGAGGGTTTTTTGTTTGGTTTGGGGTTTTTTTAAATTTTTTTTTATTTTCAAGTTCATTATGTTTTCAAGTATCTGTTGTAGAACAACTATCATTGAGCCAGCTCATTCTCAGGGCAGATTATACTAAACAGATTACATTAATTCTCCCCATTATATTTAATCTCTTAATGTCTGTAGATGGTTACAGGTACAAAGACAGTCTGATCCATGATGAGTAAGTGGAAATGCTTCCACATGACAGATTTATTTCATTCAGCTTTCCTATAAAAGTGGATGCATCAGAATTCATTGTACAGGGGAGGGTTAAACTGAATCCAGCTGTCATTCTAATTTTCATAACCACTAACAATTTTAAACTTCATGTTTTGACTTACATCAATTACCTCATCTCAGCTGTTTACTTAAAACTAAGTCATGGTAATTAGTTTGCTTTAGATTATTTTGTCTGATTGCAGTACAAGTAGCAAGTTTTATGTCCTTGAGATCATTGTAGCCCCTCAGATACTGCTGAAGCTTTAGCTAGGAATGGACTTGGATGGTTTAACAACAGCTATCGTCAAATTAATGTGTTAGCTGGGTGCTTGGTTGGCTGAATTAGAGAACTTGTGTTACGAATGCAACCATGGAGTATTGTGGGTCAAACCTTTCTTTTACAGCAGACAAATATTAAATGGATATTCCAGAGATTCAAGTGAGTTTGATTATTTGCACTGTTTTCCTTAGGTGAAATGGAAACTGAAAGTCAGCCAAAGAGACTTTTCCAAGGAACAACCAACATGCTTTCTCCAGATGTTACACACCTGACAGATCTCAGTTCATGGTAAAATATGTCATGTGCGCTGAAATGCCAAGACAGGGAACTTGCATTTATCACAAGCTTTCTAGTTGTTTTTTCCAGGAAAAAAATACTTTGTGTGTATCTTATGGATGTGTATTAATGGGAACTATCCTGTGGTTGTGTCCTGTGACAATGGTCCTGCTCTTTGATCAGTTCTTTCTGAATAGACTCTAGCCTAGATTTTTGTATGAAAGCTTTTACACTGACTATAATTGTTACGAATCCCTGTTGATTCATAAGCAAAGTTACTTTGCTTCATCGTTACAGTATGTTGTAGGCAGTGGTCATATAGTGTCTGTGGCACTTCCCTGAATACTTAGATAATGTGTATGGGTATTTAATTGTTCTTATCCCTAAGTTCATGATTTTTAGAGTTAAGTCATCTTTCTTTATTACAATCATAAAATACCAGGGGTTTTTTTGTGTTGAGTCAGATACGAAGTATTCAAAAATATCAGCTGTTATTACTGTAATTCCAGTTTACCTACAGACTTGAAACTGCCTAGATGGGTTTTTCCATGTTGCTTCCCCCTAAATTGAAAAAGCATCAACTTATGTGCCCTCTGGGATCTTCTGTCAAGACTTCAAAACCCAAACACAGGAATTCTGTGGGAAAAATAGGTCTCGATCTTGCTTTGAGTAGTGCAATGTTAAAGAGCATACCAGCTAATTAATGACATCTTTGCTGCATTGCTCATTAATTTATTATTTTTCCTTTCCTATAAGCTTTTAAGGTTTTATATTTCTTAGTTGTCACCTCCTTTCTATGTCTTGATTAAAATCACCTTCATAATTTATTCTGCATGTTAAAAAAACCCAGTAATTCTGCTCCTCAGTCCCATGAGGTGCATGAATATCTATAACATGCTACAGAAAACAAGGAGTTTTCAGGGCTGCCAGTCTTGCAGTAAAGACTGAGTGGTAGTATAGGTCTCCTACAAGTCCTCTCCAAGCGGGAAGCATGTTAGCTTTGTACAGAGCCTCGCGCCCCTGCACTAAAGAAGCTTTTTCCCTTTTCCCAGCCTGTCCTCAGATATTCTCGACGGCAGTAGCAGCAGTGTTGGCTCTTCCTCTGATTCCCTGACTAAAGGCAGCATAAACACAGAGTCTCCAGTGACGTGCTCCAACTCCTGCTCCTCGTTCATACTGATGGATGACTTCTCACCCAAGTGACTTTACCAAGTCCTGAGTCAGTGTCTGGCTGTGCTGTCCCCTTCCTGTACACTCGTACAGAGAAATGAACTCTCATCCTTGAACCATTCATATGAGGTTTATTAAAAGGAAAAATTGTTGTTACTGTAATCTTTGGCTACTTTCCAGTGATTTTTTTTTTTAATTTATCCATTTAATGGACATTGTAGACCATATAAATGTCTGGGTTTGCGAATTTATCTTTTAAACAAGATGTCTGCTGGTATTATACTAACTTTTGCTTTCAGGAACTTGCATACACTTTTTGAATCCAGGAATAGGTGTCTACCTATTAGTGTTGCAATTTTTAGGAATGTACTTCTATCATTATCATGGTCACTATGTCTAGGGAAATAACTTAGTTCGGAAGGATTTGAAAATACTAATTTATTCTCTGGCACTTCTACTATTGAGTAAAATTATTCTTGCTTTTTTTTTTTTCAGTCGCTAGCCTCAAATTCCTTTATGGAAGGGAGAAAAAATATTTTATTTTCTTAGTGCTGCTAGTCATTTTTGTGAATTCATTTACAGGAGACCACATTGGGTGTGGAAACTAAAAACCCCACAGCTAAATAACTAATGACTGTCACTTTTGCCATCAGTGAAGAAATAATAATACTCTATAAACATCATTAAATTAGCTGCATAGTTCTCTCCCCAGAACATTTGTCCTACAAAGCGTATGAAATAAGCTCATTATTCAGCAAGATTTGGCCAGGAAAAATTAATCCACACCTTGATTGAAGACATACAGTGCAGATAACTAAGTTAATTAAACTACTGTGTAGGAGAACCATGTATGGCACCATCGATGTCTCCTGTGGCATTGAGGTCATAAGTATTTTTGTGCCTTAGGGGACATTGTTACAAAATTAAGGAATGTAAACCAGAGGGGTGGGTGGGGAAAGTCCTTTGTGTACAGCTTGTTTATAGAGTGCTTACCCGAGTCTGTCAGTGGTGCTGCTTCCCTTAGTGTTCCTTTCCAAGGTGTGGAGGTGCTGGGGGCAGCCCCAGCTCCGAGGGGCAGCCAAGGTGACACCCTTTGCAGCTGCTCTGGACAGAGTTTGTCTCTTTGTTGGTCATGAGCAGAGCAAACAGCTCAGCAAATGTTTGATTCCTAAGGAAGGGTTTTGGTTTGGATACAAGCTCTGTAAATTGCTTGGTGAAGGAGTTCTCTTTGAGCTATGAGTAGTCTTGATACAGTACCTTGGTCAGTCTGAGGTAGGAACAGATATTTTACTTTTTAAAGACTATAACGGGGCAAAATAAATCCGTTTGTAATCTACTGTGTTATGCTATTTATTATTTATAACTCTGTAAAAAGTCTGTGGTGATGAATTATAGTATTTTTTTATGATTGAATAAGTTTTTTATGTTCAGTAATTGCTGGCCGGTTTGTATTTAATACGCAACATTGTCTGCCAGAATCATAAGCTTCCATTTTTGAATGTTTGTAACATAAATGCTTTTGTTACCTAAAAGTTCAACTTGTGATCTTTCTGAAAGAAAATAGCACTGAATTTGAAGTAAGATTATGTGCTTTAGATGTGAGCACAATCTCTGGCAATACTGTCTGGCTAAAAGGGGAGGGGGAGAACCATCGTTTTTTCTGTTCCGAAGAAGCCGTTGGGTATCCAGAAGATGTGTACATACCAGATTATTTTTAAAAGCATTTCCATTAAATTGTAAGAAGTACCAGAATGGGCCAACAGTGGCACTATTACTTGTAATATACATTTCCACCTGTGGAGCATTAGTTCCCCACTTCAAATAAATGTGCATATTGTAAAATATTGTCCATTCGTGCCATTCTTAAATGAACTCTACAGTATTGAATGTTAATTTTGTTTGTATATGCACAGTGCTATTTCTTGAATTTTTGATGTCTTAAGTTGCTTAATTATTTTTTTATTCATGCCTGTATCGTCTCTGCCTTCTTAGTGCTTAAAGAAGGCTGCTTTTCCATTTGCAAAATATTGATAAACAGTCTGTGGTAAAATACAATCCCATTACCTGTGCCCCAGTTCCCTTCTACTGTGCTTTTACTGGTACCGTGATTTAGAAATCTGAACGAGGGGTGGCAGGAGGGGGAAACCTATTGCATGCTTTCTTAAACTTGAGAAGAGCATAGTTATTGCTTAATTTTGGCTGATTTACCTGTACAATTGATGTGTTCCAGATTTGTTTGTTAGTGGAGAGTCTTATCTGAGTGCTGGCCTCTGTAAACATTTGAATGTAAACTGCATAAAGCAAACGCACAAATAGTCACTCTTGTTACAGCAGTTTTTTGTAGTGTTCTGGCTATTCCCCACTCCTGGAATGTCTTGTAAAAGACATTGCTCTTTTATAAAATATATATGTAATGCACACACTCGCTGTCTGTTGTTTCAGAACGAATGGATGTTGCTGTGTAATAGGCCCAAGGTAGGCCCAGGTTCTCTTTCACACCCCTAACACAACTTGTTCATTTTGAAACAAAGTTTTCTATTATGCTGATTATTATACTTGCATTTGAGTTGCCATGGCTTAGAGGGTTGATTGATACTTTAGCATACTGTGACTAAAACTGACTAAAAGTTGCGTGTCTAGATTTGTTACCTGCTTTGTCTGAGGGAATTAGATGCCAGTTAGGAAAGAAGGCCAGCTGGTGCTGTTAGTCAGCTTTAATGTGTAACTATTGACATTTAACAACTGGTTTTTATGACTTCACCAGACTTATATTTGCTGAATTGCCATGATGAGAGTCTGAGAATTCCTGTCTTTCCCCCACTTCCTTCTTTTTATAAGGGATCATTAGTGCATATCTGTTGCTGAGAATCACAGTGATGTGTCAGCTTTAATGTTGTAATAGTTGAGAACTAAGTTAAAATACCTGTGTAATTCAAGCAGCATTTTAGACAGACGATATGTTAATTAGCACAGCATTACAGCAACGGTCTTTGTACAGCTTATTAACCAGCACTACCTTTAGATCATGTCCAGAGCCCGCTGAATCCTCATTTCATGGGCTTAAAATCCTGGAAGGATTTTACCAATGGTTTAGAAAAATGTGTGTGTCAGCTACGGAACTCTGTATGTTTTGATAATACCAAGTGTTCTGCATCAGGAAATGGATCACTGTGCATGTTTCTTTCTCCTTCATTGAATTTCAAATTGGGGGATCATGGGCCCAAAAGCCTGTATTTAAGGGGCTATTTTTCTGACTGTATGTGATTAAATACTTTCTCCTACAATGAAAGTAATTAAACTGTCAGTGCGTGAGGATGTAAATCTGAGCTCTGCAGACTTTACTGGAATACTCAAAGGACACAAGGAACTCTATACTGCCTAAAAACTAAAGCGGGATTTTTTTATTTTTATTTTGTAAGTCATGATAAAAATAGAGAACTCATTTTAACAACTCAAAACACTGAAAACATTTTAAATGCAAGGCTTTAGCTTGGCATGTTTCTCCAGGCAGGTCCATGCTGAGGGCTGTATGCAGAGGTGAACCTGAGCAGGCTCAGGCAGATTTGGAACTCAGGTTCTGGTGGCCAAATACAACAGCCTAGCCCAGGGAAATTATTTTTTGCAAATATTCACATTCTTATCTGTAGACCCTGTTAATACATTGTGTGACAACAAAGATGAGAACTTGTTTTTCCTGGAAGGAGTTTCATCTGCATATATTTTTCCTAGTAACTTCATAATAAAAAAGCTTTGCATTAACACAAGTTCAAGAATTCCATGAAGTCATAGGCCTGTTGCATTTGCTTTTTTGGGGTAAAGGCCAAGGAGTATTTTTGGAGCTGTACAAACTGCCCCTTGTATTCCAAGGCTATTATATGAATGGCAGCTGTCCATAGTAGATGGAAAGGGACTTTGCATATAATTCAATATTTCAGTCTCTCTTGAGGCCTATTAAATAATTCTTAGCAAATTCAGGGTAAGATGGCCCCCAGAAGACCCAGTGAGAAGGAAGTAGTGACTTGCTCCTCTGACTATAAATTAAGAGTTTTAGCTTTAAGTTAATCTTACCCAACTAATTTTCAAAAGAAAAGTGCATTTTTCAGAAACCTGAGACTTTTCATCGAGGTCTGCCCTGTTCAGACTTAGAGGAAAAGGGTCCTTGTGGGCAATTCTAGGGCTGTCTTGCTTAATCCACTCCAAAAAAAAGGGACCTGTGCTTGCCCATCAGAATTGGAGTAACATTGTCTCAGTTCCAGCTGGTTTTGGGGAGTTTGGTATTTGGGTTTCCTTAATGGCTGGTTATCTAACTCTCAAAGGTCCCTACAAGGACCTTTGCTATCAGGCTCAAATCAGATGTTGTTTTAGGGCAAGTCTGTTTTCTGAGGGAGTAATTATGCTGCAGTGCTGGTTTAAGGGTGACAGCTGGGGTTTGCTTCCTGCTGTAGGGACAGGGCTGCTGTTCCCATAAATGCGAAGGCACAGAAGCCACTGTAAAGTGTCCCTGTACCTCAAGGCTACCCTTTATCCCTTTAGAGTGGACTGGGCACTTGGCGGAAGTCTCTTGTTTCAATCCAAACCCTTTTTGCATTCAAGCTGCTTTTTATTACTTACTCTTAGATCTTAAAGCCTTTTGATTTGAGTCTAGCCTCTGACTGGCATGCCAGGGCCAGCGTTTTCTTTTTAAACCTGAAGCAATTTGATTTGTTGTTCTTGCATTATAAAATTTGGAGATGGAGAGGAGGTGGGTTCTTGCTATTAACAAAGAATGCAAGTTAGCTTGGATGATCACAAAAGATTGTGGGGGTTTAAAAGAAATGAGACCTGAAAACACAGAATAAAGAAATGCCTATTTTCAGTGAACCAATCTGGCTGGTTTGATACCAGGCTCTTTCTCTAAACACAGGCAATAGTCTTTTGAGCATACTTTCAGTAGCAGCAACAAAACCCAATGTACTTCCACCTCCAAAGTCTTCGTACTGTAAAGTAAGAATTTATTGCTGAAAGACCGTAAGTTTTGTTTATCTCTAACCAACCAGGCCAGGTCTCTCTCAGTCTCTGAATAAGTTTGCAGTAACAGTCCCTGTGATTCAACAGGCCAGTTAGTGACAGCAGGCTGTCAAGCAGTTCCTGTCTGTCTAAAAAGCATCTTACACTGTACAAGAATTCTAACACTGTTGCTCTTCCTTGGCTTATTTCTGAGGACCATAAAATTCTATTATCTTTTTTACAAACACAATTATTATTTACTCTTAATTACTATAGGTTGCCTATCTTACTAAATAGCTGTGGTAAAATTCCTGGCAGACTCTTCCCCGTCTCTCATCTTGAGGTATAACAGGCTTTGGGATTTTTGATTATTTTTCAGATAAGGCAATGTTTTCTGGAAGAATTATCCATTGTGTTTTGATTCTGCAAGGTGTTTGGATATAGTTTATGCAGAAGTAAGTCCTATTTAACAACATGAGTTAAATGAATCTTGGAGACAATGACATGAGATTGTTTTTTCAGAAGAAAAGTAGTTTAACCCCTGCATTACTTAACGAAACCTTCTGCATTCTGCCACCACTTTTGAACTTCCACCAAAGTTGAGTAAGTTGGCAGAGGCTCCCGGCTATTATTTGTGTTAGGATAGTTTATAACAGAGATTACAAAAACCCTATTGTGCTAGAACAAAAATATTTTCTTTCCCCCAAATAATTTACAATTTAAATTTATCATGAGAACTATAATCATTTATCAATGCAATGTGTGCTCAACAAGTTTTTCGTTATGCAAAAATTAGTATTTGTGATAGGCAGGTAGAAAGCAGGTGGTATTAAAAACTGTCAGCCCAAGTAAAATAAAGAATGTAATGAAAGTTAACTAGTCCAGAATCTAAATATAAATGTTAGATCTAACCTCTGACAAAGCTCTACAAGCCCCTAAAATTTTGGGAAAATTCAGCTACTGCCATGAACTTAACAGCTCTTTCTCAACCCTAGTTAATGTCAACACTTCCCTATTTATGACCAGAATCTCCAAGAATTTGGAAGAAAAATAAATGTGAAAGGGGGAGCTAGAATGAAAATGCCTCTGTGCCTATGATGTATGGGTACTAGTTTAAAAAATGTTACAAAGTACAGCGAGTTGGGACAAATGCGCTTTGAATAAGAGCTGAGGATGTGCTATGTAGAGTACGTGTAACATCTTGTTTGTGTGCAAGAACAGACTGTGAAAAAAACAGCTTTGTGTGGGAGAAGGAACATCAAAGGCCCTGAAAGAACTAGTGCTGTAATAGGAAACATTTACCTTTTGAGGGCTCTTTTTTCTGCTGGTCACTTCTTTTTTTTTCCTTCCCCCTGGCCCCCATACTAAAACCCAACAGCTGAGCAATGTAAGGAGCATGGGTAGGGTGACCTGGATGGGCAACAAGGCGGGATATGGAGGGCCAGTTGAATTTGTATGGGATTGCCCAGCTTCCCTCCTGCCCCCTTCACATGGAGTTTGCATCAGACACAAAGGCTGTGGTTGTGTTTGTTGGACAACCAAAGCAAGGCTGGAAGCTCAGCTGTATGTCTTTAGCTGGAAAGTTAGTGCACAGGATTGTCAGCTTCTGTCAAACATGTCCTTTGAGGTGGGCAAAACTCTTCATGGGGGCAAAGCAGGAATGAGAGGGGAAGGGGAAATAAGAGTGCAGGAGTGGAACAAAGATGCCCCAGACGCTCTGGGCAGTGTGGGAGAGCACGAGGGAGCTGGTGGGACAGGGGACTGTAGACAAAGCACTGCAACTCAGCTGGGGGAGGAATGTCACCCAGCGGGAAGGAGATGGCATGGCAGCAGGTTGCTGCACACACTTAGTGTGGAGAAAGCGATGGTTTTCCTGCAGTGTCGGAGTTATCCTTGCTGCCAACAGAAGGTTCACACTGAGGGAGAAATGTTGTGGTACAGCTGCATGCAGGCAGCAACCTGCCACGGCCACATCCTACAGCCTGCGCCTCTCTGGGTGTTTTTTGGGGAGTAACAGAACGTTTTCAGCCTTGCTTTACATTAGCAACAAAGAACATCGAGCATGAAGGACTTGGAGCAAGCATCAGTGCCAGCAAACAGCGCATCCCTGACTGTGCTGGGAGCTTTGGACCAGCTGGGTGAAGTTTGTGGGGATCGGGATGGCCACGGGATGGCGTCTCGTGGCCTGCAAAGCACAGGACGGTGTTTCGTGAGCAGTGGTAACAGTGCAAGTGCTCTGAACTGCACTCACCCTGCAGCTTCTGTTGCTAGAAGCTTCTAATGTTTTCTTGCTTTTTCACTCACAACATAACCTCTTCCTGCAAAGCCAACACTAACTTCCCAGAGTGAGGGTTTGGACTTCATGCAAATAACCTTAAAGCTGATTAAAAAAAGGTTCTCTGTGGCTGTAAGGATAATGCAATCCCATGCTAGACGGGACTTGGATCAAATTTACTGACAACCTGAAATGAATGAGTAGGCCCTGCTCACAGCAAGAGAGCTTTCCTAGGAGTACATTGCACATTGGCTGTTTTCCCAGCCCTGTGGAGCCTTTCAGGAGCCTGCTGTGGCACATTTTGTTTGGGTTTAGGGGATTGCAGTGTACAAGCTGGGTTTTTTCCCAAGTGCTGATGCTGCAATGTTCCCATCAGACCACACACAGGAAGCATCTTCCTGTTCTTTCTCTGAGTGGGCACACACAGACCTGGATCTTGGAGAATATACAGCAGTTTCAGCTCTGTAACCTGCAGCACGCAATGTCTGCCTGCATGGAATGCGTCCAGCCATGGAGCTGTGCTCTGGTGCCCTGTCCAGGTGAGTGCTCAGGTAAGGCTGGCCAGAATGGGTCTGCTGCTGCTTTTGACAGAGATTTGGTTATTTACTGAAAACCAAGGCGTAAACCGGGGCAGCACCAGCTCTAGGCTGTGTATGAGAGGTGCCTGCAGGGTCATGGTGTGGGCTGGGGTGGTCCAACTGCCGCCCTCCAGCTCTGTGACCTTATCCAGTCTGGAAAGGAGCTGGAGGGAGGTGGGGGAGCCTCATAATCTTTGCAAAGGGCTTTGAGATCCCTCCACAGCAAGTGCTGTGCTGGGGCTGAGTACTGTCAGCACAGCTGCTGCTGGGAATTCTGGTTTGGCCCCTGGATCAGTGACTGGCTTTGTTGTGCCTGTGCTGCACGTAGCTTTGACTGGAGCTGGGAGCGGTTTCTCTGCTCTTTCATAGTTTGCCTTCTCCTTCGCACGTCTCCAGCAGGAAGTGCAGATTCAGCAGGCATTGTATGCCTCAGCAGCCTGCCAGCTGCCTTGCTGAAGCAAATTCACAATTCAAGTCACTCCTGATGAGTTTGCAAACAATGTGCAGTGATTTCTGAGCTAGATAGCAGCTGAGCTGAACTCCTCCACTTCCAGCCTGTCAGTTGGACAGAGCTCTGCACTTACTTTGTAAAGCCCGTGGGTCAAACGTGGCCTCGATATTTTGTGCTTCTGTGATGTTTCATAAAGTTCCTATTTGTTCAGGAGTAGCTTTAGGAGTAGCTTTGAGTGTCATCAATATTATTGAAACCCTCAAATGAGTGTGTGGAGACACAGAGAGGGCATATGGTTAGTGTTGGTTGAATGTGAGTCAGAAATTGAACCCAGGACTTCTGACTGTCAGTTTAGTTCTTTGATCATTGGATAATTGTGTTGCCCCCTCTATAACACACAGGAATAGCCTGGGAAATTCACTGGGAATAACTCCAGTGAAAACAAGAGCAACATTTTTTTTCTTCAGCTAACTTCATGTGGCGGCCACTGGAAGTGTGCTGTGAGGAACTGGCCCAGAGGAAGTGACTGCATTCATGGCTCATCAGCCCTGGCAGGAAACAGCAGGTCAAAGTTAGAAGGAACTTACTTAAAAGCTAATGGGTGAGTGGTGCAGCAAGCACTGCAAGAAAGCAGGGCTCAACAGTCAGCAGGGGAACTTGGAGTTCTGTGTCTCCATCCTTATTCCACTTCCCCTCTTCTTGTTCACATCTGTTTAACCAGAGAGATGCCAAGGTGATGACCTATCAGATGAGAATTTGTTGGTGAGACTGTGACCTCTACTGATCTAAGCACAGCTCCCTCTGGAAAATGGGGCTGGTGGAGAAAACACACAGTTTAATCTTACTCAGTATGTTTTTTATGAAATGAAATTAAATCCGCATGACTCTGTATCTCAGCTTGGCAGATACCGGTTTTTCTCAGACGTGTACGGTCAGTAGTCACAAGTGTAGCAGGCTAGAACTGCAGCGTTTGACCATTCTGTGCAAAAATTGGTACAATAAAATGGCAGAAACAGGAATATATATTGCTTCTGCCAGATGACAGCAGAGTTTTTTTCCTAGGTAGGCTTTGGGAAGCCGTCCTTGGTGCACTTTCCAAAGGGCATAAGGCCACATCACAAGCAGACTTACATTTTGGAGTGAATTTGTCTCTGTGCCATGAGTTGGGTCGGGTGTTTTTTACACCTCCTTTAGTATTGGGATTGAAAATTCAAGTTGGAGAAATGTGAAAGCAATTGGGCCTAATCCATTCCTGTTGTTACTATTTTTGTTTTTGCTGGAGTTACTCCAAGGCTGAATTCAGCATATGATGAACAACTTGTTCTCCAAAGTTGGAACTTAGGGGAGAAGGTTTTAGAGATGATCACACAACTCTGGGGCTCCTTCTCAAACAGCTGAAGCTCCCACAAGAGGGACGATATTTGGTGAGTTCAGGTT
This sequence comes from Monarcha castaneiventris obscurior, assembly GCA_026261815.1. Lineage (NCBI taxonomy): Eukaryota > Metazoa > Chordata > Aves > Passeriformes > Monarchidae > Monarcha > Monarcha castaneiventris. The sequence goes on from JAMPIT010000550.1 coordinate 7,198,243, forward strand.
ATTGAATTTAGTACAAGATGCTAGAAATAAACCCTCTAGTCATAATAAGACATTATTATCCCTTAGAAGAATTACTTGAATAAAACCCAACTGCTTGCTTAGATTAGATGGAAAAATCCTGTTGATGTCACTTACCAGCCAGCTGCACAGATACCAGTCTTGAGCAAACACAAATGGTTCTGAGCCTGGTAATCCTCGTCCTGCTCCCTTTTCTCTCACCTTTTCTGGGACCATCCCCTTCAGGGTTGCTGCCTGTGAAATGTTCACTGCTCTTCATGCGCTGAACATCTCAGCGGCAGCCCAGGGAAGTCTCCAAAGAGGTTAGAAGCCCTAATTCTGTCTTGCTTAGATGGAAAAAGGAGGGTGCTATGGAGAAACTGAGTGTTACCATCTGAGGACTAGGTGCTGTTTATTTGAGTTTGGGGGTTTTTTTGGTTTGCATTTTTTTTCAGGATCAAGGATATTGCTGTTAAGAACTAAGATGAAACTCCTTACAAATTTGCAAGATGAACCAGTCCTCACCACTGGTTGATTCCTCCTGTGTTCCTGTGAGCTGTTGGAGGGGTCATGGCAGAGGCAAGATACCCATGGTAAAATTAAGCTTTTCCTTCTTGGAGAAATAACCATTACCGTCTCTCCGGCTCACTCTGTTTCATTTACTTTTGAAACAACTTAGATCACAAAGGGCTCCAGGAGGGGTACAGTTCCTCCAAAGGAAAGGCCTGGATGACTTTCTCCAATTTAAGAGAGTGTTGTGAAAGTTGTACTTCCTGCCCTTGCCCAGAGAAGAGGATTTATAGCAGATGCTTCTACAGCCTTCACTGTGTGTGATTTGGAAGGTGGAGGATACACCAATGTTGCTGTGTTTGGGAGGCCAGGGCAGCTTTCTGCTGAACAACACAAGTCCTGGCTGACTAATAGAAAATCCCAGAGCCCAGCTGACACAGAGATCCCCTTCTTGCACAAGCTCTGCTGTGTTGGGGCACATCTCCTCAGCAGCTTTGCTCAGGCAGTTTCCAGTGCCACAGCCATGGCATGTCCTTGGTCTTGCTGAGGTTGAGCACTTCTCTGTTACCCTTTGGTTTTCACCTTCTTCCGCCTCTACTATTTCTGACCCAGGGCGGGGGATGCCGGCTGCTCTCCCTGCTGCTTCTCCTTCCACATTGTCTCTATTTTCAGTGATCCAAGCTGCAGTTTGTACCCCCACAGCCCTGACTAACAGAGATGTACAGAACATGCTAAAAATAGAAACAGCACTACAGAAAGGGGCATTTATAGTGCTTATTACGCTTAATTAGGACTAGAGGAAGTGCTTCCTTAATGCCTTAGCTGATGTAGAGAGTGAAATACTTTCTTCAGCAGTTAGATACTTAGGAAGTGGCAAGGAAAACCCCCTCACTTTTAAAACCTAAATAAAACAACTTCCACTGTTACTTGTCTTGACCTATTTCTCTCCACAGCAGAAAATGCATCACTAATAATCTTGTCAGGGTAATGGTCAGTGAGATGCTGTTTTGCTTAGGTCTGAGGAGATTTTAGGGAGAAGGCAGAAAATTTGATGTATTCTACACATTTACTGACCCTGAGGTTAGTGGAGCAAACACCAGGTAGCCAAGAAAAGCAGAAAGAATAGTTAAAATCTTACAAACCACAATTCAGAGGGATTATCACACCAAACTTTGGGTAGAGTTCACATGGCAAAGAGGATCTTTGTCTTCTAGGAACTGCAGTTCCTACTGTTTGTCCACCATGCTGCTCCACTTCCCCAACTTCACTTGGTCATCAAGAGGGCTGTAATTTGGACCAAGGCTTCAACACTAAACCAAGCACGGTTTTGCCCAGCTTAAGAACAGGGCAGGACGGGGTGGATTTGTCCTTCCATGGCTGTAGTTCTGCAGGGCACCCAAACACCATACAAATGTCTGGATTTATACAATACAGTAGGAGTTCGACAGAGTTCAAAGGTGGGATGTAGTCAGACTCCTTGTGTGCAAACCTCGCCTTCTCTGAGAGTCCAACACCAGGTAAGACTGTAAGCTTGTGCCTCCTGTCCTGCTGAGCTCTTATTTTGTCTCCTATTTTGCCTCCTGTTTGAGCCTTTGATTCACTTCCCTCCAAGCACTTGGCTCTAGGAGTTGGTGCATCTCATCTTTCACTTTGAAACTCCCTGCTCTTACTAGCTATTGAGTCACATGGGAATTGCAGATCCTAACAGTTTGGAAGCTAGAAGATATAAAAAAAATAAAACCTTAAAAAACTGTATTGTCTTAATTCCCGGAGGAGGTGGATTGTAACTCTTGTCCTTGAATACTCTGGTTAGGTGCTCAGCCCATTTCCCTTGTAAGCTAAAATTTTATTTATTTTGCTGTATGAAATATTTGCCCAAGGACTTTCTTCTATCCCCAGGTTAGTAGTAACACTCATGGAGAAAGACTGACTGCTTCTTAAAAGACTATCAAGTCTGGGTAGAGGACACAGACAAGCAGCCTGGTGTGGGAAATTGGTAGGAGTGTTTTGGATGAAGTATTACATGACCTCACACTGTAATCATTTGATTCAGGCATGAACTTTCCTGAAGCAGGGAATTTTGGGTTCTGGGTTCAGCTGTGAGAGCTGAATATGGCTTTCCAGATGGGCATCCACACTTCTTGAAGAAAACCCCAGTTCAGTCTTGGCCATCAAGGTGCTGGATTTCCTCCTTGATGCTCTCCCAAAGCTCCATAAATATTCTGTGTTCCAGAGAGGCTGTGACTTGTTTGGGGGCTATTGGTCAGACCTGCCTGCAGAGGCCACTGGACCTGAGAGCATTGAGGGGCACATCAGGGCCAGGCCCTGGTGAGTGCTGCAGATTTTATCTTTTTTTGTTCCCTTGGATTTTGCTGTAGTGCATGGCCATACCTCAGGATTTCCAAGGGCTGCTTCCCTAATCTCCCCAGCAGGATTACTGCCACTGGAAATCATGAGGGCTTGGACTAGCTATCAACTTTATCAGGAAATCTTCTTTCCAGCCAAGCCAGTAAGAGCTTTGCTAAGCGGGAATCTTGGATTGAAGCTGCTCTTCTCGTATTTCACAGATGGCCTCAATGAATGATTTACTAGGAGAGTAAATGATTAGCCAGATTCCTCCAACTGCATTTTAAGTCATATAAAGCACTTGGTTTTATTGGAGGCTGGGCAATTCCTAATTCTTTAGCCTCATTAGACTGTTTCACAGTGACTAATTGCCCTGTGCTCCCTCCCTGGGAATCAGGTGTCTCCTGGGGAGGGATCCACGCTCCTCGCACGAGCCTCGCCCACGCCCTAGAACAGCCGCGCCAGTGAAGGCTGCTCTTGCGTGGGCAGGTACCCAACAGCCTTGAGATGTGATGTCTCCAGCTGTATTTACTGGAGAGACTCGTGTCTTTCTGGGAGAAAGATGGTAAAGAGAACACTTAATATATGCAATGAGATATTCCCATAAAATTATCAAAAGCTTTGCAGAATCTTCCTGTGGAGAAAACCATCACTGCAGAGTTCAAATGAACAGTGCTTTGGGAAGGGCAAAACCTCTTGCTTTAATGTTTTAACTTGTCTCCAAGGCTTGGATGAGCACTTTTCGGGGAAGGGAGGTTACCCCATGTTTGCCTGTTACAGAGTTTCTCACATTTTTCTCCTTTACACTAGGCAACCAGAACTCTGTGTCTGTCTCTCTGTGGCAATTTCTACAGAGTCTGGTTGATTTAAAAGGCTGCGGTACTGATTTAAACATCCAAATTGGAAAAGCAAGGTTTAAAGTGGACATACTTTTTCCTTCAGAGTGAGACTTGTTAAAGATCTTTGTTAAATTATTTACAAGGGGTCTCACAAGATGAACAGATCTTTGCATGTAATCATTTGTATGACTTCCATTGTGCTTTTCTCCCCTGCCACTAAATCAAAACACAATAATGAGATCACTAAAGGACTTCCAGGGAGGGTTGGCCCATTGCTATTGATACATGAAGTGTACATGCCAGAAAGTCTAAAGCAGTACTGGTATGTGCTGATCTCCTGTGAACAGTCTTTGATTTACAGCAGACAGAGATGAGAGCTCTGGGGCTCGCTGGGGGAACCAACCCCTAGCAGAAATGCTTAAAATACTAGGAATTTAGCCAACAGGCTAAGAAAAGAGGGGTTTGTATCTTTCTTTCTCTCTGCTGTGATCTCTTCTCATACAACCCCTAAAGTCATGCAAGACACAGGGATGAGAAGAATATCTTTGTTCCCAAGACATTCCAAAGTTTTTGAAGATCCTCAGTCTGCCCCAGAAGTACAAGGATAATAAAATTTGCTACTTTTCTGATTTTTGCATCACCATTTGGACAGAAAAATTGGGGCTGAACCTACAACCTGGCAGTTCCTCTTAGTTGACTTATCTACCACCAGTTGTATCTCATATAAATGAGTTGTGCATTGGCATTTGTTGCACAATTTTTCAGGCTTATCAGTCAGAAGAGCAGACCTCCATTTTGAGATGAGTGTGTCCTCCCCATGATCCAGCTGGCCTGTAGGAGCAGAACATTAACACCAAACATAATTTTAAAAGCAAATGGCATCCTTTGATGTTTAAGTATAAAAAAGGACAGCCCGTGTTTCTTAGGGCAACACCAAATCTCAGGGGATTACTCACCATGGAAATTTTTTTGAGGATATTAAGTCACACACAGATTTTATCCACAGGCTGCCAGATGAGGGGGATCCCTGGGGTTGCTTGAATGTGATCTCTCACCAGTGACCATCAAAGGCTGTGGAGCCTTGCAAGTCCTCATCAAAGATTGAGACTCCGCTTCTCATTGCCAAGCAGGAGGGGCCATTGATCATGGTTTGAAAAGGCACTGTCAAAAGATGATAGAGAAATTAACAGGAAGAATTGAAAGTCGTGAAAAAACACTGTGAAAACAGTGAATTTCCTTGATTTTTGAATCTCTCTCTTGTTATTTTCAGGTGTAAGATCATTGTACCAAATGAACACCTGGGACCCTGACATTGTACTCAGAAAAGGCACTGGGCTGTGATTCCAGCCTTTTGCTGTGCATCCCACCATGTTTTCATATCTGGAAGCCTCTGTCAGCAATGATGGAACAGCTCTTCAATACACTGCTAAAAAACATTCCTCTTGCAATGCTGTCTTGCTTTTAATTCTGTTCCTCCTGTTATTGTATTCCTCCTGTCACTGCCAACACAGCAGTGGATCTGCTCCTACAGAAGGGGCTGTTCTCCATGTGCCTGCCCTTGTCATGCACAGATTTAAGATACCCATTTCTGAAGGCAAACAGGAATTGGAAAAAGCAGTAAGCTAAAAATTGAAATAAAAACATATTTATGAGATTAATTAAAATGCCTGTTTGTCACCATTTTGTGAGGACCCTGTCATCTGACGCTGGCATGAGGGCAATTGCTTGGGAGCAGAGAGAGGCAGGGATAAGAAAGGAAACAGCTGTTTCCCTTTTTGGAATGTTTGGTCTTATTCATTCCCTTAGATATATCCCAATGTAGATAACCTTTCAGATCTCTTAACAAAGTGATTGCTAAGTGGGACTGAGGAGAAAGTATTCTGTAATGTAATAATTTCTATCTTTTCTTTTCATTTTCCTGCTTGGTCATAGAGGAAATGTGGCTGGTTGTAAATTTGAAAGCATTTGTAGAGGTGATGGCATAAAGATATGAAAGTTCACAGGGCTCTGACAATTGCTAATGTATTGAGGCTTTCAGATGAAAAAATGAAAGCTGCCTGTAAAGGATTCCCATTTGTCATGAAACCCCACAATACCACAGGACAGCTGCTTGCCTGGGATCTGTACCTCATGTGTAAGGAACCAGAACCAACATGCTCTATTGTACAAAAAAGTACAACCCCACAGAGAGAGATAAATCATCCTTTATAAGGAAAAAACGTCATCTAGAATTAACATTTTCTGTAAAAGATGATTTTCAGGGTTTGCTTGCTATCCAGCATAATTAAAAATATGGCTTAAAATACATAAATTATGGTCTTTTATATTCTAATGCCCTAGTAACCTCCTCTGGAGATGGATTTGTTGTTGCTGCAAGTGTGGCTGGAGAGCTGGTGGGGTCTGGTTTGGCGAGGAGCTCTCCTGCAGTTGAGCACAAAGGTGAAACAGGTGGCAAAAGTTTCCTGGGAGATGTTGGGTCTGGAGTCTTTCTTCTCCTCAAGCCACTCTGTGCTTTACCTTGTTCCCCATATCAAATAATGTGGTGAGGTTTCATTTGAAAATGAGAATGAAAAAAAATCAATCCAGGGCTGAAGCTTTACCAAGCAGCTGGAAATTAGGAAAGGCTAAGCTGTGATGCAAAGGTAACACAAATTTCATGCAAAAGGTGAACTTCTGAAAAATCTCCATCTGGTTGTTTTGGAGTGCTTTTATTTTTCATAGGATATCTTTGCAAGGGTTTCAAACACATCCTTGGACTTCAGTGTGACCAGATTGCTTGGGAGGCTGCCACAAAAGATCCCTCAACAAAACAGGGGTATTGCCATGAAGTTCAGGAAGGAGGAATAATCCCCCCAAGTTCCCCATGAGCCTCCTTGTTGGTATATTTTTAGCAATGGCTCCTTTTAGTTCACTCTGTGTCAGGAAATTCTGTACTGAGCTTTCCACTGTGCCATGCTGTGCCGGCAGCGTCACAAGGGCAAAGCACGTCTGCACAGAAGAGTTTATCTAATATTAATTCCCTTAACTTTGGCAGATCCAAAGATTTCCTCCCATCCTTTCTTCTTCTCTCCACTTTTTGGTTATTCCTTCAAATAACCAAACCAAGGAAGACAGCAAAGTTTGTAGAACAGGGGTGACAAAATCATGAAAATAAAATGTCAAGATTAACCCAATTGCAGGCTCAGTGTGCGCAGACATAGGAAAGTGAAGGAATACAGAAGGAAGCTTTCAAAAGTTTGTTTCTTTGCCAGAGCTCAATCTCCAGACACTAATTTAGCTGTGCTAGAAATGCATGTAAATGTGTTCCTCTGTTAAGCAATATACTCCCTGCAAAGCATCTCTGGAGCAGCTGTTTTCTACAGGCTTTCCACAGGTTGAGGTCTCTGGGTCAGGAACACTCATCTTCCACCAGCACAGCCCCTTGCACTGCTCCACACATCTGTGATCTGTCTTCAGGCAAGGTGAGTTCCAGGTTTCAAAGTGCTGTAGCTCAGCTGATGACAGGCTGAGGGCAGATCAAGTATTTGTTGCTCTACCAGAGGGAGACGATGTGTCGAGAGACTCAGCACTGTCCCTTGTCACACCTTCATTGAAAACAGCACTGACTTCGCTCTGAGGAGCAGTGCCTGGCAGCTGCATACTCACTGCAAGTCTCATAAGATGCTGTTCCCATGCATTCAAACACAGACACTTCATTTTCTTTAAGTTGGTCTTCCTTTTCCAGTGCCTTCAGGCTTGCAGAGCACCCATGGCCAGATGAGACACCAGGTCTGAAGGAGAACAACCTTAACTTTGTTGCTGCTTAAGACAGAGATTATATTTAATGTAAAAGTTATTGTCTTGGGCAACCTTCATCTCATCAGTGCACAATTCCAGGATGCTTTAAATTAAGTATGGAGGCTAAAGGTATATTAGTCATTGCCCATGCATCTTGGGGGAAGCAGGGCTCTCTAAAGTTATTGTTAGCATTAGGCATCTGGTTTATGTTTATAATGATTTATTCAGCCATGGGAGACAGGTAAGGAACCATCATGGAAGACAGACTAGAAAAGATTGTGTTTTTCAAAGCTCTGATGCCATTGCTAAATCAAAGTTGTCTGACTTCAAAAGGAATATATAACTTGATTAGATTCTTTAAACAATGTACAATGCTCACAGAGTTGGCAGCTATTATTAGAGGGAGAGTTGGTAGCAAAGCCTGCTCTGGAGGTTCACGTCCCTTCTAAGTACAAGATCCTGTTCTTATGTCATGACTCTGGCTTTCGTTTTTTTAAGAAAAAAAAATTCAGCTAAGTACTTAAATGGCCTGTGAGAGCCAGAGAAGAATTCACTATTTTTTTCAGTGTTATAATAATTCAGGAAATCCTTTCTTTGGAAAGATCTAATGCTTCCATACTTGAAAGAGGGACTTGAAATCCAGCGTAGGAAGATAGGCTTTGTGCTAAAGAGAGTGTGTTGCTGTTGCCATTGCCATAAGTGTCTGGCCACAGTTTTTTCAGTTTTATGAGACTCTGAAGAAGTCTAGTTTGTTTCTGTGCAGGAGGGCTTTGTAAGGGCTTAGTTTAGACAAGAGTCTCTGCTCATGTCTCCTCATGCCTGGTCCTCATGGGCCTGTGCCAGTGGTGGAATTGGTCTTTCCTGGCGGTGACCAGCTCTTGTGCAGCAGGACTTGGGGAGGGAGAAGGGGAAGCCCATCCACTGCAGTGCTGACATTCTGGAGCATGGATGGGGACTGTGCCTGGAAGCAGAAGCCAGTGGGACAGGGCAGGTTGGGAAGGATAGGCTGAGAGGTTATGGTTCCATGCCTGTTTGATCCCCTCTCCCAGCCTGATGAGTATTCCCTTCCTCTCCTGCCAGGAAAGACACTCACAAGCAATAATCCTTATTCCCTCCAGGCGTGGATCAGGCAGGGAACACACCACTGGCTGCAGCTGCCTCAGGTTGTGGAGCTCCCACCTCAAGGGCAGGAGGGCAGCCCATGCCCTCCTGGGATGTAAGTGAAACCTGCATCTGGAGATCCTCAACTCTTCACTGAACACACAGTTGTTCACCTCACCCACATTTTGGATAAAAGATGCTATTCTGTCTTGCAGCTGGTGCACTCAGCCGGTTCAGTCTCCACAGTGGCAATCCCAAGCTGCTGGACAGGGACTTCTCAATTTTCTTTCTATCACACAGAATGGATAAATCCTTGTCATTGCTCTGTTCTCTGCCTTGTTCCAGACTAACCTGCCTTCCTGCTGAGAAGCCACAGTGAAAGGACACACGGAGCTGGGCAGTCAGAGGTGCCAGCTGCCAGAGCAGGCTGGAGATTTCCAGTGCTTTCTCTTTTCCTACAGGATGAAAAATAGGTCTATGCAACTATAACTGCAGGCACTGGATTTACTTATCTTTTTTTTTCCATTCTCCAAATCACCCCTTGACCCAAGGGATGACCCACCTTGGGTTTGCCACCCTGTGGAGGAAAAATTCAATAAAATATTGTGGATTTGGGGGGAAAACACAGCTCATGGAGAACTTAACAGGGCTCTGCTATAAACTCAGCATGCCTGTGCCACCAGATTCAGCCAGTCCTGAGCAGAGTCACCTGTCAGACCTGCAGCCACCCCACAATGAAAATAAACAACCCACGTTTTGCATGGTTGCCCTTCACCTGAGGCGAACCCTACAGGTACCACTTGTCCCATCGCTCTTTGTCCTGGCCAAGGCACCATGTCACAGATGTCACGGCAAGCCCTGAATGCCTCTGAGTGACATCCACACTGTGTGATACACACAGTGTGAGAACCAAACTGACACTTGGTGTGGGAGCTCGTGGAGCTGCTGGAAGAAAACCAACATCCCACTCCTGCTCAAGTTAAAAAAATGTCCCAGCACTGGATCCACCCAGCTCAGCTAGAACAGGGCTGCTTGGCCAGACGACAGGCCTGGCTCTCTCTCCAAGGTGGACGAATGCCAAAGGGGATTTTAAATTTCCAGATGCTTTTAAAATAAAAATAAAACCTCTGCTGTAAACTGGCTTTGAATGGACGCCTCCCCTTCAGCCAAATAGCTGGCTGGGCAATAAAACCTTTCCCTGCAATCTGGTCTATGGTGAGCACTGGCCAGCCCTATGTCGAGGGTGAAAGCTGGATGGGGCTCCCTATGGAGCCCTCCAGCCCTCCCCATGGAGCCCTCCAGCCCTCCCCATGGAGCCTGCTCTCCCCACAGGCATGCCCTCCCCATGGAGCCAGTCCTCCCCACGGGGCCTGCCCTTCCCACAGAACCAGCCCTCCCAGCCGCCAGGCAGGCAGACATGTTCCCAGAGCCCTTCTGGCTCCAAATAAAAATCTTTATGCACTCTTCAATTATGTTTTTTTCTTCAATTATGTTTTTTTCTTTTGGAGGGGAGGGGAAAATGCTTTGCGAGAAGAAAGTTGGCAATAGTGGAACAGGAATGAAAAGATTTTGGGGGAGTGTTGTCCTGAGCATTCAAAAGGCACGTGGATGTGTCACCTGGGGATGTGGCTTAGCAGTGAACGCAGTGGGGCTGGGTTAATGGTTGGACGGGATGATCTTAGAGGGCTTTTCCACCCTAGACCATTCTGTGATTCTTTCCTGGGGGGCAGGACTGGTGACAGGGTGACATTGCAGGACCCTGCGCACCTTGCTTGGGATCAGGACACAGAAGCCAGCCCTGGGTGAATCCCTCTGCAAACAATCTAGACCTGGCATCTGCCAATCAGCATAACAAGACTGGTGAATTAATTTCCAGTGTCCCTGGGCAGCCACCCAGCTGTGCTCCAGGGCCCTGAGAGCTGGGTGAATTCCTCCACAGCCCCCATAACCCAGTTTTACATGCACGCTAGAGATTTGGGCATCCCCAGCCTGCACGGAGATGATCTCATTTCTCCAGTGTAGCTGGGGGATGTTTTGTGAACCCAGCCTGGGACGCGCTATGGCTATTGAAATGTAAGCAAGATGGCTCCCATATCTGTGTCAATGCCAGTCAGGAAGGGCCATGGCAGGGAGGGGACACCCAGGGCTCTGCAGCCCATCACCTGCCCGCTTACCCCCTGCTGCCCATCATCGAGGGTTTCGGAGACATCTTCTCACTTGTCGGTGGAGGCAGGGGTTGAAGGCAGCACATGTGGGGCGCAAGGTCCCTGCAGTCCTCTCCTGTGTGAAGGTGATGCCAGGTGTGCACCAGTTCTGCCTTGCAGCACCTTCGGCAGCTCCTCCACCAGGCATTTTGTGACCAATATGGGGAGGGGGAGATCTGTCTAGTCCTTGTTCCTGTTTCAAATGTCACACAATTCCTCGTGGCATCTCACAAAAGGCTGAATGGGCAGCAAACATAAAGGCAAAATAATCCTTATGCTGGGAATGCCTTTGAACAGCCCTGGCCTGCCTCCACAGGCATCAGCTGGCGCGGGGGATGCCATGCAGTTCTTGCATGTCTGAAGTTTTGAAGGTGGGAGACAGGATCCTGACTACAATATTTGCATGCAGATTAGAATTTCAAATGCCAGAACATATATCTGTGTTCCTACATGTTATTAATTTTTTCCTGACTTGGTGTGCCTGGTCATTGAGTAAGAACCACAACAAATTTGGTTTTTTACCCTGTTCTTGTTTGGCTTTTTAATTACATCTCCTTTGACACTGCACTCTGGCCTCAACAGATTCGTTTGTGATTCTCCTGTGATATGCATACTGTAGCAGGAGATAGTAGCACATAATCATTTAACATATGAATGCTGTCAGAGACTTTAATCAAACACAAAATTGTTACCTTTGTGCCCTGCACTAACTCATTCTGACTGCACAAAGTGAGCCCAGCTCCCCAACACAAAGAGCAATCACAGCCTGGCTCTTTGTCTACTCTCTTTGCATAATTTCCTGAACCCTGCCCTGTTCCACCTGCTCACTAATGTTAAGCTTATTCATGGATAATTTATATGCAGCCCATTCCACAAATACACAAAATGCATGGATTTTTTTCTTTTCTTTTTTTTTTGGAGGAGCTGTGGAAACAAGCCTCTCACTACGCCTGTTCCCCTCCAGTCTGCAAGTCTCGAAGTTCAAATGCTTCATCAGCACTTTTCCAGCCTTCCCTGAAACACCGATGTGTTCCGGTCCTCTCACCGGGAATTCACTCTTTTGGGGGATGGAGGCTAAGTCGCAGATGTTGTTTTGTTTAGTTTAGTTTAGTTTTGTTTTTCTATTTTTTTTTTTTTTTACCAAAAACCACTGGCAGGATGGCTGGTCGGGATGCTCCCCGCTCCAGGTCGCTCCACGGGCAGGGCAGTGTGTTTCTGTGGCGTTCGTAGCCCTGAGCCCGGGGCTCCCAGAGGAAGTGCGGGGTTCCTGGAAAACATTGTTCCCGTGTTTGTTTGCTCCGCGGCCTTTCAGCAGCCGCTGGGAAGAAGCAGAATAAAGGGCAGCGTACGGGAGCAGCTCCCGCAGAGAGGACCCGGCAAACAGGACTGTATGCCCTGGCTGAGCCTTCCTGGGCACAAGCCTGCACGACCACCCCCGCTCGCACACAGCCAGCACCTCCCGCCGCTGGTCCATGCCTGAGCCCACACCTGGGTGCATGGAGGTGTCCACTGGTCCCAAAGACTCTTCTGCAAAGAGAACAGGCAGAGCTTTTCTGTCGAAGGCTCTCAGGTATGGCCCCAGTGCAGCATTCAGAGGAGGACTGTTTCTCTCCCAAACTGTCTCTCCAGGTCCATCACGCCTTGAAATGTGAATGCAACCTCAGGGCCAGCCAGGCTGATGCTGGTTGAGTTTCAGCCTCTGCCCCTGCTCTTCCCTTGGACTTACTCTTCAAGGCACCCGTCACTCTCCTCCTGGTCCCCAGACATCCCTGGGACCACTCCTGGGACTTCAACACAGTCCTGCACCAGCTCTGCCAATGCTGCACCTCCTGGGATGCTCACTCCAGGCAGGCAGAGCCAAAAGAAAAGAAATCCAGCCTGTCTGCTGAGCAAAAGGTCAAGGAGGAGGAAAAATAAACAGAGGAAAAGCCACAACATTCAAGAACTGGACATATCACTGTATACTTAAATAATGACAAGGTCCCTAAGAGCTGTGCTTGCAGAAATGCTTCAGAAAAGGCATAAATTTTACATGAAATAAAATAATAGCAAGCACAACAGTGTCACAGACACTGTCTGTGTCTGGGACTCAAAACAGCTGATATGGTGACCTCTAGCCTGACAAAGCTGCCAGCGTATCAAAGGGCACAGTGATACCCACTGAGAAATGGGGAAACTGAGGCATGAGTATATGCCTCAGCTTTTCACACCAAACTTGCAGCAGGACAGAACTACCCCTGGATGCTGGCCTGGCACCCCATTGTGCCCTCTCCTATCCTGCCCTCATCCCCATCCCAGCCCACTCAATCTCATGTCATGCCATGTTCTCTCATCTCTTCCCACCCTATCCAACCCATCCTATGGCTCTCCTTGTCCTGGAAAGACTGCACAACTCGCCATGCTGGGGATACTCAGGGACATCCTACTCCCACTCCAGGTGCTGCACCAGTGCCAAGGGAAGGACCCACGGCAGCTTTTGTGCACTGAGGATGTCTGCAGGGAAAGCTTGGATTTGACCCACTGCCACCCAGCTCCTGTTAAGTGTGCATCAAAAACTTCTGTTTTCCAATGCAAAAAGTTTCTTCATGGTCTTTTTTTTTTTTTTTTTGTGTGTGTGTAGGGCATGAATAGGAGTATGGGGGAACTGACTCTTACTTACAGTAGTTGCTGGCTTGATGTGGACAAATGAATCCTCAAATATTGCAAAGATTATTAAAACTATTGCTGATAAAAGGCAAGAAGCTGTGAAAACAGACTAGACTGGACTATTTTTAGAAGCAGTGGCATCTGGACAGCATGAGAAATGCTTTGCACAAATTTAGTACAGCTGATGTTTGAACAAGAAGTTTGCTGGCGAAGTTGAAATCCCCCAGCACAGGGACTGTGACAAGCACAAACCAGCAGCTCCAGTGCCATCTAGGAACACCCATGGTCAGGTGCCATTCAGGGCCATCTACAGTGGGTACACGAGGCTTCTACCGAGCAGCCAGTACTCAGGGAGGCTCTGGACAAGGATTTGCTGTGATGCCGTGTCCCTGGGTGGATGTGTCACACCGTGGTGCCAGCATAGCAGCATCTGTGCCAGTGGCCAGCTGCTCCGCTTCAGGTGGAGTTGGAGCAGGAGGATGGGCAAAGTTTCTGTCCAAAAAAAACCCCTTCTGTCAGCATTGGAAATAGCCTAACTATTTAAAAACTAAGTGCTGGTGACTCCTGACCCCAGACAATTTTGCCTGCCTGAATTTCTGCAGCAGCTGGGCTTGGGAGAGGGAGAAGCCTTGCAAGTGCAGTGTGGTGCTCCCCAGTAAGGGGACATATTAATCTTACATCCAGAGAGCCATTTAAATTGCTGATAGAAACCAGACACTGCCTGGCATGTATTTTCTCTCCACCCATTCAAAGAATGAATCTCTCTCATGTCGTTACTGATACATCCCTCTTGGTTTTATCTAGCAATGATTTGGATTTGGAATCAGGGTCCAACTGACTCCAGGTGTGACTGAGGGGACATTAGCCTGGACCAGTGAGGCTTGAAGAACAAGTGGCACAGATCCCCGCTGCAGACTTGTCCTGTACAGGATGAGGAATGTGGGAGGATCCAGCCAGGCTTGGCCGAGAGGTGGGCAGCTCCAGGAGCTGCAACTCCCCACTTTGCAGAACAATGAGATGACTAATGCAGTTATCCCCTGCAGCATGTGGGACCGGACCCTGTGGGTGCTGCACAAGGCCCAGGACCATTTGCTGCCCACCCTAAACCTATACAACTGCCCGGAGTGGGGCTTTTGTGCAATCTGGCAGCAAAGTCCTTCAAAAAGGTAGTGTAGTCAGTGCTGATGCCAGGGGAATGTCAGATTTGCTACCGTGATCTGTCCATGGGTGCTGGGCCCTGGACTGATGTGTCCTCATCCTCACCAGTTCCATCACCTCCCTGCATCCCTCCCTGCCTGACCTACCTCCTTCCTCATCCCTGTAGGACACTGCTGTTACTCTGCAGATTGGACCCCCTGCCCTCCCTTCCTCTTTGAATACAGCAACCCCTGCACCACTACTCCCAGTATGGCTGTGTATACAGAGACTGGTTCCGGTCCTGGCAGGGAGAATCAGGTCTGCCCCTACATCCCAGCAAGGGAGGAGGATGCCACCGAGCTGGGGCTGAGAAGGAGCCCAGTCCTCCAGTTACAGCAAAGGCAGCAGAGACACTCCTGATGGCTGTTATGATGGAAGTAATGAAAAAGTGCTCAAGTTAAACCTTGGCCATCTGTCTCTGCTTTGCTAACCCACTTCTCTGGTTGGAGCTGGCAGCTCAGCACTCGGCTGGCTATGGACCTTTTCCAAAGGTTATTGGAGGAAGTGTGAACCATCTTGCCACAGCCAAGGGCTCCCCGAACAATTTCTTCATGGAAAAGGCTCTGGGTGAGTCCTAGACACAGCATTTGGGCACAGATGATGCAGCTGTGTGTGGCTTAGAGCACCTTGGAGCCAGCACACCCAGGTTTGCAGCCCAGCAGCAGCAGAAGAGACAGGCACAAGGAGAGGGAACCAGGAACCATGGAGGGGGTCTGGGCACAAAACCTTCTTTGTGTGGCCCAGACACACAGTGGCCACAGCATCCCCAAGAGACCTGGTCCTCTTGCCCAGAGACAGAGCAAATCTGTCACTTCCCTTCCCCACACAACGTTTGCTTCAGTTGTTCATTGTCTGTATTTGGACATCCACTGGGTACTGGTGAAAGCACTGAGAGCCCAGAGTCACAGAGTTTCATATATTTCAACACCAATGATTATTCATCCAGTAATTTCAGATTGGAGTGTGATTTTTATTATTTGCTACTCTTGGTCTCTTGTTTAAAGCATTTCCAGTCCAGGCAGAGGAAAGCACTTCCCAAACATCTTGGTGAGCACACAGCATGTGGAAATAACCCAGCTCAGGTCAGCAGCCCTCATCTTTCCCCAAAGGAGACTCTGTTTGCTACGGTGATGACCTCTGTCTCCATAACCAGTCATTAAAACAGAGTATTTATTCCCTGTTTTCTTGTCTCCTGGAGAATACAGTCATGTCCCAGAATCAGCAGCCCAATAATTCCTGTCCCTGCACACTGTGACCCCATGAGCAGGAGAGACATTGTCCCAGGAAAACATCTCCAGCCGATGGGGAAAGCTCCTGAAGAGAGCAAGGGATACTGGGCTGGCTGGGAGGCAAACACAGGGCTGGTTTGGAGTTAGGGATGCTCTGCTGAGCCGGAGGTAAAAGCATTTTCCAGAACTTTCCTGCCTGCAGGTGGGGGAAGAGCCTGAAAAGAGTTGATGCAGATCAATGGTGCGTTGTTTTTAGTTCTTGTTTTTTCCTATACACCCATTGCAATGCCTCAGCTGCCACAAGGCAGGTGTGACACGGGCTGAGAGCATGGAGAGATGCATCTGAGAGCCGCCAAACCTCCATGTCATTTGCAGTCCTCCAGCATCCCTGCGCACATCCTGCTCTGCACACCTGGATGGTTCCACAGGTCTGGTGCAAGGGACTTGCAGCTCAGGAGTTTAACAGAGCCTGAGCAGAGAAAGAAGGGCAGCAGATGGCTGTCCTTCGCCATGAGTTATCAACCCAGACTTCAGCAGAGGATGCCCTGAAGAGGCCTTTGCAGATAAGGCTGTTGGATCTGCCACCTGCCATGATTTCAGGCCCTTATGGCTGCCCAGCGTGCAGGGAAAAGCTGTGCCACCCTCCCACCTCAGGCCACTCACAATAGTCAGTGCCTGACAGAACATTTGGGCTCTGAGCAGCGGGAACAGCAATCCAGCTGAAATGTTGCACTAAAAATAGCCCCGTGTCTGGGTGGAAGCACACTGTGGTTGGCCGGGGTTTCACATCCCTGAGAAAGCCTGAGCTGAGCAGGGACCCTTCACTCCCGTTATTGTCTGCCTTTCCCCTCTCCCTCCAGAGACACCCTGGGGACTACCTAGCAAATAAATGGCTTTCCACAGGACAACAATGGCTCCTGTGATCAATCTCCATGAGATGTGGCTTGGTAGCTTTGCAAGAATCAAGCCAGCTGCCAGTATGGCCTGGAATAAATGAGAGGCTGCAACAGGGCTGTGGGGATGGAGAGGTGAAATGCTGGGGTCAAGGAACACAGCCCAGGCCACTCCAGTGATGGGACTGCCTGGGGGGAAGTGGGGGATGGGTGACCCTGGGGAGCTGCAGTGCTGCCCTGCGTTGTAGATGCTGCAGAGGGAAGAAAATAAAGACAAGTTTAGGAAAGAGCTGATGAGAGAAACGCATCTCAGGGCATTTAGTTTTAGCAGAGTCAGGCTACCAAGGATGTGGGGTGTTTGTTCATTTGACTCGCCTGGTTTGGGTTTTCATGAAGTGCCTCCTAGAGCCACAAAAGCCAAACTACTGATTAACCCAAGTTTGCTGCCACGTTACAGCACTCAGGATTACTACTGCAGTCTGCACCAGACCTCATCCATGTGGCCTCTCCACACAGAACTCCCTGGTTTTCACTGTCCAAAGGGAAAAGAAAGATGAGGGTGGATGCTGGGTAACACAACCTGGACAACCTCTGCCTCTGTACCCAACAAATAACCCACACTTGAGGTCCCTCCTGCCCCTCCGGTGCCTGGTGTTGAACCAGCCCCATCCGTCTGTCCCTCCTGACACCCCAATCAGCAAAGCCCTCATTACTGAGGCTTATGCAATGAAACGTGAAGGAGGTAGATTAAGATTACAGTGGCAATTCAGGTGTTTTTCACCTTTCCAGCATCAGTCTTGGACATCTCACCCAGTGCAAAGGGGGAGGTTCTACTTACCACCGAATGCTGGGCACTTACCCAGCAATGTGCTTGCAGTTTCAGTATCTGTTTGGTCTACTGGGGTCCTAGGGATGGTGCCTCACTGTCACAAAATATTATTGCTGATGGAAAAAGAAGTTGGTTGCTCACTCAAGAAAAATAAATCCTTGACCCTTTACGAGACCTGTGCAGTAGTGGCGCCATTGACTCCTTGTGAAAGCGTGTGGGTGGGAAAACAGTCCGTGCTGACTTTTCTGTTGGATCTGTGAGCTGTGTCAGATGTACACCCTCTCAACAGATGCCTGATAATGCTCAGCTACTCCTCTGCTCACAGCCTGCAAGCCCCTACAGAAACACTGACTTCAAGCCTGGAATTAGAGTCTCCCACTCATTATTTGAGAAGGACGCGCCTTTCACAGCCAAGTGGCCTCTATTTGCTTGGGGGGAAACGTGCTTATCTCTTATTTATGTGATTTATTTCTTGAGATTAATGTATCAAATTGGCTTGCTCCCAAGCTCTCAGTAAAGTCTTGGGTTTTTTGGGATTGTCCTGAATCACACAAAGTTCCGCTGCCTGTTTTATGAAACTGAGAGGAGGATTTTTATCTCGATCATAAAGCAGAAATTGAGAGTTTTTCAGATGTAAGGCAGTCAGCATTGTTTTGATCTGCAGGCAAATGATAGCCTTCTCTGAGTTCAAGGAGGGCTATTAAATCAGCCCTGTGGAAATAGAGCAAACAAAACCAGGCAGGGCAAAGGAGTGAGGGGGAACGTTCCTATTCACATAGGCACGAAAGCAGGGGAGGCAAGTTAATGATCAGCTCATCTAGGGTGTTTACTTTTGCATGCCACTGGGGTAAACAGAGCCACGTCATCCCTCCAGCCTGATCTTGTTTATAAATATACAATAACATTTACAGCTGAGCTGCCTGAACTCCCCTGGGTCCCGGCTGGAGAAGCCGAAGGGGTCTCAGCTCCCACTCCTGCATGGGAGAAGTCCTACTTTTAGGGCTCTGCTGTCGCAAATTCACCTTCCAGCTCTATGTTTGTATCTCTTTGTGCTGGGAAGGCACCAGCTCACCTGCCAGTGCAGTCCCTTGGAGATGCCCTTTTGGAATGCTCCGGCAACATCTTTCTCACCCTATTCCTGTGGATTCTTGAAGCTATCCCTTTGCATTGCTGGGTTCAAAGCAGCAGCAGGTCCCAGAGCCCCTGTTGGTGCTTTACAACAGCCTAAGCACATACAGAGACCAACAGGCTCATCTTCCTATTAGCCAACCCACCACAATGGCAGTCAGTGTGGATTTGAAGTCATCAGTGTTATTGACTGCAGTTCATAGTTATCCTTCAAAGAAATCACATTTCACCTAAAACAAAGTTCTTACAAATGCTATTAAGTTCCTGTGAATGCCACTATTTAGTGAGCTGCAGTGGAGGAAGAAGAACAGTAAATACTGGGTGATTAATTCACTACAGCTGATGAATTAGTGTAAATTTTTTGTCCTGGATTCATTGATAACCACAGAAAAAACTAATGACCTCCCATTTTTTTTAAGTTCCTGCCCTAGCTCTTGGTGCTGACCTATCAGCACTAAAGGTACAGTGTGCTGTGAGTTTGGAATGTGTCTCCACGAGGACGTGTCACGCAGGGTTTGTCTGCATGCAGATTTGCACCAGCTAAAAGACACTGATGCAACATCCTGTACAGACAGTACTGTGGTGGTTTAAAGCAAACTTCTTTGTGGCTTACTTAAAACCCACTTCCAAACAATTAAAATTAGACACATTCTGTCTTAAGACTAAGACATAGTGGTGGTCACATAGGTTTTTCACACCTTAAGTGTTGCATCTGTAGTTTAATCAGTGCAATTCCATGTGTGTCCTTATATCCATATCACATGTAAAAGTATGCACTGAATCTACATTATATTTCTATGAATAATGACTGATACTTACTACTATTTTGTTAAGTAATTCTGTGTTACATTTCTGCCAGAAATTGCATAGAAGGCAAGAAATTCTGCTTCTGTAAATTGTCAGTGTAGTTATCAGGAACTATTCATCCTCATTTTTATTAATAAAACCATAACCATAACCATATAACAAAACCAAACCATAACCATAACCAAACATAATGACGGAAAAGAAAACTGAATAAACTGGGGAATAAATTGGTTTACATGGGAATATATTTTTACAGAAAGTTTTTGTTCACAGCATGCACAGACCTGACAGATGCATCTCCCCATTTGCATCCATCCCCCCAAGAGGAACTTGCAGAGCCCTTAAATCAAATCAAAAATAGCCAAATGAGCATCAGTGGATTGTATGTTTCTGAGGGGGAGGCAGTTCTGGGTTGCTTGATGTCCCTGATCTATAGAAAGCAAGTAATGCCCGAGCTGGCATGGATGCTTGCATGGATGTTGGCATGGGTGCTGTCTCTTGTCATTGCACTGCTGGCATTTCAGGCTAATGTCAAGATCAGCACAGGATAAATACTGGAAAAAATGTAATCACCAATTATTAGGCAATGAACATGAAAATGCCAAACTTTTCACAGAACCTTATTCGCAACAAATCCTTCAACCAGCTGTAATCGAGGTCATTTCAATCTGAAAGCATTTTCTATTGAAATCCACAACAATATTCAGGCCCAACATTCAATGTTCATTGCCCAACAGTGAGAAAGCCACAATTACTCCTGTGTGTCTGGATGCCCCAGGGTGGTGGGGCTGGGCCCCTGCGAGGATGCACCCACCAGAGCCCTGTCACCCACCAAGAAAGCCAGCACAGCCTGCACATCTCAGCCTCTTTATCAGGAATGTCAGACCCAAGTGTGACTCACACATTTCCAAAACTGCCATTCCCTTCCGCTGGCATTTGCTTCGTCCCTTTCCTCTGTGGTGGCTTCAGGTGGATGCACTCTTTGCTCCACAGCTTGAGCCCAGGAGGTCCTTTGGTCCTGAGGTGACTGTGACTTCATGGACCTCATGCATGGTGGCACCTGTGCCCACAGCCCAGGGACCAGCCCCTGGGATTTGGAGCTGGGCATCAGTCCTGGGACAAGCCAGAACTGTCTCTGCTCTGCTGGAGTTTGGCTGGTCTCTGGGAAATTCGGCTGAGGCTCAGGCTTTTGTAACAGAGGTTTATCCATGCTTCTGCTAAGCTGGAGAGAATGGCTGGGTTTCCAGAAGGACAGCCTGCAGCAAGTGCAGGGAAGCTGCTGACAAAGGGTCATGAGCAGAGAGGGGGATGCTCTGAAATGCTTTGCTCGGCACATGGAGGACTGTGCAAGATGGTTTTGTAGTTAAAGCTCAGGCCGAGTCCCCCAGAGACTTGAGCTCAGAGCCTCCAAGCAGAGCTCTGCATCCTTGTGCTCGCATTTCCCATCCACACAATGGGACAATGACCTTCCCTCGGCGCCTGGACACCAGCAGGACAGTCCCCACAGCAGCTGCAACACGGACACACTGTTCTGCTATGAAAGACAGATGAAGATGTAAAAAATTCTGGCTATACTTTCCTAAAAAAATGCTGAAGTTTTGCTAGACAAGACCTAGGGGTTCTCCCTGCAGCAGCACCAGAAGTAACTGTGAAAACTGCCCGGCGCGATTTAAAGTGTTTTCTGGAGTGACTAACACCTCCATTATTCCCATCTGACCTCTGCAGACATCCTGCCATGCAATTGTGTTTAAACTCTGTGGTGAGAAAGATAACTGGCCTAAAATTAAACTGTCCAGCACGTTTTTAATATTAGCACAGGTGAGGAGTGAATTCCTCCCGGGTGGAATTCACCTCTTCTTGGCAAAACCAGCCCTTGGTACCTCACCACCAGCAGTGATGTGCTGCAAATTGTCTTTTTACTTTGTGATCCCCTGGCCTGGGTAGAGCCTATTCAGTGCAAGGACCTGCCCTGCTGCCATTGCCCTTCACAGGGTGCTGAAGAAGGTCCCAGATGGGTCATTGCATTTCTCATGCAGCTGGAGATTTATTTGATGAGGACAAGCAGGCTATGGACACTAAATGTGTGAGCAGATACCCCCATGTGAATAACCTGGTGTTAACCAGAGTCTCATGGCATATTTGCCTCTGGGAGAAAAGACAGCAAGAAAGGCAGCACTGAGCCACGGCAGGGGTATCATAGACTCCTTTGACTGCAACAGGATGGCTGCTCCGTTTTCTTTCAAATATAGCTTTCTGCTAAAAATAACCCCCAGGGGCTGTTACAGTGTCTTTTTCACAGTGAACTCCAAAAGCAAGTCAAGCAAGTCGTGCTTGGAGGTGCTGAAAGCCCCTTTGTAGGGCCTGGCAGGCAGCCTAGCACTTTGGGGCACTGCTCGCACCCACTGTCCTGCCCTCTGGCCCCAGCCAGGGGTTTGCTTCGCTCCAACAGCGTGAGAACGACTCCGTTTCAGGGGATGGAGAAATATGAATTAAAATGTGACCTGATCAGGCCGCAAAGTCACTGCGAAACTTCGGCCATGCAGAGGGATGAACACTGTCCTTGCAGGCTGTGTCCTGACTGCAAGACCTGTTATCTCGGCATCTCTCACCGGATAAAGTGGCTCGGGGGCTGCTGATGGAGAGCCAGGTCAATGAAGGCTGCCTGCGACACCCGGACCTTTCCCCATCGGTCCTTCCGGGGAGCCCCGCGGCTCTGGGATGGGGCAGCGGGGGTCTCGCCCTCAAGGCAGAGCAGCCGTGGGGCTCACACTGCACCAGCGCGCACCAGCGCACACCAATGTGGCCAGAGCCCTCGTGTCCCCGGCTTCCCGGTGGGGTTTTTGCGCTCTTGTGCTCCCTCTGCTGGTCCTCAGCCCGGCGCCGTTCCCGCACTGCTCCGCACCATTCCCGCATCGCTCCGCACCGCTCCCGCGCAGATTCCGCTGTGCTCGGCACCCCGAGCCCCTACGTTTCCCCCTCTGCTCCCCAGGACCAGGAGCACCCTAAGCGTGTCTCCGAGCCAGCCTGCAGCGAAGAAGAGGTCCCGTGCCAGCCGGACAGACGGTGCTGCTGGTACTGCTCCAAGCAGGGCATGTCAGGATCCAGACGGGATCCGCACGTCCAAAAAAAAAAAACTCTAAAACATGCTCTGGGGAGTGATACTACAAGACATGGCTATGAAGAAGACGGCAAAGACTGGAGGACTGGGGCTGCAGCGATCACAGTATTAAAGTCACACGGGAACAGAGAGGACACTGGATTTATCAGCCCAGTTCTGTACAAACACAGTGGGCAACTTTTTGCACCAACACCTCCACAGCTTGCACTCTTGGTGTCACCACTGTCAGAGATGATGTACCCCGCTCCAACATTGCACAGATACAGCTGGTCGCCAACCTGCCATCAGCAGAGATGGACACCAGCACGGAGCAAAGGCTGCAGCTCGGTACAGCAGCCGCCAGACACCGGCTTGCTGAATGGGGTAAGAACACACCAAATCGGGCCAGGACATCGTGCTGCAAGGTCTGGTTTGCAGGCTGTGCTCCAGGATTGCACGGGGTTCTCCTGTGCTTTCTGTCTCAGCAGTACTTGCCAGCTTTACTAGAAAGCTGGTTGTTGTTTTAAGGCTGCTTTCTAAGCGGTTACTGCCAACAAGGGACGGAGGTGGGGGAGCTGCTCTCTGCACGGCACAAATGGCAGTTGCCAAGACACCTTCTCCAAGGCCCCATAAAAACTCAGTTATGGCTCAGGCTGCCTCGTCTCAGCCAGACATCTCAGAGGGTGACCCAGCACGGGAGGCTGCTGCACAGCCAGCCCTCCTAGCTCAAAGTGCTGTGTCCCCATCCCTGTCCATGCAGTGATGTCCAGCTCCCCCACTCACTGCCATGGTGTGGTCGTGTTCCTGATGTTCTTGGGACTCAGACAGGAGTTACTGCTTAGCAAAGGAGGAAATACCTGCCCCAAGCAAGTTAAAACTCAGCCCAGCATGAAAGGGAGCTCCAAAGCAAGGGGGAAGGAAGAGGATGTAAACTGAACAACAACAGAAAGAATGCTATTATCCTTCTCACACAGCCTTCTCCTCCTGCCCAGCACTGCCACTGCACCCTGGAAGCCACAGTGACCCACGGTGCATCACTGACTGTGGAAGCTGTCCTGGGCACATGCTTCACTCTGGCCTTTGCCACCACCGCCTCAAAATCCAGGCAACTTTCTGCAGTGTCCAAGTCCAGCCTTCCCTGTGGGCAACAGGCAGCCCAGCAGCTCCCAACCAGTGCATGTTGCTGTTCAGGGGGTGCAGACTCGGCATTTCAGAGCTGCTTTCCAGAGCAAACAATAAATCTTTAAAATAAGTGTGGGGTTCTCTGAAAGTCACTGAATTCAATGGCTGAGCCTGCAACAAAGGCTCTTCCTGAGCTCGGTGGCTCCCTGCCCATCGCCCTCCCAGGAGGACGGAAGAGGCGGCAGAGAGGAGGTGAGTGCTGGCTCCAGTTTGTTAACTGTGACTGCTGGAGAAAACAAAACCTGTACAGAAGTTTCAGTAGCTCTCATAGCCTTTCACTGATGCAGCTGGTCCCCAGAGGTGACCAGCACCATGAGAGCTGCTGCTTTTCCCCAGCCCCAAGGCACCCATCTGGCCACAGGGCACTCTGTTGAAGCCCTTTTGGGGGGAGCTGCTAGTGCTTCTGCTAACATCAGCTGCAAGTGCTGGGTGAGGCCCACAGACATTTTGTCCCGTACAGAGCTCACAGTTGGTTTCTGCACATCACAGGGCTACTCCCATCTAACCACCACCTCACACACCAAGTCCCTCTAGGGAGTCCTGCTCTGCATTGGCACCACTGGCAGGGAACAGCCACCCGTCAATGCAGGAAGCCACCATGACCCTGAGCAGCGCTGCTAAAAGGAACCAGCTGCTTCTGCATTTTGCAGGTTGGTCCTTGCCTGAGAGGAGTTGAAACTCCACATCTGACTGACTGCTGCAGAGCTGTAGAGGACCAGACAGGCACAACTGGTGTTCTACAGCATGGGGCATTCTCCAGGTGAAGCATCGTCATTGACCCTTTCACTTTGTACAGATCTTTAGGCAAAATAATTTCCATAGAGAAATCCCTCATCTTTCAAAACGGACCCATCTGCTTACTGGGAGCATTTTTCTGAGTGCAAACAAACAGTTAAACACATGTAGCTCTCTCCCATGTTAATTTTCCTTGGTGTCATGGACAGCTGATATCCTTTCAGTGCATGAAACCACAAAGGCAAAGTAAGTGAAAGCACAGAAGAAGCAGGGCTCAGACGGTGAAACCTTCCCAACTAGAGGCCGCTAAAATGAAAGAGTAAAAGTTTTCCTGTGGTTGAGAATAGTACTGTTATCTCTCAGGGAGGCAGCAAACTTTCCTCTCCAAGGAATAGGTGGGTTGGTAACACCAAGTGAGGCAGTCTGGCACAAAAGTGCTTGAGGAGAAACTCTGCAATATATTGCCATATACTGAGAGGCACACATAAGCTCCATTACTGTTGTTAATTCTGCAGCAAAATTATTTTTCCAAATCTTCCCCAAACCAGATGTGGAAATATTTAGCTACTTCTGCACTCCTCCAGGCTCGAGAGTGAACTAAGTGTTTTGAAGCAGATGGGAGGCAGAGGGAGATGGAAAACATGACTGGTTTCAATGAAACTTGTGGATTTCCCAATTCACAGTATCATTCATTTACTGACATCATGAAGTTAATTTGGGCTTCTTCTCTGTCTCTTTACAGTTAGGTATTTTCACCAAGAGGATGAAATTTCTCTTTCTTGCAAACAAAATTGGATTTCTTTCCTGCAAGCAGTACAGAAATGTAGATTTTTTTTCCCAGAAGCAAGATTCAGAAATAATTTTTTATTAGAATATTTTGTTAGATGTAGTCAGTGCAAAATACTAAATTAAAAGGCAGTAGCTTCAATAACCTGTCTCATCACCGACTCTCCCAAATCACAAATCAGTCTGCAAAACAAAAGGGAGGTAACCTTCCTTTCCTCCTTAGCTTCCCCCTGTGGGTTACACAGCCCTTCTCTGCTGGGTTTCTGTGGCTCCTGCCCTCTTCGTGTGCTCCCATGAAGCTGGGACACTCAGGACAAGGCAATGCACATGTCTGCCTGGGTGATGGGCTTCCTGGGAAGGGCTGAGCGAATCCTGGAAGCCAATGATTGCCATGCAGCCTTGGGTCTCCCACTGCTCTCTTGGGCTGTAGTCAGGGAGCAGCAACAGGAGATGCCCCACAAGACACTCTCCATGCCACCTCCATTAAAAGACACTAATTATTTCTCGCAGTTTTCAGCACCCACTGAAATAAATAATGTTGGGCAAACTGCACACACTTTTCAAGGTGTGCAGCTTTCAGGGTAGATGGGGATTCTGCCATGCATAGTGCCTGGATGTAGATGTGCGTTTCTGCAGGGAGCTCTGCTCTGTCCCCTCACACTTGGTTGGGTTCCCCCACCAGCACCATTCAAAACCAGACCCATTCCCAGCAGGACAGGCTTTAGGGCTGGCATGGGGCCTGATCCTGCATCCCATCCCTTGGGCAGCCTGGAGGTACTGCCCACTCACTGCCTGCACACCCTTCCCCTGTTCCCCAGGGGAGCTTTATCACACCCACTTGACATTTCATGAAGGAGAAAAATTAATGAACGATGAGCAGAGAGAAGTACTAATTTAGGAAAGGTACTAATTAGACATATTCTGGGTGGTCTCATTTTGGCATTCTGCTTTTTGGGCTAGACTGGTTTTGCTGTCCCTTCCCTTTCTCACACTTTTTCTCCTCTCTCACCTTTCCCAGCACCTGCAGCCATCCCTGCAGGGAATTTCTGTGATATCAGGCCCTGGGGGTCACAAGGCACTGCTAGCTGCCCCTTGACTGGGTGCAGGGCAGGACTTTCCTTCATTTCTCCAGGCTGTTGCATCCTTCCCCAGCACACAGTGCTCAGGACACCTGCAGTGTCACACAAGCCAGGGCGGGTCACAGGTACAGACACAGGGGAAGCCCCAAGGATGACTGCAGCTTTCTAGTGATAGTGTCCAGTGATGACATGAAACACATACACACACACACACACACAAACACACACATACATATATATATGTATAACTACTACTTCTTTCTCTACAAGTAATGCTACAGTTTGCATTTTCAGTGGCAAGCATAAATCTCTTAATAAATTTCACTGGAATTGGGCCAAACGTGGCAGCCAAATGCCTGGTATTCTGTCCCAAAAGACACAAGTGTACATGAATTTGCAAAGCGGTGTGTGGTGCAATCACTCTCCATGTAGGTTTTGGCCCCCTGCTCACACAACATCTCTTTGCACCCAGGACAATATGAGAAATACAATTTGAAGCCTGTTTTGATGTTGCGTCTGCACTTTGCATTGCTGAATTAATTCCTGGTGCAAACCTGCAGTTTTACACAGAAAGTCAGATCCTGCATGGCTTTAAATTCCAGATTCATCCCCAAAGCCTCTGTGCTAGTTGGAGGCACCATGAGATAAAAAGCACATAAAAGAAGGGAAGATGTGAACAAAGTGTCTCCCCATGAGCCCTGCCAGCACTGATGGTAGGGTATGAGCAACAATTCTTCATCCTTCTCCTCAGAGTGAAAAACACTCTGTTGTACAGCAGGTGCAACTCAAGGAAATTGAGTTATTTAAAAAACCTGAGCAATTTAGGGTAAAAAGCTTGTGTAAAGGTATATTGTGCCTTGGCCATATAGAGAAACTTAATTAATGTATATCCCCAGGAGTAATGCTTGTCTTCCTGTTAAAACTGTGCTAATAGGATGACTGGAGCACAGCCAACCTGCACACCCAGTGCCATGATTTCCTTCCCTCCCTGGAACACAGCGCAAGCAGCTGGGATCATCACAAAATGGCTACCCCAGACTGAAAATGCCTTATTAGAAAGCAACACTTCTCTTCAGAAAAATGTCAGTCTTCAGGAGTGTCATCAACAAAACCCAGGATTTTCAAAAGCAATCAAAATCTCTATGGGAGCTGGGTCCCTCAAAAGCCCCTGAGATAAACTTTCCCTAAGCGAGGGTCTGAGAGCCACCAAAGCAAGCGGTACTGGGCTGGAGAGCCACACTGCTGCATGACACTTCCCAAAGCCTTTCTGTTCCTTCCCAGGGCAGGAAACCAGGGAAACGCCAGCCGTCAAAGAGGTTGGGACTGGTGTGCTGGGCTCTCTCCAGCAGTTGGACCCTTGTTCCTGTCCTGCACGAGCCCAGCCCATCTCTCTGAGATGCACAGCTTTGCTGCTTGGGTTTTGGTTGGAGAATTCTAGGAGCTAGCCTGTTGGAATTAATACATCTTCCAGGTAAAAAGCCAGGAGCCAGACTGTCCTTCCTAGGAGGGGGGCCAAGGGCATCTAAAGACAACCACTAACCTACCATTTCACAGACTCCTCGCATATCTAAGGGGTTCCTCCTGGGGCTATTGCCTTCAATTGTACAGAACGGCTCTTGGACAGTATAATTTAAGACTATTCCTCCTGGGGCTATTGCCTTGAATTGTACAGAATGGCTCTTGGACAGTATAATTTAAGACTATGTGTCATATGGCAGAGGTCCATGGGATGGTCATGGAGAACAATACATAAAATATTCAGCTAGAAATATCAGTTTTCTTACAGTATCAGCATAACAAGGACTTTTGCAACTGTCTGATGTTGGGACTGGTTTGTATTGCAAATGTCCTTGTCTAATCTACAGCTCTGTATTAAATAACACATTATCCTATCATGACATTTTGCTTTGACAAGAGAGCACAATATTTATACGTACATGCCCACAGTGCTGCATTTCTGACAGAATACTGTATCAATGACAAATTGCAGGTTTGGTAACACAAGTCAGAAAAAGTTTTAAATACGCTGGCTTTGGGGAAGTCAGAAGAACTTGTTTAGATACAGAACAATCGCAGGAACAGACAAAAATGTTGTATGCCAATAAATACTGATCTTCAAAATTGTTAACACTTTTGTATGCAGAAGCTGGAGAGCTGATGCAACAGATAAATTTTCAATGCTATTTCAAACATGTATGCAAAAAGTGCTTTCAAGATGTGAGCAGCTCTTCGCTTATGAGTTGGGATATCTTCTGCTGATGGCATTTGCTCAAGGAAGAAGTCAGCAGACATCGCCACAGCCAACAGGCTGGTGGTCATCCCACAAAGGCAGCACTTCTGCTTCTCACTGCCAGAGTGAAAATAGTGGGAGGTGCTTCAGTCCTTTCTGGAGTGACCTTGATGTGCAACTTCCCTTCCACCCCTTTGAGCGCTGCTTTTTGCATCCTGCCTCTGTCCCATCTCAGACTCCATGGGAAAACCTGTGCAGTGATTTTGGGATGTGATGCTGCAGCAGCCTTTTCTACCCTACCCTCCTTTCCGTGCTTGCTGTAGTTGATGCATCCATGAGGAGAGCTCACAAAAGGGCCAGCAATATATAGAGAAATGGGTCTGAGCTGACCCCGGGTTCCCACAGCAGCAGTGCCAAGGGCTTCCCTGGGACAGGCTGGAGTATCTCACTCTTCCCTGCCCTGAATTTAGTTAGAATGTTTTACAGGCAGTTTTCTGTCGAGGCTGTGCTATCAACCCGCCCCCTCCCCTGCACATAATCAAAATATTTTGATAACTGAAAAATGTCAGGCAATACAGCAAATTTTGCAGTAAATAAATACAGCAAATAACTGCAAAGGCAAGGAGGGGAGGAGTGGAGAGCTGGTGCCTCTGCTGAAGGTTTCCATCTCCAAACAACAAAAAGATCCTTTAAAATTAGTGTTGCAACAAAAACCAGCTATTTTCTACCAAAACAACCCCTCTCTAGTAAAAGAAAGGAGGCTGATGGTAGGGAATGTCATGCTGCTGGTTCACACCTCAAGAGCAGGGCACAGCCCCTGGAACAGCCACATGTGGACCCAGCAAGGCCCGCCCGCTCCACACGGCAGACAAGGAGCAATTCCACAAACGGCCTGGCAAATGGGCCCTCAGCAAGATCCTCGACACACACCAGATACGTGAGACAAATTGCAATGACAAGGTTACGCTGGCAGGCTGGATGGTGGGCAGTGAAATCCCTGTCCAGACAGTGCTGTGCTCTAGGCACTCTTTAAGCAAAGGGAAGGCAAGAGATGGTGCCAAAAACCCATTGGCATGGCCACCACACCCATTTTCCACACTGCAGAGAGTGGCTGAGGCAGCTGCAAGCACCAAGGGTGCCCAGGAAGCCAAGGCTGGGACACAGAGCTGGGGGAATTGCAGAATGCCAGGGCTGGTGTACAAGGGCAGATGAAGGAGACAAGGAAAGAAATCAAGCACTAAACCACTATTCAGTCTGGTCACAAGGGACTGAAAGGTTGGAGGAAGGGTTAGTGAAGAAGTCAGAGCTCAAGACGGGCAGTTTACTGTGCTGGAGGGGTAATGCAATATATAAATGACCCTGGTCCCCATTCTGCACACCAGGATCCCTGTTCTGCTCATTGGGAAACACAAAGTGCTGTCACCATGTGTACCAACACCTGGTCCTTTCCACTGTCCCAGGCACCCCATGCTGTCCACCTGCACTCCCTGTGCCCCACACTGCATCTGCAGATACAGGGACCCCCTTTCCCATGCTAAACCCCAGTGTTAGGATGCAATTAGGGGCTGGCCAGACACTCACCCAGAAGCAGCAGAGTTTATTAGCCCAGTAGCAATGGAAAGTTTCCAGGCTGGGCAGGATGCTCCAGCAGCGAGGCAGGCAGGGAGCAGGGGCTGCACAAGGCTCTTGCTGCAACAGGAAAGCAAGGGCAGTGTGGGCAGTACAGCTCTCAGACCCCAGGGGCTGCTTTTGAAGAGGTGTTTCTCTTCAGCTGTTTGTCCCACCAAGTGACATTGTCACAAGTCCCAACAGCCCTCCTCAAAGGGCACGTAACCTCCAAGCTTTTTTTTCTTTATTCTCCTTCCACTTGCAGACAACAGATGCAAGCCCAGCATCTGGGCTGGTGCTGGGCAAACAGAACTGGTCTCCTCAAAGAGTTTCCTGCCTTTAACCTGCAGCACGGAAGGAGTGGCCACAGCCCACTCCTGTGACAGTGAGCAGAAGCATCTCAGCAGGCCACATTTCAGATGTGTGGTGCAGGATGTTTATATTTTTTAACCAGTTCCATGGCTGCCACCTCTGCAAGGGCATCACATTCTGAGTGTCTGACAAGCCTCAGCCTGGCTGGGTGTCTGTATCCCGAGGCAAGGGAAAGCCAGTGGGCCTCAGAGTATCTCCACATTCCCTGGAGTGTGATGGCAATGCCCTGAGAGCCGGGACATGGTGATGAACAGGATCCACAGGTGTGTCTGTGGGAGGGCAAGCAGCAAACAGCTTTGCTGGGGTATTTTGGGATTTCTGCTTTCAGCCTCAGTGATCCGTGGGGCGCATCTCTACTTGGAGGCAGCAACTGCACAGCATCCATCTGCAAAAATACCCCAGCAAACAGAATCCCTTGCCCTCTCCCCAGTCTCTATGAGCAGCATTCATTCCTTGCTCTCACTGTAGATCCGGCATGCCAAGTCCTTTCTCCCCAAGAGTATTCTCCCTTTACAAAGCAAGATCAAAAAGCAGTGACATAATCCAAGCTTGGCAAACACTTTTGCTGATGTTAAGCCAGAGCCTTTCGTGGTTCTCACTGCAGCTTTTGAGGCCATGATGTACATGGCGCAACCAGCTGATTAAATGTGCAGGAGCCTCCCAAGATACCATTTCATCCGAAATGCTGACATTTATATTTGACTTCCAGTAAGTGTGGGGCACCTTTTTTTTTTAAATTTTTAATTAGTTCTCACAAGGGTGGGAGTCAGACGCAGCTACACAATGAAGTTCTCCATAGAATAGGTATGATTCAACCAGATGACTCCTGGCCAGACTTCCTAACCCATCTACCTTGCAGAAAAGCCTCGAAGCCAAGTTAATTAGAGGCCACCCACAAGCAGACGTGATTCTGTGTAGGTGAATCTCTTTGCCCATTCATTCCCTACTACATCTCCTGACATCTCAACATACATGCAAAGGGTGAGTGGGAGGGCTCTGGTGCTGAATAAATGACTAGATTAGTTTCGTTTTGGCACCAAGACTCAGCCAGCCAGTGAGGTCGAGTAGTAAACAATAGTAATGTGGAAAAAAAGTAAAAAAAAAAAAAAGGCAAGCAGCATATAAGATGCCTCAATGAAGAGGTGTGATTTTTGGCAAAACATGTCCCATTTGAGTTTATGGGATGTACAGAGTCTTTTTATTAGGGATACTTTTTGCTATTAGCGTAATAAAAAAGGACCAATTGTTTCTGCTATCTGAGAAAACTCTTGGTGGAACAGGCAGAAATCCAGGAATAATTAAGAAAATAACAGTGCACACCCAACAACAAAAACATTATTTGTTTAAAGATGAAGTCCCTCTAGAATACTTGGTAGTGATTGCATATCTTTCAAATGAGGGGGAAAAACCCTTCTAAATGAAAAGCAGCAGCCATTAACTAATTTCTAAGACCTCGAGTGGAAAAAGCATGGGGCTGTTATCCCCCTCAGTGATGAGGCTTTTCCGTTTTCATCGCTCTTATCAGCCTTTGCAAGTTGCAAAATAGAAGTGTTTTGCCCCTACATGTTTCCATCAGAGGATCAGAAGCGCTTCACAAAGCAGAATTAATTGAGCTTCACTTCTCACCTGTGAGAACAGAGCAATTATTTAGCAAAAGGGTTTGGAGGTTTTTTTTGCTGTTCAGGGTCAGGGTAGAAATAAAAACTGCAGAAAGATTACAAACCCACCAGGCCAACAAGAGACTTGGCAGATTTAGCCATTTCCAATGATGAATGTCACAAACCTGCAAGTTTCTGACCACCAGATCCAGGTTTTTCTTTTGGAAGGGAACATTTGGCCTCAGCATCACTTTTCCCAGGCCTCAGCTTGCTGGGCTCCCCACTGGCACAAATCACCATCCTCCCAAGTTCTGACTCTTCACATTTAACAGTGAAACAGTTAAACAGTTAAAACAGTTTCCAGAAAACCATGTCCCCAAACAACCCATCCTCCCTTCGAGCATGTCGTAGTGCCATCCCACATCCAGGATGTGCACTCTGGGCTCCAAAATCCTGCTCCCATTGCTCCTGTGTGATTTCGAGCAGGTTATAAAGGTCTGCCGGCTGCATGTGGGAACACGGGGGAACATCTCTAGAGTCTGCAGGTCGGAGAAACGCAGTCTGAAAATTAGTGTTCATGGAGAACTTAATATCACAGTGATAGGGACAAAAGAGAACGATTTGAAGTCTCAGTGCATGGACAGAGCCATGAGTAACAAGACATCAGGGCTGGAAAAGCATCATCCCTTTTCCGGCTGGGTTATAAGGGGCCATAAACCGCCGACAGAAGATGCAGCGGAACGAGCCGGTTTGCACGAAAGGCGAAGCTGAGCATCCCCAGCGCTCTCGTGCAGCTTTCGTGTTTTACATACATCTGTTTACTTTTTCCCTAATTGAGTTTTTTCCCTGCACGCGGCTTTCGGAGGCTGCAGGGGCGCGGCGGTCCCGGCTCACGGCCCCTCGCGCTCTAGGCACGCGCTGCCGAGCGGAACCAACACACCGCCCACCCGCCCGGGCCGTGCCCAGGGGCCGCGCATCAGTTGCCGGGCGGTCCCGGAGCGGCGCCCGCCCCGCCCCGCCCCGCCGGGCGGTGCTGCGGCCATCCCCGCTCCCAGCAGCCCTTGCAGCCGCCTACAATGAAATTTGCGAAGTTTTTTCGGTTTCGGCGCCATTTTCGAGTGGACTCGGAGGTGAGGAGGGAGGGCGGGCAGGGCGGCGGGCCTGGGGCGCCGAGGGGAGCGGCCGGCGCCCCCTGTAGCCTGTCCCTGCTGCGGGCTGCACGGCCCGGCCCGGCCCCGGGGAGGAGGGGGGGGGAGGGGGCACGCGGGACGGGGCGGGATGGGGGGGGCTCGGCGGGACTCCCTCCCGCCGCTGTGCCGTGGGCGGGGTCGCGCCGCTCCTCGCGGGGCACAGGCGGACACGGGCCCGGCCGAAAGTTTGCGGGGGGGGGAATAAAGAAGTTAAAAAAAAAAAAACAACCAAAACCGCCCCCAAAACTATTAAAAAAACTTTTGGGGCGGAGGTCGTGGGGAGCGCGGCGGCACCGACAGTGCCTCGCGCCCCCCGGCGGGGAGCCGCCCCACGCCGCACAAAGGCGGCCCCGGGGCGTCGGGGGGGCCGTGAGGCGGCGGGCGGTGACAGCGGGGGAGACCCGGGGGCTGGCGGGCGGGGCTCTCCCCGGGCCGTTGGTGCGGGAGTGGCGCGTGGGGCCGGTTCCCACGTGGGTGCGGGGCGCCCCCACGACCCTCCGGGTGCCTTTGCGTCATGGCTTTTTTTTTTTTTTCACTATTAATAATTTTTTAATCTTTTTCTTTTGAGCCGCGCCCGCTCCCCGCAGGTGGGGCTCGGGGTTGATTTTTTTTTTTTTCCCCGTTTCCCTCTTTATTAAAAGCAAACGCGGGGACCCGTGGGCTGCCGGCCCAGCGCGGAGTTTGCGCGCCCCCGCACGTAGAAAATAGTTCTATACATAAAAAAAAAATGCTGGTGGAATGCTGGTGTAACCAAAGAATAATTCGCCTAAATAATTTAAAATATTAAAAAAAAAAAATTGGCAGCCAGCTTTTGCTTTTTTTCCCCTCGCTGGTTGCTCGCTTTGTACAGGAAATTTGAATATCCTGGCAAGGGCCAGCTTCCCAGGGCAGCCTCGCAGCGCTCTGGGAGCTGCAGTGATGGAGCAACATGCACAGCGCTGGGACTTTTCCCTCTGTAATTGATCCTACATACAACATTTTTCCCATGTGTGCATCAGGTATATAAAGACAGTTTTTTTGCATTCAGAGAGTGAGTCTTCCAAGGTTAAAACATTAATTGCTCTCCCCAAAAACCAGAAATTCTGCTTGTCATATGTGTATTAAGTGTAGGTGAGGGACCATCTGCCAAGTTTCATCATCTTCTGTTCTGAAGAAATCCAAAGAACTCACAGGCAACTACAAAAGTCGGTATTTAGTTAATCCAGTTTGGTGGGAAATATAGTAAAACTGAGCTGCTAATGCAGTAAACATTTATGAAATATAAGAGGGAAGCTTTAAGTAATGTGTCACGCAAACTGACCTAAATCTAAAAAGGAAAAAAACATCACTGTGCTTGTTATGTTTTGAATTATTGTTCATCTGACCAAAAAAGAAATAGGTTTTTTGTTTGTTTTTTTCCTGTTCTTAACAAATAAACTTCATAGGAATTGGGCTTCCAGATCTGACCCTTGTTGTTTAGAACTGGATGAGATTACAGTGCTAAAACTTGGAAGTAACAAGAAGCATCATACTTTTCTTCTCCTCAGCAGTGTTGAAAAAAATACTGTGGATCCTGGAATTTTACTGTGGATTTTACTGGTTTTCTGGAGTGCTGTAAGTTGAAATCTTGTCCTGCAGGCCTTTGCGGACACCAGTAGCTCCCCATCCCACTAACACCCTCACCTTGGTAAACACAGCTGATCCTGCTGGTAACAATGTTGGGCTCGAGTTTCACATAGAGTGAAGTTAACGAATTCATTTTTTGCATTATTTGAATCTGCCCTTTGTAGCTGCAGTTTGGTTTCGGGTGTTCAGCCCCACCTGAGAGCGTGTCGATGGCGTGTGGTTTAGCATGGGGAAGGTGCACTTTGCTGGAAGGAAAATGTGCTGAGATTTATACGAACTGTGTACTGCTTCCTTGACCCTTTTATGGGCAAATTTGTGAGAAAAAAATTATTTTTGATGAAGCATGTGGGAAATGACCTGCTCTTACACGGCTTCGACAAGAACTGGGAAAACATATATTTTCTGCATTTATTTTGTGTCCCCAGGAGTGAGTCCTGGCTGGGCAGAACAGCGATTTTGGGTGGTGGGGAGATGCACCGTAGGTGCCGTGCAAATGAAAGTAACTTGGCTGCGTGCAGTTTTCACACCCGACTGCTCGGGCTCCTGCACAGCCACTTCTCTTCCCGCAGCCCTCGCTCACCTTCAGCAGTCCTGTGAGGCAATTCCTGCCAGGAATGGCAGAGCTGGAGCCACGTGGTGGCTGTCGATCAAACACCAGGTCTGATCCCAGCTATTGGCCACATCTATAAATATTAGGAAGTGACTTTTGTTTAAACCTCATTGTTCAAAAGGAGGCAGCAACAAAAGTGTTGGGATTTTTCAGAGCAAGGCAGATACGAAGTGTTCTGGTGGTGTTACTCACGCCCTGATTTTTGTTTTGTCACCATAATTTTGCCTCACTAATGAGTGTCTGGGACTTTCAGCTGTAATGAGGTTATTTACTTTAGTCTTTTTGTAAAATAATAAACGCCTCTTTTTTTCCAATTTTTTTAAATGAGAACAATGACTTCAGGATTTGTTTGTGCATGTCTCCTGGAAAACTGTTTGATAGCAGAGCTGGGGTTTTTGTTCCTATTTTTTTATATATATATAGGAAATGCTTAATATTTACTTGTCTTTGAGCTCACCTAGCTCTGAAGTGTGTTGGTCAGTAAAGACTCTGTATGCAAATCTGTTCTGTCGTGGGCTTCTGTATTTATTTCCTTTCCTTTCCTATGGTGCTCCTTCTCACATTTTTTTCCTTCTCTTTTTTTTCTGGTTCATGTCAGTGAGGAGGGATGAAGTTGCATTTTAAGGGAATCCAGTATTTCAGGGGAAATTTGTTTTAGTTCTGTGTATGTTTGGGATTGGAGTTGTGGGTGGGAGGTTGCTCAATTGCCCAATATACTGTGGCAAGCAGAAGCTACATTGTTTTGTGAATTGCATTAATGGTTTTCTGCATGTTCAAATTCCCCAGTTATTTGGGGGGTTTAATTAAACCTCTGTAGGTGGATGGCTTACCTAGATGACAGGTAGAACTTTATATTTCTAGAAAGAGCTGGTGCACACCGCAGGCATGGAGCTCTTGGCAGCTGAAGAGCTGTTGCAGTGCTTTTGCATTGAGGCGGAGCTTTTGGGGCGATTCTCCTCATGTTTGGGGCAACCAGTAAGCAGGACACTCGTGGCCGTAGTGGGTTGCCACTTGGAAGCTGAAGGTGGTCCTGGGATGCTGCCTCTACCTGACAGTGAGAGGGGGCACTTGTGGTGCCACTGCAAAAGCATCAACCCCCACACAGCCTCTCTGCATCTTAACCTGCCTGTCCTAGGCCTGGTTTGTCACCTAAACCGACATAATTAAGATGGTTCCTTTGCTTCTGGTCTGCCAGGACCAGTAGAGTTGTTCTTGCTGCTGGTGTTTTAACCCCTTCAGGGAGGAAGGTGGGCTTGCTGCTGGCCATGGTTGTGTGCAATGGCTTTCCCACCTGCCCAGAGCTGCCCCTGGTTTTCCTGGCTCATCCCTCCTTTCTGTACAGGTGGATTATGGTTTGGGGCTACCAGTGTGCCTTGGGTGCCACTGTCCAGAGTCACACTGATCCAATGGTGCTAGTAGCCCCAGGAATGGGGAGAATAGAGAGAGGAGGGATGTAGTTACTCTGCTTCATAGCCTGCCTTACCTGGAGCTGAAAATTTGATTTATTTATTTTTTTCTTCAATTTTAAAAATACTTGCACCCGTCTCTGCGTGCCTTGGGAGGGAACCTGCCCAACAGGCCTGGTCTCCCTGCCTGGAGTTACCCCCTTCTGCCAGTGCATCTCAAACCCTTTCTGTTGTTGATTTGTAGCTCCCACTGAAGCAGCGATTGACTGATTGTGTCTAGGGAGTCCGTGGAGGAGCTGATGTGCCTGTGTTCAGAGGTGAGTTGGGAAGGTAAGCTCATGTCCCACCTGCTCCAAAATGCCTGCAGCATCTGCATTCCTCTGGGTAAATGCAGGTCCCTCTGACACGCATATCCCTTCTTGGGTACTGCAGGTAATACCTTGGAGACATTCAGGTGAACTCAAAGCTGAACAACCCTGTTCATCTGCCAATTTCTGATTTAAAGTTGAGTTTCCAAAGTACAAACTAAGTTTGAAAGAAGCTGAAGTGTGAGATGGGATGATTCAAACATGGAACTTCATATTGCATAAAATATTGATGCTGTCATGTCATAAATATGCATATTTTCTCAAATACATATTTCACTGCCTATGCCAAATTTCCAGTTGCCCAGTACTCAGTGTGAAAGTTGATTTTCCCTGTGTCCTAGAGGCTGGTGGAGGTGTATTGAACTCTTGCTTTGAAAAGTCCTTCTTACTGAAGAGAGCTCTTGCCCTTGTTGTTGAACTAGGCAAGAGTCTGGTTATAAAAGTATAAAAAATACTAATTAAAA
The DNA here is from genome assembly GCA_026261815.1 of Monarcha castaneiventris obscurior. NCBI lineage: Eukaryota > Metazoa > Chordata > Aves > Passeriformes > Monarchidae > Monarcha > Monarcha castaneiventris. The sequence continues at coordinate 7,236,076 of JAMPIT010000550.1, forward strand.
TGTTAACCTCAAACTCCATCAAAATGGATTCTAAAGCTGAACATGCTTGCTGTTGCTTTTTTCTTTTGGAGTCACTTGAAGAGATGAAAGAAGTAAGATTGCACAGGTACAGTCAAGTAAAACATTGTTACAGAAGTAATTAATGGTAATATGTGGGGGGTTGTTTTGATTTAGCTCATACAGGTTTAACACTGGGTACCTGTTGGCTTTGCAGCAAGTAGCAGTTGCTCATTAGGGAGAGTTGGCCCTCGTGCTGTCAGTGTTGAGGACACTGAAGTGGTGAAAATGCACCGCTTTTTTGTTGGCAAATACTTGATTTAAAATTTGAAATCACTTGGCATGGGTCACAAGAGCTTTTGAAATGCCTATTTTTAAGTTTGCTAAAGAGGCAGGGACTCAGTGGCGCACTGGGCACAAGGGGATGGCACAAGAATTCAAAGCCAAGGTGTCATTTCTGACATTGTTCAGGTTTTTTGTGATGCTGCTTTTTAAGAAAATGAATTGAAGGAAGTTGTCACATAACTGGCATGGGGGGGAAGGTTCAAAGAAAACACAAAAAATACCAGTCTGTCTGCACAGCTCTTGTGCAGCCTGGCAGGCTGATGTGTAAGTGCCACTGGCCTTCTGCAGGGCTGCAGCCCCTCCCTGCCCTGCTCTGGTGCTTTCTGCTCTCCTACAGGTAGGGAAGGTGATGAAATTCCAGAGATCTTTAATTTCTGGTCCCATAAAGTTTGTTCATTCACATGATAAATAAGCATCATCTAACCCTTTTAAGGATTTTTTTAATGTATCTCAAAAGTCAAATTGAGCTGAATGTAAGTATTTTAAGGAAAATTTAGCAGGTTTCAGCTCTTGGAATCTGGATTTATTGATCCAGAATATTAACATTGTGACTTCTGGAAAATCCTTGAGTGTCAGTGACACCTAAGAGGAAAGTACGAGGTAACATTTCCCCACAGACTATTTGGAAGGGCTGAGAAGTTCTGCAGGCTCTTCACAGTAGCAAAAGCAAAAGATCTGCTGGGTCTGAAAGTGTATGATTTGCTGGGACCCAGTACTAAATGTGGTTTGGGGCTGGGGGGAGCAGTTAGTTTCTGATCTTGTTTCTGAAACTGGTTCATTTGCACTGTATAACTGCTTGTTCTCTTATAGTTACAGACTGATAGCACCTGTGAAGGAAAAAAAAAATACCCTGTCCTGTGGTGGTATTGCATGCATGTTAAATGTCTTCATTTTATAGTGTTCTTCAGTTCTTTATATCATGGTTTTAAAAAAAAATTATATAAATATATTCAAAATACCATTTGGAATGTCAACATTCATTGGGCTTTGAGGAGATGTAGCAGCACATCATGGTTTGTAGGGACAAGGAGATACAGACCATTCTGGGCTGCCTCATTACCTCAAGGATAAGACAAGAAAGTGAGCTTCTGGTTATCATAGATGTGGAAGCTAACACATTCCCATGTATCTCATTAGTTCAGGTATGTGTAGACACGTTCTCTTGGTGCTTGTACTGTGCACATCCTTTGCAGCTACAAATACATCCCCTATAAGCTCGTGTGTCTGTGGCCATGCAGGCAGGAAAGACTGGTGGCTCTTTTTTGTTCTCCAACATGAGCATGACCACATCCCATACTACATCTACCCCTCATCTATTGCTCTTCGGTCCTTTCCCTGGCAAAAGATAAGCCAAGGGACCCTTGCCCTGTGTTTGGGGCAGAGAGGGGGGTCTGCAGGTTGTGGAGAGCTGTCAGCAGTGCTCTAGCAGCACGTAAATACTGGAGTTTGGGATTGCCTGTTGCTCTCCAGTATTGCATTGCTGCTTTAGTGAGGCTGGAAATCAGTCCCTGCTGCAGGAGCCGGGGCTCTGGCTCTTGGGGTTCCTCTGTGGCACCCCCATGGTGCCTCTCACACTGCTGGGGGCTCTTGACTCCCACCCTAATAAACCACTGTGGAGGCAGCAACCAACAAGAGCTTGGTGTCGTAAATGGGGAAGGGGCAGGGGCTGCACCCCAACAGTGCTGGTGGGTACCCAGTGCCCCAGCCCCAGGAGTGGAGGGGGCAGGGAGCACTGCCCACTGTCCAGGAGATGGTGATGAGCCCTTCCCTGGGCTCTGGGGGGAAGGAGGACCTGGGGCTGCACAGGGGCAGTGCTGGCCCCTGGGTACACTCTATCTCAGAACCTGGGGAGGAGGTGTGGGGGACATTGTGGGGGTGAAAGGCCTAGTGGGGACCAGAGCTCCATCTGGGTGAAAGGGAGGGACCCTGTAGTTGTGCCTGGGGTGCTCCTGGGGAAGCCCTGCTGCAGGAGGCATCATCTTTCCCTACATTTCTGCAGCTGCCCCAGCCTCTGTCACGATACCCCAGCTCAGGGCACAGCCGGCATAGGTGGGCTGCCAGTGCCCAGCAAGCATCTGGCACCACTTGGGCCATGGTGGAAAGTTTGGACCACTTGAGGATTTGCCTCCATATCCGCCACTGCAGTAGTGAGCTCCTCCAGGGTGAAAGATTCTTCCTTTACATTGCACCACTTGAAGCTTTCCGAACCCTGCTGGAATAGACACAAGGGCCACCACGGAGTCAGGGATGCTCCTGGGAAGGGCTGGGGTGCTGCCTGCCTGGTGAAGATTCATCCACTATGGTGGGAATGAGCTTGTCGTTCCTGCCAGTGATGGTGCATTATTAACAGCCCCAATCCAGCAGCCTCCTGGTGGTCGTGAATTCCAGAACATTTGTTTTTTTTGGCTATTTTAAGGAATTACTAAATCACAGGCAGTAGTTGTAGGGCAGGGGAAAATCCTCTTGCTGATTCACAGCTTCAGTCCTGGTCTGTGCATGGAGCATTGGCATGAAGTAACCCCTGGAACACAGGTGTTTGTGGCATGGGGAGGTGAAAGGGGGGCTGTGCATGGGGAGGAGCAGCCTTTAAAAGCCTCTGCCCTCAGAGGGGGTCAAACTCAAAATACTGGCACACAACTGCCACATTCTAAACCAGACACTGGTATTCTTCCACTTGTGTCTGTAAAATGGTTGATTCCCACTCTCAACAAGTCAAGCCATTAACTACCATATACCATACTGCTTGCCCTCAGGAAAATAACTTGATGAGTGACTTATTAACAGGGAAATTGGTCAATAAAGTTGGTAATTGTCTGTACATTCGTATTAATTTTGCATCAGTTTTTTTTTTTTTTTGTCAGGTTTCTACTGACATTTACAGGTGCATGGTAAGATTTAAAATTTCTTTTACTTTTTTGGGGCCAGTTCTGTTGTGGTCAGTTTGATTTTATTCAGGTAGAAAAAGACATTTTCACCATGTTCACAAACTGAAGACTCCTGCTAAAACTGCTTTCAGGCAACGGTCTCTTGCAGAATCAAAATGCGAGTAATGGGAGAGTAAAAGCACGGCAGAGTTTGTAGAGCAGCGGGCAAGAATAAAATATAGAGGCTAAATCAAGGCAATAGGATCTCAGGCGACAGAGAAGAATGCAGCCATGGAGGTGGCTGCACAGGGGGTCAGCAGCAGAAGCTGTAGCAGGGATGGGTGTGCCATAACAGGGGCATGGGGATGGTGGGAGTGAGGGCTGAGGGTGCAGGACAGGGCTCTGCAGCTGCCTGGCTCCCAGGACCTTGCGTGTCCCTGCTCTGCTCCAGATGCCTCAGGATATTGCCAATTACTAATACAGAAAGTCTGGGGGGTGGGGGGCAGACATCCAGCTGTGCTTTTCTCTCTTAGAAGCTGGGGAAGCTCCTGTCATTTTTTTTCCTGAGATGCAGAAGTTTGACACAAGTGCAAGTTGATTTCTCTACTGCATTTGAGTACAAACCACTTGGGGAAAAAAAGCAATAAATGCCTTTGCAAAGCATCCCTGGGCTGACCAGTTCCACACAGACCCACATTGCAACTCTGTAGGGCATCTGCAGAGGGGCAGCAGCAGAGGCAAAGCCTAAGCAAACGTCTCTATTTGTGTAGGATAAAGCAAGATGTGTTTTTTTGTTTAAATGTGATATTTGCTGCATCAGGAATGCATTTGACCACTGTGGAGGAAAAGTCATTGAGCTTCCTTAGTAGTTTTTGCTGTGATTTTATCAATAAGCTGGAAGGCAGCAGTTACCTGTGGTAGGTTAATAGGTGCAGCACATCATCACATGGCTGCTGGGATTAGAAGATAGTCATTAAACAAGCCTCTAATTCACACATTTCTACACTAATCTTTTTTTCTTTTATTTTCCCCAGACCAAAACTCTCCCACGTACTAAGACAGGCTATATTGCTCTGCTCACAGTACCAGGTACCTCCATTAGAGGTGGTGGTATGGGAGTCAAATGAGGTGTTGCAGATTCCTGTAAACACTGGAAAAGCAACCCAAAAAGCAGCCTTATCTGCCTTCAGCGTTTTTCTGCTCACCTCCTTTGATGCAGAAGGAATTATTTGGCAAAGGTTGGTAGCTCGTTGTGGTATCCAGCATTATCTTGCTTTCCTTGCACTTCTTGCCCACCCACCTCATCTGCTTTTCCTCAATTCACATCCAGCGTGTTTGGAGCCAGGACTGGCTCCTGCGTGTTTGTGCAGTGCCCTGCCTAACAGCAACTCCCAGTGCCTGATGTTAATGACTTCAGGCCTTGCTCTTTGCACTACAGAGAGTTTTCATACGTCTCACTCTCTTAGCAGGGGTGGGAGACCCTGGCTGGGTACCCCGCTGTGCAGCTGCCCCCAGTGCAAAGCTGCACAAAAAAATCTTTGGTTCGATTAGATGTGGCAGATGTCAGCCACATGGCAAAACAGAAGCCAGCTCACCTCTCCCATGAAGGTTTGCTAAAGTGATGACCAGTGCAAATGATGGCTCTGCGCCTGGATGACACAGTGGTTTCTGGCAACGAGCTCACCAAATGGAAGAAAAACACTAATTCAAGTATTTTATTTTCAGAAGCAAAGTGTAAGACATTGCTCTCAGCAATTTCTCATGTAAACCCATACTTGTGACTGTTCAAGTAAGAGGATACTGAAGGTTACTCAAACTATGATTCAAGTAGAGCATATATTCATTTATAAACTGTCCAGAGTTCTCATGCGATATGGTCTATGAGAGAAAATAGCTTCCCCCTCATACTGAAAAGAAATTATTTGAGTGTGCAGGACTGCCAGATAAGGTCTGATGGCCAGGAGGGGACTGGGAGTGTGGAAGATTCTTGCAGCTTGGCAAGAGGGGAGTTGTGATTATGCTATACTAGAAAGCACAGGGTGTTTTTCCAATTGCAAGTTAAGGACCTTACACCACAGAAGATATTTCTACCCAGTATTTTGTTTTCTTTGATTGCTACAGGGTATTTTGCATTTTGTGAATGGAGGAGAAAAACTTGTCTTGAAAGAAAGGAAAGATCTGATAAAGGCACTGCAACGAGCATTTAGAAGGTCACACACACACTCCCCCCACACACACCATTACCCTCCTCTTCCCTGCCTTAGGGTTGGCTTAGTCACGTCGCAGTTCCTCAGATGGGAAACAGGCAAGTGAAGTATCAGCATTGCTGCTCTGGCACTTCCCGGATCCACAGGAAAGGCAGAGTGTTCCATCGATACCCAGGCAGTCTGTTCCCGGGGAGAAGGATTTTATCCCGCACCAATCTGCCTGCAGGACAGCCAAGCCAACCCCTTGCACTTCTGCCAGCCCTGCTCCACTGCCCCGCAGCCCCGCGCTGGCCGAGCACACAGCGGCAAAGACACAATTTCCTGCAGCTCCCAGGGCTCCAGGGGCAAACCCAGACCCGCATCACCATCCACACCCCTTTTCCTGATTGTGAAGGGCTGGGGTGGGGAATCACAACCTGTGAGATGGCACTGGCTGGCTGGGAATCCCCACACACCCGTAATGCCCAAAGCTGTATCTTATAGGTACCATGATTTGCGACAGTTCACCTGGAGATATGCAGGAGACACACGGGGGTTGGTTCCCTTTCTGGTTACAGTGGGGACTAATAATGACTTGTTAGATAAACACCAGACTCTTCCTGGAACAGGTTAATCTACCTGGACCTTGATTTATATACCATCACTGGCCTATCTCTCCTACCTGGTTCCACAAGCATTTCCGTCTTCCAAGATGACGTTTCAAATCATCAGTTGGTGTTTTACTGGAGCAGAGCCCACACACAGAAGGGCATTTGCAGCCACTCAAAATACGTCCCCAACACACACCTTGCACCAGCCTTTTATCACGTGGCAGTTACTAGCACGATCCCTCTCTCAGCTTCTCTAGGGATGAAAATCCTCAGGTTTTCGAGTGTGCTGAATCTTTGTGCTTTTCTAGCCCTACCCTCTTCACCTGGGTGCCTGCAGTACTATGAGCTTACTGGGTACTGGCATCTGTACAGAGCTGGTTAGTGTTCTCCCCATCAGAATACTCATCAAACTACATCTGCTTGGGTAATTAAATAGTATAAAATTAAAAAAAAAACCCAACAAAACAAAAAACCACAAAAAAACAGACCACAGTGATGTTTCAGCTTAAAAAGGTGCTTGCCAAAGTGGAGATCTGATCTTGCAAGGTGCAACCTGCATGGGAATTAAAGGCAGTCAAGGCAGGGCAGACAGTCCTTTAATAATTTGTAACCAGCTCCCTGTAAGCCCTGTCAACTCCTTGCTGCTGGATTAGTGCATGCTTGACAGGACTGGCAGAGCATAATAGACAATGAAACACCACCATTTAATCAGTCAGGATATACAATTACAAGGCAGCTGAAAGATCCTTATTTGCCTCAATTTTCAAAAACAGGATTCCCAAAAAAAAGCCCCAAGTGAAGTGCCAGCTCAGTTCAGAGAGACTTTTCATCACGTTTCTGTCTGAGCTACCAAAATGTACAGAAATGCCAGATGTCACAGGGAGAGACATTGTAGCAAAGCCTATAAATATTCAAAATTATTTTTCCAGCATACAAACGTGATTCATAAAATGTGGAACTATAATGAATTTGAAATGCCACATAAATGTTCAAATACAAGATATTCCTCTGTGCTTTCATAGTGCTTTAACACTGTATGTCTGGGTTGTATAAAGCTGATGTTTAACTTGCAAAGGTGTGACTAAACCCCCAGTCTTCTAACCAAAATTACTAAATAAAAAGTAACAATTGCAGTTTCAATGGTTTTCACGTGAGGATTTATCTTCCTGTTGTGCACACAGGTGCTGTGAAAGGCTGCAGTAGGTAGAACTATTCTAGGAAGGGTGAGGAATTGTTATCTGAACAATTTTCAGAGACCAACAAAAGCTTCTGAATAAACAATCTCTCTGTGGTGAGGAACTTAATCTGACAAGCACCTATGTGAAAGTGAAAAAACCCCCATGTCTGTTCCACAGCACCTGAAATGTGGGAACATTCAGTAAGATTTTAAGTATAGACCTTTTCCATCAGACACAGGTGGTATGGTGGAAGGCAGACCTGGGCTGCTGCAGCATCATTCCTGGGGCCAGTGTGGCTCAAAGCATCTTCCCAAAGCTGTGACCACACAGTCCATGCAATTCCAACCCCTGCCCTCAACAGAATGGGAATTCCCTGCTCCAGCTACAGTGTGAAAGATAAACCCCTTGTTGTGACTAACTCAACCCCTTTTTCCCAAATCACATCATGTGAATAACTGCCTTAACCATGACCAGAAAACCTTTCAGGAGATGGATGCACTGCATATTTTTGCGACAAGTCACAGGTTCTTGAACAGGCAAAGGTGATTTAGGACAAATTAAGAAATACAATCAGACTTTGTAGTGCATTGGAAGAAAAACTCTTTGAAAGAATAACCTAAAGTATAATTATGATCATTATTCTAATATTTGTTAAACAAAATTCTGATTTACAAGTAGATCTTCCACAAATGTGGCCATTTGATCTGAATTACATTGTGTGAATTCATATTTTAGGTCTGCTATTAACATCATTAATGTTAGGTCAGCTGTAATTGAGCATGCCATGGATGGGAAGTAGTGTGCAGTACTTGGAAAAGTCCAGACTCAAACTTCACAGAAAAATCTTTCAAAAACTCCATTGTGTATTAAGCACTGAGCAGCATTAAATCCGAGGATGTGGTGGGAGAATCCACATGCAAAAGTACAAGAACCAAAAAAGCACAGCACAAACACAGGTGTGAGCTGGGCTGCCACATTCAGAACTGGACTCCACATGAACAGAGTGCTAATGAAACAAACCAAAATGATTACTTACAAAATGGTTGTGGTGTTTTTTGGTTTTTTTCCCATATGGATATGTTTAATGAACATAGAATCCCCACTCTTCATTTTTGCCAAGACAGAACAAAGGACAGTGCTTCAACTGTTCTCTAGAATCTAGTTTGGTTAGAGAATATGCAATTGTTTCAATATCTTCCCACAGCACTTTTATCATCTCTCTCTTAGACAGGAATATCTTCCCACAGCACTTTTATCATCTCTCTCTTAAACAGGATGACATTAACCAAAAGTTCTACAAAGGTAACAAATGTAGAGTCTGCCTTCACTGTCACAAACACTTACAAAAAGTATTATTGATAAGAAAATTTCAAGAGCACTTTAATATACAGAATGAGTGGGATAGATGTGTGGGGCTTATTTTAAAGAGACAGCCTTTATTTACAGTACTTTGCTTTGTAGATCTTATAAAGTAAACATTACAATACTTTTTTTCCCACAAATATATTAAAATTGTTTAAATTTAAAAGGCAATTCCACAGACTGATGGGTATTTTTAAAGGAAAAAAGTCTAATCAAAGTAGGCAGCTCAACTAAAACTAAATTTTAAAAATTCTGTTTTGTCATTCCATCTTTAAAAAAAGAAAAAAGGAAAAAGGAAAAAGGAAAAACACACTTTTCACCCAGACTTCCTTTACAGCAATAAGGCAACTCCAGGAGATTTGGATGAGCTCCTTGGAGATTACAAATACTGTAACTGGCTGCTCCTCATGCTTTAACACCCAAAGGTGCAACTATCCATCAATCACAATCACATCTGTGCATTAAAATATAAAACTTAAATTACAGATTTAAAAAATATTACTAATAGACTTCCCTATCATAAAACGTTTTACATTTACAGTACATGAACTATTTCAGTTCTGGGTTGATGAGGTTTAAGCAATTTACCACTGCAAGAGTTAGACTCTGGAGCTCACAAACAGCACAACCCAACCAGGGGCAGCGATAGTCGGTAGAGTCATAGTGCAAATCAAAATAAGGAGTGCAGAACTGCACTAATTGTTTACATTTCTAGAATATAAATGAACAAGACAAGCTCTTATATTGTACATGCAATAAATTACAGTAAGCATATGGCAATGGGGCTGGGGCATTCTACAAGTGTAGCTGGTGTACCAGAGCCGAAGCCTGTGAAAGATAGGACTTAGTAAACAAAACATTTCAAAGCCCTGTTGACACAGCACTTGAACTCTGCTTTCATGCTTTGTACTTCTGCTTCCCCGTCTCACTGATCACACAGATATGCTGAAACAAAATAAAATAAAAAGCTCCTGTTAGGAAAGTATCGTAAGAGACCGACGTTTCACATCGATAATAAGCTTCTGAAAGCAACACAGATGTGGTGTACACACTTGAGGAGAAAGAATCTTCTGACACTGTTAATGCAGAAAAACCTAGGCCTTTTTCTGGTCCAAAAATCTCAACATCACCTTCCTTCTCCTCTCCTAATTGTTCAACCCAGTGTCTGCTAGGTCTGGTGAGACCCAGATGAAGTGTTAATGATAAAAAGAATAAAATGTGAGCCCTTCTTAACTTCTCCCAGGTCTTTCTTTTTTAATTTTGACATAACTAAGCAAATTTCAAAGCTTGCAGTTGTACAGCCTCTACTCTGCATGCAGTAAAATAAATTTTTGTTTCATCAGAGCTCCGAACGCTGCCCTTCTGTTCTCGGGCTTGTTTGCATCACTGGAGCATGAGGCATGATTTACAGAGGAGGGAGAATGATGTATGGGGATTTCCCTTCCTTCCTCCTCCCCAGTTTTAAATGGAGAAAACCATACGGGAAAAATTACTTACGTTCAAATCTCTAAAGTATTCATTGTAATCTAGGGCATATCCCACAACAAATTTGTCTGGCACTTCAAATCCAACAACTGAAAAAGACCATAAGTCACGAGTGTGTTAGAAAAGAACTTCCTAGAGTTCACTACACGTTTTTACAGAGACAATATGGAATTTTATAGATATATTATTTCTTCCACTCAAGTACTCTCAGATTAATATTTGAGCTATTTTACAATTTTAACTTACTTTCTTGATTTATCAACTAAAGGAAATTAAATAGATGTATTTATTGGTTCCCACACAGCTGCCTGGTGCTAGTCTACAAGAAATGAATGGAAGCTCTTAAATTTACTAACAGATATTATTATGAGAATGTAAAATTCCTTGAAAATGTCCTCTGACTTAGCAAATAGGTACAAAAGTGCCAATGCTTCCTGGCACTTCCTAGATGCCTGACATGCCAGTGAAGCAGCAGTGGACTGGTGAGCACAACACAAGTCCCCCTCACAGCATGATTCCAGAGGCAGCGTCTCTGGGAGCTGGACCTGCACTCCAGAGAGGGCTGCAGGAAGGGTCATTTGCAGGTTTCAGAAACAGGTGTGGGTTGGCTGCTTTGGGTTTGCTTTTGGCTTTTGTTTGTTGCTGTTTTTTGTGTTTGGTTGTGATTTTTATCTTCAAAAAAATCTGCCTAAAAAGAGGACATCAACCATTCCAGATTGTCTGAACAGCTCTAGCAGGACACTTTGTCAGGCAGTACCAGTCCACCCTGTCTATACACACTATAAAATGACCAAAAAAAATTAAATTACCTAAAATACAAAATTTCCAAAAGGCTTTTTCCCCTCATGCTAAAATGAAAGACTCCTGAGCAGGAAAGCTGTGTCTTTTTTCTTGCCCTGGCTACAATGAGGAAAACAGGGAGATAAATTATGCAATTGAAATAAAAGGCTGTGCGCACTTTTGGAAAAACTAAGGTGATGTTTCGCACTTACTGGGCCTCACATTACAGGGATAAAACAGAGGCCCAGCCATTTACTGCCTTGTTGTCTGCTCCTTCAGAGCTCACATGTCCTGCTCTGGACAGGTTGTCTCTGGGGACAGATGGCAAAACAAGTCATCTGCTACAAGATGCTCCACAGGCACTACTAGCCCAGCTAAGCCTATAATGAGATCCCAGGGATGAGGGGTGTCCTTGAATGAGGGGAACACCTCAGTGAAGCCTTCAGGTATTGTACAACCTTGGGAAGGAGGAGGAAGAGGATGTGATTCTTCTGCTCAATTCATTTCACTTCCGTAATGAAAGTAACAGGAATTTAGCATCTGGAACAGGGTTAAAATACACGGCCCTGCCCAAAGCAAAATGAGCTGTCACTCTCCTACCACTGTCTGCTGTGGATGCTGTTCCTGCACTAATGGTCTTGGGACAGACAAGAGAAGACAAGAAGGGAGTAATTCAGATGCCCTGACATAACCAGTGCCAATTAAGGCATTTTATCACTGTAAACCTTTATCAGACCTGCTACCCTGTGTGGTCCTCCCACATTCCTGGGGACAGCCAAATGGCAGGAGGTGGCTAGGCTAAGGCACACAAATCACTCCCAAAAGCGTCAAAAGGTGAATCCAGCAGATTCCACTGACTGAAGCATTTGACTATGTGCAAGCTGAGAGAATTTCCACATGACCAAGGTGTAACTTAGACCAAAATATCAAAGGTTGATGTCCAATACAATAAAATGTTACATTACAAATCCTTATTAATGGTCTCAGAATACTTTCCAGATATTTAAATTATCTAAATAAGAGCAAAATCTATCAAGAATAATTAGTGAAAAGCTATTTGGATCATCCTTGGACTTTGAGCAAAAGGTTCACAATACACTTGAGATACTTTTAAAAATGAAAAATGGTTGTCAGAAGTCACTTACAGTCTGGCCGATATCCCACACTTCGAGGAGTTCTTTTTACCAACAAACTGTCAAATAAAATCAGTGTACAACTGAAACATGGAAAAGTACCATATACAAAGATATGAGACTGTTTTGATGACAGAGAAGCTGAGTTAGGCCTAACTGTGCATAACTGACAGCATAATTACACATATTTTAAACCATTATTTCACTTGCAGGTACAGATGATCATCATGACAAAATCAAAACTTCCTAGAATCCTGAATGGTTCACAGCCTAAAGGATAAATAACAGGTCTGCAAATAAAAGGCTGGGAGACACTGATCTGGATGGATTTTCACTGTGAAAAAGTACTTAATGGGATTTTATGTAGGTTAGGAACTTCAGGTGCAATTTACCTTGTAGGTAAAGGGGCAGCAATCTGGGATGTGGCCCAAGAAAAAAGCCCAACAAAAGCATAAATTTTATGAAGCAAAAGTTAGCTGCTTGAATGTAACTTCAATTGCACTTGTGCAGCTTGTCCTTAACTGGGTTTCGCTGGAAGTACTAATTCCCGCCATAAAGAAAATGTAATTGATTCTGGTGATCAGGGGATACGAAACAGCTCCAGTTTCCTAAAATTTATGGTCAGAGAGGTAAAAAGCATGGAGATACAGAGCTGGGGGTACTGTGGTAGAGAGAAATGCTCTGCTAGTTTAGTTTGATTTGCTCATTATTCAGTAGAGCACTTCTACCTCTTGTAGGACAATCCCACAGGCCTGACATTTGTCTGTCTGGGAAACAGGGAGAAAAAGAAAAGGTGGTTGATGGCTGAATGTAAACAGGACCAGCATAACTCTGTACACTGAGCACAGACCCCCTTCCCTCCTGGATCATCCCTGAAGATGGGGCTTCATTTGGTACAGTCACAGTTTTGATTTTAGTTTCTGAAACTTCTAATTGGGAGACTTAATTTTTGAGAATTGGTGTAGGATTTGATCAAAGTAACCCCAAAATCGTACTAGAATTAGTTCACATTAGTTCACATCTCCCTACAACTACTTAATTGCCCGAAGTAAATTAAACAAAAAACTAAAAAAAAAACCCCAACCCAAACAAAAAAAAGCTCAAAACCCGCCACGCAATCAACAACAGCAACAATAAAACAACAACCAAAAAATTAACAAAGAAAGGAAATTGAAGAGAGAGAAGTAAAGCAACTAAGAGAACGTAAGATTATCTAGAATGATCATGTTTCCCTGATCAGGTCTTTGGCAGACCCAAATTACTGCAACAGGTTTAAAATACAGGAAATTGGGTTTTGAACATATTATATTACATTATATTTAAGATTTATGCTGTAGTGTTACAACACTTTCCAGTGACACATATTTAAAAACCGGCCAGGGAGAAATCCACAAAAGCCGCATCTTCAGCAGGTCACCTCCAGAGTATCAGCAAGAAGAGCTGTTCTGGAAGTCTAACAACTGCTTTGACATTGTTATGGCAACACAAGTGATTAGATATTACACCCAGCTCTGCTATCTTTATGTCTAATCCCCAGCAATCATTATGCTTTTATTGGAAAATACACAAGCACAGCATAGCAGCGCAACAGAGGCAATTTAAAAGGAAGTAGGAGGAATGTTGATACTGGTTAATAATACAGTATCATCCTCAACATTTCTTGTTGGTTGCAACTTACTTAATTATGAAATCTTCTGAAACTAATTGATTAAAGGTATAACCAAGTAGAAAAGCCTGGAAGAGCATATGGCTGGGTGACTCTCACAGAATGACCTCTAAATTTCAGCTGCGCTATGCACACTACACACTCAAGTTAGTGAACAAACTAATTTAATTCTACAATTAAAGAAGGAAAAATAGAAAAAATGTCTCCATTGCACAAGTACACCACTGCAGTATAGTGAAGTTGCAGTTAGTGCCAGCAGAAACAAGTATCTTTGGAGATACACTACATACAGGTAAGTGACAACCACTAATTTTTCTTATTCCCCCTTCTAGTAAAAGTCTACGTTTATGAACTAAATTTGTGTTGAAAATTCCTCTATCAGCTTGGGAGGGTCATTCTTTAAAGACCAAAAGATTTAAATCCTTCTAGATACTTCTAAACTTCAGTGGTAAAACTTCACAAACCTTACCATAATATGATAGGCAAGAGGTGTTCCAGGCATGCACAAGTTATTCCCTTCTGAAGCACAGAAACTCTTCCAGCAGTAAGACTGGAAAGAACAGTGTTTCCAACATCCTTAACATATGTATGTGCTTATAACAAGCAAAAGTGCTTTAGGAGTTTAAACAAGTACTTCAACAGATCGCATCACATATGACTCCTGCAGAAATGTTCCCTGCTGTTTCTCTTCCATGGAAATGTGTTCTATGTTTCTTTTTACTCTGTTTGGGTTTTTTTAAACTGTGTCCTTCTGAAGGTGAAAACCAGCACAAATAATCATCAAACATTTACCTGGCTACCTTCACCATCTTTGGATTGTACTGCTTAAGTAGAGAGAGCAATGTTTTCATTGTTTTACCAGTATCAATTATATCCTGAAAATAAAAACACTCATGTAAGACAGAATATTAAACATGTCAGAGTAGCACTTTCAAGTTTCTGCCCCCAAAATTGCTCATCCACAGCAGCATGAAAATATAGCAAACTACAGCCTGTAAAATGCTCACAGCCAAATTCAGGTGACATGAAACACGGCACTGGGCTTACGCAACCACGCTCAGTAAAGTAATCACACACATTAACAAGAGCGCTTAAGTGTTGTGGATAACCACGACTTTGGAAGCAGTTGCTGAACAACCAGTTACTGCAATGACCTTCTTGGCTCCTTTTGGAGATTTTATGGCTGGTGTTCCTTGAAGCAATGAGATGATGTTTAATTCGAGTATGATAAGAGTAATGTAAGTCTTGCTGTTGAGCTCAGTCACAAGAGTATTCAACAGGAAGAAAAGCAAGAAGGGAAAACAGGCAGAACAAGCTATTACTGCCATTAAAGGAAAAGGAGTACAATTTATTTTACGGAGCCAAGAAATACCTGAAGAAATTGCACTGGAAAGTCTGAGTGCAATTCTGAAGTCTAAAAAGCTAAAATAAATTTTGACACGTCATTTTAATCCCATTCAGTGCACATATAAACAGAAAATACAAAGAGAATATATGGCTTGAAACTGAAGCATCAGAAACAGCCTCCTCATCTGGACTCAAACAATCATACCATCTTTAGAGGGACAGCCCTTGCCCTGGCCTAAAATCAAATCTATTTGAAGTGAAGAAGGCAGACAGCAAAGAAGCAGCAGTATCCTCATTTCAGCTGATTTTCCCATGATTCCCAATTAAAATAAAAATCAAGCAACAAACTCAATGGTGCACCTGTCAGCATTACTATTAACAGTCAATGCTTTCAATCATTAAACTCCAGAGAAGCTAAAAGATGTGAAGGTAGACAGATAAAAATCAAAGTTGGTAAATAAACAGAAGCAGCTACTTCCATGCTCTAAGAGAAAAGCAGAACCCTATTACTGATTTTGTGTTGTGTGATGAGCTGTTTATTGGAGATGAATCTCCATTTTGTACAGATTTTTTTTGGACATTAAAGGGATGCAGTATAGAAAAGCCTAGTGCTCAAGACATTAAACTTACAATAGATGTGCATTTTATCATTTGACATTTAAAATGGTGATCAGTAAGTGCTCATATTTGACAGTGTGTAAGATGAGTCACTGGACAGATGATTCACTAAATAAATAAGAAACTAACCTAATCTGGGGATTACATTCATCTGAAATGGAGCAGATCCATAATAAAACACATCTGTCTATCTGAAGCAAAATATACTTCAAAGGACATCACTGATCACACAATAACTGCTGTATACATACTATTTTGGTAGGAGTTTTGGAACTGAATGTGCTTCCTGTGGAATAATATAACCTTTTCAAACTAGGAAAATAATACATAGAAACACATTTTATGAGAAGAAACATCCTTTCCTTTGGCTGATGAATCAGTTGCCATAGCTGTTTCTTGGCTTACAAACATGCCATTTCCATTATTTGGAGCCTTAACACATTATTAGATTGTATATCCACTTTTCCTGTCTACTGCTGCTGCTTTCCTATCCTGAAATTGTCAATTGTACTCAAGGAAAAGTGATATTGGCTGAACATCAGCAATGGTGTTCATCAAGACAGAGGTATGAAAGCAAGAATTAAGCAACAGCACCTACTAGGCAATCAAACTAAGCTGTACTGAACCTGGTATCACCCAGAGAACCATGACAAGACAGAGGAGTGGGAATTTAGCACTTGCAAAATGCCCATTAAGAATTAGCATTCTCTATGTCACTATTCTCTAAACAAGCTACACACAGGGACACTGGGCTTATATCTGTTTTTCACACATTTTAGGATACTCATACCAGGAATCTCTTTCTACCTCTGCAGTTTAGTTTCCTAGCTTGCTGTGATAGAACCAGAACAATAACACACTTAGTATCACCTTTATTCAGGCTAATTAAAAAAAAAAAGGAAAAAATAAGACATTTTAGAATTGACAAAATCTCAGAAAATGGAAAGACAAAGCAAACTATTTTAGACGGATGTTTTCCTGGTTAAATATAGCAATTGAATGCAATCTGAGAATTCAAAATACAGCTTAGTTCAAATTCAGAGACCACTTGCAAAATTCAGGCCTGAAATCAGAAGCTGGTAGCCTTGAAACCAGAAACTGTAGGTTTTCCAGCTTAAGAACAACTTCTATTAGAATTCTTTTACCTGTCACACATTAGAACTTCAAAGTGAAACATAGTACTTACTTCTACGATCAAAACATTCTGGTAGGAAGAAATAGAAAAACAAATCCATTAGTATCTAGACAATATACAATTTCTTATTAATCTTTGTAACTAATTTTCAATGCAGTTAAATATCTGTACTACCATTTATGTACATTTACATTTGTAACAGCAACTGCTTTGTAGTTTTAACATTTCTGATGCTTTAATAACAATTAGCTGAGATTCTTCTCAAAAGCTCACGTTAAGTACAGTCTTCGAATTATTCAGGCTTTGAAAAGTATGCAAAAGAGATCCAAATAGAGTCTACACAATTCCTATTCTTCTAGAGAAGAGTGTCCTACTGCAGAGACATGTACAATTCTGCCATACCTACATCTTTTACATTGACATGTCTTAAAAATCATATGTGTGTAAGGAGAAGGGGAAAGTGATGTGTTCTGACAGAGCAGGAGGCAGTGGTGCTTTAACCCCTGACATCTGGCTGAACGATCTCCACAGAATCACTGGAGAAAAGCAGATTCCCAATTTAGATTCTCCTATTTTCTTCTCTTGTCACTGCCTATCATGGGAACCTCTGTTCCTGATGGGGGCTGCACCTTACATATCTCAACAGTACGAATCCCACCCACTCTTTCAGTGGAACACCAACACAGACACACAAAGAGCTGTACCTTTCCAGTCAAGGTTGAGAGGTCATCTCCCCCAATGACTTTGATATCTCCAGTTGACTGATCATTCTAAGAAAGAGAAGGGTGAACATTAGCATGACCAGGATTAAACTGATTTTCTTCTTGCAGTAAATGTCAAAACTGCAAAGTACACAACTAGAAGATGTTAAAGCTTTCAGAAGCATGGCAGCTACAGCATCTCTCTATGAACAAAGAAATTACAAGTGATCAACCTCAAAGATGGTATTTCAGATTAAAGACTGATTGGAAGAGATTTGCATCAACACAGGCATCATCTCTCATCTCTGACCATTATATACACATATGTATCTAAAAAGCAAGGACTTACTATGCATTCTCTACAGATAAAGAAACAGGACAAAAAGCACTTTGGTTTCCAAGCTACAGGGTACTATATAGCTGGTAATTTACATTTTAAACTTCATTGCTTTGGAAACTCTTGCTCTGAATAAGAATAGGCAATCATAACAAGAATAGTCAGCAAACAAGGTACTGATTACTATTTAGAATAATAAGCTACAAAAATAGCCAGAAAAACTTATGCTTAATTTACAACCAATATTGGTAACAAATCAAATTACTTCTTATACAATTGAACAGCGACATAGGTACACTATCACTACACTGCATTTTGCTTTGGTAAATCTAAACTGTGATAAAAACATAAATCAACTGTTATATAGGAAAGTCAAAAACAGCTGCTAGGAGTGCCTCACAAAACCTTTGCAGTCATTAAACTCACTCAACTGACTTTAAACCTTGACAGTGTTTCACAGTTCATATTAGATGTCATATGCAGGTGCCGAGTTCCTGAGCAATGAAAGGTTGAAAAAACAGTTAAAGATTTCTGACACTGGCTGTAACCAGATTTCCACTGGCAATAACTTCGTTTAATAATTAAGCAATGTCTTAATTGTCTTCAGGAGCCTTATTTCCAAGTTCAGTATTGGTAAGACTTTAATGCTTCACGGTTTAACGCATAGGAGTTTTACTGTTTAGATATGTTTTCACTGCCTCCCTCTTGTCACTGCTAGAAAACAATAATGTTTTACAAGATTTTAACTCCTGACTCAAGTGACTCCAAGATCACCTTTTAAAGTGGCATTATAAGTTCCTTACAGTATCTGCTGTAAGGTTTAACAGAGACCTTTCAGAATACTGCTGTGACCAGCCTAACCAGAGTTTACCACGTACTCCACTGAAAACCCCTATTTTCATCAGTGCCAGTGCAACACATCCACTGTCTTTTGGCTGCCCTTCAAGACTATACAAACGTTTGCTCATTTCCATGCTTAAATGCAGGAGACTGGTGAAAAGCCATTCTTCTTGCAACACAAAATAAACTGTTTGTCAAGAATACTGAGAGCTGGATCTGATCACACACACTATCTTTCCATTTCTTAACAGCTTTCCAGATCATTAAAATTCATCCGTAAGGACTTGGAAAATTGGAGTTACAAGCAAAGTTTAATCATAGCTTGATCATATCAGTATTAGAGAATTATTTTGGGTGCAGTACAGTATGAACTTTGCATTGCAACACAAAAAATCCCCATATGCTTGTAAATATTAAATGATCAGTTTGAAACAAGAATAGAACTTCAATTACATCAATTACAGAACAATTACAAAAGTTAATCTGTTTCATTTATGCAACCAGGATATTTTAAACATTATTTACCCAGTGTGTAACGGCAGGCAGCATGATCCAGTAATAACATCCACAGACAGTGACAAGAGAGTTGAAAGCTCCATTTTCAACTGTCCGTTACAGTTTGTGATGGTTTTTCACACCACTGAACACAGATCCCTTCATGTAGCAAAGCACAGATCAAAACTACAGAGCAGATTTAGCATTCTGACACTATTACTGATGGAAGACCCAGTCAAGCTGTTACATACATGGCCACGACAGGATAATCTTATCCAGTCCTTCAAGTTATGCAATATAAAGGACCTAAATTTGGATATTAATAACCACCTAAGAGAGTCTACAGAAAAAAATGCTCATGTATAGTATAGTGGAGACAACATGTAACAGCACCTCCTCACTCATTCAGTCTTTGTATTGGTTTTTTAAACAAGCTAAGTAAGTTATTGGAAGTGTTCCTTAGTGGAGAAAGCAGAAAATACACAACTTCCGCTCCAAGAAAAAACAGGTCAAAGTCATCATTTCCTATTTTTTAACCTACTATTCTGTAATAGAGATGTTCAGTTTCCTGCAGCTTTTACAGGCAGAATATATGGGCATGTGGGGGCTTTGGGGTGAACTGGAGGCAGGAGCCTCCCCTTTTGGGAGGCATAGAAGAAAAGAGGCTCAGACTGCTTTCCCTCACTGATTTTAACACAGTGCACAAGCAAAAAGTGCCTTGTGAGATACAACCAAAGGCTGACACGAGCCCTTCTGCCCAGCCTTGCATTCTTGTTAAAGCACATAACTAAATTAGTGCCTCGTGCTCTGCAAATGTGAGTGTGGTCTCCAGGTAACCCCTAGACAGGCAGCTGTGTGTGCGCCTCGGGCAGCCAGGGCTGCTTGTCCTGCAAAAGGACTGAACCAAAGCCCCACACAGTTCTTGGCTTTGTTATGATACGTTAATGGAGAGCTTGACAGGAATCATGGATTTATTAAGTTCTGCAACAGCCCAAACTAATAATTCCATCTTGGGTGTCACAGTTTAATGAAACAAAGGATGAGAGTGATTTTTTCAATTCAGTTATCTCTGTATTTTTCTGCTGGTCTGCAACTGTGACAAGTAACCCTGACTTCAATACAAAGCTGCTGATACAGAACAAACAGCATAACATTGTGAAACAATGTATCCAAACACTCTAAACTGAAACAAAAACAAGTAATTATTTCCATCTTACAGATGGTCTTAGTGAAAAAATCATAATATCTGAAATCCCAAAAACATGAGACTTTGCTGTCAGTAGGCTGGAAATCATACAGTGCTGACAAATACCTGCTTCTTCCCCTAACCTGCACAACATAACCCTGTGCTTCCTTCTATAAAACCTAAAAGTTACCTCGTGTTACAGAATGTTCTGTTTCCCTACAAAGTTCAATACTTGTGTTCAGAATCAAAAGAAATTCTTTCCCTAAAAATCTAAACCCAAGGAAACCTATGCCTTGTCTTGTAAAGGTAATGCTACATTCAGAGGTTATTAATCACAAATCTAGGTTTATGTATCTAGCATTTCCTCATGGCCAAATAAAACTAATTTTGTTCATTGTTTGGTTCATCCAAATAAAAACGAGATAGGGAACCATTTCTGCAGCTTTCAAGTCATCCTGCCCAAGAATTATGTCTGGGTCACATAAAACCTCCTAGAATTAAATTTTTGTAATAATAGTTGCAGGAGAATTCTCTTTATTAATCTAGAGCCACAGCTTTAGAGATGGTAGAGGGTAAAGAGGAAACTGTTGAACAAACAAAGGACATGTAAAGGGTCTCTCTCCTCTGCACAATGATTTTACTGGGGTGAGGAGATATCAAGGTCTAAAAGAAAACACATTATATAATAAGGTAGAGAAAGAGCAAAATGGCTTGTGACTCTTAATTCCCTTAATTATTTGTTTAATACTAGCATATTAGGACAGTAAAAATATTAAACCACCTCTGTTAATAATTTGTAGCCAACTTAGCTAAAAATTGCACAGTACTGCATAGATACTTACACAATAACTCTTCAACCTAATGAAGTCAACTGTCATGGGGATTGATTTGTCACTGTTTCTGTTCAGGGCTTTGATGTAGTCTAATAAATCAGCAAAAAATTTATAGCCACCCTTGAGTACACAGAGTGCCACAATGTGGTGTCCTCCCATGCCCTTCATAATTTCTCGTGCCAGTCTCTCCGTCCTAAACAAAACCAAGGAAGAGTGAACTGTCATAACATTTCATTCATTCACCCTAGCAGCAGCATTTGATACTCCTAGCAGCAGCAAACACATGCAGCAAACTTGGAAACAAATTTTGTTTGAAAATATTTGCTCACTACTTCAGTCACTTTTACACGTTACTGGTCAACAAAGTTTTGCTTTTCAAGGTTAATCCAACAGTAGCACTGCCAAATGCGCTTGTTTTCCTATGTCACAGGCAGCCAAAGCAAACTTTAACACCCTGAAACTGTTTCACTGTCAGATATGAGACATGAAGGTGTGTTTTCTTCTTCCAAAGACAGGTTCAGCTTCCATGCAAAGAGCAATGTAAGCTAACACAACCCCAAAGGCAGTAGTCCTCACCAGCTGATGAGCAAGAAAACTCTCAAATTGTAAACTGAAGAGTTTATTTGCCAAATTAGAATGCCAGAAATTTGTCCTGAAAGCAGAATACAATACCAGCAAGGCAGAGCAAGAGAACACTGCACCGTTTTTATGCAATAATTGTTTCTAAATTTATCTTGTCATTTATTTTAGAAAGCATGGTCTGCATTTACTGTGTGCCAGCTGACAGCAGGTTTCTCAGAGAAAGCCAACCATTATAAACTTTACGTCAATTCCTTAATGACATGTACTTTGTCCAATTTTTTCCTCTATATGGACTTCCAGTGTAAAGTTTTAGTATTTAAAAAGAAACGTTTTTTACAGGGATGTTCATTGTATCTGGTCAAACAGAACCATGCAAAATCTAGATGCATTCCTAGTCACAAGATCCCTGGAAGACCCACCCAGCACCACTCATAAAAGGTTTAAACTCACTGAATTTGTTGTTTATTCTCATAAAGGAAATTAGCAACTTTCAAACACAAAGTAAAACAAAAATGTCTTGTAGGCTTATGAACACATTTCTGATCACACAAGATAAAACTTGCACAGCACATCACAGATTTCAGCAACCATAGAAGTGACAGACTGATACTTGCAGAGGATAATGTATTTCTCATAAGGCAAGAGAAAGTTGGATGTTATTTATCTACCACATGAACATGAGAAAATCTAAAATGATGTGATTAATAGTTTACTTTTATTAATATCTTATAGAAATTCAAGAGACTATATTTTCAGACTGAACTGACAAAACAAAACATCTTCTAGTTAGATTTTAAGAAGGTAAAACATCAAACACTGGAAAGAAAGTCATAAGTTGCTACATACTACAAAATTTTGCTTGAGAATTATGACCAATTTTCAAAGAATAGCATGACTTCAAATGTACAAACTCCTAGAAGCCAAAAAAAAAGAAGGAGATTAATTGTACATTCTAGTCTCTAAATATAATCTATTTAGACAGTCTCCAAGCAGCAAAATTATGACTGGAAGATGTTTATTTCAGTTTCATGCAATCAGTGTACCGTATGAAGTCAAACAAACCTGTCCATGATGAGCCCATGAGGAATATAGACCTTTTCCAAATCATCTGCATAATGTTTAGGTATGCAGAACAAATCCAGGTCGTAACCTTGTTCATCATCACCAATCTGAAAAGGAAATAAGGTGAAATTTCTACAAAGCCATATAGAAAGTCTGTGCTGAGAAACTTCAAGTCCTTTGCTTTATTCAGTAAAAACTATCAAACCCATGATTAAAACCTATCAAACCCACAACACTCATCAGAACCCCGTTACTTTCCCCCCTCTCTAAAAACATCAGTCACACTGAACAGAGCGTAAAGTGTAATCTAAGAGTTCACAAGGGTTACTTGAAATACTATGAGTTGTTATGAAATGCAATGTGTGAAAGAAAGTCCTACAATGCTCTCCTCCAGTGGAGAGCAGGAAAGTGAAGCTACTACATCTCAGTGAAACTCTATATTCCATTACAAAGATAATCAAGCTTTTTAACCCCTTTGATTTTCCTAGCGAAATGCAAAACCTGCATCTGCAATTAAGCAAGCAGAGGTTCTGACATGGACACCTTCCAAATCTCCACAACACCCAATCACAACAAAACACACGAGCCAGTCTGCAGGACAAGACAAGAGCTATGTAAGCATGACAAGTTATGCTGCTGTGAAGCAACTCTGCTCTGCCCAACATTTCCAAAACGGGGAGGTTCAAGATCATTCAGAATCTGAAATTAAAGCTTTCAGCAACCTGTTCCACATGGGCAAACTCCCTGTATGAAACAGCCAGCAACACTGGCAAGTGCATATTAATTAGGACAAGGGATTAGCATATATACATAATGATACCAAACACTGCTGAGGTTCAGGGCACACTGTCACATCAAGCAGTCTTCCTTGAACCCTAACCTGGCTGCAGCTTGAAAATGATGTGTCTTTTTTATTACTTCCTTCTCTGGTTATGTAGCAGAACGCTACTACGCGAAAAAGAATTTCAGAGGGAAAACATAAGGTTAGTGCTGATAGTTCACCAGGGCAGGTATCCATTTTGGCTACCAGTACCCCTGCAGGACTCAAATCTTATTTCAGTGCCTGTGGAAACACTTACCTGGCCAGTGATCGGCCAACTATTTACATGGGGTTTTTGTTCAATGAGTATTTCATCTGGGGAATTTTATTATTTCACCCTTCCATCCAAAACTGACCCTGTGTGAGCTACACACACACAGCTTGAGCTCATGGTCCCTGCAGTCCACAGCAGGCTGCTATTTTAAAAAAAAAGGCAGGTCCCTCCCAAAATTCATGGGGTTTTCCTTTGGTCAGACCCATCGTTATAATCCAGCGTGTCTACTAAACCTTCCTTTCTGCATCTGGCAGGGAATGGGGCCTTCCTACAGGTTTTTTTATGGCCTGCAGGGATTTACTGTCGCAACCTCGAGGCCGTCACAGCTCTCGGCCATCAGACACCGCACGCACTTCATCAGCACTAGCACTAGCTTTAAAAAGATTAATAAAAATGAGCATTAAGCGCCTTAGCAGATGCGGCAATCACGCAATAATAATGCAGCACCAGAAGCAGTTCACACACGTGGGCTTCTCCGAACCGGAGCCTCCCGCACGCCGCGAACAGCAACAGGAATAGGAAGTTGTGCCGCGCTGGGGGAAGTTCTTCCACCTTCGCTCCGGAGGCGCCAACGCCGACTTTACCCGCCGCCCTCGGGCTCCGGATCCCTCCGGATCCCACCCCGAGGGACCCGCGGCCGCTCCGGGAAGGGACGCGCCCGGTCGAGGGCAGCGAAGGCAGCGAAAGGCATCTCCGGGCCCGGCGCCGGGAGGCCGGGGACTGCCCTCAAGGTGACTCCGCGGGGCGGCTCCCAGCGCCCAGGGACGCCACACGCCACGACACAACACATGATACGACACGCCACGCCATGCCATGCCATGCCATCCCCCGCGTTCCGTCACAGATCACTGTATCCCGGGGGGCAGGCGGGGGACAGTGGCCCCGGCGCCCGGCATTCCCCGTCCCGCGGGCGGTAGCCCCCTCACTCACCACGATGCAGGGACTGGGGGTCGCCATGGAGCGCGGCCCCGCCGGCGGCGGCTGCGGGCTGCTCGGAGCGGCGGGAGCGGGCGCTGCGAGCGGCAGGAGCGGCGGCGGCAGCGGGCGGTGGGAACAGGAGGCGCCGCGCCCGCAGCGGCCACAGCGCCGCCTCCGCGCCCTCCGCGCTCCCCGCCCTCAACATGGCCGCGGCGGACCCGCCTTCAGTACCACCGTGCAGCGGCTCCGGGCGCGGTGAGCAGCCCGCAGTCCCTGAGGGGCGGGGGAGAGGGGACATATCACCGGAGGTGTTCCCTCGGCGCGGCTATCCCCATCCCAGTAGGGTGCAGGTGTTCCCGCCCTGTCCACGTCCCCACTCCCGGTCTTGAGAGTTGAGCCTCCCGCAGCATGATGTGCGTTCCCCGTCCCCTCAGGATGACATGGGAAGGTAGCAGTGCTGTGGCCAGTTCTGGCCCCCTCAATTCAGGAAGGACATTGAGGTTCTGGAACGAGTCCAGAGAAGGGCAACGGAGCTCGGGAAGGGTCTGGAACACAAGTTTGATGAGGAGTGGTTGAGGGAACTGGGGGTATTTAGCCTGGAGAAAAGGAGGCTCAGAGGTGACGTTATCACTCTGTACAACTCCCCAACAGAAGGGTGTAGCCAGGTGGGAGTCAGGCTCTTCTCCCAGGGAACCAGCGTCAGGACAAGTAGACACAGTCTTCAGAAAAGGTTTAGGTTAGACACTAGGAAGAATTTCTTCATAGAAAGGGTGATTAGACCTTGGGCTGCCCAGGGAGATGGTGGAGTCACCATCCCTGGACGTGTTTAAGGAAAGACTGGACATGGCACTTGGTACCGTGGTGTGGCTGACAAGGTGGTGTTGGGCCATAGGTTGGACTTAATGATCTCGGAGTTTTTTTCCCAACCTGATGGATTCTGTGCTTCTGTGACTCCTATGTCCAGGGGGAACAGGGTGGGTAGCTGCTATCATTCCAGAACCAGGGACAGGGATGCACATCTATCAGATGTTCACATCTATGGGAGGGCTCCACAGACAGAGGTAAAATAATATGAAAGCATGGAAAGTTCCAGTGGTCTCAAATGGGAAAAAGGAAAAAAAAAGTGTCAGCTTTTCCTGTAGGCATGGACAATAAGGACAATTAAGGTCAATACAACAGTGCAAATGGAAATCATGATTTCTTATATTATGTGGCAGCTGAAGACTTTCCCCTTCTTTCTCTAACGGGTGGAAACGAAGTTTTATTTTATGATGCATAAAATTTTGGTGTCAAGAAAAGGATAATGATCCTTAAAAATAACTTTACTCATAAAGAACTGTAGCAATCTGCTAGATATGCATCTAGCATTATTACTGTTGGCTCAGAAAACACGATGAAATCAAATTAAGTGTTGCTTTGTACAAAACAACCAATTTTAACTAAGCAGATGGGCACAATCCCTCGTGAGTGCTGCATTGTTACAGTCTGGGCGGGCTAACTGGAGTGGGAGGAAGGAGCCTTTATCTAGTTGTCTGGAGCAGCAGAATGAAACACGCCTTGCAGCTAAGGAATGTGTCATAGCTGGACTGTTTCCAGAAGGCCAGGAAGAACAGCTGTCCTGTCAAGTTCAGGAAGAGCCTGACATTAGTGGGCAGTGGGCAGTATCTATGGAGAGATTCTGCATCAGGGAGAGCCTGACATTAGTGGGTAGTGGGCAGTATCTATGGAGAGATCCTGCAAACTCAGAAGAATTGCAGGATCTGATTTTATTTTAGTTACTGAAGACATTTCTCATTAATAACTAATATCAATGTCTGCCATTAAAAGTAGCATCCAACAGCACCTTTCTGATGGCATGCAGTTGTTGACTTCCATGCAGTTTCTCCCCAGCTAACAAAACCATTAGTCCTATTTAGCCCTTCTGGGTGAGCAATTTCTTTGTTCCTCCTGCCAAACAGCACATTCCTGGATCCAAACCATTTCTGGTCCTGCTGGCACCCCATTATGGAGGGGAAATCAGATTTACAAAAGCAAAAGTATTTGCTGATATTACAGGAAGTTGGTTAGCTGAGATCACCACCAGATTTAGTAGATGACCAGTTTTGCTCTTGCTGGTATGAGGCCACTGAGGCTTGCAGGGCAGGGTGAGGGAGGGGGTTCAGAGGTACTTGGGAGTTGTACATTTTGTGTCTAAATGATGAATAAAGTGAGAAAGCCAAAGTTTTGATTTCTCTGGTATGCACAGCTTTTTACAAGGCAAAATAATGTGACATGTGCAGAGTGTTTTGTCTCTGAGTAGACTCTTGATTTCGTAATTATTTTGACCTCTGTTGCCAGCAAGGCGTATCTCAGTGCTCAGGCCCAGTGAACCATGGCCTATGTGAGCATCAGTTGTAAATGATTTTGTTAACAGACTTTTAGAAACCTTTCCTGGTAACTACATGTCCTCAGTGGTGGGGTACCTGGAGGTAGCAACTGAGTATTCATCTTCTGGAAGCACCTAAAATGGTGTGTGCTGGGTCAGACCTTCAGGTCAGTGCCCACTCACCAATCCCCCGCTCTTCTCCCCATTTTTCCCTCCCAGCCTTGCCATTGTTGCTGGGTGACTCACAGAGAATTAGCAGAAATTATCTGCTGGTTTTGTTTTACAAAAGTTTTTTTAGTTTCCTAAAAAAAAGCAGAGTACAACCAATTTTCAGCAGACTAACTAGACCAGTAGGACTCCCTTGTGACCAGAAATTTGTCTGTGCAGACAGAATGGGGGAAAATGGAGAATTCCTGGGATATTAACCCAGTCCTGAGAGGAGTGCCACCATTTTTAACCGAGAGGAAAACCAAAAAGAAATATCTGATTAAATGATACAGAGAGCATTCACTAGAATGTGAATTTAGCGCACAAGCATCCCATCTTCATCATGGCTGCAGAGAAATCCCTCCACTCTGATTAGCAGTTTAAATAGCATATAATTATTTTTCTAGCCAAACATTTCAAATGGGAGAGGAAGGCAGATGTACAAAAACATCATTTAAAAAGAGACACACCCTTCCTAAGAAATAGGGAATAGATGTTGTTCATTGCAAAATACCTTTTAAAATAATGTTCTTGTTCTCTGCCTTGTTGATTCCTGTGAAAATTTGTCATCACAGTGATTTTCAGTGGTGACAGCCTCCATGGATTTTGGAAAGTGGTGCCTATCTACTTATTGGTTTCAAGATGGTAAGAGTTTATCAGTTTTCTCTCCATACCAGCTAGTAAGTGACAATTTACTTACCAAAACTAAGATAAGCAAAACCTCTGAACTGATGTACTTCTCTGGAGCTGTAGATAACTTCCTTTTTTTCACTAAAAAGGTTTTCACAGTCCAGGATGGAAGTTGGGGAATTACAGACATTTTGCTCTTTATTCAGTAATGCAAGGACTGGTCAATGACACAAAAATTACACAATTAGTACAAAACATTCAGAAGTGGCTGATCACAAAATATGAACCATCCTGAGAAATGCAGCCTGGATTGTTGCAGAACAAATCTTTGGGTTGGTACTGATGGCATTTATCAGCTTTCGTTTGCAAGCATCCGTTAAGAATTATCCCAGTGGCCCTGGCTCAGCAGGACCAGACATGCAACGGTGTCTGTCACAACAGAGCAGAGAGGCTGGCGCTTGGCACTGCGCTCACCCACCAACACCCAGAGCCCTGCCCAGCGGGAGGGACCTGGGGCCAGCCTGCTGCAGAGGGCCAGCTTGCCTGAGGGCCCACACAAACTGAAACAAAGATTATTTAAAATGGCACAAAACAAGCAAAGGCAGATCCCATGACTGAAGCAGGGCATGGGCTCAGTGCTGCCAGACCTGAAGCACAACCCAGTGCTGTGGGGCCTTGTGCCCATGGAAGCACCCAAGACTTTGGTAGACCAAGCCCCGTGGCTGTGACCGAGCACATGTGTTGTGAACCTTCCATCAGCAGCTCTGGGGTCTGAGCTTGCTCCTCTCCCTGCTCTCCAGAGACCTTGTCCCCCAGCACAGGAGAGCAGTGAGAAGTGGCTTGGATGGAGAGGAAGGCACACCTGAAATCCAGAGACCTGCCTAAAGGACACTGTGTTTGTTTGAACCTGTCCTGACACAAGGGTTGAAGCCTGAGCAATGAAACTACCAGGAAGGTATTTTTCTTTTTTCTTGTTGGAAATGGCTGTTTTCTGAGCTCAGCTTGACTCACTGGATGGTGTGTCCTGATGGAGTTGCTGACTGAGTAAGAAAATAAGAAGGTTCTTAACCACAGCTCAGCGCCAGCTGCAGAGCCATTTTCAGAGCTGCAGCACCAACCCTTTGCTGCATGAGCACCATCCCTGCTGCCAATACAAGGGGGACACCAGTGTTTATCAGCCACTGTCATGTGGTGCTGCAAACCCTGTGCGAGGACACAGTAAAGCCCAGGTTGACCTCCTTCCACTCCTCCCACATCTCCATTGACTGCAGCATGGCCCCTCCCACCCTCAAGGAGTTACCTGAGATCCTCAGCAATCCCTTGCAACAGCAAAGCAGAACAAAGAGCAGGGCCATGGCACTTAAAACAGTCAGATTCCTTCCTTTGCTATATAGCAAAGAATAGTGAGAGAGAGGTACATTTTCTCCAAGGGAACCTCTTCTGCTCCCCTCATTCAGCAGCACTTACATCAAATACAAAAGATTCTATGTGGCACATTTCAGTAAGTAGACTGTAAAGTAGAGTAAACTCTACCAAAATTAATGTAGCTGATGGCAGGCACGTTACCCTGCTGGTTTTCTCAAGATTAAATGGTCTCTGGGAGCACAGGAGAGGACAGATGTCCACACTGCAACATGCACGTGCAGCAAACTCCCAGGGCTACACAGGAGTAAAAGGACTTCTGGGAGATGGGCTGTGCATGGGAAGTGCTTTTGCTAAAGTGCGGCAGTTTATTTTAGCCAACAACTTAGTTAACACAGCCTCAATTTTTTCAGTCACTCCTTAGATGGAGACATGAAGCAAGAAACCAAGGGGACCCTACAGCAGGGCTTCAGCTGGGGATATTTGCACTGGAAGCTCATTTGCACACACCTTCCACTGAAGCCTGAGGGAAGGCTGGACTACTACAATTGCAGGTGGTTGGTGCTGGCAGGTCCTCCCACTAGGGAAGGGCGATTGAGGGAGAATTGTGGGGTTCTCCCCCTTGCTCGGTTGTTTTCAGAGGAGTGAACAGGTTAATCTGCTTCCACCAGGCACCTGAATACAGGAGCTGCCTGCAAACCCCAAGAGAAATGTTCTAAAATGGTGTAAAACACTTGCTGTGTCACATGTCTGAGAAGAGCTGTCTGTACAGCCACACACAGGTGAGCCAGGTGCAAGGATTGCTTAAAAAAACCCCAAACCTGGAGCCTGTTGACACCAGCATGGACAAAGGGGCCAACAGGTGTGAGGACAGAAACTCGAGAGAAGGCAGGAGGCAGTGGCAAGGCTGTTTGAGTAACAGGGGAGAAGGAAGAGGAAAAGCAGCAGAGAGTACAGCAAGCAGCCTGATCAGGTAACTCGCTGACAAGACCGAAGGGCTGCACTCACCAGGGCTGCCAGATCCAGCTGGCACTACCTCAATGCACACTATGCATCAGGTGACAGGGCTCACATGCCAAGGCCCCTGCCTCCCATGCAGATCCTGGCAGCCGTTCAAGTATCTCAGAAATATTCTCTGGGCAAATTACAAGGGAAGTGGAGATGAGACAAAAGTACCAGGCCAGGAGGGAGCTGCACTTAGGACTCCCCTCTCCTTTACGAGTCTTGAATTGTGTGGTACAAGCTGGTAAGATTGTAATTCAGATCTGCAAATATGAAATGCTGTTCTAGATGCAAGACTAGATGAGATGCCTGGCAAGGACAGAGTCCAATAGTTTGGCTGAAGACTGCTTTTAGAATTCAGTTTATATTTAAAAGGGAAAATAAATTAATTTTTAGAGTCCTAAGCTAAAAGACCAGGCAACAGGAGCTAGAATTCCGGTTGTCTGCCACCCCCCGCCCCCGAACCTGCTTGAGCCAGTGGAAAGCCCCTTCAGAAATGTCCTCAAAAAGCCCCATGAAACAGGAGTGGGAAAGGGGAGAACTGCTCTCAAAGGACTACCAGACCCCATAGCAAGGAGAGAAAATAACCTTTTTTCTGGGACAGAGAAAACAAGGACCTCACCTGAACCCTCCCTCCAGACAGCTAGAAAGCTGAAGGTCCCAGAAAAAGAAATAAGCTTGATGCTTTTTAAAGCTGTCTGGCTGCAGATGCTGATCCGACTTAGTGAACAATATTTTCACAGAGCACCTGTGGCTGCAGAAATGTAAGATATCATGAAGTGCTCAACAGAGATGATAATAGGAGAATTTTGCTCCAAATAACACTTTTTTTGCCAAACCTCTGCTCTTATCTCTCAACTGAAATCCATTCCTCAAATTGTAAATCTGGTTTCTGATGGGCTAATACAAGTTTTGTACAGTGATAGCATCAAGAGTTTTTTAAATTTGCCAAGACTTATCAAAGTCTCAGGTTGCTTGGTTTCTTCAGAGCCTGGAAAAGTTTTCCAAAACTCAGTTCCCTGCTGGTGTAAATATTGTTTGGCAGCATTAGAAAGGCTTTCCAAGGGGAAGTGAGACAGACTGGAGCTCCTGTCTCTTTGAACCCTCGCCAAATGCATTTTAAATTACAAACTTAGACTAGTGTGGTCCTGCTCTTGATGAGAGTTTAAAGAGAATGTAAAACACAATGACACTGATCTTTTTTAATTGCCATGCAAACCAGACAATTGGATACAGAGGATTCAAATAAAAACTGAGTATTTGATAATATAAAATTGAGAGGGGAAAAAACCAGCTATGCTAAATTACCGTGTTATCAGTAATTCTTGATCATTTTCATAGTTGAAAATGACCCAGAGATTTAATTAGTCTTGGAAAATATTCTTCCTATAAAATCATGATAAAGGAAAATGTGAATCTTGTTATGTCTAAACAATCAGCAACTATTGAAACGAAGGAAGCTTGATACAGAAACTAGAACATCAGTCTTCATAGTCAAAATGTACAGAAGAATGTGACATGACTTATTTTGGGGCAAAATGTTGGCAATAATAAGCAGTAGAAAAACTGGGAAATATGGCAAACTCAAATAGCTTGTAGGCTTCAATGCCTGAATGAATCACTTCTGTCATTCAATCCAATTGCCCAGAGTCTTGTGTTTATTCTTTTTAGAGTAGTCTTATTTAAGAAACCAACTTTCCAATTTCGTATCACCACACTGGGATTTAATGATGTTTAGTTAACAGCAGTTTGGAGAATTTTAAAACCTCTGCAGCTCAGCTACTGCACTCCTCACTCTGCAGGAAAGCACTTTTTGGATGCATCACCTGAGAATTTTAGTTTTAGATTAAAGGCCTCCTGCCTGCATTGAACTTTGCAGACTCCAGGGATTGACAGCGCCAGTCTCAACCATGGTTTAGGTTAAAAAAACCCCTGACCTAAGATCCTGAATAAGCTACCTGCACAGTGGAAGAAGCTGAAATTGAGACAACGCAGCAGGCAATAGTAAGATTAAAAGCATTGCTAACTGCTTAACTTCAGTGACTGTTTTGGAGAGGTATTTGGGCTGAAAACTCTCAGGCAGCTGCATGGCTGCCTGCCAGAAGGGAGTTCACAGCAAAGCTGTTTGCACAGCATCAGCCTATTTTTAGTGTATGGTTTGGGAGGGAGGTTCTTCCTCCCCCTGCCCCAAGCCTCTGAAATGCTATCCACTGGCAGGCAGAGCCTGATGGGAGTCTTTGCACAGGAATATGAAATTTCCTTTGTCCAGCAGAGTAAAACTGGGTCTTGCATGTGTGCCAAGCAACCTGCACATCTACCCAGGGCATGAAAACTGGGCAGCACCAGCCCTGGTTGCTTTCTTCTCAGCTGGAATATTGTTTTAGGAAAAATAAAAGCAGAGAACTCTATTTAAACAAAGATACCATCTCTGGCAAAAATTCAGGTAAAGGTTTAAGATTCCTGCCACAGTAACTGGCTAAGAAAGCAGCCACTCCAAACTCTCTACCATCCCAGTGCACATACACACACAATTAAGAAGTGGTTTGTGTGCACTAATCCCACACATTCACATGAAGTACTGCTGTAACTTTGCTTATTTTTGCACAACAAAAATGTACATTTAAGGTGTGGGATGCATTCACTCTGAAAGCTGAAGTACTCCCAAAAATCTGAAATGGAAGCATCGAGCGTGCCCTGCACTGGATGGTGTCGTAAAGTTTGTACTAACTGCAGATGTGGGCAACACTGCCAGTGTGCCCCCAGACGTTATTACTACAAATACTATTTTAAAAGAAGGGATGGAAAAGGAAACACATGGCAGTGAGCCCCAAGGCTGTGCTCCAGAGCTTTACCAGTGCAGTGTTTGCTCCAGAGCAGCTCTGACTCCCTCGCAGGCCTGCGTACAAGAGGGTCACACGGCAGCGTACAAACTGTGAGCTCTGCACTGCCCTTATCCCCTGCACCTCCAGCCCTGTGCCAGCCCTGTATCATGCCCACTGACTCTTCCTTTAAAATCTCCAATTCCAGAGATTCCACAACCTGCGCAGGAAAGGTATTCTAGAGTTCTGCTATTCTTGCTGCATGGCCAACTGCCCATTTGGATGTCTCAGCTCAATGTCTCCTGCTGTAATAGAACCTCTTTTCCTTGTCCTACCTGCAGCAGTGGGAGAAAGTGTTTATTTCCTTCTTTGCACCTACCTCTAACTGATTTGAAAACACCTCTCCCATCACCCTGAAACCAGCCCAGTCATCCATCCTGTCACCCTCATTGCTTTTCTCTGGTCATCTCCAGCTGATCCCTATTTTCCAGGAAGTGCACTGCCCACAGCTAGATATGTTCCAAGAAAGGCTTTCTGCTACCAGATGAGGAAGAGGGACCACACCATGTATCTTACAGATTACATTCCTGTTCATATATTCCATAACAACATTTGGGGTTTTTTTCTCAGGAACAGGATGCTGTTGAATCATGTTCAGCTGGTGACTGGCTATAACCCCAGGAGAACTCTTCTGCACAACTGCTACCATAGCAGCCTGTTCTGTCCCATCCTGTATTTGTTCAGCTGATCGTGGCTTCTGCTGAAGTGTACAGACATGCATTTGTCAAATCCATTGCTGGACTTAGTGCATCACATGCTAATTCTTTTGAATTTGTCAAGTTCACTCTGAATTGTATTTGTCTTCTGCTCAGTCAGTAGCTAGCTCAAGTCTGGTGCTCCCTACAATTTAATCACCATATGCCATCCAAGTCATTAATGAAAATACCAAGTAATCTCAAACCAGAGCGGAACTGCTGAGAATCCCCCTCAACATATCCCTGCAATCTGAATTCTTACTAATTACTCTGAGTAAGGTTTTCCAAACAGTTTTTATAACCTCTTTTAAATTGGTGTCAGACCACATTTCCCTGCTACCTTATGTAAAGTCATTAGAGTCACTTGAAATAAAGCTGCATTCTCCTCTGCTCAAGGAGCTTGTTAACTTGGTGTAGATTAACAAAATTTGATCTTTCTTTTAGACACTCACTGATAAGTTTCCCTTTTCCATTAATTTTCCAGTTTAAACTATTGACCCTGAGTTCTGAGCAGGCAGGAGGAAGCAGAGACAAGCTGAGCCTTCAGAATGTTACAGCAACCCCTTTGTCTCTAATGCTGGTAAGTAATTTACAATATGGGGTGTCCGACTTACGCACGAGGACAACTACAGTTGTTGTGCTTGTGCTGCAATCCCTTACACAGGGCAGAGTAAGCAGAGCTTGTGTAAGTGAGGACCTAAGAGCCCTTAATGCATTCACTGCTCTTCACTGACATCACACAACACAAGGACAACGAAAGTCTTTTCCTCCCATGCCTATGGACCCCCCCTCCACTGCTAGATTTCAGTGTTCAGCCATTCCAGTGAGAAATCACATCCATGAAACAGACAAGGCTATTCCACAATATCCTGCACTTGCTTCAAAGATCTCAGGTGACTGGATTAAACCATAAAAAACCCCAAAACATATCCAGCAAATCAAGTAAACATGCATCCAGTAATAATTTCCATGGCATCAAAAGCTGTGTGGTGAAACTACTCCCAACATCGACTTTGGTAACAAGTCTTGAATAGCCTTTTCAGGAAACCTTTACAAAGATGGCTGTGGATCATCAACATCAATAATTATTCTCTGGGGTTGTCCTGTGCAGGGCCAGGAGGTGGACTCGATGATCCTTGTGGGTTCCTTCCAACTCAGGATATTCTATGATTCTATGACTTCATCAATAAAACCCGATCATTTGGCAACTCTTAACTGAACATGATGCTGGACAATTTTTTCCTGACATTATGTCTCTGCAGACAGGATATGACTGTTCTCAGGTCACAGTAATTACCTACTATGCTCATTAAATCAGCTCCTTGTTTAAGGTGATGACATAATAATAAAATCTTCATCAATAGGGCAATAGTGCCCTTCCTCCTGTGGAGTTTTCCCAGCACGTTTCTTGATACTTTAAAGTCACTGAAAGGTACTGCTGTCTTGCTCTAGGCAGTTACATATTTGGGCAAATCCAGTAATTTCCAAGTGATCCTTTGCTTTGTTAATCTCTTATGCTACATTTCTATGGTTCCAAAGTGCATCCTGGATACAGATGCTTTTGTGTGTGCAGTGTGATTAATTCGCACTGTCATGGAACCCCAGCTGGCAACTCAGCCCTGCACGGCCGCTCACTCACTACTCTTCCTGGCAGGATGGGGGAGAGAACTGGAAGAGTTAAAGTGAGAAAACACATGGGTTGAAATAAGGACAGTTCAATGGGGCAGAAAAAGATGAAAATAATAATGGTGATGATGATGATGACAATAATAATGATAAATAAATTAGAATATACAAAACAGGTGATGCACAATCCAACTCTCACCACTTGCTGACAGATGCTTGGCCAGTTCCTGAGCAGCAGCCCCAGCCAGCTTTCCCCCCCAGTTTATGACACCATATGGTAGGGAATATCTCTTTGAATCAGCTGTCCTGGCTCTGTGCCCTCCCAATTTCTTGTGTCCTCCAGCCATGAGAAGCTGAAAAGTCCTTGACTTGGTATAAACACTATGAAGCAACAACTAAACCATCACTGTGTTATCAACAGTATTCTTACACCAAATCCAAAATAGAGCACTGTGCCAGCTACAGGAAGAAAATGAACTCTATCCCAGCTGAAACCAAGACATACTCTTCATTCCCTCGGTCTCTAAGTCTAAATCAATCCACTCTTGAAAAAAAGAAGTTCTTGAAGGGTGAGAAAGGGGGTGAGAAAGGGGGTGAGAAAGGGAACCTCCAGCAAGTCAATCACTTCGCATTAAGCAGTGGTAAATCTGAAGCAGCTTACCCAGTGCAGAGTTAGGAACACAAACACGCAGAGTTACCACCAAGTGCCACACTGTCAGCATGATGCCTTCTCACCTCTCTCCTCTTAATGTTTGCCTGGGCCTGTAACCTCAATAGGAAATACTGCATTTATGCATTGAAATGACAGTTTCAAAAGTTATACGTTTGGAAAAAGGACAGATATACCAAGCATGAAATTCATAACTCATTTATTGAATATATATATGCAAGGATACCAATAAAAAGAAACTAATACTGCAAACTACAGCTTTGGAAGTAAAGCCAATATAACAGGAACAAAATATACATAACATTGTAGATAGGAATGCATTTACCCTCTTCCATACATTCCTTGTCTTTACACCTAATGTAAATGTATGCTAGAGCAAAAGCTGCAAACATTGGCCTAACCTGAGTGCTTTCAAGCAACAGCTCTCCAGGATTCGTTAAGGGCTGAGATGTCACTGCTGACTAATGGCTGTGCACACATATGCATGTATAGGAACTGCTTCACCAAGTATATAAATCAAGGGCTGTGTTCTGTTTTTTCACCTCCATCACTAATATAGTGGAATCTGACTCTGGTGACATGGAACAAGAGTTACTAATTGCTATCGTGTACTTTCAGTTCTCTTCAGATTTATTTCATCTAATGAGGATTAATTTTCTTGTCAATCTAATTCAGCGTATTAATATTTTTGGAATGCACATCAGTCAGATGCCAGATAAATCACCTGCCAGAGTAAGTCTGATATTTCAAATAGATTATCATCTCTTCATTTTTCACTCTGTTTTAGCATGAAGTTCTTTTTCCTATAGGCAGGAGTAAGAGGCAAACACTCTTCTGTTACACTACATTTTAGGGCTGGATTTGGCACACTCAAACAATTGTAGATCGGCATAGCTCTTTGTACTTAAAGCTGAGACTTCGTGGAGTGTAGGTGTGACTCCTACTACAGCCTTATCACAGAACCTCCTGTGGGTCAACACCTGCTGAAGGAGTAGATCTTCTGCGCACATCATCTAGGGAGCTGCACTGACACTGAACCAGCCTTTTCCCCCTTCCCTGAAATGGAGTGACAGCACAGCCCACTGCTACAGGGTTTGACCATCTTGGGACGCAGGCACTGCACCCACTGCATCCTCAAGATACTTGAACAGTAGCCTTGTGATGCCTGTCCTTCCTTGGTACAGTCCTTTCTGGCAATAGCACAACCACATATCTGTGAGACCACAGAGACACAGTGAGTTGAGGAGATCTCTTAATGGAGAAGTACAGGGAGCTGGGGAGAAACCTCCCTTCTCAGAGGGTTCCAGGCATCTCAAACAGCACACAATCCTCTTGTGGGCAAAAGAAATGCCCAAAGGCAAAAAGTAACAATAAAAAAAAAATTTAAGTGAAACCAGTTTTTAAAGACAAGTTTTGTTGAATTCATGATGTTGAATTCATGATGTTGAATCCTCTGATTGTGAGATGAAAGCAGAAGGTACCTAGTAAAAAAAAATCTCAGTAACGAATTGACTGTATTAATTTACCTATCTAATTTAAACATACCTAGTTCACCTATACAGCACTTTCATTACTTCTAACATTTCTGGGAAGGCAGTAGATGCTCCAGAATAATCTTCAATATATGCTTGCAAAGATTACACTGCTTTACAAAAAAAAAAAAAACAAAACCAAAAACAAAACAACAACAAACCACAAACCAAAACAAACCCCCAAAAATCCAGACAGACTGTCTGAAATTCCAAGCTAAAATACACATAAAAAGACAGTAATGGCAGTATTTTGTCTTTTAAAAAAATGATGTAAATGTTGTATACTATCATACATTGTCATGCTTTTTAAAACTACAATTAAGGACGAAAGAGATGTACAGTAAATACACTGCTGAGGTACATTTCTTCTAAATATTAACACCACAACAGAATTACTCCCCAGCAGGTGATGCTACTTGGGAACATATAAATACAATTTTTACATTGTAAGGCACTTTTACCCAGCATACATGAGTTGAAGTCAGTTATGACATATTTCAGGCTTTTAAGAAAAGGGTTTTGCTTTTGACTTTGCTTCCATGAATTCTGAATTGATGACAGTTTCACCAGGCCATTTCAGCACACAGGGGTAACGGAAACCAGCCACTAGCTCTTCTGCTACCAAAAGGTAAAGTGCCGTTCTGGTTCTTCGAGGCATGGAAGGGGGTCGTTTATCCATAACAGGTGAGTTATTGGACTGAATATTATACTAAGCCACTGACACACAATGAATTAGAGCTCAGTCTCAAGTACAGTCAGGCTGCTGGCAGATCTACCCCATGCAAACTTAGTTAAATACAGTAGCTGCAAACAAAGTGCCTTTTTTCCATGGGAGGGCCATGTCTGAGGCACAAATTGAAGTAATTTAAATATTGAAGGATGCTATTTTGCATTCTAAAAGTGTTCTGAGTGGCTGAAAAATGTTCATATTCTAGGAAAAACAAAATACCTTGATAGACAATTTCAATAACTGATCTGTCATTGCAATTCAAGTCACGCTTTTAATTTTGAAAGTTACAAATACAAAATAAAAATGATCAATGGCATCATGTTTAGAGCAGTAACTGAAGAATTTT
Organism: Monarcha castaneiventris obscurior; assembly: GCA_026261815.1. NCBI lineage: Eukaryota > Metazoa > Chordata > Aves > Passeriformes > Monarchidae > Monarcha > Monarcha castaneiventris. Next base: position 7,274,875 of record JAMPIT010000550.1, read on the forward strand.
CTGTACACAGCAGTATTTCTTTCCAAACGCCATTATTCTCCAGGAAAGCAAATAGAATTGATTGAATTCTAACAGGTAAAATGTTAGAAACTCCAATATACAGTAATTGAGTCCCTCAAGACATTAAGGGAATGCATAAGAAGACAAATGACACACATTAAATCTTTTAAAAATACAAGTAAAAAATCCAACAGAAACTCATGTTACAAATTAACTGTTTTTGCAATACCAATCACAGAAGAACTGTAGCAGTTTATAGTCAAATCAGTGTCTTTTGCTTGTTTCAAATCCAGATGTGTTGTTGGGAGTTCAGAGTGAAACAAGTCAAAACCCTTAACAAACAATAAGGTAATGCGGTAGCAACAGACAAACATGGACTAGATTCAGCTTTTTGGTTTTATTTAAGTCTGAGGATGTGCTTTAACAGACCAATTGAAGAAGCCAGTAGCCATTACAAATGACAAGGTGTTTTGAAAGCAGTCAGAGGACTGTTCTGTTAGATTTGGTATAGCCTAGATCTGATCATTCCCTAAAGGAACATCAAATTCTAGCAAGTAGAATTCCATGATGTGATTGTTGACTTGACAGAGAAAAGAAAAAAAAAAAAATCACTAAAACAATAAGGATGATACACGAAGTTTCTCATATAGTGGTCATGTGATTAAAAAATAAATACCAATCTAGCAAAAAAGGTTGTTTCCTCATTCTTCTCAGAAAATATGGGACCTTATGCACATTCTTGACAAAACATGAAGTGTTCCACACAACAGAGAACACCTGAGGTATGGACGTCAGATATGGTGGCTAAATTCCATAGTGAGTTAAGAGTTGTAACTCTCTGAAGTAAAAGAGATTGGGCTGCAAAGTCCAAACATTTGTATAGTAAGGTTTTAATCACACTTGGTGAAGTGTTCTTTGTAAATCAAGACACAGAAGGAGGTGGGTTGTTGGGGAAAAAATGAACTACAGCCCTTTGGCATGAATTCTAAAGCTCACAGCTCAGAACCAACAGCTGCTCAAGTAAATCTCCTGCAACCAATGGCAGGCAGAATGAGCAATCACAACAGGAACAACCTGAAATGTTCAAGCGTGCTTTGTGTACACCAAGTCCTTTCCTACTGGGTGCTTCTCAAGCAAAAACAGTGCAGCTTTTCCATGTACAGCCTCTGGAACTTGTGCAGGAAGAAAATGCAAAATTCACAAAGTACCAGCTCATTGCCACCACGGACTTGTGCATGTTGTTAATTAAACTAGCTAAGACCTTCCCTCATTGCGTGAATCCACTAAACAACTTACACATTCCAAATCTTAAGGTTTTTATTCAGTCCAGAAATATAGATCTTACTTCACTTCAATGTCTGCCTTAACTTTTGACACTGTACATATTACATATCATTTCTATAGTGTTTCATTTTTTTCCAGACACTGCAGACTACAAACTACATAATATTGACATGTAAAACTCTGCCACTTACTGAAGGCTCACACACATGAACGTTTCAGGCAGTTCAATGAAATTTCTAACACAGATGGGTAGTAAAAAGTTACTAACCCTTTTCTGATTTTTAGAAAACAATTTAAAAGAATTAGTAGTTATGATGTCATAGCCATTCCCAGTTCTATAACTCTGTCCCTTGAACCTGTTTAAAAAATGATGAAAACAATAGTAAATTTAGAATCATACAGAAAAGCATTTTGCAGCTCTGACATTACATCTATGTTTAGCAATAGAAGTGGGGGCCTCCCTTCTTACACTGTTACAAAGTCAGCTGGATTTAAAAAACAACAAATCCTCCCCATTCTTCTACAGTATGCCAATAAAAAGTACTCTGCATACACTAGATTTAAATACTTCACTGCAATAAACTACATTAATTGTATATTGCGTTTCAGTCTTGGTAACAGATCTGTCAGGAGTAACTTCCATACCTAGTTTCCATTGAGCTGCTGCTGAGGAATGTCATGGTCAGTGCCTGATTTGCCACGGCTTTTGCTTTCTCTTTCTTCATCCTCTTCATCTCTTTCATCGTTTCCACTATGGTTTTTACAATAGAGTCTAGCACAATAAAAGAAACAGTGAGGATTTACACTGAAAATATCCATAAAAACCTGACTTTCCTCCATTAGTTTTGAGAGTATTGAGATGTGCTACAAGACAGTTGCAAACTCTTAAGTCATTTACAGCTTTCAGTAAAGCATCAGTTGAACTGAGAAGGAAAACAAGGTTCAAGAGCAGCCAACAAAACTGTGACCAATCCCAGTTTTCCAGAATTGCCACCATACTGCTCGGTGAATGCCCTCTTGTGGGCACAGCACGGCAACTCAGCTGCAGCCAAGTGACAGCTCTTCAGGAAGGATGGAAAGTTATGGGGTCCAAAAAGCCCAGGAAGGAAGCTACAAACACATCAATATGGAGGAATCATGACATCAATTTTCTTGATCTAAATTACAGACTACTGGAGAAGGAAAATAAAATACAAGTCAAATAATTTTCTCATTTCTCATATTTACAACACTACAGAAATTTTAAATTAGCAGAGTAACTGAAATATTTTGTAAAGTCAATGATTACTTAAAAATACCATTTTAAATTAAATAATATCCTCTTTTTTGAAGAATATATTGACTAGCCAAGTTAGGCAGAAAAAGTGTCATGAAGTATCTTTACTTGCATAATAGATTCAACAATTACATAGGTCCTTACTTATAAATTCCTCGTGACATATTCTCAATGTATTTAGCTTTGTCTTCTACTCCACAGTGGTAATGGTATGTTTTTATGCAGGCTTTGATTTCACACCCAATAGTAGCACCAGGCTGGCTGCAGAGTGTGCATTTCTGTGCAGGAGAAAGAAGAGAACAGCAACATTCAGCCGCTCAGTCTTTTGCCTCATAGTACCCAGTTTAGTGTTCCTCATATTTATGGCTAAGATCTTGTAACAGAGTAATTCCTCTGGCAGATCATCCTTCCAATGAAAAATTAATCAAAGACATGGTAAACCAGAAACTATAAAATACCAACCCATTAAAATATGAACACTAGGATTTACCTGTCTGTTGCACAGAAAACTGGTACATGATTGCAATACATGTTATTGCATTTCCAAGGTCATTTCATTGCTGCTGAAGTTAGTATGCTAATATATAAAGAGTCCTATATTATTTTTTCCCAAGGAACAATATTGCTAGTTGTTTATTCTCTCCCTGATCCCCCATAAATTTCTTAGCACTTTAAAAGCATCCTGAATTTTAGTAAAACACAGTGTGATGTTTTACCAGCATCCCCGAGACCTTAATATGTTTTCCTACTAAAACACCAAAACAGTTGGAAACACTGGTTTGTTTACAATGTTACAGAATATATTCACTGCAAGAACTGAGTACTTCATGTGCAGCTTCACATAGGGTGTTTTTAGTAATACAGGTCCAAAGCTGTTACTGTCTCATAGTTACAGCATGGCTAATATGGATCATATTATGATGATAATAGTATTTATGTACATTGTCATAAAGAATCCCAAATACCACATGCCCAAACACCACTAATATTAAGGTGATTCCTATCTGGCTGCCCTTCCCACAAGTAACAACACATTTTAATTTTGTGTTTAGAAACAGATGGAAAAGATTGCTCCATAAAAGGAAGGAGGCAGAGCTATATACATCTTAGCAGAATCACTAAGACATTCACCACATTCTTCAGGTACATACCATTCTTTTTCCTCTCTTGATTTCTTGAAGTACAGTTTTGATATCAAAATCACCAAATTCTGCCCTTGAAGTTGTTGTTAGCTGGACAGTGCCAGAAGAGAACAACTGTAAAACAAGCAAGACAAAAAATGTCAGGTCACCAACATGATTGGAAATCTTTTCTCTGCAGGAATAACTGAGCATTGAACATCCTGTTTCGTGATCTCAGACAGCATGAGCTTTAGCAACAAACTAGGAAAAACCCTGTGCTGAGCAATTAAAGTATTCCTTCTAATCCCCATCTGACTGCTTTAATTAGAGTTGTTGTTGCCTTGGAGAAATATATTTTAAAAGACAGAGGAGGAGATGAGAAATAATGATAGGACAAAAACATAAAGTAGCAAACAGGCAACATTATCAATTACACTACTCAACTTTTTAGGAACATTCAATTTCCTCCCCTGGGACATATATGTAATTCAGGTTCAACCCTGATGTCAATATAGCTGTGAAGTCCTGAGGGATGACAATGGAGCACAGAAGTACCATCCTTCCATTATCATCCTGGTATATTCAGCTCTAACTGCCTTAAAACTGAAGTTCAGGTACACAAAGTACCAAAGAGCCTTGATACAGTAAGACTCCAAGCTGCTGGCAAACACCAGCTCTCTGTTAAATGAGGCTGGGTACAGAAAGTCAATGATTATACTCCACAGATTGCCTAGACTATTTATTCATTTTGAGGTACAGCATGAACCAGTGAAGTTTGTTACCCAAGGCCCTACTTCATTCATAGAATGAGTGATATGAAAGATGGCACTCATGTTTGTTGCAATTAGATCCCGCTCAGGCTGACAGTTCCATAAATGCCATAATCTAAAGGCAAGAGCTTTCTAGAACTTCCATACCCCACACTCAAGTCACACAGCCTGAATCCACAGGTCAGAAAATTAATGAAGTTCATGGATTCTTCTCAGATTATGCATGAATGCCTATGAAGCTGTTTTTTTCTTGGAAAGGATTCTTTTATTTAAAAGTGTTTTCTGCTTTCCTTTTTAAATACTTCATATGCATTTAGATGCTAAGGGAGCATTTTTAATAAGGTAAAGAATCTCCCTGAGCTAATTCCATCTCTTAGCATGAAGCCAACTTTTATTCATATTGCCTGCAGTGAAAATAAATGAATTGCTCACTTTGCAACACTTCAGTGCTTAAGGAGATCATCAGCATACAGACAATACTCATGCATAATTACATGTGAGAATACGGCATTAAAATCCAAAACAGCAATTCAGAAAAAATTCACAGAACAGACTGGTAAACAAAAATACTGTTACTCACCATGCACTTATAGTGTGCTGCAGCCTTTTTGGCATTAAATATATGAAGCTTTCCTCTAGCTTCATTTTCTTCTTCACCTGCATGACAGAATCCACATTTAGGTTTTGTATCACTGGGGCTGCTTCTGTGGGGAGACCTGTCTCTCTGAAAGAAAAACATTTTACTAAAATATACTGCTGGGATACAAATAAGGTTGCAATTTTAAAAGCCTGTGGCCACCAGCTGGAGGCTCAGACAACTGCAAATTTTAATAAAACTTATTTCAGAGAAGAAATATGCAATTCTGTCTTCTAAGAAGTTTAGCATATTTACTGCTTACATAGGAACTGCTTTCTATTTCATCTGTGCCATGTGAGGACGTAGATCTAGTGTCTTCTGATTGCCCTTTGAAATTTGTTTTTCTTGGCTTTCCCTTACGACCCCTCCTTTTTCCTTTGGGAGGCGAAGGCTCCAATTCGTGTTCATTGATATTTTCTTCTAAATCTGCTTTAGAAGTCAGAAAACATCGTTAATAAGATTCTCCACAATTTTACATGAAACAAACTAAGAAAAAAACCCAAACCAAACAAAAAACCCCCAGAACCCACCAAAACCAGACAAGAAAAAACACAACTTGTATTTTCTGAATTTTGGTCAGAAATAAAAATAGCACCTTTTTCCCATTTATTACAAACATGCAACTGCAGATCCTGAAAACATTACTTTTTCTATGTCATACAGCTTTGCATCTTTATAAAACATGAAGGCTTAGTGTTTCTTACAACTTCTACTTTCATACCTAAAATGTGTCCTCAGATACACATTTCCACCTTCATTGAAAATAACATTCATTTAAGCTACACTGAAACTGGAAAGTGTTTTCATCCATGAAATACACTATTAATTATTTTAAGATGCATAACGCCAATGTAAATTGCCCTTGACAGTATACCAGTGTACGCAAGTAACACCTCTCTTCTTGCTTTATTAATTCATGCCTGTTGACTTATGAAAAAAAAATCAGCCATTGAGTTGTAACATCAACATCAAGCTTTGAAACTGAAATGTGTTTTGCCTTCATGAAACAAATCTACAATTTTATGTCATTACAGAATACTTTTACATCTGCAGCTAAAAGCAGCCTCCAGTTTAGAGGAAATCATCCACACTGACAACATCCCATATCAAGTATTTACAGACCATTAAGAATATAAGAAAACATATTTTAATACAGACATATCAAAGAGGCCTGACAAGTTCCTTTGCAAATGTCAGCTGAGCTGTGAATGCTATACAGAGCTGAGTCCAATACTTGGGCACACTGTCCTCTGAACACCTCATAGCTATACAGAGGACACAGATCAATTCTGCAAGATTAAAATTGCTTCCAATACAATCTAGTTAAATTATATCTGATAACTACATCTAACAACCAGCTCTATTCAGTCACTAACAACTTTCCTACTCACTGGAGCATCCTCCTTTTTTCTTTCAGTATGTAGCACCCATCCCTGCTCGAACCACAGACATATTTCAGCAGACTTGTTTAAAGAAAACATGCATAGAAGCCACTGAAGGACTTCTCTTCTCAAAATCCAAACCACAAACATCAGTATGAGCCCTCAAACAGAAGGAAATGGTAATCAGAAGACTTGGAACATCCATTTGATGGATATTGCCATACTGTTTTAGGAACCAGACAGGACATCTTAGTTGGAGACTAAACGCTCCTTTGTCAGCACTCATCTTTCTTACCTATTATCACATAAAAATCAGATCACATTTCTATCTCATGATAGCAGTGACTCAGCTGCACAAAACTTAAAGTCAAAGTGCCAAACATATTCCACAGCCACCAAGTGGGAGGAGAAGACAACTGAAGCCCTGGCCCAGCCTAGCACACAAATACATCCTGTTCAGCTCCATCTATTGTATCTGTCACTAATCCCCAAGAAAACTACAGCTTCTGCTCAGTTATTAAGGAAGGATGGAAAACTCATCCAAATGCATCACAATGGGTTATACTGAAATTTATACAGATCTGCAAATTATTTTGGTTTAAAACACTTGCTAAATTCCCCAAGCAAGATTATGCAATTTAAATATTGACCTCTTAGACTGCATATAGCAAATTTTATTACAAACTGAAAAACCCCTTTTAAAAAGAATTCTCTTTTATCTTTTTCATCATATGAACCCTCCACCAATTACTCAAAGAAATTGTGAATATTTGTCTCTATTTTTACATTTACAGAAATCATAGATGGTTATTCCAGAAAAACAGTCTTACAAAAATGTGACTATTAAATTTGTGATCCTTTAAATGATAACAATAAGAAGTTAAAAAAATTCCTCTCAAAATAATTCAATTGATTTCCCTACTGTATTTGATGAAGCAAAACATTGTCCTTTCACCACCATTCCTTATTTTTTCCAAAGCTCCTTGTCAATTCTGTCAGCCAAAATGCTTTCCACCCCTCAGTCCACCCTTATTTTCTACAATAACATTAAAGCATGTCCTGAACTCTTTACAGCCTCACCTACAAAACCAGAAGTGAGTCTAATTGCTGAAAACCAAGCACACCTTACGAAAACCAACTTCTTATAGGAAACGTCAGTCTCCGAATAGAATAAGTTCTTAAGTGCTATTTTTCAGTCTATAATTATTAGTATACTTAAGATTTGAAAAGTAAAAATGCTGTATTTTTAAAAGATAGATTCAATGTAAGATAAAAAACCACAAAGAAGGCACAGCTTTCCTCAAAGGAGAACCCTTCTTCTGTGCTCAAAACTACAACTTTCAGAAAAGTTCAGACATCATTGAAATCCAGATGCTACATGACTCCTTCACTAAAACACAATTTCTTGAATATTTACATCTTCTACTTCAAGTGACGTGGACCTATAGAGTAACACCACCAAGACATGAGGATCTGTTCTACCACATCTGTCCTTCAAGACTGATACCTCAAAACATTAAAGCTCCTTTCATTTTTACAGCACCCTGAACTCGCAGAATAGAACAGGGAGAGACAGTAACCAGCTGTCAAACACATCTGCCCTGGATGGTCTTCATGGTTAATTTACAACTCGGTGTGTGCCCTATCCCTCCCCTCAAGCCCACTGCCAGCTTACCCTGTGTCCCTGGCATCTGATGGTTGGGTGTTTCCAACTTCTCATGTCAGCTTGAACTAAGGAAAACACAAAAAGTTGTTCAACTCCTCCCTGACCAGGTGATGTTTTATCGTGGATATCACCCATCCTCTGAATCCCCTGAGATTTCCTAGAACACCCTCTTTAACTACCCACATTCCATATCTCATTACTGCACTGATTTTTGAAATCATGACAATATTCTCAACATAACTTTACATAAAGTGTTCCAAGGAAGTTTCTGTGAGCTTTCCTCAGAAGTCCCTAAATGCTAGACCTGAAAAGCGCCCAATACACAAGCCTGAGAAGGGGGCGTAAGGATAGAAATCAAGAGGAAACAATCTGTATTTTAAAAAGCAACTAGGAACATGATATTGTAAATTAAGATTAGTAGCAACAAGCCCCTAATCTGCATTTTAGAAATCCATGAGAAGTACAAAGTACCACAGGAGGAAGCCTGGAAAAATGCTGTATTACATCAACTGTTAACAGGGAGATTCAGCTTCAGAAAGAAATCTAAAAATTCTCCTTTGATCATGACTAGAAGGAAAAAGGATCAAGATGTTTTGCTGTTTAAAATAAGGCTTGGCAGAGAAGAGGTTGAGATATCACTGATCCATATTGCATCAGCTTGAAATACACATGGAATCACCCCTTTCCAGAAGCCAGGCTAAAGCAAAGTAAAAAATAATTACATGCTTTAAAGGTTGTGAAAGAAGAAGTAAAAAGAGGATGTGTACAACAAATACTGCTCTATTGACATCCTACGTTACCTTAAACAACAGAGTAAGAGAGCAAGAAACAGAGGAGGCTGAGTTTGTGTGAGTAAAATAAAAACCAAAACTACTGGCACAATGTATTTTCAAGTAGGACTGGACATAAAATGAAGCCAAAGCATAGAGTGTTGAAGTGGCTGAGACATGCTGCTATATAAATCTGAAATCGCACATATGCAGGTAATGTTTTACAGTGCATTTGGGATAAAAAAGAAACTAAAAATTCAAGGAACAAAATCAATCTTATTAGATTTTTAGAAGAGAAATGGAATCCAACAGGGAAAGAAAAGAGTACTTCAGCATGCTAGAGTAAAATCACCTTAAACTATGGCTGAAACCCAGTAGACCATATGAGCCAACATCATTATTTTAAATTGGAAAGAAACATCAAAAAACCCCCAAAACAGCTTTATTGGACCAGTAGTTAATACTAAAAATGTGGATGTGCCTATAAGCAGTAATAAGAACCAGAGATTTGCATAAACCCCCTTGCAAGCAAATACAAAATCAGGTAAACTGATCATGAAATAGTAATATTTATCAGCAGACAATGTGAAATTAACAACCAAAATGCTGAATATAATTTTTGGGTTATCTTTTTCAATGGCAGAAGAATAAGTTACATGAAACATATCTAAACTAAAGTAAAAGTGGAAAGGAAAAAATTAAATTACCCCTTTGGTTCTGCCACTAACTATTTTCCAAAAGCCCCAGATACTTCAAGGAACTGATGACTCTCATCCAAAAGTTATTTGTTATGAGGTACTTGAGATTATTTCTTTAATTAAGTACATTTAATGTAGAAATATAACAAAATAGTCCTTACTAATCGCACAATTTAAATGCATTTTCAAGCAAAGAAACACTGGCAAAGACTGAAGACAGATGATGCACTTGGCTTATTTGCACAGCCATAAAGCTTATGACCACTGGTCTGATGAATTTGTTGAGTAGCTGAAACCATTTACCACATGACTTTTACATTTTTCCTTTTCCATTAGCCATGTGGTTTTCCGTAAGAAAATCCTGGTATGATGCTTCTGCACAAACCCTCATTAGTCTATAATGGGACATTGCTAATTCACTGCCTGGACGGACTGCTGTTGTGGGAACACCATGTAAACATTTGATGCCACACCCAGAGCATTCTCCAGGAGACAGACACCAAGCAGGCTGAGTTAGCAAAGCCAGGGAAGACTTTCCCCAAACGTTTTTCACCAAAGGTTTTCACCAAAACCAAAATAACCCCAAAATGCAACATTACAGAAACATTTACACAGGACTGTGTTACTGCAACCACCTTGAGGTAAACCTGTGCTGGGACCAGCTCTACAGAAAATGCAACAAGGAACAAACACTGCTTGAAGAATCCAAAGATGAATCAGAATGTTACCTAACTAGAATGCCAAGAAGTTGCAGATGTTTTTCCTGCCAGTCTCTGCTTTTCACAGCACTTTGGAAAAGTACTCTGTGCACTATAGATTGCAGTGTCTCTAAATAGGTCTCAGAGAAATATCATCCTGACTCAACTTACTGAGCAGTGTGAGAAGCACAGATTCTGTGTCTGATCTTTAGAATAACATGAAAAGGATGCTAGGACAGGGAATGTCCTTATTTCCACTATGGAAACATAATTCCCAGAGGCTTTGAGCACAGATACAACAGAAATCATGAACGTTTTATTTTTCTGACCCCACAGTTTTCAAGCTTTAAACATTAAGAAGTTACATGGCTGTCTTTGTTAGTCTTTGTCTTACCACTGTAAAACAGAAGAATGAAATTACATTCTTATCTTAGTTTATATTAAACTATTCCTAATCAGCTGAATTTGTTTTAAATTCAACACATGAATCAGGGCAGTACCACCTGCAGGGAAACAGAGAGGCCAGTTTTTTCATTTTTCAACAATTATTTCCAGTACATTGGAAAAAATTCCAACAAACAGTTCCAAAACAATAGTTCAACAATACTCCATTCTTCAAAAAGAATAAAAGCAATTGTATCCAACTGAACAGTTTATTCAACTAATAGTGTGATCATTTGAAAAGCACTGGCACCAATTCCTGTAACCTATTAGGTACACGAAACTTAGACGGCTTGCCTAAAATTATCAATTAAGCTATTATCTGAAGTTCAGTTATTTTGTTAAACTTGAAACCAGCAAGGCAAAAATCTAAATGTCCTTTTTCCAGTTAAGGGGGACACAGCACAGAAAAATCACTCTGAATCACACAAAGGAAATAAAGGAGAAACACAATTTTCCTATTCTGTCACCCAAAGGCCAGGCCATACAGATAAATTAGATAAACCAAACAATTCATTGAAACAGATAACGAATTTAAGAGCACCGTACTCTGCTGCCATGTTTCGCATTTTTATATTCAAAGAAAGAGGAAGGTAGTTCAGCAACTCCTGTCAAGTGAAGAAAAATTAATTCCCATCGCTCATTAATTTTTGTCTTGATGAGTAAACACCAAGTCTGATGAATTCTCACACGACTTGAATTTCATAACAGCAATAAAAAACATCTATGAGGTCCTTTTTATTAAGTCTTAGCAGGTAAATTAATTCCGATATAGGTCCTTCAACAGCATTTCCATGCAGGATTAAAGAGGTTTTCCTTAACTGTTATTAAAGGTTTAACAGATAGTCTTTTTGAACTAGAACTTCTAACAAAAGTACATGAGCCAGATCTCAGACTTGGGCAAGTATGCCCCCAGAAGCATCCATTTTCTAGAGAAGGGAAAGAAAAATCTTGCTGCTATGCAGCAGTGCTGACTACAGAAAATAAACTGTTCTGGACAAACCAAACACTTCTAAAATCTCTTTGAACATCCACTAACAAAAGTGACAGAATAAAAATACTCTGACTGGAACAATTAAATCTGGATACAAAGAACTAAGCCTAAGAACCCACATGTTCTAAACTGACCAAGAAAAAAAACCTCAATAAAACAAAATTTAAAAAGCCTCAACCAAGAGCAGGAGCAGTTAAGTTTCCATTAAAAAGGGACTGATGGTTCTAGTGCCTCTGTGCACCCACACTGGGTTACAGAACAACAGATAAGCTTTAACTGTTCTGTTAGGAAAACACTGCTAGGAGCAAAGATTGATGAAAATGAAACAGAAAATTAAAACAAGATTAAAAAAAAAAGCCACTATGTTAACATTTAGTTTCCCTGCCTCGTCTAGTCACTTTTCTCTGCCAAGTCCTTTATCTGTTTTCACACACTGCCATTCTTTCACATTTAAATGCTTCCTTGACACTCACATTTTCATCAAGAAACAAACAAAATACATAATATATATAAAGCTTAATCTCACCATACAACACCTTCCAGTTGTCATTTCACTGAGCAAACTTCAGCATTTAAGTATTAAGGAAGAAAACCTCCCAAGTCCCTTCTGAAACTCTGAAAACCACCCTGTAATTTCTGTCTGCTAAAGTTAATTAATGCTCAATGTAGCAAAATACCATTGCTATGGAAATTACTTACAGCATTGTATCAGGCATATGCAGTATGTATTTCTACTTTGATTTAGAGGAGGTCTATCCCAAAAGAGCCCCAGCTTCTGGCATTATCAAATCCACAACTGTAAATAGTAATTATTTTATGGGTACAGTTTGCGAAACAGTATGGACTAGAAAGAAAACATATTCTTTGGGAAAGAGCACTGGGTGGAATGTCAGTGAAACATTAAATAACAAACAGGAAACAGAAATGTGTAGTATAGCTACACATAGTTCTAAAAGTGTGAAGCTATTTCTACGAAGTTTAAACCATGACAGAAGTAAATATTTAAACAAAAAAAGTGTGTGCAAAGTTAAGTACTAAATAATATACTATTGGGTTATTTGGCGTCAGTTTTTCTGAGTGACGTTTATTTCTTTGCACCTACCCTCAATCTATGAGTCTCTTTACATGAGTCTAGATAAATGTTTTAATAAACTACCATCACCAACATTTAATAAAAAAAACTACAAATTTTTCCCAATATATCTATATAAAATTTAAAAGCCTTTGCTGTTAGAAAATGACACTGCAAAACTGGAAAAAATGGTTTCTGAAAACTCTTAAAGAAAAGCAAGTACAGATCCAGCAAGGAATCCCAAGCAGAAAAAGTAATCCATTGGCTTTGAGCTCCATGCAGAATTGGAGGCATTGACATACATGTCAAACACTGAGACACTTGTATCGGCTGAAGAGAGTCATCTCTCTGGACTCAAAATGTCTTTCACATTGTGTGTCTTTTAACACACAAAGCAACGCCCAAAACAAAGAAACAAAGTGCCAAACTACAATATAATGTGGCCCCTTCTCTTTGGAGAACTAATTATATACATTACTTTTCTTGTTTAAACCCAGTAACAGTAAAATTAATACAGGTACACAATAATTACGTAAATAGACTGAAAAAAAGAAATGCATTTTCTTTTATATTTTCTGCTGCCTTCAGAATCTTTCTGAACCTTGAAATGACATCCAAACCTTACCATTAATAAATCTACCTACTACCTGTAGCATGAAAAGCAATAATATATTACCTTAAAAATACACTTGGCATAGAGACTGAAGTAATTCATGAAGTTTCGTCTTCACTAAATAGTTGCATACTCCTCATTAGTTAAATCTGATGATATTTCAGTTGAAAGCAATGCAAAAAGTAAACTACCAACTGTTTGCTTACCCAAATTCAGATACAGTAGAAAAAGAAAAAAATATCTTAATAAATACAGAACAGCACAACTAGTTTGGAATTTTAACAGACCACACAATTTATCTACATTTGTGGCATTTCACTATTCTGCAAAGATACGCAGTTTTCATGAATGGATTCATAAAACTTTTTTTTTTTAAATCAGTATGATTCAGAAACTTATCTGTAAGTGAACTCATCACAACCCTTTTTATTTACTATTGGGTGTTCCTTTTTTCAAGAGTTAAATTCTATTTACTAGTCAAAAAAAAAAAAGAATATTTAGGAACATTAGCAGTAGCAAAAATCAGCTGTTACCTGACAAAATATTTCAGATGTTAATATTGTGAATACTTAACTACAAATATAAGCCAGCTTCTTCCAAGAACGGAATGTATAGCTTCGACCCAAACTTTGGTTTTATGGTATCTTTTGAACATCCTAAAATTTATGGTTTGGGTTTTTCTTCACCTCAATCAAGAATTTTTAGGGAACATACAGAAATCTGATGGGCTTCCAAAGTCACTGTTTCTCAAAAAAATGTAGTTCTAATTTTTACTGAAAACATTTATATTCTCCAGAAAAATTTAATTTAACCAAGTATCTTTCTACAATGGGAAAAATTTATATTGAATAATTTTACCTTCAGAGTTATGCGTAGTTTTCTTGTGTTTTCGACATAAAATCCTATAAACAAAGTAGTTGAAAACTGTCAAGTCAGTCACGATCACAGATTATTTACTCATCTTTTAAATTTAAATGCCAGTACATTTTCCTCCCACTTGTAAGACTCACTGATACACAAATCTTGCAGTGAAAATATGCTTTTCTAGCACATGACTATTTTGAATGCCACAATCATAATTAGAATTTTTTGCAACAGTTTTGTTTAGATTCCAAAGTGGGGTTTTGCTTTGCTTTGTTGTTTTTTAAACAAAGAATGTAAAATATAAATCAAAAAATAAACATAACAAATAAATAATAGTTACATGTAAATGCCTTGTGAAGGTTTCTCTCTTATCTGAGCTTTATCATGCAAAGCACAGTAGTAGTGATACGTCTTGTGACACGTTTTCACATCACAGCCAATGGTTGCTCCGGGACAGTGGCATAAAGAGCACATCTGGAAAGAAAAAGAAAGCACAATTCATGCTACTTTTTGCTTAGTACTTCTGAGTTCAAAAATAATACACTTACTACTCCTGGTGACAAAACAAATGGATTTATGCACTTGGTATTACTCTTCCTGCCCTCAGGTGTTTTCCATAATTTATTTTAAAATTAAGAAATCTGTTACCAGTGTGCAACAATGCAATAACCATCAGATGCACTATCAACTCAACCACCGTTATCAACTCAAAGAAGAAAATAAGTAATTTATTGTTGTGGAATGTATCTGATGAAAGTGACACAGCTATTCACCTAAATATCCCTCTTACAAGGACACTCTGTTTGTACCAACCATTTCAGAAATAATTGTACCTGTTTAATTCTGAATTATATTATGAAGGCAGGAGGGAAAAAAATGACACCCATTTGGGAATGAGTCCTGCACTCAAAAATACTGATGATCTGCAAATTTACCTCAGCATCAGCAGCTAACTTTACCGTTTTTTCTATAGTTACGTCCTTAAGTCCTTTCCAAAATACTGAATTTAGTGAAATATTTGGTAAACACAATGAATTTATTTCAACTAAACTAAATCTTGCTCTTTATACTTGTATTACAAAAAAGATTAAAAGGGAGGCTGTTGCTTTACTCTTCTTTCCCATTAATTAATTTTTTTCATATCAGACACGTAGATGACAGCAGCTATCTGCGTTCTAAATTGCTCATGGCTCTTCTTGTACTGTGGTAGGAAAGAAAGTAATTGACAATATCACAACATTTTTCTCTGTATTGTTCTCTATTGACTTAATATTCCCCAAAATCTCAACATTTCCCATTAAACTCACCTCCCAAGACAACCAGAGGTTTTTCTTTGTATCCTGCATATTGCCCATGCACCCAAAAGGTTACAATCAATTACAAATATAAGTATGCAATGTAGGATATTCCCCATAGAGATATAGACATATATATATATATATATATATATATATATATATACACACACGCATCTTTGTGGATACATTTTTGGTCCACTGCAGTTGTTTAGTCAAGTTCTCCTTGCTACTCTCAAATATGCCAAAAAAATATACCACGAAAGTTACCAAATATACCACCAGCCTGCTTTTCAATTTTAACAAAGTCAACTGAACAGTAAAAATGTCAAAGCCTTGGATCATCTCCATTTACTCCTCTGCAAGCTCTGAAATGGTGCAGTTATATACTGTTCCCTAGTTGTTATCTAATTTGTATGGGCATTTTATCTCATAAATCTGTTATACATTATGTTTTCATATCTAGTAATTGCTGATCAAAGTCCTTTAGAAAAGCCTAGGCTTACTTATCCAGCCAATCAAGTTTAGTCAGAACTTCAGTTTTCCTGAAAGCCAGAAATGACTAAAAGAAAACTTTCTTTTTATGAACACCATGATGTGTCTGTAAAACAGAGTACACAACAAGTAATAAAATACTTATTCCATTGGCATGTGTCTGCTGTCTAAATGGTCACTAACTCTCAAGCTATATTGGGTATATATGAAGTTTGATAAGCTGCAAATTAGCTATGTTCTTTAAAAAAAAACCTTCCCATGCACAGACACTGCACAGACACTAGAAATAATACAGATAATCAAGACAATTAAGAGATCAGTGACTTGTACTTCCAAATATTTAGACTTCATAAGCTTTTGTGACTGGCCTACCAAGGTTTGAACCTACAACCTTTTCCAAAACAGATCTATTATGATCAGGAAGTCTCTACATGTCAGTCACTGTCACTCTGGTAATGAGGTCCCCACTGTCAGTGCCCACCTGGCCAGATGCACCTCCTTAAGGAGGACAAACCGAGCCCAAGCCATCAATATATTCACTTAACCCAGTGCAGTGAGGTTTTTGCTGAACGTGTTCCCCCATAACAGACCAGGCTAGACCAGCAAGCAGACTCGAGAGAAGGGATTCGGGCTAATAAAAAACATTTATCTTTAAACTTCCTACACGCCAATGGAGAAAGACAAGTTCCTCCAGAGAGGGATTTAGAGCTGCAGCCTTCTGACAGCTACAGAGATAAGGCACCTAAATTAAGATCTAAAATTATCTTGTACATTTTATCCAAAGAGGAAACAACTCAGGACTATGAATCCACTAGATTGACCAGATCCAGGTTTTCTACAAAAATCCTGAACTAAGTGCCTAGTACACAGAGCTGGTGATCTACAAGAATGGAGCCATTGCAATAGAAGGAATATTAAGAGATTCAGAAGCAGAAAGAGAAACCATTGAAGACAAAAAAAGAAAAAACCTTTAAAACCCTTTAAGAGACACAAGAATCAGAAAGTTTCTTTATGATCGGTATTTCCATTTACTACCATGTTCTTTGCAAAGTCCAAATCACAACATGAATCACTTGTGAACAGTTAATTTATTTATGCCTCAGCTAATTAGAGCAAATGAAGTTCCCTGCACTGGAAAAGATTCAAATGAAACAGTGGGCGAAATATTAGACTATTACTACAAAATTGTAGCTCTACAATAATACTTTGGACTTCTCTTAGTGGTTGAAGAACTGGTAAATACATAGAGTGCTTTAAATAACTAATCTGAAAGGTTTTAATGTGAGGAGTGAACTGATTATCTGTTACAGCTATTTTAAAATAAGAGCCTCCCTCATTTCCCCAAATGGAAAACAACTAGCTCTAAATAAATAGTAATAAAAAAAGATCCTCATGAATTAGCTTCTCAGGAATTAAAAAAAAGTCATTGCTGCTCAATCTCTTTAATTTGGTGGACCTGTAATGACCACCTATATTAACAGCATTATTTTTTAAATTTAAATAAATTTTTAAATTTATTTTTTAAATCAATATAAAAGGAGCAAAAAGTGTATTTGGTAGTTAAAACCAGATTTTGGCAGCAAACCCAAATACTGGTAACACCCTTCCCAGGACCCTAGAATGTGGGTTTCTTTCAGAAATCTAACAGAAGATGTTAAATAGATTAAATACACTGAACAACTTCTTTGCAAAGTTTATGGAAGGTATGAAAATACCATCTTCCATTTTCAAGAGCCAAAATAGGGACTTACCAGTTTTGTGCCTCTCTTTATTTCTTTCTGAATATCTTCAATAGAGAATCCACCAAGACTCTCATTATCAGTGTGTGAAGAAACCAGTGCGGATGAGAACAGCTAAAATTGCAAAGACAAAATTTGCATTTTAATTTTTAAGGGTATAAGTGAAAGAGAAATTTATAGATATGAAACCCACCAAACTGTAGTGGTTAATTATGTGTACCAATTCCAACCTGGTTGGCTTTTCCACATATTTGCAGCATTTTCCCAGCTCCATCCCATTCCCGGTCACTCACCATACACTTGTGATGTGCCGCCACCTTCTGGTTCTCCGACATCAGCAACTGCCCACATTCGTTATCTTTATTCGACCGACAGAACCCACACTTCCTTTGTCTGGAGGAGACTTTCTTCTGTCCGACTGAGCTTGTCATGATTTTTAAATGACCTTAGAATGCCACTGCAACCCTCTCAATGCTACAGGGGAAAAAACTCCAGTCAGCATGTTAACATCATTAAAAGGCAAATTAACTTAGTTTTATAAATACGGCATTGGATGCTTGGAAGTGATTTGTCCCTTTTCTTCATGCTACTACTTCAATATATCCAAATAAATAAGCGACTGGCAGAGGCAGTATTTTGCCAAATTTTAATGAAATTTTATCAGCAAGAAAAAGCAGTTTCTTCATGCAAAAATGTTTGAGAATTAAAGCAAAACTTGGGATGCTGATACAAAAGCAGAAAAGGGAAAGGAAGTAAATGGAAAATACAACAAGAGAATCATCGGGGAAAAAACCTACTGCAACTAATTTTTATAGTTACTTATTACAGAAAAGGAATTTGCAGAAAACATATATATCTGTACGTGCAACAAAATTCATGCTACTGAACTTCTTCTAAGACAGAAGCAAAGAAAAACCCAGAGTCCAGTACAGCCTCCAGCACAGGTTTTGGCTGTAAAGGCTCACAAAGTCTCAGGTCAGATGAGTAAAGAGTAGAGATGACGTGAAAAACTGTTACAATTTTTGGTATCAGAGGTATCTTGTGGCTACTCAAACAGCATTAGGAACAAAATTTTAGACACCTCTCTGCTTAAGATGCTGCAATGGAAACCTCTCTGTGACTCAGTTAGTTTGGCAGTACCACACCACATTTCAGTAAGCCCAAGAGAGCTGCTGTTCTCAGCTCAGAAAAGTAACTTAAAATTAAACTCAGTATGAATCACAAACTTTTCATGTGCTACCAGCAACATATTTTAAAATGTAACACTGAGGTCACAGTGCCCAGCTGAGGCAGACACAGCTTGTGCAAAAGTGAAGACACCCAACGAGTGTATGAACTTCTTGTCCCAGTACTAAGAAGTTTGTGTTCATTTGCTTCTACATCTACCAAGAAATTAAAAAAAAAAAAAAAAATAAAAAAAAAAATTTTCTTCAAGTAGACTTTCTTAGAGCTTTTTACTTCTGAGATTTGAGTCTTACTATCAGAATTTGCTTCAACTGCAACAAAATCCACCTCAGCCTTTCTCTTCATTTGACTCAGCTAGGAAAGAAAAGCCACGGTAGAGGTTTGGTATTTGTGTTGGAAAAAAGTGTAAAATGCAGCCATAAATAAGAAGACCAGAGTTGCAAAACATCTGGACTGGTCTACAATGGCACAGATCTGCATAAAAATGCACAACTGGTCTCTGGAATTTGCATAGGCAGACCCGGTGCTCCCCAGTGCTGTCAGAAGCTCATAATGCTGGTATCACTCACTCCTTCTCTAACTGAAAGCAAAGGAACATCCTCAAGTTTCTGTCAGCATGTCCTCCTGCTGACAGACACTCCTGCTGCCTTCTGCTTCAACAGATTTTCACAGACTGAGTTGTAATTGTTGGCTTTGCACTGTTTACTGCACAACTCCTGCCTCAAAAGGCGCCTGTTCTGTCCCGCTCATCTCTGCTCTCCCAACAGCTTCATTTGCTTTCTGTTCTGAGAGCAGTTCACAGCACTAATGCACTCAGAACAAGAATGCAAAGATTTCAGATCTTGCTGATTTGTACAAAACATGTGCCAGTCTGAATAAACTAGTCACACCCTTCTGCAGTGGCAGTAGAGCCCTTAAGTGTTAAACACGAAAGAATCATTATACTGTAGTCTTCTAAAGAAAATATAAAACAAGACTAGTCCGTAATCCCTTCTGAGGAGTAAGCATGGATCCTGAAGATATATAGATATATGTATATTAAAAATAAAAATCTGGGTAATTTTTTGAACTTAAATAACATTTGGGAGCAGAAAAAGACCTACAAAAGACAAGTAGGAAAGAATATCACATAGGTTTCTCGTTTACATCTCACATTCAATACCTCAACATAAATCACACAGGGATGTTCAGAAATATACTAACAAAACAATGTAAAATGCAAGAAGTTCTGTTTTGGTATAAACAGTGTGGTATATACACACAATCATTTGGGTCTACCTGTTTCATTTTATATTCAGATTATATTATTAAAAAATTGACAGCAACGATACCAGTTATGGAAAGGAAGATCAGGAATTTCCTTGTACATGTGCACAGATCCCACTGACTTTCCGGAATAAGAATGACTATTAAAACAGAACTACCCTTCAATTTAAGCAGCAATTTTGTATTTTAGAAAATGAAAATAATTTATAGCACAAAGATTTTTTTAAGTGGCTCTCATCATATTTAATTTATAGGAAAAAACAAACTTTCCAAGACACAAGATTATGAAGAACCTTCTCACAGCTCACTGCTTTCCACCTCCCAGTGCACTACAGGCACAACACTGCAGCAGCACCAGAACCTGACACAGCCTGGCTGCCTCAAGTACTTCTGCATAATTAGATTTTTTAAGGCTCACAGTGAAGAATAATGCAAATCTTTACTCAATATATGGATGTTGCTGTTTTTTAAAAAAAGCAAATATATGTTTTGAAATACGTTACAAATAATTTAAAACTTGAAAAATTATTCAAAACTCGAACAGGCCAAAAAGGAAACTCATGTTCTTTTCACCATCAGATTAAATTACTCTGAAAGAATTTTACAAGGCTATCTAAAAGTTTTCTTTCCAACCCTGCATTCTTTGCATTTGTTTTTTCCTGTATCACTGGGCATTGACACACTATTTATACATTTTTGAAGACTGTACAAAAAAACCTGAGCATGACAAACATCAATAGACCTGTCCACAAATTATATTTGTTTTCTCACAAATGTGAGAAAACACTACTCTGGGATCACTTTTCTTTGTGCCAAAATGCACTTATTCTGTCCCTTAAAAAAAGAAACAAAACACATTTTCTGAGAAAGATGAACCAAGTTATGCAGCTACAGCCCCACAATTCTGCATGCAAGCACTCAAAATTCTGTTTTCATCTTTCAAGTTAAATCACCCAGAGCAACTAACCTAGTTTGCCAAGTATCAAGCTACATTTCATCGGAATGAGAAAAAAATGCAGCTTAAAATCAGCTCAGTATTTTGGTTTTCTGTGTTTAACAAATGAGTAAGAATTACAAAAAATAGTGATTAAATCTACTGTTGACAGAATCTTGCTTGTCAGCTTTGTCAAAGTCTCACAGACTGGATCACGAGTGACATACTATGGAATCACTGTCTGGGAGATTTTCACTGTCTCCACCAAAATGGAACACACAGACTACAAACACAAAGATTTTTCCATACAGATCAGTTTTCCATGGGCTTGATCTAAGAAATGAGAAGCTCCATATACCCTAGAATCACAAAACGAGAAATTCACTCAAACATTCTTCACTGAAAAATTTGGGTTCATTTGCATTCACATTTCTTATGTGCACTAAAGTATTAAATGTAGTTCTCTCCCTCACAGCATCTTTATCTTTAAAGCAGAAGGTTTTACACCCTCCTGTAGCTTCTGTGCTGCTTTAGTGAGCTCTAGACAACCGATTTCCCAATATAAAAGTGCAAGTTCAATGACTCAGGCACAGGATGCCCTCAGTGATTGAGACATTGTTCAGCACCAAAGAATGGAAAGTAACCTGGACTCTAATTTCCATTTATTGCCCAAACATATTTCAGGAGCCTGATTATAGGAGTTAAAAACTCACTTCTATTTCCTACAAAGGACAGTGACCTACACACTGCACTTGTGAAGTTTGTTTTGCTGTATGACTTGTACAATTCCCAAATTACATTTCAAAAAATTAGAATTTATATTTGTGAAGAAAATCTCGGACACCTAAGGAAAACCTGCAAGAAGTAAACAAGCTTCAGAAAATGCCATTGAAGATGCTGAAGTGGTCTGGTCTCTCAGGAAAAGCTACAGAAAATATTTGTGCTGATTTTTCCAAGATGCTCACTGGAGATACCAGAGTCACAAACTTGCAAGTGCTTTGCAGTTTCCCGGGTCGATCACTCATTGTTGGGAGGTTTATTTTGGAGAAGAGGGGGTGAAGAAGGGGAACGGGAAAGTATCCTGTAGGGCTCTGTGGCTGAAAACCCAAATCACAGGTCCCATAGAAACTTTTATCCAAGAGTTACATTCACACAGCATCCTCCAGCCACCATAAAAAGTAGGATGGGAACTTATACATGCAACTTCCTTTAAAAAACCCAGAAAGACACCGAAAACGGGGCAGATATGAGGGGAGAAGGGCAAGCCCTCGAAAGCCTAAACAATGAGAGCAGAGCAAATGACGAAAAATGACACAGAGAAAGCCCGCGGTCACAGAGCTCTGGCAGACGACGCTAAGAGATCTCCAGGAAAGTTTCCATCCTCTCACGGGAAGCGGGACGGGCCGATAGCGGCACCTCTGCCGTCGCCTCCCCGGGGGATCGACGGGGTGGGACGGCATCTCTCGGGGAGGAACCGTCCCACCTCCCCGCGGGGCCCGGCTGGCACTGCAAGAGCCCGACCCCTCCCTGGCCGAGGGGCTACCGAGAGGAGCGCGGCGGGACGCGGGAAGGGCGACCCTCTCCCGATTCCACGAAATTTTGGGGGAAACGGGACCGGGAGACAAGGGGGGCGGATCCTCCCAGCAAGGAGGGCGCGGGCCGGGGCGGGCGGAACAAACGGCACCGCCGGCCCGGGGAGGGGGCAGGGCGGCGGTACCGACACCGGGGGCACCCCTGAAGGGGTACTGCGGAGTGCCGCGACCCTCGGAGGGCGCAGGGGCCGGCTGAGGCCCTGTGACCGGCGGCGGCGGAGAGCGGGCGGGCCCCGAGCCGGGGGCTGCGGGCGGGCCGGGGGCGCCGCGCCTGCCCCTGGCGCGCGGCGCAGCGGTGGCGCGGCGGGCAGCGGGCGCTCAGCGGGTCAGTCGTCGGTCACTCACCCGTGCGGCGGGCGGAGTGCAGGCGGAGGAGCCGCTCGGCACGGCCCGTCCCCGCTCGCGGGTCGCTCAGGGCCGCTCGCCTACCGGGACCGAGGCGTTCATTCGGGGCTCGGAACGCGCCGCCGCTGCCACCGAGCCAGCGAGCGCACGCACGCACGCACGAGCGGACGCACGCACGAGCGGACGCACGCACGCACGGCGCACTTAGGCCGCGGCGGCGCTGCGGGGCGGTGCCCGATTGGCGGGAGCCCAGTGCCGGGGGGGAGGGGGGAGGTCGCTCGCGGCCGCCTTTGCGCACGCGCGACAATGCGCGCGCCTTTCCTGCTGCCGGTTCTGGCTGCCCCCGCGGCGCTTCTTTGCGAGGCCGGGAAACGGCAGATGGGGGTGTAGGGGGAACGGCGGCTCTGCGCATGCGCACCCGCCGGTGCCGCTTCGCCGCGAGATCCCGGCGCGGGCGAGTCGGGTCGGCGGCAGGCACATACACACAATGAGCTCTGCGCATGCGCAGCGCTCACCCGCAGCCGTTGTGGGGGGCGCACGGGACTCGCGCTGCAGCGGCCGCGCAGCCGCAATGCTGCGCGCGTGCGCGGAGCGGGTGGTGAGAGGCGGGCGGTGCTGCGGCACCGCGCGCGCACTCTTCAGGGCGAGGGGTGGGCCCCCGCGTGCGTTCCCTCGCGGTTCCCCCTCCTGGTCCCCTCCGCCGTCCTTTACGGAGCGCTGGGCCCGGCCTTAGGGAATGGGATGGAATGGGATGGGACGGAACGGTCAAGGTTGGAAGGAGACCTTTAAGATTGTCAAGTCCAGCCATCCATCCAGCACTGTCACTACAACCCCTAAGCCACATCACTCAGCACCAGGTTTAGACGCCTCTTAAACACACCTTTGGTTCAGGAGTTGCAATGGCAGTGCTGGGTGATGTGGTTTAGTGGTTTTGGGGTTGCATGGCAGCGCTGAGTGGACGGCTGGACTTGATGATCGTGAAGGTCTCTTCCAGCCATAACGATTCTGTGATCCTTAACCACATCACTCAGCGTCAGATCCCGACTCTTAAACACCTCCAGGGACAGTGACTCGACCAGCTCCCTCTACAGCCAATTCCAATACCTGACCACCCTAAGACTAGAATTGTTTTTCTAGTATCAAATCTGAATCTCTGCTGTGGCGTCTTAAGGCCATTTCCTGTGGTCCTCTCCCTGCAGATAACCGCAGAAAAGACCAGCCCACATCTCACTTCACCCTCGTGTCAGGGAGCGATGAGGTCCCCCCTGAGCCTCCTTGAGACCCCTAGTTCCCTCAGCCGCTGCTGATCAGACTCGTTCCCCAGTCGTTCCAGGAGCCCTGCTGCCCTTTGCTGGACATGCTCCAACACCTCCATGTCCTTGTAAAAGTGAGTAGCCCAGAACAGAAGGCAGCACTTGAGGCACAGCCTCACAATAAGAAATAAAAATTACACTTTTTTTTACAAAGTTGTCATCATATTGCACATGATGACCAAATTACAATATAATGAGAAACCCAATTGCCAATACACATTTAAATTATCAAGCTACTGCCATTTTACATCACAATATATGAATGATTTACACCCCTATCCCTGCAGAAATTATTCTGCCATCTTGTTATTTTGTTCTTTATATTTTATTAATTAATTAATTAATTTTATTAATAAAAAGTTTCTTCATTTAGTTCCAGAAGTCACTGCATGTCTTGAGGAAAACCACTCCTTGCTCTTTGGTGTTTTTTTGTGTTTACTTATCTGTGAGTGTTTATTGAACATCAGCTGTTGGGGAGGGAAATAAAGCCACAAAACAATTGCTTTGGGTTTTGCTTTGAAAAAACTTTTCTAGTGGTTGTGCTTCCTTCTGAAGACAATTAGTTTTGTTCCCCTTTGGCAATATTTTTGTCTCCTTTGGCACAAGGAGCTTTAGAAATACAACAGTAAAGCTGATGGTGATGGTTGGTTGATTTGGCTGTGGTTGAAGTCAGTACAATGCCAGGTGCTGCTGAATAGCTCTGCGGAGTAGGCAGGAAAAGCTTTCTGGGGAGAATCCTACAGATTTCACATTCAAGTACAAGGCTGAGAGGCTACAATTTTTGTGCTTTATTATAAAGTGATATTTAGTCCTATTTTATTCCCCATTTTCCATGCATGAGTGTATTTTCCCTTCTTTCTAAAGGAACTTAAAATGAACACAGCCAGTAGCTTTATTCCTTACAGCACAGCATCTAAGAGCACTCTAGGGATGCTGCACCTTACAGGAATACTGAGTTCTTACACACTCAGTTTCAACGAGAGGCTCAGCAAGGCAGAAGAGTTAATGAGTTTTAGAAACAGCATATCCAGCAGACTTCATGTTTTGTCATCTGGTGTTTTACAGCCAGAGATCCCAGGAATAATGGTCATGTGCAGCAGCATCACAGATTTAGTTTGAATTCCTAGTACCGGGTTATGATGAGCCAATTCAGGGGGCAAATGACAACACAAGGAGATCCAAACTTTATTGTAAAATATTTTGACCAATTTCTGAATTAAACCAGTCAGGAGCACTGGATGATTCTGGGAGCCATTGTCAGAGCTATTGCTTCAAGCCATCTGTGGCTTATGGCAAACGTCTTCTCCTCATTTGAATTCAATACACTTTTAAAATCATCAGCACTTCCTTAAAAAGAAACCAATCTCAGCTTGTACACTTCAGTTTTCCATCTAGGAGAGGATTTCACAGCTATGGGTCTAACACACCCTTGTGTTTTTTGATACAGAATGTCTTCTTTATAGTCAGACAATAAAGATATCTTAGACTAACAGTTCCTAAACTTTCTGGATGAACAAACACTGTTGACTTCTTAATGAGTTAGGGATCACTGTCAGATCTATCTAAAAATATTGGCTTGTAAGTAATGGTAGAGGCATTGCTGACTGTCCTCTGGGAATACCTGCATGAGACAAGTAAAGCTGCAAAGTGTATGTAAGACATAGGCATTTGACATTCAGAGTGAAGACATTCAGAGAACAGTCTGTAGTTTTGGTCAGGCTCCCTCAAAAGAGGTGGATAATCTGTGTATGTGATTTAGGACTTGACTCTTGTCTATGTGTAGTTTATATCCTTTATCACAAAGAATAGAGATCCTTCTGACTCCCAGAGGAGATGTGAGTGATCATCCATACCTATTTTTATAACCAGCTCAGCAACCTAGTCTGACTGATTTTAGGCCAGCAGCACTGCCTGAGCCTGGGAGTGACAATGTGTGACTGGGGAGGGAAACCACTTCCATTGTCAATGCAGTCCCAGCTGGGATTGACACAACTTTGGGGAGTCATTTTTTTCCAGACTGTTTTTAAAGTACAATAGGGCAATTTTGGTGTATGGCCCAGGACAGTCTGTTGTCTGGAAACCTACCTGGCCCCACGAGGTAACTTTCTGAGAGCCTGTGAGAAAGGAGAGATGACTGATTATTCATTAGGTATCAGCAACCAACATGCTACTACCTCTCACACAACACCCACACATGTCTAACTTGTTGCCAGATCTTGTCCCAGAGCTGCTGGTTTTGAGCTCGGCTGATACAAACCACCCTGCAGAGCTCCCATTACTTCACACTCCAGCAACATTGTCTGTTTGAATGGAGTGGAACAGCCAGGCAGAAAAGTTGTGAACAAAACACACACTCTGCCATTGTGTTTTATTGCGACTTCCATGGTTTTCTGAACTGAAATTGTGGGCTTTCCAGCAAATTACATTAGCACTACTGCAAAGTCTTTGTGTATTGCTGTTTGTTACCTGGCCAGCAGCACAGAGGCATCTCAGTGTTGTCCAAAGTGCTTTCCCATTTCCAGTACTTTTGGCAATGTGTGTTGCCTTCATACTCTTGTATCACCTTGGCAAGGATAAAATTTAGTTATCACAAGAACTATTGTCTGGCAGGAAACCAGTCTTCTAACAGGTATAGCAAAGGTTTGTAACAATAAAAATCTCTGTGTGTGAGCTAAAATTCACCAGGATTTTACATATCCCATCAAACAATTCTTGCCAATTTTCAGCTCATCACTTCATGGAAATGCACTGCAGTTATCAGCAACCTATTACATTTAAGATTAAAAAAAAAAGCAATTCTCGGTGCAAATAGACTGTGAAATATATTTGAAAAGCAATGTAACAATGACAAATTATATTTTAAGAGCTTTCTTCTAACAGCTACTATCACACTAACAGTACAACATTGGGACACTGGGAATACTTAAACTTGATAGTCTAGCCTAAGGACTGCAGTAAGCTTTACTAAGACAATAAAGTCGTTACCTGGAGTACCATTTATCATGGTTTTACTTGTCAGAAGTCAAGAGATGAACAGTATTTTAAAGACTCGTGGCTCAGATTCTGCCAGTGTACACTGCCATGCTTCATAGTCTGAACCTGAGCATTAATTCTCAGAAATACTCTGGGAGTATGAAAAAAATGTGCTAAGCAGATTAAGTGCAGTGTTGGACATTTCACTTTAAAATAGTACGCCTTACCTTAAACACACTGAAAATCTAGCAACTGCTATAGTGCCGTTTATCTCCCCTTCTTTCTGTAGCTCATTTGGTGACATTCTCTATTCAACAAAATTGTGGGAATAAAGCCCCAAAAGCATTTACACCCAGGAAAGGCCCCAAACCAACCACTCCAAAGAGATTTTAAATTAAATTGCATAATAAACTTTCAGGTTTCTCCTTCCAGAACAGGCATCATGGAAGAAAGCGCAACACTGGGCAACATTCTGCATGTGAGAGAAAGGACCTCAAGGACTAAAATCAGCAAATGGCAAGTGAAGGAGTTTTAGTGCAGGGGAGGAGAGAATTAGGGAGAGTTCACCGTGGGAGTCAGGCAGGAGATTAGTTTTCATTTGGTTTAGCTTCAAGTCAAATGTGATTCTAAATCATCACAGAGAGAGATGAATGCAGTTGTGATTGTGGGTTTGGGAGACAGAGGAAGAGGGAGAAGATTGGCAGCAAGACTGCCCTTGGTCAAAAACGCCATCTTTGCTTTACAAAAGCAGAGATGAATACTGAGCTGTGCAGGCTCAGCCCTATGCAGAGCAGCCTGGAGAAGACAAGCCTCAAACATAGGACAGGACAAAGGCCGCAGAAAGCTGTTTCAGCCTGTCACCCCTGAACTGGATGCTTCTGCTTAAAATATCCCAAACAATTCCACAGTCTCTCCCCTTCCTCCACTTACTCAGCTCCAGACCCGACTGTAGTACAGGTGTAATAAAAAGAAATGAACAAACCAACAAAACGTTTGAATCAGTGCAATTCACTTTACTTTCTTGGATCCATTTTTGTTTCTCTCAAATTGCCTCTACCCAGTCACTTTTCCATTTTGAACACCCTATTCCCCTGCCCCCCTCCCATAAAATACAGCTTCTAGTTATAGGGTAATTTTGTCCTATAGCTTCTTATAACTTGATTTTTTTAAGCTAGCTATTGTTTAATTACTACTTTGAAGTCAATTTAGCAGAAGAAAAATCCCTAGTTTAAGGTGGCTTTTTGCATCCCCACCAAGCTATTCAGCAGGGCATTCATCTAGGATACAAAACTGGGCTGAAGCTTTAGGAGTTGAATGGATCATTCCAGTAGAGATTTAATTTCCATGAAATTCCTTCGTGAAAATCCACTCACTCCTCTTAGGTCTGACAGACAGGCAAAGACCAGCCACTACCTTTGAACTGAGTTATTTTTAAATCCATCCCACCCCCCTTTGCCCCCTATGTAAATATGAACTGCTGAGGCTCAGAGCGCCCTGGTAGACTTTGAACCACTCACAGAGTGCGGGTAGGAGGGGAAGCAAAGACAGGCACATGACTCCGTGGTGACTAAACTTAGGGTGGTTCGATGAATGAACAACAAATCGCTCTGCTGCCGGCTATGTCCCGCAGCGGCTGAACCCAGAGCTATCCCCGCAGGGGCAGCGGCTGCGGCAGCGGAGCCGCCAGCTCCCCCCGCGCCTGCTGGGCCACGGTTCGCGGAAACCTGCGGGCAGCCACTGCCTCGGGCAGAGCCGGTCCCGGCGACCTCGGTTCCCTGGCCCTGTGTGACAGCGCCCGGAGATGCACCGCCCGCCTGATGCGCCATTTCATTGCCGGGTGCCTGCGCTTATAACCCAAACTCTCTCGTAGGCGCTGCGAGCCCCGCCGGGGGTGCGTTGGTTCCCGAGTGTAAGACGGGAGAAGCCGCCGCTGCCGCCGGGAGCTCGATGTGAGACCCGAGTGCTGCCGGCAGCACGGTCCCGGTCCTGTGCGAGCCCTTCCCTGTTCCCTTCACAGCGGGAATCACCCCCATCCCCGGCAGTGTGTGGTGCGGAGCCCCGGCCGATCTCCGCGCCCGGGGGCACCCCCTCCAACCCCGGAGGTTTCGGGACGGACAGCACGAAGCCGAGCCGCCGGCGCCGGTCTGGATTCCGCACCTCTCCCCACGCCTCGTTCCGCCCCCTGCAACTCCTGGACTTCCTTCCACTCGTGTGTATTGGCAAACGCTCACCCCGAAGTAACCAAGTGCGTCACTTAATGGTTGGGACAAAACATGGGGGGGTTATCTATTTATAAAGTTTTAATATACCATGCAGGCAAGGTTTTTCTACATTTATTCACTTTTCTTCATTTAACAGCTGCCAACTCGCTCCTTATTTTCCCGAGTGGTGCTGCATTCCCCCTCTCTGTGCAAACCCTATTCCCGAGTCTTGGCTGCTGTTTTAACTTTGCTCGGACGCACACTTGGCTGTTCAAATTTCAGTCCATAGCTAAGCGCTGCTTTTCTTGCCTGAAGTAACTCTTCAGTTCATGTCCTGAAGTTTGTTGATTTTTCCCTTAAGCCTTGTTTTAAACCCTCAGTTTCGAGATCTTTCCTGAATCTTGCCCGTTGACTCTGTAAGCGGGGGACGGGGGTTGTCCGCAGTGAACCTCATTTTCCCTTTTCCCGTTCCTGCTCCCCCTTCCCGGAGTTCCACGCGCGGCTGCGAGTGAACTCCGGCGGCTCCCGGGCATTTCTCTCCGCAAAGCTGCGGATGCCTTTGCATTCCAGGCACAATGACCCTCTGTTCCCTGGAAGCTTTCTTTAGCTCCAGCATCTAAATCACCAGCCCCACAGCACGCAGAATCCCCTGCTCCTTCCTCCTTTGAAATGTTTATCTTTGCACCTCGTAACTCAGGTTCATATGCTCCAACAAGGAATTTGGGAACCCCTTCTTTTCCTTTTGATCTCTTTTTCCTCTAGAATTTTTGTAATTGCCGCATTGTAGAGGGTTTTTTTGTTTGCTTGCTTGTTTGTTTTCACTCTTTTTTCTCCCTTTCAAGCCAATTTTTCAAACATCAGTGATTCAGATTGATTAGCTTGACTAAAGAAGTACTGAGCACTGAAATTAGGAGAAGATATCTCCTCCCAGTGTTTTCTCTTCATTCCTAAAGTTTGTTTGCTATCACAGGGCAAAAAAAAAAAAAGTTTGAACAATATAATTTCACTTTGATGTGAATGCTGACTGGTTTTATTCTAGAAAGGTTTTAAACTTTAAATACTTTTCCTTAGCAGTCTTGACATTAGGAAGCTCAACAAGGTGGTTTCATTCCGTGTGAGTAGGGGTCTTAAAACACACCAACTCAAGACACAGGAGCTCAGCTGTGTTTTAGCTGTTGGTGTGATATTAAAGCTGTTGGTATGACATTCGTCTGTTGAAGAAAATATACACTCTTAAAAACAAAATAAATATTACAGTTCATGCATTAAGCAAAACTTATTTTTAAAATACAGTCAATTTTATAGGACCTATATTTGAAATATTTACATTTATGGAATGCACACTATATTTGTTGTAAACTCACTTAATTTAATTGCATCACCACTCAAACTCCTCAGAGGTTCTTACTTCATTTTAACATTTGCATTGGGATCTGGATATATGAAACACGGCTGTGGTTTAGGCGCTAAGTGTTATTTAAGAACTGTGGCGGTGTCAAACCTCATTACACCGAATTACTAGAAAGCTCTGCAGAGTATAGACGGGCAATATAGGCTGTCTCTGGTAACCCTGACAATTGCCCTTTAATCCTGACCTAGATGATTCCTGATATTCCAGCCATAGCCCATTCTTTGTGTACAAACTGAGCAGAGACACATTTATACAGAAACACATTCCTGTAGGAACTTCAAGGGTATCTCCAAATCCCTGTGAATTGAAACTAAATTAGGACATGAATCAAAACTTCCAGAAGTGAAAATTTTGGAATACATTGTTATCCTGTTTACTCAAAGTTATCTCTTCAGGTATGTTTTATTGCATCATAGTTGTTGAACTGAGGAAATGAAACACAGTTGTCATTAAAAACAGAAAAGTAGCAAATTTTATCTGGATTTACATCAAAATCCCATAAAACCAAATATAATAGGTGAAATATATTGCAGAAGGATTATAGTCAATGTTTGTTTGTTCTCATAATTTGATCATCTAAAATCAAAAATTTTATAAGAATTATAAGCAATATAAATGAGATACAAACAAGATTTTTGGCACAGATTTTATATTTGTGGATGAGGAAAGTATTAACTAAATAACAGCAGTAATATTTCACTTAACCAAAATTAAATAATTGGGCAGCAATGAGTTCAGAGATGCTTTGTTAGGTGTTGAGGTACTCCTATGTGGTATGAGTAAATTGAAATACAAACACTGCAGAAAGGATGTCTTCTACTTCAGTTTCCATTTAAATTTCTCACTGACATTAGAGGAGGATCAGTGTAAATTGGAGGCAATCTGAAGTCCTGAATTTCTGTCTCAGTTGACTGAGGATTAATAACCATAGAATCTGTCTTCCTCCTCTGTGGGATTTTGATTCTCCTGATTCAGCAGTGATCAGACAGTAGAACAGTTGTTTCAGCTCAGATTCAAACAAGCAGGTACCTCTGTCTCAGAGGTCAGCACCATGCTGGGCTCAGAAACGAAATTAATCTGGAGAGGAGTCTGACGTCACACAGGCAAGTATCTTACTGATCATAAGAGAATGGAAACTTCCCCAAAGTCATTCTACAACTCGAGTGATATGCACTAGAAGTGCAGATGACAGAAATCTGCAGCCTATTCTGCAGTGAGCAGCCTTTCAGGGCTTCTGTAGGGCAATTTGCCAGCGTGGTGCTTTTATGGAACAGGTTAAGAACAAACCCTCAGCTAGATAAAGAAAAGAGGGAAAAGGAAGAAAAGAAGCAAGACAGGATGAAAGAGAAAGAAAAGACGGGAAGAGAGGGAAGGAAGGAAGGAAGGAAGGAAGGAAGGAAGGAAGGAAGGAAGGAAGGAAGGAAGGAAGGAAGGAAGGAAGGAAGGAAGGAAGGAAGGAAAAAGAGAATGTAAATATTATTTATCCATTATAGTGCTAACCTTTGACTCATTCCAACTGTGTATCCCAAAACTCAGCTCCAAACTTCAGAAACAGATTTCTGACCACATTACCAATGGACACAATTAGCCATGACACATTTTCTTCATAATAAAAGTAGGCTGAGTTCCAGTGCAGCAAATGAACAAAATAAAATCAAACAACAAATACACATTTAGTCAGACATTGAAAGTTTGAATTTTCAAATGCCTCAAAGACGTGGTATTGTGTAAGCAAAAGAAACCCTTCTAATTTCCTCCCACCATCCTCAGCTGAACTTTTCTGCATCCTTGTTCAGACTCCAGGCACTGCTTCATGCTGCAATCAGTCAATTCAGCTCAGTGAAGAGAGACTGAAGGAGAGCCCCCTTTGTACCTCTGTCCTGCTTCAGCACGTACCTGGGCACACAGAGAGCTGCCCCAAGCACCCACCCATCTCTGCCAAGCTGGTTTGCCACAGAAACCTCAGCAGGACAGTAACTCTGGAACTCAAAACTTTGAATACCAGTCACAGAAATCGATTTTGTGCATCTATGTGAGACAGTGTAAAATGTGACCTACAAAAAAAATTTGTGCTGATGTAATTGCATGATAAATCAATTAAAAATTAAATAGTAACAGAAGGAGTTACCAAAACACTATTCCCAGAGGGATACACATACTCTGTGCAGTTTAATTCTCTTCTACTACAGAGGTAAATTACACAAGTTCAAAGCAACTGACATGAGTTATAACTGCCTTTGGAGCGTCCCACGTTCAAGCAGCAGTTCTCCAGCCACATGCTGATGAAAAGCTCTGGAAATGCAACTATTTTGGTTCACAATCTTAGTCTGTGGCATTGGCAGCTTATCCTCTCAATATTGCCCTAGAAATGGGCTTCCTTACAATACGTATTTGACCTCTGAGCTAAACTGATAGCTAAGGGGCACAGGAGAGAAGGGAAGGAGAAATTAATCAAATTTCCTGCTGCAGCCAGATCTCAGAGGAAGTTGTTGCTTCCTGCAGCTTGGGTAGGGGAGCCCTACAAGCCAGATGGAGATTTGCTTGAAGAAATATCTATTTAGGTAAGTCAAAAGCTGGACAGGAGCAATCAAAGAGAAGTGCCAAACAAGGCTGGAAAGAACACCACCGGTCATAGAAGCACAGAATGATCTGGGCTACAAGGGACCTTAATGATCTACTAGTTCCAACCCCGCTGCTATGGAAATGGACAGGACAGTCCTGCCAAAAAAAGATCAGAAGACACCAGATCTTATATGGCAGCATTTACCTCTATGCTCTGAGGACAGATAATCCCATCATTACGTTATAGGAACATGGTGCATCCACAGTCAAACCCTGTATTTGCGGAGTGACAAGCACATTTTGGAAGGTAATGGAGAGATATTGCTGCCTCCAGCTTGTTACCTCAGTCCTCTGCCAAAGATTGCTGACCCCATAGATCTAAGGACAGAGTGACTGGTATTGCACACTCTCTACTTTTTTTTTTTTTCTTTTTTTTCTTTTTTTTTTTCTTTTTTTTTTTTTTAATGCAAGTGGGTTGGAGAAGCAGTTTTGGTTTGGAAAGTATCCCTCACCCAACCCTTTTACACCTGACTTGTGAAGAACTGCGTTGCTCTCTGGGTTCCCAGGTTTTCCTGGAGGTTCAGTACTGTATATTAAGAAGAATTTTCTTTGCCTCCTTTCAATAAAGATTTATCCTCCTGCGGGCAGATCTGTGTTCCTGGAGAGCAGTGGAAGGGTTTGGACATGTCTCTACCTGACAACTATGATTTCAGTGGGTTGTGCTGGTTGTTTGACACAGAAGTCCAAGGAGCGTTGGAAAAAACTGTTTCCCGTCCTGCACTCCATCCTCCTGCAGAACAGCCCAGCATGAACCTCTGACAGGGTTAATGGAGGTGGGGGAGCCTACTGCTGCCCTTTCACAGCTGAAAGGGCACAGGAGAGCAATTACAGCTCTTCATACTCCCTTAATGGTATTTGCATTTCATCAGAACAACATAAAGTACGTTCCTGAGGCTTGTAATGAAGGATGATAATTTTTGTAGTATGTAACTTTAAATATGAAATTATAAAAATAATATTTAAAATGTAATTACATGGTTTGAAGTGTATTTTATATGTGACTTTCTTGTACATGGTGCCAGTTCATGTATATATTATGTCATGGAAATGTGTGACATATATTATTATGTGCTTCAGCCATAACATTTACTTAGCCAAGGATGTAACTGATAGAATGAAGCACATCCAATTTGTATAAGTAGTGAGTGTTTGATCTATATTGAGCAAGAGCTCAATATATAAACATTTCTTGGAAAAAGCCTTCCCTCTCAGTTCTTTCAGCTTCTGTCCTTGTCTTAAATGGAAGCACTGAACAAAACAGGAACAAACTATTCTTAGCCCCAAAATCTATATTTTTGTCTGATATTAATTTCTTTTTGTTTTATGAAATCCTATTTTAAATTACCCTTCAAGTTGCTGGAGATACCAGGCTGAGATAAGCACATGGAAATGGCAAGCTGAGTTCAGGAAAATTGGGTGATCAAACAAGACAGGACAGTTTGGAGCAGCCAGGAACTGCTGCTTCATTAGAAGTTAAACCTTCACTCACTATATGTCAGAACCACCAACTGCAAAGGAAATCATCTACATATCGCATAAATGAGTGTAATCTATACATTCAACCAGACAAAATGCATCCAGTATTAAATATCAGTGATTCAAGGCTGCTAATCTGGCAGCGACTCTCCAGTCTAGATTAGATATAGCCAATATTTGAGGATTCCAGGGGCTGATAGATAAACTGGTTTAATTTAATTCTGGTAAATTAGAAATACCTTCCATTTCCAAAGTAATAAGATACCTGAACAACACAAACAAAAATGTCTTCTGGATGTGGATACTTGGTCTTTTCTTCCAATTTCCAGGTGCACTCCATCTGCTCTTAGGAAAATCAGCACTGTACCTTGAGACTACAGGGTTGAATTCTTGGAAAGGGGAGGGATTACAGGGGATCCAGAAAATAGCTTTAAATAGATTATCTTATCTTGTTTTTCAGGGAAGATTTGGGAGGCTTTGGTATACGTTTCAGTACAAAACCCATTAATTTACAAACTGCAGTGTTTATATTGGGAAATGCATCCTGCTCTTCTGTAAGCAAAACATCCTTATCTTGATGGATTCTTTGCCCAAAAAAAAAGGAAGAAGAAAGAAGTGAATGGATCACAGAAGCCTCTGCCTGCCTCATGGGAATTTGGTTGAAAAGGGAAAATAAGAACATGTGGCAATCCACTGACAAGTGCCATGAAGCTTTTCAGAATTAAATGCTTCAGGTTTTGCACACATAATTTTTTAAAATTTATCAGGAAAGTAAACAGAGCAACACTTGCTCAGAGGTAACACACTTTCCATGGAACACTTTACTTTGGGAAATAACTCATTTTCCATCTTTAAAGGATGGGATCAGCATGATTCCTGAAGCACAGAGGAGCCTGACACAGCACTGCAGGCTCCAACACTTGATGTCAATAACTAAATCAGGAGTCTTATCTCAGCCCCCAGTGCTAGGGAATGAGTCTCCTCTCTCCCAGCCTGTCTCCCTCCAGGATCCAACCTCGTGTATGATCACTTCCCCATCCCCTGCAGCCCTACTCCAGCTCTTACCCAGCTTCTGCAATTTTCTCGACCCTTCTTCTACTGCTCTTGCTGGGACCTTGGGAACTGCTTCAGGGGATGTGGATGTGCACGAAGGAGGGCGAGTGACCACCAAAGTCCTTCTCCTTCAGAGCTGACTTTAGCCAGGGCACGACGCTTTGAGCCCCAAATTCCAACAATTAAATGCTGGACTGCACCTCCCCTTAAAGAGCCGCCTTGTATCAGAAATATAAAAGCTAAAACAGGGATGGGGGTGTGCTGTGAAGATGTTAAAGAGATGACTATTGCAAATAACATTTATTTAGCATGATTAATCTTATTTTAAGGATGAAATACACATATTCAAGAAATGTGCTTATTCCTTTCTTGACAGATTTCAAAGGTGGGCTGTTAAATTTCCTGTCTGAAATTTAGCTTTCATTAGTCTTTTTACAAGGGTAAGGGGTCCTTAACAACCATGATTTAACTGGAAGAGATAATAAGATAATATTTAGATAATAAAGAAAATAATTAGTTAGTATTTCTCAATAAAGTTACAAATACATAGTGAAGTCCTTTCAAAAAGACTACCAAATGAATTAACCAATTTAATTACAGCTAGATATTAAAATAATGTCAATTTTTTGCTGCTTGGCAATCATTATTTGAATACTTAGAAACACTCCAGGATTAATTACGTGACTTTATGAATAGATATTTATTAAAGTTTGGATATTGAACTATGTGTTTAATGAAAACTTTTCTCTTGAACTGCAATCTTAACTGTAATTTAACAAATCCTGCAGCTTGAGTTCTGCTACATGAAATACTCTCCATGCCTTGACTAGATTTAAGGTCCTTTAACTGCTTTTTTATACAGAATTTTAGGCTAGGAGGAACAAAAGGATGCACTTTTCACGACCCTGGAACCCTGTGACCACTGGGAAATCAAAAGGGTGGTGACACGAAGGAAAACTATTGTCCACAAAAATAAGCTCTTCAAGGGGCACCAGGAATGCACAATAAAATCCCAGTTTCCTTTGTGTAGCTGTTTATGCCTATGGCTTGCATCATCCAGAGCTCAAAAAGAAGATGTAAACTAAAAAGGAATTCAGGTTTCTAAGAAAAATCTATATTCTTAAAAAAACCACGAACAAAACACCAAAAACTATGTGAAAAAGAATCTTTTAAGAATTCATCATTTCTTTACAAATAAGATATGTAACTCTGAGGCAATGGAAATCCTCCTGTCCTCTCTGTGGGAGTTGGAGAGGTAGATTTAAGAAGTGATTCCAGCAAGTAGGAGCAGATGGGAAAATAACTTGATTTGTCAGACCTGTAGGATTTAGTGAATTTGTTGCCTTCTTTCATGACTAGAATGTAGCAGCATGTAAGAGCTTAATTAGAGAATGAGCTCTACTTCGACGTGAAAACATTTCAAGTAAAAAGGCAAAGGTAAAAAAAAGGACTGATCTTAAATTCTTAATTAAGCAAAGCCGCAATTTAACCTTGTAGCCGTTTTTCCCCAGAGGACTGGAAAATACGGAAAACTAACAAATAAAAAAAAAACATATAAATGAAATTATGTGTGAGCCTCATGTTACACTCTCTGAAAATAATTTATTTTGTCATATTTTGCTAGAAAAAATTTTAAAAAGTTATTGATGTTTAAGTCTTATTCAAAGACTTTTTCTAATTCAACTTGAAATCAGTGAAGAGAAAAAATTCCATTGACTTTAATAAGCTTTGTCAGGGAACTGCCTGGTAATTTATGCAGAACATTATAATGAAATTTTCTTCTCATAAAATTGTTCAATAAAAATGTAAAATTGTAAAATATGCAATTACCACACTTTTGTTTGTGTTTATATGTTAACTGGGTATTTACAGAGCAAAGTGAAAGAGCTGTGTGAGCGGAGCGAGTTTAGGCAATGAAAATGGTCAGATACTCCTTGTAAGCAAAAATGAAATCAACAGATTTTTTTCATTTCTCCTTAGAGACTTTCCACAAAGTAAGCAGCAGCAGCAAACAAACAAAACCACAGTTCAAAAAGCTTTAACAACTTTTTGTATCAGGAAAGTGAAGAAGTATTTGTTAAAGAATGATTGTTTTAAAATTGTATAATTTAACAATTAGAACTATTGTGAGAATTTATTCATAGGGAATGATGCTAAAAGTAGACACACTTTATGTTGCAACTGTTGGCCATCTCTAAAGAAATATGTAAAATAATCGCTTTTGAAAAAGACAAACTGTCCTGAAGGCAGTAAATTTTACCTTGCTAATGCACGTGATCTTTTTGACAGTCCTTTTTGGTTGTGGGTTTTATAGGGAGAGCAGAGGATATGATCCTGCTAGAACTGGTTGTGCACAAGCTGGGAGAAGCAGCAGGACAAAGCCGCCGCCTCCAGAAACCCTCGCAGAGAGCCCAAACCCAGCAGTGACCTCTGGAGCCCTGGGACACCTCACGCCGCCTGCACAGCCTGCAGACGAACTGTACTCATTCCTAGCCGGGGCTGCAAGCGGCTTGTGAAGTGAGTTACTAGATTTCTTACATAACAAAGAATAAATTTACCTGGAATTCTGTGTAACCTTTTAACAGAAAGTAAAGAATTTAAACGCTCTTAAAAGGTTGATGAGTTTTTTCACATTTAATCAAAACTTGCTGTAACAGAGGTTGAAAGGAGATTGCATACAGGCAAATCTCAAAGGGGAAAAAATCACGTTAGTATTCATATTATTCTCACTGAGTCTTCAGTCTTCATAAAGTTTTGTGCTTTCTGGATAGTAAAAAGAAAAACTATTTCCCTTCTGGGCAAGCAAAGCACTGTCACAAACTGCAGTGATGCCACAAGCCATGGCAGTCATCAGCATTTTTTAATACAACACTCCTCAGGAGGAATTTAAGAGAAGAAGATCTGTCTAAATGAGTAATGTAGAAAGGAAAAGTCAAGCTAAATCAAAATGAACAAAACAGAAAGACATATTTTCTTAATACTTTACATTACATTCTGTAAGGTACAATATCTCTGATGCACTGAATGCTTAAATTATACAGAGGTTCATGTGGAAAATCCTGCTGCAG
Source organism: Monarcha castaneiventris obscurior (assembly GCA_026261815.1). Taxonomy (NCBI): domain Eukaryota; kingdom Metazoa; phylum Chordata; class Aves; order Passeriformes; family Monarchidae; genus Monarcha; species Monarcha castaneiventris. The sequence goes on from JAMPIT010000550.1 coordinate 7,314,129, forward strand.
GATCTCCATTTCAGTTTTACATGTAAATTAAAATATATATATACTGAGTGTACTCTTGTATTTTGCCTTCAAACCTTTTATATTCTTAACAAATTGCACAGACATTTTTTAAGCAGAACAGTGAAAATCTAACACAAAGGTACATGGCAGAAAATGTACTTTAAATCATAAACATTTTTTTTCCTGCCTTTTAAGACAAAATTCTGGGTCCATTATAACAAAAGGATGCACTTTGCACGACCTTGAGAGCCTGTGACCACTGGGAAATCAAAAGGGTAGTGACACTAAGGAAAACTATTGTCCAGAAAAATAAGCCTTTCCAGGGGGCACCAGGAATCCACGATAAAATCCCTGTTTCCAAGAAAATTCAGGCATTTCCATCAAAAAAGACTGGTAAGATAAAGAGAATGTCCTCATAAGCCACATATTCTTAATAATACAAAATGTCTAAGTCCATGGTAAACAAAGCCCCAAGGAAAACTAACATCTCCTAACTCAGGCTTCTCAAGACCTGGGTCATGACCCAGTGCCTTGTCACAAGGTACCTCAAAAGCATTTCTAAGCTGAAATTGCAGGGAATTTGTTTTGCATAACATATATTTCAGTTAGAGTTTCGCTCCTTGCAGAGCTCATAAAACTCCTACAACTATTTTCTTGCTGATAGATGTGATTTCAGGGTTAATAATGATTGCTGCCTTTAAGGATTTCAGTTTCCATGTGAACACACACTGATCTGAAAGAAACCCCAGCAGGCTGGTTGCTTTCTTGCTTTCTACCCTTAAATTTTGTGTATTTTTGGTTTTTTATCCCCAAGTTTTTCAATAAATCCATTCGGAGACTTTGAAAAATCAATAGTAAATGAATTTTGCCATACATTTTGTATTTTGCTTTATAATTGGGTATTGAGACTTAATATTTCGATTACCTTTTTTTTTGACTCAATTCTTTTCAGTTTCTTTTAAAGATTTCATGGGAGAATAAAATATTTGTGATAGATTCAAATCTCAGAATGTACTATTTTGTGACAATTGAGTGTGGCTATAGTGACAAAGTCGTTTGCAGAACATCTGGGTTTAGGCTGAGTCCTGCCTGTAGCACTAAACTCACCTTATTCCACCCTAATCCTGAAGGAGGCAGAAGCCGACAAATCTTTCATCATTTTTTGCTGTTCAAAGGCATTCTTGCTATCAAATGCCAAGGTTTTGCTAGTCAGCATTAGCAAGAATTAATTGAACAAGAAAAGTTATACATATCAATATTTTTAGTTGATTTATACTTTCGAAAGGCTCGTTCTGCAAATATTTAGATACATTAGTAAATTTGCTCACATAAATAAAATTACTTGTATGTTTAAGTGTTTGTAGAATTGACCTATAATTTCCATAAAATCTAAAGAAAACCATGTCTGATTTTTCTCAAAGAGTTAATAAAAGGACATATATAATGGGAGGATGGGAAAACTAGATAATTTATTTATTAACTCAGTTTAATACAAATCCTTAAGAGTTACTGCCTCCATGAATTTCTACACTTTGGCTTTAATTTTAACTTTTTATTCCTGCAAAAAAACTTGCGGAAAGCATTATTAAAGGTAAAATATAATGAGTTTTAAGGGCTGAATCACAATAATCTGTGTGTTTTCACTACTTTTTGCAAAGCTGACAACTCTGTGATGTAAACTGCAAATCTGCCTTAGCTGGTTGCTTGCATATGGTTCATGTTTAACCAGGAAATAATTTCATGTAAGGAGCTGCACAGTAAACAGTTCTTAAACACTGACAGGACCTGGTGTCTTGAGATGCGTGATTTACATGGAAAAATACCTTTTGTCACACATCAGTTTCATGTTCTTCGTGGGTTAATGAAATTACAGCATGGAAGTGTTGCTTTGTAATAGGCTACAGAGCGGGGAGTAAATTTCTGCAAGCAGGGAAACGAATGTCTTTCCCGAACTCACAGCCCTAATTTGTAGGGAAAAGACCATGCCAGAACGGATGACTTTTTGCACATCAGATGAAGCAGGAGTTGTAGTCTCCTGGCTGGAAGGCGGCGGGAGGCGGCAGTGGCAGGACGGACGGAAGGCTCTGTGTCCGCCCGCGGATGGCCGGGGCTGCGAGCCAATCTCATTAGCTGTGCAGAGGAGCTTTTCCTGCGGTGCCGGATCCTGGACTCCCATCGGATCCTGGACTTCATCACATCCTGGGCTGCCACTGCCACCGCAGAGATGCTGCTGCGCGTCCCGGCTGCCAGCGGTCCGCACCTCCAGCCGCTCCTCCGGCGCCTCTGGCTTCACCCCGGATGTCCCTCTCCCTCCCTGTTATTAAAGCGAGTGGATATTATTCCGTCTTTGGAATACTTTTTTTCCTAGTGCTGTACTTCAGCCTGTTTGCAGCCTGGAGGCAGAGCCACATCGACTGGTGCCGGCAGCCGGGAAAAGCCGCTTCCCGGAGGATTTCGCAGCTGGGACAGGTTCTGGAGGGGGAATAACACCCCCTTCCCTCTGTTAGACATTTAGTTACCTCACTCTGAGGCAGAAGGGAGCTTCCTTCTTAAAAGTTTTTTTTTTTTTTTTTTTTTTTTTTTAAATCTCATCTTCACATGTTTCTATGTGAACTCCAGCCTGCAACCTCAGCCTTATTTCCCATCCGGGCTGGATCAGTGGACTTTGTTACTCCAAGCAAGCACATTTTCCCACTATGCTGAGATCAATTACACATTCTTCCTCGTGGTAAGGTTTGTTTACCTCCTGTCATGCTATTCTTTCCCAACAGAACATTTTGAGCTTGGGATAATAGGATCATTCTTTTAGTATACACAACCCAAAATGTGTTAAAGTCTTGTTAATATATTTTATCTTCTTAGCAGGTATCTGGAGCACACACAGCACATGCACTGGAAAAAAGTGTTGCCTTGGGATGAGAGGTGAGATCCTGTGTTATGCCTGTAGCCATAGAACTGGGAACATATAGCAGGTTTAAGATGGTTTTATGCCCTTCTAATCCTGAGCTGCTCTGCTGGCTGGAGTAGACATCCTAATGTTTAGTCAGCCTGAATCTCAATGTGTTTTAACTAACTGTAACCTCAGCTGTTCCCTGAATTTACAAAATGCTCCTGTGAGAGGCAACAACCTCTGAAATGCACCTGCCAGTGCCCAGCTCCTGCACAAGTGTCTGGAAGGGAAATCACTGAAGGGGAACTTTGACAAGCTGCATAATGAAATACCTCCCCCAAATGGATGTAAAAACTACTTCACACTGTCCTGCTCCAAGGAGCTCATCCTAACTGGCAGGATTTTGGAATTTAATGAACACATACACAGATTTCTGTCTAGGACATTTGCTTTGATCAATGCTCTTGAAGCACAGTCTGATGTTATACAGAGAAAAAGGCCTGAGGGATGGTCTGGGTGCTGGATGAAGGAGGGGCATCCTGCCACTTGCAGCTGACTTATAGAGCCTGCCCTGCATCTGCACAAGTTTTCTTCATTTAACAGGCAACCTGAGAGCTTCCGTCTGTAACTTGCTCATGTTCCTGCTGAAAAAAAGAGAGGAATCCTTGCATTTCCTATTGTATGCAACTGTTGGAACTCAAGAATGGAAAAAAGTACCAGCTGGTTTTTTGCTGTGCATGATGATCAGGTGTGTGCGTAAACTCCCAGATTTCTTAAGTGTACAATACCCAAACCTCTGCCTCTTCTCAGAGGCTGCCTGACAGAAACAGTTCTCAAAATCTAATACCTGCTTGACTCCCTTGAGTGCACACAATCTGATCAACAGGGGAGAGGTACATGTCTTCCCTGAGATCAACGTACAAACCAAGGACACAATGGAAACATGAAGACAAGGTCTGGTCCCTGGGTCTTCTCATCAGGTCCTTACATCAAATACTGATCATATATGTGGATTTCAGAGAAAAATGCAGGCAATGCTGTACATCATCCTGCAGTAACAGTTAATGAGCTCAACAAAATATGAATTTTATGTGTAACGTGGAGTCACACTAATTTATTGACTAACTTCTAAAATGCCACATGGTATAAGGGAAGTATATTCTGGAAGGAGATGTCTCATCTAGAAATTACTTGAGCAGATTTTTGAGTTTATGCACAGAACAAAAGGTTAAATCAGTCCTATTTAGTTCCCCTGCCCTGAAGGAGGAGTTCAGAGTGTGCACAGAGGTGTGTGCAGGGCTGGGGCCAGTTCTTCCTGTCCTGAACCTATGGATGGGCTGAAGCATCAGCAGGAGCAGTCATGTCCAAACCATGTGTATAAAACCTGTAGGATCAGATTCATGGTGCAGCCTGCCTTTGTAGCTTGTTTTGATGGAAAGATCACCACTCCTCAAGACACAGCTTTCATGGTTTGCAAACTTGCACACTCCTCATTTAAGCTATTTACACAGTTTTAACGGCTTAGGCACGTATTTGGATTATGTGGCACATCCAAATATAAAGATTTACAAAAAATCTAGAGAGTTCACAATATATTCTGATTGCTAGATGTGAAGAAATAAAATCAATTAAGCAATTTTACAAAAGGGGAAGTTGTGCACTGTTACAAAATAGAAACTGTACTTCAGAATTAATATGCAGGAACATATGCATGAATTAAAATGCTGTTCTATATACACAAATTAGAAAACTCAGCAAAATACCAGTAATATTTGGCAAAATTGGAAACCTGTGCACGAGAGGAATTCACCCATCTGGAGTGAAATGAAGCAGAGAAGTTGTTACACAACAAAAACCTTCTGATGAGAAAGGCAAATCTCAAACCACAGAGAGTTTAATGCAGTGGTGTGGGCAGATATAATCCGTGATCTATCAAAATGGCAGGAGGATGCGTGGGGTGTCTGAAAAGGTGTTTAACAAGACAGACTATCCAGAGAATCTGAAACAGATAATAGATAGCCAGCATTCAAAACCCTGCCTCCCAAGAATTGATTTTGACATGAAAAAAATGTAAACCCTATTCCTCAGCAAGTTCATGTGGGAAACATTTCTAATTTCAGCATTACACATGGCCCTATCCTGCACCACAAAAAGGCTCATTTAGTCATGCAAGTGCCTGCCTTTCAATTTGACAACTTATATCCAGTTTTCAGGATTTAACCCACCTGAAATGGGAAAGAAATAGATTAAGAACTCAGTCCACTGAAAGGACGAGTTCATTTAACTTTCCATGATGTTAATGAAGGTGGAGGCAACTCACAGAATCAAACCCTATAGAAATTGCATAAAAGAGCTTTACAGAAATGTAATTTCAGCCTACTACAAAGTAATATAGACACATAATAAATGAAAAGGATTAGAAAGCTAAATGCAGACTTTAATATACTTAGCTACCAAACTGGGAAGATAAATGAGGAAGAGTTCATTCTATACATTTAAATTTTGTTATAATAAACATGTTTATAATAAATTGTCAAAGAGCTCCTAAAAGGACAGGTTTGAGACATTAGTATGCAGCAGTCCTTTACAGCAAATGTTACATAATTTATTACAGCAATCAATACAGTAAAAAAAAATTAAAATTAGACATGAAGTCTATGCCATTACTGTACCGTTGTTTCTTATTTTATATGTAGACTGGTCTTATTTAGGAGAGGGCTTAGTGTTTTTATAAGCATATTTCACTTAGCTAAAATACAAGGTAACTTAGCTTATTCATATCCCATTTTTCCCTATTAAATAGTTTTACAAATGAAGCAAATAGAAATTAAAAGGTGAATGCCAGTTTCAAATGTTTTACTAATATAATGACAAAAGTGTGAAATATTTTGTAATAAAACCTCTATTATCAGTCATTTTTCATGACAAGTGCAAGCACATAGCAGCGACTTAGAAAACTAATTTTAAATTAAATTTTTCATTGACATTGAGGAAAATCTCAAAGTATCTCTTTTTATTCTGTCCTTACAAGAAGAAAATTTTCATTCTACATCTTTTTCAGCTGAATGCTTTATAATAAAGACAGTTCAGCAGCACATGACAGGTAATTCACAGTTACACAAAAAATCCAAAGTGTACAGGAGACAAATGAAGAAAGACCTTTAAGGAGCTCCACTGGTGCAAAGATTTACCAGAGTTGTGACTGTGTGAGAATTCACAGAAAGAGTTTGTAGCCTCCCTCTTATCAGGGGAATAACTCTGTAGCTAACGATTAAAGTGTTTTCTCTTAAATATTCCTTTGGGTTTTTTGTTTCTTTATAAGATGACATCTCTCTCCAAACATTTTCTTCCAAAAGTATAAAAAGTATGGTGTCTGAAAGACTTCAGACCTGGCTATAAAATAGGGTTTTGGACACTGATTTCATGCTGGTGTTCTGCAAGTTTAGGAGAAGATCTTCAGGCTTTCAACTATTCCCAAAATTTTCAGAAATAAGTTAGATTTTTTTAATCTGATAGAAATCTTTCCATACAGGAACTGATCTTGGGATAGTTTGTTTTGAAAACGACTTTTTTTTTTTGTTTCGTGAAGGTTCATCCCTCTTAGTTGTTTCTGATTTCTTTTATGCATTTGGATAGTTCAGCACAATTCACTGTGCCTTCTCCAGTATGAAAAAGGTCAGACAACAATTCTGATTTTGGTAGGGAATAGAAGTAGAGCAGACAGTCCAAGGCAAGCCTTGATCACAGTTGTTAGAGTATGAATGAATCAGTTACCAAGAAGAGAGAGAACAGAATTATCTGGAGCACTGAGAAGAAAAGTGCAGTGAAGGAAACAGAAATATCTTCTTAGCACGTATGCATGTGGTTCCATTACAGGAAAAAAATCCAAATTTCAGTATATTTGTTGCAAGAGTGAGGTATAGAGTTTCACAATAAACTCTGAAAGTGATTTTCAGCAATTAATTTTTTTTCTCTCATCCCTGTATAAGGATTGCATCTTGCTTAGTTTTGCCAACAGACCTCCTAACCTGGAACAAAACCTTCCCATAGTAAGTAACATGTTTTATAAGCACTACCTTGCAACCTATAAATCACCGTGTGCTTGAATCAAAACTCTCTGCCCAGCTGACATGGCAGAGAACTGCTTTCACTACACCATACCCTTTAAAATATTAAGAAAAATTCTGGCTCTTTTTTCTTTGACCATTACTTTTTTTAGCAAGTGATGTATTTGCAGACCCCAGGATTCCCTTCCAAGACACACAAAAACACGAGTCGAAGGTCAGCAGGAGGATGTAAAAATACCATTTAATCTTATCTGTGCAACACCAAATGTAGACTTATTTCACCATCTTCAGGCTCTCTTTGTTGAAAGACTAATTTATTTCTGAACTGACAATAAAGAGATAATCAGTTTGCAGCATGAATTGAGTAAAAGCTCCTACCTTTACGTGTAACTTTATTCATATACAAGATTTGAATATGCTTATGATACAAATGTTTATATTAAATAATTTAAAATTGATGCACAGCACATAAAACATTTTTTATGTAAAGAATAAAGTTTTCTAGTACTGTGTCATGTTTAGTCATTTGCTGCCAGTTTTAAAAAGTTTTGTTTTACACAGTTAGACATGAAGTATCTGTTCTCTGGGAATGTTTTCCTTGTTATGCACATGTGAGTTACTGGGACACTTGCATTTTCCATCACTGTGTCCATTCACTATTCTGTTTCTGCAGGGGTGTTGATAACAAATTCACACACCCATGCTAAATTGCTGACTTCAGTGTTGAGCGTTTTGCTCTCTTTTAGCATTTGTGGGTCGGGACCTCAGAACAGCACTTTGCCTAATCTGGAGAAAATTTAAATTTCGAGTTTTACTGTGTCCTCCATTACACGTCATCTTCCTGCAGCTCCAAACCAGGAGCCAGTAAATTCGGTATCAGACCCGGGCACAAAGAGCAACCCGGCCGAGGATTTCCACTGTAATGAAGAAACAAATTGCAGTGTCTAGAAGAAATGAAGAAGGAGCCCGTGCTTGGGTCTGCCTGCGCAGAGCCCGCCTGTCCTGCGCCGGCAGCGCCTGAACTCGGCCGCTTTGTCTGAGGCCTCACACGCGTAGGACCTCGCCAACCTCTCCCTTCCAACCTGCGAGAACGGGGCCGCAGAATTCTAATAAAGAAATCAAACAGTAATAAATACAGGGGTGGGGGACACAAAAGCCCTTTTCTCGCTGCGTGCGAAGGCAGTCTCGATAGACACTGCCCGGTTTCCATGGGGACATTTTCTTCTGACTTCAGATCCCGATGATCGGGGTGCGATGAGGCACTTTCGGGGCTTTTTCGCCGAACCGAGTAGAGCCGCCTGGGGAAGCGGGGCAAAACTGTTCGTTATCAATCGATTTTATATTATTTATTCTTTTTTTTTGAAAAAGATTATTACTCCTAATCCCTGAGGAACCGTGGCCGCTGGCTGGGTACAATTAGCACATTTTTAGCATTCCTGCGAGGGTCGCCCGCCAGGGCACCCCGCGTGGGGATTCCCAACACAGCCCGGGCACGGGGAGACCTCTCCCGGGTGCGCCTGGGGGGATCTAGGCACAGCAGGACCCCTCGGGATGCCCCTCTGGGGTGCTCATGTGCTGGAAGACCACAGCGGGTGGACGGGGAGAGACGCCAGCAGCACCATGTAAGCCCAGCTCGGCCGGACAGGACTCGCCACGTCATTTCGGGGCTTTTCTCCCCCAAACGGCCGAAGTTTCCTCCAATCACTGCGCCGGTGGCCCTGAGCAACTGCGGCCACACGTGGCCGTGACGGCTGCAGTGGCTCGCGTTCCACGAGGGACGGGCGCAGCCCCGGCGCCCCAAAAACCCTTGTGATGAAACACCCTCATTCTCAATCCCTCACTCCCCATTCCCGCCGAGCCCCACGTCCTGGCCCGGCCCTGCCCTGCCCGGAGTATCCTCCATTGCCATCCCCCCGCAGGAGGAAGGGGTGGCCGGGGGCGGCGGCTGCCATTGGCCGGGCAGCGGCGGCCGCAGCTGCAGGACACAATTAATTATGCTAATAGCGCGGGGAGCGGATGTGCTCGCTTCCCCCCGATCCCTCTCCCCGTTTTTGGCTGGCCGGGCGGGAGGAGCCGCCCCGGCCCGATCACATGATATTGTCTTCGCGCCACTTTCGTAAAACCCTTTTTATTCCAGGGCTCAGCTCGGCTCCAAGGTACTGTGTTTATCTTCCCCTTTCCCTGCTCTCTCCTTCGCGCTCCATTTTTTTGTTTCCCCTTCCCAAAACTGGCGCGAGCCAAGGGCACTCCTCGCTTTGCACCTCTTCTATTATTTTATTTATTTTATTGTTTTTCTCTTTTTTTCCTTCTCTCTTTCTCTCTCTCCCCCGCACCCATCCCTAGCCTCGCCGCAATCAGTGCCGGCCGGCTCGGGCTGCCCGGGGCGGGGGACGCGCACTGGGACGGGCACGCCCGACCCCGGGCTCGGTGCGGGGAGCGCGGGGGCGGCCAGCGCTCTGCGGGGCACGGGCGGCCGCCACCCACCTGTAGGAGTGCGCGGGGCTTGCCCCGCGTCCCGCGTGGGCCCGCGGCTCCCCTGCACCGCGGGGCCTCCCACGCTCACCCCGTCCACGGCCGGCGGCTCCCGCGGCACCAACAATGGACCGGGGAGGCGGCGGCGGGAGAGGCCGAAACTCGGGGCGGTGCGGGGAAGGGGGGTGGAGATGGGGGGTGGGGGTCGGAGGGTGTTTTTTCGGGGGGTCTCGCGTGCTCGTCCCGCGCGCGTTGAGGGGCGTGTGTATGGGGGTGTCTCGCGCCGCCCTCGCATGGCCGGTGCGCGTGGGGCGGGGGGAGGGGGCGCGCGCGGCGAGCACATGGCGGCGGTGGCGGTGGGGGGGAATCGATGATGCGCACGCGCAGCGAGCGCGGGGCGCGCTGGGGGTTGTAGTGCAGAGGGGGGCGGGCCGGCGGCGCGCGCGCGCGGGCGGAGGGGACGGTCGGGCGCGAGCCGCACCACGCGCTCGGTGGAGCCGCCGCCGCCGTCGGGGCTCCGCGAGATCCCCCCACGCGCGCTCCCGCGGCGGCCTCGCGCAGGCAGGACCGGGCGGGGGCCGGGACGGCGGGACCGGGCGGGGCGGGGGCCGGGAGGGGAGCCGGAGCAGCACGGACGCGGCGGCGGGAGGCGGCCGCGCTGCCCCGTCGGGCCGGGACAAAGGAGCCGCCCGCGGCCGTGCGGAGCCGCCCTCCGCGCAACTTGGCGCTGCGCTCGCGGCTCCCCCCTGCCCCGGGGCCGCGGGGCGGGCCGGTGTCCCTCGCGGTGGCGGCGGGTGCGGAGGTGGGGCGGGCGGGCGGCTTGGCGCGTTTTTGGGGCTTTGAATGGAGGACTGCATTTCCCACCGTGCTTTGTTCCGCCGCGGCGGCCGCGCGCGGCCCCGGACGGGGCGGGCAGCACGTGGCGGGGCGCCCCGAGACCCCTCCCAGGACGGGGGCCGCTGCTCCCCCTCTGAAAGTGCCGACTCCAGCGGCGAGCGGTGCCCCCAGGGATGCTCCGGTTGTACCGGGCATGGGGGACGCCGTGCACGTGGCGAGCAGGGCCGAGTAATCCCGGTGCCCGCCCGCCCCCCCCGAGCAGATGGTCAGTGCTGGAAGATAACGGCGGCCCGGGGGCAGATAATTCCCCGTGGGGGTGGGGGCCCTCTCTCGCATAGCCCCCGCCACCAGCACTCGGAGCGGCTTCACTTCGGGGAGGGTCCCTCGGGGGGCGGCCCTGGGGCATCCCCGGCCAGAGCCTTCCCACCCCCGCAGGTTTGTACGGCCGGTTTCTGACAGCGCGGCTGCTCCGGAGGGAAATTGAAAGTTGTTAATAAGCAATTTTTCCCCCCTTCCCCTCCTATGCGGAGGGTCCATCGCTTTTGTGCCGCAGCTCAGGCATCATCTGGAGTACAGATACTCCATTATTTGATGCGGAGGGTGTGGGAATCATGTGTCAGAACTTTTCTTGCACTACTGGTGGGGGAAATGTTTGGTGGTTGGGTGATGCAAGACCCTCGGTAAAGCTCCAGGAGAAAGGTCAACTAAAATGTCTCTCGTGCTGTAGTAAGAGAGCAGGAAACCAGGATGTTTTGATACCTACTATGGTGCTTTTCAACTGCCATTAAAAACTGGAAGAAGTAATTTTTACCTTAATTCAAAGGAAAACTAGCTACAAACTTTTCCTAATTTGGTGTGCCCTCAGTTAAACTGCCTTCTCAAAACTATGAACCTATTTCTGCTGTATGCTTTAATAAGAGAAATCTCTCCTAAACTGAGTAGCAGATCTATATGTGCGTTATGCAACATTAATATTGGTCTTCTCTCTTGGCAGGTACTGTTGGCTCCCGTGCTTCAGTCAAGATGCTTCTGTGATGCTTTAGCTATGCTGAAATATGACCTTGAAATAGAAGAATTTTTGTCTGGTGATGGGCCTCAAGTTGTGCAAAAGTGCTTACAGTGCAGGTAGAATTTAGGATCTACTGCAGTTTAAGCACTTCTGGCATTACTGTGGCGATTCTGTGATGGTGGCAGGGCATAGATGGAACCAGGATTGTTGTGCTGCGTTAGAGCCATGCTGCAAATGGTCCTTGTGTTAAGGTGCATCTAGTGCAGTTAGTGAAGTAGCGTAGAATCTACTGCCCTAAATGCTCCTTCTGGCACAAGCTGTTGCCTGCACATCCAAAGAACCTGCGTCCATCTGGCTTTGGCTCAGCAATTACTGTTTTTAGTTAAAGGGTTTTTTCCCACTGAAGGCAATTGCTCAGAAAGCAGTTTTGTCCTAGCAGTATCAAAGTGCTCATAGTGCAGGTAGCTTGGAGTTGGACCTACTGTAATGTGGGCACTTACAGTACTGCTAGATAAAGTGCATCCTAGCCAGTACCAGTTGCTGGAGAAGATGGTGCTGATTACAGTCAGTTTTGCAGGTTTGCATCCCAGCTTACTAAAATTGCTGTGCAAATCCATGCAAAACTGACTGTGGTGGTGGTGAATCTGTGGTGAATAATGGGTTTTCAAGCCTTTTTTTTTTTTTTTCCCCTTTCATGGGAGACTTGAAGATGCCTTGCACTGATTTCTCCATGGGTGGGGATTTGTTGCATTACTTGTAGCTGTATGTAGAGTATTGCACTTGTCCCGGCCTGTGGAGGAAAGGAGGACTTGTCGTCAGGCTGAACTGCCTCAGATCTGCCAGTTTGGTAAAGCTCTTGTTTTGCTGTTGTCGGGTGGATCACGATGCAATTTTGATTAGTTTAATAGGAGAAAAATTGCACGGTATCCATCTGTAAACCGCAAGACCTTCATCGCTGACAGTGTGGCTTGTGTCAGTAATCACTACTCACAGCGCAGTCTCCAGGGATGGGGACAGTCCTTGCTGGTGGCTCCACACCTTCAAGGGACACGAAGAAAGATCATTTATACTAAGGTTTGTCCACCATTTAAAAAGACTGAAAAAGCCCAAAACATGACCTGAAAAGGAAACCCCTCGAACACTTCTGGTGGTCCAGGGAAGCACATTTTGGGAGTTTGTTCCTGTAATATATAAATGATTATGGTGGACTTACCAATAAAAACATTTTAAAATAAAACTTGTTTAATGGATCTCACTAAATGTGGTTGCAGTAGACAAGTAAGAAGTAGAGGAGCGTTTTTTGCTGATTGTGGGTTACAGCGTCCAACAGCCTCTTCTACCTTGATTTTAAAGAAGGTGCATCTGCTACAAACCTCTTGCTACTGCTAACTCAGGGAGAATCTTTGCTAGGAGGGGGGATGTTTCTCTCCAGGACAGTAGGATGTCCACTCAGTGCTCACCCTTAAGCAATGGTCATGCTCCATTATTTTTTTTTTTTTAGCTTTTTTGCCTCTCGCAGCCTTGAAGTTGGGAGTGGAGCTGCATCCTATGTGGAATTGCTGCCCTGGGAGTGGGGGCCCCATGATTTGTCCCAGCTTCAGAGACTGGCAAAATGATGTGACCAGAAGTGGGGCTGGAGCTGAGGCTGCTGTAGAAGCTGAATGTAAGAGCTAGCAGAGTCTCTGTCCTGATTGAGTAATGGGATCTGAGTGCTCTGGCAAGGGAGGGAGCTGAGCGTGAGCTGTGGATGTGCAAGGGCTGATGGACATGGTGTTGTTGAGACTGTTGCTGCATTGCTATCAGTGCCAAATCCTGGGTTGGCTTTGACTTTTTTTGATTGGTTTATTTGCTATGGGGAACCTCTTGAGAGCATTGCTTGGATGCTTAGGCTTCTGGGTGTTTTTTCTAAAACCATGGTTACACGCACATTGTGTGGCCAAACTTGGGGACCTGGCCAAACTTGGGGACGTGCCCCAGCATGGCAGAGTGCAGTCACTGCAGTCACCTCGGCTCAAGCAGATGTGCTCTGTGAAGTGGGTGGGCAGCACCAGCGAGTTTTCAGCACCCTTTTTCCCCCAGCTAAAATACTGTGAGATCCAGAAGAATCTTATGGCTTGTCTGACTTACTGTGGCCAATGCAGCTGGGCTGATACCACTGTGGGTCCCTGATGGAAGCCTGTTCCCAGTGTCCCATGCTCAGATATTGTCTGGGGGTGGTTGTGCACAGCAGAGAAGGCAACATGCCAAGCACAGCAATACTTTCTTGGTTCAGGCACAACTGCAGAGCTCCTATGAGGGTGTCCTGGCAGCTGGTGGCTCTGGATGATTTTCTACCCCAGAATTTAATCTGAGGCTGAATTGTGATCTTCCTTGTGCCTGGAGAGTTGTAATCTGGTCTTCAAATCCCTGTGCAGACAAGAGGAAAAGATGTTCCCTAAGTGTAGAGCCCTTCTGGCTGTACCATTTACTGACAGTGAGGAACAATGGGTTGGAGTGTATGCTAATTGTGATTTACTGTAGTGTACCGTACCCCAGCTGGGTGGAAGGTATTGGGATGTGTTCATGCCAGGAATGAAACTCAAGTTTGCTACAGTGTTAGTGCACTCTTGGGAGATGTTCCAAGCCTGGCTTTGTATTTCTAGTACTGGAGCTGCACCCAGCTCTTGCATGGGGTCTTACTGGTGGTTTTGGTGTGGCGCAGGCTTGTATTGGTGGGGTGGGTGCTGGAGGGAATTCTGTGCCACCAGTGTGTGTGTTCAGCACAGCCAGTGTTTGGTGTAAAGGGCTGGTGTGGTCATCCTGTGATGTGTCACTAGTGAGGGCTTCTGAGCACTGTGTGTGGGCCAGAGCCTGAGAAGGGCACCCCAAAGCCACCCACACCAGGCTGAGCTGTTGGCAGATCACCGGTGGCTTCAGCAGTAAGGGGGGGTGGTGTTGGAGTTACTGAGTCGGGGGGGATTGTTGATGTCTGTTCCCATGAGTGAAAGCGCTCCATTAGCAGTGTAGGTGTTGTGCTGTGCTCGTGAGTATCTACACAATCTGTTCCAAGTGACAAGTCTGTGGTGTGCAGTTTGGGTGGTTTGCATGGATTTCACTGACTGCTCAAAGTGCTGAAATACAGAAGTGAGCTGAATGTTCCTGCAGTTGTAAACTGGCTCAGGCATTGGGAGGAAGCGAGATCTGTTCCCTGGGAGCAGCTTCTGCAAAGTGGTGTCCTCTGTGTGTTTATGCTCGGTAGTAAGTTGATTTTATTGTCAGGCTCTGGTACTTGAGAGCACAGCAGGGCAGGTGATGCCTCTCCAGCACATTAGTGGAATAGTGAGGAGGGGTTAACCCAGAGTGTATTGGCATTGCAGGTTTTGGAGGTCAAAAATGCTGTTATCACCTGAGCAAGTCTGTAAGGCTGGTGAGGAGTGAAATGGTGTGAAAAGAGGCTTCATGTGACAGCAGAGTCTGCGGGCTCTGAACTCATCACTGCATCTCCCATTGAAGCATCTCTTTTATCTGTGAGCTCTTCTGTCCTTTCCCCTTACTGAGGATAAACGATTGGCTTTCAGATATTGCAGAACCCCCTTTCTGAGGAGGTCTCCCAGCCTTGCTCACAGCTGTGCCCAGCCTACAGCCTGTTTTACACTGCCCCAGTTTCTATGTCAATACTTAGGTTTTCAGAAGTTTAAAAATGCTGAACCTGATGTTTTGAAGCAACGAATGACCCTTTTTTGTACTAGCAGCACTGATCAGAATTGCCTTGTCTTAAGCCCAGAGCATTGCTTTGGGAGCTTTTTCAGGAGGTGCCCTTGATTCTGAGGATTTGAGTGCTCTGTATGATCAGGTGGAGCCCCAGGACAGAAAAAGCTCAGAAAAACCAAACAAGCTCTGCTCCGAAGCAAACTGGCCTGAGAATGGTGGTTTTGGGTATTTTGGGTATCTGAACTCTGAGGGTGGATGCAGAGATGGGGTGTGCAGAGCTGTGCAGTGAGGTGTCCACTCTGTTTCTGGAACTGTGGAGTTTTACCTCCAGCTCCTGCAACGAGGGAATCCACAGGATCTTGGGCTTTTCTGATAGACCTTTTGGCTTGCCCTGATCCTGCCTTTGGAAAAGCTGAAGCTGGGGGTCCCCCCATCTGTTTGGGGATGCTCTGTGCAGCCCTTTCTCCCAGGGGAAGCCCTGGAGGGGTGCAGGGATGGGCATGCCAGTACTCCAGCAAAGGAGGAAAGGGATGGAATCTCCCTGGCCACACATGCAGTGCTGCTGTGGCTGTGCCAGTGCAGGGGTGGCTGTACTGCTTTTTAAACAAGGAGGTTTTTTTAATCCATGAGAAGTTGTTGGAGCCATGTGGCTGTTGGACATCAGTGCTGAGGGACTGAGGCTGTTCCAGGAGTTGCTGCAGTGGCTGTTCCTGGGAATGGGATGTCAGAAGGGAGTCTGCACTGGTAATTCTTTACTGCAAGTATATAAATAGGTACAAGCACACACAGACATGAGGGCCGATCGTGGAAAGAGACAACTCTTGTTCTGGAAACTCCAGAGGGTTTCTAACATCAGAGTGCCTGGTATATTTTTATAGAGGGGGAATATTTCATATTATTTCAGTCTCCTTCCTGTCACACAACACTTTGTTGTTTAATCTGTGTGTGGTTATTCCCAGCTGTAATCAGTGGTTATCCTGCAGATCACCCTGTGGGTGCTTTGTTTTTCTCTTAAGGGAAACTTGTTAAGATAATTCTTAATACTTTTGAATTATTTTGTTTTTTAAAAAGTATCTTCTGCTCTTCTGCTGTTGATGGTCTTCAGAGTGGTTTTTAGTATGATCATGCTCATGTCTAAATCAGTGCAATACACCCAGGTAAGCATTTCTAACTGGTGAGTTTTTCACACGGTCTGTGTGCTCACTGCCCATCATCTTTGGTTGCTCCCAAGTTACTTTTTAAAAAGTAATCACAGTGCATGTTCAGAAAATGTGAGGTGCGTGGGTTTTTTTTTTTCATTTCCCCATGTTACTAGGTTTAAATCACAGCTGACAGAGAGGTGTGAGTATTTCTAATTTGCTTATATTGGTCACTGGACCCAAGTGTCCAGATCCAAAATAGCTCTCGACCAGGACCCGCTGACTGAGAAAGTGATTATGTGCTGCATCTGTCCTTTTCTCCTCCTGGCATTTGTATCAAATCCCTGTGATAACACACCACAATAACATGCCTCGTTCTTTTTGCCTTTTTACATCTATCTGTGATTTAAGTTGTGCGTCTGCAGTCGGTGTGTCAGCTGCTGCAGCCAGATCATAAGTCACCAGTTATTTGGCTAATTACCTTTCCTGCTAGAAGTGTTACTTTGTAAAGGTTAAGTTTCATGTGCCAAACGATTTTGTAAAATGTAGAGAATTGCTCTACTGAATCAAAGGAGAAATCATCAATGCTTTTTTGCATGTATATATGTATACAAAAAAAAATAATGTAGAAGAGGAATTTGGAAATTACTGTTTTCTTACTCTGGTGATACAGAGCTGAAGTGATTTTTTTTTTTTTTTTTTAAACTTTGTTTGTTTTTTTAATGGAAATTTTTTTTTGGTGCTAAGTGCCATTCTTGTGCTGTTCTCTGCTGAAGGAAGCACTCAAGCTGGTTCCTGGGTAGGTATGCTGCAGCAACAGCAAATGGCTGGCAGGACAGATTGAAAGTTTCAAAGAAGTAACAAATCTCTTGGGACTTCAAAGGCCACTCTTTGTCAGCCAGCATGCCTGCCTGCCCAGAGCTTCATTGCAGCAATTAAAATTAAGATCTTCCTGCCCTAAACCCATAGCCCCTTTCCCTCCTCCAAGGCCAGACCACTACTCTGTGTTTGTCCCTTCTTGTACCAAGCAGTGCTGCAGGTGCCTGTTGGTGCTTTAATAAACGCCAGTTTTTGAAGTAGCACCGGCTCCCAGAACATCCACTTGTATTAATTTTTAGTGCTCTGAGATGGGTCCTTAAATCCTTGTAAGTGGCTTGGAAACCCCAGCCCGGATCCCTGTGCTGAGGTTGGCTGCTGGAGGTGTTGATGGACCTTCAGCTGCAAAGTGGTGCTGCCTGTAGCTGAGTTTGCAGCTTTTCATCTGGGATGTGGGAGGAATTGTGGACTGATGGGGAAGCGCTGTCCCAGGAGATGGGAGGTTTGCCCTGCCCATGCACTCCTGGACATAGCTGTTGCCTCAGAGAGGCTGCAGGACTGGTCTCTCACATGCTTCTCACTTCCTTTTTACTTTTCTTCTTATTTCCTTACTAAAAAGAGTCCTTTGTACCAACAGATGTTTACTGGTTTCACTGGTGAAAAATCTAGATTTGCATTGATATGGAATAAAAAGGATGCAGAAAGATGGGAAGAGAATTTAGTCTTCACTTTCCTTCTGAGTTTATGCAAACCTCCAGATACTTCTTTCCTCAAAGGACCAATTTCTGCTGAAACAAAATGGTGATGATGGTGGTGATGGAAACTTTATAAAACCTTATAACTCGACCCTATTCCCAGAAAATGTTAAACCTTATCTTTCAGTCCAAGAGCAGCATATGACAAGCTTGATTGGTTAAAAATGTTTTAGTTCTCTTTATCATGAGATAAGAAAGAAGAATGAGATGGCTGCTCACCCTGTTTTTGGGGAGGCTTCATGGGAAGTGCTTCATCTGCAGTAAAAACAGCGGTTAGCTTTGAAGAAAAATTTAAAACTAACAGAATTAGGGCTGCATCAGCAGAGTGTGGCTCCTCCACCACCAATCCCGTATGTGGGCAGTGGGGATGGAA
This sequence comes from Monarcha castaneiventris obscurior, assembly GCA_026261815.1. NCBI lineage: Eukaryota > Metazoa > Chordata > Aves > Passeriformes > Monarchidae > Monarcha > Monarcha castaneiventris. Next base: position 7,332,177 of record JAMPIT010000550.1, read on the forward strand.
GGAGCATTGCTTGTCATTCATTGCTTCTTCCTGTGCAATGCTATTAGTGCAGTAAATATGGTGAAATAACCTGGTGTTAACCCTGATTGCTGCGTTGCCTTGGCTCTGCTGACGGGCCATTCCTGAGGCAGCCCTGTCATAAACAGACCTGCTCAGAATTATTTTTATGTACCAAAAATCTCTTTTACGCAGTTACGCCACACTCTCCAACTAAAACATGGGCCTGGCTTGTTTTAGGAGGTGATGACAAGCAGATAAAATGGAATTAGAGCCTCCGCTCTCCGCAGGCAGAGCTGCAGCACTGCCTTTCATACTGCTGGGCAGTTTGTGTTGCAGTGCTGATGCTCCAGCTGCTGGAAGTTTGCTGGCAGAAGACTGGGATTAGCAGGTCTCAGAACTTCTTGGATGGGGATCTGTGTGAGCATCCTGCTTTGTGGGCTTACACCTCCTTGTGCAGCTGCTCTGCCCAAGGTGCCTCAGAAAGCAGTGCCTGTTGGACCTGCTGCTGTGAGAAACTCATGTAAAATGTGGATGTTGAGGTGAAACTGCAGATGCTGCTTGTCTAGGCTGTAAAAAATCCATGACCACCATCCAGACTGATGCCTTTCATTGCGTTTCTCCTCATTTCCTATCAGCTGTCACATGTCAGTGCCTTCGGGGAGGCTTTGAAGCTGCACAAGTGAGATGGGGACAGGACAGGTCGTTGGTGCTTGGACTGCAGTTAAGGAGTTTTAGTTAGCAGGAGCATTAAATGAAGGTTTTTGGAATAAGTGGGAAGATGCCTCCTCTGTGGCTCCACATCAGCTTGTGGTGTTCAGCCTGGGCACCAGCTGTCCCCCAGCATGTCTTGGAGTGATGGCACAAGACCTTGGGGACTCTCGTGATCCTGGGGTTAGTAACTGCATCTGTGTTGGGCAGGATTTGCTTTACTTCAACTTCCTTCCCACAGTGTGATTCTGTTCTGCTTTTCCCATGCTGTTCAGAAGCTACTGGCAGTGAGAATCAGCTTTGCTTTGCCTGTGTCCCATCAGAGGCTGGGGCTGCACTGTGGATGTGCTGGTTCTCGGGGTGATGTGCAGGTACATTCTTTCATTTTCTTGCTGGGTTTTGGGATCCTGCAAGCCCCAGACAGGAGCTTCTGTTTGCATGTCAAGGGGTTCTGTCTGAGCCATGAGCTGCAGCTTCATACCAGAGCTCTCACTGGGGCTGGCTACTGGGCAGTCTTGGCTTCTGGCCTGCAGCATTGCCTGCTGCCCCTGAGTTACTGTCCTGGCTGCTTCTTGGTGAGTCTGGTCTTGCATCATAGCTGGTTTTCCAGTGCTGGTTTGGAATATTTGTGCATATCACTGATTTAAAAAAATAGAGTTGGTTGGGTGGGGAAGGTACAGCTTTTTCAGCTGTTACTCAGCTTGGTTTTATTCTGGTTGATGTTAATTCTGGGCAAAGCTTTTATTTCCTGTCATGATAAGCTGTAGCTGCTCCAAGAGGCTGCCCAGAAATGACCTTACATGATGTGAGTGCAGCTGCCTTTCTGAGCCAAGACTGCACCCTCATGGAAAGAGTCACTGGAGCTGTTAAAGAAAATCTCCTCTCTGTTCTGCCCATAAACTGACTGCAAATGGGGCTTTTCTTCATTTCAGTTGTTGTAGCCCCAGTGCTCTGCCTTCATGGAGGGCTTGCCTTGGCTTTGTGGAGCACTTCGTGCCCATGCTGTGGGACCAGCTCTGCCTTGAGAGTGGGTGCTGCAGCCCTGGTGCTGTGCTGGGCACACAGGGGCTCTGTCAGGGCACTTCCCTGTGGCTGGCTGGGAATCACGAGGCCAGCAGAAGTGGGTGCTGTGCAGATGGGAAGGGAAATAGGCACAAAAATGACTGAGGAAGAGCTGTGTGTGACTTAGCTGTGAGGGATTTTCTCCCTGCCTGGATCCTGGCCCCTGCCCTGACACGTTGCTGGACAGTTTTAGTCCAAAATCTTCAGCCTCCTGGTTTTCCATTCACCACATGAGGGCAGGCTGTTTCTAAATAAAATACAGCGAGAAATCTTCAGGTCCGTGGATAAATTCTCCAACTCCAGACTCCCTCTGGCTCGGGGAGGGCTGACTGCTGCAGCTTCCTCCAGGTTTTGGCCCCCAAAAGCCAAGGGGGATGTGGTGAATGAAGATGGATGTGCCCATGGCCTGGATGTGCAGAGTCCACCCAACCACCATCATCTCCCGTTCCCAGGAGAACCCTCCAGCGTCCCCTGTAACAATCTCACTGCTTTGTTATTCCTCTGGGCAAACGCCATTTACTCTGATGGCATTTTTAGCTCTGCATAATGAATGTCTTGTCTCATCGTGCTGCTGCTCTGCCAGCCGCAGGTTTGTGGCGTTTGCTTGTCCTGGTACCCGCATCCCCCTGAGCGCAGAGATGCTCTTGGCAGCATCGTGGTGCTGTCAACCAGCTCCATGGGGATTTACCACCATGGTCTGACCTGACTTCACAGCTTCTGCCTGCTGGCTACTATGCAAGTTAGCATAGCTTCCAGTGGTTTAAAAAATGTTCAGAGTTAACTGGAGTTTGTCTGATAGTTGTTAATGCTGCTTCTGGCTTGAGTTTATGCCTCTCCTTGACTTTTTTTTTTTGTATGGACATGTAGCAGAAAATGCCCAGTAGGAATATATGACTTGAAAAACAGCAATATGGATTTGTCAGCGTAGCAAATAATACCCATGGGTTTATGGCCTGTGGACTTACAAGCAAAGCAAGGACACTTGGGGTGTCAAAGGAGGATGTTGAAGGCTTTGTGGTTGGTGCCCTGGGCAGGAGCACAGGGGGTGAGAGTGGGACAGGGGCAGCCCTGTGAGTTGCTCCAAGGAAAGTCCTCTGAGATGTTCCTCTCCAAAGCCTTCTTCAGCTGCATTAACAAAATGCTTTGCTCTCACCAACAGCACCAGCAGAATTCGTGGATCTGAGGAAATCCTCATGCTCGCAGTCGAATGTTGGCCGAGCAGCTGTCATTGGAAGTGACAGAACAACCAGGGATGAGGAGAAAGCCCAAGCGCCTTGGTGAAGCGATGTGATTGCTGGTGGGTGAAAGCCTACCAGATATTATTAATCTCAGTGTCAGACACATCACAGTGACTGCAATAAACCCCAGGTCTCTCTCAGTTATCTTGAGAATGATACAGTTGGGAGACATGATGGGAAACCCTCTCAGTGTGGCTCTGTCCTGCTTGCTCCTGCTCTGCTGCTTTTTCCAGGTTTTTCAGAGCTTCACTTGGGAAATTAAAAACCCAAAACCCCACAGAAGAGCAACAGAAAGCAAACCTCCAAAACCCCAGAGGTGGCTGCTGGGGGAAGTGTCCGAGAAGATGGTGGTGTTTGGAACACCAGCCATCTTTCACTATGCGTGAGTTTGTGCCTTCCTGCTGCTCAAAACCTGATTTCTGCCCAATCCCTGCCTGCCCTCAGGACTGTGCCTGCAGAGCTGCAGGCACCAGTGGATTTAAATCAGTGTAGATTGTTCCAGTCAACTCCTCCTAGAAATGCTTTTGATTTGCTTGCTCTCTCAAATAATTTTTCATGTCCTCCTGTGTGAAGCATTTGGGAGGATACCTTGGCTCCATTTAAAGTTTTTATTAGTGTCTTCAAGCCGGTGGAGCTGTTGCAGCTCTGTGGGAGAAATGTGTCCTGGGCCACAGATGTATCCTAGGCAGAGGATGGGCCAGGCAAACACAACCTGCACTTCTGGCAACCCCTGCTTTTGCTCATCTTCACTCTCCACAGTTATGCCAGCGTGAGTGCTGATGTAAGGCAAGTAAGTCCTGGGCTTGAGGCTGCCAGAGCCAGAGGAAGTCCTGGTCCCTTGCCCTGACCAGTGACAAATTTATTCTCTTTCTGCATTTATTAAAAATGTTGGGTTTTTTCCATCTAGAGGGACATAAATAATTGGTGCTGAACTGTTGGGCTTTTTCCAGGATGGGAAGAGGTGGTTTCCTCAGTCATTTTTTTCTCACTGTTGTGTGATGAGTTGAAGTGCAAAACAGCGGCCGGGGAGAGAGATGGCCTGGTGCGCAATTGCTGCCTCCTGGATGTGGCCCCTCAGCCCCAGTGGGGACAGAAATGTTATTTATCTTTGGAAGTGGTGGCTCTCCTCTGCTATCACTCTCCTGTGGATTTACAGGAGTAAACAGCAAACAGGTCATGATGGAGTTTAAGGATTGAATTTGGAAAACCACTCCCTCCATGAGTGTTGTTAAGCTGCTTCTAAAGAGGAGGAAGAAAAGTCAGTGCTCTGTGGGTGTTATCAGCTGATGAGATAAAGCCATGACTCCATTTCAGGTCATCTCCCAGTGTGTTCTTTGGTTCTCCCAGCGCCTGGACCAGGACCTGCTCAGTGGTGTGTGATCGTGTGGTTGGTTTGCTGCAGGTGTCTGCTGGCAGGACTGGAGCTGGCTGAGGAAATTCCTCACCCTTTTTGGCCGCTAATGATAGAACGGGTTAAAGTAGCTTTTCAGAGGAAGGTTCCCTCTGTCCCCAAATCCTGTCCACCCTACCACCTAGTAAACATGGAGCACTAAATTGAAAAACTATTTTCACAGTGAATAGACTCCTCTGCTAAATATGTAATCGTGTACCAGCAGGCACAGGAATGAGCTAGTTGGATGAACAAAATCTGGGACTGGTACATATTAGCCCCTGGCTTGCAGCTGGTATTGTACTGGTCCCAGAGTTTGTGGGATAACAGTAACATTTCCACTATTTCTTGGTACTGGCCCTGTGGGCTGCTCTCTTGCAGTTCTTTAATGTTGCTGTTTCAGGGTCTCTGACCTGGTGCCAAGCTAAAATCCAAGGAAATCCAGAGCAAATCTCTTTGCAGATCTGTGTGATGTTGGTAGAAGTGAAGGAAAGCTTTCCAGCTGCTCTGCAGGGAAATCCAGCCCTCTGCAAAATGCAGGGACTGAATATCAACAAGAAAATTCTGTTGACAGAAAACCACTGATTTCAGCTGGGCCAGGATTTGGGTTGGGATTAAAAGCTCAAAGTGCTGGTGCTGAGCCCAGCTCCATTGCCCCACTTCCAGCACTGCAACCTGAGGACTAACCTCTATTTTAGCAGAGTTCAGCCTGCTGTATTTGTTGCTGATTGGTTCTGCTGTGGTTGCTGCAGGAGCTGAAGTGCCATCGGATGCTGCACAGGGTGTGTGAGCCCCTGTCTGGCACAGGTAGTGTCTGCTCACAGCCACTTCCCCTTTCCCATGGGTGGTAGCTAACAGGTAACAAGTTGAATTTCCCACCGCAGCTCCCTGCACAACCAAGAATTCAGGTATAGGAACAAACCTGCATTTCATTTTCCTAGTTTGGGATCACTGGTGACCTCTCTGGGTTTTTCTTTGTGACTCTGGCACCAGCCTGACTGTGGGCTCAGGATGCTCAGCCTGATGCCAAGAGCCAGGATCTGCTGTCCTGCATGCAGTGTTCTCCTGCATTCAGTTCACCCTCAGAATACCCACAATTAAATTTGAAGACTCAGCACTTCTCTGGATCTGACCCTGGGAAAACAAAAGGCTCTTCCAGAGTGGTATAAAATGTCCAAGAAGACAAACCACCTGAACTAGGCTTTTTTTTTTTTCTTTAAATATGTAGAAGCATGACCAGGGGAAGAGAAAACAAGGCCAGTTTCTGTATTTATTGCTTTCCAAACAGGCCAGGATTGCTAACATTGTCTCATTGCTGACTGGCTTTAGTGGCCATTCTTTAACATCACCCCATAATGGTTAAATGCAGTAACTTCCCTTCAGATCAAAAAATCTATGGCACTGATGTCCTCGAGTACTTTGGGATTTGGCTTGTGTTCAGACCAATTCATAAAACTCAGCTCAGAAGCTCACTCAGTGCCATGTCTGTGGTGCTTCAGCTTGTCCTGTGATTCTGTTTTAGCCAAGACGAGCAGAAGTGATTTGAAAAATTCTTGCAATATGTTGCTTGGATGAGCTGCTGCATGGGCTGGTGCCTCTCAGGGTTGTGGGGGGCACAGGGAGCGACAGGTTCTTCTTGGATACAATTCTGCAAGCAGGGTGAGCTGGCAGCTCTGCTCCTGCCTGGGACTGAGTGGTGCAGAGGGGTTTGGGTGTCTTGCCCAAAATGCACTGTTATTTGCTTTTTTCCCAGGCTACTTCCAGCTGCTGCACTTGCTGCCTGCCTGTGGCTGTTGTCTGGTGTAGAGAAGCTGTGAATGGGAAAGCTCCTGCTGGTATCCCCATTTTTGTGCTGAGCCTTGGAAGGCTCTTGTTTTCTAGCTCTCTCAGCTTCTGTGGGGTCTCACATTGTCTCCACCATCACACCCGTGTGATGTGGGGAGATGTTTCACTTGGAAGACATCAAACCAAGATCACAATAGTTTTGAGGCTTGGACATCAGCCTGCTCCATAATCAGAGGAAACAAAAGGTGAGGTCCTTGAATAAACCTTTGTAAAAGACTTCAGATTTGTAATTAAATACTGAGCAAGCCTTGATGTGTTCCCTTCATCACAGAGAAGCCCTTGCAATTCACAAGGGTCTGAGGTCTCCATAGTAGTTACAGATTCTCTCTCAAAAGGCTGTGGGTGATGCATTTAGGGACTAGCAATCTGATGGATCTGAATATGCAATCCCAGAGCTAGCACGCTGAAGTGGTAGGCTCTCCATCCTTGAAATACATCTACCCAGAGCAGGGCCTGATCCTGTTCTACTCCAGTCTGGACAGTTGCTCTCTTTAACTTAAACCATAAAAACTCAGTATGGCTTTGTCCAAGTAGATCCCAGTGTGATGTTAACACCACCACATCCTTAAAAGATGCAAGTGGTGTTAATTTAATCATTATACTGTTTTTCCACAACAGATGTTGACATTTCACTATTGTCCCAGAATTAAATGTCAAGTTTTTCCTGTTCAAAACTACCAGTGGAATGTTCAGGGATTCCATCTGCAGCTATATGTAGAGCCTGCCTGCCTGCTAAGCCAGCATTTCCAAGCAGGTTTGTACATGGGCTGCAGCAAGTTCATGTGTGTACCAGAGAGCTGCCTGGGTTAATTAATTCCCTTTCCACACATTATAACCTAGAGAAGCAGGGCAGCTGGAGGGGGAGGTTTTCTTTTCACATTGTGGGAGCAACTTTTGGATTTCTGCTGTTGCAACCTGGAAAACAGAAGTAGCATTCAACAATGAGCTGATGGTGGTTGTGAATACTTCAAACACAACAGATACATGATTAATCTGAAACAATTCATAACCCAAATTCCAGTGCAGAAACACGGGCACAGCTTTTAATTTTGCACTTCTCACTGCATTTGAGAAATTTCTAGCTATGCCTCTGAAGCCACTTCCTGTGCTCTTGGCAGCTATTGAAACATTTTGCCTTCATTTGAGGGATCAGGTAAGTATCTCCGTGTATCACTGAGCTGATACGAGTGCCACATGGTCCGCATCTGATGCCGAGTGCCTCAAACCATCTCATCAGAGGCAAACCCTTCTTTGCTCAGCTGTGGAATGTTGTTTCTGAGCATCTTGTCCTGCTGTCTTGTTCAGGGATGAGTGCCAGTGAGGGATTTGGGAGAGACAGCAAGGATGGAGGAGGTTTCTTTTGTACAGCCCCTGACCTGCTCAGCTCCTGTCATTGTGCTGGTGACAGAGGAACTACACTGGGTGGCTTCAGGTGGCCACAGCAATGGCAAAGCTGGGAATTTGGGACACTTAAGATTCAGGTGATGTTAATGCCATGCTTGATAGCTTTAGCTGCTGTTGGAGTGCATAGCCTTTGGTTTGACAGCCTAAAAGACAAAGGTGTTTTCTGCCAGGCCTATCAGCTCTGTGCATCCTGTGCCTCTCTGGAGAGAAACCCTGGGGGTAGAGGGGCAGCAGAGGCGTGGCTGAAGCCACCGGTTTTCAGGACTCGTGCAGCAGAAGAAGGGGGGTTGTGTTTTGGAGCAGAGGGCACAGGGAAGGAAGGAAAGAAGGAAGATAAACTCCAGGATCTCCATCTTGTAGCATTTTCAGATTGAATCTGGATGCCTCCAGACCAACACAAATGGGCAAGGGGCAGGTGCAACAGGAGGCAATTTGAAACTGTGGTGACAGGAGAGCAGATAATCCACCCAGTACTTCTGATCCAATAGGTTACGGATTAATGTCTCCTCAAATAAAGGCCTCAGGTGATTGCAAATATTTCCAGAAACGAGACAAACCTCCTCACCCGGTCTCAGCCAACAGTGCCATGAAATTGCAGCTTGGGCAGCTCACACCAGTCATGATCTGGGCCTCAGGGCCAACTTTTAGGTGATGAAGCAGAAAATGTCCCTTTGTGTTTTTGGATGGCAGCTTGCAGGGCGTGTGCCATTTTCAGCTCTGTGAGTGATTGCTGAGATTATCAGTCAGAAGCACAGAGAGTTCCTGTTTCTGGAGAGTCTGAAAATGAACAAAGAAGAGTGATAAGAAATAATTTGAGGAGGTTTTATTATTATTACATTTAGTGGGAGGGTTGTTTCTTTAATGCTTGGTATGTTTTTTCCACACGAGATCGGTGAGCTTATATTACACCGTACAAAGCTATTAGTTTTCTCAAAAGATTGTCAATTTTCTTTCCAAATTGCTAAACTAAATTTTCTATTTTATGGGAATGCTCTTTCATTTGTGCAAAATCCTGTGCTCAGATAGTTAGGCCAATGTCATCGTGCAAGACCATTAGATTAACTAATTAGAACTGTCTTACTCATGCATTTATATCAGGAATATTTAATAAATGTGGAAATCCATTTGGAAATGAAGACAGCATCTTCATGTTCTCAGGACCTCGGAGATTTCTGGCGTTGCAGCTGCAGCCTGAGTCCCGCCTGTGGGAATTAGCTGCTTTCCTGTTGGCAACTTTCTCAAAGCCTTTTCCAAGGTAGGAACCCAATCATCTTCATGATTGTCACAAGTTGCTAAAAGATGCAGTTTCTCCATGGTATTTAATTGATGCTAATCCCAGGAAGACACAGGGACATCTCTGGCCCTGTCCATTTGGGCTGTCACTGAGGAAGGCGTGAGGGTGACCTTGGTGCTGTCATTGCTGATACTCTTCAGTGTACTTATGAATTTATCTCCTTGCTTTTCCAGTAAAGCCGAGTAAAACCATTATCCTGTGCTGCAAATGGAGAGGTGTGGGAGTGAGGCAGTGAAGGAGCTCTCAAGGTTGTCTGGTCTGGAGGCATCTGAGTGGAGCTTCCACACTCTAAATCCCAATGCTTCAAAGTTCACCTCTGCTTGGTCTTCCTGTCGATGCTTAAGAGACTGGCACAATACTACAGTGACTTCTTTTGTACTCAAGTTTTTATCTTCTAAGACTCCTGGCTGGATTCAGCCAGGGCTTTGCAGGCAGGGCTGCTTTTAATGGGATCGCTTTGCAGTTTGGAGTTAAGTAATTTTGTGGATAGGGGTCCCAAAGGGTTGGATGCTGTTGGCCCACGTGCAGGGTGTTAGAGCTGTGCTGGCAGTGGGACCTCTCTGTGGCAGGATTCCTGTCCTGTGAGTGAGGATAGGTCTGTGTTCCCTTGCCAATGCCTGGTCTGGTAGAAACTCTGCAGAACAGAGTGAACCTTTTATATACTCGCAAGGTGCTTGGACTGGCAGAGTGTGCTTACATAGGTTCAGTGCTTTGTATCACACAAAAATGAGGTATTTTGCTCTTAAACCAAATATACTTTCTTGCTGAATCAGAGTCTTGCCTTCCAGGGGAAGTGAAACCAAAGCCACCCACACTCACTTTGTGAGTATTAAATACTGCTGACTAACAACAATTCTCATTTGTGAGAGCAGTTTCTAATAAAGCTAGACCTCTTTCTCCCTAAGATCTTCCTTCTTACTCTTGCCCAGGTCACTAATGGTGAAAAATCCCTAAAGGTTGTGGGTAAGACCTGAATGCTGCTTGGTCCACGCTGCCAAAGTCTGCTGGCCTCAGAGAAGGTGCAGTAAGAGAAAGCAGGGCAAGGGGAAGTAAAGTCACTCATCTCTAAGCATGTATTGTTTAAATTATTCACTCTTTTCTAGAACAGACCATTGAATAATACATTCTGGTCACTTTTATTTTTAAATGCTTGCACTTAGGCTGAGGTTAAAATGATGTCCTAAAATGCCACTTGCACTCAGGTTCCTCTGGAGATGCCCCCCAGGCAGGGCCTTAGTCCCTGCTCTTCTCACCTGTGTTTTATGATTCTGGTCCTGTGTTGGGCAGAGTCAGCTCCAAGTCCTGCCCGGTCAGGTCCCCCACACCTCCAGTACCAGGAGACTGATTTCAACAACCCCAAAGCACTAAAAATAACAAGCCTGGGTTTGTTTCTATTTGCTTTTTCCATTGCTGGCCAAGCTCTCTGGAGTCATTTGTCAACAGCTTTATTCCTTCTTCATTAATTAGAAGTTTTGACCTAATTGCACTAATCCCTGTGTTTATGGAAAACCTTGGAAGTACCCGATACCAGAGTCATAACAAGGAGCAGTGGATGGAGCATAGTGACTTGTTCTCCCTTTCTTTCCTATCCTGTTCCTGTAACATGCTCACACAGTGATTTCTGTATTTGGGGAGAACTTCTGCTTGAGACACCTGTAGTTCAGGTGGGTTTTGCAGTCTTATTTAAAGAACAGGGGCAGTCAGGAGAAACTACATCTGCATCACACTTATCTGTTTCTCAATTTCTGCCTCGTGTTTAAGAGTAATGATCTAAACCAAATTCCCAAAGAACTGTTTGAGAGATCTGACATTTATGCATTGTATGCAGGAATGATTTAGCATTTAAAAACAAAATAAATCCCTCTGTGTAAGGTGGTTCATTATTCTAACTGATTGGAAATGAGACAAATGTGAACGTTTAGTGAGGCTCCTTTTAAAACAGAACTTCCCTTCTGTCAATAAACTGTCCTCCTCCACAGAGCAGTGAACCTGCCTAAGCATCCAGCAGGAAATTAGTTGTTCTTTGAAATGCCTTCAAATGCACCAGTGTTAAATCTTACTGGGTTCTTTTATTAAATTAATATTTGGCTTGTGCAAGAAGGATGCAATCTTAATAGCCAAGTCCTCTGAGATCTGTTAATATCCTCACAAGTGCAAGTAGGGATGCTGATTCTGAAAAGCCCAAGGTGTGCTGAGCTCTGAGCCCAGCCATCCATGAGGAGTACTTGGATGGCTTCTTGGGCAGCTACTGCTGCCATCACTTGCTGCCATGGTCAGGCCATGAATGCAGGTGACAAAAAATAGTCAGTGCAAGGCTGTGGTCTCCCAAGGGGATGGGCTGGGCGGACAAATGACAAGGGAGCTGCTGATGGCAGGGGACAACTCTGCACACCTTGCAGAACCTTCACCTCCCAGGCAGAGAAAGGTTCTGGGACACAGCTGTGCTCAGCACAGATGTTACATCTGTGATGGGAGACCTGGGGCACAAAAAGCTCCAATAGGCCAAGAGAGCCTCTGGGAGCAGGAGGTGTCTGCAGCAGAGAGGTAGAACAGTGCTGAGCTCCATCGTGAGCAGAATGTGCACAGGGGAAGGTCAGGCATTTCCCTTCTGCAAGATGAGGCTCACAAAAACCCCAGGGGCCTGGTGGGTACTTGAAGAAAGTGGCTGTACAAACAGAAACTCCTTTGCAATTTTTTCTCCTTGCCATTTTGTGCAGTGACCTTTCCTTAATGAGAGAGAAGCCTGAGAGGGAAGGAGGGAGGAGCAGGAAGAAGATGCTTGAGAGGGACATGTCAACTAGAAGAGGTGGTGCCTGTCCTGCTGCACAGTGGCTGAGCACGTCAGTAGCCCGCTGGCAGCCCCAGAGCCATCCTGTCTGGGATGGAGACTCTTCATGCTGCTTCACATTTCTTTGTTCCAAGGTCTCCTCCCTTGCTGGGACTTGGTGCTTGCTGGGGCAGCTCCAAATCCACTGACTAGCAATGACTCCTGATCTGTGTTGGTGAGGAACATTGTGTCCGTTCAATTTCTTGAATTATTAGGTATAAAAGCTGACACTGCGTCACCCATCCACTCTTTTACCCACAAAATGGTGTTTGAGAAGCAGTCTAACACTTTTGATACCTTTGGAAGTGCCTCATTACTGTTGGGGGTCACTGGGCCAGCTGGTGAGCCAGGGAAAAGGGCTGAGACCGACTCGTGGAAAAAACCTAGGCATCTGAAAATGTATCTTCTGACCTGTGAAGGAAAAGCCTCTCCCACAAGTCCTTGCGGCTGGAACGTAACCTTACCCTCTAGGCCCTGTGAATGTAAAACTACCTCTCTCAGCAGCCTGTGTGGCTGCTTCCTGCCCTGCTCCCCTGCCCTGCCCCTTCCCTCTGCTCATTGGCTCCATTCCCTGGCCCCGCCTCTGTACCGCCCCGTGCCCTCAGAACACTCTGTAGAAGCAGCTGTCTGGCCATGTGCCCGGCCTCTGTGCCTGGCCACTTCTGCGGATGAAGTAAACCTGCTCCATGGAACTCGGGCAAGTGTTGGGCCCTCCTTTGACTCCTTGTCTCTGGTAATATTGAGCTGTCCGGCTAGGGTGTGGGGGTGTGTGCCACCAGCGCTTCCAGCTGCGCAGGGCAGAAGGAGCGGTGTGCTAGCAGCCTGCTGCACCCAAATCGCTTCCCTTATGAAGCAGTTTGGTGTACACAGCAGCCACCTCCAACCGCCCTATAACCCCCACAACCTTCTAAAATTGATACATTACCATGCGACTTGCGACAGCTTCTGCATGAGCCCAGCAGAAATAGTCGTCTATTATGTCTCTTCCCAGAGTTTTTGCATCTAATATTAAGCATTAAAACAATTTAATAAGGCATAAATCAAGTTTTACTGTCGTGCCACTGCACAGGAAGAAAGCACTCCTGGAATTCCACCTGAACACATTGTGGCCTCCTTTGGAGTGAGAAAAATATATATATTCAATATAACTTCCACTGGTTCTGCTGTAAATCCCATCTCAGAGCTGTGTGCTCTCCTCATTGTACAATGGGACTTTGTCAGCATGTGCAGCCCCACAACTGTTACTTGGGGCTGCCTGGACTGCAAAGGTCCAGGAGTCTGGCTCTGCCCTCTGACCTTGCACTGTGCACCATACCACCTTTGCTTCAGCAGCTCCAGAGCTTATGTTGTGCTGTTGAGCCTGGGACTCAGGCTCAACAGGGGACTGGGAGTGCTGCATCTCCCTGGAGTTATATCCAGTGTCCCCCATGTCTGCCCCGAAGCTGTTAGGCTGCTCCCACTGTGCAGAGCTAGTCCACAGCTCTATGGTTTTACATCCCAGCTCTCTGTGTGAGTATGATGCCCATGGTGTGGCAGCCCTGGGCTGGTACTTGTTGGCAGTGCTTTCTTTCCATAGGTGAATGCTCTGGGCTGATCCCTTCTGGGCTGGCTCCCGGCAACATCTGTTGATTAATCACCAGGAGATGATAAATGAAAGTATCAGCTTGAGAAATATCTGCCCTGTGCTCCCAGCAGAGGCAGCAGAACATGGTGAATAGTTTTCTCCCATCCTTCTGTTTGATTCCCTCTGCAGAGCTGCATCTCAAGTGATTCTCTTGTACTTGGGAGCTTTGCCAGTGTTCAACCCCACTTGCTAGGTGCTGGAGAGGAGAGGGGTGCTGCACCTTGGGCAGTGGTGAGGAGTGCTATGAGCATCCATCCTCCCTGATGGCTGCATCCCACCACCAGTGTGGCCCTAACTCCAGCACACTGCATGTTTCATCCTTTTATGCTGTGCCTTGGGTTCTCCAGAGATGGAAGGTGTGTGGAGGAGCTTTCGAGCCACACCATCTGTGTCTGTGCACTTTTAATTTTACAAAAGATGCAAAATCCTTTAGGTGACTGCATGGTTAGCTATACAGCCAGCTACCCCCTGAAAACCTGTGCCTCATCCACAGTTAAGAGCTCGTTTGGAAAAGTCTGGATCTGGATGGGATTTTATCCCATGAAATATTTTGCAGTTTTGTGTCCTTTAATGGAAGAGAAGACTTTTCAAACCCTTTGTAAAAAAAAAAGGAGATCTCTAGGACTGGAGTGCAGAGATTTTCCCAGGCTTTGGGAGACATTTCGGATGTGTTTTACTGAAACCAGTACATACTTGGAAAAAAAGTTCTAGGTCTGAAGTATCTCATTTTGGACAGGGAAAGTGATTTGTCTGTGCATTCTTGATGTACAGCCCTATTGGCATCTGCAGTGTCTTTAAGTGATGTATCTCTCTAAAGGCTTCACTGCTTCTGCTGTGTGATCTGCTCCCAACAAACTCCAGAGGGCGAGTGATTTATCAGCCACTGCTTTTTAGGGTGAGGAAAAGGCTAATGCTTTATGGATATATCAGCATTCCTGTATGGCACACAGAATACAATATCCTGCCAAAGCGGGAAGGGATGTCTTCTACCTGACAATCCATCATTTCTCCCAGTGCCCCATGGTGAATGCACTTCTCTTTTTTCCATCAGGCTGTGTGTGAGTACTGTTATACAATGAAGAGATTATGCCTTCTCCTCCTCCACAAATGGTTATGAAAGCCTGAAGGTGCAACTTCTGCAGGTGCAGAGTAAGATGGGAAGGGCCATTTGGACAGGGAGAAGACATCATTGCCTGCAGCTCCTAGTTCCAGCAGGACCTACGAGATCTCAAGCGATGCAGCTGTGCCATAGACAGCACAACAGGAGTACAGCAAGTGTCTCGGTTTGAAAGACAGGTGTCTGTCAAGGAAGGCAGGAGCCTCCCCTGAAATGGAAAATGCAACCCCCTTCTCTCCGAATTATTATAATTTTGATAATTTTAAGGGGCTTTCAGGAAAAGATATGAGGGATAGGAATAACAGTTCTTTACTAATATATATATATATATACATATATATATATATATATATATATATATATATATATGTATAACAACACAAACAAACAACAATAGCTGTGGCAGTGACAGCAAACAGAGCCACAAACCCAGTGCCAGCCTCTCTCGGCTGCCGGGCCCTTTCCCCTGGGTGCAGTTCCGCTCACGGCCGGCAGGGGCGCTGGCGGCTCCCGGTGAGCAGGGCAAGTGCGATGGTTCCCCCGCGGCTGCAGGGGGCGCTCCGGAGCGAGCTCGGGGAGCACACGGCAATGGCGGCCTGGCCGAGACGGGGAGGCATGGAAGAAAAGCTTCACAAACCCCTGGGCAGCCGATCCCGGTGACCGGCTGGACCCTCAGGTACAGCAGGCTGGAACAGCAGAGACGAGCACAGATCCCGGGTGGCAGGTGAGGTGTATCAAACTCAGGTGCTGCAGCAGGAACCTCAGCAGGTCTCAGCCGGCAGAGCGTGCGGGGCTACGATGTAGCGAAGGATTGAAGTGAGGGTGGGGGCAGAGCAGCCGCGGCCCGGCTCCCAGCAGGGCAGGGAAAGGTGGGCTTGGGATCCCGGTTTTCTCTGGTAGATGGAAGGCAGCCGAAAAAGCAGAAAGCTTGCAGCAGCGTCTAAGTCCCTTTATCAGGACAGCAGCCTCCCTCCCTCTGAACGCCGCAAACCCCAGCCAGACCCCCTCCGAGTGTACCCAACCCCCAGGTGACAAAAGGGTGGCCACTTGGACCCTGCCCCTGTGGCCAGGTCTTTTGTTTTTCCTAAGCACTTAGTAATTTGTTGCCCTGGCAACGTGCATGGGAAAAATTCTTTAAGAGAAAAAGAAAACAGGACAACTCCTAAAACCCCAACAGCAAGGATGAGAAATCCAGGCCAAACGTGCCCATGTAGACTGCCAGGTATGTGCCAAAAACATGCAGATGTGTTAATAGATGCTCCAGGATTTTCCTTTCTCCCCTGCCCATTGGTGATTTTCTCTGTTATAGGCATGACTCAGCTGACCTTGTCCCCATGGGGCTCATCCATCCAATCCACAGAGTAAGTGAAATGTGTTTGTAACCTGGTGAGCATCTACCGGGGAGTATGAATCCCTCTCCTACATCTCTCCTTGGTGTTTTAATTGATTCAGGGTTTTCCCAGTGGAGAACTTCATAAGAGCATTTGATAAAATCAGCTATACACGATCCTGCCTCTCATTACTCAAAGGCTTGAGGCAGGTAGATGATTAAGTGATTTTTTTATGGCATGAGCAGTTGTAACAAGGGAAATTATCATCCTGGATATGAGACAATGACTTGGCTCTTACTACATCTGCTGGCAGACAACTAGCCCAGTGACTTTGCCTGATAATTGGAGCAAGTCTTCTGCTTTCTCCTCCAGGACAAACCTGCATTTGCTACCCTCACATTCAAAGGACAAGCCATATGGGTGTGCCTGTGCTCAGTAAGGTAGCTTCAGATTTTCATGGGGCTGATGTTGCAGTCCTGATGGATATCAGAGAGTCTGCAATTGTCACCTTGGGAATGCTTCTGCAGACGCTGTGGCGGGAGAGCGGAGAGCGTCTTTTGGGCTTGGGGCTGGAGGTGCTACAGAACAAGACAGTATTGTTGGTCCATGGATGGGATGGGATAGGATGAGATTCACCCCTTATTTCCACTTAGCTGCATCCTAGACTTTATTACCCCAAAAAAAGTCAGTAATGCTGGAGTGAAAACTAGGGAAAAATGAGTGAAAATCACTCCATTAGGGTAAGTCTTCAGTTAAAATGTAAATTCTCTTTCTTCCTGCCAGTGGACTTTGGGTACAACCTAGAAGAGTGACTGAAAGAAAGGGCTGCCACTTGGGTTTTTTGCATGTTTCTAGAAGCTTTAACTTGCTTTTGACACACCTCCTTGTTGATAAATAAACTTCATTTATGCAGGGAGTCATTGTCAAGATAATGTCAGATCCCACTGTGAAGCCAGATCCAGTAAAGAGCAGTAATATTGTTTTCTAATTTTCTTGAAATACTAAAGCACTCCTTCATCTGAGCAGAGATACCTGAATGGCACCTATTTGGTGCTGTGTGTAATTCTTTGCTCTAATAGCACACTTGACAGTATCTGTGTACCTACCTGGAGCAGATTTGAAGATGAACACAGGAGATGCTTGAATGCCTTTTTAGACAACTGTAATTCAGGCCATAAACATAATACAGATTGCAATATTGTATATAAAGGAGTGCTTCAAATACCAGGCTTTGTGTTCTGCAATTCAGTCCAGTTGATTCCTGACCTAACACAATGCTGTACCCGAAACTGTTGCATAAACATAACAAATCCATCACCAAATCAATGAAGGAGATGCAGAAGAGGTGTGGTAGCTATCTGGTGTGATGTGGCTCACATCAGCCACAGCCTGTGTGCTGGTATTCCATGTAAGGCACCAGGAGAAATGAAAATGGTTAAAGGATGACTCCTCATCCATATCACTGACCGCATGCCCACCTTTTGCTCTGCTGAAAGGCACAATTTGCATTGTGGAGCACCTGCACCTCTGAACAAAATGAAATTTCTGGATTTCTCTGAATTCCTGCAAAGTGGGACTTTTTGCTGCCTGGTTAATGGGAATTTTGTCAGTCATGCTTAATAGAAACAATAAAGGGATAATAAATAGTGCAGTCTGCGGACAGCAACAGGCTCCAACAATCCATTAACCAATGAGACGTGTTGCACATTCCAGCTTATTAGATGCGTATCCATAATATATTTTAACAATCTCTCGCTGGCAGGCATTTTCCTAGAACAAATACACAGTTTGGACTTCCATTTTTCATCCCTGTTAAAAATTTCAGAGTGAAAAAGAGCTGGTAGTGAGCCATTAGCAATAATTTGATCCTGCATTTGCACTGGAAATTTTTAATAGATTTTTCTTCTGTTCTTCTGCTGGCACTTGGCTCCATCATTGTTTTTCTGTGCATGGTGCAGGCTGGGGGCGAGCAGTGAGGAGACTGCCTGGGCAAACACTGTTTTGGCAGATTTTCATACGTGGCCCTTGCTGCTTTAAATAGAGCCTTTCCTCACCCCACCTTCTTGCTGTTGGGGTTTAGGAGTTACCCTATTTTCTTTTTCTCTTAAAGAATTTTCCCCATATTTGTCGCCAGGGGACAAATTACTGGGTGCTTAAGAGAAACAAAAGACCTGGCCACAGGAGCGGGGTCCAAGTGGCCACCCTTTTGTCCCCTGGGGGTTGGGTACACTCGGAGAGGGTCTGGCTGGTGTTCTCAGCGTTTAGACAGAGAGCTGCCTGCCATCACGGTGGACAGTTTTCATCAGCACTGCAGAGCTTCTGCTTTTTCGGCTGCTTGCTTTCTACGGGAGAACGCCCTGGGATTGCCAAGCCTGCCTTTCCCTGCCCCGCTGGGAGCTGGCCCGCTGCCGCTCTGCCCCGCCACTGCTTGGAGCTTTCACTACTCTGTAGCCCGCACGGTCTGCCGGCTGAGACCTGCTGAGGTTCCTGCTGCAGCACCTGAGTTTGATACACCTCACCTGCCACCCAGGATCTGTGCTCGTCTCTGCTGTTCCAGCCTGCAGTTCCCGAGGGTCCGGCCGGGCACCGGGATCGGCTGCCCAGGGGGTTTGTGAGGCTTTTCTTCCATCCCTCCCGGGACCCCGAGCCGCCATTGCCGTGTGCTCCCCGAGCTCGCTCCGGAGCGCCCCCTGCAGCCGTGGGGGAACCATCGCACCCGCCCTGCTCACCGGGAGCCGCCAGCGCCCCTGCCGGCCGTGAGCGGAACTGCACCCAGGGGAAAGGGCCCGGCAGCCGAGAAGGCTGGCACTGGGTTTGTGCTGCTGTTTGCTGTTACTGCCACAGCTATTGTTTGTTTGTTTGCCTTGTTTATATATATATATATATATATATATATATTTAAAAAGTAAAGAACTGTTATTCCTATCCCTCATATCTTTTCCTGAAAGCCCCTTAAAATTATCAAAATTATAATAATTCGGAGAGAAGGGGGTTGCATTTTCCGTTTCAGGGGAGGCTTCTGCTTTTCTTGTTTGACACCTGTCTTTCAAACCAAGACAGGCCCCTTCCAGCTGAGGGTGCAGTCTTGGTATTTAGGGTCTTTTGCTGGTTGAGATGGAGCTGGAATGTCCTTTCAGCTGGGGGACACAGGATCTGACCAGGCCTATGAGACCCCAGGGGACCTTCAGCTCAGTGAGCAAGGTGTTCCCAAGAACTCCATCTGGAAAGTGGTGCAGAAATGGTCTTGCTGAAAGAATACAACCTGCTCTTGTAAAGCTGCCTGTTTCCAGTGTAGCTCCTCTGGTGATTTGTCCTGTGCATACCCAACAGCACCCCAGACTCGTGGCACTCCTGAGCATTCTGGAGACTGGGCTATCCAGACTTCAGTGCTGCCCTAGGGGGACTCAGTGATGCTGATGGCCCTGCACTCAGCACCACTCCGCCCTCATGGCAGGGTTTCCAGGTGAGTCCCACTCCGTCCCTCCACCTTACGGGAAGGATTTGGTGCAGTGTGTGGAGCTTTGCTCTCCCTTGCAGCCCCAGCCAGGGCAGGCGAGGGCTTAAGAGACGCTCTGTTCACTCGCAGTGCAGCACTATGAACTCATGCAACACGTGCAAACGAGGTACCGCGCATCCCGCATCCCACGCCAGGTGCGCGCGTGGAGCTACGTAGGATCTGCACCGCACAGGCAGTGAGCGAGGGGGCACCGGGAGCAGCGCTCACCGCGGTGTGAGCCCGCGGGGCTGCGCCCCCTGTACCCCGCGGTGGCGGTGGCGGGCGGGTGCGTACAGGTGCGGATCGGGGGGGGACGGGGCGGGGCAGCGCCGCAGGGCCCAATGAGCGCCGGGGCGGTGCCGCGCGCGGAGCGAGTTTCCCGCGGGCGGGGGGCGGGCACCAATCGGGGCCGGGGCGGGCCGGGGCGGCGCGGGGCGGCGCGGCGCGGCGTGGCGTGGCGTGCGCGGGGCGAGGACCGGTACCGGCACCCGCATCCGCACCCCCGGAGCGAGGTGGGGGGCTGAGGTTCGCTCCGCTGCTCCCAGTCACGGCGCATCCCGGTACGGCGGGGATGCCCGCTGGCAGCGCGTAGAGGAGCGCCTTGGTGGCCCGGGAGGATGTCGGGGAGCAGCGGAGCGCTGCTGTTGCCGCTGCTGGCGACCGTGCTCCTCGGTGCTCCGGGGGCCGCGCAGCCGGCGGGGGAGGCGGCCTGCCGCCCGGTCCGCGCCGCCTTCCAGGTGCTGCAGCCCGGAGCCAAGTGGGTCCCCGAGGGCCCCGTGTCAGGTGAGACCGCCCTCTCCGTGGTGTCCGGCCGGATGTAATCCCCTCCCCGGAGTTCACCCGGGGCCGTTCGGGTGCGGGGCGAAGTGGCTGCAGTGCCCCGAGCCGGGGACGCGGACGGGGGGTCGCTGTGCAGCTGCGGGACGCTGCGGAGCGGGGTGTGGGTTGCCTGGTCTCCCGCGGGGAGCTGCTCTCCCCCGGCGGCAGGGGCTGCCGGCCGCTCGGTGCCAGTGGCCGCCGGGCTCGGCACCTCGGATATGGGAATAACACGAAGCCTGTGATGACGTCGCGCTAATGGGAACCCGCTGGAGAGCGAATCTTTATTTCGCTCGGTTTGTTCAGGGGGGTCTTTCACCCCAGGTGGCCGAGGTGAGCTCGAGCTGTCGGGCAGAGCCGCGGCGCTGCTGGAGGGACCAGCTGGCCCCGTCCTGCCATGCCGCTGTTGGGGGTCCGGTGTGAGGTCCTTTGGGAGCTCGCGGTGTCCTCGCCGGCGAGCGGAGGCTCCGCGCGCCCGTCGCGTCTCTGCAGGTCCCGGGTCCGCCAGAGCCGCTTTCCACAGCTCGAGATGTGCCAAGGTCCGAGGCAATCCCGCTCTGTAAGGCTGCTCCGAGAGCATCCAAACCCTCATCCCAGCCCGAGCCCGGGGTCTGCCGCAGCTCCAGAGGATGGGGCTGGAAAGAGGCAGCGCGGCATTCCCCGGGCTGTGCGGGTGCTGTGCGGAGTGTGAGGGCGCAGTGGGAGTCCGCGATAGATCTGGGAGAGGTGTTACTCTGCTCTGCAGTTCCCATTACAGGTGGCTGCCGGGGTGGTGCCGCACCAAACGTCCCAACCTACGCCCTGCAGGGCTGCTTTCTGTATATATGCCTCATTCCTATTTTAAAATGTAAGTGAAATACTTGAATTCCTTGCCTTTTAAAGGATCTTTTGCAGCTTTTTGGGAGCTAGGGAATGTCGGCTGCTCCGGGTGGGTATGGTGTGCTGGGAGTATGTGTAGCAAACGGATCAGTTTTGATGGCTGCGTTATGGAGCTGCCTGGAGCGCTCAGTGCTGTTGTGTTGGGTTCAATAAGCAGCGGAGAACGCCTGCCCTGAAAAGCTCATGATCGAAGTATGAAAAGGAAGAGATAACAGGCAGGGGAGATGCAATGAGATTATCGCCAGCAGTGGCTGCTTTTAATAACGATGTGTTGAGTTACGTTTCTCACATTTGGTGTCGCACAGGCCAGAAACACAAGAGTTCCTTCAGCAGTGATTTGCTGCAGCACAGGAGAGGAAGAGGGGAAATGGGGTGCCCAGGGCTGGGAATGTAAAATGATGCAGCTGCTGGTGCAAATCCCAAGTCTTTTGGTTTGTAGGACTGTAGCAATGCCTCAGCTTAGCAAGAGCTGTGAGAGATATAAGGGGAGTTTAGAGGTAAATCCTGGTGAGAGTGTACCTTTCCTATCACTACCTACATTCCCTTCTCATATA
Organism: Monarcha castaneiventris obscurior; assembly: GCA_026261815.1. Lineage (NCBI taxonomy): Eukaryota > Metazoa > Chordata > Aves > Passeriformes > Monarchidae > Monarcha > Monarcha castaneiventris. The sequence continues at coordinate 7,353,762 of JAMPIT010000550.1, forward strand.
AATTTTGCCACTTAATGCTCCTTTCAGACTAGCTGCAGGAACAGCATCTCTTCTCTTTCTGTCCCACAGGGCCTTGGTCTCCTGGTCAGTAAGGAACTGGCACTGGAAATACCTTCCAGTGAAATGTTTGCATGAAGAGTTGCAGGAAAGGGAAAGAGCTGCTCTTATCACCACTGAATTGACAAATTCTGTTTGTCAGAAGGAAGGGAAGGTTTCTTTTGAAAGTCAGTGAAATTCCTGCTTTGATTCGTAAGTAACTTTACTGAGTATGTTTTTACATACTCCAGAGAGGTGATGGAGGGGTGGGCAGGTTCCTGGAGGATGACTCCCATTGTATTGAGGTGCTGCTGGGGCTGCCATGCTGCAACGTGATCTTCTTCCTCAGAAACCAGTAGCCTCCTGTAGCCTGGTCTGGATGTGATTGCATTGGGTGTTTTTGCCCTGGTATCTTCCCTTCCCAGCAGGGTTCAGGTTGCTGGGGCTTCTCTATTGTGCTTTTGCTCCCCTGTGAGCCCCAGCTGCATCCCTGATAGTCAGGAGGAGTAAGGAGCCCTCTGCCTCTCTGCAGAGCCTGTGGGCAGCTGGATCAATACCTCGTGACAGGGCTGGTGTTTCAAGTGAATACTTCCAGCTTGTTACGATGATAAAGTTCCCACATATCAAATCGAAAGTGGATTTTACATTTGCCTAAGTACATAAACTTGATCATAATTAAAGCAATGACTGCTTGCTTATATCTTGTATCTGGCCCATCTTGCATGACTCTGTTTGGTAATTACACTTCAGAGCACTTGCTTCTCCTAGTAGCAGCTGCATAAATCTCTGTAATAGGTGAACATCACTCAAGGACTGTTTTCCAGGCATCCGTTTATTGCTTTTCTTCCTTTCATACATCCGTCAATTAAAAAAAGTTTCGGAGTTCCCAGTCACATATCACCATGGAATCAATTCTGAGAGTATTTCCCTATGGTTCACACCACCCTGGAGAAACTGAAGCTAAACAACTTATTTAAAATGTGGGGGTTTTTTTGTTTTTTTTAATCACAAACAGAGAACAATTGTTTCTGGAAGCCCCATTTTGCATTATGAGCAGTTGTGGCTGAAGGTGTAAGTAGTGGAAATGCTGCTGAGTTGCAACACACACAGGAGAAATGTCCCACAGCTCAGTTTTACTGCATCAGTAGTGCATGGGCTGGAGGGATGTTGGCACAGCACTCTCTGTAGGAGGGCTCTGAAGTAGACAGAGACCACACTTCTAATTAAAAAACAAACAAATAAAAAGTCAATTCTGATAAATGTGAGGGAAGTGTCATGCTATTTTGTGAGTGGTATTGATGTTCTGGGAGTAATTCTAGCTGCAGGCATGTGCCAGGCAGTGAGTAGCTTGGTCTCCTCCAGTCTTGCAGTCTGGGGACCAGGTTTTTATCACTCTGGAGCATGCTTTGGCCTGCTTAGAGGTGGAGAACAGCATGGCCTAACTACTGTCAGATGTGGCTGACTCTTCCGAGGGGTGGGAGAATGTAATTCATGGCAACATCTTGATTGGAGCTGGATCAGAGATCTTGTGCTGGAGAGGAGTGAAGGCAGGGTGATGGGAGAGTGCTTTTCCTAGGTTTTGATGAAGATGAGACTGAATGCCAGCTCCTAAACTAGCCTGTGGTTCTTTGTTGGGGTAGCTTCATGTTCAGTAATAACTTAATTCTCTTTTTCCTATGTTGCCTTAGTTTTCTTCCTCCATTTGCCCTTTCTCTGCATAATTTCTCCTATCTATAAAAAGCAGCTTGAATGTCCATTTCTCATGCTCTGCTTTTCTCTTCTCTTTGCCACTTGGGTTTCTCTATATTGGTGGTGATACTCCAGGTAATTGGGCTGGTGCATGTGGTTAGAGGGGGAGGGGTGAGCTGGTGCCTTGGCAGGATGGGGAGAGGGGATGGATGTCTCTGCTCGGGGACAATGGAAAACTGAGGAATATTTATCTTGACAGAAATATTTGCTGGCGGGTCTGTTTCCTTCTCCCACAGCAGAGTGTTATTTACAGCTTTTTGTTCCTTTTCTTTGATGGAAGCAAATATGGACTCACCCTAAGAAAATAGATTAACCTTTTGGAGTTGAGGTGTAAAGCTTTACAAGTGGCTGGCTGAGCATGTCAAGCTTTCTTTTCTCTTTTTTTTTTTTTGGCAGCTGGTGTGTCCCAACGTACAGTTTAAAAATTAAAAATCCCAACTCTTCCTGTTGGTCTCTATGCGCCTTTGCTCATGAGCTGGTTCCCTTTGTACTCCTGCTCTTTTATTCTGTTTTTCCTGAGAGGGACTAATGATGCTCCTCCCCGTGCAGCCTTTCCATTTAGCTTAGCACGGTAGTTTAAGAGCTCAGTTTATTAGATAATTGAGTTTTCTGTTCTTAATTATTTCAGGCCTGCAAGTTGCTCTCTTGATAGTTAAGAGAGCGGGAGCAGAACCCTAAAATTTAGTAACCTCCCCAGGCAGTGGTTTTATAGTGAGATCATTAATTTTATTTTTTTTTTCCCAGGGGTAAACTTTAACAACATCCTGAGGAGTGTTCTTCCCAGTCTTTGGAATGGCTGTAGGATGTGTGCATGGGACTGCAATTAATCTGTGTGGGGAGTGGGTGCCCAAAGTTAACTCCATTGATAACAGTGTTGATACATTTGTCAGGAGGAAACTTGCTCAGTAAAACCTATTTTTCTCTGTAATGTTTTCTTTGAAAAGATGTGTTTTTATAGAGTGTTAGATTTGCATGAGAATCATCTGGCCAACATTGTAAGACCAGGGGAGGAATCCAGAGTCAGATGGCCTTGTGAAACACAAGATGGAATAGAAAATAAAAGGTAATTACGCAGTAATAAATATCCCATGTAGTACCCATACTGTTCCAACTTAAATCACCTATTGAATGAGGTTGGTTTATATCTCTTTAATTAGGCTTTAAAAAGATCAGCATTTAATGTGAGTTCTGGGTTCTAAACTGTTGCATTTCCTTTTCCTCCCCCAAAATGCTGAGCATTAAAAGGCACTGACAGATGTACGAATCCCTAATCACATAATTTAAAAGGTTTTTAATAAAAAGTATTGAAAAAGCTGGGGGAAAATCCTCTGTATTTAAATGTTGAGTCACAGCTTTTATCTATTTAAAGCATGATGCTGGTTGTAAAACAATTGGAGGAGGCAAACTGACCCAAAACAGCATCTTTCTTGTGGGTAATATTAACAAATTGGCGAGTTAAGAGGGTGGGAGGAACTTCTCTGACATTTGCAGACTGCAGAAGGCAAAGGTGCCACTGTATGGCATAGCAGAGCCCCCTCACACAAGAGGAGGCTGCAGGAATGTAATGTTAAGCAGGGAGAGGTTCTTATTTTGGCAGTGCCTGGGGTAAATTTAGGGGGAATGTTAATCTGATTTAAGATGGTATTGGATCTGGGTGGGAAGGCTTGCGTGCCCCAGTGTGCACAGCTTGTCTGCCTGTATCTGATGACAGGGTTGAAGCTATCCTGGAATGCTTAAAATCAAAGGAAAATCCTTCAGCCTTGTGAAGGAGTCCACAACTCCCCATAGATGATCTTGAGGGTTTTTATTTTTGACATGTAATCCACTGAAATTATTTTCACTTCTGCTGTACTAACCACCTATCTGTGGGAATAACTGTACATCCAAGTCAAATGTAATGGTTTAAATTCAATGCTACCTGGCCGTCAGTAAAAATTCCCTGTAAGGAGGAGGAAGAGGCAGGGTGCTACTGAAATTATGGCAGCTTTAGAGTTTATTTCTGTCAGCTGGGAGTTTATGCGAAATTGCTGGAGCATTTACACTACTGTTCCCCAAGATGGCATAACTGGCACAGCTCTGATGGTGCCTGGCGTTCCTGCACCCATGGAAGGGGCTGCAGCCAGTGCCTTCTCATCGGTGGGAGTTGGGTGTCAGAGGGTCAGGCTGCTGTGCTTGGCATCTCATCATCTCATTAATCTTGCAGAGATTGGTATGTGAGCATCCAAATGCAATTTAATAAAACGGTTGCAGTAATTTGAGGGACACTTTTCTTTGTGAAAATGATTTGTAGTGATTTACAGCAAAAGGAGAAGGTTGTTTGCAAGGGCTGAGACTGGCATTCCAAGGTATAATGACTTGAAACTTTAAGAAAAAGGGGTTGTGTAGGTTGGGAGATAAAAATAGTCTTAACAGTAAGGGCCATTAGGCAGCAGAATAGGCTTTGCTATCTCACAAGCTGGAGTATCGCTGGAGATAAAATGCTGAGAGGGGGTGGATTGGGAGGGAGAGGTATGATTTGATGACTCACAGGACCTTTTCCATGCATTTTTTGGAGCCAGAAACATGTGGCACCCTAATTCATTTATTGCTCATGTCTGGTCCGTGGGCTTGCTGAGTGTTCCCAGGTATTCATGTCTCTTCATCCTTCACGCTTCTGGAGCACGCGTGGTTTGCACAGCCCCCGGTCCTTGGGGCTCTTGGCGGTGCTGCAGCTTGAGTGCAGAAGAGGCTTCTTCAAGCAATGGCACAGATGACCCCCAAATACAGTTGCAGGTCAAAAAGCTTTGTCTCTGTTTCATCCGTGTCAGCTGGGGCTGGGGCCAGCGGGGTGGGTTGGTGGCTCCTGAGGGACTGGCATCAAAACTTCCCATCCTTACTTCTCCTGGGGGACTTGGAGATGGGAGTATTTGAGCCAGCTCGCCATCTGGGAAATCCATACACAGAAAAGAGTTGGCAGATGGGAGTCAAGCCCCCATTCCTCATCCCTCTGTAGCAACACTGTGCCAAGAAGAACCTTGTCCCTAGTACCTTCCAAGAGCCTGCCCTGCCTGTGTTGTCCTGTTGCATTTACCGTGATGTTTCTTATTGCGGTCATTGGTGTTAGTTGGCTGTCTCTGTAAAACATTTTAAGCTGAGTTAATTGCCAGGCTTTTTCCTCCTCCTCTGTGATTGCTCTGATACAGCATGTGTCTTTTTACTGCACAAAAATAAAAATCCATTTAAGGGGAGAAGTTGGCTTAATTGCAAAAAAGAAGGATGGGATGTGAATAGATGACCTTGCTGCTTCCTGTCCTTGGCTTTAACTTGCAGAGACCTCTTAATTGCCAACTCTCAGGTTTTCTATATTGGTATTTCCATTAATCATGGAAGGATTTTTATTTTATAATTTGAAATGTGTCCTAATATAATAAATGTAGGAGGAAATAAGCTTTGTATTAAAAAGAAATTTATGGGCGTACTGTAGTGTTGAAGAGACCATGCTAAGCCTTTTTGCGATGTAAATTGAGTTGGGTTTGACTTTAAAAAAACTCTAACTTGCTGTTATATAACTGCTTCTCTCATTAACGCAGTATCTTGCTGTTACGTGGCTTTATGGTCCCTTTTATTTTTCCAATGCATGAAATACCTGTTGCTGTGCTCCTCTGGAGTGGGTGAGTTCATGCACCGCTGAGGCTTGAGCTTTAGACGTTGGTGGTTCTGTGTCTGTGTCAGAGGGCTTGAGGAACAGACTTGTGTTGGGCATCCTGCTTTGCAGAATGGGAAATGAGGCAGTGGGGAGCGATGGAGCCAGGATGGGAGTTTGGACCCCTCTCTCCCCCTTTGCATGAGGTTTTTTTGCAGCCACAGCAGGACCTGCACTGGTTAAATCTTTCTCCACATGCAATGTGTGCTGTAGATGAAGTGTTTCATGTTCCTTTTCCCATGCTGTGCCAGGGGAAGGGATGGGGCTGGAGGGAGGAGGGGGATAGGGCTGGAGGGAGGAGGATTTCTGCTGTCGCTGCTCCTGAGCCCTGACAGCTGGTTTTCCCTTGGCACTCTGCATGACTGTTCTTCAGGAGGCACACGATTGAACTGACATTAATAATAATCCTGTTCTTCTAGACTACATTTGCAGAAGTGACTTTTGACACTTTTTAGTAATTAGGGAGAGAGTGGATGTGGTAAAAGGTTCCTGTCTCTTCTCCTTCACAAGAGACTGAAAGGATGCATAATCCTTCCAGAGCAAAGATATAAATTACCAAAGTAGCTTTTATTGAGGAAAAAATCCTTTATAACAAGCAGGAAGGCAGAGTGAGGGCTGAGAGGTGTGAGGAGCCTTCACTCTGTCAGGGCTGTTTGTCACTGGCCTGGGGACTGTTTCCTAATCCTGTTTCTTGGCAGTGCAGGGAGCTACTTTTGGTTTGGGCACAATGCAGTTTGGGTGGCAGACACTGAAATGTGAGGTTCTGGCTGTTCTTTGACCCTGGATAGCCATTTTTAATGGAGCTGTTGTTTGCTGTTTCAGTTTCTAAGAGCAGCATCAGATTAGATGTGGTTTGCGTGAGAGCTATTTGCTTTGATATGAGCTTGTTGCTCTGGTTGTGTGTTTGGGGCCTCAGCATGCTCTTAAAAGTTGATTGAAGATGAGACTTCTTTTTTTCTGCTACTTCCAGCTCTTCTGTTTCATTTTCTGTTGTCTGGGCCTTGAAAGATTTCTAATTTTTTACCTAAATTTTATTTATTTTTAGCTAACCACACTTTTCTTAAAGTTGTCTATTCTCTGTGAAGAAATACTTTGGGAATGTCAGAAAAAGTTTAGCATCACAGAGCAGTGCTGGAGATGCCAGAGCAAGTGTTGTCCCTCTGGCCTTTGTCCCCTGGCTTTTGTCCCATCCTGGTGAATGAATTAAGGTGCTGCTGAAGAGGCTCTTGCCTTGTGCAGTGCTCAGAGCATCCCTCAGGATTTGTCCCTCTGCAGTGGGATGTCCACAATTGAAGCGATGGGCCTTGAGATTTGCCTGTTGCAATGGAGGGAGCATGGGATGGGGACATTAGTGGTACAATTTAAAAGTCAGCACTAAAAAGCCAAGTAAATCATTACAGTTGTGTCCTGCTATTACAGTTGCTGGGGATACAAAAGGGTAGAAACTGCAGGCAAATAGCACTGTTACATTTCAAATTACTTTTAAGTCTTTATGCAAATTACAAGAATATGCTCCTTGATGTACTACATACATTGCTCTATTCACTGTAAATCCAGAGCCTCAAATCCTGTCTCCATTTTCCACCTCTCACTCCATCTTTTCTGCCCGCCTGTGATTCCTCACTGGTGTGCCGTGGGCACAAAGGAGACAGCAGGGCGAGGCTTGGGATTGCTCTGCTCAGCACCGGCACTGCAGTGCATGGAGTGTGTGGGAGCTGAAGCAAGCACTGTGCTGGAAGGTAAGCACAGCTCTTGGGGGCCACTGCTTAGCAATCTGGGCTCTGCCTTATCAGTCCTTTCCTTCGGCCAAGCTGCTTGCTCAGGACAAATTCCTGGAATGTCATCAATTTGCCCAAACAGTAGTTGTGGCCATACTGATGATTGGAGTTGGTTTCCTCTCCACTCTAAGCAATTTCACCTCCTAATGTGAATTTTCTACTCTTCTTGTGCCTCTCCAGGGACTGATCTGCAGGTATGTATCCCAAAGGGCTCCACATGCTGCTCGAGGAAGATGGAGGAGAAGTACCAGACAACTGCCCGCCTGAACATGGAGCAGCTGCTGCAGTCTGCCAGTGTGGAGCTGAAATTTCTTGTCATCCAGAATGCTGCTGTCTTCCAAGGTGAGTGCTGGGAGTGCTCCAGTCCCATGCAGGAGGAGGCAGCATTTCTGCTCCTCTTCCTCAGCACTAGGCAGTTGGAAGTGAGATGGCTGGAAGCTTTCTGTTCACTTGTTTTCACATGTTTGTAGATATTATATATGCTTGTTTATGATCAGTAATACACCTGGTTTGCTATATGGTTACTCTGCAGGGTTTGTCCTAAATATTCCTGCAGCTGTAAGAATGAATGGAAATTTAAAGGCTAAACTTCTTGAGGTGCAAATTGAAAAAAAAACCCAAAATAAACCACTTCTCCAAGAATTAAAATCTCTGGGCAGGTATTTACTTGTCTGACTCTATCAGTCCCAAAATGCAGGTTGCAGAGATATGATCTGGTTGTCACCTCGGAGTAATGCTTGGTAAGATCTGCCTCAGCTGTGTGTATTGTTATTGTTATCCACTGCACAACAAAGTTGGTTATACTGTGGGAAAGGTGGCAGAGGCTGCTGGTTCCTAAATGTAGTCCCTGGTGCGCCATGGGATATTTGAGTGCTTGGTGACCCGATGCCCTGTTGTCTGGAGCAGCTCTCTTTCTAATGATAAGATGATGGTTTTGTTTGTTTGCTTGTTTTTTATTTGCAAAATGAATCTTGGAATATTTTTTAGTGTGGATATGCACTAGTTTGTGCCACTTAAATCTGCAATCATTTTTTAGGGCCTTTACACAAGTAAAACTTATTCCACCCATGGTTAATGTGCAGTGAAATGACTGCTTATTTGTTGAGTGCTGTCCTATTGAGGTTCCATTATTCTGTATTAATGGTGTTTTTGCCTGTATTTAAAAATGAAGTCATGGGCAATCAAGCATTTTTTCCTTCCTGGTGATATTTTTGCAGAATAATTGTTTTATTATTTATCACTAATAGCAAGACCCAAGGCCTGGTGAAGCCTGTGAGATCAGGGCAGAGCTCTGTTCTGGGCCACAATTGACTGATGAAGTCTAAGATGTTGTTTTTCTCTATGCAAGATCAAATGAATTGCTGAGGGGATAACAGCACATTTTTTTCTCCCCAGTAATTCTTAATGCAGTTACCATTAAGTTCCAATTCTAATAACCAGAATGGAGTAAAATTAATGAGAGATTGGTTTCCTAGGCATTGGAAATGTGGACCAGCTTCAGAAATGGTGAATAACCTGGGTGGAATACAAAGTGTCTGCCTCCCTCCTCCCCATTTGACAGAAACTGCAACATTAGTTTTTATTGTGTGTGGGAATGACACCCTGTGGTACTGCAGGTTGTGCACAGCAGTCGGGTGCTCTTGCTCTGAACTTTCTGCCTCTTCTGGAGAGAGCTGAATCCCTTGCTTTGGATTTTATTATCCCCCCCCCCGCCCCCCCCCCTTTTTTTTTTAAACTGTTATTTCCATCCTGGCCCAGAGACCTGTGCAGGGATTTTGAAGCTGAAGTTTTTCTGAGAAGCCCTGGTATGTGGAATTGCCATTCTTGATTGTGGGGAGGAAAAGCATTTAATTGAACAGTTTCTGACCACTTCTGCTTATAAAAAAGCTTGTGACTAAAAGTTGTTTGCAATCCCATTGCACAGGAGGAATTCCTAGCTGGAGCCATTGAGGAGCTCCATTTAATTACCTTGTATAAAGTGTTTTGGTCTCGGAAGGACGATTCATTAGACTTTGAACACCATTTATTTTTGTTATCTTTAAAATTAGTCTGAAAGTGTGTAGAAGAACACTTTAAAATAGGTTGATCTTTTGATTGCTGCTTGCTTAAGAGTATTTTGATGGCAGTGCCAGAGGCCGTTCCAGCTATATATATTGTGCAGGGGGCCCCTGGCAGGGCTGTGCCTGGCGGGCTGTGCAGGGCACTCAGCTTTTTAGGGGATGCTGGGGTGGTCAGGGAAGAGGAGCCCCTGACCACCATTGGAGCCCCAGGGGCCCCTGAGCATCTCCTGCAGGTCCTGGGCAGATTCCCTGTGGCTTTGGGAATTGGGACTGCAGGAATGGGACAGCTGAAAGCAGTGTCAGCTGTGAGATGTGCTCTGCCAGGGAAGAGAGCTCCCAATGTGTCTTGCTTTGGGTCAGACCCCCCAGTCTGGGGATCCAATGCAAAGGATGGATAATTGCACCTCTCTCCAGAGAGGAAAAATGTGTTGGTATGGAAACACAGCCCAACCAGTCATATTAAAAGCACAAATGTGAAATCCTTCAGAGTTAATTTTAATATTTTTACCTTGGCATCTAAAGGAACTGCTAGTCTGACAAGCAGAATCTCACTCAGATGTTATTACTTTGCATCAAATTTAATTTCTTCCTGCTGAAGCTAGAGCAGCATCTCTGCTGATAAAGATCAAGGGAAATTGTCTGGCATTTACAGGAAATCTCATCCAGGCCTATCTGTCACAATGTTCACTTAGAAAAGTTTATTAGATTATTAGTTTTAGACCCTTAGGCTTTTTCTTTATTGCAGTTAAGAAGGAAAAATTCCAACCAAAAAAACCCTCCATTCACTAAATTTAAATGGTACAATTAGCGCCTGGTTTTATCTTGCAGGCATTTTTTTTAAATTATGAAGATGATTTAAGTAGTGATTTAATCTTTTGGAAACTTGCTGCATTTGACAGTGTTAAAATGAATTGTGGCTGCCTCGACTGCAGTTAAATCTTACTCCAGGATTTTTTTTGCGGGCAGTTTTTTCACTTTCCCTTTGTGTATCCATGCTGGTACCTGCCTGTGTGGGCACCTCTGGGTTGGCGTTCTCAGCTCTGAAGCTGGGATGTACCCCATCACCTCAGAACTGCTCATCTGTCTTTTGTCACGTGACATTTAGTATTGCTAAATGTTCTTATCCAAACTAACCAGTAGTTAGTGCAACTCACCGCTGGAGAGGATGGTGAGAACCTTGCCTATGGTTTGCTTTCTCCCCTCTTTTTCTTCTGATAGATCTTTGCTTTTTTTCAGTGGGGGAATTTCTGGCCTGCCACGATCTAGTCTTTTCCTATTGAAACAATGACAACAAAAAAACCCCCTCAATGAATTCTACTAATTTCCTAAATATTAAATCTGAATAGCTCAACTTTGTGAAAGCTAAACTTGAGCAGTGTGGTTCTTCATCTGTCCTTCCCTTCACTAAAGAACTCTGTTCCCTGGGGTTGGCTTGTGTGCATGTTTATCAGTCTGATTCCTCCTGCTTCCCAAGCTTAGGAATGTGCTTTTGAATGGTCACTTAATTTCTTGTCCTGCATATTGACCACATTGCTCTATGGATAACAGAAAACTAAACCTTTAGCAACTGCTCACTTGCAGCTTTTGTGGTATGTTCCTCCCAGTTCTTTCTTCAAGGGAAAAGGCACTTTAAAAAGTGGAAAGAAAGATGGCAACACAATTAAGCACAGAAGGACTTCTGAGAGAAGAGGAGCATCTGCACCCATTCTTTGTGTCAGACTTTCTGGTAATCTCCCCTCTCAATCAAGTGAGACGAGCAGGAACAGGAGAGCTGACTCTGCGCACTGAGCTCCTGGGGAGAACTGCTTTCAGTATTTTAAGTGATTACTCAAATAAGTGATCAGCAGGATCTCGTGCTGCCTTTCTGCAGCCTCTTCTGTTGATGCCAGTCCCATCCTGGAGGGACTTTTCCATTAGGTGCAAACATGGGGCTGTTGGAATGTGTCAGTGGCTATTCTGTCATCTCCTGGCAGTGGCATAAATCGTGAGATACACGATGTGGCTTTTTCTGACTCTGAATTGAGCTGCCCCAGTGCTTGTGTGGGTGCAGAATTTCCTTCCACCCACTTCCCAAATAGCTCCTGTGGGCCTGCATTGCTGCTGGAGCTTTGGGAATGTGCTGGATGGTTGTAAGGCAGTGTTGCCTTTCCCTGGTCTTAAAATTAAGAGCCAAACATGGTTTAAAGGAAAAGGGGTTTTTACCTCGGTATTTATTTAAGGATCCTTAAAGGTCCATGACTTCACTCAGGTGGAATGCACCGAAATGCATACTGAAATGCACACACACGATAGATTGCGTATACAATTTATAGACCTTGCGAATTAGCATATCTATCAAAGATTCCCCAATGAGAAGCTTAAATGAATAGTGTGATATCCCCCCATCATGAGGAATTCCCCCCTGGATGGGCCTATCTTAGTTTACCGGATGTGTTCTAGAGAGGACCTTGGTTTCTCAGGATAGCATAGGGCCTTCTGGCCTCCAGCTGCAAGGCCCCCAGGATGTTTGGTCTCCTGGCTTAATGGAATATTTGGTCTAAGCTAAGTTATCAGACTTAAGGAATTACAAGTATGCATGCTAAAAGCACTGGGGATAGATAAAAGCTATATAAAAGGGTATATAAAAATATATATAAAAAAGGCAAAAAAATCATCATGGCATCAGTAGGAGTGCATTAACCCAAACTGGAAAATTGACTGGCATGCTGCAGTTGAGGGCCCCTTGGTGAAGGCCTGTCAGTGTAAATGAAGACCTGGTCTGTTCCTTCTCAAAGGCAATGGCATCTTCCCTTCTGCAGATGGCAGCTGGAAAATAACAAAAGCTGTATTGGGGGAAACTTGCAGGGGCTACAGAGATTTGAGGGGCTTTTGGGATATGTGTTTCACAGTGGTTTCTAGGTAGACCATAATAAATCAACACCAACAAACCTGCCTGTACATGTTTAGTTTCTTATTCATAGGAGAATCCTGTTCCTTGTCTCCTCTGCATGGGGCCCTTGGTGGTTCTGGCAGAGCAGGTGCTGTGGGGAGGATGTCAGTTCATCTCCCTGTGTGTGCTGTGGTAGGATAAGGTAGGATAAAGGCAGAGCTGTTAACTCTTAGTCCTACCAGGCAGCTCTGAAGGCTGTAAATCCTCCATTAGGCATAAATGCAGCCATTTTGGTTATTTATAGTTATTTACACTATCCGTTAATATCTGCCAGGAATGAAGGCAGTTTTGACATTGCAAGCTTCTATCAGGTTATCTTTAATCAGTTTAGAGGCACCTAAGCCACAAATACATAAAATAGCCGATCCTAATGTTGGAGTCCTCTAAAGTATGACTGAATTATTTATTTTGTTATGATGAAAATGTCTGGGCTTTATTGGGTTTTCTTTGAAGAACTTGATTCTGCTTGAAGTCTGGAAGATAAAAGATTAGTGATTGTCTCTCCAAGATTCTTATTCCAAATCCTTTGAGGCTTTTCTTTTTTCACGAGCTGCTGTTACTACTTTTGAGTCAAGGTGAGGGAGCTGAGATTTCTTTTGTTCTATTAAAGAGGTTTAACTATATAAAGAATTTTATCTTTACTAATTATGCCTTGCACAGGTAAATCCAAGATACATGCAGCAATTAGATGAGAAGAGATGGGCTGTGTGGTGGGAGCTTTTGCATGTTAATCACCAAGAAGGGTCCATTGATACCAGCACTGCCCAGCAGAGCTTGTCTCTTATAATTTGGAATAGTTTAATACTCCAGTGTCTTTAAGCCAATTAAGTTTTGATAATTCATCAGGAAGGTCTTTTCCGGTGCTGGCAGAAACGATGAGCCTTGGGTGGACTTTGGCAGTTCCTTGTTCTACAGATTGTTGCTCTTAGTGTGGGGAGGGAGGGAGGAGGTGATATGGGGCAAGTGGGAGAAGTCTCTAGCTTGGAAAGTTAATAACTGTTTCTGAATGTGGAGGTGAGAGGTGCTGGGACTTGGGAGGTCTTGGAGTTGAACCAGCCCTGCAGAGGGGAGATTCGACCAATGGGTCACAGTTGTGGTGTGTGGATGGGCTTGGCTGTCTAACCAGTGTGCAGGGTTGCACACTTTTTCTAAACAGGAGGAAAGTGATTACAATTAACTGAATAAATGTATAAAATAATTCTTAGCAGGACTTGAAAGTGTACTGAGTGGGGTGCTCAGTTTAGTAGCTGCAGTTGGAAAGTGCATGTGAAAATGTCAACTCCTGCTTGTGGGCTTGTAAAATATTAAGCTGACATTTTAGAGTAGACTTAAAAAATGAATACTTTTTTTGGAAACGAATATTAAAACTCTTATTAGACTTTACAAGTAAATAAACTCAAGAAACAGATCTCTGTATCATCTTACCATTCCTCTTCCTAATTAGTCCTCTGCTAACTGGAGTCTTGCTGCATCCTTCTGTGATGCACCTATCTCCACTGTGGCCCTTCTCTCCAAAAGCTTTTTAATTTGTTGTTGCTTTAATATTTTCTTTTTTAAAATAACTTATATTTAAAATAGGAATTGTCTCACTGGGTCAATTCAGGCTGGTGTTCTGCCTTTGGTGGGGCTTCCTGCCAGATGCTTTTGATTTACAGAGTTTGTAGTGGAAAACTATGGTGATATATTTACCAGGTTGAAAACTATATTCTAAACCAATGATTATGGGTAGGTGGAAATAATGTCTGCATAATGAGAGATCTCTGCTTGTCAGAATTGGTCTAGGGAGGTAAAGTTTCCTTTCAAATAACCAGAACTTATTGCTCATAAATCACAGTTAATCTGTTTATTACACCAGCATATGAAGCTGGAAGTCTGGAGTGTGCCATAATGCTTAGCTTTAGGAGCAGAGCTGTAATAGTAGCAGCAATTTCAAATGATTAGAAATTGGGGGATCAGCAAAATGCAGGAGTTTGTGGAGGCTCAGGCATTAAAAATGACTGCTGAGGATTGATGAGTTTCTTTGACAAATTGTAAAATCCATCTTGCAGGAGTTAGGGCATGAAACTGCCCTCCTGAGCCACATAAACCATGGCTTTGGAAGTATTGCATGACAGTGCATGCTACCGGGAAGGGATATTTTGAAAGATGTTTGGTTTTGCTTTTGTTTCTTCCTCTTGTTGCCTGAAGATTCACTGCCAGCACAGCACTGCCATGCGGCTCACCAGGCTCTGGGGATGCTGGATGTGGCTTCCCCCAGAGGAGCCTCTCAGTGCCCTTCACGATGCTGAGCTTGAGGTGTGGGGCTCCCCTCCTGCCTGGGCTCCCTCTCTCCTGCCTCAGTCAGTACCAGAGTGGTCCCATTCACCATGATTTCCCAAAATCCTGGTGCACCTTGGACAGCCTTACTCATAGTTGATGAAGAACTTGGCATGTGTCTCTGGTGTGTCTCCTTGCAGGAGGGACCTTTTTGGCTTTTGCTACTGTTGCCCTGCATCCCTCCTTGAGCTCTGCAACACATCACCACACTGATGGCCTCTCATGCTCCCACCTACATTTCCATGCATCTGTTGGCTGCTGCAGGAAGATTCTGTTATGCCCTTTGCAGAGATTTAGCAGCAACCCTCTGACGTGTCCGTGGAGGAGTAAAATGTGTAATAGGAGATATCCCTGGCCCCCCAGTCCCTGCTTTTGGGGCCTTCATGGCTTGAGGGGTGCAGCAGTGGGGAGTTGTGTGTGGTTGAGATCCCTCCCTGTGTCCTGTCTGTTTTTCCGCTGCAATTAAACACTGCTGACGTCCTTCCCCTCATCGGTGAAATGAGTCTTGGAGGTTAATAAGGGGCTTTTTGTAACTGCCTATGTGCTGCTCGAGCAGTTTTTAAGTACTGAACTTGGTGTCTGGGCGTAGGGGTCCCCAGTTCAAAGTGTGTGGAGAAGTTCTTGGATGCTTGTGCCTGTTGCTGCTAGGGTGCTGTCCTCTGCCAGCTCTGATGCTGCTCTTCTGCTGTGGAAGGGAATGGTGCTTTCCTGCTTCTGAGGGGGGACAGAGGAATTGACTACATGCACCTTGGGGCTGCTCCCTGGAATTAATGCTGCAGCTCCATAGGGAGTGTAAACCTTTTGGATGGGGAGGTGTCTGGGCTGGGGATCTTCAGGAGGATCACAGCCTTGCTGGGGTGCTTGTGGCATTTCCTGCAGTTTCTCCACATCTGCGTGGTGGTGCTGCCTCTGTCCCATCTGCTCTGAACCACGTTGGCAGAACACGATCCTGTCAGAATGTGAGTTGTGAGACAACCAGGGAGCGAGGGCTCCCGGTTCCTTCATGTCTCCTGCTTCAACAAGTGGGCTGTTTTCTGTAAATGCCTTTTGAGCTCCAAGTTATCATCTTTTGATAGTTCAAGTACTAATGTTCTTTAAATGCCTCCCAATGCTATAAAGCAGTCAAGTAACATCTCTTTAGCTTGCAGTAAGGTGATATAAATGTCATGTTACCCTTGAATGTGGTATTTATGGAACTACTTGGTGCTATTGAATATTTGTTTTATCCTTTGTAGTTCCAGTACAGAAATGGGCACAGCAGCATCTTCCATCACTTGTCCTGAAAGGATATATAGAGGCATTCTCATCCTGCAAAGTGCTTAAAATGCAAACAAGAGCTAGTTTGCATTTGCTGGGGAGGAAAGGGGGAAGGAAGCCAGCACGTAGCAGTAAAGACGGGGGTTGTCTCTGTAATGAAAACATTTTGCTAGATTGTCATCTGCTTCACTTTTAAAGCAGCAATAAGATACAGCGATGAAATGACCAGTGGTGCATTTCATGCGAGGGAAATGAACTCTTTCTGAGCCAATTAAACTGTCAATACACTGTGGTTTCACGTTCCCTTGAGCAGACTGGGTCACCTCAGGTGTGTTACTCACTCTGACTTCACCACTGATGTGAAATCAATTCTAGCAATTTATAATCTTTCATTCTACTGTGAAAGTATATTAATTTGTGAAAAACACCACTCAGACAGTGAGGACGGATGACAGTTTTCCTCATGAGTGTGTATGGCTGGCAATGCCTCTTGGATTATCTGATGCATGGAAGGCTGTGTAACTTGGACACTCTGGAGGCACTGACAATCCAGTCTTCAAGCATGGGGCTTTATGCTTAAAATGTTCAAAAAAATCATAGCAGCACCTTGGTCAAACTTTTCACTACTCAACTGCAATTGAGTACTTTGAAATTGGCTTTATTCCCTCAGCCCAGAAGAGGCAGAGCTCTCCACATTGCTTTTGGTATCAAAGAAGTACTTGTGGCAGACTTGTGGTATTACTGCTCACTAGAAAGTAAAGCAGATATATCTGGCATGAATGGTGGAGAGAGGGTGAGGGATATGGGATCTTCTGTGTTTGTTTCTGTGGCAGCAGTATCTGAATGTTTGAGTACAGGTTTTTATCCTGCAGCTGTGAAGGGGATGCAGGCTTGACTGTGTCTGGTTAGGACTACCTGGAAAAACCCCTTCCATCCAAGCACACTGGGTTGCTGTACCTGGTGGTGTGTCTACTTGCAGCCCTCAGAGTGCAGGTGTCATAGGAATCATGGAATCATTTAGGTTGGAAAAGATATTTAAGTTCATTGAATCCAACCATTAACGAAGCACTGCCAAACCTACCACTAAACCATGTCCCCAGGTGCCACATCCACATGGTTTTTAAACACTTCCAGAGAGAGTATTAGATTGAATCTGTGATTGCTGTGGTGTGCACAGTGGCTGGGCTTATTTAGATGTTTTTGATGGGTGCTGGATTGAGCCCACTTTGTCCTGTGTCACACTGGTTGGTTAGAGATGAACACCCAGGTTTGCGTGTGGCAGCCGGGGCTGCAAAGGAGATGAGTGATAGTTCTGATGTGTGAAAGTAAAGCCATTTTCATGAAGTATTGCATCTAGGAATTAATGCATCTTTTATGACAGATTAAATGTAGGAAGCGCTGCATGTTTAATCTGCTACTATTAAAAAAACCCCAAAACTTAATTGGAAAAAAATCACCTGAATGTGTGCCTGGGAGAAAAAAATCACAAACCTGTTGGTTAGCAAGTGAAGATTAAAAAAGCAACCCTCTTGAGACAAGGCAAAACAAAGAGCAGAGTAGATCAATTGCAAATGAATTATTTTGCTGATTATCTCTTCCCAAATTTGTCATCTTCAAGTCAAAAAATCTATGACTGGGTGTCACAAAGATGCAATTTTAAAAGCAGTAGAGAACATTAAGGCTGCCTCTAGGATTACAGCTCACAGCTTTGGAATTCACTCCTTTTGGAGGAAATTGGTGAGTAACAGATGGCAGTAATACAGTGTATTTGTATTGGTCAAATTCCTATTAAGATCATAGTGAAAAAATATGTTCCTTTTTCTAGGAAAAGGAAATTAAATAGGCCTAGTAATTCATGTAAGGAGATTGGTTTGCACTAAAAGGAGGAAAGAATGGGAAGGCTAATCAGATCAATGCATACTCTCAAATCTATGTCATTAAAAAAATAAAATCAAATTGCTACTGAATTTCCAAGGAATTATATTGAAATGGCACACATGCTTTTACTGCCTTTTAATTATGAAATTATTTCAATCTGCTTGAGTCTGCTATGTAAGTGTGCTATCAACTGTTCTTAAATATTGGCTCATAAATTCAGAATATGCGGGAGTACGGGACCCCTGGACAACGAATCGATTCGATTACGCAGGAATGCGTTTATTGTTTACATTTCTCCATTCTTATACATTTCTCTAAGTGTCATTCACGCGATCACGCATAAACCGATTGGACCCTCCGCATTGTCCACGCGCCCTGCATGCACCCCTCAGGGGACCTGATTGGTTCTAGTCCAGGATGGTACAGTCCCTCCTTATCTGCTTTCTTGCTGCCTTGTTATTCTTTCTTCCAACGTCTTCTTTCCCAATTTAGCACTTCTTACATTCCTCAGGCCCTGATAAGGGTAACTGTACAGAACTTGGGCTGGGGCCCTTCTGCCAGGATTCGTATGCCTTACAACAAGAATAGTTCTTTAAATGGAAGAAAATAGTATCCCTGGTCCTTCATCTGAGAATGCCAGCCCAGATCATGACAGGGTGAGAGCTACTACTTGTACTGGAGAAATCTGCATTGGTTGATTTAGGTGCACAACTTCCCTCTGGACGAGGCTTTTAAGGTTGTTATTTATGATGTCATTTGTCAGGGGAGCACTTGGTCTCCAATGTCTAGCTGCACAGCCATGATCCACCTTATAAGACCAGTGGGAATGGTTATGTACTTAGTGAGAGCTGGGTGGAGACCTCTGAAGTGGCCTGAGAAGGATTTTCATGTGTGATGTAAGGCATTGCCTCCCTCAGTGTGGCTGGGGTGCACAGCTGGTGGGTGGCTGTGCAGCTAAGCCTCCTGTTGTGTAGATAAGACATAAAAAAAAAAAAGTAAATGAAAGTGTTTTGTAAAGAGAAGAATGCTGAATCTCTTGCACAGCATTTCTCCTTCCAGCAAACACTTCAGTCAGAAGGAGTTGGCCTCTGCTGCTAATATGTCAGTAAGACACATTGAAAACTTGGACTTGATGAGAAAATACAAGAGCCCAGCAGTGGATGGTGGTCTTATGCTCAGCCTCTTGTGGAGGGCGGGGTGATGGCTGATGGCCTTCTCTGTCTTTGCCAAAGAGCTGTGTGTGCTGGTTGGAGGGAGGACGGTGTTTGACCATCAGACTGGGGCCTGCCAAAGCACTGCCATGAACACATGGAAGCAGCACATGTGAGACTGAGCCATGGCTGTCCCAGCTTAAGCAGAGAGCTGGTTTTAGAGGCGATCAAGGGGGAGAGAGATGGTTACTCTTGCCTGTGGTGCTGCAGGAGGATGGCATGACTGCTTGGTGAGCTGTGTGCTGTACTTCATCCTCTGTAGAAATGACGGACAGCAGGAGGAGGATGCCCGGCCTCTGGGCTGGTGGTGCGCTGCTGAGGTATGGCCTGAACACTGGGAGGCTCTGCAGGTGCCTATAGGAACAGCCCAACACCTCCTGGCTTGCTATAGGTTCACATCTGCCCAGCTGTGCTGGGTTCTTATGGCAGCTCTCCTGGTGATGGGACCCAGGATGGGGCTGAGGTACTCCTGTCATCTGTCAGCTGGCAAAGAGGGGAGACCACACAGTGCAGGAACCAGGAGGTCACACTCTTACTGCAACTTATGTGAGGCTGCAGCACTGGAATAAATTAAGAGAGTACCTGCATTTAGAGGGGTAGCCTTGAAAAGGAGGAAAGTTCTGCCTTGAAGAGCACTGCGCTGATGGAGCTTTCATTGTCCTTGGGAATGAGCTTTGTGACTTCTGAAGAAAGACTAGAGGTACATTTCCATACTGAGCAGCTCTTCTGTGTTTGCTGAGAGATGGCACTTGTACATTGGAATTTGCAGCAGTTTTAAAGCTGGAGGTGATAAGCTACATTTTCCCCTCTTTTGCTTTGTTCATAGGTTGTTTAGATAATGGCCTGGAAATTATATTAGTAACCTTGCACATCACATTTTGCTACCAGTGAGGAGTAAACAGTGCATTTGACATTTGAAGAAATGGTTCATTTTATAAGGAATGTGATTCAGAATCGGCTTCTTGAACTAATGGACAGTATAACACTATTTACTAGGTTGCACAGATTTTTACCTTGAAGATGCTCTGTAAAGTGCACTGCATTACTAGTGTTAAATAAAAGCAAATGCTTCACATCAAATGAGAAGGCAGTGTTTGAACTGGAGAGATTGAAACCTATTTCTTTGTCTAGCTTCACTGTGACATAAGCATGAAAAATAATTAGACTCACTAGTAAGTAAATATTTGGTCCTGAAATGCATCTTGACCATACAAAGCTGGAAAGAGAGTAACCTCTCCAGATGTATGTCGATCCTCCTGGATTTGTCTCCCACCAACCGCTAGATCACAAACTTGTGTCTAGAAAACTACTTCAGAAAGACATTATTGAGGGTGAAAAGTTTATAAAGGTTATGAACAAACCAGGCAATCTCTGCAACCTCAATTTGGTTTTTTGTGCATTGGAATACAGCCTTTAATTATAGCCTCATGTGTTTTTCCACAAGCTTCTTCGCTTGTGTAAGGGCACTGAATGAATGTCCCTTAATGAGTCGTTTTCTTTCTCCTTGTTGTTTGATGTCTATTTTTGAATACTTTTAAATGGCACCTAAAGATAGAATTCGTCAGAATTTTCAATTACATGTGAGTACTTAATTTTCATGCTGCTTCATAATGCTCTACACTAAGAAGCATGTTTCTTTCACAGACAGACAAACTAGAACTCAGAAGGACCTTAATTAAGACCTTTCAAGTTTGTGTTCACTGCAGTGTAACAATAGATACTCAAGTTCTAGGTCTTGGGCTTGGGCTCAGCTTCTTTGGTTAATGCTGGCTTTTACATCACACACATCCTCTGAAGCTGGCAAGGCAAAGAGCTGGAAGGGCATTGTCCAGCTTTGAGTACTTCCACTTGGTCTTCAAGTTAATAAAAAGAAGCATTAATGCACCAGACCCTGGGCTCTCTTTTAAAAAGCAGGAGCTTTCAAGGTTGTAAACATAAAAAAAAAATTCAACTCTTATTCTACCTCCCACCTCTCAAGGCAAAAGTGATTTGGATCTCTGGGTATGTTCCTGCAGATACAGCAAAATTGCACCAAACTCGACCACATCCACAAATTGTGACCAAAAAGTTCATGTTTATACAGACTTGAAATAAATCCTGTCAAAAGCTGAGTTCTGTTTCAAAGTCTGGGAAATGCTTTAGCTAATTAAAGAAAAGGTCAGCAGCATTTCTTACTGTAGGCAAAAAAAGTAAATATAAATCTTTCTTCTCTGCCTTGTTCTTAGAAGCAGTCAAACTGTTTTGGCTGAAATTGAAATTTGCCTGAGAGATAAAAGGCACATGAAGTTGCAGTCCAGATGGCTAGATCTTGGCAAAATTATCGGTAAGTAGGAATGGGGTCTAAAGATCAGAAGCATTAGGCATCTGTAATAAGCAGGGCTACCAGCTCTTCCTGTAATCAGTTATGATATTTAATCTAAATGTCTCTTGCTGAAAGCTCTTAGGCTGTTTTGAAGTGTGATCATTCATTCAGAGATTTGGAAGGGACTCAAAGCTGTAGTTAAAGTGAGTTTGCTTGTGGAATGTGAGAGGGTTTTTTATCATCTGGATAAATGATGTTAGGAACGTGTCACTTCCTCTCAGCTGATCTGTGTGAGCTGTACCTGCTGTGGCCACGTAGACATCAGGTGCCTGTGTTGTTGTCCTGTCATCTGTGTAATAGATGAACAAAACAAACCATGATCATAAGCAAATCTTTCATAAGTTTGAGTTTATTACTTATTTGCTGATGCATTTGTAAAGAAAAGTTTTGTTGCAATCTTGTAAATGGCTCTGCCTCTTTTTTCATCTGTGTTCATGATGCTGCAGGAGTCACTGTAAACAAACTAAAGCATGATATTTTTCCATGGAAGGCATTTCAATACCATTTTTAACCCCTTTGGGGACTAACCCAGCAGGAGAACTTAGTTTATGGGCTGAAAAATGGTCACCTGTTGTAGGACTGGACTCTAAACATTATCAGTGTGCCAGAAAATGTTTAGAATTCCTTAGTGTGCTCAGAGGAGAGGAGAAATGAAGGAATAAAAGAAAGGAAAGATGCAATTTCATCTGTAACAGGAGCTGCACCTGTTTAAGGTGGCAGGAGCTGCAGAGAAGTTGGTGCAGTAGCCCAAGTGGAGCCTCATGCTGCCCCCTTTTGGGGAGAAAGCATTGCTCAATTCTGTTAGTAACACTGATGCTTGTGGTTCTTGGGACAATAAAAAGTGTAAGGACCCTCAGCAGGCTGGAGCAGAGTTTCATTTGGTGGCCTGTGGTGGCTGGTGAACATGTTGGGGTGACTGGAGGGGTTCCGCCTGAGGTGCACTGCTCTTTAGGATGACCCGTCCCAGTTTGAATTCCGCGGTTGTCTGTCAGCCTGGTCACTCCCCCAGAGCTCTCCCATTGGTCCCCGCTCCCTGGTCCCACCTTTCCCCTGGCCTGAGTTAGCCACGCTGTTCGTACTTGCCTTACCACCCTCCGACAGTGAAGATGCAATAAATTCTCCTGCTGGAATGCAAGCAAATACCCTTCCTGACTCTTTGTCACTGACTGTAATACTGAACCTGCAGAGGCACCTGTGGGGGCACGCAGGTCCCCATGGAGCCAAGGCAATTACAGTATTAAATGGTGCCAGAGTGTGGGGCGGCTTCAGACCGTCCATAGAGAGCGTCTCCAGCAGAGCTTCGTCACTGGAATGAAAGTCGCCTTTCTGAGCAGCCATTACCCCAAAGAAACCTCTGAGTTCTAGCAGAGGCCCGGCGGGGAAGACCAACAATCTTCTAGGGATAAGAGAAGACTGGTCTAGGTCAGTGGACCATCCTCGAGACTTTTATTTGACCCCCGAAGGTAATATTGGGGGTTACCTTTGTATCCTTTTCTTTTAATTTCCTTTTATCTTGAGGGTTGGGAAGAGAGGGAGATGGAGGCAGAATTCTCTCATCTCCTGCGGGAAGCCTTTCTCCCAGTTTTAAGAGTCCTTGTTCATGAGAATTTTCATTATACCAGGGAAGGTTTAAAACATTTTATTCAAGCATTGGCTAATCGAGTATTTAAAATGCTTTTGTAAGATGGTTGTTTATGTCTGGAAAAGGGTATTTGCTTTATAAATCAGCAAAAGCCATTGATAATTTTGTAAAACGTTTTAAAAATGTTAACCCCAGTTTCAAAAACCCTTTGCCGCTTCCCTCTCCTTGCATACCTGTTCCCTCTGCCCTGATTCAAAGGAGACAGGGAGAGAGATCGTGCCCTAGAATACAGGGCTGCTACTGTCTCCCTGCTTTCTCCGGTTCTCCTTTGTCCCCTGCCTGGAGTGGTGATGGCCAAGCCACCCCGAGTTCGATCCCAACCCCCTTTCCCGTATCCACTTCCCTGGTTCTTGCTACTTCAAATTTGCTCCAAGATCACAATGGCAGCATGGTCCAACCCACAACACCAGCTGCTACTTTTAATTTTCCCGGCTCCGCTCCCCTCATCCAAAATGGCGGACACCACGTGGCGGCTGTGTGCCCTCCCCCTCCTGCTCACGTTACCGTGTGTGGCCGCCGCTCCTGGCCCAGCTCCCGGGCCCCTCCCACACGTCGATACGTGTTGCATCGAGTCCCTCTCCTTCCGTCGGGGGTCCCCTGCCAGCCATAGACACTGCCTCTCCCTCCGAGACTGAGAGTGAGGGAGATGATAGCAACCGGGAAAACCCCCACATGCTTAGAGACAGCAACGTGTCCTTGTGCGCTGCCCTGCCTCCCTTCCCTTTGTTACCCAGCTGTAGTAAGGCTGCAGCTATACACAGTAAAGTGTGGAGTGCCGCGAGTGCTGCTGCAAGGATGTGGCGTCCACGCCTGCCTCGTGAAGGGGGCTTGCGGGGCATGCCCTGAACTGGACCAGCCGCCGCCCCCGAACTCAGCTACTCCCCAGTGGCGGCTGCAACCCCGAGTCAGATGTTCCCCAACAGCCTCGCTGGAGCTTCAGCATAAGCCCCCAAGGACCTGCAGCTGCAGAAAAAGTGGCATTCGAGAACTCCCTAAAAGGCTTGAGACAGCCTAGCAGTGCTAGAAACAAGGAGAATCTAGTACCCTTTAAACGCAGCCTGAAAAGGCAGCGGCAGGTGCTCAAAAAATGTAGCCCTGCTGCTCCGAAAAGCCCCAGCAAGGCCGGTTTTCTCCCCCGTCGCTGCTGCGGCCATGCCCACCCGCGACCCCCCGCCAGCTTGTGCCTGGCTGTCCCTCTCCGCCGGAACAAGAGCATTCACAAGCCAGCCATGCGGCTGGCCTGAGACCAGACCCCGCCCAGCTGCTCGTTGCGGCTCGCCCTGACCGGCCACGTGGTGCGAGAGTTAAAAGGACAGTACATTCTTGTTTTTAACTTACTGGACTTGGTTCCCCCTGGTATGGCAGTGAGCTGGAGCCAGCTCCTGCAAAGACACTCGGTTCCAAACGTACCGGCTGGCCCCGGCCATTTCCTTGCGGCCGCGGCACTGTGGGGCCGTGCCCGGCCTCTGCCAGCTCTGACGTGGCTTTGCAAATGCCCCGAGGCTACCAAGCTGCTGCTTCAGCTGTGAAAACCCTGCCCAAGTGCTGCCTTTCACCTCAGCCCCGGCCCTGCCTGCATCCCCTGCTCCTGTGCTGCAAGAAAAGCAGAAAAAGAGAGGGAATTGCAGGAGCCAGGCTGTAGGACCGAGACTGTTCCTAGAGAGCTGTGAAAGCACTGTAGGAGAAGCAATAGACCTGAGCAGCTAGCAAGCACAGCCAGAGGGTGCAGAACAGGAGCCAAGGAAACAAAACAATGACTTCTCAGAGTCTGGTACTGTGTGCAAAGACCAAAGGACTGGTGTGAGAAAGCCAAAAGTCACAGATGACACCTGGAAGCTACCAGAGAAAAACTGCACCAGCCCAGCAAACACCATCGCTGCAAACATAATACCAACCAAGAAGAACAAGGTGCAGTCAAAAGATGAAACATCTGTTGCCTGGAAATGAAGATGACGCAAATCAGCACTGATGACCACAACAAAAACAGACACACGCGGTCCCGAGAACCAGAACTACAAACAAGACTGCAAAAGGCTAAGTTGGACACCTGTGGTGTTTCCCCATATCCTACCCCATTCTGTTACTTCCCAAACAGTTAATATTCCCTACCACCACCCCTCTGCTAGGCATTTCCCTAGCCACAGGTTCCCATATCCCTGCAACCTTTATGCCGAGTCCCTCAGCCCCTCGACCGGATAGCTGCAGATGTATGACGGAGCCGTGGCGACTCAGCCGTGTTCTGCTGCCACAGTCCGCCGGCGGCTGCTTGTCAGTGCTGCACTCCCCTGGGGCAGTCTTCCCGAGAAGTTGCCTGGTGGAGCGGCGAGCCGAGGTGCAGAGACAAAGAAGCAGGGAGAGACTTTCCGTATGATATCCAGGAACAGGTTTATTGCCAGGACGGGTCAGTGACGGATAAGCCCCGAATCAGGCTTCGGGGACAACTGTTAAGGGAAGGAGGTGTGGCTAACAGTGTCGGCTGGGGACCAACGGGAAAGCAGGGGACCGGGGACTGACAGCCGCGATATCCAAGAACAGCGTTTAGGAGGTAGGAACAAAGAGCCTTAGCTAATGAAATTACAGAACTGGGAGAATTTTCTAGAGAGAGAGGCGGTGGCTCTGTATCTCGTCCTCGTCCCCTGATACACCCTCAGAGGA
Organism: Monarcha castaneiventris obscurior; assembly: GCA_026261815.1. NCBI lineage: Eukaryota > Metazoa > Chordata > Aves > Passeriformes > Monarchidae > Monarcha > Monarcha castaneiventris. The sequence goes on from JAMPIT010000550.1 coordinate 7,379,317, forward strand.
TGGCTCGTCCACCCATTGGATAGCGAGAAACTGATGGGCATCAGGAGAGCACATCCCGGGGCTGGGCTGAGCCACCGCAGCATCTCCCCCGTTTCGTTTTATTAAATTGAAAACACAAGGCTTAATGCAAGAAAGGACAAAGACAACTCAACTGGTGATTAAGATAACTTCAAAAAGGGTTTTTAAAATGGAAGAGGTCCATCTGGATAGTCCCCAATTGTTGGACAGGCTTTCGAACCACCCTTCCCCCTTCTGCTTGAGCTGGCCGACTTGCTTCTGGATGTCCTGCATCTTGGCATGGATGCTCTTGCTGTGACTGGTGACGTTAAAACAGCATAGTCCCTCAAACTCTTCACATCCATGTCCATGGGCAAGCAGGAGGAAGTCTATGGCACCGCGGTTCTGCAAGGTAGCATGCCTGGTGGTTTCCTCGTCCTCTAGGAGCTCGGACAGGGCCTTGGATGTATAGTTAGCATACTCTCCAAGCCAACATTCTATGTGGCTGATTTGTCCCAAGGCCCGGGCCGCTGCAACCCATGGGAGAAAGATTGAGACTGCAACTTTTTTAGAATGAGGCCAATCAATGATTTCGGAGTCACAATCCTCTTTGATGTTGCCAATTGCTCTTTTTGGACGGGTGTCAATTTGATGGGAAGTCCAATTTATTAAATGTTTCTTGTCGGGGGTCAAGAGTGCCAATTTTCCCAGGGTGCAGGGCCCTCCCTTCAGATGGGAAGGGATCCCGGACCAGGCCCGGTCACCGCAGATAAAAAACACCCCTGTTGGTAGGACCCTGGGCTTTTTTGGGGACAAAGCGGGGGTGTCTGGTGTAAAATCGCACCAATTTTGGATCTTATAGGCTGAATCGTGTAGGTTTATATTGAAGGTAATTTGTCCCTTATTCAGGGAAAGAGGGTGTGTCTTTTTATGATAAAAATTTATACAGTAAGTGGCTTTTGCCGAGCCCACAAGTGTCAATTCGTGGGGCTCTTGTTGTGCGCGCAGGTAGGTCTTTGTCCACTTGTCCCAGGATGTGGCCAGATCTGGCTTCTTACCCGTAAAAGGATATTCATCGGGTAAGAGGGGGATCCCCACCAGGCATGTTGACATGGGGTCCTCTGCGCTGTCCATAGAGAGGCAAAGGCTAGATTGATTGAGGGCCTTTGTCAGAGTGGTTCAGATGTTTGCCTTTGGTTGGGGGACTATCCATCCGGTCACTGGTAGGAGAACAAGGTTCGACAGGAGGCAAATGAGGATGGGTGCTGTCATTGGTGTGGTTTGTCTGTAACATAAAAGGGGAGGGTTAAGAACAGGAAAACTATGAAAGTGTTAAGTTACTGCATCTGGAGGCTTTGAGGTCGGCTGTAAGTATGGTTTGATCCACTTCCCAGGAATCCACTGCGGTCCTGTTGGAGTGGACACGCAGCCGTATCCTCTGACCCAGGTTAAAAGCTTGTAGGGTCCCTTAATCTGCATTGTCTCCGGGTCTTTAACCAAGGCTGGAGGTCTTTCTCTCAGGTTAACTCTTATATTGTCTCTAAAATGTCTCACAACAGGTGGATTAGGGTTCTCAAACAAACAGTTCAGGAAGTTGATTGTGAAGAGCGCCTTACTTAGTCTTACCACTGGGGTCAGGACCTCGTCCCCCCCTTTTTGATTTTCGAGAACCCTTTTTAAAGTCTGATGGGTGCGCTCTACTATGGATTGTCCAGTAGGGGAGTATGGAATCCCTGTTTTATGTGTGACTCCCCATTGCTGTGGAAATTTGCGGACTGTGGCAGAGACATACGCTGGCCCTTGTCTGATTTTAATTCTTTTGGGACTCCAAGGACTGCCAAAGCTTGGGTAAGGTGGTTGGTGACGTCCTTCGCTTTCTCTCCAGCATGAGCCGATGCGAAAACTGCTCCTGAATAAGTATCGGTGGAGACATGTACATATTTAAGCCTCCCAAAGCTGGGGACGTGAGTAACATCTGTTTGCCATACCTCACAGCTGCTTAGGCCTCGGGGATTGACCCCTGTGCCCAAAGATGGCAGCCGGTATTTTTGGCAGCTGGGGCACGTTGCCAAGATGGCCCTAGCCTGGTCACGTGTTAGATGGAACATATTGACCAAGGCTGGGACATTCTGATGGAACATGGCATGGCTCATTTTCGCTTGCTGAAACACGTCAGGGAGATTTACCCTCTGCACAGGCAGGGCCAGCTGGTCGTCCCTTCTGTTGCCTTCAGCAATGAAACCTGGGAGGTCGGTGTGTGATCTCACATGCATGATGAAGAAGGGTTCTCTCAGTGGGATATTAAGTGAACCAATTTCGAGAGCAAGTCAAATATTTTTTGATTGCTCACCTCTCTCAGTGCTGCCCTGTCAGCTCTTGACACTACCCTGGCTACATATGCTGAGTCAGAAACCAAATTAAAAGGTTGTTTAAATTTTTCGAACACCCTGACTACGGCTGCAAGTTCCGCTACCTGAGGAGAGCCTGGGACTTGCTGGACATCGGATTCCCATTTCCGAGTCTTTGGGTCTCTCCAGGTCATTACTGACTTGTGAGACCGGCCTGAGCCGTCAGTGAAAATTGTCAGCGCGTCGAGTGGCTTCAAACTTTGCATAGTTTCGGGAATGATTTTAAAGGCCGAATTGAATAGTTTATGCTTTGGGAAATGGATGGAAATTTGTCCAGAGTATGAGTCAAAAGCATACTGCAGGTGTTCACTGCATTGAATTAAATGTTCTAGGGCTTCACTGGTGAGAGCAAGTATATGCATGTGAAATCGCACCCTGCCAAGCTGTAGAGGCACGATCTCGCCTTGATGATGAGCTTAGCCATTTGTTCTTGTGGCGTTGTAACAGTTTTTGACGGCTGACGCGAGAGAAAAACCCACTCGATAATTAACAAGGGGTCTCTCTGCGCTGCGTCCCATTGAAAGATGAGCCCATTGAGGTATGGCATCTGTCCCAAAATAACAAATTGGAACGGGAGCCCTGGATTGTAACGGTGTGCCTGCCTGCTGGAGAGAGCGTTTTGCACCTTACCGATAGAAGCTCTAGCCTCTGGTGTCCACGTGCGTGGTGATGTTAGCTCGTCACCACCTCGCAATAGATTAAACAGTGGCGCAAGGTCTTCCGTGGTGAGTCCAAGGAGTGGACGTACCCAGTTGATCGAGCCACAAAGTTGGTGCAGCTCCTGTAAATTCTTAGGGTTATCGTTAATGACAATTGGCTGAGGCATGATGGTGTGTTCAGAGAATATCTCGCTAGCCCGAGATATTTCCAAGGGGCGGTCTTCTGAACTTTCTCCTGTTGAATTTCAAACCCATCTGCCTGCAGTGCTTGAATAACCCGTTTCAGAGTCCAGTCTAGATAATAATCACTTGGGGCACAGACCAAGATGTCATCCATATAATGATATATGATGGCCCTTGAAGCAACCTCTCGTACGGGGATAGGATCTGAGCGACATACCACTGCCAGATGGTTGGCGAGTTTTTCATGCCTTGCGGCAACACCTTCCAGTGGTACCGCCGCATGGGAGCCTCCCTGTTTATTGATGGCACGGAAAAGGTGAAGCGTGGGGCATCAGTCGGGTCTAAGGGAATCTGGAAAAAACAATCTTTAATATGAATACCAGCCAATTTCCAGTCCCTGGGTAGCATTGAGGGAGATGGCATCCCAGGTTGTAGGGGTCCCATGTCTTCTAGGGCATCGTTAATCTTCCTCAGGTCGTGAAGAAGCCGCCACCTGTTCTTCCCCGACTTTTGAATAACAAACGCTGGGGAGTTCCAGGGGCTATTGAAGGGCTTGATGTTGTCCTTCTCCAATTGCTCATTCACGAGCGAGTTGAGCGCGCTTAATTTTTGTTTTGGTAGAGACCACTGATCTACCCACACAGGAACGTCAGTTTTCCAATTTAGGCGTTGGGTAGGGCGCTCCACAGTGGCCTTTACTAAAAATCCTGGGATGGAGCTGGTGACATCTCCATCCTTGTGCCCCATTGTGATATAAGATCCCTACCCCAGAGTGTAAAACCAGAGTCTATGACAAAGGGGCGGACCGATGCTATCCGCTGCACTGGTCCCTCAATTTGAATAATGTGCTTACTCCTCTGGGCTGGCACTGATCCACCTATTCCCGAAACGAGGCCGCTCTGAAGCTCCCATCGTGACGGCCAATCAGTGGCAGAGATGACCATCACGTCGGCCCCTGTATCGAGCATGCCTGTGAATGAAACAGAAGAACCGTTATTATGAAGTCTACATTGGGCCATTGGTCTGTCAATCCCCAAGTTTTCCACCCAGAAGGCACCCGGAAAGGCTGGACGTCCCAGTGTCTCCTCTGGGAGGATGATGGCTTGTGCGATACAGTAGTCTTTGGGTAAGAAAAATGGGGGGAAGTTGCACTTCACCACCATGTGAAATTGTCCATTCTTATCGGTAGTTGTCACGACGGGAATCACCTCTAATTCAGAAGGTATTGAGTGAGGGTCCCCTATAACTAAAACCTTTTGTGAAGCAATAACATAGTCCGTTTTTACCTGTATGGAATGTACTTGTACTCTATCAAAGGTGATTGGTTCCAGCAGTTTAACAGCAGCTTTTTTATTTATGTCCCCACACGAGGCCACTTTCCTGTGCTTGAAGCCTAGTTTCCCTGCTGCGTTGATGGTGGGTGTGGTTCCGCAGGACATGGAGTGACTGGCTGTCGGGTCGGTTGTGTTGGTCTTGTCCAGCTGTGGATGGGCGCTGGCGTTCGGCAATATTTTGCTGCGTGTCCCTTCTTTCCGCAGCGTTGACATATATATTCTGTGGGTTTGGCAGGTGTTTCTGCTGTGGCCACCATCCTCCCAGGCACTCCCCCTCTCTGTTTGAGTGTGTCAGGATCTTGATTGGTGAGGCGGGTACATGCCTCGGTCATTTGTTCCAGAGTGGGCGGTGGATAGAAGGGAATAGCATTAATAATACGTTTACAAATATCGTTTGCATTGACTCTAGCTAGTTCTCTTAAAATGGACTCGCGTGCAGCAATGTCATTGACTTGTTGTTCAATGGCATACTCCAGGCGATCAGTGAAGTCCATATAAGTTTCAGTTGGGCCTTGTTTAATTAAGGTGCAGTTGGGAATCGCCACGCTTTTGGGTGGCATTGTTGTGAAGGCCCTTTCGGCTGCACCCCGTATTGCAGCGAGGACTGCAGTAGGTAATTGTTCTGCTTGGTCCTCGGGTTTAGACAAAAGGCCTTCCCCTGTAAGGTGGTCCATTGTAATGTTAACATTATCAGGATGATTCAATAAGGTAGGAAGAACCTCTGAGAGGTACCGCTTCCAGGAAACGTCCCAGAGCCTGTATTCAGAAGGTGTGAGCAAGCAGGCAAAAATTTGTTTGATGTCAGCAGGGACTAGAATTGCAGTGGAAATTGTAGCAGCAAAAAGACTTTTAAAATAGGGGTTTTCCCTACCATGCACCTTTTGGGCCTTGCTTAGCTCCTTCAATTTATTAAAATCAAATGGTTCCCACCTTGGGTTACGGCCGGTGCCGGTTAAAAACAACGGGAGCTGCAAAAGGGTTGCTGTTGTTTTTATTGTGAAGCTTAGAATCGGTAAAAATGGCGTCCCTTCCCGTTTCCTGAGCATGGGAACCAGAAGCGGGGGCATGGGAAAAAGGATTGGGAGCCAAGATGGCGTTCCCGAGCGTGGGAACCGGAGGAGGGGTGCCGGGGGGTGGGGCAACTTGGAAGGGGGGCGGGGGAGCACTGGGAACCCCACCCTGAGGGGTGGGTGGAGAGAGGTGCTTCCTCGGGGGTGTGGAAAGGGTTTTGGGCAGGAAGGGGAGAGGGATTATGGGAAGGAGAAGAAGTTTTGGCGGGCTCTGCCATGTGGCCACCGCCATCTTGGGATTTAGGGGTTTGTGAGGAAGACAAAATGGAGGTTCGGGCCATGCGGTCTGTGCCACTGTGGTCCTCAAATTTACAAGATTTTCGTATTTTAGGGGTTGTAACTGCGGTAGAGGGGTGAGGATTGGGGGTTTGGGACAAGTCCGAGGCGGCATGGCCAGTGCCGGCTCGGCAAGGGGGCTGAGGAGATGGAGGAGAGGAGGGAGGCAGGCGGCTCTCCCTTGCCTTGCGGCTTTGTCCTGTCGTCGATCTCCCCTGCATAGGGGTAGTGGGTTTGGAGAATCGGGGTCTGGGACAAGGGGGACAGGGTGAACTGGGGATAGCAACTCCAGGTTTTTCTTTTATTTTCCTCTTTGCCACGACAGCGTCTCTAATTATAATTAATAAAGGAATAAATTTATCAGTAGAAGAGTCTCCACAACTTTTAACAGTTAGCAGTTTATCTCAGACTTTGGTCCAAAAGGTGGGTCTGGAGACATCGGAGGCAGTGGTTTTTGGAAAATAAAAGAAAATCCATCTAATAAACTTTTTTAAAAGCCCTTTGGAAAATTCGAATCCACCCCGCTTTAGGGAATCCCCAACTTGGACATAAGTCTCCCTCTGTGCCAGCGTTAAATTGTTTCCCATTTTTAAAGTGAAGCGCTGGGCACAAGCTTCACCCCCACAAGCGGCAAATGTACAAAGAGGAAGAAAAAAAACCCCTGGGGACCTAAAAGGACAAAATGCTTACGTGCAGTCTTCTCTGGTGTTGGAGGGATAATGAAAGAATCTCAAGGAACTACAATCCGCTGGTGAGGTCCTCTGCTTGGGAGCCAGAATTTGGAGACGGCAGATCGAAGAAAAATCCAGAGACGGCTTGCTCCCGGGGCGCAGCCTCCTAAAATGCAGGGTGCTCTCCGAGAGAGGTGGACACCGAACGAAAGAAACAGGAATTGTGGACGATGGCAAAGTCCAAGTGTCTGTGGCTGTTTTGCCTGCAGCCGTGTTCAGGCACCAGTTTGCCGAGTCCCTCAGCCCCTCGACCGGATAGCTGCAGATGTATGACGGAGCCGTGGCGACTCAGCCGTGTTCTGCTGCCACAGTCCGCCGGCGGCCGCTTGTCAGTGCTCACTCCCCTGGGGCAGTCCTCCCGAGAAGTTGCCTGGTGGAGCGGCGAGCCGAGGTGCAGAGACAAAGAAGCAGGGAGAGACTTTCCGTATGATATCCAGGAACAGGTTTATTGCCAGGACGGGTCAGTGACGGATAAGCCCCGAATCAGGCTTCGGGGACAACTGTTAAGGGAAGGAGGTGTGGCTAACAGTGTCGGCTGGGGACCAACGGGAAAGCAGGGGACCGGGGACTGACAGCCGCGATATCCAAGAACAGCGTTTAGGAGGTAGGAACAAAGAGCCTTAGCTAATGAAATTACAGAACTGGGAGAATTTTCTAGAGAGAGAGGCGGTGGCTCTGTATCTCGTCCTCGTCCCCTGATACACCCTCAGAGGATGGCTCGTCCACCCATTGGATAGCGAGAAACTGATGGGCATCAGGAGAGCACATCCCGGGGCTGAGCTGAGCCACCGCAGCACCTTTATACCATTCCCCTTTCCCCAAACCTTTGAGAGAGGGGAGAAGGGAAAGGCACCCCTCCATTTGAAATAGCAAATTTTTAACTTTGTTTGAAACTTTAACAGAAGCAAATGCCAAAGCCTGTGCCCACACTCACCATCACGATGTCCAGCACCCAACACATATTGCCCTACTGTCCTCTGAATGCTCCTGGCACCACCAGCAGTGAATGAACTCTGCTGCAGCCCAAAGAAAACTGTGCTGCTTCAGCCTCACCTCTGCCTGTGAGAGCATCCATTCCAGCATCCAGAGAGAAAATCCTCTGAAAGATTTGAGGACTTGTTGGGACACTGTGTTGGGGGTGTTTCTGATTATGGATGTTTGGTTTGTTAGGGCATTGAGCTTTGGGTGCTTCTGATCATTTTTGTTGTTCTGTATATGTTAAGTTTTTGGGATGTTGGGTTTTGGGATCCCTGGGGGAGGCCTCTTAGTTTAATACAGAAGGGAGGAATTGTGATGGCCGGTGAACATGTTGGGGTGACTGGAGGGGTTCCCCCCGAGGTGCACTGCTCTTTGGGATGACCCGTCCCGGTTTGAATTCCGCGGTTGTCTGTCAGCCTGGTCACTCCCCCAGAGCTCTCCCATTGGTCCCCGCTCCCTGGTCCCACCTTTCCCCTGGCCTGAGTTAGCCATTGTGTTTGTATTTGCCTTTACACCCTCCGACAGTGAAGATGCAATAAATTCTCCTGCTGGAATGCAAGCAAATACCCTTCCTGACTCTTTGTCACTGACTGTAATACTGAACCTGCCCAGGCACCCGTGGGGGCACGCAGGTCCCCACAGAGCCAAGGCAATTACAGTATTAGCGGCCCAGGGGAGTGTTTGAGTCACTATCCCCTAAGGGATTTAAAAATCATGCAGATGTGGTGCTTGGTGACATGGTTTAGTGGTGGACTTGGCATTCCTAGGTCAGCAGTTGGACTTGATCTTAAGAGGGCTTTTCCAGCCTAAATGGTTCTGCGATTCTGTGATTTTTAAGTACTACCAAAATGTTGAGTTGCTCTGGGTAAGAGACAATCTGCCCTGTTTATATACATTTTGGTACTACTGGCCATTAGCTACAACAAATTATGAAATCGGGTGGTGACCTGAGCCCTTAGATCTTTAGGGCTGTAAAATTCCAGTGGAAATGGGATTGGTGTCTTCCACGGGCAATGCCCGTTGCGTCCCAGCCTTTCTTCAGAGGTTTTCTTGGGGAAGCAGAGATACATCTCCTTTTGTGTTTTTGTAGAGGTCTGAAAGTGCACATAACTCACTGATGATGTATTTGCAGGCTTCAGGAAGGGTGTTTGTGCATGTACTGGAGCTGAGGTCACAGTAGAACAGCAGCAGCTGAGCTCAGGGGTGAAAGGGGACAGAAATCAGGACTCCCATGTGTTGTTTCTGAAGATGACCCCCTGCCTTGTCTGGGGTGAGCACTGAGGGGAGGCTTCAGGGATCCTTCTGAGAGAAAAGTAGAGTCAACACAGCACTTTTCTTCATCCTCTCTACAGACAGCTATCATTTTGGGTTGCCACCTCTGCATGAGGTGTCAAAGAAAGAATTTAAGGCTGATTGAGCATGGAGGATCAAGCCTTACCGCTCTGCTCTCCTCTGGGCTTTGCATGCCCCTTCTTCTGAACAGCATGCAGCTTTTCAGTCTGCTCTCAAAGCAGAGGCATTTGGTTTGGTGCTCCTTATGTTAAATCTTGTTTGCTTTTCTAACCAGCCAGTGGCTAACACTGCTTGGCTCCCTGGCCCTCTCCCACTCCCTGTCGAGCACCCTGTCTTCCTCTCCCAGAGTGAGATGGTTGAGGAGGTCATGCAGTATTAATAGGGAAGCAGATCTTTGATTTTGTTTCTGATTATGGACTCTGACATTTCCGATGTTTTCTGAAGTGTGAAATATTTCTGGGAAAACAGCAACTTGGGTTTTACTGAAAAATTAATTATGTTGGTACTTTGCCCATTGTGGTGGGCTTCTGTCAGAGGACAAAGCCACTGACATTAGGGGGAAAGGGTGAGGTGTGTGTTATGAAAATATGATAATTTCGGATGTTAAATCAAATAAAAATGGTTTATTTAACAATTAAGAAAAACTGGAACCAAAAAGCCCTGAAAAATTGGATAAAAATTGAAGTCTGAGAACCTTCGATTGAAGACTCTTTTTCAGCCGGTTAGGCTGTTAAAAAACCCGAGCACAGCTTTTTTCTTGGCGCGGAGCTGCTTAAAAAAGCAGAAAAAAGTTATTAAATGGCCTGATTTCTCGGTCGCCGAGGCTCTCCTCGTGGCTGGTCTGGCGAGAAAAGAGAGAGCTGAATCTCCGGCGTGGGATATAGGGACGAGTCTCCGCCCCCCCTTCGCTTCCAGTCCTGCTTACTTGTCCCACGGTGATTGGTTGTTCATTCTCCAAGCAGTTCTCAGCCAATGGCTCGTGAGTTTCTAGGAATGCTGGCAGCCCCAGTGTCTGCTGCGAGGGACTAAATCATCTAAAAGCATACTCTCATAACACTGGCTGCAAAAACTAGGATCTTGTGCTTGCAAGGTATGAGAATTTAGAATATAAGACAGATAACGCTAAACTACAGCTCTTAAAACTATTTAAACACTCTTAAAACATTTTCATAACTATTTAAAATAAAGGATTTTGTTAACTCTACATTTTAGTTAGAATAACATTTCATAAAAATATTCTTTAATTAGTAATTAGTTAACAACTTTGATACTTGAAAGGTGATGCGAAAGTCTTAAAAGGGTTCATGCATAACAGTGTGGAAGGACAGCAGGAACATTAGGGAGAGGAAATCTGCATTAGCATAAAAAGATCTAATTAAACGCGGATTATCAGGGAGCAATGGAAACTCTTCAGAAGGCATTACCTTCTGTGCACTTATGGTATAGAGCTAACATATATTCAAGTTTATTTGCTTCATAAATTAGTTTTTCCTCTAATTACAGTTAACAGACTATGACTTTCTCTGCTCTTCAGTGATGTTCTCTGTGTCTCTGCTCCCCTCAATGCAGAGATATACCTTGTACAGCAAAGCACATACAGTTCCTCTTGTGCCGCTCTGGGGAGTGCATGGGAGTACAATGGGGAAAACCAACCAGGTTTGGTGCATGTGTGCACTTCTAAAGAGTTAGAAATCTAGTAAAAAGCACAAGAGGAGGCAAAATACCAAAGGGCTGTGCTGTTGATCCTTTCTGACCTTTTCAGTGTTGGTTTTCTTTTTGTCCTTTGAAAGGAAGGGATCATCAGGGAGTTTCACAGTAGGGACACTAAGGAAAGGATAATTCAAGTTCTTGCTGAAATCTGGGATTAGGGGCAGCTTGTCCACATTAATTGCAATGATGTAGCATTGGCTTATAAATACACACGCAAGCGTTTGTACCTAGCCCCTATATGGGACAGTGGTGGTGTTGTGTCTGGTCTTGCTTCTCTCTGGGGTTTGCAGGTGTAAACAGATGACAGCTGTTGAGTATGGACAAAAGAGGGGATGTAAAGAAACAGGTGTGTATTGATGATCATGCAAAGAGCTGTGGTCTCAGCATCACAGCAAAAAGAAAAAAAGGTGTGAAGGAAGAACCTGAAGTATAGAAATAAGTAGCTTTGCCCATGTCTCTGGTAGCCCTTCAGATGTAGTGGAGCATGGGAGCAAGATTAGTCAGATAGTATATTCAAATTTCCATTTTATTTATTCAAGCCGTCTTCAAGAAGAAATGGAGATAAAATATGGGCTGGTAACATGAACAGAAAAAAGGAATAGTTATTGTATTTGGAGCTTCCTTGGCCATTAGTATTCTATTAATTTTCCCCCTGCTTCTAATGATATGAGGAACACTGGATACACTTAAAAGGACACATGTCATCAAAACAGTATCTGACAGCAGTCCCTTCACTGCTTATGATGCTTTTGATTGTTAATGTAGATAAAATGTAAATGATCAGAATATAAAAAGTCCCTTTAGTCTTTCTAATGTTTTCAGCTGCCTATTAAATAAATTACATGGGAAAGTGAGTAGTCTGTTACTTAGTACAGTGGTGGCACCCAGATACTTTGAAATGCTTAATGGTATAGAATGAAGTGTCCTTGGTTGGTTTATTTTCCTACTAGTCGTGACATTCTAGGCTAAAGTCATACTTGTTCCTCCAAAATGCAGTTGCCTTGTCCTTACTACATAATTGTAGTTTTAATGCATTTTGGTACTGTCTTACAGAGTTTTATGTCAGGATTTTAGTAAGAACAAGTGGTGGAGGTGTAGACCTGAGTTGGGCTCTTGCCAAAACCCTCTGCAGGCAGCAGTTCAGAAAGAAAGAGCAGAACACTCTACTGGGGACTGAGGTCTCCAAAATGGGGAGCTGTGGCACCAAGAGCAGCTGTGAGGGTGATGCTTGGTCAGGGATGAGGACAGGGCTGGTCTTGTGTCCCCATGGGCCATCTGGAAGGGAAGACCCTATAGAGGTACCTTTAGTGGATGTGGTAGGGGAACAGGCTGGAGCTGTACCTGGGAGCAGTTTGTTTTCCAAGATCAGTGTGGTAAACCTTGGTCATCCATCTCCTGCTGCTGGTATGTCACTGCATCAGGACATTTTATGGGCATTTGGGGTTGCCCTGGGGCACTGCCCAGGCTGGGACTGAGGTGGCTGTGTTGCAGGTCACCAAGGCCAGTGGTGAATAGCATCATAGCCAATGGTGAGGAGGCAGTCCTGAGGTTTCCTTGTACAGAAAAGTGCCACATGCCTCAAACTTGAAAATACTGACTTACTTACTGACTGACTTACTCCTTGTCTCCCACAAGGCTTGATTTGCCCTTCTTGATGCAGTAATGTTAAACACAGTTCCCTAAAGCATGCATATTTTCTTTAAGGAAAGAGCAATACCATTTGCTGTTGCATCGTAATCAGTCTGGTGCAGATATAACTGGGAGATGTAAGGTCAGTTCTTCTGCTTTCGTTTGGTTCCTTCTTTCAGGAAAACTGCAGAGGTGTGCATGGGGCAGCTTTTTGTATTCCCTTTCCATTTCAGTAAGGGTTACATCCAAATGGAGCGAAGCATTTGCCATCCACCCTCTGCAGACATTAACATTTCACATTTCCAGGCCAGAGTCTTCCTTTGAGAGCTGTGCTGGCCTAGATAAACAGTAACTGCAAGGATTATCTTTTAAGTTTAGGGCACATGGAGTGTGTGGGATCCTGCTTTGTGTTGGCACAAGTCAGTGCACAGTTGCAGATGCTCGGAGGAGAGGTTGGTCTTCAGCTGTAGGGACGCCCTGATCGCTGCTTTGCGGGGGGGAAATCTTTGAGGTGGTCTCTGGTTATTTGCTTAGTAGCTCCCAGCTCTTGGGTGCTCATCTGAAAGCTAAACAAGCACCTCTCCTCGACGGGTCAGTGATGAACACACACTGCTGATTGCCATGTTTGTTGCTATCCTGGAGACCATTGCTAGTGTGGATAATTCTGAGTGGGTCAATTTCTCATCAAACGATTCTGTCCCTGAGGACAGATCAAAGGAGAACTCGGAGGACAATGAGCCCACACCCTGAGACTGTCATTCACACTAGTCTCTGTCCCCTGTTACAAGAGCTACCAATGATCACAGGCTCTGGCAAGCTAGCGTGGTTTGAAATTCCCTCCATCTATGCTGTTATTTGTTAGAGATATGATGTTCCTCCCCTGAGATGTTACTATTGGATTTTTTGTCATGTACCCTTACCTTGAGTTGGTCATCTCCTGATATCTACCTCAGTTTGTAAAATCCTTAAAAGCCAGTCCCTAGGGGCGAGTAACCGTCACTTGCGTCGGCTCCCTTTGAGCTAACATCTCTCGGCCCCCGGGGCAGAAGAAATAAACTCGGACTAAAGCCAAGCAGTGTCCATTCTCTCATCTTTGCTCTCGCTGCTGCCCTGCAACAGACAAGAACTGCCTGCTGCGAACGGCTATCTGGCCTGAGGGGACAGGGTCAACCAGCCCTGACCACTCTAGCCGCCATCGCTGTACAACGCGGGGGCTAAGAACCCCACAGCCAGCCGGCCTGACCCAGGCAAAGGCAGCTGTGGCACATGTTGGATAAAAGCAATTTTTCATAGTATTCATCACTGCAAGTATTTTTTTTTTTTTAGTACTTTTTTGCTTTTCTGTAAAATGAGGTGAGCAATTGTTCTGTATTGACAACTGGCTTGTAAATCAGCCACTCACTTGCCAGATGAGAATGTGGAAATGCCTTATAAGCACTTTCATGTTTTCTGATCATTTTAATTCCAGAATATTTAGAACCTCTTTGCATTGGTGCACAGTAAAATAAAATATGGTCTCTGACAAGTGCCAAAACAAGCATGGGAGGAATCTCTCCTCTGAGGGTCTGAGAAAGGGATTTGCAGAGAAACTGCTGCAGCCCCCAGGGAAGGAGCACTGGCTTTTGGATGTTGATTTCATTGTTTAAGGTCAGATTATGTTGATCTAAATCATGCAAATAATTACATCAACAAGCAAGACTATTTACATAGCAGATGGAATTTAGGTGCTGCTTCTCCTGCACCTCTCCCTCGTTTTGTATTTAAGTTGCACCTGAAAAAATAAACTGGTTGTCTATGTTAGGAGTGAGTTTATTGTGCTTACCTTGTTGGAGAGGTGTTGAGCTGGGTATTTCCCTTATGGCAACGTACTTTTTATTGGGTGTTTTTATGGCCCTGGCTGTGGTTGCCATTCATCTTACTTGACTTCAGAGCTGGTCTTCCAGTTGCTCTGTTTCTTTGATTGTAGTGAAAGGAAGCAGCTTCTTCTCCACACGTAGAATTGCTCTCTTTTGGCCTCTCTCCCCTGCTTGTCAAAGTCCTACCCAGAGTTAATTTTGATGTCTTTATAAATATTTTCACTGCATAATGCAGCAACAGTGGCACTGTGTAGAGAATCCAGGCAAAAAATCAATTTGAGAGCTGGACAGAAAAATGCCTGCTAGGTAAAAACATCTGTTTCAGAAAAAAACCGAAATGTCACAGCTTGCATTTTTCATAAGCCTAAGCTGTTGCCTTTCAGCTATCATGAACCAAGGTCTGTGGATAGGTACCTGACTCGTGAACAGAGCTGGGGTTTCCCACAGGATATCCAATGGAGGGTTTCCGTGGGAATGGCTGAGCTCTGTGCACACTTCTTGTTTTCCCTTCTTGCTTTATTGCATGGTACCCTCTGGAAGTGGTGTGGAGGGGACAGTATCTCCGCAGGCAGTTGCACAACAATGGTATCCCTCTGATTGCTCTTTCGTTTGGGGGACAAAGCAGGTGCCAGGACATTGGTGTGACTTTTAAGGGGGCTTGTGGCTTTGTACAAGACCAGCAGCATGTCAGAGGTCTGCACATGGCAAAAATCTGGCTGTCAAAGAGGGGACCTGAAGAGGGATGGGACAGGACTGTGTTCATTGGTGTGGTGTTGCAGCCAGGGTCTGTTGGCATGCAGACTTCAGCAGCTGCCCTGATGCAAGAAAATGGATAGGTTCACTCTAAAGGTCCTGAAAGGGTGTCACTTTTCCTTTCTTTTTACATTGCTCTGAAACTTGCCTTGTGGCTTGCACACCTCTGACTCTACACAGCACAAACATTCCTCTCTCTGCTGCAACTGTTCTGTCTCTTCCTGACAAGACTGGGTCCTTTCTACAATCCGGTGAAGTATTAAATGAAGAATCTTATGAGTTTCAAAGTTTGTCTCAAGCTCTGTGCTGTGCTAGGACTAGGGTCCATGACCAGATCTTCCACAGTTCTCAGATAACCTTGCACTGGGAGATGAATGGAGATAACCAGTGTCCTTATAGGATCTGATCCTTGAGTAAAGTGATGATTGCAGTGCAACAGACTTTTTCCATTAGTAGGAATCTTCTTCAGCTTACTTTTTTTTGGTGCTCTTGTTAGAACAGTCTGTTTTCTTGGTGCCTTCTTCTGTCTTTCCCTTCCTTTCCCCAAAAAGGAGAAGGGAAAAAAAAACGCCACAAAATTTTGAAGCAGTAGTTCAGATTGGTTTCTTGTATCAAGGCATTCCTATCCCTTTGGATGGGAACTTCCCTGCATTTCAAGACTACCAAAGGAAAGCAGCACCCTTGAACAGGAGAGATGTGGCAGGAGACCTGGCTCCAGGGAATTGGTTTTCCCATGACAAACTGGTCACCTGCCCAAACCTGCGTTGCTGGAGCTGTGTGGGATCAGAGAATTGCTGCTCTTTTCTTCAGAGGGTAATGACATTTTCTTGCCTGTTTGGATTTCTGGATAGATAAGATGTTAGATGGAGGTAAACCAGCATTTTGCTCCTGAGAGCCAGGACTGCGATTTTTGTCTCAGTTGAGACTGTTTTCTCTGGAATGGTCTTTCTGTTGGAGCCCTGCTAAGTGTTTAATAGATGCACCACCTTCTGGGATTACAAGCACTTTATTGGAACACCCATTTTGTGTACTGATATTCCCCCGGGGAGAGCAATGCTCAAGTGTTAAGAGACTGGATTCTGTTTCACCCACATTATATTATTACTACAAATCGTATTATTTTAATGGAACAGGGATTAATGTATTAGAGAATCCATTGTGTTGGCAAAAAAATTAAAGATGCATAGGAATTGTGATCATGTTACAGTAATTGCCTCAGTGGTAACATTAATGCATTTTCACTTCACTTGCTCCTTGTTGATTGAACAACTCTCTTCTGTAGGCTATAAATCGCAATGGCTCTACTAATAAAGAACTAAATAGTCTAATAATGTTTCCAAATGTAGCATGGCTTCACTGTTTTAGGTGAGTGCAATCTTTTGTCCTAGGTGAGTGCAATCTTTTGTCCGAACCCCTGTCCAGGCTGGGACGTGTGACTGTGCCATAGCTACACAGTGATTTATACCAATGTCTTTGTTACTGAACTCCTTCTGTGGGAGACAGGTTCAGAACTTAAAAAATTGTGTAGTTACCAGTAACAGAGAACTTTTAGTCATTTGAAATGGGAGATCAAGAACCCCAGTGAAATGCGTCTGGTGATGGTGCCCTTCCTTCCACGTGTCCAGTGCAAACAGTCAAATGCTGCAATATATTCATGGCAGGTGTTTGAAGCCTATGATTTTACATTATGTCTGAAGTTCTGTTTTGTGTCACCACCAGAGCAGTTTCACCACTCATTGCTCTGTTTGCATGGATGGTGCTGCAGGCAGAGGTACCTGGTTTGGATGGTGGAAGATGGGGTAGGGTGGGTTTAGGGCAGGAGAGCCCTGGGCATGCAGAGAATGGAGATTTTGTCAGTCCTGTGCCCTTTTTCAAAGTATAGAAAACAGAAGCTTCTCCTGAGCAGGTATGGCATCTGCCTGAGCCCTTGGTGGAGAGAAGCTTTCCTTTGGAAATATTGGTTATTCAAATTGGTGAGAAGAAACATTTTAAGGGATCTTTGTTTCATAACTGCAGTTAAAGATCTTATGAATGGCTTTTCTTGCAGCTATAGCTTGAGTAAAGCCCCAAAGTGTTAGATGCTACTTTTTAGCTGTCACTTGAAGGGATCAGGAAGTGTTTAGTCGTTTGGAATTGCCAGGTTTGTCAGATTGAGAAAGGACAGCTTCTTGGGGAGTCAGAGATATGAAACACTTGTACACACAGCTCCTGGTGCCATTCGTTTTCAACTCCAGTTGGCATCATCACCCAGCAGCATTAAATACAGCAGTATCTTCAGATTTCTTTAGGTGGTGGTATTTGTCTTTAGCTTAAATGTTTACCAGTCCAGCCACATACTAGAAATGCCACAGGAGTTCAGCCTCACAGTGCTGCTGTTGGAGCTTGGCATTAGCAGGGTGACGCTGCTCCCGCAGTGCTCTTCTGCGGATTCAGCAAGACCTTTCTGTGATGAAGTCACTTTGCTGTCTGTGAGTTTAGGCTGCCATAAATTATTGTTGCTGAATCAAGAATGCAGTGACCCAAAATAAAGCCTCTTGTAGAAAACACCCTGGCTTTTAGCCCAACAAAAAAAAGTGTCTCTTCTGTAGGCAGGTGCTGCCTCTTCTTAAGCTTCATTCTGCAGCTCTTCTTGCACATCTGCAGGTCCCTGGGCTGGGAACTGTGGTCTGTGCAAATCCCTTCCTTCCAGAATCACTGCTGTACCTGCTGTGGAGCAGAAATCCTGGATGGGTATGCAAAAACCTCTTATGCAGGGATTTTGGTAAATGGAGTTATTTTCATACTTTTATTCATGTGCCATAAAGAGTCAGTTGTGAAGCTGGTGGGGGGATGATTTGGGACCTGCTGGAAGATGGGCTAAAAGTGACAGGTGCAGAAGAACATTGTTGTTGTATCCAATGATGGAATTGTACTATCCACTGGCATGGTATGCTCTCCTTATGGCAAACAGTGCTGCAGTGAGTTAATGCTGCTCTCTTTCCTGAAGGAGGGCCCCTAGCTCTGCTTTCCTGAACGCTGGTTAATCTGTTGGGTTCTCAGCTCATCAAAGGACTGTGAAGCGAAGCTCCTGAAATTCTTCTCAAGTCTGGGAGTGACCTTTTGTGGCTTCTTCTGTGTGCCATGGCAGACCAGGAGAGAGCCAGTGTTTTTCCAGAAGCTTATCTGAAGGCTGTGGGACAAGGGCAGTGGTGAGATTCACACCTTCGGTGGGCTTAGGGGGATTTTACACTCCCTGAAACGTTTGTGTTGTAAAGGCAAAACTCTGGCAATGGACTTAACCTGCCAAGCACAGAGAAGCAGAAAACAGACCAACTGCTGTAGAAGTCTCCCTTTGGAGTGTTTTCTTAGCAACCCAGTAACTCTTCTGGCAATAGATGATAAACGAATAGGGCTTAACTTTCACGAGATAATGTTAAGCTTCCACAACTGGGCATTGTGCTGGGAGCAGCTAAGCACAGCGAGCTGTCGTGCCTGCATAATAAGGTTTTTGATCTGACAAGTTTTACTGTAACTTCAGAGCGGCTGACAGGAGCAGAGAGGTCTGGAGGGGAGCAGGACTCAATGAAATCTGTGCCGAGGGGATGTCAGGGGGCTGGCTGTTAGCAGCAAAGTCCTGCAGGGGACTTACAAAATGAGCAATTTGTGCCTAATTCCTTTAGGTTTTTCTCATAGTTAGGTAAGCTTTTGCTGCAGTACCTTAGGAGGTATCTACGTGCCTTTACCTGCTTACAGGTAAAGAGTGTGTCTGTGTGTGAGAGTCACCAAACATATCCCCTCATACTCCTTCCCAGGCTGCCTGCAGAAAACAAGTAGAAGCTTTTCAGATGTACCCAACGTGCCCGGATAGAACATATTGGAAACATTGTGGAAAAGCTCAGCCCTTGGTCTGCAAGGGCTCTCTGAGCAATGCCAAATGCTGAACCAGCTTTGTTAGCTAAATTGCTTTAGCTGGCTTTAATGTTTTCATTGCTTAAAAGAGGCAAAGGATAAGCTTTTTGATGTGCTGGTTTTAGAGGGTTTTTTTGAGGAGGAAGGTGTTGGTTGATAAAAGTACACAGAGAAATAAATTTCTTGTATATATCTGAAAACCCTTATTTTGTCTGCATTCCACTTTCATCTTAGATTTCCTGTCAATTTATGTGCTTTCTGATAAATGCCACCTTTTGGTGTAAAACAGCTTGAATATTTAAAACATGGCATTTTGATTAGCTAAACTATAGATTTGCTTTGACATGTCATTTCTTTTGTTCTAAAATGCCCTGACAATTCCTATCTGTGGCAGCCAAACAGGCAAATCTATGTACAAAGCTATTGTTCATTCCTGAAGTGTCACTGCTAAATGAGATGCAGTTTAAGCATTTGTTTCCCCCCCTCTCGGCGTGATGGGAGGTCCATTTCTCAATAATGAAACCAGTTTTCTTGCAAAAATTCAATTAAATGAAATATCAAACATAAATCAGAATGAAGCTTGCTTTGAGTTCCTGTATGTACCTATTGCTGCTGTGGTAACACTGGAAAAGGCATTCAGTCTTCAAACTGTGCTTTTTGTCTCAATATTGTTTTTCTGGAGGAAAAAACTCCCATAAAACAACAATGAAAAACAGAAGTTTTGTGGGCTGCAAAGCCAGTCTTGATGTTCTCAAACTTGGAGGTGTGGCAGCTTCTCCCAGAGCACAGTGGCACTCCCATGAGCAGGAAAAATTTTTGGAAAATGCTGTTTTCCTGTTCTCAGGGATGGCTCAGACCACAGTTGTTCTCCATGTGCTGGAGACTCATTGTAATGTCATGTTCATACCTTTCTAGAATCCCTGAAATTTTTGTTTTGAGACATAATTATAAAAAGTGTTAATGCCTTCATTTCATCCATTTGTATGAAATAGGAGAGTCTTGGGGCTGTAAAGCCCTCCCTCGAGTTCTGGTTTCTGAAAATCTCTGCTGCCAGCACCAATGTGGTTTTTTTTTTAAAAAGCCTTTTTAATTTTTTTTTTTTTTTAAGTTTAATAAGCTGCTGGTGAGCTCTTAGTGTGAAAATACTTTTTTCCCCCGTGTGTTAGATAATACAAAAGGCTAAAAAAGGTAGGTTCAAATCCTCCAGATGTATCTTGGAAAATATATTTCAATTATGTTCTGTGTGCTTTTAGTGGAGATGATAAATCCTAAAGAATTAAGAGAGCCATATAGATAAGTGTTATAGGAGAGTACATCTCACACTTCACCTTTAGAAATTAAAATATTTGCTGTGAAATCAGATGCTATAAGGGTTACTGCTTTGCTTGTGGTCATTAATAGCAGGAGGTGACTGTTGGAAGAACTAAGGGAAGCCACTTCCCATAACATGGAAATTAAAGTGCAATTTACTGAAAATTCCCTTCCCTGTGAAATGGCTTGCTAATGCCAGGCTCTGATGGGAACCTTGCTTTGTATTTCAAATTTGCATTTGGACAGACCATCTAAACTTTTATCTGCCTTGCATGAAATTGATTACATTAGCATAACATGAGGTCACTTTTCAGTTTGCCCAGTCTAGATGGGCAATAAGGCAGACAAATGAATCACTTCCAAGATGTTAATGTTTGTAAGTGAGAGCACAAAGCAGCTCAGATCAGAGGTGCCACTTTACTGTACCTGTGTGTGCATATCCAGGGGTGTCTGTTGCTGGTAACTGCTACTCTGCTGCAGTTCAGGGCAAATTTTTATGACAAGTAACAATTACTTTAGACAACTACTGACACTGCACTCAAAACCACCCCCAGACTTTATTGTAACAACATTTTCCACCAGAAAGACAGTAAAACCAATGAGGCAGAGCCTGCCTGGCCGCCTCCTTGTGGCTATGGGAGAGTTGTTGCATTGTCATAAATGGCCTAGTATGTCTAAATGTGAGCTCTGTAGCTGACTTTGGGCTTTTGGTTGTGCTCTTTAGTGCTCATCTGTGGGTTGCCATCCTGTGAAACACAGCTCTGGGTGCTCCTATGCTGATACTTTAATTTTTAACTTCCTGTATTGCTTTTGCAATGGGTATACCCCAGTGCCTTAATTTGTTCCTAGTCCCTGGACTGGGGTGGATCAGAGTTCCTGGAGGAGGGGTGGCACTTGGTCAGGGGGTTGTGTGTAAGCCAGTCTGCACCACTCAGCACAAGCACCAGGGCTGGTTCTTTGGCTCAGATCTTCCAGAAGTGTGGGAGGACCACAGTGTTTGGAGAGGCTATGTAGAGTTGTTGTGGTTTAGGATAGCCGGGAATTGTAGTTGAAGAAGGCTGCATCTGCCAGGAAGTGATTCTTTGCAAAAAGGTGCTTTCAGCTTCCTCTAGACCCAATCAGCTGGCCAGGTTGAATACTGACAACTTTCTAAACCACTTAGAGAGCTTGACACGCCTCTGTGAGCCACATTTTAAGACGGAACAGAGCCCAGGAAGCTCTCTCTTGCTTCCGGTAGCCGAACAGGTAACTTGGCGGGGATGGCCGGGCCAGGCTGGGCTCTGCCGGCCGGGCCTGGCCGGGTCGGCCGGGGGTGGCCTGGCTGAGATCGCAGCCGCTCCTGCTTGCTGGACACCACCCCCCCCCCAGAGGCCAGGCCGGCCCTCACCCCTAGAGCGGCTGAAATTCCCGTCCGGCAGGATCACGTGGCCAAGAGATAAGCGAATTCCAAACTCCAGCTGCAAGGCTCGGGGGAGATTAACTCTTTTAGTGCTGTTAAGATTCTTCCAGACCAGATGAAGCCTGCAGAGACCAATTATCTCCCCGATTAGATGGAGAGAGGAAAGTGAAGGCTTGTGAAGGAAACACTATAAAGATGCCCAAGTCAGTGGGGAAGAAAAACCTGAGACCTCAAGGGAGGAGACTGAGGAGATGCTTCAATCCTAGAAGCTGAAATTCTGTTGGAAAAAACCATGGTGATGGACTATGATATATTAGACTACCCATTGTAATTTCTTGAAAGCATTGGGGGGGGGGTGGGGGGGTGGAGCATTCAAACTGCAACTGTGAGCAAAAGTACTTGTACTAGAACAAGCAAACACTGAAGTAGCTGTGACTTGTTGTGAGCAACAGTACCTGTGCTGCAATAAGTACATGCTGAAGTAGCTGTGATTTGATGAGAAATTTGAGCAGAGATCCCACGAGAGAAAAGGGACGTCTGTTCCTAGACCATGCGGATACTTCCAGAGATAGTGTCCTTACGCCTCTCAGGCACTTTGATAAGCGAAGAAAACTTTTGTTTCTGAACAGCTCATCTTTAAAATGTACCCCCTTAGCTAAAGAAACCCTTGAAGCAGCTGTGGGGAAAGCTGTAAGTCGGGGGATGGGACTTTCACATGCAAGCAGAAAACCATTCCGGGCGGCTGCTTTTGCTGTGGCACTGAAGCTGCATGAGATTGTTTGGTGCGGAGATGTTTCCGTGGTTTTGACCAAGAGAGACTCCTCTCCCTAAGTGAACTGAAAACCAGAAATTATTGTATAGGTGGTGAACTGACTAGAATCTTCAAGGGTTGTGTTTTCTTTTACGTTGGTGGTAGAAGAGAGCAGAGGTGGGGGGAGAGAGGTGTTCTGAAGGTTTAGTCTGACTTTCTTTTCCTTCTTTTAACTCTGTTAATAAACTTGTTTATATTCTTTAAGTTTTTGTGCCTGCTTTGCTTTTTACCTCCTGATGCTTATCTCACAGAAGGGACATCAGGGGGCTACTGCCCGAGTTAACCCTTAAACCGCTACATGAATTGGTGTTTTTGCCTGGTTGCCAAACTCAACCCGCTACAAGAGTTTAGCACCAAAGTGGTGGTGGTTGGTTTTTTTCTCCCAGGGAACAACCATCAGTGTATAAAGACAGTGCAAACATTGAATTGTCACAGCTCACATGACAGCTTTCTAATAAGTTTTTATTTCTGAAACCCCAGGGTGTTGGCTGTATCGGGGCAGGTTTTTACATCTTGACCTTTCTGCCTTGTTTTGCAAGAGCAGTGGTGTCCAGGAACACAGCCAGGATGTTTCAGTGACTTCCTTGCACTGAGTGACGTGGTCCCTGGGGGCTGCCAGGCAGCAGTTGGGCTGACAGATGAGCATCTTAGTCCCAGGAGTCCCTCACTACCACAGGCTGGTCAGCAAATACAACAGTTAGGCATTGTGCTGGCAGTTCCCAGGAGATGGAAATCTGTGTACTTCAGCCTGCTCCTTGCTATGCTCTTCCAGTGAGGAGGGGAATGAAGAGATGCAGCAGGAATCACCTTTTTTAACTTAAATCATCTTTTGCTTTTGCATCTTATGTCTTGTAAGCTATATACCAGAATTATTTCTTGTAGGCCTCTACTCATTAATTACTTACTCATAGGCTGGTCTGTGAAAAACAATGAATTTTTTTTAACTAGGGGGATAGTCTGGTCTCAGAAGTGGTATTTTGGGACTTCTAGGCTCTGGATTCCCCACCGCTTTTTCCTTTCTTTCCTTTCCTAATGACTATTAAAAACAAAGCTCCTCTAGATGAGTTGTTTGGAGAAGTTTGTTTTACAGAAGTGTTGCCAATCTGGAGCAAAGAGGCATCTGTTTAACCTTGTTTAGAACTGCATCTCAATGAAAGGCATACAAAGGATGGGGTGAACATGACCAAGAGACTTCAAACTACCTTTACTTTAGTCAAACTGTATTCTAGCATGAGTGCTAGAGTTTTCTTCCTACACCAGCCCCTATTATTGTAGCTTCATTCTGGATTTCTTGTAGTTGTCTTGAATCTTTCTTAACATCTGGCACAGCAGAGTGGATTTGACATTCAGTTAGTATTTCACCATTTGATGACACAGAGCAGAACAAATTTCTCCTATTTTATACATGGCACTCGGCATCACCACTCCTGCTTTCTGGTTCTTGCCACTTGAGCAGCCTTGGGTGCTTTTCGTGCCCATACTGGTGTGTTGCCTGGCGTTTGCATGGCTGCCCTCAGCCAAGGACACTGGCCCTTGGGGCCTGAGAGCTTGTGGCAGGTGAGGCTGCTGCTGTCAGGGCAGAATGTGGGTGCCTCATGCAGAGGTGAGGCGCCTCCGGGTGAGAGGCAGGCAAGGCGCTGTGGAAAAAGGCACAAGAGCCAAAGGGCTGCGGGAGGGGGTCTCCCCTGTGGTCTCTGTTTATTGAGGGATGAGGCAAAGGGATTCAGGAGGGAAAACCCCAAGGATCTGGCATTGTGCAGAGGATTTTAAGGAAGGTGAGAACTGGGTGGGCTCAAGGGACACAGCCAATGGGGTCGCAGTCAAGGGGAGGGTACAGGGATCCAAGGCCCAGTAAAAGCGACTGAGGGGAGGGTAAAACAACCAACAACCAATGGGACACCGAACTCCAGAGAACTTTCTGGAAGGGTGGGTAGGTCTCAAACATCAGTCCCGCCTTCGGGATCCTCCTCCAGGGAGGAGTCTTCCATATTCAAGGTGGAGCCAGCATAACTGGCAGCTGCAATAATTGAGGCTGGACCTCCCACACTGGTGGAGGACCTCTCTGGGCTCTTGGTTGAGCTAATTGAATCATCTCTCCAATTTGTCAGAAGATCTTGAACTGTAGTCTTGTTTTCCAGAAATTTGAGGGGTTTTTTTGGTTGCATTTTTTAAAATCTCCTTTCTAGTGAGGTCCTAGGAGAGTTCCCTTTTCCATTAAAGGAGGGAACGCGAAGTAGGAGTGCTCCCAGACAGCCTGGGGTGCTGTGCCCCTCCCCTAAGTAGCGGTGTCTCTTGAAACCACACATAGTTTGGGTGTGTGCTATGTTTTCTTGGTTTGAAAGACAAGTGTCAGACAAGAAAGGCAGGAGCCTCCCCTGAAACGGAAAATGCAACTCCCTTCCCTCCGAATTATTATAAATTTGAAAATAAGGGGCTTTCAGGCAAAGATATGAGGGATAGGGATAACAGTTCTTTACTAATAAATATATATGTATAACAACACAAACAGCAGTAACTGTGGCAGTCACAGCAAACAGCAGCACAAACCCAGTGCCGGCCTCTCTCGGCCTCAGGCACTTTCCCCTGGGTGCAGTTCCTCCGGGGCGGCTCCCGGTGAGCAGGGCAGGTGCGATGGTTCCCCCGCAGCTGCAGGGGGCGCTCCGGAGCGAGCTCGGGGAGCACCCGGTAATGGCAGCGTGGGGTCCCGGGAGGGATGGATGAAAAGACTCACAAACCCCTGGAGCCGATCCTGGCGTCCGGCCGGATCCTCAGGAACAGCAGGCTGGAACGGCAGGGGCGAGCACAGATCCCAGGTGGTAGGCGAGATGTACCAAGCTCCCGCGCTGCAGCAGGAAAGGCCGACAGGTCACAGTGTAGGAGCTACAGAGTAGGGAAAGCTCCGAGCAGCAGCAGGGGCAGGGTGGCAGCGGCCCCAGCTCCCAGCGGGGCAGGGACAGGCAGGCTTGGAAATCCCGGGGCTTCGCCCGTAGAAAGCAAGCAGCCGAAGAAGCAGAAGCTTGCAGTGCTGACTGATGGCAGGCAGCTACCAGACTGAACTCTGAGAACACCAGGCAGCCCCCCGGGTGTCCCAACCCCCCAGGTGACAAAAGGGTGGCCAGTTGGACCCTGCCCCTGTGGCCAGGTCTTTTGTTTTCTTTTAAGCACCCAGTAGTTTGTCCCCTGGCAACTAGTATGGGGAAAATTCTTTAAGAGAAAAAACAGGCTAAATCCTGTATTAAGCAATAAGACCAGAAAGATGATTTGCAAAAAATCCTGTTTTATGCCTAATCTGCTTTCTTTGTTTCCTTTAATGCTATTAAATAAGGATGGCCTTTTTAATGTAGAAGATAATGACCCTCAGGTTTTGTGCTGTCCCTCCATCCCCGTCTGCCCTGTGGAACTAGGGGATGCTGTGTGGGATGCTGTGCCAGTTCTGTGCCCTTCACCAGAGCATCCTCAATATGCTCACACCCTGCTTTGGGGTCCCCTCCCATGGGAATGTGTGAACCTTGCTGCCTCTTTCTGAGGCTTCCTGTGCACCTCTGTTAGTGTGTAAATAATGGCCAGTCTGCAGAAATGTCCCTGGATTTGTTCTGTCTAAGGCCATGGGTTTTAATCGGCAGACCCCATCCTGGGTCTGCTTCTGAAGGAACTGTGAAA
The DNA here is from genome assembly GCA_026261815.1 of Monarcha castaneiventris obscurior. Taxonomy (NCBI): domain Eukaryota; kingdom Metazoa; phylum Chordata; class Aves; order Passeriformes; family Monarchidae; genus Monarcha; species Monarcha castaneiventris. Next base: position 7,405,263 of record JAMPIT010000550.1, read on the forward strand.
CTAAAACCACTGGATTGTCACTTAGCATAAATTTGCTGCCCAGGTGCTAGTGTGTGTTATTTTTTGGAATTTTTAATGTGCAGAAAATTGAACAATGCAGGATGCTGAGAAGAGCTATGCCTGGTGCTATGCTTGGTCTCAGGAGCGACTGTGCTTTGGCAGACCTCTCTTTCATGTTTGCACATACAAATGAAACCTGTGATTCAAAGTGGCCCAGCCTGGACTGGGCTTTATGAATCAGTGGCGGGAGAGACTAAAATATTCATATGGTGAATATGCAATGTGAAATGTGGGAGACAGTGCAAGAAATTCAATTTGCTGAATTGCCGGAGGAGTACGGAGTTACTGAATTCCCTGGGCCTCACTGGGCTTTCAGCAGAGGTGTAGGAGGAAAAAAACCTGCCCATTGGGAACCTGCTGTCTAGGTCTGACCTCTCCAATCTGTTCACTGAATAATTTAAGCTAGCAAGGATGTCTGGAGCTCATCTGGTCCAGCTGCCTCCTCAGGGCAGGGGTTGCAGTTTCCAAGTTACCTCTGCAGCTTGGAGCACTGCCCCAGCCCAGTGAGCTTTGCCTGCATTTGACTCCCTCTCCCCTCTCATGGTCTCTCTGTTTATTAGTCCTGCTGTTTTTTGGTGTATTGCTGTTTTCAAAGATGCCTTCTCTCTAAATTCTGATTCACACATAAGAGTTGCAGGGTTGATATGAAGAGGTCATTTGTTGTTGATTTACTCAGTGCTGTTCATGGGCATGAATTTTTCTGTTCAACATATTGAATTAACTTGGGTCACTAAGTTTACAGGGTGTGCCAGTTAAACCAATATAGCCAGCTTGAAATTATTACCTGATGCCGTATGCAGAATACATGAGTTAGCAAAAATGATTTAGGGCTCATAGGGCTCATGGGGTATAGTAATGTCCAACTGCACATAACTGTGAAATATTAAGCTTGGTCCTGGCATCGTTAAATGTGATGAATCTCTGTCTCTGACACCATCCTCCAGTGATCAATGCCTCCAACAGGCATGATTCTAATGCAGAAATGTTTGATATTTGAGGTGACGTATGAACATTTCAAATATTGTCTGTTTTGTGGAGTGCATCTCCTGCCTTGGAACTGCCTGGAGTTTCCTCAGATGCAGCCTCCTTTGTGTTGGTTCTCAGCATTGGGATGTTTGTATTTTCAGTTCTTCATTCTTCATTAATGATGTACACAAGTGTCAGCAGAGCCTTCTTCTCATGTTTGTTATTTCTTGCAGTCATTGACACAGAGGCATGTGTGATAAAGACTCATCAAAGTCGTTATTACCGTTATCTGCACTGAACTGTCTGATTTGTCTGTAAACTTCTCTTTTATCTTAGCCTGTTTCTGGCTACATGCCTCATTATTTACTTTCCTATAGCACTCCCTTCTGAAGAGCACACATCTCCTCTTCTGTTTAATTCATGATCAAAATATATTAGTGTTCATATTTGTCTCCCTTTTTGGCACCGTGTACATAAGTGACAAAACCCACCCAGCCTCCCAGTGCTACTACTTGTCTTGATCTCAGGCTTGGGCCCCTCCAGCTCATGTCTGCTCCCAGCCCCAAGGCAGCTGTTGTGTAAGGACTGTGGGTCTGTCTTGGCTTGTCACTAGAGGGACTTCAATCACAGTCAGGAGTAAAACCTGCTTGCCTCCTGGCATAGCTCAGAATCCATGCAATGAATTATATTTCATGCATAGTTGTGTTTTGCTGGGGAAAACTGACAAAGAAGTCAACACTAACTCGATTTGTCTCTTTCAGTTGTACCGCGAGAAATATGTGAAAATATATGTATCCTTTTTTGGAAAGGAAGTAATAAGGTGTAAGTGAAACGTGCAATCATCTCTCTGTACTTAGCACTGGCGAGGCTGCACCTTTACTGTGGGTTCTGTTCTTGGCCCCTCACTACGATGAAGTGCTGGACCAAGTCCAGAGAAGGGCAATGGAGCTGGAAAAGGGTCTGAAGCACAAGTCTAATGGAGAATGGCTGAGGAATCTGGGGCTGTTTAGCCTGGAGAAAAGGAGGTTCAGGGGTGACCTTATTGCTCTCTACAACCACCCGACATGAGTCTGAAGCCAGGTGGGGGTCAGGCTCTCCTCCCAGGTTACAAGTGACAGGATGAGAGGAAATGGCCTCAAGTGGCACCAGTGAAGGTTTAGATTAGAAATTAGGAAGAATTTCTTCACTGAAAGGTTGGTCAGGCATTGGAACAGGCTGCCCAAGGAAGTAGTGGACCACCATTGCTGGAAGTGTTCAAAAGGCATGTCAATCTGGCATTTTGGGGATATGGTTTAGTGCTGGGTTAGCAGATAGACTCAATCTTAAAATTAATTTTCAACCAAAACTGTACTGTGATTCTATACTCCTGTTCAGGCAGATGTCCCATACCTGTCCGTGTGTGGCCCCTAGCACGGAGCAGCAAAGCTGGCACCCAGCCCTGTGTGTAATCCCAGAGCATTGTGCCCAAGCAGCTCTCCCACAGCCTCCAGTGGGTTTAAGGAGGTGACTCCTGAAACCTCCAGTCATAAATATCACTTAAACCTAATTATGTGAAACAATTGCTATTGCTGGGTGGAGGCAGTGGTGGCTGCCCACAGACGTGGCTCACAGCTCCCAAAATCTGTGTATTCAGTGTCGCCTTGCCTGCCAGTGCAGCTGCAGTCAGCATGTTTGGGGGTTCTGTGAATATTTGTGTGGGGGAGAGGAGGCGCTGGAGAGAATTCTGTGGAGACATCATCACCACACAGAGATCCAGGCACTGTGTGTTCAGTGGCAGCTTGGCATGCCAGTGAGTTGGCTACATATGGTTGTGAGTTTTCATTTTAATTTTCTGCAGTGCAAAGAAAAGCTTTAAGTTAAGGGATGTAGACCAGTATATGAATGACATTCTATTAATAATCTAATGCCTCTTCTTGGTGGTCTGAGAGTTCGGTTGCTGGCATTTCTAGCCCCTCCTCTTTTATCTTGATTTGCAGGTAGATGAAGGTGTGGTTGTTCTTTATCCATATTGAAGGATTAAGACACCAAAAATTTGTTCTCTAATGTAAAGGCTGCAAATAAACACAGCAACTAGTTGGGTGCTGTTGAATGCTGTGATAATTACAGAGCATTAAATGACATTTGAGATAAAATCCCTTATGAACACACAATGGCTGTCAAGGTCAGGGTTTAGCAAAGCTTGTCATTCCCATGCCTTAAAATGCAGATTGCATACCAAGTCCCAAATGGCCTCCTAACAGTGTGGAAGCTCTTTCCTGCCTGCAGTCACACAGAAGTTTGAGCATTTCTCCTGAAATTAGTGAACCGTTCATGAAGTCAGGTGCTGTTGTGAATTTAGCTGTTAAAAAGATTGTTTAATTCCATTTGGACACTTGAGAGCTTATTGGTTAACAGGAGTGATAGCTTTCTTACAACACTTGGTATGCTGTTAAAGTAAAGTTTGCTGCTCCCAATTTTATACAAGTAGCCAAGGAAGAGAGTTTGGTTTTTAAATTTTTTTTCCCCCCCCAAACAAAGCTTAGCCTGAGTAACTGCAGGGAGAGGCTTGAAAACCCAGCCTGGTCTTGCCTTAGAGTCTAAGATGTCAGGAGACAAATCAAATGAGTCTTCCTTGTTTTTATTAAATGCCCTTGATTTTTAGCCTAATGACTTTTCTTTTTATTGCTTTGGTGGGCACAGTCAAGTGAGCACAGGCTTTGATGACCATAAACTCTCTCTTGCAGAGCAACGTGCCTGTCTGTCCCAAACCTGGCTCTCCTCTGCGCTGCTTTTCCTGCTGCTCCATTTGCCTTGATTTTGTCATCACTGAGCGAGGTTTTAACCTGCCTCGAGGAGCATCTACTGTGTGTGCTGCTGGCAAAGGGGCACCAGGTGTGCTGGTGGGGGGCTCTGCTCTGAGAAGGACCCCAGACTCTCCCCTGCCTCTCCCTCACAGCTTCCTGAGCCTGCTGCCAAACTTCCTTGTGTGCGTGGGATGTGATGGCACTTGGAGAGTGGAGGGGTGGCAAGATATGTGTCACCTTTTGCCCTTCCAAGCACTCTGATGCCTCCTGGGAACATTGCAGCCCTCTCTTCCTGCCCTCTGACCTCACTGTGTGGGAGCTCTGGCTCAGTGCTGGCACAGCAGAACCAGCAGCGTCCGGGAAGCATGTGCTTTATAACTTGGTTTATCCAGGCTGAAGAGGATTGCGCTGCTTCTGCTGTCACTTTGACAGATGTTTGCACTTCACAGGCTGAATGGACTTGCTGTAGTTACATTTTGACTGAGGTATCACATAAGAAAGATTAAAATAATAGGAAAATCCCAGTAGCACAGCCTGCCAGGGTCAGTAGGGCTGGTGGAGGTGGGGGAAGGAATCGGCAGTCTTGGGCAGCATTTTCTCTCTGGATGGCCATTTCTAATTTTAACAGGGACTGCAGGCACTTGCTTTGCTGCTTCTGCTGTTGAAGTCATGCTTCCTGGGCAGGCCACTTAATTACAGAGGTTTAGCTCATGTCTGTCTGGAATTTTTTTTAACTAGCAGGTATGAAATGGAATTGGATCTCTCTAGAGCACTGAGATTGGTCAGAGCAGAAAAAGTAAGAATGGAAAGTTACTTTGAAGTGGGATTCTTGGGAAACTTTGCATCAAACTTCGCTTGGTTTTATACCCAAAATAGCCTTTATGCTGATGTCCATGTAGCTGGTGTAAGAGAGCAGAATGTAGCCTGTAATTTGGGCTGCAGCTATTCACAGACCAGGCAGCACACTGAACCAAGATGAAGCCAGATGCCAGCTAAATCAGCAGCATCCTCTTCCTTCCTTTATTTTTTGCATGACAGGATTATATGTATGGGACCTGCTTGAATAGTAACTACTGAGAAGGGAGAACTTGCCCCACTAATCATGAGCTTAAAACAGAATATTTGTCTCAAAGTTGTTGCTTATACTTTGCTTTGCATCTTCTGTCTTGTGCCCTGTGCTGCTCAGTGGCTATGGGACTGTGTTGGTCCAAAATCACAGTTCCCCTTTTAAAAAAACAAACCCCTCATTTCAGTAAGATAAGAGGAAGAAAGCTTTGAAGCTTTTCAAACCAGAGCTCGTCATCCCTCTTGGAACTCTTGGTAAAAATTGATGCAAGAGACCAAAATTAGAGAGAAGAAATTATAAAATCCCTCCCCGCCATCCCCTTTTCTTATTTCTTTTTCTGGGTGACTTTAAAATATTCCCTTCCTGCGGATGGCTTGCTGTTCTGGAATGCCCCATATGTGGCATGATGTGTGTGCAATTACACATTTCATCTTGATAAGTTTGACGTGTTTCTGTAGCCGGCTATTTGTCAGTCGTCAGCTTCAGCCCCCCTCCAAAGAGTCAGGGCTGCTCTTCCTTAATCACATTTTAGATCTTTTTCCTTCTCAGCTGAGTGACAGATATTAGCATATTCCTTTGGAGGGTGGTGCTAGGTGTTTGTACCAGTTGATGGGGTATTGGCAATCACAGATACTCTGTTTGTCATTTAGCTCAGTGAGAAATAAATGTGTCTGAATCTGATAATGGAGAGCACAGAAGCAATGCTAGCAGCCAAATGTCTGCTTTAGCCCTAAATCACTTGTTTCCTAAAGCAAAACAAATCTGAAGTGTGGGAATACCTTGGAGAGGATCTGTCTGTGGGAACTCATAGGTACTGATGAAACTCAGCACATGGGATTTATTGGACTGAATGAGCTTACTGCTGTTTTGTGCTTTTTTTTTCTTTTGAGTGAAGAAGGCATGTTGTCTTTCTGAATAACTCTTCCCCATGGATGTCTGGGACAGCTCTTCTGTCTTGCCTTGCTTGCCTGTCAGTATTAGGGCTGGATCCTGTGGGTCTGTTGAAAGAAACCTTATAAAGGACAAGGTGGATTGTTGGGCTGGATTGAAATTCCTGTTGCTTCTAATGTGGCAGATTCAGGTGACTAACTGTCCAACAAACCCATCTGTTTGGGATTTAGAGGAAATACAGGAAAAGCAGGAAAATGCCTACTCTGTCAGTAGTACAGCATTAGAGCACACACTGGGAACAGTTCTAGTCCATCAGTTGCAAAAATTATCTCCATCAGTAAATACCACTTCTCTGCACACAGGATCTGTTTCAGCCTGAATTAGGAATTATGCTATTAAACTAGCTGTGAGCAGAGGGGTCTGTGCAGATAAGAGTGAAGGCTGCTCATGCTTCATTCTGCAAAGGATGCAAAGGGAGGAAATTTCCTTCTCCCCAGGTGCAGCTGGATGGACTCAGCAGAGTGTGTGCCTGTTGCTGTGTTAGGCTTTTTGGACCCATTTGTCAGTTGGGACTACAAGCCAGAAATTTGTCCATCATATAAAAGTTTCTGGTACAGCTTTTTCTCAAAGCAGAGGAAATAATTATCAGTTGCAATCACAGGTCACAGAGTTCCTGCTGCTGGTCCTTCCCCTTGCTCTTCTCTGCCTTGTACCCACCCATTGCTGTCTCGCTCTTCTCTCCTCCTCACTTCTTTGTTGAAGGCACCTTGGTGATTCTTGTTCTGGTCCTTTGATAACCTGAAGGTGTCCCAGGGTACAGAACATGGGTACTGTGGAGGGACAGTTGTGCTCCACAGCACAACAGTTCAGAAATTAAAAAATTCTAAAAAACCAAAAAAATTGTCCCAGTGTTAGCAATAACTGGCTAATAATTGCTGACCTGCTGCTTTACCTTACTCTGTTCAGCCCCTCTTGGGGGCTGCTCTGATGTTGTGCCACATTTCTGTTGCTCTTACCAGCTGCAGGATGGAGTGTTTTGGACACAGCCCTGTCACGATCCGCTAAGACAAGCAGGGATCGTGATGGTTCATTAACTGAATCTCAGAGTGCAAAAGAAACACAAACGGGGAAAGGTATTAATTTCAGTCAGCACAAGGCACTTTATTGCGTACCAACGCAGTGTAATAGCTATAGAGAGGGAGAAGATGTAAGGAAACAAAGGATAGAGAGAGAGAAAGGGAGGGTTATAGCTACCAGCGGCCGGCGGAATCCTCGTGGTTTGTCTTCTTCCGTGGGGGGATCCCGTCGGGGTCTTCTCAGAGAGTCTTTTTATACACTTTCCAAGAGCGAGGGGCAAATGGCCAACAGGTGCGAGGACAAAGCCCATTGTCTCAAGTTAATGGCACAGAACAGGTAGCAGACAGCATGTCCTGCGTCGTTCCTGTTGTGGTAACAGCAGGACCGGCACAACCTGCCGCAAACTGCACTCAGGCGTGTGTACCAGTTCTGGCAAGTTGTGCTTGGCCAGCTTTCCACCTTGGCCAGGCCCAGACTCAGCGTCTCGCTCTCTGTAGATGGTCATGAGACAGATGAAGAGTCTTAGGGCTGTCTCTTACAAGCCCCTGGAGCTGAGATGGCTGACACATGCCCACAGCAGTTAAGTGCTGGATGTGAGGTATTGGCTTATCAGCTTGAAGGTCCCTTTTGCATCCAGAAGGGTATTAAAGACCATTTTGTACAACAACACTGAGGATCCCTTTGATCCATGAACTCCTTATGGAGAGCTGAGGAAGAGATTTCTTACCAAGGCAGGTTTCCAGCATTTCTCTTAACAGCTTATTAGCCGTGGGCATTCTTGGATAAAATCACCCTGGCATCTCTCCTGCAAGACTGCAAAACATTTATTTTTCAATGCAATACATCTGCAGTTGCCACCTGCAGTGTTGGGTCACCATCCTGTTTAGGAAGTTCTGACAATGACGCAGTCAAAGCCAACTGAATGAGTGATGCCTGAGACCTGTATCAACAAAGGAGCCAGACTTCTTTTCCTCCTTTTTTTTTTTCTTTTTTTGCCAGAGCATAAAAAGACTGACTGCTTCTGAATTGAGCCCATGAGAGAGGTACAGAAACAGCACATGACAGGGATGGGCAGAAAGGTGGGTGATCTTGGGCCAGGTGGACATTTCTTTTATTAGCAAGGGGGAAGCAGGATGTGGAGAGGATAAGGATGCAACTGGGCAGTATCAACCAGATCGTCCTGCATGAGTCAGTAAGGATGATTTCTCCTTCACTGACATTGGCAGTCACAGATGCCCCGTGATGGACGTGGTGGCTGCCTAGGTTGGGAACTAAGCTCTGAGTTTAATGGGCTGAAGTCCTGGCAGAGATATTGAGGATGTATCTGAGACTTGGCTGAGCCCTAGGCAACTGTCCCAACTTGCACTTTGTGCCTTCCACACCAAAGGATTTTTATATTATCATCAGGCAGCCAGGACTCTTGCAATATGCTATTAGTTGTTTTAATGCTGTTTTATTAGTTAATAAATTCCTTTAGCTGTAACTTTAACCTGTAATACTTTGGTATGGGGTGCCTGGGGAGGAAAGCAAGAATCCAGAAATCATGTGAAAGCTTTTAATAAACCATCAGCCCTTCCTGCAGTGCAGTCTTGTGGGAATTAACTGCTCTGTGCATGAGTGAATTCTCCCTCAGCCTTCCATGGGTGGCATCATTTTGCCCTCAGCTGGCACAGAGGGCTGACTGCTTTCTTGATTGTAGTAAATGGGGCATAACTTGTTTTCTTGGTGTTGGGGGACAGCAGTTTCAGAAGCTGGACAAATCCTTTAAAAATAATGGGCTCGAGCATGTCACTAAACCCTTCCATAGTGCTGGGCTGGGCTCCTTCCCTGTCCAAGCAGATGATACCAGAGCTCCTGCTGAGATAGCCTGTGTTGCTGGTTCTTGTGCTGCTTAGCAGATATTTAACAACAAGTTGCATTGAATTTCCAAGCAGTGGAGCCCAAGCCAGTGTGCTCTGCATGAAAGGTGCACCTGAAAAACCTGGAGCAGGCTCCATCTGGGCCATTTGAAGTAGCTGGCACAGCGGTGGCACTTGCTCTGTGTCTCTGCTGCTGTGTGTGTGGGATATGTTTTGCCATTTTCCAGGCAAAGCTTTTATTTGAGGCTGACCTTTTTTTTTTCTCTCTGGTGGGAGAGAAATTAATTACCACCCTTGCTCCTCTTACTGCCCTGAAGACTAGAAATATTCGGAAACTTAATGTTCAAACAGCTTTAAAAACCAGTATCTCTAAATGTCAAGTTAATGTGCTCTGGGAACAGTGTGACTCAAGGACCCAGTATGAACATCAAATTGCATCTGCTGCCACAAGGACTTGTGGGATTCTCTGAGGCAAACACAGTGGAGAGATTGAGAGTTTAGTTCAACTTTTTTCAGTCTTTCTTCTAAAAGTAAAGTTGTATTTTTCTCATGCCTGTCCTCGCCACAAATGCAGCCTGAACCTGTCTGAGATGGCAGATTAAAAATGAAACCTCATGAATGAGAAATGCAACCTGCATTTTTTATGATGGCGGAAAAAGTAAACCCGTTTTAAAATGTGCATATTTTTAAGAAAGTAAATTACTAAGTAGGTGAGATGTAGGTATCAACAAATATTTATTCCAAAGTAGTAATCTCCCAACAGAATTGGAAATTGTCTCATCCTTTTAGGCAATTAAAAATCAATGTTTGATTTTCAGAATGGAAGTAACATTTTTCCAGTTGCTTTTGGAGCGTGGCCACTGTTGAGTGAAAAGTCTCACAGCTACATAAGATTTTTTTCAGAATAATTGCCCTAAAAAGAAAGACTGATTTATAGGATGGATTGTAATGATCTTGAAATGCAGGGGGAGGAAACTCCCAGAGTTAACCCAAATATGAAATTGTTCTCTGAAAAAGAAGTTGGAAATGGGGGTGGGCAGATGGTGAGTGCTGAGGCTGAGTCACATCTGCTCAAGGTAGGAAATTGTTGTGGAGGTATATAAAATTGAGACAAATAATATATTCAAATGAGCCTTATTTTATAGACGAGTTAAACCAGGTAAACCAATTAAAGCTCTGTAAACACGTGAATACAGATTCATGATCTCAAATACAGCTGGTCACTGCATGACTGGCTTAGGTACACCTGCCACAAGAACTTAGGGACCTGTTTCCAGGGTTTTGGGAAAGGCTGTTGGTACCTCCTGAACTCTGTTTTCTGTTTGTCTTTGGAAGTCTTGATGTTGCAGACTGTGGCATGTGAAACAGCACAAGGAGCAGAACAGTGATCACCACGTTGAGCTGTGGTGCTGGGACTGACCTGTTGCGCATGTGCTTGGGTGGGAATATCGTGTAGTGGGAGCACCAGGTCCTTTTGTGTCCGAGGGGACTCTGATGCATCGATGCAGTGAGTGGTCCCTGTCCCTTTCTGGGGATCCTGGCCATGTCACCTGGGTGCCCCAGGGCTGGTCATCTTTGCGGCTAGGAGCTGGTCCTGCCTTCCTGCAGTGGTCAGCACTGTGTGTGAGGTCACTGCAGCCAGAAGACCGCAGCACTTAGGTGAGGGGCATTTAATTTTGCAGGAATAATCAGAAGGAACCGTTTGATTTCCTCCCACTTACCTTTTAAATTTGTGTTGCCTTGCGAACTGTGTGCTCGTGCACACTCTTGGCTCAATGGCTTTTTACACCAGCTGCTCTAAATGAATTTTAAAGAGCTGAGGAATGCACACACAGCAAGGTCATTTAAATTAATAATTATCTAAGCGCTTCTGCCCTTTTCTGCCTCCAGAAAAGAAGTGAAGGGAAAAAAACTTTTAACTGCCTTTTTTTTTCTTTTTTTTTTTTTTCTTAATCTCTCAAACTCATTTTCAGGGCTGATCCTGGACACTGTTGTTTCAGCCACAGCCTTGGGCCGTTTTTATTTTGTCACTTCACTGTCACATTGCCTGTATTTGAGCCAGCACATAAATTTTCATTTCCAAATGTATTTGGGTTTGTAATTCATACAGTGCAAATAGCTTAATCACAAGCCACACAGAACTTGTAATTATCAAAACTTGGAGTACAGAAGAGGTATAAATCATGACAGTACTGTTTTCCAGCTGCCAGTTAAAAATGGGAATTTAAGCTGCCTGAGTGTGGAGGGTTTAGGTTGGGAAGTTTCTGTTTCTGTGTGTAGTGGGTTGAATTTGGCTCCCGAGGCGGAACACCAATTCATGTAGCAGTTTAAGGGTTAACTCGGGCAGTAGCCCCCTGATGTCCCTTCTGTGAGATAAGCATCAGGAGGTAAAAAGCAAAGCAGGCACAAAAACTTAAAGAATATAAACAAGTTTATTAACAGAGTTAAAAGAAGGAAAAGAAAGTCAGACTAAACCTTCAGAACACCTCTCTCCCCCCACCTCTGCTCTCTTCTACCACCAACGTAAAAGAAAACACAACCCTTGAAGATTCTAGTCAGTTCACCACCTATATAATAATTTCTGGTTTTCAGTTCACTTAGGGAGAGGAGTCTCTCTTGGTCAAAACCATGGAAACATCTCCACACGAAACAATCTCGTGCAGCTTCAGTGTCACAGCAAAAGCAGCCGCCCGGAATGGTTTTCTGCTTGCATGTGAAAGTCCCATCCCCCGACTTACAGCTTTCCCCGCAGCTGTTTTGAGGGTTTCTTTAGCTAAGGGGGTACTATTTTTAAGGATGAGCAGTTCAGAAACAGAAGTTTTCTTCACTTATCGAAGTGCCTGAAAGGCGTAAGGCCCCTCTCTGGGAGTATCCTCATGGTCTGGGAACAGAGATCTTTCTCTCTTGTGCGATCTCTGCTCAAGTTTCTCATCAAATCACAGCTACTTCAGCATTGCAGCACAAGTACAGTTGCTAACAGCAAGTTACAGCTACTTCAGCGTTTGCTTCTTCTAGTACAAGCACCTTTGCAGTTTGAACGCTCCAACCCCCCCTCATGCTTTCAAGAAATTACAATGGGTAGTCTAATATATCATAGTCCATCACCATGGTTTTTTCCAACAGAATTTTAGCTTCTAGGATTGAAGCATTCTCCTCAATCTCTTTCCTCGAGGTCTCAGGTTTTTCTTCCTCACTGACTTGGGCATCTTTATAGTGTTTCCTTCACATGCCTTTACTTTCCTCTCTCCATCTGATCGGGGAGATGATTAGTCTCTGCAGGCTTCATCTGGTCTGGAAAAAAATCTTAACAGCACTAAAAGAGTTAATCTCCCCTGGGCTTTGCAGCTGGAACTTGGAATTTCTTATCTCTTGGCCACGTGATCCTGCCGGACGGCAGTCTCAGGGGAATTTTCAGCTGCTCTGGAGGTGAGGTGAGGACCATCCTGGCCTCTGGGGGTGGTGTCTGGCGAGCTGAAGTGACTGCAATCTCAGCCAAGCCACCCCCCGGCCGACCCAGGCCAGGCCCGGCCGGCAGAGCCCAGCCTGGCCCAGCCACCCCCGACCAGTTACCTGTTCGGCCACCGGAAGCAAGAGAGAGCTTGCCGGGCTTTGTTCCTTCTTAAAACGTGGCTCACAGAGGCGTGTCAAGCTCTCTAAGTGGTTTAGAAAGTTGTCAGTATTCAACCTGGCCAGTTGATTGGGTCTAGAGGAAGCTGAAAGCACCTTTTTGCAAGGAGCCACTTCCTGGCCGATGCAGCCTTCTTCAACTACAATTCCCAGCTACCCTAAACCACAACACTGTGTCTTGCAGAAGAGTTAATGATGAAAGGGTTTGCTCATAACTTCTCATTAAGCAACAACTGGATTTATGAAATACTGGCACTAGTGGAATAATTAGGACTTTTCTATTATTGATGAGTTGGACTCTTGAAGAGGGATGCATTATCTCAAAGAGTGCTAATCCTGAAGCCTATGCTGGTGCTCTGTGCAGTGGCTGAAGTGTGCCTGGACCACGTGGAGCCTGCCTGGGCTGTGCAGGGTGCTGGGAAGAGGAGCATATCCTCAGGTGGGGTCCTCCTGCTGCCAGGCTGTGGCCCAGATACGGGTTGTGGGATCAGGCTGGCTGGTACAAAGTGTGGGACAGGATCTAAATCTGGACTCCCTCCTCCTTGGTCACCTAGGAGTGATGCCAGGGGATAGGGGCACCACTTGCTGAGGGGTGGGGAGGTGGCACTGTGGACCATCACCGCTGCCTCTGGGCTATCCAGAGGAGAGGGGCTAAACCAAGGAGAGGAGACAGGAGGGATACACAAATGCCATTTGCTGTTTTTTTTGCCCCATTCTTTGGTAATGTGTAAGTGGTACCCAGCACACCAGGGCCCCCATGCCAGCACTGGGGTGCTCTGGGTGCTGCCAAAACTGTGGCCATGGAGCAGATATCAGAAACTACAACTGACTTTTAGTACCAAAGCAGAGTCCCTTTCCAGGGCGAGACAGAGTTGGTTTTTAACGTTCTCCAGGGAGGCCTCAGCCTCTAGGCTTCAAGGGCTGGCAAGGCAGCACGTTGGGCTGATGGAGCTGGGCAGCCCAGGGTTATCCATCATGATTCCCAGGGTCTGTGGGGATGTTAGGCAACCTTGTAAGCCTGTTGTAATTTTAAAGCACTTTGATAATGTTCCCCTCAGCTTTAATGTTACATATCCCTGCATATGTTCCCCGGTAATTGAAAGGGATATCGGGCAAATTTGATCTGTCTGGCTTTGACTTAACGCTGTCCTTATCTTGGCCTTCATGTCATTAATAAAAAAAAAGGTATTGATCTGAGACTATACCACTACATTGTGCTGCAATTTTTCTTCCTTGCTAGTAGAATATAAATCAATAAAAGGCAGCTGCTTGCAACATGGGGCAGATATGATGCTGTCATTTATATATTGTAAATCCAATGATAGCTGATCAAATCAGTGCGTCTGGTGTTCCAAACCTGACATGATTGAATTGTCAATAAAAAAGATTTTAGAATAAGGGAAGTTCTGCTGGCACTGTAAATGCCCGGAAGCCTCGATAAGTTTGATACAAGATGAAGCAATAAGCTAGGTTATTATTATATAATTCCAACAGCCAAAATATTTGAATACTTGTGTTCTCACATGATACTGGAGCTTGGGGAAACCTTTTATTGTAACTTGTTTGAAGAAGAATTATTCTGAGATGAAGGAATATGGATGGCTTGTTCTGAAATGAAGGTATGTTGGTGAGGACTAAGAGAAACAGTGTAGGACTTGTTTGAACTGAAGATGTGCAGTTTCAGGGCATTAGCAGGAAGGTTATCAGTGTTTCTGTTTGCTTGGAAACAAGTCTTGCAGGAAGCAATGTGATTGATAGGATGGTAAGAAGAGACTGGCTCTGCTCCTGGCTGGAGTCTCTGTGAACATGAAATCATAATATGGTTCGTTTTTTTCTGCACTGCAAAAAAACTGTTTTGTTATAAATCTGTTCACAAGCCTAATTTCTTGGGAATTAGGCTGGAAGATGCTGCAGCTGGTGCAAGGTGGTGCCAAGCCATTTAAGTAGCTGATGGAGTTGCTGCTGTAACTTCTTGGAGCTGATTCAATTTCTGCTACCCAAAGACCTCACTGTACCATGTCTCAGCCCAGTTGGAGGAGAAGTGCCAGCAGGGAGAGAGGCTGGTATGTAATCTGTTCCCCTGCATCCCCCAGTGGAATGTGCTGGAGTGGAGATGGAGGGGAAGAGGACTCAGGGAAACACATGGAAATACGCAGTAAAATCTAAGTAAAAATGTGCCTTGCCACGCTCCAAAAAAGACCTTGCACATTCAGAGCACATGAAACTCTTGGACACGGCCTCATGTAGTGTTTTTCTGTGACGCCATTTGGTGAGATGTAGTGAGGTCAGATGGGGCTGTGAGATGATCCTATAAGATCTTGGCTGGATCCTGAAGGTATCCATGTAGATGGTCACCCATGGGAATGGGTCTGCATCCAGCAGTGTGCTATTTTAAACTTGTTCATTCTCTTCAAATACATTTTCCAAAGTTAAATGGCCAGTAGTAATGTGAGCTTTCATTTCTACAGATAAGCTTGGACCAACTGCTTCCTCGTGCCAAGGGTTTCCTATGTTAGAAATGGAGAGCTTTATGTCCCTGCAATGCTGGCTGCCCTGTGCAGCTCCTTAGAGACTTTCCCCACAATCTGCTGGAGGAAACCCAATCTCTGCCCTGCATTTCTGCTCCACTTTTTCCCTGCTTGGTAGTTACTCGTGGACCTTGCTGATAGCCGTAGCTTTTAAAGGATGTGCTAATTCAATTGCTTGTGATTGACTGTGTTCTTAATCTCTTTATTGTGTTTCACCAATTTTGCTAAATCCTAAATCCATTGAGTGCTCTCAGATTGCTTTACAAGTGTCCAGAGGAGGTGTTTGCAATAAATCCACCCTAATTCTCTCTGCAAACAGGGTTTTAAGACTTCAGGCCTGGGCTGGAAGAAGAGTGGACTGATGTAGGAGTGGGCTCGCACAGGAACACAAAGAATGAGAAGTAATTTAGCCTCTGCTTCTTTACTTTTTTTTCCTACCACCTAGTTGATGTTAGTCTACTTCACTTTCTTGATGGAGAGAAAAGCTTTGAGATGCATGTGCTGAGAAACCAGCTGTGAGGACTCCTAGTCCCCTTTCACAAAAAACAATGAGGAATCGAAATTATGTTCTGTTTGTTAACTGAGGGGGGCAAAGCTCAGAGAGAAGCCCTCTGCATTTCATGTATGTCTTGGTTTTGAAAGACAGGTGTCTGTCAAGGAAGGCAGGAGCCTCCTCTGAAACAGAAAATGCAACCCCCTTAACTCCGAATTATTATAATTTTGAAATTAAGGGGCAAAGATATGAGGGATAGGAATAACAGTTCTTTAACTGGCTTCCAGGCGAATCTGGATGATTTTCTCTCCTTTCTCAAATACCTCCATTGCCATGTTCCCCCACACAAGGATGTTGTCGATGTACTGCTTATTTTCTGGAGCCTCACCCTTTTCCAGTGCAGTCTGGATCAGTCCGTGGCAGATGGTGGGACTGTGCTTCCACCCCTGGGGCAGTTGGTTCCAGGTGTACTGCATGCCCCTCCAGGTGAAGGCAAACTGAGGACTGCACTCTGCTGCCAGAGGAATGGAGAAAAACACATTTGCAATGTCGATGGTGGCGTACCACTTTGCTGCTTTGGGCTCCAGCTCGTACTGGAGCTCCAACATGTCTGGCACAGCAGTGCTCAGCAGTGGAGTCACTTCATTCAAGGCACGATTGTCCACAGTCAATCTCCATTCCCCATCAGACTTGCACACAGGCCACATGGGGCTGTTGAAGGGTGAGTGGGTCTTGCTGACCACCCCTTGGCTCTCCAGCTCATGGATCATCTTGTGGATGGGGATCACACAGCATCTCGATTTGTCCGATACTGCCAGCGGTGCACAGTCAAGGTGGCAACCGGCACTCGTTGCTCTTCCACTTTCAGGAGCCCAACTGCAGAGGGATACTCTGATAGTCCAGGCAGGGTGCTCAGTTGCCTAATGCCCTCTGCCTCCACAGCAGCTATTTCAAACGCCCACTTGTGCCATTTTGGGTCTTTGTAATAGCTGTTCCGGAAGAAGTCTATGCCCAGAATACACGGGCCTCTGGGCCAGTCGCGATTGGATGCTTTTGCCAGTCCTTCCCAGTCAGGCTCACCTCAGCTTCCAACAGGGTCAAATCCTGTGATCCCCCAGTCACCCCAGCAATAGAAACGGGTTCTGCCCCCACGTGTCCCGATGGCATTAAAGTACATCGTGCACCAGTATCAACCAAGGCTTCATATTTCTGTGGCTCTGATGTGCCAGGCCATCGGATCCACACTGTCCAAAAAACTCGATTCTCCTGTGCCTCTTCCTGGCCAGAGGCAGGGCCCCTCTAGCCCTGGTTATCATTCCCTCCCTGGGCATACATGCTAGAGGTTCCTTCAAGGGGATCTGACATATCCTCCCTTCTGTAATACCTGGCAGCTCGGTCACAGGAGGCTGAGGCTACTTTCACCCTAGCAGAACCTCCTCGGTTAGTGTCTCTCTCCTTGAGTTCACGCACCTGTACTGCCAGGACAGAAGTGGGTTTCCTATCCCACCTTCTCATGTCTTCCCCATGGTCACACAGAAAGAACCATAGCTCATTTCGTGGGGTGTACCCTCTCTCTCTAGCTGGGGGATGTCAGGCTCTGATTTGGGGGCCTGTGACTCACACTGGCACCACACTGATCTTCCTCAACTCCCCCCTCAACTCCTCCCTCAACTCCTCCCTCACTCCCCTTATCTCCTCTTAGAATTCCTCTTTGAAGTCCTTAACCACAGCAGAGATGTGAGCTTTCAGCAGGCCATTAACCATACTCTCATAATTTCTGAGCCTCTTGGCAACAGAACCCACTGTTTCTCGATTGTCCTCGGCATTAATGGTTGCAATGAAGGTGGTGTATTGCTGTGGCCCTAGCTTTGCCAGTTTCCACAATATCTGCCCTGTGTACTTGACCTTGTCAGGGTCATTATCAGGGTGTCCATCCCTCCCAAAGAGTACCTCTAATACCGCCACTTCTCTTAGCTGTTGGATCCCTTCCTCAAGTGTCTTCCATTGCATTCTGTGATGGTACACCTGCATTCTCTCTTTGTGGACAAACCTTTCTCTCACACTCATTATAAGCTGCTCCCAGAGAGAAAGGGGCCCTGGCTCCCTCACAAATATCTGATCCACACCTGGGTCCTGGTTCCAAGATCCCAAATACCTTGCCTCACCATTATCCAGCTGCACGCCTGTACCCATAAGGTCCCAAACCCGAAGTAACCAGGTTGTATAAGCCTCGCGTCCCCGCTGAACAATGTCTTTTCACATATTATGGAGACTGTCAAACAACAGGGACTCGGTGATGATTTCAGGTTCTGGCTCCCTTGCTGGTTGCGAGGGCCCTGGTTCCCCATCATCATTAACTGGGCATGCTGATCCTGTATTTCCTCCTCTGCACAGGGGCGACTGCTGCTGGCTGTGATTGCCCTCGTGGTTCAGCTGGAGCCTGGATGGTTGTAACATCTGCAGGTTCTACTGCTGCACCATGAGACTCTCCCTCATTGGGACAGGGAGAGGGTTTCCCACTAGCTGGGGAGGTGTATTCCCTCAGCATCTGGCATATCTTCTCCTACATGACCCCCATCCAATCTGGGTGGCTCATTTCTGAGGTGGGTTGTTGGGCAGTATCAGGTTGTGGGGCAGGATTTCTAGTCTTTGGGGCAGGATCTCTAGTCTCTGGAGCCCTGTCAGTTTCTGGGGCAGGATCAGGCTCTGGGGCCGGATCTCTAGTCTCTGCGGCAGGGTCTCTAGTCTCTGGGGCAGGATCTCTAGTCTCTGGGGCCCTGTCAGGTTCTGGGACAGGATCTCTTAATCTCTGGGGCTGTGTCAGGTTCTGGGGCAGCATTCCTAGCCTCTGGAGTGGATGTCTGGGTCGTTATCCAAGTCAATCTCAACTTACCTCTGAATGCTAAATAGAGCAGGCCTATCAGCAACAATAGGTTAGTATCCAGAGGAAATCTAAACCCTTTGAAAACTAGTGGGGTAGACCCAAAGAACTGGTTGAGGGGTTGGGAGAAAACCTCCCCTGGTGTCATTTCCTCACAGAAAGTACCATTTTTAACATAACCCCAAAAACATGCACTTAGTGTGTGATAGCCCTGTATCCATGTGCCCACATTCCGGAGGAAGTTAAAAGCCCATGAATTCCTAACCTTATCAACCCATAGTGCAAACTGGATAACAGCAATGGTAGCCTTAGTCAGAGGACCTATGTTTAGAAAAGGAACTGCAAAAGGGAGAAATATAGCCATGACCACGTGCCACCCAAACCAGGGCAAGCTGGACCACATAGTGCTGCCTAACAAGGTTTCCATATTCAGCACACAGAATTAAGTTACCCAAGAACTGTTACTCCTTTTTCACCCCTTTCTCTTGATGCCCTCAGGCCTCACGTTGGGCGCCAAGATCTGTCTTGGTTTTGAAAGACAGGTGTCTTGGTTTTGAAAGACAGGTGTCCTGTCAAGGAAGGCAAGAGCCTCCCCTGAAACAGAAAATGCAACCCCCCTTCCCTCCAAATTACTATAATTTTGAAATTAAGGGGCTTTCAGGCAAAGATATGAGGGATAGGAATAACAGTTCTTTACTAATATATATATATATATATATAACAGCACAATCAATCAACAGTAACTGTGGCAGTAACAGCAAACAGCAGCACAAACCCAGTGCTGGCCTTCTCGGCTGCCGGGCCCTTTCCCCTGGGTGCAGTTCCGCTCACGGCCGGCAGGGGCGCTGGCGGCTCCCGGTGAGCAGGGCGGGTGCGATGGTTCCGCCGCGGCTGCAGGGGGCGCTCCGGAGCGAGCTCGGGGAGCACACGGCAATGGCGGCCTGGGGTCCCGGGAGGGATGGAAGAAAAGCCTCACAAACCCCTGGGCAGCCGATCCCGGTGCCCGGCCGGACCCTCGGGAACAGCAGGCTGGAACAGCAGAGACGAGCACAGATCCCGGGTGGCAGGCGAGGTGTATCAAACTCAGGTGCTGCAGCAGGAACCTCGGCAGGTCTCAGCCAGCAGAGCGTGCGGGCTACAGAGTAGTGAAAGCTCCGAGCAGTGGAGGGGCAGAGCGGCAGCGGGCCAGCTCCCAGTGGGGCAGGGAAAGGCAGGCTTGGGAATCCCAGGGGCTTCTCCCGTAGAAAGCAAGCAGCCGAAAAAGCAGAAGCTCTGCAGTGCTGATGAAGACCGTCCACCGCGATGGCAGGCAGCTCTCTGTCTAAACGCTGAGAACACCAGCCAGCCTCCGAGTGTACCCAACCCCCAGGTGACAAAAGGGTGGCCACTTGGACCCCGCTCCTGTGGCCAGGTCTTTTGTTTCTCTTAAGCACTCAGTAATTTGTTGCCCTGGCGACACATATGGGGAAAATTCTTAAAGAGAAAAAGAAAACAGGATAACTTCTAAACCCCAACACTGTAATACTCTTTTTCTTCTCTTTTTTTTCCCCCCTCCTCTATGAGGGTCGGTGTACTGGCATTGCTAAACACAAACCTGCCACTTGCTAACTCTTTTTTTTTCCTGTTCAGTTTGCATTGCTTTCATGCTGCTTAAGCCAACAGAAATGCTTTGTTTTAGGATAGGAACTGTAGCTAATAATTCATTCAGGAGCAAAAGAAATCAGCTTTTTCTCCCTAATTGTCCTTTCCTAGCTTTGGAAGTGAACACTGGAATGTGGTTGGCTCTGGGGGTGCCATCACACCCTGGTGCTGGGGAGGGTGGGAGCCCCAGCCCTTTCAGGGTCCCAGCTCCGGTGCCACTCAGCCTGCAGGGAAAATGCATCTGAATTTCCAGGGCTGCATCTGGGAGGAATTCATTTTTGGTTTGTGGCTGTTTGAAATGGCATCTTGTGCTTATATACTGCTTGTTAGTTCTAGGGATAAATGGCATGTCAGCCTGGGAAATGGGGAAGGGTAGGATGCCCATGTTTTAAAACTAGTTGGCTTTGTTAATTTATACAGGTAAAGGCTGGGACTCCCTCAGATCAGGGTAGAGTTACCCTGATGCTCTGGAAAGAAAAGGAGTAAAAATGCTCAGTGGTTTTATGGCACTGTATCTTAAGCTAGTCAGTCTTTAGGAGATTTGGGTATATTTTTGTTGTAGTGGGGAAGTAAAGATGAGGATGGAACATGAGTGTCTTCATAGGAAACATGAATTTGCAAAATGTTTTGCTGTCTCACTTGAGTGGAAGCATGTGGTTTTCAGTTCCCATAACCTCGAGGCATTAAAAAATCATGATTAAAGCCCTAAGAACAATGTGATCGGCATTAAAATTGGTAAGTTTGAAAAACGATACACTGTGAAGTTTTCCTTAATTTACTTTTGTTGTCTGCCAGCGCTACAGGTCACAGTTTCAAGCATTTTCCCACAGCAGCAAGGGCTGGATTGTTTTGGTTTTTAATTGTAAACTGAGGTCTTTATGTAATCTGCTCCGTCCAAAGCTGGGGCTTCAGGAAAACAACAGATAGTGCAAGCTCTGAGAGCAATTCCAGTGGCTGGGAATAGATTCAGCCTTTGTCAAAAGTGAAACTTCACTACAACTGTCACTTATTGAAGTGGGGAGTGTGCCAGTTGGAACCTATATGGTATTTATATTCCTTAAATGATAAGGTATGAAAATATTATATAAAATAAATTAAAAAAAAACAATCGTTCTTTTTAAAGGTCTGTTTATTAAACAGGTATCTCTGTTTAATCTTTTTGGTGAAGAAAAATACACTATCGACTGTATATACAAATTGGATGATAATTTGGGTAGTGCTTGATGTGGGAAATCAGGAGCACAGCAGTGGCTCTGGATAGCAGAGCTGTAGATGACACTTCCAGCATTTTATATTGTTACCCTTTTTTTTTTTAAAGTTGTCGCCTGTTTAATTCATGGTTAATTCATTCATGTGCAATTAAAAATGCCCAATGCAGACTTCATGGAGACTGCACATAAAACACAGAGTCTTAGCAGGGTATTAGAGATTCATCTGGGTGCCTGGAATACAGAGATCTTTGCTTTGGCTTGTGTCTAAGTGGTCTTTGTTTAACTGATAGCTGCTAAGTTTGTTTAACTGGTAACACATGTTGTGCTGTTACTGGTGTTGACCTTTCCCCAGTTAAACTGGCTTAAAATGAGAGTGTTTATGGGGAGATTCTGCAGCCCTGGCATCCATGGACTCTGGGCAGAGGGGGGGGTTGGTGTTTGGGGGCGCTTCAGCAGAGGGCTGCATGTTTGCAGATTTTAATGGCTCTTGTTCCAGATGGCTTTTAACACACTCCCTACACAGGCATCCTGGGCAGGAACTGCTTTTTCCATTGCCAGTTTAGGTTTTGCCACTGTGGTTTCATTACACTTTAGGTTTCTTGAGCATGTAAAATGCGGTCAAATTGTTTACAGGAGGAGGAGGAGGCAGGTTTGCAACACAGCCTCGGGCTCAGCAAGAGCGGAGCTGCTGCTATGTGTGAGGGGAAATCAAAGGAGTGCTTTGTGCCCCACTCAGGAGCCTTTAGAGAAAGGCTGGGTCTGTGTCTGTGGGGGCCTGCTCTGAGCTGCTGCTTCTGGACATCAGGAAGAGCTTTTCCAGTATCTGTCACAGTGAATGGACTGAGTTTGAAGAGAAGTGTCAGCAATGGAGCAAGTCCATCCCATGCCCAAGCTGGCAGCTTTTCACTCAGCCATGGATTGAGTCTCTGTGAGCCTGCTGAGAGCCTGTCTCAGCTTTGTTCACTGCCTTGAAGTTCCAGGGAATCTGTGAAGTGTTTGAAATAGAGAAGCACATGGGGAGAGGGTAGCCACAGTGTTGTAACGTGACTGTGGTCAAGTGTTTTCCAGAAATGTTTTTGAGGATGCAGGGATGTCATATTGTTGCTCTTCTGATGTACCCAGCTCTTTCCCTGCCTCCGAAAGTCCCTCTGTTGAGGGCTGAGGGTATCCCTAGATGGAAGTGTAGACTGCCCATCAACTGTGGGCAAACTGCTCTGGTGCTTCGCCCTTTTTGTCCTGGCTTGGGATGAGGCTGTTTTGAGGGACCTTCAGGAAGGTCCTTGGGAAAGGGACCTTCCAAGGTCTTTGGGCCTCGTGTGAAAAGCTGAAAAGCTTGGAGAAAAGTGAGGATGTTTGTAGAGTGCTATTTATTTCAAACAGGAAAATGGATTTTGATACAAATACGGGGTACTATCGGCAAAGAGGATGTTCACCCCTCTTTGCCTGTGTTGAGAACTAAATTTTTTTCCTGGTGCCAGACACAAGCATACAGGTCTCCTCTTCTCTCTTCCTAGGGATCTTTTCCATGCTGTGGTGCTGCATGGCGCTGGAGCTTGGCTATGGCTTGGGTGAGGGCGGTTTGAACTCAGATCACAGAATCATTAAGGTCTGAAAAGACCTTCAGGATCATTGAGTTCAACTATTAACCCAACACCTCCATGTTCATCAGTAAACTATGTCCCCAGGTGTCATGTCCACACATCTTTTGAACACTTCAGGGATGATGACTCCACCACTTCCCACAAGCAGCAAATGATCAGTGCAAAGATTGAAAAATGGGTTGGCTCTGCTTTTTCATTTCTAGAGGCTGTTAAAACTCCCACTATTTTATTATCAAAAAGCATCAATCTCTGATGTGCTTGAGCCAGTCAGTTACATGCAAACCTGACAGAAAATGAAATTTTTGGTTCTTGACAAGAAGTGAAAGAAAAATGGCTCTTCAAAGGGAAGTGTTCTCCTGGCAGGAACAGTGGTATGCTTGGGGTGGTGGAAGGCCTGTCTTTGGATCAGAATTCTCTGTATTTGAACCTGACCTCTCTTCCCCCTTGGATTTTCTCCATGGATATAAAAAAACCAGCTGTTGATTCCCAAAGCAACTGAATAATTGTACCTAAATTGTTGTAACCTCTCAAATATGTCAGTGCTTCCACTGGCAGAGGAGATTATGGATGGGAGGAGAAGCAATGTGAAGGTTTAGAAAAAAGTGATGCCTTTTCTTATTCAGTGGAGGATGTCTGTAGAGGGAAGTGTGTAAGCACTTACTCAAAGGCTCACTAAGACATTAAATGCCTGCAGAGGGGCCATTTTAGACAGGTCATGGTGCAGTGTGTCTTTGAAATGACCCTCATGGGCTCTGCCCTCCCTCTCCAGCAATAAACTGATTCTCAGGACTAATGGTAAAATTCTGGAAGGCATGAATTTCCAACTTAAATAGATTTACAGTGAGTTAATAGATTTTCCAGCATATTTCTTGCAACCTATTTGTGGTGGCATCATTTTAACATGCACAGTTATTGAAAAAATAGTGAGGATTTAGTCTCCTCTCACCTGTTTTTGACACCTAGGAAATACTCAGTAATAGACATAACATTTGCAGTATGTGGAAGTGTTCAGACAGGAGGTCTCTCTGGGTAGTAACTTTTCCTTGGGAAAAGGGGGATTTTGGAATTATGAACATCTAATACTTAACAAATGCCACCAAGAGGGTCACATGTGCAAAGAGTTGCAGAACAGACAAATCAGAAGAGTGTAATGATGAAGATGAACCTTCAGCTTTGTAGGTAATATAGTCTGTGTTGGTTTCCACAGCCTTTGAAATACACGATCTTTATTTTGAAAGAACTATGATGAAAGTATCATTTGGAAAAGCTGTTTATTTTTTTCCCAGGCATATTTGTCCTTGCTCCTTGTGTTATTATTTATAAATCAAAAGTTACATTGATCTGGAGATTATGTGTTAAACCATGTCTGAGCAGTGGTTGCTCTATTTCTGAGAAAAGCAGCTGCCATAAAAATTTTGGTAAATTTATTGATCAATACTCTCCATATTCCTCTTCAGAAAAAGAACAAGCTGAATTTTAATTTACTGGGAATGCAGCTGAACACATGGCCCCTGCATCCAGTAAGGGATTTTAAGCCTGTGAGGAACTTCCCAGAGATGAATAGTGCCATTACTTTGCAGAGAATTATTCATGTTCTTGAAGGAAAGCCTTTCTGGAGAGGGCAGTAGAGCCTCGGATCGATTCCTAGCAGCCGTGGTTGAGAGTCTTGCTCTTGAGAGCCAAATTATCATCTTGTACTCCTGTTACAATGGTTGCATTATTCTCACAGGGGGGAAGAAGATGATAAAACATCTTCCTTGTAAAATGAGTGTTAATCAAGAAAGGGCTTTGAGCCAGGACAAGCAAGATACAGGATCTGCATGGAATGCTGGGTATGGACCACCCATGGGCTCAGCTGGACGTGATGTCCCACCTTCTGCTTCCTCCCTGGGCTGGGACCTGCCCATGCACCAACTTAGAAACCAAAGTCAAAATCGATCAAACAAAGAGAACCCACAAAAAGACCCCAAACAAACAACCCCCTGAAAAAGCCAAGCAAACAACCCCCGCTCAAACAAACAAAGAAAACCCACAAAAAACCCAACCCAAAAAACCCATCAAACCACCCTTCCCCACAAACAAACAAAACAATACCCAACCTCCCCCCATCAAAACCAGTGGGGAGTGTTTTGGGGGCTCCACTCAAGGTACCACAGAGGAAAGAAGAGAAGAAGTGAGTCTAGTTTTTGAAGAGTGCTCAGGCTGGAAACTGGGTAGGTCTTCCTTTTTTTTTTTTTTTTTTAAAGGATGGAGACAGTGCCTGGTGTTTGTGTGCCTGGCATGCCTTGAGTCCTGTTACAGGGGTGTTGCTGTGAGTATGGCGTCCTGTGTCAGCCCCTGTGGTGTTTCAGACAGGAGGGGGGTTGGGTACCATGCTCCCTGTCAAGCAAGAGCAAGATGCGGCTAAAATATTCTGCATGTGCTCAGTGAGTCAGGTGCTGCCAGGGGGCATTGGACTGGCTGCTTGCACGTGTGCTCCTGAGGTGATCCACAGTCCTATTTCCATGTTGGAAACCTCTGTCTTTGTGAGGTGTCTTGAGACAAAACCAGCTTGAAAATCACTGAATTGTTTTTTAGAACCTGGACATTGTTCTCAATGACTTGGAAACAGTCACTCCTTAGGGGGAGGAGTTATACTGATATCGGTTGCTGTGTGTTACTGAGTAAATGGCTTTCCCAAGTTCTGCTGGCGAAGGTAGGAAACTAATAACAGAAATAAATGGGCTTGGAGTGACTAAAGAGCGGTCAACAGGTGCCCTGAAATAAGTGCACGTCCTACATGTTACTATAGGGATCAAGAACTGATCTTCTGCCATTTGCTTTTCATCAGACAGTTGAGATAACTTTAAAGGGAATTTGGCCAGGAGAGATAATTAAGGAAGGAATTTGCTCCTTAAATAAATAGTCTCCTCTCCATTGTTGGAGACTTAACAGGCTGATAAAAGCCCTCTGGAATGAAATGGAGCCTGGAAAGCTCATCTCAGATCTGCCTTGCTTTAAAGTTACTGAGACCAATGCACTTTCAAATAATTTTTTTCAACTTTTTGAATACAAGCTCAACTTGACCTTGGTGGCTTGCTTTATCTTCATTTATTCTGATGAATAAAGGAATATGCTAGGCTTGCATTTTTTCAGAAGTTGCTTATAACTTTTAGTTTAAAATACATGGAGGAACTATGCAAATTGGTGTCCTGGTCTTTCGAAATGCTTGGCTTGTAAATTTGGGTGGGAGTGAATGAAATCACTTTCCCTCTGCTTGATATGTGTGGCTTGTCATTCATCTTTGAAGAGGTATGCTGCTTTTTCGATATCTTTGTAACCCCATTAGGTGGATGTTGCAGCCTCCAATTAGTAAAATAAAGCTGTGTGGGTGACCAGGTACTGGGGTTTTATTGGATGTTCGTTGTTGTTGTTTTTCTGTTTTGTTGTTTGTTTTGTTGAGGTTTTTTGTTTTTGTTTGGTTGGGGTTTTTTTTGCGGGGGGTGGGAAATGCACTTTGTGTTTAAAAATAAAAACAAAACAATCCTAGATCTGCTTTTGCAATGGTAAAATGCCTGGGTCTGTAATACCTGCTCAGTTACTCAGGGCAGAGAGGTCCTTTTCCCAAGGTGTTTGTAGCTATTCCTGCTTGTCTTGGTTTGAAAGACAGGTGTCAGACAGGAAAGGCAGGAGCCTCCCCTGAAATGGAAAATGCAACCCCCTTCCCTCCGAATTATTATAAATTTGAAAATAAGGGGCTTTCAGGCAAAAATATGAGGGATAGGAATAACAGTTCTTTACTAATAAATATATATGTATAACAACACAAACAAACAGATATAACTGTGGCAGTCACAGCAAACAGCACAAACCCAGTGCCGGCCTCAGGCACTTTCCCCTGGGTGCAGTTCCTCCGGGGTGGCTCCCGGTGAGCAGGGCGGGTGCGATGGTTCCCCCGCAGCTGCAGGGGGCGCTCCAGAGCGAGCTCGGGGAGCACCCGGTAATGGCAGCGTGGGGTCCCGGGAAGGGATGGACGAAAAGCCTCACAAAACCCCTGGGCGTCTGGCAGGATCCTCAGGAACAGCAGGCTGGAACAGCAGGGGCGAGCGCAGATCTCAGGTGGCAGGCGAGATGCACCAAACTCCGGCGCTGCAGCAGGGAGCCCGGCAGGTCACAGCGTAGGAGCTACAGAGTAGCGACAGCTCCGAGCAGCGGCAGGTGCCGAGTGGCAGTGCCCAGCCCCCAGCGGGCAGGGAGAAGAGCAGGCCCAGAAATCCCGGGGTTTGCCCGCAGAGAACAAGCAGCCGAAGAAGCAGAAGCTTGCAGTGCTGACAAAAACGTCCACACCGAAGGCAGGCAGCTCCCAGCCTGAACGCTGAGCACACCAGGCAGCCCCCGGGTGTCCCAACCCCCCAGGAGACAAAAGGGTGGCTCGTTGGACCCCACCCCTGTGGCTAGGTCTTTTGTTTCTTTTAAGTACCCAGCGGTTTGTCCCCTGGCAACTAGTATGGGTAAAATTCTTTAAGAGAAAAAACCAGGCTAAAATCCTGAACCCCAACACTGCTGCACTAGGCTGTGATCCCTGGTTGAGCACCTGGCTTGAAATAAGAGTTATAGATGGAGTGTGTTGTCTCTGCAGCAAATTGGAGAGGTAAGAGAGACTAGGAGCAAAGAAAATAAGTATTTGGGATTAAAAATTGGGGAAGGTGAACTTAAACCCCGGGCCTTATGTGGGTTTCAGCATCAGGATGGAGGCATGGGGGGCATGGAGAGAAGTTTATCTTTCTCTCATCTGACAGGTTACCAGTACAACCTTTACCTCTACCAGAGCTACCTTTTAGCTGCAGAAGCCTCTTATATCCTCTCTCAACTTTTCCAGCTTGTGCTCCCAGGGCTTGGATTGAGCCTGTTTCTCCAGCCCTTACTCCTCTTGTCCTTTGATTTTGATAAAGAATCATGTTCACTCACCACTTGCACCAGCCTCAGCTGTTCGCATTTTTAACTTTGTCTTTATTAAATTTTCAGGAATCTGTTAAGCATTCACACATCTGTCATGGCACGAAGCATTATCTTTCTTGATGCTCCAGAAAACAAATTATACAATGGATGTGCAACCCATATTTAATCAAAACTGCCAAAGCCATGTGTTCAAGCACAAAGACCCAGAAAAGATTTTACTGCAGAGTCATTGGCTGTGAGATTTTTGGGGTTTTTTAGCTTTCACTTTGAGTGTAGGTTTCCTGTGTTGACTTGGGTACTCCCAAGGGTCTCTAGAGATCTCTCAAGGCATCCTGGTGCCCCTCAAAAAAACATTGTTTGTCTGTGGTCTATTCCAGCACCCCTGACACTGCCTTTTGCTGTGATGACTTGTGGATGCCAGTGTGGGGTACAGAGCACTGTGCTGAACTTCCTCCAGGCAGGATCTGGTCCAGGCAAGGGGCTGGTTGGAAGTGGGGAGCTGTGGGCACCAGCATTTCTTGTTTCCTTTCTTCTGGGCCAGTAGCAACTTGTGTTAGTGAGCTCTAATGTCTGCATTAACAAAGTTTTTGTGTGCAGGATATAAATATTAAATGGGAGAACCACAGTGTGACTAATTGTGTAACAGTTGGACTGTTACCTGGACTGGAACAGGTGCGCGTTTTCAAGGCAGTTTGAGTGGGTATAATGAGATGGATCATACGGTATTTTTATTAGAAACTTCAGGGAGTGTATTTCAGACTGTCAGGGCACTAGATAAGCTGAACAATTTAAAAAAATGGCTTTGGAGCTTGGCGTTTTGATAGATAATTAGGAGAAGATGCTTTTCTGACAAAAGCGTAAGGATTTTCTGACAAAAGCAATGGCTGGTGAGCAACACTGGCTTGGAAACTTGTAACTTGGCTCCTGTGGGAGTGAAGGCAGTGGGCATGGGGCTGGAAGGAGCCCTGTCTCATTTAAAGACTGGACCTTTGCTCCATCACCACCAGTCCAAGAGAGCAAAGGTAGACAGTGCAAACCTTGATGGCTTAAAATTAAGAAGACAGAATAACTGAATTGTTCTACTTTTTATTACTAATGCTTTGAAGCTAATCTCATAATCTTGGGAGCTTGAGACCATAATTTTTATGGTGACAGTATTGTAAAAGTAATCCAAAAGGCTGTGCCATAGTTGGAAAAAAAAGCATTTCCTAAGCTTTAAACCCAAATGTGCTCAGAAAAACAAACACTGTAAGAGCAGCAGTGGCACCATCTGATGGGTTTTGTAATGCCATAGACAAAAGTAATTATACTGCTTAAAAGAGCTTTTGTCTCCAGATAATGTTGTTAAAAACTTGCAGTGTAGTGTAAATCATAATGGAACAAATCTGGAGGCTGCCAGGGGAAATTCTCTTAGATTTTTTCCTTTCTGCTCAATATATTGCAAACCTTTTGCAAGCTGGTAAATAAATATTACTTGCTGTTTGAAAAATGACTTGGGGTTTGTCTCACCAGTAGTGCCTGTGGCAGCCAGGCCGTTATTGCGAACAGTTGTTCCTCTCTTGGTGTGAACTCTGTTGTGTTTTGGGAACACAGGCTATTGTGATGGGGCTGAAGTTGTCTGATTCATTGGAGATATTAAAGAAGCATTTCTTCCTTTTATAGCTCACTCACATGAGGATTCCCCTGGCTTCTTTTGCGACTTCTGAGCAGTGCCACAGTAAGAGCCAGGTCAGATAATAATTGGTTGAGCTTACAAACACCCAAACTTCTAGCATTTCTTTGATGAACATTTGAATTTCAATCTATGGACCTTGGTGTAGTGTTTTTGAGGGGCTCAGCAGTTTTGGCTTTTAGATGTAAGGGATTTTTAAAGGTTTGGGAACCTTGGGCCTGCAGGAAATGCAGTGATTGCATTAGGAGCAGATTGATGAACTGATGAATTTTCCATGTCCTGCCTGGACATCTGTGCTTTTGTCTCAGGGTGGAAATGATTCCTGTGGGCTGAGAGATTACAGTGCCAAGCTCTCTCCTGATGATTTGTTATTAGTGTCCTAAGAAATGAAGGGAGAAGTTTTGCCATCAGCAGGGAAGTACCAGAGATCAGGTGGAGCCAAAGGAGGTAAAGTCTGGCCAGACCAGAGACTCTCCAACCCCTACAGTTATTGCTGTGCCTTGTGCAGAGAGTTTGGTGTCAGGCCCTGTGAGCAGGGACCCTCCAGGGACAGGCCTGGGGAGCAAACCCAGGGACACGAGGAGAGCCATTGAAGACTAAAAGAGGGACTTGAGCAAATCTACTGAGCTTCAGGAGCTGGGTCACTTGCTGCTGTGGAGCAGTTGCATCATAGATGAGATTCATTGTGGGAGGAGGAGCACATTCATACCTAAAAGGCATTTAAAAGGCATTTAAAGTGCATTTTGTGGAGCTGGTAAGATTTGAAAATGGTTTCACGTGCAGGACAGGAAATCACTGTGTGCCTTGTTTGCAGCCTCTGGTGCTCCCAAGAAGCAGCATCCTGGGGAAGGTGCAGGGAATCACAAAATGCATCATTGTCATCTGTGGAGGGATATTCAGCTGACTGCCAGTGATCTGTGTTGACCTCAAGGGAGGTTTCTGCTGCATGGAAATCAGTTTCCTGTTTATTTTACAGTTTGGAATAGTGTGTGAGGATTCACCACTCTGCCTCAAACTCCTGGAGGACGTGGCCCTGGAGCTTTTCTGAGGGCATAGGGAAATGGTGGTGACACCATGACCTTGTCTAGAATTACTTGCCTGGTTTTCTCCCCCCAAAAAGCCCTGAGCCTTGCAGTTACTGGCTCTTGGTAGTGGAATAACAAAGGCTGTAGTTCCTCCCCTGTGAAGATATATCTTAGTGGTCAAGATAAGACAAAGTGTGGGGAGGCAAGCTTTTAAGCAAACAATCTTTTGCAAAAGAGCAAATGGGAGTTGTGAGCTCAGCTCCCGAAAGGAAGTGGGAGTAGCCATGGTGGGAGCTTCCCTGCTCAGAGAGAGTTTATGGTTGCAGGATTTATGTGTCTAGATGTCAAGAAACAGGAAAATCAAGGTTGTAGGTGAAGTTTTAATGCCTTGGTATCCATGTGCTGAGGGGTGCATGGGTCACACAGTCCTGCACCTCCGCCTATCTTGTTCCCTTCCCAGGTGCTCCATGGATGATGAGCTGCTGGTACAGCAGGTTTTGCTGTGCAGCCTCTTCACCTTTGCTGAGCCGTTGCCAAAGAGGACTTGATTGCTGTGCTGTGTGACACCCAGAGAAGGGCAGCTGCCCATGTTGGAAGCTTGGCTTTACAGCAAAACCAGAACAGCACATTACTGGAGGGGCAACATGAAGCCTATGGCATGTCATGGTACCTGACTGCCACGGTGGATCCTGCTGTCCCTCCTCCCAGTGGTCACAGTGGTGTGTGGAGGTGGCTCCACGTGGCTCTTGTGGTGCTTTTCTTTGGCGACCTGGCATGGGAGGCAAAAGGAGGACAGACCTTGTTTCTCATTGGCAGCACCTTTCCAAACACCTGCAGCTGCTTGTGAAGCAGCACTTGCTGCACTTGGAATTGGAGGTGTCATCTCTGTAGCTGCCACAGCTCTGCAGCTACCATCAGAGTTTGGCTCTCCCCTCTCCGGTGGGCTGTTGTATGGGAATGGCTCGTTGGGGTCACTTACACCGGCTCCTTGTGGCTCAGGCAACTGCCTCACATAATCTCTTAAATAAACCCATCAAGAGCCTCCTGCAGCCTGGGGCAGCCAGTAGGTTAATCCAGAGCTCCTCTGGTCCCGCTGCCGACTCCTTTGAAGTTGCTGCAGCTTAGGAGCCAGCGTGCTTTCTCAGGAAAGCTGGCATTTTACTAAGCAGCAGACTCTTATTATCTGGGCTGAGAATGCAGTGATTTCCTTCTCTTGCTAGTAATCCCCACTCAGGGCACTGTTACGCTCTTTTACAATTTATTTTCTTTAATTGCCAGTTTGCAGTGGCCATGCAACTCTCCCTGGGCTGTGTTCTGGGGAATTTTTGCACTTTGAAAGAAGCTTAGTCCTTCCCTTCTGGCTGCTGGAATCGGGCAGCAATTCCTCTCCAGGTACTTCAGCAAGAGTCCAGCCTGAAAAATAAGTGATAGCCTGTGCTTTTCAGCTAGTGACTGATACCTGTGGTCTAGAGTAGGTTCAGCTGCTTCATTCATCCTTTGGGAGTCCTGATAAACTGCCCTTGACTGATGCAGTCAACAGATGTACAGTACCAGGGCACCAGTGCTTCGTTGGTGATGATGCTCTGGCTCCCATCCTGCAAATGCTCCCTTGGTTTCTCTTTCTTGGACAGGTGTCTAAGCCACAAGCAGACAGTTTCTCCAAGAGAAATGCTGTGGGAAACATTGCCAAATTCTTCTCTAAAGTCCTAGTAGACAACATCCCCAGCCTTTCTTTGATCCACCAAGCTGGCTACCTTATCATAGAAGGAGATGAGATTGGTCAAGCAAGACCATGAACCTATGTGGGCTGGGCCTGACACCCTGGTTGTCTTGTATGTGCTACATGATGGCACTCAAGGGGATCTGACCTTCCCAGGTACATTTGCCAGCCTCCAGTCACCTGGGACCTTGCTGGGTAACCAGGACTGCTGGTAAAATGATGGACAGTGGCCTTGCGAGTTCTTCTGCCCACTCCCGTAGTACTCTTGGGTGGATCCCATCCAGCCCTACTTGTGTGTATCTAAGTGGAGTAGCAGATCCCTGACCATTTTCTCCTGGATTATGGGGGCTTTGTTCTACTGCCCATCCCTGTCTTCCCGCTCAGGGTGCTGGATACCTGGAGAAAAACTGGTCTTACTATTAAATACTGAGGCCAAGAAGGCATTAAGGAGCTTAAGAAGGTATTTATTAAGAAGGCATTTGCCTTTTCCTCATCTTTGGTCACTGTTGTTTCTCCCTCCATCCAGTAAAGGATGGAGATTATCTTGAGCCTTTCTTTTGTTGTGTGTTGTAGTACACTATGTGGTGATAAAGAGATAGGCCCTGAGGACCGGAGAGAGAGCCTCTTTCCTGGGCCCAGAGGTGACCCTGGGAGTGCATCTAGGTCACCGGAGATGAGCTGAGAGAGGGTTGTGAGTTTGTGGACAGTGTTGGATCTATGGGAAGTGAGAATTGTAGTTTGTGGCTTTATAGGGTATTGTATATCTACTACCATATTAGGAAATATCTCTGTACTCAGGTGATTGGGGGACACTGTGGTGTCCACTGTGGTGAATATCTTTGCTGTTTATATATGATGTTATATCCTGTGTGTGCTGGTATTTAGGGAATTCTGACTGCGCAATAAACGGCTTTGCACTTGGACACCTGGTGTGTGCAGAATCCATGCCCTTGCGTGATTACTGCAGTTGTGAATGTGTTTAAGGGAACATTTTTTAAACTTTGCTGTGTATGCATCTGTGTGTATACTCTACAGTGATGGAGATTGTAAAACGTGAGCCCTACTCAGCCGTGCAGTGCTTCTGCCTGCTGAAGCTGGGGGCACGTCTGATGCTTTGCTTTGTATTCACACTGCTTCAGCCAGACTTGCAAAAGAGCTGACTTAAATGGCAGCTTTTGAAAATATCCTTGAAATTTAAAAAAAAAAATAAGAGAGAGAAAAGATTAAATTATCCTCCAGCAATGAGAGTTTCAATAATGCCATGTTATGAGTGGGGCAGATTTTACCATCAGCAAATCCAGGCTGTGGGATTTTATGGGGATTAGAAGCCCATGTTGCTTCTATAATGCAGTGTCCCCTCTGTGTCTCTGTGAGGGTCCCTTGTGGGAGTGCAGGGGACTGACCTGCAAAGTTTCCTCCACTTTGAGGCACTTGGAGGCTGGCTGAGGGTCACTGAAGCTGCTGGCAGCTGGGGATTTAGAATTCCTGCAGCCAGCGCTTTCTGAGGAATATTTCAGAATAAGCAACTACTGTGGGAGTTGGGTGGGAGAGATTCTGGATGTGTAAGACTTCTTTTTTACAAAGTTTTATTATTTCTTGCATCTATTAATAGGGCAGCAGGAGTCTCCATATGCTTTTATAGTCCCTGTTGCACTTTTTAATGGATGTATGCAAAAGCTCTGAGGCGCATATAATAGACACTCTCAGCCAGTTATTACGATAAAAATTATGTGCATGTCATGACCTTTAAAGCAGTGTGACTGTGTGTGCATGCTCTTCTGATACACCACTGTTCTCCATTCATTTCTGAAGCCTTTCTTGCCGTAGGAGGTTTGCATAGGAGCTTGAAATATTTTTCTAATCAACGAAGAGTCTTTTGGCTCTGATGAGAACTGGTAAAGCGAGAAAACGGAAGAGTGATGACTTTTTCTAAATGGAGCTAACAGAGAAGAGCGCAAAGGCGAATGGTGAGGCACAGCATGAAAATCCTGGCACTGTCTCCACTGCTGTCAAAAAAACACTGGTCCAAAAAGTTCTTTGTGCTTTTTGAGGCAAAAGCTATTCTGGTGTTCTTGAGAATAAGGGGGGGGGAAGTTTTGTAATCCATGTGCCCTCTTTAAAGAGACTTTTTTTTTGTTTTAAAACTTTTAATAATAGTGCAACCAGAGTTTGCTCTGCTTGCACAACCCAGTCTGTGTCAGACTTGCCGTTGTGCCTGGAGAGCTGTGCCATCCTCTGTATGGGGGTGAGGAGCAGGATGCTGGCTGTCATGGTGAGGGAGACAGGGAGAGAGGGGCCCCGTGTCCTTGCACCGCTGCATCCCTTGATCTGCGCTGTGAGGAGGGAAGGATTGCTGTCGCCTGGGAATGCAGATGGTTGTTCTTGGCTTGCCGAGACACTCTTGGTGCGAGTGTCTGGAGCTGTGAACAAAATGCTTCAGCAGCATGCCTGGGAGGTGTGCAGGCATCAGATAGGATGGAGACACTGTTTGCAGAAGTATATCAGTAATTTCTGCACTGCTTACACCATAGCTTTCTGTGTGCTGGGGTGGGGGTGCAACAACAGCACCCTGTCCTTCCAGGCATCCCTGAATAGGGTGCACTCGGGAAGAAAGAGCCGGAAGTCCTGGAGGTGTGATGGTCTTAAAAGCTCTGGAGTAATGCAAGAGGTTATGCAGGGCGAGCAGCAAGGCCTGACATGGCTTGTGACAGTGTAGATACTGAACCCCTGTGGAGATGTGTCAGGCCATGCTCAGCTGCATTCCAGCCTTAACAAATGGGTGAAATAACTCTTATGGCTTTAAAAATTAAACATTCCCTTTAATTATTGAACATGAATAATTTTAATGCAAATTGAGCCAGGATGTGTGTTTCCAGAGTGACAGACTTGAGAGCAGTTACACTGTGGGGTGTTAGTGACCTGTGAACTGAAAGGCTTTTTATTAATTTTAACATTTTATGAATAGTACCCTGGGACATGGGCTGGTAGAGCAAGCTGGCCAAAGAAAAAGACTTTAGTTTGCACTGATGGCGTCCCCTTGTAATGCCTTAAGATGCAAACTGGTGTGTGTGTAGGTATGTTGTCCTTATATAGTGAGGTCTGGATATTCTGGAAGCCTCCTCATGAGGAGGGCTATAATTAAACGAATAGCTGTGCAATGACTGTGGGGTCTTCCCTGCTCGCCTTGTGGAGGAGGTGTGGGCTGAAAGTCCTAAAGTCTTTGAAGGTTTTGCACAGTATTTTTTTCTAGAAAAATGACAGTCTCTGTCTAAAACTTGAATTTCATGGGACAGTATGAGAGTGTTCCTGGCTGGGCACCCACTGGTGGACATGGCATCACTGTCTTTCAGCATCGCTCTGGACAATGGAGCAGCTCACATCCAGGGCAGATGAAACTTT
Organism: Monarcha castaneiventris obscurior; assembly: GCA_026261815.1. Classification (NCBI taxonomy): domain Eukaryota; kingdom Metazoa; phylum Chordata; class Aves; order Passeriformes; family Monarchidae; genus Monarcha; species Monarcha castaneiventris. Next base: position 7,440,701 of record JAMPIT010000550.1, read on the forward strand.
GGAACTGCAGCTGAAGTGAGGCTGGTGCATTTGGGAAAACTGCAGCACTGTGGGGGCTCTTCCAGTGGCTTTGAGGAGATTTGGTGCAGGGCACCTGCTGGGGTTGAGTCAGAATATTGTCTGTGATTAAACTCCTATAAATATTTTCCTTTTCATAATGGAATGTCAGCATTTACTGTTTCCTGATTTTAAACACTGTAAAGTTTGTCAAACATTTATCTCTGCCTTAATTTAAGTCTGATAGAATTCCTGTTAATTTCAAATCAATATGAAAGGGGGAGAGAAAGAAATTGCAGTGTAGCCCTTTTCTTGAATCAATATTTTCTTTAAAAGCTGAAATGTTAACTAGATCATAGGCTATTCTGCCATTTTGAAATGCAGCTTCTGTTTAAAGAACTTATGCATTTCCCCTGGAAATTGCTGATGCCAGTGTTTTGCAGCAGGCACAGCTACCAGCAGGTGTTTGACCCAAGGCAGGAAGGATGGGGTCCGCCCTGGCAGCAGTGATGTGGTAGAACATTATCCTTCCTGTGTCTGAGCTCACTGTCTCTTAATAACTTTTTTTTTTTTTTTGTTCTGTTTTGCAGAAGCCTTTGAAATTGTAGTGCGGCATGCAAGAAACTTCACCAACAGCATGTTTAGGATCTACTACCAGAGCATGGGGCCCAGGGCTCTTAAATTTGTTGGAGAACTTTTTACTGATATCTCACTGTACATATTAGGCTCTGACATCAGTGTCAATTACATGGTAAATGAATTTTTTGACAGTTTATTCCCTTTGGTTTACTCTCATTTGATTAATCCTGGCTTTCCCGATCCCTCTGTGGAAATGACTGAATGTCTGCGGGCAGCCAGGAGAGACCTCAGAGTCTTTGGGAACTACCCGAAGATGATGATGACACAGGTGTCCAAGTCCCTGCAGGCCACACGAGTCTTTCTGCAGGCGCTTAACCTGGGGATTGAGGTGATAAACACTACTGAGTACCTGAAATTCAGCAAGGATTGTGGACGGACGTTGCTGAAGATGTGGTACTGCTCCCACTGCCAGGGGCTGCTCCTGGCCAAGCCTTGTGCTGGCTACTGCAGAGCAGTGATGCAAGGATGCCTGGCAGGCATCCTGGAGATCCAAAACCTCTGGAAGGAGTATATTGGGTCTCTGGAGGGGCTGACCAGAGGCATGCATGGCATCTATGACATGGAACACGTCCTCCTGAGCCTGTTCTCCGTGGTGCGCGATGCCATCGTCCACGTGCAGAAGAATGAAGGGAAGCTCTCGACAGCTGTGAGTAGTTCTCTGCAGTTCCCCAGGTTCACTGCCATGGCCAGTACACAAAATCTGTGTGTTGAAACTTTGTGTGTTGAAACCAAGCTGTCCAGTTCCTCCTGCCAACAAAACCCAAATGCTCCAATTACCAGCCCCTTCCCACCCACTCTGATCTTCCAAAACTTTTGGTAGCATTTGAAACTGGTGTTTGCAGGGCCTGGGTTTCCATTAAGGACTTTGACTCTCTTTAGGTTTGTCAGAGCAGAAGGCTCTGGACTTGTCCTGGGGTGTGAGGTTGGGAGTTGAGATGTCCCAGTATCTTCAGTTTTCCCTGAGTGCTGTGCTTGCCCTGGCTAGCTCTCAAAAGGCTGGTTCTGCTCTCCAGGTGTCCCCTGCTTTCTTTAACATCACAAAAAGTGTACCTCCAAATAGATGCCAAGCAGAGACCTGTGCCGTAGCATCCCCTGATTTACCAAAGAGGAACTAATTCTCCATCTTTTAGTAACTCATTCCAGTTTTGGGCTGCATTTAATTGCAGGGATGAGATTATTTCTTATTTTTACTTGACTCTTTAAAAACACATTGTGTGAATTTCTGAGCCTCCTGAGAAACTGAGGCTGTCTTGTTCTGAAAATCCTGCTGCTCTGTTTGAACACTAAGGACAAATGTACAGTGATTATATGATGCTTGTTCTGCAGAAGATTTTTCTTGAGACACAATTGAGCTGCTCCATGTAGGTAGGAAAGAGTTGGGGATGGGGCAAAGGTATGGGAGTGTTGTAGTAGTTTGCTTAAAGCCAACGATGATTAAAAAGTGACCATTTCCGTGTTAGCTGCTTGTTCCTGCCATTCTTGACTCCTGTTTACAAAAGAACTGTGTTTATGTAGGTCAGTGTACTACTGGCACTGTAAGTAACTCTTATCTTTTTGCGGGGCGGGGGGACCATGGAAATAGATCGGCTTATGGGCTTTGAGCTGTGTGGCACTCAGCCAGCAGCACTTCCTGCTGTTCTCTGTGCTGGCTTTGCTCAGCCACCACACTTGTGCAGGCTGTGAAGTAACATGACGGCACTTAGGTGGTTTCGCACCCCAGGTAGTTTGGCGCACATGGAACAAGCTTTTCGCATTGCTTAGAAGGGGTTTAGGGACCAAATTACGCTGAGTTGGATTACTCTTGTGCTGCAGTGACCAGGAGGAGTCTGTGGCTGGGCTGTGCGTTGGTCACCTGGGCAGATGGGCCCAGGTAGGACTTGTGGGCAGCGTGTTAAGCTCCAGGGTACAGTCCAAGAGACTGGCTTTCAACCTGCCTTGCTCCCTTTCTGCAGAAAATCACTGTTTTATAGCAGCCTGCCAAGCACTACTTGTGCAGGGAGGTTACAGCTGACTGCCGTGGAGCCAGAGGAAGTTGTTTTCCCATGAGCCAGGACCACCAGTCAACTGTAGATGCTAAAAAAGTTAAAAGCAGAGAAATTCTTCAGCTTTTTCTCAATATTCTGTGAGAACATTGCTTTCACACACAGACTAGATGAAAACAGTGAAGACAGTTTTGTAAACTATCTTTATCAGTGCTCCTGGGTTCTGTTTTGCAGAATTGTTATGGTACACATTGAAAAAATATTTTGAAGAAGGTGTTCTGAGCTTTGGCCAATAGGACAAGGGGTGGCTGTTCAAAGAACCAATGGTTTTCCTGTCATCTTTGCGAACCAAGTTATAAAAGCGGTCTTTAATAAATGGGGCTCAGGCTCTCGCTCGCTTGATTCGCCCTGGACCTGGAATCTGAGTTGTGCTGTTTCTCGCCGTTCACAGTACAACAGTGACAACTCTCTGGAACAGCAAAGGAGCAGAGATGTAACCGTAGGTTTACCTTGAGTTCATGTGAGAGGGAGAATTCATGTTACAGCTGATAATGAGAGAAAACCCAGCTCAACTCCAAGCCCAGTTGGCATTTCCAGGGCAGTAAGAAACAAAACTTACTTCTATAAGTAGAGTGAGCCTGTTTAATCTCAAAAGATCCGTTGACATATTCAACTGTGAGCAAAAGCATCCAGCATGTTTTGCATCAGTGAACCCACCATGCTTGTAGGTGCTAAGGCATAGCAGAAGCAATTGTGCATGTGGGCTGTGTGCCAGGTTTTGTGAGCACAGACCTGGGCATTGCTGTAGGATCCTGAAAGCATCAGTGTTTGTTCTCCCATATTTTTCTTTTATTGGCACAACAACAAAAATGCACTTTTTCTTGGAGATGTCCATGTATATAGCGAATAAATATGACTGTCCCTTATATTATTGAATATTGACACCTTGATCTGTCTACACTTTGTTCTGTCTGAGAACATGCTTGTGGGAGGACAAATAGACGGAGTGCCACTAAAGTCAACACAAAGCAGCAGAGCTACAGTCTGCCCATCCTCTGCCAAACCAGAACATGAACTGACTTCCTTTACAATAAAAAATTACTGGGCATTACAAAACCATTCAGTGCTTTTGTACTTGATAAAGCTGTTGGAATTCATTGGTGCCATATGTAGCTAGGTACTTACTTAAACGTAACTCCTCTTGATTATTTAATACTTCAGTGATTTGTTTGTCTGCTCCAGAGACATTTTTGAGTTACTGGAGTGAAGGAAAAGTCCAAGCCAAACAAGCCAGTTGCCTGGCAATTTTCACCAAAAGAGAATGGCCACTGGGTTTTTGAAGTTTTTATTTAAAACAGTGATGTTGCTCAGCTAAGGGTCTTATGTCAGACCTGAGCCCAGAGCAATTTTTTTTTTTTTTTTTTTTTTTTACAAATGGGGATATGAACTGTTCAGTGGAGAAATAAGGCGATAATGGAAGCACTGACAGTCTTAACTACAGTATTGCAGAGGGCTGACTCTAATAGCTGTGCTGCATGAGGACCTGGGGTAATCTGGGGTAAGTATCTTTGTAAGATACCCCTTTGTAAATTATAGAATACAACTTTTTTTTTCAGCTGTGCTGTGATGAAAGTTTCTCTGTTAAACTTGTCAGTACATATTAAGTTTCAAAGAATATACCTGGAAGCAAGCAGTTGTATATACTGTTATCCTGTAAATACGATTGGTTTTAGACACTGTAGTCACACCAAATTATGAAATGCCACAGGTGTTGTCTTTGAAAATGTGGGATTTTATGCTCACCCTGGCTTCTCATATTGACCTCTTTTATTACTGACCTTGGCCACCACTGCTTCTGTAGGCAAAGTACAGTTTACCTGTATGGTATTAAGAATAATGACAGGTTATTTAATTGTCATTAAAATCCTCTGGAATTATGGAAAACTTACCTTCCATGCCCATAGTGATTATACTATGAGTAACAACACTACTGCCCTTGCCTGTCCTTTGGGCTTCTTTTGTTTTTCACAGCATTGGCAGCATTTCTGCAGCAGTAGTTTTCTCTCCTGGTATTTCAGATCCTCAGGTATGTTACCTGACTGAGTGTCTTTTCTCCATGTGGTTGTTTCTTATTCCCCCTTGCCACCCACCCCTAGGCTGGGTGTGGGCATTCACACACAGATCTGGACCCATTCGCATTTGTATGTTTGCCCTGGCTACAAAGGGCACATAAACTTGAGCTCCAGAGCCTCCAGGTAGGTTTCAGAGGAGCTCTACAGTACCCAAGAGGAGGAAGTCATACTGCTGTAAATCTGCTTTTGGAAACTGTGCCTCCAGGCATGCATTTAAATGGGAGCCTGTGTGTTGTTCCTCGTCTGTAAACAGCAGTACAGAAGAGTGAATTCAGTAATGTGGCAGTAAACAGTTCCCATCCCAAACCTTGCTTTAGTAGCTAATTTGTCAGTGGTGGTGTGTGTTAGGGCTTTATTACTTCTACAATTTGTCTGCTTAAAAACTTCACCCCTAAAACCTGCTATTAAAATACTTTATCAAGGAGGATGACTCTCGGGGCGCATTGGGAAAAAATTTGCTGTCTAGGCCTATATCTATATTTCTAATCTTCTACTTCTTCTCTGGTTGAAAATCTGCCTAGTATGTCCACCTCTTGTAGAGTATTTTATCGAGTGTAGGGAAGAGTGATTTTAGTCAGTCTGTGCTTTTTGCAACACACCAAGGCAATTTGGAGAGATGCAGTACAAATAAGCTCAATAAAATATTCAACCCCAGCACCCCTGGAAGTTAATGCTTTCTGTGTTATTGGAATTAGAAGGGAGACAATCAGTCTGGGGGTCTAACATAGGTAATAGCTGATCTCCTCAGAGGTTAGAATCATAGAATGATTTAGGTTGGAAGGGACCTTAAAGATGATCTGGTCTTAACCACCCTGCCATGGGCAGGGACACCTTTCACTACACCAGGTTCCTCAAAGCCCCATCCACCCTGGCCTTGAGCATTTCCAGGCCAGGGAAAGCAACCCAGAGAAGCCACAGCTTCTCTGGGCAACCTGTGCCAGTGCCTCACCACCCTCACAGTCAATAATTTCTTCCTAATTTCTAATCTAAACCTCTGCCAGCTGAAAGACATTCATCCTTGTCCTATCACTCCATACCCTTTTAATAAGTCCCACTCCAGCTCTCTTAGAGCTCCATTAGGCATTGGAAGGTGCAGTAAGGTCTTCTGGTAGCTTTCTCTTCTCCAGGCTGAACAACCCCAACTCTCTCAGCCTTGCTCCATAGCAGAGATGCTCCAGACCTCTGACCAACTTTGTCACCCTCACTCCAATGGGTCCATGTCCTTTTTATCTTGGGGGGGCCTTGGAGCTGGAGGAAGTACTCCAGGTGGGGTCTCACTAGAGTGGAGTAGAGGGACAGAATCCCCTCCCTCAACCTGCTGCCCACCCCATTTTTGATGCAACCCAGCTGCTCAGCCCCTGCTGCTCCCCTTGCAGTTGGTTGTGCAGGTCTACCTGCAGAGCATTGCCTAGAAAGGAAAGAGCAGGGAGCTCAGCGAAGCATTTTTTTTTCACTCAGAACTGATGACTGAGTTTCTAGAAAATCCTGTTAAATTGCAAAATTGATTGGAGCTTTGTTTAACCACTTGCACCTGTTGGAAAGAGGGAAGCAGAAAGGTGCCAGTGCTATATGGGAACAGCAATTCCAAATGTGCTTGTCCTATGAGCAGATCCCTGCTGTTTTACTTTCCTGCAAAAACCTTTTGAAGACTGTTGAGGTCTGGGTTAACTAAGTTATACAGCTGTGCTGCTTGGGGTGCTGTGGAGGTGATGCCAATGTGCAGGCTGGATTTATTGTTATCCCAAAGCTGAAGTGCTCATCTCACCTGGCTCAGGGAGAGTACCTGGTGTGAACCCAGCTCTGGTGGCTTTGGGAAGCCTCAGAGTCAGGAAAACTGGACCCTTACTTCCCTAGATTTTTAGGGAATCCTGGCAGGGAGTCCACGAGCATGTTGTAAAGATAAGCAGGTACTTTGGTTGGTTGTAGCACCACAGAAACATTGCTGCAGTGTGTGTTCAAAATAGCAGTTCCAGCAGATAACTCGGGGGTGAAAATCAAGAATATGTAAATAAAGAGACTTCTGGCACCCAAGAATGAAAATATCATCCATTGCCATTCACAGTGATTTAGTACATTTGTCAGCACAGCAATGCCACGCTGGTTTTCCCTGAATGCTGCCCAAGAGCTGCTTTTGTGGCCATCTCACCTGGTGGCTTGCTGGAAGCTGCTCTGCTCAGCAGGTTGCACTGGCAGGGAGCTCCAGTGAGTTTTCCTATCTCCTAATGGATTTTTCTTTCTGTACTAGAGCTAGCAAGAGATTTGTGGGGAAAGCTTTGAAATTACAACGCTGTTTGTGAAGTCCTACCTTCTGAGACTCCAAGATAGGTTTCTTTGTACTTTTAATGTGGGTTGTTTTTTGTTGGCATCACTCCTGGGAGAGTCAGCTGGATGGATGTACAGCCTCTGTATTTTCAAGTTCTTTATTGTCAAAATTTAATCCTCAGGCTATTCGCTAATACTCACTGGTAGCTAGCTCCATTTTTCACTTAAAGCTGGAAATACAGGTGAAGTCTTGGTTTTCAGTGATCTCAGACCCCCTCAGAACTATCCCAAGGTGTGTGTATTGTGTACTTTCATTATCCATTTTGTGATAGGCAGTGTAAGGTGCCTGATAAGCGTGTTAAAGCAAGCATCTGTTCCCCCTGCAGGATGAAAAAAAAGCCTTATTATGGGGGCAGTATCAGCAACCTTCCCATTCCTGTGAAAAGACCTTGGGAGTACCATGATTAGTTGTCTGAAGAGGTTTCAGGTAGCAAAGATTTTCTGACACTGGGGAAGCATATGGCAAGGCACTGAATTTCAAGGTGTTGATTTTGAGCTAGAAATCCCCATGTTGTTGGTTGCTGAAAGAGTAAGGGTAAAAGTTATTCATGCCTGCAATTCTGTAACTCAGTATCAACAATTTTGATCCAGCTATTTTGGCACACTGCTGCAGGACTTAAATGTCTGATTTAGTATTCAAATACGCAGTAGCAAATTAGGGGCCTGCATCTCATTCTTGGAAGGGACTTTGGTATGAATGCTCTTGACCATTACTTGCCTCTTTAGGGGAGTGAGACTCAGAGGTTATTCTCAGCCTAGTGAAAGCTTTATCTCTTGTCTGGCCTGGGGAGGGAGACCACTGGGGTCACAATCAATTAATTCACTGCTAACAAGAATTTTGCCGGTGAGGATGCAGAGTAGCATGTCTTTGGTCAGGGTTGTCCTTTTCCAGTGTGGGCAAAGTGGCATGCTGGTGGGCCCTACGGCTTGCCCTCGTGGCATGGCAAGGCTTTGAGTCAATTTGTCACTGAATCGGGTCTGAATGAAGCAGACTGAATGTGTGGGGCTCTGCAGAGTTGCTGGATGGAAGCAGTGGCCAGTGATGCTCAGCCCTGTTACTGCAAAGCCAGAGGAGGTGGTACTGAACATCAGCATAAGTTTAATTTAAAAATAGCATTTGATTTTGCTTCTGTTTGTACATTTTTACATTATACTCTTCTATTTTGTTCTCCCTTTGTCCTTTTAACTGGACATGTTCTGACCTCTGAGATGTGCCATTTCAAGGGAATTTGCAGTGAGGCCTTTTTTTAAAATAAAAGGTAGAAGGTAGCTGCTGACAATGCCCCTTCCACCCTGCATGCACACATGGCAGCATGTGGAGAGTCCTTTCACAGTGTGTTTGATGTCCAACCCAACTTTGCACTGAAGATCACACGAATCTGTTTATTGACTTCAGTCTGAGACAGATCACTCAGCTGGTGGCAACTTCATCCGTGCTACTCTGCAGCTTAAAAAGAGCTTTTTAGGGCTGCTGCTTTTTATGGGCAGGAATATCATACAGCATCCACTGAGCCTGGCTTGATCTCCCTTCAGATCATGTGTCGGCTACAACATGAGTGAGATGCACACAGGTTTGTTTGTGGTGGGATGTCTTGCATCTTTTCCAAGCTGAAGTCATAACAAGCCTAAACACCTCATGCAGATTAATTACTGGTTCTGGGTAGCTGTCTGCATGTACCGTGGCTTTGCATGTTCCTTATTTTAGCGGAGGAGCTAATTTGTTGTTTTGCAACTGGCTCCTGAGTGTTTAAAAAGATATTTGGTTCTAGGATGCCCTGTCATCGGTACAAAGAACTCCCAGAGTTAGTAGGGCAGGATGCAGTCTCAAGAGCTGGAAATGAGGTTACACAGCCTTGCAATGTTTTGCAGCTTTCTTCACTGCACAGAACAGCTTGTTTTTTTCTCATATCTTTTCATTTTCTTGTCTCCCATCACAGCTGGCTTGGACAGCTGGACCTGGGATGCTTTGGGATGTCAGAGAGGAGGGAACTGGTGGTCATATCATCCAAAGCATTGCAGCAGGTTGTCTTGGTTTGAAAGACAGGTGTCTTGTCAAGGAAGGCAAGAGCCTCCCCTGAAATGGAAAATGCAACCCCCTTCTCTCCGAATTATAATTTTGAAATTAAGGGGCTTTCAGGCAAAGATATGAGGGATAGGAATAACAGTTCTTTATCTTTACTAATATATATATTTATAACAGCACAAACAAACAAAAGTAACTGTGGCAGTAACAGCAAACAGCAGCACAAACCCAGTGCCAGCCTCTCTTGGCTGCCGGGCCCTTTCCCCTGGGTGCAGTTCCGCTCACGGCCGGCAGGGGCGCTGGCGGCTCCCGGTGAGCAGGGCAGGTGCGATGGTTCCGCCGCGGCTGCAGGGGGCGCTCCGGAGCGAGCTCGGGGAGCACACGGCAATGGCGGCCTGGGGTCCCGGGAAGGGCGGACAAAAAGCTTCACAAACCCCCTGGGCAGCTGATTCTGGTGTCTGGCCGGACCCTTGGGTGCAGGCTGGAACAGCAGGGGCGAGCACAGATCCCGGGTGGCAGGTGAGGTGTATCAAACTCAGGTGCTGCAGCAGGAACCTCGGCAGGTCTCAGCCGGCAGAGTGTGCGGGACTACGATGTAGCGAAAGCTCCAAGCAGCCACGGGGCAGAGCGGCAGCGGGCCAGCTCCCAGCGGGGCAGGGAAAGGCAGGCTTGGGAATCCCAGGGGCTTCTCCCGTAGAAAGCAAGCAGCCGAAAAAGCAGAAGCTCTGCAGTGCTGATGAAGACCGTCCACCGCGATGGCAGGCAGCTCTCTGTCTAAACGCTGAGAACACCAGCCAGCCTCCGAGTGTACCCAACCCCCAGGGGACAAAAGGGTGGCCACTTGGACCCCGCTCCTGTGGCCAGGTCTTTTGTTTCTCTTAAGCACTCAGTAATTTGTTGCCCTGGCGACACATATGGGGAAAATTCTTAAAGAGAAAAAGAAAACAGGATAACTTCTAAACCCCAACATTATCCACCCCGAATTTTTCCCATACTAACATGTTACATCAAACTTAACTTTTTTAACCATATACACACATGCATCACCCTAATTATATACATATATACATGGAGATACTGATACAAGTACAGTGCCATGGGTAGTTCACCCTAGAACAAGGTCCCCTTGAGGTACGCATCGGGTCTCTCCATCCTTTTGCATCACCCACCAGGTGCAACCTGGTCCCTGAGCGAAGACAACCCCACAGATGGGGTTTGCTTGAGGCAGAATTGACCCAAACAGTGTTTCCAAGCATACCTCTCATGCGCACCACTGGAACCTTATCCCTGTCTGTTGTTTGTAGGGGTTCAGACTGAGCAGGGCCTGCTCAGTTGGTGGAGCCTTGGGTGTTAAGTAACCAGGTGGCCTTTGCTAAATGCATCTCCCAGTTTTTGAAAGTTCCCCTGCCCAGTGCCTTCAAGGTGGTTTTACGCAATCCATTACACCTCTCAACCTTCCCAGCCGCTGGTGCATGGTAAGGGATGTGGTACACCCACTCAATGCCATGTTCTCTAGCCCGGGTGTTTATAAGGCTATTCTTGAAATGAGTCCCATTGTCAGATTCAATTCTCTCAGGGGTACCATGTCTCCAAAGGACTTGCTTTTCAAGGCCCAAGATGGTGTTCCGGGCAGCAGCATGAGGCACAGGGTAGGTCTCCAACCATAGCGTGGTGGCTTCTACCATTGTGAGAACGTAGTGCTTGCCTTGGCGGGTTTGAGGCAGTGTGATGTAATCAATCTGCCAGGCCTCCTCATACTTGTATTTGGACCACTGCCCACCATACCACAGGGGTTTCACTTGCTTGGCCTGTTTGATTGCAGCGCATGTCTCACAATCATGGATCACCTGGGAGATACTGTCCATGCTTAGATCCGCCCCTCAGTCTCGTGCCCACTTATAGGTGGCATCTCTGCCTTGGTGGCCTGAGGCACCATGGGCCCATCAAGCTAGGAACAACTCTCCTTTATGTTGCCAATCCAAGTCTGTCTGGGACATCTCTATTTTTGCAGCCTGATCTACCTATTTGTTGTTCTGATGTTCTTCATTAGCCCGACTCTTGGGGACGTGAGCATCTACGTGGCGGACTCTCATGGGTAGCTTCTCTACCCGAGTGGCAATGCCTTTCCACTCATCAGCAGCCCAGACTGGTTTTCCTCTACGCTGCCAGTTGGCCTTCTTCCACCTTTCCAGCTAACCCCACAGAGCATTGGCTACCATCCATGAATCAGTGTAGAGGTAGAGCTTTGGCCACTTCTCTCTTTCAGCTATGTCCAGAGCTAACTGGACAGCTTTGAGTTCAGCAAGTTGGCTCGGTCCACCTTCTCCTTCGGTAGCTTGTGCAACTTGTTGTGTGGGACTCCATACAGCAGCTTTCCATTTCCAGCTAGCACCTACAATTCGGCAGGAACCATCAGTGAAGAGGGCGTATTGTCTTTCACTCTCCAGTAGCTCATTATATGGTGGGGCTTCTTCGGCACGTGTCACTTGTTCCTCTTCTTCTTCAAAAGATAATCCAAAAATCTCACCTTCCGGCCAGTTCGTACTTATTTCCAAGATCCCAGGGCGTCTTGGGTTTCCAATTCGGGCGCGCTGAGTGATGAGGGCAATCCATTTGCTCCAAGTAGCATTGGTAGCGTGATGCATGGAAGGAACCTTTCCCTTGAACATCCACCCCAGCACCGATAGTCAGGTGCCAGGAGGAGTTGTGCCTCTGTGCCGATTACTTCTGAGGCAGCTTGTACTCCTTCATAGGCGGCCAAGATTTCCTTCTCTGTGGGAGTGTAGTTGGCTTCGGACCCTTTGTAGCTTCGGCTCCAGGAGCCCAGTGGTCGACCCCGAGTCTCACCAGGCACCTTCTGCCAAAGGCTCCAGGACAGACCATTGTTCCCGGCTGCAGAGTAGACCATGTTCTTCACCTCAGGTCCTGTCCTGACTGGGCCAAGGGCTACTGTGTGAGCGATATCCTGCTTGATCTGGGCGAAGGCTTGTTGCTGTTCAGGGCCCCAGTGGAAATCATTCTTCTTGCAGGTAACCAGGTAGAGAGGACTCACGATCTGGCTGTACTCGGTAATGTGCATTCTCCAAAAGCCTATGGCGCCTAGGAAGGCTTGTGTTTCCTTTTTGTTGGTTGGTGGAGACATAGCAGTGATTTTATTGATGACCTCAGTGGGAATCTGACACCGTCCATCTTGCCACTTTGAAGGCTGAGTGGGTCTTGCTGACCACCCCTTGGCTCTTCAGCTCACGGATCATCTTGTGGATGGGGATCACAGCATCTCGATTTGTCCGATACTGCTGGCAATGCACAGTCGAGGTGGCAACTGGCACTCGTTGCTCTTCCACTTTCAGGAGCCCAACTGCAGAGGGATACTCTGATAGTCCAGGCAGGGTGCTCAGTTGCCTAATGCCCTCTGCCTCCACAGCAGCTATTTCAAACGCCCACTTGTGCCATTTTGGGTCTTTGTAATAGCTGTTCCGGAAGAAGTCTATGCCCAGAATACACGGGCCTCTGGGCCAGTCGCGATTGGATGCTTTTGCCAGTCCTTCCCAGTCAGGCTCACCTCAGCTTCCAACAGGGTCAAATCCTGTGATCCCCCAGTCACCCCAGCAATAGAAACGGGTTCTGCCCCCACGTGTCCCGATGGCATTAAAGTACATCGTGCACCAGTATCCACCAAGGCTTCATATTTCTGTGGCTCTGATGTGCCAGGCCATCGGATCCACACTGTCCAAAAAACTCGATTCTCCTGTGCCTCTTCCTGGCCAGAGGCAGGGCCCCTCTAGCCCTGGTTATCATTCCCTCCCTGGGCATACATGCTAGAGGTTCCTTCAAGGGGATCTGACATATCCTCCCTTCTGTAATACCTGGCAGCTCGGTCACAGGAGGCTGAGGCTACTTTCACCCTAGCAGAACCTCCTCGGTTAGTGTCTCTCTCCTTGAGTTCACGCACCTGTACTGCCAGGACAGAAGTGGGTTTCCTATCCCACCTTCTCGTTTCTTGCCCATGGTCGCACAGAAAGAACTACAGCTCATCTCATGGGGTGTACCCTCTCTCTCTAGCTGGGGAATGTCAGGCTCTGATTTGGGGGCCTGTAACTTGCACTGGTGCCACACTGATCTTTCTGAACTCCTCCCTCACCCGCCTAATCTCCTCTTAGAATTCTTCTTTGAGGTCCTTAACCACGGCAGAGACATGAGCTTTCAGCGGGCCATTAACCATATTTTCACAATTTCTGAGCTTGTTGGCAACAGAACCCACTGTTTCTCGGCTGTCTGTGGCGTTAATTGTTGCAGTGAAGGTGGTGTATTGCTGTGGCCCTAGCTTTGTCAAGTTCCACAATATCTGCCCTGTGTACTTGACCTTGTCAGGGTCATTATCAGGGTGTCCATCCCTCCCAAAGAGTACCTCTAATACCGCCACTTCTCTTAGCTGTTGGATCCCTTCCTCAAGTGTCTTCCATTGCATTCTGTGATGGTACACCTGCATTCTCTCTTTGTGGACAAACCTTTCTCTCACACTCATTATAAGCTGCTCCCAGAGAGAAAGGGGCCCTGGCTCCCTCACAAATATCTGATCCACTGTCGATGTTTTCTGGCTCCCTGCCTGCTGTTTTTGGGGGGCTGCTGGACTTGTTGGTGTTTCGGACCCCTTTTAGAGGGGCACGGAGCCCCTCCTTAGTCGCTCTGGCTATAAATCTCTGGCTTATCAGAGCAACTCTCAGAAGCCGTAAATTCTTGCTCTAAAGTGCTGTTCCCCGGCACAGCTCCACGCGTCGGACTTATTAATTAAAGAGGTGGTACTATCAGTGTTTAAGGAGGTTTATTACTAAAAACAACAAACAAGCATTAGTCGTAAGACATAAGGGTCTAAGCAATACACCTCCAAAATGGCGAATAGTCACAAGATCCAGAGTTACACAGCTTTTTATAACTTTCTAATCCAATAGGCACTTAAAACGAAACTTTGTTTTGACCTATTGACCTATCAGCCCCAACTCTTCTCCACTGCAATGCAGAGGTCTCTCAGCCAATGACCTGTCATGTCACGTACCCCTATGTACTTCTATCCTAATATCTAAATCCTTAACTTAAATTACAAAATCATATTATTATACTCTAAGCCCTCCACCATAACACCCAGTATAATTCTGCTTATAACTACAGAAACATAGGCTTACATTTCTCTTACTTAACGACTATAAATCTCTGTTAATTACGCCAGACCAAGTTTCTTCCAGGGCTGTAAATCAAATCCACCACTAATTACTGAAGCTCTCTCCTCTCGGGCTCCAACAATCCACTCCTGGTTCCAAGATCCCAAATACCTTGCCTTGCCACTATCCAGTTGCACACCTGCACCCATAAGGTCCCAAACCCAAAGTAACCAGGTTGTATAAGCCTCATGTCCCCGCCACACGATGTCTTTTCGCATATTATGGAGACTGTCAAACAACAGGGACTCGGTGATGATTTCAGGTTCTGGCTCCCCTGCTGGTTGCGAGGGCCCTGGTTCCCCGTCATCATTAACTGGGCATACTGATCTGGTCCTGTATTTCCTCCTCTGCACAGGGGCGACTGCTGCTGGCTGTGATTGTCCTTGTGGTTCAGCTGGAGCTTGGACAGTGGTAACATCCGTGGGTTCTACTGCTGCACCATCAGACTCTCCCTCGTTGGGGCAGGGCGAGGGTTTTCCACTAGCTGGGGAGGTGTATTCCCTCAGCATCTGGCATATCTTCTCCTACATGACCCCCATCCAATCTGGGTGGCTCATTTCTGAGGTGGGTTGTTGGGCAGTATCAGGTTGTGGGGCAGGATTTCTAGTCTCTGGGGCAGGATCTCTAGTCTCTGGAGCCCTGTCAGTTTCTGGGGCAGGATCAGGCTCTGGGGCCGGATCTCTAGTCTCTGCGGCAGGGTCTCTAGTCTCTGGGGCAGGATCTCTAGTCTCTGGGGCCCTGTCAGGTTCTGGGACAGGATCTCTTAATCTCTGGGGCTGTGTCAGGTTCTGGGGCAGCATTCCTAGCCTCTGGAGTGGATGTCTGGGTCGTTATCCAAGTCAATCTCAACTTACCTCTGAATGCTAAATAGAGCAGGCCTATCAGCAACAATAGGTTAGTATCCAGAGGAAATCTAAACCCTTTGAAAACTAGTGGGGTAGACCCAAAGAACTGGTTGAGGGGTTGGGAGAAAACCTCCCCTGGTGTCATTTCCTCACAGAAAGTACCATTTTTAACATAACCCCAAAAACATGCACTTAGTGTGTGATAGCCCTGTATCCATGTGCCCACATTCCGGAGGAAGTTAAAAGCCCATGAATTCCTAACCTTATCAACCCATAGTGCAAACTGGATAACAGCAACGGTAGCCTTAGTCAGAGGACCTATGTTTAGAAAAGGAACTGCAAAAGGGAGAAATATAGCCATGACCACGTGCCACCCAAACCAGGGCAAGCTGGACCACATAGTGCTGCCTAACAAGGTTTCTATATTCAGCACACAGAATTAAGTTACCCAAGAACTGTTATTCCTTTTTCACCCCTTTCTCTTGATGCCCTCAGGCCTCACGTTGGGCGCCAAGATCTGTCTTGGTTTTGAAAGACAGGTGTCTTGTCAAGGAAGGCAAGAGCCTCCCCTGAAATGGAAAATGCAACCCCCTTCTCTCCGAATTACTATAATTTTGAAATTAAGGTGCTTTCCGGCAAAGATATGAGGGATAGGAATAACAGTTCTTTACTAATATATATATATATATACACACATGTATAACAACACAAACAAACAACAATAGCTGTGGCAGTAACAGCAAACAGCAGCACAAACCCAGTGCTGGCCTTCTCGGCTGCCGGGCCCTTTCCCCTGGGTGCAGTTCCGCTCACGGCCGGCAGGGGCGCTGGCGGCTCCCGGTGAGCAGGGCAGGTGCGATGGTTCCCCCGCGGCTGCAGGGGGCGCGCCGGAGCGAGCTCGGGGAGCACACGGCAATGGCGGCCTGGGGTCCTGGGAGGGATGGACAAAAAGCTTCACAAACCCCTGGGCAGCTTGGGATGTCAGAGAGGAGGGAACTGATGGTCATATTATCCAAAGAATTGCAGCAGGTCATGTATGGGGTGCCTGTTCCTTCACCTCTGAGCTTCAAGCTTTGAAGTTTCAAATAGCTGCCTGATTTTGCAATAAATTGTAGTGGTCAAGGACATAATGTGAGGTCTTGAAGTAGATTGGATTTTAGCAGAAAAAAACTGAGTTTCAGTCTGAAACAAAGATCACAGCCTCAGCAAGTTCCCTCCAGACATCTTGAGGCTTTGTCTTCATCAAAAACTGTGGGAGAGGTGCTGGCCCGGGAGGAGCTGCTTCTCTGAAAAGGGAGGGCTGGGGCACAGCCCTTTCACTGGGGCTGTATTTGTAAATGAGTTTTACAGCTGAACTTCCCTTCAGAGTTAAACCAGCCTCATGCTCTGGGTCTTTGCTGAGATTTAGATTTGGTTTACCTGCAAGATGGTAGAAGCTGGTGTATGATAGAAACAGGAGACTTTTAGGTGTGGGCTGACCCCCCTGGCTTCTGAGGAGCCTGCAGAGAAGTGATATGCATGGCATGGGCTGCCTTTATTCTTATTTAACTCGGTGCTTCCAGATGTGCCATTGCCCTGTACACTTACTATGGAATACTGGAGTTGCCTCTGGAATTCTCTGCTAAAACTGCTCACACATCTTTCTTTGACCAGAGAGATTAAACCCCTGAGCATCAGCCCCACAGACATGGCTCCCTCGATTGCTGCCCAGATTGCTGCAGCCTCCTGCAACCCCTATTAACATAGATGCTTTATTAGAAAAATACATTCTGGCCCATTTCCTTTCCTGAAGATTTTTATCCTTGCTTAGACCAGCAGCTTTGCAACACCAGAGTTGTGCTCACTAATATCCATCTTTCTGTGCTTTTTACGATAAACCCTCATTTGGCCTCATTATCCGTGACTGCAGTTTCCACTCAGACCTCCATGCGAGGTCATTCACTGGGCATCCTTCATCTTAACAGCGCTGAGTTTACTTCCAGTGACAGTAACCCCCGTGAGTGTTGCTGCCTTAAAACCAGAACTATCTCTCCCATTAGCAATGCTGATGAATGAGCCAAGAACAAATCAGAAACTTAAAAGCGACCCTCTGCAAAGCAGAAATAGTGCCCAGAGCTGCCCAGGCAGAGCAGAAGTGTTTTGTTTTGTGCTGGAGAAGATGAGGGGCTGGGTTGCAATGAGTGGTTTGCTTCATTTTGAATTCTCTGCCTGTGTGTGGTGCTGTGAATTATATAATTTTTGCATTTTATTTTAAAGTGGCTTTGAGGTACCAGGCATGAAAGATGCTAAATACATTTGGCTGGGAAAAAAAATTCCAACAAACAATTGAGGCAGATTTTTCATCCATGTGCTGCATCAGTGCACCCCTCATTGCCAGGTCCTCATTGCCTTGTCAGGCTACTGCAAAAAGAACTGGTGGCCTTTTCCATCCCTACCTGTTGTGTTGCCCCACTAATGAGCCCCCGAGGGCATGGAGCCTGCTTTCAGAAGGTGAAGTTTGCTGCTAACTGCATTATTCTTCCAAAGATTTGTTTAAGCAAGAGCAGGCTGGCTTCAGAATGCTGTGCTGATAGCCTACAGCTACCTGGAAAGAATTATTTTTGTTTAAAAAAAAAAAAAAAGCAAGGCAGCTGTTGGCAAATTTTGAAATTCTTTATGCAGGTGTATCTTTCTAACCCAATCAATTTTCACACCCAATTCTCTTCCATGTTATTGGCAAAGGTAGAGATGATGCTCTGAGCCAGTGACCTGGAGAGAACCACCTGGGTGGTTACTGACGATAACTTGGGGGTGACTGATGTGCTCTAAATTATGTCTTTCTTAAACTTATTAACTCCTGGATTGCACATATTGATCTATATCACTATATAAATAAACCTCATGCTCTGCTCTCCACAGAGCCAGAGTGCGGGTATTTCTCTAGATACCCAACTGCCTCTGCTGATACTTAAGTCATCCATCCTCTGTCTCCTCCCTGAGGGACAGCCCAAAAGCCAAGGAGGGAAGGGCACTTGAGGGTAGTGGGAGCTACAGGAGGTGATGCTGGGGTGGCTCTGATGAGAAGAATGGCACCATGAGCTCAGTGCAGATGGGCCCAAAAAGGTTTGCCCAGCAGATGCTAGAAATCATCCACAAAGGTCATCTCTGAGCCTTGCTTCATGCAATTCCAATTGTTTGGAACCAGAAGGAAATTTAAATCTACAGATGGCGAGTTATTTGGTGCAAGATGTTTATCTTTTCCAAGAGTTGGGGAAATGCCCAGCTTACAACTTGCAGGGTGAGTGGAAAGTAATGACAACAAACAAAAATGCATTACAAGTGTTTAGTCAATTTTTTTCCCATATAATGATTCTCCTACCTCATTTTGGAATTTTGTATCAATTTATAGGAATTCACTTCTCATAATCAAATACTAGTCCTCCATTTAATGCCGCTAATAAAGGTGTTGTGATAAAGTCGAATTAATTTAATTTGTCTGCAAACATCCTATTATTGAATGAGTCCCTTTAATACGTTAATCAGACATATAGCATTGTAACAAGGTTAAAAGTGCACACTGATTTCCATTATATATTCTCAATCAGGCAGAAACTAATCTAATGTTCTAAGTCATTCTGTAACTCAATTTTTCTAACCACAGTACATGTAAAAACAAGATGTCTTACAACGAAGTCTCAAAAAAGCCCTGCAGATATTTATATCTTTATAGAAAATAATGATTTACCTTTTCAATAAGCCTTATTTGTCTTTGGGAAAAATGTAATTCCTTTATCAAGCAAAAATCTAATGGGAGCCTTTTTACCTTGTTTGCCATGTTTTTGGGTATATTATCTTGGTGCTGACCCTTAATTGGATTAGGTTAGGCCTGTCTGTCAGGGAGAAAATATTGCTATGGATCTGGTAGCATCAAAACTAAGAAAAAAATCAACAGATGAAGTAAAAATAAAACAATGGAAAAAAGAACACAGGGCCTTCCCAAGCCTTTTGTTGGCCTTGAATGGATTAATTTTGCCAGCAGCTAATCACTGCTGCAAGGAGATATTTTTACCATTTTCCATTAATAATTATTACACTTCTCTTTTAGGCTTTGACTGAGGAGGTCCATGGCATGGCCATGAGGAAAGCCTCATGCCTCTCTTGCCAGGAGCTGGATAACGAGTGAGGTGGCTCTGAGCTTTGCTGGAAAACAAATGCTTGTAATTTTTCTGCTGAAGATATTCAGCAGCTTAACTGTTGAAATGATTTGGAGTGTTTTGGTGTCTCCAGCCTTGTTCTCTTCGCAAAGACTGGTGTTTGGAAAGAGAAAGGTTGATGGAGGGAGAAAAAAGTTGCTGCTGGGGGGATTAATCCTATCTGAAGATTAAAATAAGTAGGGTGATGGTCCTTCGTAAGGCCTGATGAGTGGGGAGGAATGGTGAGTACCAAACCCTATGGGGTAGGAAGGGTTTCCATTCACCATAGGAAGGGAGAAGGGCATTTCATAGCAGAAAGTACTTAGTAGTATAAAAACCTTTGGGATGGTTTCAGTATGAGCATTTATTGAAATATAAATCTGAAAAGCTATGGGTACCTGTGAGAATGGTCCATGCAGGCTGCAAAACAGGCATTGCCTTTTACCTGCTTGTTTTGATATCACCACTTATAGGAGATTTAGTGGTAAGCCCTGTGCACTCTATTTTAAATAAATATTACATTTGCTATTGGATTGCTGAAAGAGAGAGAGAGAACTAATTAAGGAGATGGGATATCATCAGTAAATTTTTCTTCCCTGAGATTTTATGAGCAGTAATTTGAAAAGAGTCATATTAAAGTCATTGAGGAACAAGTTAAGGCTGTGTTTCTGAGAATACTGCCCTTCTACTCAAAGATTATATTAAAGAATAAACAGTGTACAGTAGCTAATTGCTAGCTGACACATTATAATGGCTTTATACTTCCAAAATTGAATTGGTCTGGTTTCACAAAAAAAAAGGGGGGGAAAGTAGTGCAGTAACTTTTTAATTATTTAATGAAGTATTTCTGAAAGAATAATTGAATCTGGGCTTGTGGCTGCAGGGAGGAAGAGAGATTGGTAGGTATTGACCACATTTGCAACCTAGCTGTCACAGCTGCTGTTAAATACCCTGTTACAGGCTCTGACTCTGGCTTGTGTTCCCGACTGATAGCAGGTATCTGTTTATCCTCTCTAAATTAAGCTTCTAGGAATTTATTACTCTCGGATTGTTCCTTTCTGTAGTGCCATAGGCACAAACATGGTGCAGTATTAAAACACACAGAAATCTGCCAAGGAAACTGATTAACCTGTGGAAGGAAAATAACAAGCGCATGGCAATTGCCTGGAGCTGTCATGCTGCCCGGCTTTGCCCAGTGAGCGTTTTTTAAGTTCTTGGTAAAAACTGGTGA
This sequence comes from Monarcha castaneiventris obscurior, assembly GCA_026261815.1. Taxonomy (NCBI): domain Eukaryota; kingdom Metazoa; phylum Chordata; class Aves; order Passeriformes; family Monarchidae; genus Monarcha; species Monarcha castaneiventris. The sequence continues at coordinate 7,461,260 of JAMPIT010000550.1, forward strand.
TCCCTCAAGCCAATTCCTTGTTTCTCAGTCTGTTTGGATAGGGTAGATTTAATTGCCTGCAATAGGAGGGTCTTCTAGGGATCCATAGTAGCAACTGTGTAAGTGTTAGACCATGCACAGAATGCAGTTGTATAATTAAACTGTATTTAGCATCCTTAGCAGAAATGGGCTTTGCTACCTTGAGTTCAAATTTTCTGTAAGGTTAGATGAATCAGTGCTAATGTTGAAATCGGCTGTTTGAGTTTGGAGCATCTTCAGCTTCCTTGGGGAATCAGTCCCAAAGGCAGAGCAGCAGCCTGGGGTCAGGAGCAGCCATGTCCCCCACCTCTGCTGTGCCACCTCATTAGCCATGAAGCATGCTGGGGGCTTGGGGCTTCACCAGGAGATGAACTCTGGGTACTGCCATGTTCTGCTCCTGAACCTGGCTTTGGTCAGTCTAACACGCTCTGGTTTTCTCTGGATTTTGCTTCCACATCTTCCCTTTTGCTCTGCTGTAACCTTCCGGGCAAGGCTGACTTCTCTTTCCAAGAATAAAGTCGTAGTTTGGTTGTCTAAGAAATACCAGATTGTGCAGATCTAACTTAAAACCATAATGGTGCATTAGTAGGCTATAGGGCCCTGTTCCAGGAAACGTCTCCACGTGGGAAAACTGCTTAAGTGTGTGCCAAAAATTAAGCAAATGCTTTTTTCTTGACTCCCCCAGTTGGTTGGCTGGGTTGGGTCTGAGCCCTGACTGGGGCTCCAGCTGCCTGCCCTGCAGTTTGCTGCCGAGGTCCAAACATCCAAACCGAAATACCAAATTTTGTGTTAAATATGGAATTAACAAAATGCTGGAGGGAAAGGCTGACTTGACAAGTTGTGCTTTAATTATCTCTCTCAGATTATAAAGGCAGAAGGAACAACTGTGATCATTTAGTCTGACTTCCTCTCTACCTATAAATAACAATAAACAGGCTTTCACTGAAACACAAAGCTGCTTTCTTTGGTGGATTGAACACTCCGTGCTGGGGATGTAAGAAAGAAGAAACATCTTGTTTGCATTATTTTATGTAGGTTTGAAAGGGCTTGACTCAAGCCAAGGTCACGGTTCCTTTGAGAGAAAGGGCATCCTGTGCTGGGAGAAGCTGGGTCAATGCAAGAGTCAGGACATGGTGGGACACTGTGTGGAGGTGCCTTGTGTACTGCAGCACATCTATGGTACATTGGCCATCGCATCCTCCTGGGGATAGGGTGGCGTGTCCTAATGGGAGCAGTGATTGGAGCTGCAGTGCTTGTCTCTTTGCAATTTAAGGCATGTGAACCCTGACACAGCAGAGGGAAGTGCAGGTGGAAATCATCCAGCTTCAGCAGTTGGCACCAAGGATTGAAACCCGTAAGAAGTCCCCTGTGCTCCCCACTGCTCTGCTGAGCTGGTGCACCCTCACTGTTATGCAGTCTCTGGAGTAGAGTGATGATGTAACCACGCCATGTGTCAGACCTGCCAGCTCCTGTGTCAACTCTGTCACATTGACACACATGGCTGTGTGTGGTGCACATCCTGCTCCTTGCCCTGAGAACCAGTCCCAGTGGTCGTCTCTGGGCCCTGTGTTTCTGCTGTGACACTGACCTTCTGCAAAGTATTTTGTGATCTTCTATATGAAGGATGGGAATTTGGATTTAGAACTAGATGATCTTTAAAGTCTCTTCCAACCCAAACCATTCTATGAAAAATTAAGTTACATTTGTGTTGGGGCTTAGGATTTTAGCCTGTTTTTTCTCTTAAAGAATTTTACCCATACTAGTTGCTACGGGACAAACCGCTGGATACTTAAAAGAAACAAAAGACCTGGCCACAGAGGCGGGGTGGGACTGGCCACCCTTTTGTCACCTGGGGGGTTGGGACACCCGGGGGGGCTGCCTGGTGTGCTCAGCGTTTAGTCTGGAAGCTGGCTCCCTTCGGTGTGGACGTCTCGGTCACACTGCGGGTTCCTGCTTCTTTGGCTGTTTTGCTTTCTGCGGGCAACCCCCGGGGTTCCTAAGCCTGCTCTTCTCCTTGCCCCGTCTGGAAACGGAGCTCCTGCGCTCTGCCGACTGAGAGACCTGCCGGGTTTCCCTGCCACAGCTCCGCAGTTTGATACCTCTCACTGCCACCCGAGATCTGCGCTCGCCCCTGCTGTTCCAGCCTGCTGTTCCTGAGGATCCAGCCAGACGCCTGGGGGTTTGTGAGGTTTTCTCATCCATTCCTGCCCGGCACCCCGCTCCGCCATTCCCGGTGCTGCCCGAGCTCGCTGCGGAGCGCCCCCTGCAGCCGCGGGGGAACCATCGCACCTGCCCTGCTCACCGGGAGCCGCCCCGGAGGAACTGCACCCAGGGGAAAGTGCCTGAGGCCGAGTGTGGCCGCACTGGGTTTGGGCTGCTGTTTGCTGTGACTGCCACAGCTATTGCTGTTTGTTTGTGTTGTTATACATATATATTTATTAGTAAAGAACTGTTATTCCTATCCCTCATATCTTTGCCTGAAAGCCCCTTATTTTCAAATTTATAATAATTCGGAGGGAAGGGGGTTGCATTTTCCATTTCAGGGGAGGCTCCTGCCTTTCTTGTCTGACACCTGTCTTTCAAACCAAGACAATTTGCTTTGAAAAATTCCTCCTTAATGCCTCTGTGGTTCTGTAGCAGTCTGAAGGACCTAGTCTTCAAACCATGTGGTGATGGCCTTCACCACAACCTGGTCTGGTGGCTGCAGGGGTCCCTGAGCATTTGTAGTGCATGTTTGCAGCATATGTTGGGCGTCACTGCAGGCACTGGTGTGACAGGGGCACTGTTATTTTAAGCATTAGTGTTTGTGTGCATTTTACACATTATAGCGTTGCATTATTTAAGGGTGATGCATTATTAAACGTTCTGCTCAGCATGGAGAGTAGGTCACTTCCTGCAGTTCCTGTCTCTGCAAGAGTGAGTTAGGATGCTGTCTCTTATGTAATCCTTACAGTCTGAATAATGGAGATTGTAATACTATAGAGCTGATTAATAACATTTAGTACTCCATTAATGAGGAATTTTGTTGGAGTGTTCATAGAAGACATCTGTGTTACCATACTCAGTTTGTTCTTTCTGCTTGAGTGCTTGGAACCAGAAGAACAATCATTACTTAGCTAATAATGATGTGCTTCCTAAAATAAAGGCTTGTAAATTCATTTTTATGCCCATAATCACATTTTTCTGCTGTGAGTAGAGTGAGGGAGCTGGGAATTGTCTCTTTCCCATCTTCCTGACAAAATGTATATAACGATTAGAAGCATATAATAAGAGTGTTTGTCCTAGCCAAATGCTTCTCCACTCCTGTTAATCAGCATTCATTTGAGAGCGTAGGTGGTGCCATTTGTGGAAGGCAATGCAATCACTGGGGCAGTGTGGCAGATTTAAATCGGTAATAAAAGCCCTGGGGAAATTAACAAGACAAAACATTAACCACAGACTAAACATTAACATATATTAGCATTTTTATTACACCTGTAGAAATGGTAAATGTGCTTGGTTACTACTATTAAAAAGTTTATGTTCTATCCCACATCATCGAAATGTGTATTTTTGGTTTAAGCCCTTTAGAATTTAATTAAGTGGAATTCTGTAGCAGTGCTTGAGCAATAGACTCCAGGTTCACTTTCATGGTGACTTTGAAGATAAATGGGGCGCAAATGCGATCTTTATAATGCTAATGACACTTGTGATGTGTAGTGGAGCAGGTTGTTAAAAAGAATTGGGGGAAGAAGCACCAATTCAAGCAGCTGCCTTACTGAGGCTTTCAACCTCACTTGTCAAACTGGGTTCCATCACTGAAGGATGCTTGGGGTTTAGTGGGCACCAGCTGGTTCCTCCAAAGACAGCATGTCTGTGGTCTCTTGATGTTCTGCGCATACTGTAGCAAATCACCCTTTCAGAAGCTGCGTTCAAATCAATTATAATAGTTAATCTCTTTTCAGTTTAATGTGTGGCTTCTCCCAGAGGAAACTCACGAATAGGTATAAAATTGCTTACGTGAACTCCAGAGAGCAAAGGAGATTGCGGGAGGAAATCTTCAAAAATTAGGCCATCCCCTTGAAGGGAAAAAAATACTGTGTCTTCCTGGAGAATGACTCTGTAAGCAGAAGAGCTCATAGAGAAGACAAATGGAAACTCCATGTAAAGTTTAAGCAAAGGTCAAATACAGCAAACTCTCCTTTAGAACAGAGCGGAGCTCCTGGGCTGAATGAGAAGTGGCAGCAGCAGGTATCCAGCAGTGTCTAATGCACTCTCTTCTTGTCCAAGGAGAAGCTGATAAGCTACTTTTGTCTTTTTTTTTTCTTCTAAATCATCTAGAAAATTACCTTTAAAATGTTCTTACTCTTAAAAGCAAAGCTCAGGTTGGCACTGAGGATCACAGTGTGCTGCTTTCCAATCCTTTTACCCCTGGATTTCCTTGCAGATGTGCAAGGTAAGATGTTTTTGTCCCATGTGGCCACACTGCTTTGTGCCTTGGCAGCAGACTGGGTTCATCAGGAGCTTCAGTGGCATCAGCAATGCCATCCTGCCATAGCCAGGCTGGAGGTGCCCTCCATCAGCTGCACAGAGGCTGTGATACTTTGCACAGAACCTGGTACTATGGTCACTATTTCTTTGATAATTAAACCCAGCCATCCCAGTTTCCATGGGCTGGCAGGTACCCACGTGGATCAGTGCTGTGCTTTAACACCCATGCACAGCTGGAAGCAGCAGAGGTGGTGGATCTGGTCCCTGGCTGCTCGTAGTGTATTGTTCCAATGCAGCCACAGGTTCCCTGCAGTCCTCAGGCACCTCTTACCTTAAATTAATGGGGAAGCATTAAAGTGGGCTGATAGTGCTATGCCATTAGCCTTGTCCCTGTGTTCCTCTCAAATCAAGGTTCCCTCTAAAGCAGAGCCATTACGCGGCGTGCAACTCCCGCGGGTGTCAGCAGCGAGCCTGGGGCCTGCCGGCCTTAGGCAGTGCCCGAGGAGCTCCGCCCAACCTGGGTGTGGTGTCTTCCTGTGGCTGGAATAAAGAAAGGGAGCAAGGAGTAGTGGTTGTTAGAAGGCAGTGTTCCGCTCATGGATCGGATCACACTCGAATGGAGGAGGCTAATTAAATAGGGTAATTAGTAAGTTTGTTAATGAGCTGGGGCAGGCAAATTTTGCTTTGGCTGTTAACACTGTTCGTGGCTTTGGGAGTTTGTAAAAGCTCAGGGCTTTGGGAAGGTTTTTCTTGCCTGGTGTCACCTTGCAGCAGTTTTTTGGTGGCCTGGCAGATTCTTTTAAAGACAAAGTTTAACTCCTCTTGCCTAAAAAACACATTGCCGTTTGATTTACTTAGTTATTTTTTTTGTGGCCTGATGTGTCAAACTTCAGCCTTTTCTGAATTAAGGCACAGCTCTTGCGTTGACTATACTTAAGATAAGGGCTGGTAGATATTTACGATCCCCCTGGTATGGGGAGCCCGAGGAGAATATCCAGTGGTTCTGCTCTGTTGATTTGCTTTGAATTTCATATTTATATTTGTGTGGTGGGAGGAAACCACATATTAAACACTGTTGCTTGATACAAGTTTGGCACCTGGGTTGGGGATGCTCCCTTCCTTTTGCTCTCCCTCTTGTAGACACACCACCGTGCTGTGGAGCTGACTGTCCTTGCTCCTGCCAGAGCAAGCAATACCTGGAGAGCTGAATCATCACATTTGTTTCTCTTCAAGGTCTGAGCCTATATCTGTCCCTTCTCTGACTGCCTTACAGCAGCATTTTTCTTTACTTTTTGGAGCCTGCTTTAAAATGGAAGTGGTTAGGAAGAGACTGAGAAGCTGTGTTCATGTGTTCCTGAGCCTGCAGTGCGGACTCAAAAAGAGGGAAAGATTGAAATAGGATTTCTAAGCTGTTGTCCTAGGACTGCTTGTGGCCCAGCAGACTTTGGCAGATGGTTTGTGAAATCCTTCCCTCCCCCAAAAAGCATACACAATGCCGCCTCTGCAAATGAGCAGGCAATCTGTTACTTCTACTTTTGCTCACTTTATTTTAAAGTTCAAATCTCAGTTGGGTTTTTGTTTGGCTAAAAGATAACAAGCATTTCACTGTGATTTCACAAGATGGGCTGCAGGGTTGGGGTTTTTTCTTGAAAAGGTTAGTTGGTGCCTGAATAAATAAATAAGTAAAAACTTGGTAGAAAATTTGAGCAGTGCATCCTTCTATCCATAAAGATATCATCTGCTGTCCTATGTCACAGCTAACACAATCCTGTTCATGGTTTCATCCTTCACAGGAGGGACTCAGTGATCAGTGAGTTGACTTGATGATCAGCAGGTTGACCTCAATGACTGTAGAGGTTTTTTCCAGCCTTATAGATTCTATGAATCTTGGAGCCTGTGGTACCCAGATGCTGTGTGGGGCTGTGAGGATGCAGCTGAGTTGCGGCTCCTGCGCAGGACTTGGGATCAGAGGGGCTGAGCTTCCTCCAGTGCTGGGTGGGAGATGAAACAACCTCAGTCTACTGGGCCCCTTTGCCATTTGAAGCACACTCTCAGATGATGCAATTGTTTGCACTGTTGCTCTGACCCTCACATCCCATTCAGCACCTCTCTGCATCCTTGGGAAAAAGCCTTGATGCTGGGCTTGCTCTTCCCTCAGGGTTTGATAGGCTTTGTCAGCTGAAAGTTGGACTTTGGAAAGGGAATGGAGGGATTTTCACAGACCTGGGGAGACTCAAAGGAAGTAATCACAAAAGGCAGCTTAAAATATCCGACCTTTTCCCTCTTCTCTCCTGCACTTCACGTGTCCGTGCAGAGCGTGGATGCAGTGATGCTGCTTTGTGGCATTGCTTCCTCTGTACCCACTGTCCTGGAGCTTTTGTGTATCTTGTGTTTCCCTGGAGGAAGTTTCTTGGCAGGTCTTATGTCTGACTTGGGCAGAGGAAAAGCCCACAGACCCCTAAGCATCCTGGTGCACTCCTGCTGGTCTGCCCTTTGCAGGGACAGTGGCACCAGCCAGTCTAGAGAGAGAACGGGACATCCAGACCCATTCTGCGCTGGGGGTGGTCTCAGATCCCAAATGCCCTTCTCCGGTCTCCCGCTGTCCTGTGATTTCTTCCTATTTCTGTCTGCTTGCATCAGGGGACTGTAAACATTATGAGAGGGATGAGTGCTAAAGTAAAGCTCAAAAGGCAAAGAAAACAGCCCAAAATGTGGTCCATTTTCTGAATCCCTTCCTCCCTCTGCATTTGAAGCCTGCCAAGTGATTTAGGGAGGGCAGTAGAGCTGATATATTCTTCTGCAAAACTTGGTTTTGGCAAGGCAGAGAGAAGACACAGCCAAGGGAGGACAGAAGAGGAAAAACCAGGTAAGATGCTGCAGAAACCACTCCCCTGGCAGCTGCAGGAGGATCTGCTTTGGCAGAGGAAACTGCAGGTGGAGAAGGACCGGTCCCACCGTGCTGTGAACCAGAAACTACAGTGCCCAGCTCCCAGGAGGTTTCTATTTTACTCTTTGTTGTATGGCAGCCTGTGCAAACTGTGCTGCTCTTGATAATGAAAGAGGTGACATTACAAATTTATTTGCCCACCCAAATGTGGATGTAATAGAACAGAATTAATCTCATCTCTTTACACATCAGATGCTTGTAGCTTTGAGCAGCGGATGTGCTTTTAACCTCTGGTGTGCAGCTAACTGGGAGTTTAGCTGATTGCCTTGATTTGGTGTGGCATGGAGATAAATGAGGTGCTGCAACGAATGGGCATTTTATGGGTGTGTGGTTGGTCCCAAGCCTGGATGTGGGTGGTGGGATGAGGCTCAGAGAAGGTGAGGGTGGTGTTAACTGTGGTGCCTCCATGGTCCCAAGCCTGGATGTGGGTGGTGGGATGAGGCTCAGAGAAGGTGAGGGTGGTGTTAACTGTGGTGCCTTCATGGTCCCAGCAATCAGCTAAGCTCCTTGTACCACCCAGCATGGATGAGTCCTGCAGAGCAGCACAGGGTGGATCAAAAGGGGACTTTTACAGTGGCAGTGCTGCCACAGGGGGACAGATGTCCCTTGGTAGTCTCCCAGAGAAGGAAATGGTGGCAAACCCATCTACAGCAGGGACTGCAGCGCTGGGTGCTGCTGGGTGAGTCTCGGGACAGTGGCCATGCGAGAGAGCTTTAACGAGGTGCTTTGGATTCCTTCCCTCGCTGCTCTAGCCGGTTCCTAAATAATCTGTATGCCAATGAGCTAATTTGTGCCATTAGTAGAGCCCTGTTCATCAGTGCCTCCCATGATATGACTGGGCTGTGGCCCCAATGCTTGCTGTATTTTAGGCCCTGGGTTTTTTAATTAGTAGTGATGTGTATGATGCTCTTCCCTAGGCATCTGCAGTGCAGTCTGTGCAGATGCTGAGCTGCCTCAAGATGCAGAACCAGGGTCTTGGGATTTTCCTTCAGAGGGGAGGTGTTTCCTAAAAGTCTGACTAGAGAGGCAGAGTGTAGAGCCTTGAGATGCTGTGGCGTTCATGAAGGAAGGAACAGGGAACATCTCAAGCCCCCTCCTGTCAGCCTAAGTTTAGCCTGACACAGGAAGATATGCCTGTCACACCTGCAGCTCAGGGGTTTTTGATAGCCACAGTAGCACTTCAATGCCCTGACATTTTGCCTGAAGCTTCCTGCATTCCTTTCCAGGGGGCGGGTATTTGTACAAAAGCCAGGTTGTATCCTTAGGACAGCAGTTTGCTTTCAGGTGCTTGCTGAGCTATGAGCAAGATGGGGATGACAGGACAATAGCAGCTCATATGCAGGTGCCGGTGTGCATCCTGTTTTCCTGCAGTCCCAACACTTCCTCACACTGCTGTTTGTGTTTTCCAGATCAGCCGGTTATGTGGCCACGCTCAACAGAGGCAGATTCGATCAGCTAATTATCCAGACGACCTTTTCACTGACAAGAAAGCCCTGAAAGTGACTCACATTGAGCAAGAAGAAACTTTGTCGAGTAGGAGAAGGTGAGAATGCTCAGGCTGAGTGTGGTGCCTGCTGGATGGGCTGCAGGAGCAGCCACCATATGGAATGGCCCTGTGGAAGCCAATGCAAAAGCTGCTTATTTCCCTTACCCATAAATGTGGTTTTGGCTTTGAGCATCAGACCTGCTCTGTGGCGGACTCTGAAGTGCAGTGAGGTGTCTACATGGGTTTTCTCACCGAGTGCACCCAGGTTAATACACCAAATGCCTTGTCTGGGTTTCTTGGGCACTTCTATAGTGCCTGAAATACACAAGTGTAGTTATAGATAGAAATAGTCACTCCAGCCTGAATCGTTACATGTTTCGTTTGTAGGTAAGGGGAGTGCATTTCATGCTTTTTGTGTAGTGTTTTATGGTAGTTCAGAGTTGTTAGCAGCCTCTTACTGAGTATTTTCAAAGGAAGCAGATGCCTCCACTGCTGGCACTGCACCCTGTGCTTCCTTCCCCATGTAAGTAGAAGCTGTAATTAAGTGGGCTCACACTGATGTGTCACGGAGCAGCATCTCCCCTCTGGATCTGAAAGCACACCCAGAGATACACAGTGCCTTTACTTCTGTCTTGAATAAAAGAAAAATCCCTGCAGACGAGAAACAAGCAAGCTTGGCAATTTTTAAAACTGGTGGTAGACTAAGTTGGGTGGATTTCTCTGAAGACTAACAGGGCCACATTCTTGATACGGTTCCCATGAGATACAGCACCAGGGCTTGCATTCCTCCATTGTCTCAACATGTTGGAGGTAACACAGCCCAGACTTCAACACAGATGTCCTTTGAAGACTCTGAAGTCTAATGAAATCTGCTGAGATGAATTACATGGGTTCATACCTGCAGATACGGAGGAGTTCCTCCCTTTCCCTACCCCTCCCTGCCCTGCAGGGAGCTCTGCTCCCCAGGAAAGCTTCCTTCTGCCTGTCCCCCCCAGCTCTGCTGGGGTTTGTGGAAGAGGAGCAAGGCAGTGCCTAGGACGTAAGGAGCTGAGTGCCATGGGCACTAAGGCTTGTCCTGCTTGGGGTTTGCCATAACTGATGATCCAGGTCTCCTCATTTTGGCTTTCCAAATGTTCTTGGTTGGACCTCCGCCCCACTGTTAAGCTAGTGCAGGAGATGGAGGTAGGAGGTGGTTCACGCAGGAGGTGACTGCCTGAAGCATACCTCTGATTTGTGCAGGGGGCTGTGGGCTGAATTCCCACTCTTTGGAGGGGCCTTGACTCATCAGACAAACCCTTGTTCGTTTGCATGGCAGCGACAGACGGGTCAAGGCATGCGATGCCTGGGCAGCGTGTGCTGTGGTGGTCAGAGGCAGGACCTGAGTGATCCTCTTCCTCCATGGGCTGTGGCTCTCCCTGCGAGGGCTGTGTCAGCCCCACCACGGCAGGAACAGGCTCCTCGGCAGCGAAAAGGCAGCATACAGTACAGGCTCCCTTCTCCTTGTGTCGCCTGCCCCCAGCTGGCTATCGCGGGTTCTGGCGGGGGAACCCATGGAATCCCAAAGCAAGGAGGGCTGGAAGGATCTGGGCACCCCTCTGCACACCAAACTGCCTAAGATTGCAGGGCAGCTCCCCACAGCTGTCAGGGATGGACAACCCCCCCTCTACAGGACCCGGGGGATGCCCCTGAGAGTGCTCCTTGCTCCTGGTGCTAATTCCTCATCATCCCTCCCAGGGAGCAAGGAGGCTGAGAAATAACCCCTTGCCATGGAGGGAAATGTGCTGAAATGAAACAAGACGACTGTGAGGCCAAGTCTTACTGTCTCCAGTCCCTGCTATTCATATTACCTTACTTTTGGTGCTATTTACCTAATTAAATCTCACACTATTCCCTGGTGACAGTTGCTTAATGTCCCTGAGGGATCAGACCTGGGCTGGGGGGATGTCACATCCCACTCCAGAGCCTCTGTCACCTCTCTGGCAACATCATGATCAGGTGGTCAGCCTGTATCCTGGTACCTCTGGACCACTGCTGCAGATGACCAGCTGGAGATCCTTGTTGCTAGGAAGGGAGGGCACAGGGTGCAGCCTGATTCACACCCACTCCATGTGGTGAAAGCACTGCTTCTGCAGCTCCTCCTGCCTTCCTGCAACAGAGCCATTTTGGTGAGTGTAACCTGTCCCTTTGAATGCGGCTGTGACTCTATGGCCAGGCCAGTGCATCCCTTGAAATTGTGTACTTTTGATAGTACATCAGCATCAAACACAGCCTTACCCATGTGTACAAATCTGTGCTGAGAGTGTCAGCTCTGGTCTACTACCAAAAATGCCACCTGCCCTTGCAGCAATGCTGGATGGCCAATGTCAGCCAGACAAAGCCCCTGAAGCGCCTCTGTTGCCTTCTGCAAAGCAGAGGGGACGCTACAGCCTGAGCCCTTGCTGCTCAGATGTACCCCACGGATGCATGACCTGAGCCAGTGGCACCTTTCCTTAGGTGCTGTGAGAGTGCAGAGACCGTGTCTGGCTTTTGCCTTGTGCATGGTTAGGCTGAAGTTCTCCTGCCTCCACATCCCTCCCCATCACCAGCAGTTTTGCCCTGGGAAACATGGGTTCAGCCTTTGACTGAATAACATCAAGGAAAACCACAAAAAACTACTTGCGATCAGAAATAAAACTGATGCTTCATGGTTTTTTTGCACCTAGCTGCTTTAATGTTGTGTTTGTGTGACTACCTTGACCGGTTAAAATGCACCAACCTCGTCTTCTCCCTTTAACTAAGCACCCTTTTCCCTCCCTTTCTTCCAGGGAACTGATTGCAAAGCTGAAGTCCCACAGCAGTTTTTACAGCAGGTTGCCAGAGTACATCTGCAACCACAGCTCTGCTGTTCAGAACAACACCCTTTGCTGGAACGGACAAGAAGTCGTGGAGAGGTGAATCACATCTCCCTTGCCCTCCCTCTCCTCAGTACTGCGTATCTTTTGTTAACCAGCACAGGAGCAGTCTGTGACCAAGACATGACTTGCTCCCTTAAGGACCCTGTGCAGAGGAAGCGTCCAGCTGCGCTGCAGCTCAGATGGACGTGCAAGATCTTCGCAGATCGAAGTGGTTGTGTGCTGCCCTCCACTGAGTTTTCTCTACTTGGTGAAAACCCTGCATCCATGATGGGATTTGGTCAGGGTGGGCCAGAGACAGGAACACAGCAGCAGCTTGACACAGCCCTGTTCCCATGGGAGAGTACACCACAGTCCAGGGATGGCTCCTCTGGAGCAGCAGTAAGGCCATTGCCCCCAAGCACTGCATGGGGTGGGGGTGTCTCCAGCCAGGCTTCATGCAGTGGTAGCAGGACACTGGTTGGCATCCCCTGTCCCATCCAGGGACAGTCAAGGAAGACTCCCTTGTTGAATTTTTCCTTGCTATGGCTCTCAGTTGGAGGAAGTGAAAACCACTGAACTCTGGTGGTGCCACTGCTGCCATCTGACCACTTTCCCACCACCAAGTCTTGGCTGTCATCTCTGGATGGAGCCATTCCCACCAAGGTCCAGCTTGTGCTGTGGCTACTTTGCCCTGCCCCACTTGCCATTTTGGAGGATATGCTGGTGGTAATTGAGGTTAACAGAGACAGGCACACGCAGGATTCATACCATAAAGAGGAAGGAAGTGTTAATAGAAATGGAGATTTTTCTTGCAAAAAATGCCCCTTGGGAAAGTTAAATAATGTGGAAATAGAACTTGGAAATGTTTTTTATAATTACGTAAATCTCCTCTAATCACCCTACTTTGCAAAGCATCCTTTGCTATTAAATAGTTTGCATAAGGGAAGAAATAGAAGTAAAATCAGGAAGTGGTGAAATGTTGAGATATTAGTTACGACTTCTTGATCAGTAACTTAAGGTGGTAATTAGCCTGTACTTGCAATACTGACCTGAAACACTGAATAGACCAAAATAGCATCAAACTCTGTTTTGAAAAAAAAATGACTCAACATCTAAGATCATACGCTTAGTAAAATGTACTTATGTTGCCTAAGGAAAAATGTGTCCTCTATTGGCACTTTATTTCTGGAAGATCTTGAGTTTCTATGCCTGAGAAGTTCAGTTGGAAAGAAAAAGATTATTTCAATATTGTCTCACTGATAGATAATTAAAACTTCTAAAGCAGGGCTATAAACACTGTAGGTCTGGAGAGGGGGACCTAGGGTGAGGTGTTAGCTTATGACAGTTCACCAGAGTCACAGCCAGTGGCCTTGGTCCAGGTCCTGCCAGCGCCTCAGCTGGTTGAAGTGGTAGCAATGGAAGAGTGCTGAGTCTAGATCCTCCTGCAAATGTAAGTTCAAAGCTATTTGCACATTAAACATGACTTCAGGTGATAGATGGCCTTTAGCTTTTTGCTGAGAGTACTAGGGGACTGTCATAGGCAGAGATGTCCTCCTGGGTCCCTGCTGCAATGCTGTGGTGGTGGTGGTGGCACCATATGGGAGGTCACACAGATGCCATGGCATGCAGGGGGGTAAGGCAGGGAGAGGATAAAGCCTGTGTGAATGAAGGGGGCACCAAGATTTCAGCCCCTGGCTGTTGAGTTAAGGATTAAGTCCTCTACTGTGCTTGAAGAGTGTGTGCCTTTCCACTCCTCTCCTTGCCCCCTACGATCTATTGCACAGATGTCGCCACCTCTGAGCTCCTATGAAATATTAGTGACCGTTCCCTTGCAGGCAGATATTAGAGATTTTTGCTGTGAGCAGGGAGACCTCAGCTAAATAAAGCTGAGCTAAGATAATGGTCCTTCTCCCAGCACCCATTTGCAGAATGCTTCAAATAGAAGCAAACATGTAGTTAAAATTATCTCTGCGCAGGCTGCTTCATGTGCTTGGACTTCCCAGCTTGACATCTCTTTCAGAGTGTCTGGGATGATTCCTGAAAATCAGGAGCATTTAAGGTAACGGTGCTTGAGTACCCCAAGCTGCCAGTTCCTTTATTTCAGTGTTTTCCCCAAGAGGGAGCCAAGCAGCTGTTCATGGTGTAGCAGCTCTTACTCAAGTTGCTCTGAGAATGTGTGTTGTGTACTGGAGCAATTATGTTCTCCTGCTGGACTGGTGTGTGTTTGGTGGTCATCAGACTCCATCTTGCCACTCTGCAAGAAATTTGGTGTGGTTTGAATATCTGGTATTAATTTCAGGATGCTGTCTTGGTACTTGTCCCACATATGTGGTGGCTGCCAGAAAGAAGGATGGTGGAAACATGGTGGGATGGTTCCTGTGGCTGGAGTTTTGGCATGGAAGGATACAGGCTCTTTGAAAGGGCAAGCAGGGGAGACAAGGATGGAGTGCCTATGTCAGTGACCAGCTGGAGTTCCTGGAGTTCTGCTTGGGAATGGATGAGGAGCTGACCAAGAACTTTTGGGTCAGGATTAAAGGGAGGGCAGAGACAGGTGATGTTGCAGTCTAGCTCTGCTTCGGGCGATGTGACCTGGAAGACTGGGTGGGTGAGGCCCTTTACAGACAGACACAAGCAGCCTCACATTGACAAGCCCTGGCCCTCAGGAGTGACTTCAACCCTGGTATCTGTTGGAGGAATTATGCAGCAGGGCATAAGCAATCCCTGGGTTCCTGGATAAACTAGAAGGCTTCCGCTGAATCTGCTGATCAGGTGAAGACCCAGGCAGAGCAGTGCTTGGGTGGATTCTATGCTTGCATGTGTTTCCATGTGTGGTGCTGTGTGTGAGCAATGGATAAAACTGTTCGAGCATTGTTGTGTCTGTGAGGTCAGTGTGACCATCTGTATGAGCATGTCTAGGATTTGGTTGTGTTCTTGCAGGGATTGTGGCTATTTACCTCTTGAATTTCTAATGTAATACCTGAGTATTCATTAAGTTAGAAAAGAATCCTACTGATTTACCCATTTCCCGACCTCCCTGTCATGACAAAATTTGTTAGTTTTTCTAAGTCCTTTTCCTATAACACTTTAAATCAAGCCTGGAATAGCAACTTCACATCCCTTGCCAGTGTGCTCAAGTACTTGGTAATACCAACAATGTGTATCCCGTTATTTGATGCAAACAGTCCCTTCTGCGCCCTGCAATCCTCCTCCTGTGGTTGTTCTGGCTCGGTATTTATTCTGTCCTGTTTATCCCAGTGCTTTGTTATACACAGGCAATGACAGTGTCCCTCCTCCCCATGGACTGGATGTGCCCAACGTCTTTCCACTGGGTCTCACTTCCCAATTTGAGCCTTGAACCATTCTGTTTCCTCCTTGCTCTTAAGCCCCTCTGCCCTGACTGATGGTGGCACGTTTGGGGCGCCAGTACAATGCAGCACTTTTATCCTGCTTTTAATCCCTCTTTTTTTTTACTGACTCTTACTTTGTGATCCTTTGTGGTCATTTGCTTTTCCACGTTGGACCGTCTAATGGCAAGAATTTATCCTCCTTCCTGAGGTTTGATCTGTGAGTTAATAGTTTGTCATCCCTATTGTGGATTTAGGACATGGTGCCTTGAAGTAACTGCTTGCAAACAGTGGCAACCACGCAAGAAAGGTTGATTTTTCTTTAATGCAGAACAGTGCATTGTGTCTTTTGCTGTGCTTTTGCGTGGTTGAAGAACATAAGCCAAAGTGGGAAGAAAAAAGGCAACACATTCCTGCTTTTCACACTTCTCAGAGTGTGGAAAAACACACTGTGCTTCTATGGGATGCCACAAAGGTTCGTAGCAAAAGCCACAAGTGGCACATTTCACCATTTACAAAGAACTTGTTGAGGGGTCACAGTGCTTGGGTGTTTGTGGTAGCTGGGGACCAGACCTGCTGGATCTTCTGCTGTCTCTGTGCATCCCTGTGTGCCTCTTTGCAGCTTTCCTGAGCTCAGTTCCAGGCACTTCCCTGAGACAGACATAAAGGCAGGGTGGGTGTGCAACAGCTTAAACCCACCTAAGTGAGGGTTTCTGCGATGCCCCTCCTTTCCTCTGTCTTCATGCCCCATCCTCTCACCAGACCTCCTGCTGGTGGTGTTAGGAGGTGAAATGTTGTCCAGCCTCTCTTATCTCCATCCAAAGTAGAGAAAAAACTGAGGCTGATTCTTATCACTGAAGTCCTGACTGAGTAATTAGCTCATTTAAAGCCTTCAGCTTAAGTCAAGTGGGTGTTGAGATATCAAACTCACCTCAGTTTCTATGGGAGCTCAGTGCTGGAATCTCAAAGGTGATTTGAACTTTATATATAGTATCAGGGTTTTGCAGACTTTAATACTAAAAGCCTATTAAAATCTAGATTCTCAGAGTTTAATAATCTGCTTACATGGGTATACTCTTTTCAAGCTGTTCTGAATAGAATGACAGCAACATCTGCCCACTGCAAAACTTGTAAGCACATTAAGCATTACTGTTAGATACTGCCATTTCTAAATTTCTCAAGACAAATGCGTACATTAATCTAAATCACCAGCATAGCTCATTTTCTTTGTACCAATTCAAAATTAATATATTCTTAGCACCTTGCCAGATTCTCTTCTTCAAGCTAGAAGTCTCAGATTTCCCTGCTGTTGCCAACATACCATGGTTC
Source organism: Monarcha castaneiventris obscurior (assembly GCA_026261815.1). Classification (NCBI taxonomy): domain Eukaryota; kingdom Metazoa; phylum Chordata; class Aves; order Passeriformes; family Monarchidae; genus Monarcha; species Monarcha castaneiventris. Next base: position 7,477,727 of record JAMPIT010000550.1, read on the forward strand.
ATTTTAATCATACAAATCATAAACAATGAAAGCACAATTGGAAGCAAGACAGAAAAATGAGATTCTGTAATTGGAACAAAGGAAATTCCATGCCAGCAATAACCCTTTAGTCGTGAAGGGTTTGGTTATTTCTGGCAGTGTTGCAAAATATCTGATAAAATGGAGTCCCCAGAGAGGGGGCTGTATAACTTTTCAAGCCCATAAAACACAGCTTTGTAGCAAGTATAAGCTATAATGAAAGGATAGGAGACAAATTCAGAGGGTTATTGAGTGGCCATGATTGTTTCCAGAGTATTTCAGAAATTAAGATCATTAATCTTCCTCTATTAATCCTGCTGCTTGGTCTCAGGTTTAGCCAATTTTTCCATAATCTATTTGTCTCAAACTGAAGTAAGAATAGAGGGAGACTTCAGGCTGTCTATAAACTCTCATTGTTTTGCTATTAATATTACAGTTTTTGCTGCCCCATCTCCCAGAGCCAGGTGATTACCTGAGACCTCACATTTATGACCAGGCCATCATCTGCAGCACACTCACTGGCTGAAGAGCTTTGTGTGGGACAACTGGGAAGAAGCAGGAATTCTCTTGGCAGGGAACTGACACAGCAGGATCTGAGGGGGCTCTCAGAGGCTTCAAGGTGTTGATATTTGGAAATCCAGCAGAAAATGGTTCCTCTTTAGTTAGGTGAGAACACCCCCTGCTGAGAGTGTTGGATCCTCCTGATTGCTTTTGAAGCAACTTGTTTGGAGCTACTGGTGGTGTAAATTGACTGCAGCGTCATGAGCTCTGCAGTGACTGCAAGGACTCTGCAAGCAAGGAAACAAAGGGCACCTGAGAGCCATACCACCCCACCTCTCTCCTGCCACTTCCACTCCCGTGTAACAGATGCCTGCATATGGTCATGGGACAGTGGGGAACTTGCACCCCATATGGAAGAGAAAAGCTGGGGTGGACCTGCACCCCACACCCAGCCCATGTCTGGGATGAGGTATGACTGACCAAATGTCTCTGGACAATCTGTCTTTAGAGAGGAAACTGTCAGGGAAAGAAGTTGTCACCCCTTCATGGACGCTTGTGGGCATATCCAGGAGTTGCACCCTGACTTCAGGGCAGGATGAATGGGTTGGAAACAGCTTTTCAAGCCTTTTGGCCCCCACTGCTTCTACTGCTGATGTGACACTGAGGTTGTCTTACCAAACCAGAAATTAGCAGGGCCAGAGGGTAAAATGTTGGCTTCACCACTGCACCCACCTTTACTGACCCATGAAAACCAGCTGGAGGTGAGAGCTGGGTTCTTGTCAGGGGTGTGGGGGGGCAAAACTTTTCTTCCCTTTCTCCCCTTTTTCATCTCTTTTGCCTCCTATGTGGTGAGGATTCGGTGTCACCAGTCCACATGGTCTGTAATAAGTCACGTCTTGAAATGCAGAGCAGCTTTGGGCGTCTGGGGGAATATTGCTCTCAAGCTCAGTTATTAACTTTTGTGCAGTGAAACCTCTGTGTTGTGTTGTGTCTGTGTTGTGTTTGTCCCCCACCCACTCTCTCTGACAAATATAATTCAGTGAACACAGATAGTAGAGAGAGCCTGTAAGGGATACTGTGCTGTTTAAACTGGATCTGCATTTGAATAAATAATTTGCAAGTGGAAGGCAGGCATAAATTAATTGTTATTTGAGTGACGTATTTACTTTCCTTTTTCTAAAAGGTGTAATTCTTTATGTTTGACTTTCAGGATTACTTTCTCCAAATCACACGTCAGGCATTGCAGTAACTCATCTCAAAGCCTAGCAGGGCTGAGTAGGATGAACACACATTTTACACTCATTGCCATGTATTTAAATAACATTTGTCATCTCTTCTTCTTTGCTCTGAAATGAAAGCTTGGAATGAGATGCATTTGGACTGGAAAGACCAAACATTCACAGGAGATTTTGTGGATGGTGGAGAGGAAAGGAGAGGAAAACCCCTCAATTTGACAGCATACTTGGGCACTTATGTCTGGTGGATGAGAAGAAGCAGGAAGGGTCTGCAGTTGTACTGTCCCCACAGAAAACTTCAGATCATTGGTGTTTTCATAAGGTGGTTGTCTTTAAAGTAATTTTTAACGAGGGCTGCTTATCAGCACATTTTACAATGTGACCTTTGTCTTTGGAAAATACCATGTCCCCAGCAAGAGCCCATAGCCAGGGAGCCCAGGAAAGGAGATGCTGCTGACTGACGTTGAGACACGTCAAAGAGAAAAGTATTTTGGGCTTTGCTTATGAAGCGTAAGCCAGACCATGCTCATGTTGCAACACTGATACCCCTTCGGCACAGAGACCCCCCGGGGACCAGGGTGGGGGACGTTATCCACTGTGTGTATTTGCTGTTCCATGCTGACACCAATCACCGTGGCGGAGGCACGTGATGGGTTTCATGAAGTGGAACAAGTGTCCTGCACAAGGGGCTGTTTTGTCGGTGTAAGTTGAAAACAGCTTGAGATGGCTCAGAGATTTCTCCTTTTCTGCACTGACTGGAGAACGTGGGAGGAAGGTGATGTTTTGGCTTTGTTTTGCCTGTGAGCCCACCAACCCTTCAGCTTGGGGGGGATGCAGAGGAGCCTGCATGGGTACTGTCCTGGGACCCCCATCCTCCAGATTGTTGTGGTCTGCAAAGGCATCTCTCTACCATATTAAGGCCTTGCTGCTTGCTCGGGGCTGCAGGGAGGGGTGCTAGCTGCCTTTTCCAGCTTCTCTGGCATTTCAGGAATGCAGGTCGCTCTCTGAAGCTACATTTCAAAGCCTGTAACTCTTTGGTTGGCTGCATCTCACATGCCTGAATGTGGCCACCAGGATGGTGCTGGGGCAGAGAGTGGCACAGCTGAGGGCAGCTAGTGCCCCCCTTGTATCTGAGCACACCAGGAGGTCTCAGCTTGGCAGCACAGAGGAAGTGTCCCCCAAAGCATCCAAATCACACAGAATGATGTCTCTCGGTGGTGAGATGTTGTGGGTCCCCATGCATCTCCTTTTTTGCAATTCATGCTCAAACATGTGCAGCTTGCAGGGCCCATTGCCTTGCTGCTTCAGATGACTTGTGTAATGGTGCAAATGGTTCATTTTGGGTTGGATACAACCTTGTTTCTGGCCAGGTGGGAAGCACCAGAAGGTGACACTCCATTTCTCCAACATCACTGTTTCAGGGAGAGATCCCTCTGCAAATGCTTTCAGGTTTGTGTCCTTCTCTAGTAGACTTTTTTCCCCTGAGAAGGCTGATCTGAGGTCTTCACCACCCCAGCAGAACCTTATGGAGAACAATTTCAGTCTCTGGACATGGAGTTATAGTATAATATTGCTGTAGTACTGTGTTCCTCCCTCCTGTACTACGTTGTGTAGGCTACAGAAATCCTCTCTGGCAGCCGTTTCATGGATTTCAGAAGGGATTTCACCCACTCAAACCCAAGCTATTGTGTTTCTTTGTATAAAATTTAGGAGAGAGATTGTATTAATTTAGGCATGCACCAAGTGGGCTTGGTTCTGCTCTTGCTAAAACCTGTGTGAGTTTCCTGATTAAATCTCTGAAACCACAGGAGACCTTTCAACAATGTACTTTCGAGTTTCACCAGTGTTTTAAATTAAATTTACAGTGATACCGAAGATAGTAATTTGTCATCTAAAAACTCACGTGTGCTGTGGATGTTTACATCCAGTCTCCAGATGTATTTGTCAGGTCAGCACGGTGGCCTTAAGAGGCTATGTGACAAATAAGCAGCAGGATTAATGGCTCACTGCTCCCAGTGCTTTATCCCCCTGCAAAAGGTTCAGCCCGAGTTTCAACAGAGCCGGGCAGGTCTGTGCTTGCGGCAGCAGCCTCTTCCCACGAGATGGTGCTCGGTGCTTGCACGGCTGTGCCAGGAGCACATGGGCTTCTGCAGGCTGGCCCCAGGCTGGCCCCCTTCTCCCAGTCACTAAACTTTCAACCTACAGCGGCCCTCCAACTGCACGTGTGAGGGCTTTTCTGAACTGTGAGCGATTGTGTCTCAGGTATAGCCACGTTTTGTGCTTCCCAGGATAATGCAACTATTTTTAAAAAGGAGTTTTGCAAAATGCTGAGTCCTAACAGGAGGGCCCAGCACGGGGACAGGGTGTTGGGGTGCAGAGAAGAGCTGTTAGTCCGATTCTGTGCTGGTGCTGAAGTGCAGGGGGTGAGATGGTTGTGCAGGCAGCTGCCCCCGTGTTCAGGAGCTGGTGGGGACTGGGAGAGCCAAGTTGATGTCTCTGCTTTACAGTGATGCCGGCACCCGGGCAAGCTGCTTATGCCTGGAAAAGGAATATACACAGGCGTGTGCTCCTGTGCTGTAGGCATGAACACCTCCTTTTTCCTCTGTAATCTCTTCAGTGCAGCATCTTGCAGGGTTGTCAGCCATTAATGGAGATGCATATGGGGAATGCCTAGTGCTGGGGACCCTGCTGGAGGTGCAGAAAATTCCTGTACGTGGAACTCCTGCTCTGAGATAGCCTTGGAGTGCAAATCTGCCTCAGTTCTTTATTTTAGAGTATTTCAGGTCGGGGCAGATTGCTGCTGCGCCAGTATAGATCTTGGGTTGCCTTTGCATCCCCACATGTCTGAGTAGATCTTATCACTAATTTAGAGTTTAAGACAAGCGCCTGAGTATCTCCAAGTCCCTCAGTGTGCCCTGATAGCTCTTGTGACCAAATGTCCACATGCCTCTTGCTTTCTACCCTAGCAAAGCATCCTCCTTGAGTTGGCTCCACTGTCCCTCCTGTCTCCCTCCCCTTCTTTAAATGCCTGCTGAAGTCCCACTTTCTCCCCAAAACCCATGTGTAATAGGCTGACTGTCATTGCCTGAGCTTGCTTGGCAGTATGGGGATGGAGGATTAGCTGGACAGGGGAGCAGGGAGCTGACAGACAGGGAGGCAGCCACTAGGGCTGGTGCTGGGAGCTGGATAAAAACATTATGTGTAGGAGATGAATGCAGAAAGGAAAATTGATGGTTTACCCATGACACTAGAAAAATAGATGCATAGTAAAGCAGACTGATGGTGGTGTTATCTTGGCGATCTCACTTTCGGAGGCTCTGCTGGGGTTTGGTAGTGCCTGTTCTGGCTGCCAGTTCTTGGAGGTGAGGACTTGTTTTGTGCTTGTAGAACACCACAGCCCATCACTGGGGCTGTGATGAATAGCAACAGCCCAGAGCTCGAGAAGGTGCCGGTGTGCTCCGTGCCACTGCTGTGGCTGCCAGACGGCAGTGGTGGCAGCTGATTCCTCTGGCCCAGACCTGAGTTTAGAGTTTGGTGCTTGTCTTATGCTGGAGCATCATCAACTGTTACCCAGGTCCTGAGTGTAGGAACGTATTCCTCCAAAGGCAAGTGTGCAGCAATTCTGTCCCTCTTCCCCTCGCTTTTATCACTCTGGTAAACTTTGTCATTCCATAAATCTCGCAGCAAGTGAATATATATTTCTTTCCTAATTGCCGATGAAAAAGCTGAGTGCAGGCTTGGCCACCCTCCTCCGCAGAGTTGCCCTGGCAGTTTAATCTAGTCTGTGGGGGCTTTGCTGACTTGCATGGTACCCGTGTAAATCAAGATACTCCATGGTGCAGAGCCCAACACTGCACCCAAGTCAAGGTAGATTCTGTCTGAGTGGTTACTTTGATCCCTAAGGCTGAATCTCATCAAAGACTGAAATCAGGATTGTTTGACAACACCTATTTTCCATTAGCAATGTTGACAGCATTAATTATATTCTGATGTTTTAATTCCTTATTATTGAAATCACACATCAGTGATAGTTATTATTTTGCAAGGGGGTTGATGTTATGCTAATCAGCTTGCAATTAACTGGGTCATCCCACTCATTTTTTTGGCTGTGGGCACAACACTACTGCTCTTGTACTGGAGTCTCTGTGGTCTGCCAAGATTTATTTTAAACAAACATGAGCAAGCCAGAATTTCTGAGCCAGCTTTTTTAGGACTCTTGGGTGCAAGTTATGTGAAAATATTTATCTCTGTTGTATACTGTTTAACATCTTCCTTGGTTACTAATGGACTGGGAAGGACTTCATTGTCCTCAAGTGATACAACTACATCATCTTGCTGCTTTGCAAAATCAGAGCAAAAATGTTTATAGGAATCTTCTGTCCTTTCTTTGTCATTATTAACTGTCTTGTGCTCTCTGTTTTGGAAAGGGCTGGTGCCTGTCTTGGGACTTCTTATGTTTGTACTGAACTTTAAAGATCTCTTCTCTATTAGCCCATAACATTGTGGTGTTCTCTGTTCTCATTCCTACAGGTACAGTCCCCAGATCACAAGGAATGGAGCAAAAGCGCAGGCTGGCAACCATGAGGTGAAGATTAAAGGTCCAGAGCCAGTGATCAGCCAGATTATTGACAAGCTGAAACACATCAACCAGGTTTGTTGCAGACGTGCCAGCAGGGATGTCTCCAGAGTGGACGGTTTCCAAATCAGTTTGGCCTCCCCTGCACTCTTTCTGGGTTCAGACAGACATCCCTGGTGTCTCCATCTGCAGCAGCTCTGGGAGCCCTGTGTGCAGAGCTGGTGCCACCCTGGCCCTACACAGCACCAGGCCCACAGGCCACACGGGCCAGTCGTGTTGGATGCCTGCTGGTGTGGTTCTCCATAGTGCAGCCACCCAGGACTCAGCCTGTGCCTGGGTCATGTGTGGATGCATGGCTGCAGTATGTGAATGCTTCTGCTGGGCATCCATGCCCTTAGCAGTGGAGGTCCAGGAAAGATGGAGCTGATGGGGTGCCCCTGAGCATGATGTGCTGGCAGAGGGTCATGTGGCATGTACCTGATATTCCCTCTGAGGAGCTCCTTTTGGCATTGCTCATGGCTGGCAATAAGGGTCACTTTTTTCTTTGCTGTATCTCCCTGGGCATTCACTCCCAGTCAGTAATGGAACAAGTTACTGTTGAATGGGGAAATGGTAGAGCTGGATGAGTTCCTTTCTGTTGAGGAGGAAGCTTCCTTCCCACTGCCTCAGACCTGGCATCCTTCCTGGGACAAGCAGTATCTTGTCTCTCTACCCATTATGCCACACCAGGTTAGGTCTGTGAACAAGTCCTGCTGCTGCCAGGGAATTAGGTGGCAGCTCTGTACAGCATTCAGCTTGTAGCTGAACCTTCCCCAGCACTGCCTTAGGCCAGTGGGGCTGGGGTCTGGCTCTGGACTCTGCTCTCCCCTCTGTGTCACTGAGTGTGGATGTCACAGTGACTCGTAGAGGGGATGTTTTTCATAGGCAGATAGCTTGGACTTGCTGCTTGCCAGGACACAGCACTGGGACCTCACAGGGCAAATCCTCGGGTGGTAACACTGTTAACACAGCTGAGCTGCCCCTTCTCTCCTGAGAGAGCTCTTTCCAGTGGGGACCTTGCTGATGGTCACTCCAGCACGAAGCTTGGGCAGCTGTGTGTTCCTGGGGCTAAGCCCAGCTTTGCTTCCCGGCCCGGTGGGCTGTGAGGGCGGTTCTGTTTGGAGTTGCTGGCTTAGCAACTTTTCTGCTAACCTCTGCTTTCCTGCTCCTGCAACTGCCAGGGACTGTTTTCACAGCCATTCCCAGTTTAACCCCTGTGTCCCCCAATGCAGGCATGCCTCATTAGGTGCTGTCTGGGAGCAGGATGCAGCGGGGGATTCGGGGTCCCTGGGAGCACCCCCCCAATGCAGGAGCTGCCATGGGCAGCGGCCCTACAGCTTGCTCTGCCTTTCCACACGCTCCCCGTGCTGAGCAGTGCCATCTGCCAACAGCCTGTAATTATTAGAAGGGGAAAAGCTGGAGGAATAGTATAATCAGCTCCCTATTAAAATGGGGTAGAGGGCAGGCTTCAACCTGCAGGTGATAATGATATTTTGCCATTCATAGTGAGAAAGCTGCAATGAACAAAACATGGTTATTAGTGTACCTGAAACTGCTGACATAAAGTGGTTGTGAAATGCTGGCTGCCAGACTGGGTCAAGTTAGGTCTTTGCTGAACAGCTTGGGCTTCACAGTGGAGGTCTGTGGAGTGGGAGACCCTGGGTAAAAACTGCTGCGCACAACTCAGCTGTTTGCAGCAGCAGAGTGTCTGTTAGCTGCTGCTCAGAGAAAAATTGTGGTAAGGGGGTGAATATGGTTAGCTTAGTCATGATCTTACAGTGCTTTCCCCATTGGCTTGCAGTATTGGGTTGGAATGTGTTATGGGGGGCAAGTAAACTATTTCGGTTTGAACAGTGTAAATGTAAGAGCCTGAAAAATATTGAACCCTCTTGTAAAGCTGTGTTTGAGAAAGAGGAGGAATTGAGAATGAAATCAGGAGAAAATGGGAAGTGATTTGTGCAAATTAGTTACGATGCTTGCCCAGAGAAGCTGTAGCTGTCCCATCCCTGGAAGTGTTCAAGGCCAGCCTGGATGGGGCTTGGTCTAAGGAAGGTGTCCCTGACTATGGCAGGGGATTGGAACTACATGATCTGTAAGATCCCTTCCCACCCAAACCAATCTGTGATTCTATTATACGATTCTATTCCTGTGGAGCATCTGTAGTCTATGTTCAGTAGCTTATATACCAGGAAAGTAACTGTGGAGGTTACTTAAATTTGGGATTTGGGGTGTCAGAGCTTACCATCGCACTTATTTTCTTGGCTGAAGGAAGTTTTGAGCTCTCTTTCACTTCTGGAATGCATCTTGATTGCCAAACAGTATTAAATGTGGAAGGAGCAGCAGCTCTGGATGAATTACAGTTGTGTCTTTCAGGTGTTGGCTTCAGATTTGGGAAAAAGTGGGAAGTCCCGAGCTGGAGAGGGTTGAAAATCTCCTTATCCACCAAGCTAAACCAACAGTGGCTTTTAAGGATTTTTAAACATCCAGGATCTTTTGGAGAAAAGACCATCTTTGTGGTGCTCAGAGCTGTAAACTAGATTCCCATGTGACGACCTGTAAACTTGTACAATGTTGTGACTCCCTCCCAGTGTGTTGTGTTAGAGATACAGCCTGGGTTTTGTGGTGTGGGCAAACTCAGGAACCATGCTGTTTGGTCCATGGCTTTTATTTTTACTTGGAGATTTTTGCTGAATATCTGTAATTTGCTGATGACTTGACTTTGCTTTTATTCCAGGATGCTCATGCTGCTGGCAGTGTCTGTTCTTGTAGTGCTGTGTGTATGAATTGTGCTTGCTCTTTAGTTTGTCTTCTCAAACCTAATTTTGGTAAATGTACACACATTCACATGAGAAATGCTCATCAAACGTTTGCAGTTTGAAATGAGAATGGGGTTTGTGCACTAGAATTAAACCCATGGGGATTGAAAGAAGTAAAGAAAACCTAACCCAGAGAGAAGGGGAAGGGAAAGTGCCCCAGACTATATTTTTTTGCTTTGAGCACCTATCAAGCTAAAATAAATAAACCAATAAAGCACAGTGTCTGTGTGCTCTCTCAAGTCAGCCCTTTCTGGATGAGTCCCCCTCAGTGCTGCCTATTCATCACATCAGAGCATTTTTGTTTCACCCAAATGTGTGATTGTGGCTGATGGTATTTGTTGTGCATTGGTGGATGAGATGGTTTATTATTGCCATATTGGAATTTTTTTCCCCCCAGTTCTGTTAGGTGTCTACCAAGTTTTGATTTGAGTTATTTTTACTGTGTGCCCAGAGGCATGAACAGCCCGTCCATAAATATTAGCATTGTTATCTCAGCTGGGAGGCTAAGGGTCACCTTCAGGAAAATGAGTTGGAATTGGTTCTTAACTTTTATTTCCCAGAGTGGATGGGGTCTGTTTCTAGCTAGAAGGGTTTTCACTCATCCTGTGAGTGAAACTGTATTGAAACTGAAAGGTTATTCAGCACAGGATCTTGCTCAGTTTTTTTGTGACTTGGTAACATCCCCAGGCAGGAAGCTGTGTGCAGAGTGAGCTATTTCCTCTGGTCACTCCCATTTTCCTCTGACCATGGGGATGTTTGAATGGCTGACAGATGGGGATGAGCTTCAGGTTTTATCAGCTATGGAGGTGGGAGTTGTGGTGTCACATGTCCCACGTCCTGGGAGCTCTGCCACGCTGGTGACCTCCTGTTGATCATCCTCTTCCATGGAAGGCTCTGGAGAGACGACCTGAATGATGCTGGTGTAAGGATGCAGCAGGGATCTGTGGTACTAAACTAGCTGATGTGACACTCTTGGTCCTTCCTTCTGTCTCTGTCTGTCCTGAAGTGACTTTTATGTCCTTCACAGTGCCTGTGTGGCTCTGATACCATTGCAGCAGATGCTTTACTTCATCCTTAATGCCATTACCTCTTTAAGCTTGTGCTCAGTTGCAATCTCTTTTTATGCTTAGGTAAATCCCGGTGTTTATCATGGTACTGTCTTGAGGATGAAGAGCACAATTTTTTAAGAAAAGGAGGGAAGAAAACACACCAAAAATTAAAAGTAAAATCCATAAAAGGAAACTTAGCTGCGGAAGATGTGTCTTTACAAAATTGAATGGTCTGGAAACATATTGTACATTTCCAGACACTCAAGCTAAGGGCTCATTTAGAATATTTCAGATATACCAGAGTATGACAGTTCTTTGGTTTCCACATCAAACAATCTGTAATTTATTGCCCCATATAGGGACTATGTTTTTATCATATTGCATATTTTCTAGCCAGAAATCTAACTACCATATAAGCTCTTGAAAAAATAAACCCTTTGGGGATGGGAATCCAGACAATATGCTTTCACAGACCCTGAGAAACTCCCTTTGATTTATTTCCTTGGAAATAAGGGTAAGACACAGTTTCTTGGAGTATTACAGCTGTTCCCCCAAGCAAGATCTTGCTGCCTTTCTTCACGTGCTTGCTGTAAAAACCCAGGTCCCGCAGTGACCCCCATGTGAAAGAGCTTCACATTGCTCTTAGAGCGGTTTGCAGGAGGACGAGAACAAAATTTAGAAGTTTTACGAGGCAGTAAAACACACAGCTATAGTTGGAAGGAAAAAAAAAAAGATAGGAGGCCCAGAGGTGCGTATGACCGAAGACAAAATAGACCTGAAGTTCACAAAAAAAAGCACATCCTGGCATTTCCAGAGCCGTGTTTGAAGCTGGTTTGATCAACCAATATGTCCCATATTTGTTTGTAGGTTTAATGGCTTCTTTCCAGTGGCCTGGCTGCTGGGAGAGGGCATGGTGGAGGTCACCCAGAAGTTAATTTGGAAGGAGGCCAAAAGGCCACAACTTGATTGAATCAGATGTAAACAAAATAGGCCTGGGAACAGTGTAATGCCCTTGTGCCTGAGTCCCCTGCAACCTCTTTGCTCAAAATACAGCATGGTGGAGCACTGGCACCCAGTGAGGAGGGTCTGATCCCACCATGGGGAGACAAGCTCGGGGTGGCAAAGGGATCCAGACACCATTCAGGGCACACAGGAAACACAAAGTTTTTTATGGGAGAGCCTGGGGAGCTGGGGACTTTTCAGGAATATATCTCCCCTTCAGAAAAATGGATTTGGTGAAACAGAGTTTCCCTGTGCCTGCTAGGCTCTCTGAGGTTTATTATTCCCACTGTATTTTAATTCCCCAAGCAGATGAAGCTGCATAATAATTAGAAAAATATGCACACTGCCAGATTGTTAAATAATGCAACGTGCAACACTAATCACTTCAAAATACAATATTTAAATTGCTCCAAAGCAAGTAGCTTTTGACTCATTTTCCACCTTAAATAAGTTAGCACTACAATGTCTGAAGTACTGTTTATATACAATATAATCTATTAAGTCCCCAAAAGAAATGTCAATAAATACAATAATTACCTGGACATGCCTTTTGCTCATCATTATTAAACAGTTTGTAACAATTAAAATAATAAAACCACATGTTGTTGAAAAGCAACCAGACATTGCATTTATTTCTTACTAAGGCTATTAAATAAAATGGCATAAGATTTTTATTTTAATGATAAATGGGTTTTAGAATGGATCAGTTAATTCTTCTTTAGTACACAAAATAATCTACAGCTCCACCGAGTCTAGGCCTGGTATTTAAGTACTAATTCCATTGTCCTTTTAGCCGTGCCCTGGCTCCCATTAACACACCAGGTAAATGCTCTCCCACTCTGTATGCAAGTGGTACTAACAGGATTTTGCCAGGACAGTTAAATCAGGGGAAGTGTGACCCTCGGTAATGAGAATGTAATTAAATCTGAAGGTATCTGACCGTGGGGTGACTTTTCAAACCCAAACACCTTATTTCCCTGCCTGCAGCAGGCATCGCCTGGACCCTATGGCAAACCTCCAGGTTTATCAGGATTGTTGAGGGAATGCTGTATCCACACGGGTTCTTTTTAAACAGCCAGAGATTGATTGTACCTGATGTGTTTGTGTGCCTGTTTTCAAACAGAGGTGTATACTGGAGTGGTCTTACACATGTGAAGTGTTTCAGCTTTGTCCCTGTGGCTTCAGCTCCAGCAGGGAGTCAGGTGCTTCAGGTGTGGTCTGCAGCAGGGACCATCCTCTAAACAATGCTGTGGAAATCAGCTGTGGAAAAAACCAAATCAACACCTTTAAAGGAGATTAATTTGCTTTTGTGTCCAGAACATGCAGCTGATGCACAGCAGTACCTTAAAACAAACACCAGATATCCTGTACCAGAGCTGAAGTTTATCTTGTTGTGGAGGAAACAAACTTGAAGGAATCCTTGGGCAGCAAAACCCGGTGTAAGTGGAGCTGTTGATAGCAGATTAACAGTTAATTACAGTTATTCTGGGCCTGGTTAATTGTATCAAGTGTCACCTTGTGCTGTGACTCAGGCTGTAATTTAATCAGTAAATGTTAGGGGTAGGTGTCCTCCCTGATGGGCCCAGTAACAAAGGACACAGCTCTCTGGTGTTAGTGGGATGTTAGGTAGTTTTCTCATGTTTTTCTCCAAAATTTGACTTAACATCAAAGTTTTTAAAATGTGGTCCAGACTGAGAGGGGACTAGGATTCAAAGAGCTAGTCTTCATTGTTCAGAAGGTAACCTTAGTCTTCTTGGTTGCAGAACAAATCCAGTTGCTTTTGTTCCCAAGAAAAAGCCTTGATAACAATAATGTTACTTTTGATTCCAGTTTGAGGTGGTGTAAGACTGCTTAGTGACGATGTTCTCAGGGGCAGGAGGAAAAGGCAGCGCTGTCGGACCTGCTGTGGGCAGAGAGGACCAGCTCTGACAGGAATTTCCTTCTTCAGCCCCAGGCTGTGGAAATGTGGTGCCCAGCTGTGGCATGGTGTTCAGGCAGTGTGATAAAAATGTCTGTGAGATTCCTACTCCACCCTGAGCTGCTTCACAGGCCAGGCAGGTTGGAGCTGGGGATTTCCCCAGTGCAATTCTTCCACTTCACCCGAGCCTTGTGTCTGCAGGGGGGACAAGGCACACTTGAGGCAGGTATTTTCTCTGTGCTGGCAAACCCTGTTCCCAGTCAGTGAGACCGTTTTGACCTGACTGCATTGGGGCAGGTGTAAGTACCCCTCATGGCTCAGGAAGACTCTTGGTTAATGCTGTTGCTCATTAAACTTCTTAGCTTGGTGTTGACCTGTAACTGGCTGCAGAGACTGGGTTGTATTTTCATGCTCGTGCTGCTGGAGCCCATGCAATGAGAGATGGCCCTTGCAGCACATCAAACTGTGAGCAAAGAGAGAAGTTTAGGTTGCAGCAGGATTTGCTTGTGGCCTCGCTCAGCTGTATTGCCAGGGAGCAATATTTAGGAGAAGGAAATGTGCTTGGCTGAGGACATGTGTAAGAAGATGCTGCTGGTGCAGCAGGGTCAGCAAGGAAGTGGAAGGTAGCTGGCAGAGGGTGGGTGTTCGAGCCATCAACAAATACCGTGATGGGCAGGAAGTTACCTTTTATTTTTGTCAGGAGCCCTTGAATGCCTCCTGCCTATGGGTGGGGAAGGAGTTTATTGAGCTTTTTCTGCAGCACATAAGAATCTAAAAGCTGAGAGTGAGACTCAGATAGGTGCATTTCAGGGCTTCCTCTGTGAGTGTTGTGTCTCACTGGGGGAGGGTATAAAGTCACCAGCTTTGAACTTAATTTAAACACTGAGTTGCTTCAGCTGTTCATTTGGTGTCTGTGCATCTATGTGTGGGAGAACCACACCAGGCAGGGATCCTCCTGCCTCCAGCTCCAGAGGCCTGAGCCTTGCTGTTGGGTACATTCAGCATCAGTGATGAGTTGCACCCCAGTGTGTCAGCAGTGCCCATGCTGGAGCCTGGAGCCTGGCTGGTTCCTTACCCTGTTGGTAGACCCATCCTTGGTTCCAATACTGACACTGGAAAATTTGTGTCCCTGAAGTTTTTTGTTTTTTTGCAAGCAGCATCCGTGCTCTGAACACAGATGAGAGCTGAGACCTTGCCCAGGAGCCAGTCCAGCTATCAGCCATTAATTAAAGACCAGCTGCTTGATCCTGCCTAGCTAACAGGTTTGGAGGTGTTTGCCATGGAGTCTTCCTCCCCCTGCCTGATTTAAGTCTCTGCTGAAACCAACAGCTTGACAATTAACCCCACACTGGGGTCGTCTTGTCTGATGGGAGATAACTGGCTTATAAGGCAGCTGTTCAGTTCCCTGGGAAGCTCTGTGGACCGGGGATATCTATCAGAACTGCTTGAACTCTTTGGGCTTCCAGAGCCTTGAAGTGAAGTGAATGCAAAAGTAAAGCTTGGAAAGAGCAGCCCCCAGGAGGGCAGGATGCAGCCAGGGTGACTCAAGCTGGTGTTTTGGCAGAAACCTCTGTGCAGCACAACAGTGTGAACAAAAATACATGATTTGAGGAGTCCCTCTCCACTGCGAGCTTTTAGGGGAAAAGGAAAGCGACTGGGACACGGGTTTGTGTTGCAGAGGAGAAGTGGAGGAAAAAAATTCTTCCAGCCCAGCTCTCAGATTGCTGTTTCCTACCTGGTGCCGAGGACAAGATGTTTGTCTCGCAGGCAGCCCTGCAGATGTTGCCAACTGTTGATGCTTTCCGACTCCCTGCCTGCTGTCTTTGGGGGGCTGCTGGTTTAGTTGGTGTTTAGGACCCCTTTTAGAGGGGCACGGAGCCCCTCCTTAGTCGCTCTGGCTATAAATCTCTGGCTTATCAGAGCAACTCTCAGAAGCCGTAAATTCTTGCTCTGAAGTGCTGTTCCCCGGCACAGCTCCACGCATCGGACTTATTAATTAAAGAGATGGTACTATCAGCGTTTAAGGAGGTTTATTACTAAAAACAACAAACAAGCATTAGTCGTAAGACATAAGGGTCTAAGCAATACACCTCCAAAATGGCGAATAGTCACAAGATCCAGAGTTACACAGCTTTTTATAACTTTCTAATCCAATAGGCACTTAAAATGAAACTTTGTTTTGACCTATTGACCTATCAGCCCCAACTCTTCTCCACTGCAATGCAGAGGTCTCTCAGCCAATGACCTGTCATGTCACGTACCCCCATGTACTTCTACTCTAACATCTAAATCTTTAACTTAAATTACAAAATCATATTATTATACTCTAAGCCCTCCACCATAACACCCAATATAATTCTGCTTATAACTATAGAAACATAGGCTTACATTTCTCTTACTTAACGACTATAAATCTCTGTTAATTACACCAGACCAAGTTTCTTCCAGGGCTGTAAATCAAATCCACCACTAATTACTGAAGCTCTCTCGGGCCCCTACAGCCAACAGCCAGAGAGCTGCCATGTGTGCCAGAGCCTGAGCCAAGAGGAAATCTCCCAGCTGTTCCAACAGGCTGGGCTGGGCTGGGCTGGGCTGGGCAGGAGGATGTTTTGGGACCCCCTGGCTGCTACACCTCCTGCCTGGGTCACCCTGATCCCCTCAACAGAACCATGGGGCTGTTTTAGCAGATGGCTCGAGGTGGTGTGAGACCTGCATGTCCTTCTAGGTGCTCTTGCATCCAGGGCACCTTCCATCCAGGCCATCCCTGCTCAGATGTCTGAAGGATGTGATGGTGATGAGGTGGTTGATTGCTCCACCTCTGCTCATTTTGTCTTGTTTCTTGTGCTCCTACTTTGGTTGTTGTCTCCTGTTTCATCTTCTGGTGACATGCACTTTGGGCCTTCTTGAGCAGTGTTTGGATAGCAGAGTGGGGTTTTGCTCCAACATAACAAAACAAAATACGGAAGATATGGATAATAGCAGTGATGGGTCCTGGCCCATGTAGGCTCCCACATCCCTCCTTCACTCAGCTTCCAATGCCTCGAGGGGTGGCTGCTTGAGAGGTGAAGAAATTGGTCCAGGTTCTCATATCTAGTGATGCAGAGTGGGTGAAAAGGAGAGGGGTAGGAGACTGAGAAGCTTTGTGGGAAGAAGGAGCAGGGATATGATGCCAGAGGAAGAGCAGTGTGGAAAGGGGACAAGATAACCAGCCCTTGCAGGTAGCAAGAAGGGAGCATCTTTGCAAAACCTTTTCCACCACCCTTGACAGGCGTGGGTAGTTAAAGTGCCTGATCAGCCCAGGCAGAATGAAGAAGAGATGGAAGGGGGTGTTTGCAATAAATAGCTGCATTCCTATGTTGCTTCTAGGGAAGTGGTAGCTCATGGAAGTCTTTCTGATCCTGAGAGGAATTGGTCCAGGCAGACTTCAGCAAAGTGATGAAGGCATCATCTACTGCCTAGTCCAACCACATGTTTGATGATTGGTCTAATGATTGGGTTTTTTGAGTTTGAGGGGTGTCTGTGTTTGATGGAAGCAGATGTAGGGAGGGATACTGAAGGTCCAGCAATAGTTAAGGCTTGGAAAGGCAAAATAGGAGAAGGGGCTGTAGCAGCTCAAAGAGGAAAGCAGTATTTCTCCAGCAATGTGGGGATCAGGGGATGAGCCAGAAGCAGACAGGGATTGCCCAGGACCCCATCAGGCTGGGATGGACCCCTCAGCCCTGCTCAGCACCCACACTGTCCTGTTCCTTCCTACTGCTGCACAAAAACAAGCCATAAATAGCTGGGGTGGAAGGGGAAGGAACTGGATATAAGGTGAATGAGCTGATCGTAAAGCCTGGGTAATCTTTTTTTCACATGTGCCTGGTGATGAATGAGCATTTGTTCAGGCCAGGGAAGGGACACGTCCCCTGCCTGGGGGACAGCAGGCAGGAACTGGTCCCTGTGCCTGCCATGGTGCTAGCCAGGGCTTAACCTCCATGGGAGCATCCAGTCCCGGGCATCAGCCTGCCCTCACCAAACCAGAGCAATCCATAATGCCTTGGCAGCCCCATCTGCTGCCAAATGAGATTTATTGTCCAGTGCGAACTCGTATTGATTACTGCCAGCACTTAGGGGTCTTTATCTGTCTTCCTTTACCCATAGGGATGTTAGTTTGGATAGCTAATCTGGAATTAAGCTGATGATCCATAAAGTAGAGCCACCCTTTTGCCAATAATTCACTGCTGTCACCATCTTCTTTGTGCTATCAGGAGAGTGACCAGGAAAAGTGATTTACTGGCAGGCATGAGCATCTCCTCTGGAGCCTGTGAAGACAGTAAAGTGGGTCCTGCTGTGCTGGTAAACCCCAAGTGATGCATGGTAGGGATTTTTCCTATTCCAGGTATCTTGAGTGCTAGAATTAAAGACTAAAACATTTTTATGGCTAAGGAGCCACAATATAAGCTCAGAACTATGGTTCACAACTTCAGTCACCCATCACCATGGACTGGTGTGGAGCCCCAAAGCAGGAGTGGCTTGAACAGTGTGTGAGGAGGGAATGCCCTTGCTCATACTCTTCAGAGCAGGCAGGAAGTGCTGTCTGGGGCTTGGTCTGCTGTGTTCAGCTCCAGTAGCACAAACCCTGTGATGTCTCAAAGGAGGCAGCACTGGAAAATGCAAAATTGGCCTTTAGAGCAGCTGAGAAAATGGCCATGTCCAACTCACCATTTTTCCAAGTACTGAAAATCACTTTTCCATCTCCAAAGTCTGCTTTCACTTTATTAACATTTGATTAGTGATCACTTTTTGTTCTGCTGAGCTTGAAATAGGAGTTCAATGAGGAACAGGTTTCTTCTCTGCCATATCTGTGCTACCAAGATGCATCCAACTGGAAGGACCATAAGGAAACCACTTCTCCTGCCAAAATGGGCGGTTCTGTCCATGGGCCAACACTGTCATCAGAATAACAGTGGTGCCTGCTGGTATGCACACACTCATGTGTTCACTCCTGCAAGACAGAAGTACAGATCTTGGTATTTACAGATATTTTTAAAGTGTTAAATATCCTTATTTTCAAATGGACTTCAGTGCTTAGTGCCTGTGAACATTGAGTTTTTCTGTAATATATGTTGCATTTTGTTGCTGCTCAAGAGTGGGAAGGCTCTTTGGAGCTTGGAAGGAAGCAATAAAAAATGATGCTGTTGATGTTGCATTGAGTTTGTGTTGGTGCACACTCCTGTGCCACCAAGGTGTGTCTCTACAGAGTGGGTAAACCTAAGGCAGCTGGGAAATAGAAACATGGTGTGGAAGGCACCAGCAATTGCATGAGGGTTGATTAAATTATAAAGTATTTGCTAATAAAAGATAATCTTTTCCGTGCTATTTCCAGGGCTAATAAGCAGAGGAAGTGGAGAGAATTGATTCTGTTGTTGCATGCTTGTGTATGATCAAGCCACCAAATTCAAAACACATGAGTTTTGAAAAGGTCCACAGCCTTAGCCCTATAAAATGGGTTCCTTTCCCCGATTCTTGCCTGTGATCAGATAATGACCTTCATAAGCAAAACAACCCCAGCTGTATTTCATAATGGGAATATACTTCTTTACATTGTAATGAGCTGTTAACAGGGAACAGTATCGTGTGAAAATCTGCACATTTCCCATGATGTTGCCCTGATTCAAAAGCCACACATAAATTATTTGGTATTGCAGACTTCAAGGTCAGGATTGGCCACATGAGATCTAGTTTTTCACCTCCAAAACTCAATGTTTTTAGCAGGATGGAATTAAAATAGAAAAACCTGATCTGTTGGGAATCTCAGGAGTTGTGTGAGAAGTATCTCAGCACCTGTGTCAGGTACTTGTAAGTGTGTGGCTGGAGTGGGCGACTGGAGTGAAGAAAGGGGAAGTGTCGTGGGTTAGTCAAAACTTGACAAACAGCCCTCTAAGCCAATGCGCTTCTCTAAATTTTACATATTTAACCCTGAGGGAAGGCGGGATTTTGCAGGCAGTCTGGTGGCCTGAGGTGAGTGCAGGGCTGAGAGGGAGGGCCCCCGTTTCCCGGCCTGTGGGCCCTGGTTCGGGGCGCCCCTGCCCCTGCCCTCCTTTCCCCAGTGAGGAGGGGGGCGAAGTTCGGGGGGGCCCCCGGCTCCCGTCCCGGCTCGGTGCGGGGACGGGAGGCATGGAGGGGTGGCCCCCGTTCAGCCGTGCGGCCCGTGGGGCCAGAGACAGCTGCCCCTGCCCCCCCCTCGGCCTCCTGCCCCTTTTCCCGGTGAGAAGGGGGAGGGGGGTACCCGGCCCGTGAGGCTGGGAGGGGGCACTCCTGCCCCTGCCGCTTTGCCTTCTGCCCCCTTGGGGATTTTTTGCTGCAGCACGGATTGGATTTTTTGCTGCAGCACGGATTCAGATTTATAAGAGGGGAGCTGTTCCCCTGAGCTGCGGGGGTGGCTGCTGGCTCCAGAGCTGAGGTCGTCCGAGACAGAGCCTTCGAACAGCCAGTAAACTTCGCGGCGAACAGAGAAAAGACACCCTCTCTCCACACGGTGCAGTGCGGCGGCAGAGGGAACACCCTGAACATGGCGGCTTCAGAGCCAGGGAGAAGAAGGCGGAGTCACGTGAGACAGAGCTGCTCCGGCGGCGCTGTGTGTGTGACTCGCGCGGGAAGCTTAAACATTTCCCTGCCTTGCTGTGGTATGAACTATTAATATTACAAACTGTTATGTCTCTTTAGTTCATGTTAAATGGGGGAAATGGGCATTTTTATCAAATGGCTTGTAAAGAAGGTGAAGAGTGCCGAATGCCAGGATATATATGAAAGCAGGGAAAGGCTTTCAAGACCTGGTGGCAGAGGAAAGCCTACGTTCAAGCCGAAGGGGAAAACGTTTCATCCTTAAAAATCCCATGTAAAAGCCTGTTGTATTAGCAGTCGCAAGGGCTGTGAGGGCTCATGAAAAGAGATGTGTTACACTGTAGCAGAGAATGTTTAATTGTAAGCTAATCTGCAAAAAGTGGCAGTTTGGAAAACCAGGCAAGAAAGGGGATATCCCTTTTTCCCCCTTTCCTAGGACTGTGACCCTGATTTTGGGAAAGGGGAAAAGTGGGGGGTAAGCTCTGAAAGTTTGTTCTGTTGTTCTTGACCATCTGGGTGTTAACTAAACTTTTTTTTCCTTTCTTTCAAGTTGTGTGCCTGCTTTGCTTTCCTCCTAACAGCTTATCTCACTGCAAGGACATCGGGGGGGGGAGGGCTAATGCCCACAGGTAACCCTTAAACCATTACACAGAATTAGTGTTTTTGGCTGGTTACCAAATTCAACCCGCTACGGGAAGTAACACCTTTGCTCCTCCAAAACTCTTCCTTGCAAGGCTCCTGAAGGAAGGCATCCTGAGCTTTTCAAGCAATTGTGAGTTGGTGAAATTCATTGAGTTTTGTGAGGTTTCTAGCAGAGCTAGGAGCTGGTTTTCACTTCTAGGTTGAGTTCCCAGAGTTCCCTTCCTAATGCCAAGCAGCACATGGACCCATGGCTGGGGCTCCAGAGTCGTTTGTGCACTGAGGCATTTTTTCTGCTGTGATGTGAATACTTGATTATTAAGCATATATTACAATTCTGAGTATTATTTTAGCTGCAAGTTCAGTCTCCATCCTCTCCAGCTTTTTAGGTTTGATCATATTCCAGAGGCTTACTAAAAACATGCAAAGAATTTCAGCAAAACTCTCTGGAACACTTTTTGTTAAATTCTTTCAGTCATGCAAGCTAAATTAAATGACAGCTCTGTCCACCAAAAGATTACAAATATCAATCAGCCTTCTCCCCTAAAATCATGAAGGAATTAAATGTTTTTCTAGAAGTCTTCTATTCCTCGTAATAATCTCCTTGGCTGTTCTCTTTACATATTTTTGAAGTGTGTTGAAAGGGATGATTTCTGCCCTAAAGGAGCATAGTGCTTGTAGCTTGCTGGCAGTATTTAATCTGAATTTGTGGGCACAATTTTGGGTATTGCTCAAATTGATATTTGCAATACTGTGGGCTAAGTTTCCAAAAGGAGAAAACAGCTATTAAACTGCAGTCCAAGAAACATGATGCTGAGCTCTTTTCAATGATGGGTGATTAATGATAAAAACTATGTTCCAGCTCCCACTGTTTGTGTTGAAATTGGAAAAATAAGACCAGGTGGCTCAGTGGGCTGGTGGGATGGGGAGCTCTAGGTGAAGTGGTTGTAAAGAATGAGGAGTTAAAAAGATTTCAACATACGGTGGCCTGTCCAAGAGAAGCTGAGTCATTACCCCACATTGCTGCATCTGTTTTGTCTGGTCACTGTACAGCTATGAATAATTGTGTAAATCATGCTGGGATGCCCTGGGGAGCTTTCTCTGCCGGAAGGCTCAGCACACTGTTCCCTTCTGCCTTGTGTTTTAAGCTGTAGGGAGACCACAAGACAAGCCAAACAACAAAGATGTACATGGAAACCAGACGTGACTGCCCAGTGTCCCTTGGAGTCTCTCCTGCTGATGCCCTGGCACTGCCCACCCTACCCATCCAGAAGGTCAGGGTTTAAAACGGATGAGTTTGGAAATAAAACTGATGGGTACCTGATCTATTAGAACTTGTAGTGAGGAGCAGAGGGAATTTCTTGCCGTGGCGGTTGTGTGGATGGGAGAGGAAAGCCTCGCAGCCCCCTCGGAGGTGTGCAGATGTGTGTGCCTGGCCTCCCACAAAGTGTGCTCCAGTTTACGTCAGGTACTTTACAGTGTATTTTTGCCATTATGGTTTAGCAAAGAAGAGTAGATATGACAGTAAACTCTTACAGCTGGGTGAGTTGTGATTAAGTTAAAGCTATCTCACTGTTACATACTACTTTAGTGATCACCAGACTCTGTCTTTTCCTGCCTCTTACCATGTGCTTTAAACCACAGGACATGAATAAACTGTAATTTTAGGGTACAGTCAGCTCTGCTTGCTATTTAAGGATGGGGCGTCTATGTTCAATCCACCAAATATAATTTCATAAAGCATGCAAACCATCAAGGAGGTTGTGGAATGGTTGATGAGTGGGACTATGGCTGCTCTCTGGATGAAGCTGGCATCCAACAGCATTCCTGGGCCTGGATGTACCAACTGAGTGGAGTGGTCTCCTGCTAACTATTCCAGTAGGTTTTGTGTCATGGGCTCTATTTCTCCCAGAGGCAGCTGCAAAATTTAATTGAACCTCTCTATAGTTATATGCAGCTGGGGAGGATATGGCTAAAGGTGGAGCTTTTCTCCTGGCGAAGGAACAAGCAGTGTGGCACAGGCATGTCATGTTCACTTGATCCAAAGTTGAGGCCCGTGATGTTTCTCAGAAAGTTCCTGTTTTATTGTGACTACAAAGGCATAGGAATTAAGCTACTAATTTATGGCATGCCAAGGAAAAATGTAGTACTACAAGAAATGCTCAGTTATTTTAATGTTTGAAAACACACAGCTGAAAACTCCTGATTTTTCCTTGCCCTCCACTGAACTTACTAAATCTGAAAATATCCCAAAAGTTAATTCTCTCTGCCAGAAAGTTCCTCTGCTCTTTTGGGTAGGTCATGAAAGTTGTGCAGCCTGGGCTGCATGGTGGAGTCCCGTCTGGCTTGTTCTGTTCCTGGGATGCAGAGGAGCGAGAATGCCACAGAGGAGCAAGCATCCTGCTGCTGAGCAGTCGTGGTCCCTTTCCACCCAATGGGCTTGGGTTTTGGCAGTGGTGCACTGGGGCAATGGGTTTGAACTGGTGTGTGTGCTAATTAGCTGTTCATCGGAGACCCTCATTCCGCCTCGAGCTGAGGACTGCTGTTAGCTGGGGGCTTTGTTTGGAGGAGCAAAGTACAAGTGATGATGTAAAGGCTTGGGTGGCTGGCATGTTCAGTTGCTGGGCGAGGTCGTCCCTGTGCTACCTGCAGCGCTGCACTTGTCTTTTTGTTTGGTTTTTTTTGTGGTTGCACCATATTCTGGGAGAGGCCTGTAAATGTCTAAACAAAATAAAATTCCTGAAAAGTGAACTTAACCAGCCTGAGCCAAAGCCTGTTGGAGACCGTGAAAGCCCATCCCCTGAGTTTTGAGGAGATGAGCTGCATTTTGCTGCCTACTGTGGATGTGGGACTCACCCAGCATGGTTCTTACACCAGGCAGACTTTGGCACGTGCCAGGGAGAACTTTGCTGCAGGGTTTGCTGCAGCTGGGGAACCCAAAGGGGTCTTACATGGAGCCATTTGTTTTTCATTACGTTACTCTCCTCTAATATAAACACTGAAGTATGTGGACATTGCTGTGGACAGGGCGAGCCAGATGCCAAAGGCATTCCTCCAAGGCTGTATAAACTTCAGGAGCTAAATATTTTAGAAACTGTTTTCTAAGGCTAGCTTAATAGTTTAAAAATATAACCTAGATTCCAGATATTAAAAAATACCTTGCAAGGCATGCATATTGCTTCAAGAGATGGAACTAACTAAACCCCTGAAGTATGGAAAGCTCCCATTTTGCAATATCTTCTCTGTTACTTATCCTTTTCATATTTTTTTTCCTTAGCACTGAGATTAAATTCAAGAAGCTTTTAACAGCAGAGTGGCAGTGATAGAAATTTTCAGCATATATTAACTCGCTGACTCACACTTTTTCAAAGGGGATCTGGGTTTATGATGGAGTAGCTGGCTGCTTTCAGCAACAGCAAAATCAGGAAAGTCAGTGAAGGGAGGAAGCTGATAGTTTATAGTGTGTCTAATCCCTCTGTGTGCTGTGATGGGAGCATGGGGAGCTCCCACCCATGTTTGGAAAGTGGTCCTGACCCTGTGCTCAGGGAAGGCATTCAAGTCCCCATCTCAGGGATGTACAAACCCTCGCTGTTACTTAGCTTTAAAGCTTTAAAACATTCTCAGCTTTAAAACATTCTTCAAAAGATGCTTTCATTGTGTCACTTGGCCACCCCAAAAACTTTCACTAGCATCTTCTGTGCTTCAAGAGTGAGAAATGAGATTTTTTTAGGTAATGCTTGTGGGGTCCATACAGACCTGAGAGATCTGCCATTTCCTTTCTCATGTTACTTGTCAGGTGGGAGAGAGTCCCTGAAAGTAGTGAGATTCCCTGAACAGAAGTTCCTCTTGCTACTGTTTGGCCTAACTTTAGACGTGTTTTGTAGTCTGAGGTTTTGTCACCAGAGCTTTGGTGACATTGGGGTCTTGCAGGGCTCATGGGATGCTCACTGGGCAGAAGCTGAAGGGCGGAATGACTCAGTGTAGTTTTGCTGCCTCCTTTTGTTTCTTCCACTGAAGTTTTGCATGCAGCTTTGTCCATGAATGAACTTGAGCTCATCAGTACTTTGGCACAAGGAGTGTGCTGGGGTCTTGTCCCACTGTCCTGGCTCCACTGAATCCTGTCCCGCTCCTGTTACCCACTCCCCCAGTGAGCAGAGGACAAAGCATCAGGGAGGGTGGAGGGAAGCAGCTGAGTGACTGTGGCCCCTCATGTCTTTCAGCTGCTCAGAGGGATGACTTTGCCCCATCGAAAAGCTTCAGGAAAAGCCCCAGAAGAGGAGGAGGAGGAGAGTGGAGACTGCGACGATGAAGATGACTGTGGCAGAGGCTCTGGGGATGGAGAGCTGCGAGTGAGGAACCAGCTCCGGTTCTTAGCAGGTGATGGGGATGGTGGTATTGCAGCAGCTGTCCCTCTGTGGGTTATAGGTTTTGGTGATGGTGTGGGGAGCTGCTCCCTGGGGTCTGCTCAGGTTCACTTGCTGCAGGCACCCCCAATGCCCTCCACGGCCATGGCCCAGGGGCTGCAGATGCCCAGAGCTGTGCTGGCTGGCCTTGGTGCCAGTTGAGGGCAGCCCATTGGAGAGGGTTTGAGGCAAGTTGGAAATCTGATGTAGGTCCCAGGGTCACCCTCTTCTTTCCTTCCCACTGCTGCTTGCAATCCTGAGATTCGAGATGAGCTTCTCAGCTTCCTGATGGGCATCAGAAAGTCAGGAATGTTTGTCTGACTGCAGCAAATGATGGTTATTTCTGATGTAGGGTTTAGAAACCCCCAATGATTTTTTGCAAATACCTCAGGCTTGTTTTGCGGACATGGTTTAGGTACTTGGGAGCCTAAAAATCTTTGCTTGCCAGTGTGAGTCATGTCTTTGGTTGCTTTGAAAAGGGCCTGAGGCACTCCTGACATTATTAATGAGGTAGTCCCTGGTCACCCCTTGGGAGGAGAAAGCAAAGGACCAGTTGGGAAGTCACATGTGCTGCTGGTGTGGGACTTAGCCTTGACCCACTAACCAGTCTGTGGAGCTCATCTGGTTTGCTTGTGTGAGCAAGCCCAGGCTGTTGGGGGCTGTGTCCAGCATGGATGAGCAGTGCTGGACATTGGTCTGTGGGCTGTAGGCTTGGCCCAATTAATGCTGGTTCTAGTGCTACACGGTGCTCTTTGAGAGACCAGACAACTGAACCTGGATGAAATCAGCTTTAGAGCTTTGAAGTTTAAAAGGCAAATTTGGGCTCCTAAATGAAGCACAGATGTTTATAAATTCCCTCCCATTGGTCTGGGATAATTAAAATATCCTTAATGAAGTGAGAGCTGAAATATTAAATGCCGGTTTCATATCAAAGATTATTGACACATTATGTAAAATGCATAAAAATTCATATATTCAAATATTAAGTAAGGGAAAGAAAAGGCTTTTTAAGTCCTCCACTCCAAGTCTGAAAGAGAAACACAGAATTGTGAGAAGGATAAAGTACACTTTATTTCATCCAAGAACTAAATAACAAAGTTTGTTAAAGAAATACAGGTGATTCACAGTGTCCTGTGCTGAGAGCAAAGATAAGTGTTTCATTTTCCACGATCTTTGTGTCACACCTTGATGCTATTTTTAATGTGTTTCTAATTTCCTCTTAAAGCCTTCCCCACACTATCATCAGTGATCTCTGAAGCCAGATATATGATCCTTTCTGCCTTTTTCTGTCTCACTAGGATAGTTTAATCACTGTATTGATGTCCCAGATAACTTGCCCTTCTGGCAACTTAGACCCCTCTTGTCACTGTGGTACATGAACATGTAGTAGGAAAAGAGGACTTGTCCTCCCTGTGCTGCTCTGCTGGAGGGTGTTTGCTGCTGCCTTTGCTATGGGATGGGTAAATACTAACTTTAAAGCAGTTGTGTCTCTGGGGCTTGGGGTTCCTGGCAGGTAAAGTGATTCAGGTTGCTGAGAGTGTGGAGTTTTTCCAGCAGGGCTTTAAGGCACTGACTTAGCTCAAAGGGCATGGGCTGCGCCGTCAGGGAGACCTTCTTCCTTGCTTGCCCATGCCATATGCTCTTTTTTTGTGATTTGCTTTAAAGCAGAAAGGTGAAGCTGATATGACAGTGACAGAATCCTATTTGATTGGTATTGGATATAAACTGTGACTCTGTTCAAGTTTTATGTTGGAAACCAGTCCAGGAAAAGTTGCTGATGGTGTGGAAATACTCACTTTGAAATGAGAATGATATTTCTTTTTACTTTGAAAGGGTATTTTTCAATTAATTTTTTTCCATCATATTACATGTACATAGCAAGAAATAAAAGGGACCAGAAACCATTTCACATTCCCCCACCTTTCCACAAATTCTAAATTTTAGGGTAGCATGCCGATTTGAAATTATACCAGGCTTTGAAATCTGGAAATAGTTCACAAAATTAACTTTTACATTTAATGTGGCTTTATCTCTCTACTTTCCAAGGTGGTTACCCTGTAATAGAGGCAGAAGGGACTGGGAGTGACTGGGTATGTGTTAGTGAGCTCCTGGTTTTATCCTGTGCTGGATGCTCTGCAGTGTTAAGGCAGGACCATGGATGGAAGGCTGTGTTGTAGTGCAGTGGTCAAACCCAACCCCCCATTTGAGCATGTTTTGAGTCCTTCTGCTGACCCTCGAGGTCTGCAGTCAGGGGACACAGTTTGGGGTTTTGCCCTCCTTTTCTCAGGTGCTTTGTTCAGCTTAGGAGGAAACTGGCAGTGGAGACCTCTCTTCCAGAGGGTTTCCCAAGCCTTGCAGGTGGACTTGGTGATGCCTTGAGAAGGAGGAGAGGTGAGTGTCTTGGGCTGGCACTGATTTTGGCTGTTGGTTGAGTGAAAACATTGGCAGAGTTTGCCACCTCTGAGGTCTTTGCATCTCTCGAATGCAGTGGGAGTCTCCTGCTCCCTGGTGTGGGTGTCATTGGTCCTGCCAGCTAACTGCAAACATCTACTGAGCACTGGCCTCACCAAGATGTTCCCTCAGAAGGTCTTGAAAATAAGGAGATGAAAAAAAAGCAAAAGAGGAAAGAAAAAAGTCAGTCTAAAATACAGACTAGTTTTGATTTATTGCCTGTTGTATAAAATGTAACCTTTGTTTCCTATTTATAATGAGACTTTAATAACTGGACAGTCAACCTAAACTTTAATGATTTAAACATACTTGCAAACTGTCAAGTCAAAAGTTTGTGAGTGACTATAAACATATGTTGGTGAGCCCTATATGCTAATAAATTCATTATTATGTTGCCCCAGTGGGAAACACAGAGATGGCAGGCTTTTTTTATGATAGGTCTTTTATTGTTTGTCACATCTGCAACACATTAAGGGTTTTGAAGGCAGATGATGTTTACAATAAGGGAGAGGACTGCTCAGAGAAGAGTGCATCCTGTTTGTTAATGGAGTACCCATGGTGCCAGCACCCTGGCCATGCAGCTCTAAAAATAGAGCTCTGTATATACACACACATATATTTATGCCCCACCAATGGCAAATCATGTCTGCAAATGAATTATAGTATTTCCCCCCAAATTATGAGCCAGTGCAAATGTCTTCCAGGCTCTGTGATGCAAATATGTGCTAGGCACCCAAAGGAGAAAGAGCTTGGGGTGGTTGGTGCTTTGCTGATGCTCCAGCCAGCCACTCACTAACTAGCTCACCTCGGGTGTGCTCACTCCAGATGCCACTTGGAACCAAAGAGATAATTGCCAGGGAGCTTGAAAATAAAATATGGACACTGGACAGGCTCCTGTGCCAGGTGTGGGCTTTATTAAAATGCTGGGGGAAAGGAGTTGCAGGCATTTCAGGAGCTTTGCAAAGGTGGTTTGGTCCAGCTCACCTGTGCCCCATGGCATCTCACAAGCTTTGCTGGAAGGAAAATACCTGTTTTAGTAGGTGAAGCGCCCAGGGAACATTCTGAACAATCCAGCAACTGGGGGAAGCGGTTGGGAGCTTGAGAGGAAGATCTACTCTTCCAAAATATGTGTGTTAGGCAGCAACAAAAGTTGTCTTGGGAACAGATGGATTTGGCAGAATTAAGTAGAAATAGTTTGTCCTGGGAAGGGAAGTTGGCGTCATCCCATGAGATATGTAAGGATAGATGTGTACAATAAAGGTATATAAAGATGGCTCTGGAAGTCTGTGTGTGCAAAACAGCTCCTCTGTCTGGCTGCTCCTGCTGCAATAACCTGCAGTTAGTTTTCCTCTCGGCTGTCCCTTGGCTATTTCTAAGGGAAAGAGGGAGTTTGTAGGTTAAGCCCCCAAGGAAGCCCCACGTTTTCCTGCACCTTGCCCATTTGCTGCCAGACCCTTTGTGGGTTTCCAGCAATTCATAGCATACGTAGGGGCTATTTGAAAAATCAGTACAGTCTCCCCCGTTACTTACCCAGATCTGTAACTCTTTAGTCTAGCTTGCTTTGCCACTGATTTATTCTCTTGGCAGGATTTTTTCTGAGTGCTCTCATCAAATTTCAGGCTTGAATATAGCCTCTGAGCTGGCCAAGTGTGGTCTCTTCCCAGGCGGAAAGGCTGTTTGTTGGTAGCCCCTTTCTCCGTGTTACAAAGGTGTTTTTGCTTCCAAATCACAGGGCAGGGGAAGTCTCTGTGTTTGTGTGGTGGCCATGCCCTGTGTGGGACCCCCTGTGTTTTCTGTCTTACACGTTTTTGGAAGCTGCTCTGAAACCCTGTGAGTTGCAACTTTCATCCTATTTTGCTTTTAAACAACTCCAAATGCCCCAGTAAAGCATTCCATGTCTTAGAGGTCTCAGTGCTGAGATGCTCCTACAGCTCAGCCTTTGGTGACCTTCCTCCCCTCACCCCATCTTCTCCCAGGTTTATTTCAGGAGGGTGCCATCAATCCAAGCTCCCTCCCTGAGGCTGCTCATTTTGGGGGTCAAACATGTACCGGGAGTTTCCCTGTCAAGGTGGTGGCTGTGAGTGTCATAGGGGGAGGCTAGACAAGGTCACTTTGGGTACTGCCCTCCTGGTTTCTGCTGCTCATTTCTGAGGGAAAAGTTCCTTAGAAATGAGCATTTGTGCTGGAAAAGGGAATACTCCCAACCTGGGAATAGCTATCAGTGTCTGCCGAGGCTCACTCCGTGTGTGTGCTGGGAGACAGACCAACACTAATTAAAATATTTACAAGATCATGTATTCCCATCCTTTACCACAGTGATCACTGCTCTGCCAATGCCTCAAGGGTGCCCCTGTCCCAGTACCTGTATCTGCTGACACTGCTCTGCTCCATTTACTGCTGGGTCTTGGGCTGTTCATCCCTCTGCTGAGACAGGCATTCTCAAATACCTGAATGACTTTTAAAATACTCCTTCCATAGGTGGGACATATCCCCATCTGTGTGGGTTTTGCTGACAGTGCAGGGCCACATGGCTGTTGTTCCATCCTGATGAACAGCCTGAAGGCTTGGATGGTCCTACTGACAAACACCATGTATGCAGTATCAATATTTACTGTGCATGGCTCTGCCCAGCCTTCAGCAGGGCTGGCCTGTCCTTGGCTCAGGCACCGGGTGAGCTGGGTTGGATTGATGCAGCATCCTTCCCATGGGTTTTTCTATCTGCTAAAAGCTTTCAGACTTGTAATTATCATTTTAGTAGCAGAAAAAAAAATTTTCTTATTTTTCTCCAAAGAGAGTGCTGTTGAATGCTTGACTGAAGCAATGATAGCAGAAACATGCTGTTTTACAAGACATTCATACTGTCCCAGGGTGAAAAAATGACAAGGCCAAATGTCAGCTAGATTATCCTGATGGAAGAGCTGGAATTGTACCAACTAAAACAACGCAATAGCCTGATTATTGCTTTCCTATTTCAAATGTTTGTGTTTATTGAGTTTTTCTTTTAATGAAGATTTGGTTGAAAGTCAAGAATTCTGCATCATTGTCTAAATAAAAGCTGAAAGATTGAGAGGGAGTCACATGTAGCAGTTGACTGATGCTCTAATTGAGTGGCACGTTCATTAATTTACTTTTGACGTCAGCAAAAAATGATTTTTTTAATTGACAGACGGGAAAATTATTGGTGGTGTTTGGAGAAGGGCTTGTTCATAGCATCCTTCAGCTAGCTGTGCTGCTGTGACTCTTGCAGGCCTCACAGTGTACACAGTGTGTACATTTTGAAGGGTTGTTGTGACCTCTGTGCCCTGAGTTCCTCCAAAGAAACACTAAGTCCACAACTGAAGAAGTAGAAAGTCATCTATCAGAATTTGTTCTTTGAGAAAAGCTACATATATGCAAAAATCATCGATGGAATCAGCTAGTAAGTTCACTGGACATATTAATTCCATGGTTCTATTTTTTTTTGTTTCAATTTCACTTCAATTTTTAACTGTTTTTTAACTTTTTCAGTGTTGTGCTTACAAATCCAAGTCCATCTGAGCAATTTGTACCTGGTATTTTCAGGACTTCCTCTGCCTCAGTCCATTCTGACCCAAAGCAAAGAATGATGTACCATTTTTTAAAAGCTGAATCAGAGGAGGGGATGTTCATAAATCACATGATGCGTCACATTCCCTGTGTGAGCAGACATTGGTCTAAATCCTTCTTTTGGAAGATGAGGCTGATCTGTGGACTCAGTGTGAGGTGACTGGGTGGGGCTGAAGGGCTGGAAACACACTAAAGGTCAGATGAGATGATGCTTCTGCTATAACACATAAAAATATGCCAAGGTCTTTGGGAATCTGTGATTGCTCATCACTCCCAGATGTTCATAATGCCAATCTGCTGGCAAAAGCCTCACCCTCTAGTTAGGCTGCAAGTTTGAATAACAGTTTGTACTATGCCAGAGTGTCTAAGGAGATACTTTTCAACAGTGTAATTTGGGAGCTAATGTTTCTTGAAATTGTTACTGCATGCAGCATCTTACATGACTGAATGCCTCAAAACAATTTCAAGTATGCAAAAGTGTGCCCAGTTGCAATAGTTATGGCCATATTTATCTTTAAAGGATGATGAATCTGTTTTTTGTGGCTGAAAGCAC
Organism: Monarcha castaneiventris obscurior; assembly: GCA_026261815.1. NCBI lineage: Eukaryota > Metazoa > Chordata > Aves > Passeriformes > Monarchidae > Monarcha > Monarcha castaneiventris. The sequence goes on from JAMPIT010000550.1 coordinate 7,509,118, forward strand.
ATGAATTCTGATGAAGTTGGGAAACACAATTCCTGGCTTGGATACATTCTTGCTTTTTTTTTTTTTTTTTGCTGTTTTTCCTTTTGGAGAGGTAAAATAGTTTAACTAGTTTTCTTTTTAATGGACAACAATAAAGGCGTATTTCAGACAGAAGCAGATCAGGTGCTACTTGCTAAAGGTACAAGATAACCTTACACTGATAGTCAGGGCACCGTATCTGCACATTTTGTTATACAAAGGGAGGTTTGTCTGCAAGCCTGATAACAATATAACATGTTGATTGACTTTGCACATAGGAGAGGGTGCCCCTTTCCTGAATGGCTTGGCTTTTACTAATGCCTTACTGCAGGTAAGCTGATAAGAGCGATTATGGGGATGTAATAGATGAAGCTGTTGGACACAGCCCTGCTCAGCATTGTGGGAGAGGGGTCTGGCCCTGGAGTGTGTCCCAGCTGTCCTGGCTGATGTATGTGCTCAGCACTTGTGTCAGTGTGCCAGCACTCAGCTGTAAAACATCACACGATGTCCTGTGGGCACAGGGCTTGGTCATCCTTCTCCTGCCCTATGCCTGCTGCAGCTCCTGTTCCCAGACAATGTGCTCAAGGCCAGCTTGGATGGGGGTCTGAGCAACCTGCTCTAGTGCAAGGTCCCTGTCCGTGGCAAGTGTGGTGGAACTAGATAATCTTTAGGGTCCCTTTCAATGACAAAAGAAGACAAGTTCACGGAACTAAGGTCCATCAAGGACTATAAAACATGTCTGCCCAAAAAATATCTTGGGGAAATACAACTATGTAATTAGTTGAAGACACAATACATTGTCTCATTGAAAGTGCATAGGAGAAGGCCCTGGTCTCCCAGCTGTGGCTGCTGAACTGCTTTCCAT